>JANXHW010000004.1:23487500-25887500 GCA_026170595.1 Plestiodon gilberti rubricaudatus | reverse complement strand
GCCTAGTTTGCCCTTAAGTATGCAGTTCATTTTTAACTGACCTGCCTTGCTTTCTCCGCTAGTTTTACACCTGCAGAATTTCCTAATTACTTGTGGTTGCGTTGATTGCAGTACATTTGCCTTGTGATGTCTGCTCCTTCCTGTATTCCTCTTACCTAATGTTTCTTTTCACTTGTTTTCAGAAAAAACACCCATATTGTGTTCTTCTGTTGTAAATTTTGTTCTGATGGTGTATATTTTTGTGTTCCCTACTTTCTTTTACCTCCCGCTTCTAGCAGAAAACAAACACAATCTGAGAATGCTATACATTCACTTGGTGGTTAGAGCTAAGCCTGGTTGGTTGAAGTTTTAGAATACAGTATGTTCTATTCATAGCCCGAGCCTATGCTTTGTTTAGAAGTAAGTCTCACTATCTTCAAGGGCCTTACTTGCAAGGTATGCTGTTTTTTTTTTTTTCTTCAAGTTGTAGCTCACATCCAAGCCAAGGTTTGGGGTTGGTTAGAAAACAAAACACTGTCTATGCCCCCCCTCCCCGGTTAGATGCTTGAATTTGAGCACACTATGTAGCAGCAAAGACTACAGGCTAAGAAGGGGAGAGGGAAATACATCCCTGTTGCCATGGTGCTGACCTCTGTATGTATAATGTGTGTGCGCACATGCACCAGTTACGCCATAGAAGAGCTAGACTTGCTTTGTCTAAAGTTCCCCATCCTGTGTCTCCCTTTGCACCCTAGATGGCATCACTTTTACTTACACACTCTCTCTCTCCCCTCTGTCCAGTGACTATTTGGAGTTGACAGGGCTGCGAGGAAGTCTGCGTTTTGCTTCTGCAATGAAAAGGTGACAGGAATTCTAGTTAGTTTATAAAAAGAGAAATGAGGATGGGCTGAAGTCTTCCTCATAGCCTCACCCTTTGACCCAGATGACATCCTGGCTCAGAGTGGATTTGCACATTCATTTCCCAAAATACCACACCAAAGTCTGTGGTTTTACTCCCCAATCATGCACACAGGCACAGGTGCAAAGAGGTTGATTGTAGGAACAGCTTAAAAACTGAGGTCTGGCGCACATCAAGTTCTACATAGGTCTGGTTAATGCTAATTTGACAGCAATCCTGTACTCTGCACAAGTAGAGAACAGGGTGCAGAGGTATGTCATGGCCCAATCCTATCTAAAACTAGTGCTGGCGGAACACGTGTTCCGCTGGCGCAGGATGCCACAATGCAGTCATAAAGTGCTTTGCAGCAGCGCAAGCTGACAGCGGGAAGGCCAGTGCGCGGCGGATATTGGGAGGCCTGCCGGAGCAGGTAAACCCAGCACAGGTGGTGGAACAGGGTGGGGGAGGGCAGAACGGGGAGGAGATGGGGCAGGGGATGGGCAGATTTGGCTCGGGAGGGGGCAGGCTTGGTGGTAGTGGTGCCTGCTGAATCCAAACCCCCTTCCCAGGCCTGATCTGCCTGCATGGGTCAACATGGACTTGTGCTAGCAATATTGCTGGCACAGGTCCGAGTTGACCCATAACGGCTGCTGGGACTTACTCTGGGGCAAGGGGACAAACGTTCCCTTACCTCGAGGAGACCTCCAGCAGCCAAAAAACCCTCATGGGATGCAGCAGAAGCTGCGCCAGCGCTGCCGCATGGGGGTTTAGGTAGGATTGGGCTATAAGTTTAAGTTTTGCTGCTTAGTTTAACCTTCCCACCCCAACTTACCCCACCCGGCACTTATGTGTGCTGCAGCTCTACAATGTATTCACTTTCAACAGAGGCTCTTCTGGGCCATTGCTAGAGTATCCAGCAGCCTCGTCTTGTCCATGTCCAGAAGTACAAGACAGCTCACATAAAGAACGTACAAAAATCACATACCCCCCCATATAAAAATAAAGCTGTAGTGCAAAAAAGGAGTGCCTATTCCTACGTGGACTGCTCATTTGTTAATTTTACCACTGAAATACCTTCTTTGCGTGCACTTGTCATCAAAGATAAGGCTGGTAGTGACTAGAGAAAGGACCTTTTCTGTTGGTGGTGCCATGACTAATACTCAAAGGTTTTTTATCCTTTCCCCTGCCATAGCATGCAGCCGTGCCAAAGCAGGCTGTACCGCATGCTCTGGTGGTGGGGAACGTTCGGGAAGCTTGGGAGGGGAGAAAGAAAATATTTCCTTACTCCTCCATAAGAAAATATTTTCCTTACCCCTCCATAAGCCCCTAAACTGCAAATGGGTCTCTTTGGACCTGCGCAGCCTAAGGAGACAAAGGGGGCATGCTCCAGAGGTGATAGCATCTGGTTGCCTGCGCTTGAGGCCATTCCCCTCCCGCCTCCAACATGCCCATAGCCCCCCCCATTCCATTCCGCTCACCCCGCTAACTTACTGATGTCACAGGGCTCCTCTTTGCTGCTACTGCCCCACGTAGGATCCTCCCCACTATCTGCAGCGTGGTTTGGAAGCATGTGACTCTGTGTGCTTCTGGGAGGCATTTTACGATGCCATAAGGCATCAACCACCACCAGAATGCAGCAGAGGGCCAGGAAAAAAGTGGGGGGGGGGAAATCCTGTTTTTTTTGTGTGTGGAATGTTCCCAATTTTTCCAGTGGAGTAATTGCAATAAATACTTTTGCTGCCCCACCATTCTGTTTCTTCTTCTCCTTCCAGACCATTGCAAAGAGGTTGAATGCAATGGTGCACCAGCAGCACTCACTAAGGCTGCAATCCTATACAGGCTTACATGGAAGTCTCACTGAACTGGAGCTTACTTCTGAGTAGACATGCTTGCATAGCCTTGCACTGTAAATAATTTTGGGGTGGGAGGCTGCTGAGGTGGCCCTTCAAAACTAAAGCCCTAGCCAAGCCTAGCCCAAGACAGCCCAGCGCCTTAGGCTGCAGCCTAATGCAACTTTCCTCCTTAAATGGTGACACGCTAGCCTCCCTCCGCTTCCCCTTGCTGAATTGGAAAAGTGGGCAATTCTCCAACACTGTAGCCCATCTCTCCTCCACACTTTATTTAAAATATTTCTATACTGCTTTTCTAAAACTTCCTCTTCTGTCCTGTGTTTTCTACCTAGTCCAGGGAGTGATAGAAGAAGGAGGAGCAGCGGAGACAAGTGGGCAGCCAGAGCAGAGGGGTGCACCCCCTGCCAATCTGCTGCCTGAGGTGACCTCTTCAGTTGAACTCATGAATGGGCCAGCCCTCAAAAAACCTGAGACTTGGGCTGAGAACTTGAGATCTGGTAACCCTACACATCCAAACTAGTTGTTGATGATTGACGTTGAGCATCCTAACAGGCGAGGCGGTCATCTGTCCTGCCTCTGACATTAACAATAAAGAAGAGACTGCTGGTACTACAAAAGCACAGCTTCAGTCTCGGATTAGAAGAGTTTTGGGGGCTCATTCTCTCAGCCGTAACTGAGAAACAGTTTCGGACTTCCGACATGAGCCGTGGCAAGGGGCCAGGGGGAAGACCCCTCCCTCAACCAACCAATTTTCGCGGTTGCCTCTCCCAAGATGGCGCCGGCTCCTCCCCTCGTATTCTCTCTCGGGAGACGAGTGAGCGGAGCGGGGCGGGCCGTCGAGGCCGCTCCAGGTTGTTGCATGTGCGGGCGGGGCCGCTGTGGTAAGACCAGCAACGGTGGCGGCAGCAGAGGAGGAAGCTGAAGGAGCAAGAGCAACAAGCCGCGGACCTGGAAGCGGAGCCGGGGAGGGCGCGCGTCGGTCTCTCAGTAAGCAGCGCGGCTGGGCTTCGGGAGGGGACTCGGACAGCTGACGGGTCGTCCCTTCGGGGAACGCCGGGCTGGGAAGCTCGCAGCGTCGGAACCAAGCTGAGGGGCAGCGCGGAGGAAACTTCCCTCCAGGTCCCTGTTGGATCCGCGGCCATGTTGGGAATCCCGCCTGTTGGGGGATGGAGGGAAGCGCCGCCGCCCGTCTGAAGACGGGTAGAGGAAATGAGGCGCAGGCAGGCGGGGGCCCTTCCCTCTCTCAGGGGCCCCACGGAGTGTCCCGTTCTCGCCTTCCTGACGCGCCCGCCCTGCTCGGCGCTTCACGCAAACGTCTGGCCGGAGGCTCTTGAGCGCCTGCACGGCAGCCTCGGACTCTGTCGTGTTCGCACGGCTCGAAGCGCGCTCGGGACCCCTGACCGGAGTGAGGACAGCGGAGGGACGCGGCCTTCCGAGTCCTCCCCTCCCGACTGACAGGATCGTTGCGGACTCGGCTGCTTTCTCTGGCTCTTTCCTAACTTTTTCTCCCCGTCGGGGGGATGCTCGCTCTTCGCCTGGCGGCGAGAACCGACAGCCCGACCTTAGTCCTGCGCAGGCATAGTCCTTAGCAGCAGCAGGCATAAAATTGCGTCCTCATCTGCGCCCCGGCAAGAAAGAGGGGACTCTCTAGCAGCCGGGCGGGCGCCCCAGACTTCGGGCTCATGAAAGGGTGCCTGTGGGGTGAGCGCTCCGTTTCCTTCGTGAACAGAACGAAAAGCTTTCCCGCCGCTCGTCTCCCAGTTCCTCTCTTTATTCTAGGGCTTAGAATGAGAAAGTTCGAGGGGGGGGCATGTCTGTTTTTCAACGCACCCGTGTATGTCTTTAGCTCTCCACAGAGCGAGTTTCATGGTGGTGTGCGATTGTTTGTACCAGAAAGCAAGGAACTTCCTGCGACTGTCAGAAAGGCAACTGGATTCCGGTCTGAGGGAAGTTCTCTCTCCTGTGTTTTGTTTCTTCTAAAGAGGCTGGGCCTGAAATGCATGACTGAATGGTAGTTTTTTTTTTTAAGACTTTCGTACCACGATATCCTGAAAACTGCTGGCGACTGTTCTATTTGGTCTACTGAAATAAGGAGAGCTGGTTTTGAAGGTCTTGCTTGCCTGTCTGCATTTGGGACTTGGGTTTGGAACCCGATACCCTGCCTGCCTCCTAGTAGTGTAGGTGCTCATGGTGGCTTATGATGATGACTATGAAAAACAACTGTGTGTGTGTGTGTGTGTGCGCGCGCACTGTATATGTATGCTACGAATTAGTAACATACAAGAGCAAAATCCTATCATATGTTGACAGCATATTGACAACTGGGTGAACGTCACCTGGCAATAAAAGATAGCAATGACTTCAGTTCACTGAAATTGTTGGAGCCCTCTTCTGACTTTTTAAAGGTTTTGTTGCTTCTCGTTACTAGATCCAGAGAAATATGCCATCTGCAGAATATATTTGCTGTAAGGTAAAGGTGACCCCTGACAATTAAGTCCAGTCGTGTCTGACTCTAGGGTGTGGTGCTCATCCCCATTTCAAAGCCGAAGAGCCAGCGTTGTCCGAAGACGCCTCTGTGGTCATGTGGCCGGTATGACTCTCCTTGCCGCAGCGCGTAGCATGCGGCTGGAACACGGAGCGCTGTTTACCTTCCCGCAAGCGGTACCTATTTATCTACTCGCATTAACATGCTTTGGAACTGCTAGGTTGGCAGGAGCTGGCCAAGCAACGAGAGCTCACCCCGTCGCGGATTCGAACTGCCGACCTTTCGATCGACAGCTCATGGTTCAGCGGTTTAACCCACTGCTGTAGTGGCTTTTAAAATTTGGCATACACTTGTCCTATCAACTGCCATTTCCTGTACTGGTGATCACCTGGTTACTGTTCTGTTTTAATAGGAAGTTGCATTATAGTGAGATAGATGTTTGGTCCATCTAGCTCAGGATTGTCTACCCTGATAGGCAGCAGTTCTCCTCAGTCTCAGGGTTGAGTTGGGGAAGGACCAGTGGCCTTGGAGATGCTGGGGATTGAACCTGGGACTTCCTGTGAGCAAAGCCTGTGTGCTACCACTGAGCTAAGACTCCACCCCTTTAGCCCAGTGTTTTCCAAACCCTTTCAACCTGTGGCTCCCTTGATCATTGGCTGCGGCTCCCCATGATGTTGTTGCCTGCCAGTTGGCATTACACTGTTTTCTGAGAGGATTCTGTGGTACTCCGCAACTCCCCTGGCTGGTTTCCCCGGCTCCCCTGGGAGCTGCGCCTCCCAGTTTGGGAACTACTGCTTTAGCCAATAAACACTTTATTTCCATCAAAGTTAAGTTGTGTTTTTATTTGTATTTTATAATGTAGTGTTTTTGTGTTAACCTTTTGTGGCAATGATCTGTGGTTATAAACAAACTGAATGTCTCCAGATGAATTCCCTAAGCAGAAGTTTAGTGAAACAGAGGTCCCTTGGGGGGGAAAGGCAGGGTAAAAATACTGTAAATAAGGTAAATAAATAAACTTCAGAAGAGAGAAGTTACCTTGGGGTCAGTGACAGCTGATCCCAGGGCCACTCAGAGGAATTTTATCAGGGGGTACAAAGTTTCTTTGGGGCCCCTTCCCTTCATGTGAATTTGGCTCCTGGGCCCCCCTTTTTTGCTCCTGGGGCCCCTTTTTTTGCTCCTGGGCCCCCTTTTTGACCCATTTTTTTTTTACCCTGAGCCCAGGTATGATTTACCCCCTTAACCCCCCTCTGAGGCCCTGGCTGATTCCTTTTAGACTGAGCATTTGTATTAGCAGCTATATTTGCACAGTTAACAAGTAGCTTGGGAGTGCCCAGCAGGGAACCTTGACTATTCTTAGGGAAGCCTTGGCTTGTTCAGTATATTGAAGATCAATTAGCCTTTCTTGTACTATAATGTTCTGTGTCTTTGTTTTCTCCCCTGAGTGATTATGAAGTAAGGAGCTCACACAAGGACTAATGTGCCAAATTATTTAACTCCATTGGTGTAAAAGTTGCATGAAAAGAACATAAGCAACAATACACATCTGCAGTCTGGATTTCAACAAGTGGGAGGAGATAACAAGGAGATGGAAGATGGGATGGGCAGGGCTACAATAATAAGAGATGATGATGATAAACAAAGCTTAGGTATGGGCAACTGTATTGGAGAGGTGAAACTGACTTCTTGCACAAAAAATTACTGGAATGTAATGGGTTTTGATGTGATTTTTCAGGTCCTGAGCAGCAATATTTGTATGTAATATATCTTGTTCATGTTTTAATCTGTCCAAATATTGGTAGATTGCTAGCAGAGGAGACTTCTTATGTCTCTTCAGCTGTATCTGTACTTTCTTTGTGGCCTGTGAATTTTTCACATTGGTGTTTGGTTTTCAGGATGTAATTGCTTTTATATAGGGTGATATAACTGGTTTCTTCTTACCAGATGAGCTATCTGGCTAGCCCTAGTAATTAACTGCTAGTCCCAACATCCATGATCATTGCATCTTAGTCATGTGGACAGGTTTAGAATTTATGAGAACTGAACCTGTAATATAGGATTCTTTGTGTTTAGGTTCTATGACTTGATGCATATTTTGGTGTTTTTTTATATACAGGGTGGCTATATGCAGGCTTCAATCCTAAATCCACACAATCCCATGCATAGAGACTTTGTGGCCACCCTGTACTTCTATAGCATATGACAATGGTTCCCAACCTGGGGGTCATAACTCCCGCATTACGCATTCAGGAATTACTAGACCTTTAAGGCAGGTGGCTAACCCGTCTGTGATGTCTGCACGTTGCTTCCAGGTTTTCCCGCCACAGCCAAGTAAGACAAAATGGGGTGTTTTTTTCTTACCAGGATTTGGCGGTGGCAAGGAGACCCGGAAGCTATGTGAAGACATCTCCTACGGTCCCTCGTTGGGTCCCAACCTCCACTTAAAGGAGTAGAAGATTGGGAACCACTGGCATATGAGAATACAAAGTTCAAAGAAGTTCATGTTTTTTTTAAAGTGTATGTATATTAGAACATCTGTATGTATTTCTCTGGAAAGTGCAGTAAGGGAATCTGGGGTTTGTATGTTAACACTATAGGAGCAAAGCCTTGCTTCCACTGTGCTTTACCTGAAATGCTGTGAGCGTTCTTTAGTTGGTGAATTTTCCTGAAGGCAAGAAAATCGGTCTAAGTTCGACTGCAGACGGGTATCCATATTTTCTCGCATTTGAACTTGTTTGTAGTGATCAAACATGAATATGCACGCTTGATTTTTTTTTCCTAGCTGAAAATTTTGGACAAATATATTTTCAGACTCCTGAAAAAAAGAGTGCCAACAGTGATTTTTCTAAAACTCACAATAATAGTGCTCTGTGAGTGTACAAAGCTCTTCATGTATATTATATCTTGAAGTTGTTCTTACAGCAGCCCTGTAAGCTGAATGATGCTATCCCCATATTGCAGCCAGGCAGCTGAGGCTGAGAGGGAGTGGCTTGCCTACAACCATCTGGTAAGTTAATGGCAGGGGAACTCCTGATTTTCAGCTCAGTCTCTTAGGCTGCACTCCTCCTATACACATGTACCTCAGAATAGGTTGAACTCAATTGGACTTATTTCTGAGTAGACATGCATTGGATTGTGCTGTCAGCCACTATGCTGCACCAAGTCACATCCACATAAACATTAAGAGTAGTTAATATTCCACCATAGAATTCTAGAAAGACACTGATTTATAAAGCTTAGTGAGAGAAAAAGCTTTAGGGCAGTTAACAACAGGACTGGAAAAGTGTTGACTTTCTTACAGCTGGTATTCAGTATCTGGGTACCTGCAGTCTTCAATGTGCCAAATAGGTAATGTTGGGGAGAAAAGAGTTGCCTGCTTTCAGTAATACCAGTTTACTTGTATATCAAATTCATACATGAAGCAGCTGTTTTGATAAAATGCATTTTCATTGTAAATGCTACACAATCTGTGATCCAGAAACTCATCATTGGTTGGTTTTAATGTTTTTAGGGAAGTAGAAAATATTTTTTGTATCAAGTATTTGAAAATATGTCCGCCATTAATACTGCCATTTATTAAAATGATGGATTTTATCAATTTATATCCCACCCTTCAGTGTAAAATCATTCTTGTACAGCTTGCTTGTCGGGTCCCCTTAGCTCCCATTCATGTTGAATGTTTTGCTTTATTAAGAAGAGTGGCTACTCTCCAACTACTGATTTAATCCTTGCTTTTGTAAATATTTTTAGCAAAGCAAGCTACCATGTGGATACCTAGATTGCAGATTAAGTACTCTTTTGGTACTTATTGACCATGTTCCAGAGGCTGCAATAGACTTTGACACTAAGTTGTTTGGTTGCTGGAAGCATCAAAGCATATTTGACAGGGTCACATGTATGTGTCTTTGTTGCATCTGATTTTCACTATGGGGAAGCTGAGACTAAAATCTAAACTTAAAAAAAAAACAAGGCTGTGTGGAGCAAGCTGCTACTACTTCTTCTATAAATACTTCCTTAAAAGAGGAAGAAATTCTGACTTTGGCTGCTGAAATCAACTTTAAAGATTGATTAAACCGTTATCTGTTGCAGAGACTTGCAGCACAATCCTACCCAGCTCCTCCACTGGTGCCGCAGTGGTGTAGAGCAGGGGTTCTCAACCTTTGGAGGCCTGGGTACCCCCTATCATGGTCCAATTTTCTGAAGTACCCCCTGCTAATTAACTGCTAATTGGATTAATCAATCAATTAATTAGGTAATTAATCATTAAATAAAAAGTACTAAAACAATTTTAAATGTGAAAAAACATCTTATTTAACTGGGGGGGGTAAGAGAGACACATGCAAGGATCTCTTTTTTTCTCCAAGTCACACTTCCCAAAATCAGCTCCTCCCTCCCCCACCCCACCAAAGTACATTTTCCAAAGTACAAACATAAACCCAAAACCAAAATCAGAGAGACAGTAAGGCTTCGAAAATAATTACAATTTAAAATCCATGTTAATTAACACTTAATTAGCTGTTGATGGGGCAGATAAGGGGCAGGGCTTGGCGTACCCCCAGCAAGAGGTCCGCGTACCCCTAGGGGTACCCGTACCACAGGTTGAGAACCTCTGGTGTATAGCAGAATGGGAGGCTTTGGAAGGGAAATCCCCTTTCCCTCCCAAAGCCTCCCATTCTCCCTCCAGTACTGCTGCACCAGTGGAGGAGCTGGATAGGATTGCGCTGTGACTTATTTTTCATTCAAGTCTGTAGTGGCTATGCAGTAGTGGCAGTGCAGTAATCTGCATTGGCAAATTTTCTTAACAATGTTGTGTTCTAGCTTCTCAGTGCAGTACTAACAGAAGAGCCTTGCTGGGTACACCAGGGATCCATCTAACTGTAGCAGCCTGTTCCACTGACCAGTCAAATGTCTCTGGGGAAGCTACAAGCATGACATGAAGAAAATGGGCCTCCCCCCCCAATAGCTGCTGTTCAGAGGTACATTGAATACCTCTGTTATGGTTAACAATTATGTGATTTGTGGTGGCTCAGTTTGGGTTGGTCTGTGCTCCCACAACAGTCTTGAGCATAAAAACCTAATGTAGTTATCCCCTTATTGAGATAATCTAGGCCAGTGGTGGCCAACCCATGGCACGCCGTGTGCCACATTTTATGTAGATAATCTTAAGCGTGCCACTTAAATAAATAAACATATTTCTAAGCTAATGAAAATATTTAAAGCACCGTGACAGTGCAAGAAGAATGAGGCACAGTGGGGTACCAAGACCTCCTGTAGTGCCACAGGCTTGGAAAGGTGCGCTGGGGTTGAGAAAGAGAGAGGGACTTCAGCGCTCGACTTGGGAAGAAACGGTGGCGCGTGCCACTAAGTGGCACCCGTGCCTTGGGTTTGCCACCTATGATCTAGGGCATTGCTTGATAATTAAAGCTAATAAACTACAGTATTTGCACACTTTGAGGAGAGGTAATTAATGCTTGTGTAGATGGAGGCCACTTAAACCTTAAGCTTAAACTTAAGGAGCCACTTAAACTAAACCTTTTTTGTTTGTAGAATTGCTGTGGAGGAAGATGGGCCTCATCTCTCTCACACAATTAAGGATGGGCCACATTTATTTTCTAAAGTGATTTCTAGTTGGGTGAAGGTATTCTTGGTTGGTTTTGGAGGGAAAGGTGTTAAATATGAACAAGACTGAACTTCAGCACAAGCAATAATTTGAGATAAAGTATACGTTTTGTAAGTTGTGTATTTTCTTTATCTCACAACAGAACACATTGTTGGTGGGTGGTCTGTACATACATAAAGGCCATATTGTACCCACCCATTTATAACAAGCATATTTCTGTCCTCTGCTGCCTTTGGCATCATTTTCCAAAGGTTTAGTGTCTTAAGCCTAGTCTTAAGCATGCCTCTCACTGCTTTTTGTTGTACATCTATATTCACAGGATCTGTCCAGTTGTGCATAGTGGAGTTGGTTTCTTATGTGGGGCTGCATCAGATTTCCTTTCCTTTCTGTATTCTATAAAATTGATGATTACTTAAACAATTGTGAATAAGCACATTCCATTATAGCACTGAATGATTGAACTTGGATGTCTCCTTTGAGGTGTATGGGTATTCATGAAGATGTTCACAAGCTTAGTTAATCTTCCAAATGCACACACATGTGAGGATTAGGAATCCTAATGTAGATTTAGATTATGTCCAGATAATCATGTCACTTGTACAAGCAAGGTATGCCCTTGAAGTGGTCAGTGAACAATGGCAAAGCTTCCTGAGTCAGGCTGTAGTCTCAGCTTTCCAAGGGGAGAAGAGTGACATCACAACTCCTGGAGGGCCAAACGCCAGGTCATTTAGGTAGATTTAATAGATTCAGGTCCTCCCAGGTAGAGGGGTTGCAGATTAGAATGTAGCTAATGGAATCAAACCTATTGCAGTTATTTCCATTCTAGATGCATCTGGGAGAAAAGCTCCAAAAGAATTTAAGGTCGGGTAAAAGAAAGTATTTTCAATATATAGTAAGAATTAAAGTATAGCATAGTGCAGGAGGCACAACTTTGGACCCTTTGTATTTTTTTAAGAACAGTTGCACAGATATTTTGAACTCTTTCTCCCTCCCCTCCCTTAATTCATTCTACCTTCTGCACCACACCCAGCATCAGTCATGTGATGCAGGTGAGCATGTGCACAGTTGTATGTGTGCAGTCTGCTGCAAATATGTGGACAAGGGACACTAATCTAAAACTGGTATTGGAACAAAAAATACCGTGCTAGGGCAGCTTTGTTCCCTTCTAAAAAGGGATGTACAACTATCTTTCAAATAACGCAACAGTTTTTCCTGAGAAGATCTGGAAATTCATGCCCCTACTTGGGTGTCCTAAATGGGAGCTGTTTTGTCTCTTTCTTGGAAGCATAAAAGTATCTATAATGCCAAACATCAGCTGGCAGTGAGGAAAGGCCTCATCTCCTTCAGAATCCTCTGGAACAAAAATATCTGCTCAGTGGGTGGGCTAGTCTTATAGCTAGAGGTGTTTGAAAATGGTGTTATTTTTTGAAAATTTGTTCAATTAAAATGCAAACTGTGGTGCATCACAGGTGCAAATTCTTAAGTATCAATATCAGGTTTAATATTACGTTGCAGTAATAGTTTGCTTTTAAAATATCATTATGGTGGTCTGTGTTTTTATTTGCTTGCCATATTATGGTATGTTGTGCTTTTGTTTGATTCTTAACAAAAACGAACACCTCTTATAGGTTGAGAACATGGGTTTTTTAAATATTCAATGCACGGTGTGTGCGCGTGCATGCATGCATCAGGGCAACTGGTGCATTACTTGGGGTAAAGGGACACACGTCACTTTACCCTGAGAAGGCCGCTGGCTGTGCCGAGCAGGTGCAATCCTGCATAGGATGTGGCAGGCGCCTTATGTGCGCTGCTGCGTCCTGCTAGACAGGATTGGACTGCCCATTAGTTTTCATTTAGGGCATTTTGGCAGCAGGCTTTGCCGTTTTAGAATGTACATGAGGACACTGAAATCAAATGAATATAAAATACACAACATAGGGGAGACATATTGTCTCATGAGTGAAACAGGTATTATAAAATCTTGCTAACATTTGGTAAGGCAACTGGGGTCCTGGATATTGCTGCTTCCTGGACGCATTTTGGTTTGCAATGTGCCAGTTGGCCACCCCTACTTTACACCATAACTAAAACAACTTTGGTTGATGCATAACTGGTTAAAATGTCTTAAAAGGGAGGAAAAATCCTTGCAGCTGAAAATCATAAGCTTGTTATAACACAGGAGAGTTTGTAGTGTTGTAAGGTCATCTTTAATGAACAATCTTGTGGATGGTGTTGCGGGAATCTTCCCAGGAAATCTCAGTGTTCCTATGGCAACAGCGCAACCCAGATTAGGGAAAGCAGGTTGCTGTCAAAGTTTAAGAATCACAGGTGTAATACTGAGGAAATTAAGTATTGATGTAAGGAATGATCAATCCATGGTTGACAAGAACATGAATAAAATCAGTGAAGAAACCCAGAGTGTGTATATATGACTGTTCTTGCTTCAGAGAGTGAAGTCCCCCCCCCCAGTCATTTGTACTTCCTGCACACTGAAAACAAAAGAATCTGGGGGAAAAGAATGGTAGTTGTGCTGCCTGTGGGAATCAAGTGGATGACTTCAAGCTAGGCTACGTTGAAGAGCATCTAGTTTATTGGGTGAGAGGGGAAGGACTAGAAGAAGAAAAGGAGGAGCCGCGGGAGTGAGAAATAACAGATTTGAGAGGTTGAGTAGGTGCGTTATTTATTTTTATTTATTTATTTTTCACATTTTTATACTGCCCTTCCTCCAAGGAGCTCAGAGTGGTGTACATATTTCCTCCCCTCCTTTTTGTCCTCACAACAACCCTGTGAGGTAGGTGGGGCTGAGAGATAGTGACTGGCCCAAGGTCACCCAGGAAGCTTCGTGGCTGAGCGGGGATTTGAATCTGGATCTTCCAGGTCTAAGTCCGACTCCCAAACCACTCTGGCTAAAACTACAAAACACTGACTTTAGTCTCTGAGGTAAGGGATGTCATATTGGGTTATCAGCATTTAAAATTTAATAAGCATTTGTTTTTGCTCAGATGTGTTTGGATATAAACTTTGGAAAAAATTGCTACATAACCATTATTTCATAGGCACAAACAGCACTTGGCACCAATGTCCTTCCTCTCTTAGTAAGTGGTGTGCATATATAGTAATCTTGTCAGCAAGAAGTTCTTATGACATTACATTGCAGTGAACCATTCAGCCATACTCTGAAATTGTGAAAAAGTTGAATGAAGTAAAAAAAATATTCAAGAGTAAACTTTCATTCTTGACATTATAGTCATAGGTGACATTGCAATAATGCCCACCACAGCTGAACATGAAATTGCTATTTTCTGATGAAGGAATTTTGTTCACCATTGTTAGAGCTATCTCTCATTATTAGAGCTATCTCTCTTGAAATGTTTGTGGCTGTTTAATTCTCTAGTGCATCTGCATTGCCATCAACCCCCTCCCCCCCACCACTTGTGATTGAAGAATAAATATGAGATACATAAGCCTTTTCCACAGGCCACTTAAGTAGGTTGTTTTAGGCAACTGTAGTCCCAAGGGCTTGGTCAGAACTCAGGGCTGCTACAAAAAGTATTTTATGGGTGGGTGGGGGAGTAAAAACATAAACTTGCCTGTGGATTGTCACACTGCAAGTGAGTGTTAGTGATTTCAAAGCTTACAGTTGTGGTCCCAACATTGGGACTCTGGCATAGTTTGAATATGTAATTGGAATTTAGTATCAAACTAATCCTGCTGTTATCTGTGTTTAAAGTCCTTGTTTCAATCTAGGCATGTTGTCTTGCATACATAAATGGTGGTTTCTTATTCTGAATGTGAGTTCAGAGAACCAGGGAGCACATGTGCCACTTGGCCTGCCATCACTGACAATGGTAGTCCATAAATGTTCAGATGTCTAGATTGCTGTTTGGAAATACAGTCAGTCCTTGCTACCCACAGATTCGCTTATCCACAGGCAGTGAGATTGCCACTTATCTTGCTCTATTCACGGTCTGTTCTTGGCTATCCATGGCCTGTGGCCATTTTGAAGCTCTCTGCGGTGGCCATTCTGAAGCTCTCTGCGGTGGCCATTCTGAAGCTCTCTGCGGTGGCCATTCGCTTATTCATGGCGGCCATTTGGCAGCTTTTGGAAACTATCCATGGCCATTTGGAAGCTATATGCTGTCATTTTATAGGTCTCTATGCCATTCTACAGCTCTCTGTTAATTACAATAGTAGCACCCCAGAATGCCTTGCTAAAGCTCTCAGCACCATTCTGAAGCTATCAGCGGCCATTGCAAAGTTATTAGCTGCTGGCATTCCTGACCAGGTTAGGTACTCATCCCCCTAATCCCATTCATCCTGTAGGGTCAACAATTTGGTATCCCCTGGATTTTTGAGGAACCTAACCCCTGCGAATACTGAGAATTGATTGTACTGTATTTGTGTGTTTTAAGAAGTGATACTTTACTTCAGTTTATTTTTCCTTTTTGGTCACTTCTCATTTCCTCAGTAGGCCAGTGTAAACATTTGACTCTTTATTTTGGCCTGTTGTCTGTGTGCTCCCTGAGGCACCTGGTGGGGCCACTGTGAGATACAGGAAGCTGGACTATCTAGCAGGACCTTTGGCCTGATCCAGCAGGGCTCTTCTTATGTTCTTATGTTTATTTTGAATTAAGAAATGTGACCAATAATGAATATACCTGGAAGCAAAGTGAACCTGAGTGAGACATACCATTTTTCTGCTAGTTTTATGAGATGCATTTAAACATCTGCAGATAGGTAGGTACAGGTGTGCACTTTGAATCCTAAATAACAGGAAACTGAAATGTGTGGAAGGAGGTTGAGTTTTTATACAAGAATGTATCCTCTATAATATAATACCCAACTTCTGTATCCTCAACTGATTTATTAGGTATCTTGTGTAGCTGAATTTTCCTCCTCCCATAATACCATAATGTGGTATTGTCAAACTTTCTCTTATGACACACCTGCCCCTCCATGTGTGAAAGTGAGACTCCTTCCTTGTATTTTTTTCCACCCTCTGTCCATTTATAGAAGTGTTTTGGCCTGATTTAAATGAGTCCCTGCAGTGTTAAGGTTAAGCGGATGGTTGTGAAGGTTAAGCGGATGGTTGTGAAGACAACTTAAGGGAATACTTCCTGTCTTGATCAAACCACATTTTTCCATTAAGCAAACCATGATTGATCTTGGGAGCTGAAGGGGAGCATGTGAGCACACGGTATCCCAGGAGAGCCCAGGGGAGGTTATTCCTGATCTTCCAAACCATAGTTTGGAGGATCAGAAATATGTCAGAATGCAGCCATTGTTTTTTATTCAGTTGCCTAACTCTTATGCAAAGTGTACTCTTCAGAGTTGAGAAGGAAAGGTTGTGAATGTATTTGCTTGTTGTAAGAGAGCTTCTAAAAGCAGATGGCATCCCTGTAACCTTGTTCAATAGTGTTATATTGCAGTAGTTCTTTCGCCAAGTTCTAAGCTAATGGGGTAGTGATTGGGCTATATAAATCACCTGTACTGGAACAAGTAAGAACCTGTTTGTGTTGATCTAAGAATTGCTAGGTAGGTTTTTGTTGTACTGCAAAGTCTTATAAATATTTGACTTTGAACACAAGCTCCTTTGACTTGGCTTGTAATTGAGTGTATCCCAAACTCAGTACAGGTGTCCCCCACTTAACGACGTTCCACCTAACGACACCTCCCCCCCCGGCAAACCGGTTCAGATCAAACGACCCCCCCCCCCGGGCAAACCGGTTCAGATCAAACTGGAAGTTTACAGAGGCCTCTGACCTCATGACCAGGAACAGGCCTCTGGGAAGGCCTCAAACTTCAAGACTTCTAGGGACCCTGGATGAGGGTAACTCCTACTGGAAACTTTTGCTTTACAGGAAATTGCTTTGGCCAAGCCTCCTCCCCTAAAACTTCAGTGGGCCAACTCAGTCTCCTGCCCATCCAGCTGTTCTCCCCTGCTTTTGCGTTCCCTTTTTGCTCTGCCTTGCCTGGCTTCCTTTCAGCAGTTGAGTGCATGCTGTTGCCATGCCACTCTCGGCTCCTCCTCTCATTCCAGTTGGCCTAGAAAGAAAGAAGGGGCAGAATGGTACAATAGCAGTACATGCTGACTGGCCACACCAGGTGGAAAAGGGATCTGGTACCAAGTATGAATGTACAGCTTAATGGCAGGGGGCGTAAGCATTTTTTAGTTACAGGAAAAATAATGTATATGTTTACTTAGCTTGTTAAAGTAAAGGTATCCCCTGACAATTAAGACCAGTCGTGTCCAACTCTAGGGTGTGGTGCTCATCTCCATTTCAAAGCCGAAGAGCCAGCGTAGTCCGAAGACGCCTCCGTGGTCATGTGGCCGGCATGACTCTCCTTGCCGCAGCGCGTAGCATGCGGCTGGAACACGGAGCGCTGTTTACCTTCCCGCATGTGGTACCTATTTATCGACTCGCATTGACATGCTTTGGAACTGCTAGGTTGGCAGGAGCTGGCCAAGCAACGAGCGCTCACCCCGTCCCGGGAATCGAACTGCCGACCTTTCGATCAACAGCTTATGGTTCAACGGTTTAACCCGCTGTGCCACCCGCTGCGCCACTAGCTCTCCTCAAAGTAGTGTGTGCATGTTCCCCTCCGTATACTGTATTTATAGTGACAAAAGCATAGTTTCAACTATATTTTAAATGGTGATTCTCGGAAAACTGGTGCTGCCCATTGCTGAAATTATAATATATGTATAAGGAGACTGGATGTGCTTTTAACACACTAGATGTTTGGAGGATGTGCTGATTGGTACGTTTCCATTTGGCATTCTGTCCTTCTAGTACATTTCTAGGAAAAGGATGTAATGACAAAAGGTTAAAAAACTTTCCTCTCCTGTGTGTGTGTGTGTGTGTGTGTGTGTGTGGTGCAGATGAGTTCACTTTCCTCGTTGATTTACGGTAGGCTGCAATCACCGAACCTAGTAAGATTTATTTCTGAGTAAAGATGTATAGGATGGGTGTTAATGGGTGTAACTTTGTATTGGATTGTGGTCACAGCACTTGACAGGCACCACCCCCTTTTTTGTATGAATTAGTGGACAAAAGTATAAGAGGAACTAGATTTAAATTATTCTGATAGCAAAAACATTTGGGAAACAAAACTTGAGGTACTTGGAGTTTGATTTCAGTTTTTATGGGTACTTAGGAAACAGGTTTCATCAGCTTCATTATCAAATACGGTAGCTTGGCACTCTCAGTGTTTGCGTAATTTATCTGTCTTGTGGTTGCTGTATTTGGACATCTAGAGGTGGAGTTGCATTATGAATTCTCTCTACTTCAGTAAAATAACATCTTCAGGCAGGGAATCTGAAGAGGAAGATCACATTGCTCTGTGTGGGCAGCATTCACTTTCTGTGATGTGAACATTATTCAGCAGAATTTATTTGACTCTGTCTAGTAGCCTTGTCTTAATTTAGTGGGAGATGATATCAGAAGATATTAGCCTCTGAACTTGTCTGGGCCAGAGGAGTCCAAAGAACAGACTTGCTTTATCACTTTAGGGATTTTGTAATTGGAATACTCCCTTTTGGATGTGAACACTTGTAGCTCAAGTCTTGACCATTGTAGAGCTTGGCAGCATAGGATGCATCCTGTTTATAAGGTTATCCGTTCTTTCGGGCATTGTAGGTACACTTTGCTTTGATGCACAGAAGACACTTTGCAAAATTTGACTTCCGCTTGCATTTTTCCATAGTAATTGTTGGGATGTGTGAAACAGATAATGCAGAATTCATGACTTCACATTTTATAAAATAACTTATAAGCTTGAGGTGAATGTGTTGATATACTGTATTTTAATAGATTGAACATGCAGTAGTCACTGTGCCACTGTTTGAGATTATTTACAGTATACTGTAGTAATTGTCAGTGACTTAGCTGTGTCTTTTGCTGCCTGGGACGGTGACTCCTGATGGATCCCCCACCTCGAATTCCAGAAGATCTGGAAGTAACTGGCGTGATGACATCACCGCTGGTTACTTTTGGTTTGCGGTCCCCCGCACCCCTGCCGGATCATGAAGAGCAGTGATGGCGGGGCGTCCACAATTGGCTGCCCTTCTCCTTTGGAGGGAGAAGGGCAGCCGAGCACGGGCCTGGCCCTGCCACCCCCACCACCATGAAGCGGCTGGCGCAAGTGCCCCCTTGGGCAGTGGAGCCTGGGGTGAACTGCACCAGCTGCCTCGTGGTAGCTACACCACTGGTAATGGGTGCATCAGTGTGGAAATTTGGTGAAGCACATTAACAGTAGCTCTGGGTACTGCTTCTGTTTGTGTGAGTGCTAACAGGAGGTATAGTTGAGGTTTTGCTGTGGCAGTTAGTCGGTGTTCAGATTCCTTTGTTTTGGAGTGTGATTTGTGACTTAGTGTGCACAGCATACTGAACTCCCCATTTGGAAAATGGGCCAAACAGTAATTAAAGCTCAACATGCTTGTGCGGCACTGACCTGGCTCTGCTGCACAGACTCCCAAGTACAAAAATGGTTTATGGGGGTTATTCTCCATGTTCCTCCTAAAAACCATGGATAAGAATTGCCTTCAGAATCAGAGGTCCATCTAGTGCAGCGGTGGGGAACCTCCGGCCCCAGGGCCGGATCAGGCCCCCGAGGCCATCGGATCCGGCCCCCGGAGAGATTGCCGGGAGGCCGTCCAACCGGCCCCTGGAGGCTCCGTCGGGTCCGCGCCTCGCCTCCGGAGGCCGGGAGAGGGCCTTTGCATGTCCTCCCCGGCCGCCGCCTCGACCCCTTCTCACCAGGCCGTTGGCCATTTCGCACATGCGTACCACGCCGATGAGGGCAAGCCCTTGCCCTCTTGCTCGCATCGCCATGGTACGCCGGAGGTGACGCGCAGACCCGGCGGCGGCTTCGGACGGTGAGCGCGGAGCCTCCGGAGGCTGATGGGGGGCGGGAGCAAAAATTAATTAAATAAATAAATATGGCACCTGGCCTAACGGCTGGCCCTCAAGCAAATTTCTAATATTTAAAACGGCCCTCGCCAGGGAAAAGGTTCCCCGCCCCTGATCTAGTGCAACATTTTGTTTCTAACAGTAGCCAGCCAGATGCCTCTGGATACTTACAAGCAGTGTATGAGGGAACAGCATCCCTCCATTCAATAGTACTTAGCATTTGTATGGTGCTTCCAGATGTTCAAAGCACTTCACATGTATTGATGTAATCCTTGCAACAACACTGTATAGTAGGTAAGTATTCTTCCCATATTGCAATTGGAGTGCTGAGACTGAGAAGTGGTGACTTGCCTCTGAACACCTGGTGAGTTCAAGGATTCTAACTAGGGAGGTCCAGATTTGCCACTCAGTGTCTTAACCACTGTGCCACACCAGCTCTCATTTGTCCCTAGCATCTGGTCATCGGAGGTATCGCTATACCTTCTATCAGAGGTATATTGTTTCTGAACATAAAGATTCTGTTTAGCAGCTATTGTGACTGATAGAAAGGACTTACATGGACAGAGCTAAGATGGGACAAATAGTCGGAGGTTGGATGAATAGAGCTGAGAAATGTTTGGAGTGGTTTGGCAGGATGGATGGTTGGACTTGTAGCACCCCTGCCTTTGGAGGTGTCAGGTGCCCCTGGTGAGAGTGCGTGGTAAACTTCTTGGCCATTATTCAAAGCTATGTACCAGGTCCATCTGTGTTGCTCAGTTTTTTTCCTGTCAGTTTGCCACAGAATATCTGAGTTGGAAGGGATCTTGGAGGTCATCTAGTCCAGCCCCCTACTCAGTGCAGCCACCTATATAGCATCCCTAACATATGACCATCCAGCCTCTGCTTGAAAACCTCCAATGAGGGGGAGCCCACAACTGTACAAGGCAGACTCTTCCAGTCTTGGACAGCTCTTACAGTTAGGAGATAATTCTAGTCTCAATCTACTTCCTTATAGTGGCTCCTCGCATTCAGTCTTCGAGTTACTGTTTTTAAGGTTCCAAGATTAAAAAGCAATTTAATGCTTTGATGTAGAAGCTGCTAAAGAAGTTGACAGATGGTGATGTTGAATTTACAGCCATTTGCTAAATTGCTGCAGTATCCTAACTGTATTCATTTCTGTTTTAGGATACTAGGAAAAGATGGTGGATCGCTTGGCAAACAGTGAAGCAAACACGAGGCGAATAAGCATAGTGGAAAATTGCTTTGGTGCAGCAGGTCAGCCTCTAACTATTCCTGGCCGAGTTCTGATCGGTGAAGGAGTCCTAACAAAGCTGTGTAGGAAAAAACCAAAAGCGAGGCAGTTCTTCTTATTCAATGATATTCTTGTGTATGGTAACATTGTCATTCAGAAAAAGAAGTACAACAAACAGCACATCATTCCATTGGAAAATGTAACTATTGAATCCATCCAGGATGAGGGAGATTTGAGGAATGGGTGGCTTATCAAGACTCCAACTAAGTCTTTTGCAGTGTATGCTGCCACTGCCACAGAAAAATCTGAATGGATGAACCACATAAATAAGTGTGTTTCTGACTTGCTTTCCAAAAGTGGGAAGACTCCTAGTAACGAACATGCAGCTGTTTGGGTACCCGACTCTGAAGCCACTGTATGCATGCGCTGCCAGAAAGCAAAATTTACTCCTGTCAATCGTCGACACCATTGCCGGAAATGTGGGTTTGTTGTATGTGGCCCCTGTTCTGAAAAGAGATTCCTTCTTCCCAGTCAGTCTTCCAAGCCTGTGCGGATTTGCGACTTCTGCTATGACCTCCTTTCCACAGGAGAGATGCCCACCTGTCAGCCCACAAGATCAGACTCGTATAGTCAGTCATCAAAGCCTCCTTTAAATGATCTATCAGATGACGATGACGACGATGACAGCAGTGACTAAGGACTGAAAGTGAATGTCTTGGCATTTGAATCTGAGTTGCTGTACAAGGAAATCTCTAGCTCTAGGCTCTGCTGAGAGACCTGCCCTAGCCATAAAATTTGCCTGAAAAACCTTCAATTCAAAATGTGCCTCTGTATCTGAATCTCCCAGTTTTCATATTGTTACACTTTTCTGCAGGGATAGACTGTTGCAAATATATCATTTTCTAGCTTTGTATACTTGACTGGTCTGATGAGTTGGTCATCTCCTCTCCCAACTTCCGTCTGGTTTCTTTGAGGAATATTAGAAAACCAAGCATCAATTTCTCTCTTTTTCTACCAACAACCAACCTGCCTGTGTTTTTGACAGCGATATTTTATTCTTTTTAATAGGAGCAGGGAGAATATTAAAACATGTATGAACATCTGGTTTACTATCTAAAATCTAGTTTCATCAAATTGAATAGGAATCTCTAACCAGTTTTTGAAACTTGTTATAGTAAGACCCTTTGTAACAATAATACATTAACATCATCTTTTAAAACGTTATGCAAGATTTCATATACCAAGCAGTGCCTTGTAATATTGCACTGTTGCAGAAAGAAACTAACCCATTGTACCCTCTCTGTAATTGTATGCAACAAATTGAGAAATAGTTGGTGCTATTGACAATAATTGCTGTTCTATAACTAGGGTTTGAGTAGATGCTGTGGGTACATCACTACAATGTGTTGTCCAACAATTCCTTGCACAAACTAGTTTCCTCTAATGTCCTGCACGAGGACAGATTCAGCAATGTTGTGGAGTCCTAATGGGGCAGTATGAGCTCCGCACAAGTGTGGAGCTTCCACAACATGCAAAAACTGCAGGACTTAGGTGCCTGTAATAATTAAATCATTTTCAAATGGGTTTAGTATTTTGCTACTTTCAGAATTGTGTGAGATAATTTAAATTGTTATAGCTATCATGTATTAGTAATTGAGAACTGTATTGTCTCAGATCATGGTATTTGCAGTAATGTTTTTGATTTGATATTTATGGAATTAATTCCTCAGATATTTCACTAACCTTTGTAAACATTAGGAATAGATTTTTATATAATTAGGACCTGTTTTAAAAGCACAACAATACGAGAAAATGTCCGTACCAGCCATCCTCCCAAAAAACTTGCAAAAATGTCCATCCTGTTGTACACAGCTGACCTCGAGATAGAAATGAACTGCAGACAACTTCATTTTAAATATCTAAAAACCAGGACAGATAGTGCAAAAAGTGTTTCCAGTAAATGTTTCCAATAAAGTATTTCCTTTTTACTTTTATCAAGACATGCTTTTCTATGATGGTGTCATTTTTAGAGAAACATCAGATTTAGCTCTGAAAATTTGTAAACCCCCCAATACATATCTCTATTTTTATATAACAGTAGTAGTACACTTAATACATTTATGTAGATATCCCCTGACATAATTGTCAGAATTCAATAGCACCTGAGATTTTATAAAAAGTGTTGAATATTGTTTGTACAAAAAACATCATAGTATCTAGACATTAGTTTATAAAGTGAAGTTTTCTGCACTGTTTGCCTCCTCTGGCAATAATTTGGTTATATTTATTGAATAAACAATCAGTAATGCAACTTGCACTAGTCTCCCAGTCTGTACTCTGACTGCTGTTGCACATATGTCAGTGTTGGAAAAATGAAATGAAATGATGGGTATGCTCTATTAGGGGATGCTAAGCAACTTGGTGGAACTTGCTTGGGGACATGCTGGAGTTTGTGCAGCAAGTGTTGCCAGGTAGATTATTCCTGATCAGAGCAACAGTTTTCCAGCTGATGTCCAAATACCGGAACAGTGCTAGAAAGGGAACCCTGCGTTAATTCTGTCGGCAGTCCAGAGAGGGCTTATATGAACCCATATTTTTCTGAGAAACTTTCTTTAAGATGGTGCCCCCATGGCTTTGCCCAACTGCTCCTTGAGCTTATGACACTTTCTCTGGCCCCTCTGAAACAGTCAACATATTTCAATCAGGTTAGTATTTTATGGCATGCTTAGGATACATCTTAACTTGCTTTGCAGTAGGCATAAAAGACTGTGCTAGAGTTAGACCAAGAAAACACTAAACCAGATGAGCAATAATGTTTGGTTGATGGCTGGAAGTGAATGGTTGGTTTGAAGAGCTGAGAAGAAAAGAAAGCCCCAAGGCTGCAATTCTGTGCATGCTTGCTTGGGAAGAGTGGGATTTACAAATAAATGTCCATGGGAGATGCCTGTAAATGTAATCTGATTCAAAGATCTTCCCTTAATTTCCCATTTTTGTGTTGCACAAACGCTTCAGCACTTTCTGCCTGCAAGAAAATGTATCCATTTGGCAACGCTCTGCCTGCCTACCTACCCTAATCCCATTGTTATCTGTGAATGAAAATCACGCTATGCTGCAATTTATCCCTGAAGCTGTTACCAAATTGAGATGTGTTAACATTCATGTGATGAGATGTGAGAACATTAATCCTAGGCATAGGAGTGGTGAAAATAGGTTACCACTTTTGTGGTCTGCTCAGAATTTTATTGTGTAAACTTTTGTTGTTAGTCAAAAGTTTTAAAAGGGCTTAATAAATGCTTTTGTAATTTTGTCTGTCAGACTGCACTGCTTTCACTTTGTAAATCTGAAAAAGGATTTGAATAAGCAACTTTCAGAGAAGTAGCTGTGTGTGTTTGCAGCAAAAACCAACACAGTCTTGCCTCCTAAAACCTAACACATTTATTTTAGCTTAAACGTTTGCACACTAAATGATAAAGTGGATTCCAATCCACAAAAACATGCATCAGGTCCTCCATTTAAAGTTGTCGATAGGTTCTTGGAAACTGCAACTTTAAGCAAAACGACTTATAAGGAAACCAGTTTTACCGTAGGCTAATTGATATATGTAAACAAGGTATGTATGTATGAGCCAGCGGGTGGCGCAGTGGGTTAAACCACTGAACCATGAGCTGTCGATCGAAAGGTCGGCAGTTCGAATCTGTGCGACGGCTCCTGCCAACCTAGCGGTTTGAAAGCAAGAAATTGCAAGTAGATTAATAGGTACTGCGTCAGCGGGACGGTAACAGTGTTCCATGCGCCTCGGTGTTGAGTCATGCTGGCCACATGACCATGGAAACGTCTTCTGACAACGCTGGCTCTTTCGCTTTGAAACGATGAGCACCGCTCCCTAATTGTCAAGGGATACCTGTATGTATGTATGTATATGTATGTATGTATGTAAACTGTTACAAGCTTGAGCAGGTCAATTCCTTCGATCGCTCTGCCCTCAGTGCCCCCCCCCCCCCTGTTTCTTTTTAATCAACTCATCCTGGCTCATTCTGTAGGTCCTGAAGCTCATGGGGCCATTTTGTTGTTGTTTTACAAAAAATCGGTTTATTTTACTTTTGCATTCTCCTGTATACCCAGTGAGCCCCCTATGTAGAACCCACAACCTTATTGTTAGATGGCTGTTTTGCTTCAAAACTGTTAGACACTCAACCACTTGAATTTACTGTTTGAAGGAGTAAGTAGGGGTGGGAGGGAGAGAGAGGCTCCCAAGGTGATACAGCTTTCAGCAGCACATAACAGAATAGACCTGGACGTTTGTCTCTTTTGAGGTCGCATGGCATAAATGAAGTAAACATGCCCTCCCTTAGAAATAGTGCCCGGGAACTGAGATTTTCTTTGTGATATTAATGCTGCTATTTAAAACAAGATGGGGTGTAGACAATTGCTGGCCTAGTAACAACATTATCCTAAAGCTTGCACCTGTCCTGACCTTAATGTTATATATAACTTGGCATTTTGAATTAAAGTGCAGTAGGTCAGGCAGACCCAGTTAGTGTTTGAGTGTTAAATAACTGAACCTGTGGCAGGAGTGAAAGAAATTTGCTTCTACCCCCCCTTCAGTAAAATCAACATTTTGATTGTGTCACATGGTTTTTCAAGTATAACAAGTTGTCACAATCTGCTTTTTAAATTAGTACTGTAATGTAAAGTACAGTAGTAATGTCCTGAATGTTCACAAGCAGATATTTTTGCTTGTGAAAATGGAGCTTCGGGATGGGTCCAAAATATTTCCTGAAAACTTTTCCTGCTTATCTCTTTTCAGCCCAGAGTGGCTGCTGCTTCAATGCGTTCAGCAACAACAACACACCTGTGTGATCTTGCTAGTTCTGTGAGCTCATCCAACTACAGGCCATGATGATGTGAAGCCAGTTCAGAGAGAGGGCAGGAACCATTTCCTTCACTCTGAAAGTTTAAGGGGGAACTGTCTTGAATTCCATGTTCAAAATGATTGGGATATAAATGTAAAAAATAAAAGCACTCTTGCTTCTATCCCCCCCCCCCAAAAAAGGAGATGCTTTTTGCAGACCACAAAAAGGTTTGCAGGAAGTACCCTCCTATTCTAGTTTGACTTCAGTGTTAAGAACTTGTTTTCTGCCCTATGCTGGATTTCTATGGACAAAGTGCATTCACTGGTAAATCTTCTTGTCTCTATTGCTGTAAAGGACTAATACTTCAAACAAAGTAAATATGAAATTGAGGTGGGGTGAGCTGAAGGTGTACAATTTTGCTTTATTGTATATTTTGGTCACAGTAAATTGGTTAATGCTGGCTAGTCCTCCCCAATGTGTTTGTTATATGAGCTGTAGTTGAGGGTGTACTTTATTTAGTGCATGATGTTGTTTGAAAGGTTGATAGATGAATACTTGAGTACAGTTAAGGAAACACTTTCCCGCACGATGAGGTTAAAAAAGAAAGGAAAATTAAAGATGTTGATAACGTATATAGTTTCAGTTAGGGGTGTGTCCATTCTATTGAAGTGTAGGTGAAGAGAGGAAGGCAGAGCACAGATGAATTCTTGATCCAATCCAGATTAGGTGTGTCCTACTCCCTTGTCTGGAAAAGGGCATAGAGTGCATCCAGCTCATGCAGACAGAGTTTAGCTCCAAAGATTAATTACAATGCCACATAACAGTGGAGAATAATTTACCTTCTGTAGTGAGAAAATTATACATATAACCTTATTCTGTGCAAGAGATCTGGTATTGGATTGGCTGATAAATTCTACTTGGTTTGGACTACCAAGCTAAGGCCATCACTCTACTGGACCCCTGTTCATGGCAAGATATGAGTTGTGATGTGTGACCAACTCATTAGGGTGGATAATGCAGATGTAACGCTTGCCTCTTTCAGAGGCGTATAGTGCCTTATACCAAGTCAGTCCAATGGCCTACTTACCTCAATATTGTATATGTGTCTTTCCCAGTCTTACCTGGTGATGCCAGGGATTGAACAGGACCTTCTGCATGCAAAGCACATGCTTCACCACTAACAGCGCAGTCCTGTGTAAGGATCCAGCCGGCGGCCCAAGGCCACCCGCCAGATCCTGAGCCGAGGCTGCCCATCGAATGGCGGGCCGGAGTCGGGGAAGGGGACATTCATCCCCTTCCCCGGGTGTAAACCGGGGCCGGCCCAATAGGTCTCTTTGGATTTCCGCCAGCTAAACAGCTGGCGGAAGTCGGAGGAGGTCGTATAACGGCCTAGCCGCCTGGCAGGGATGGGGATATGGGGGGCATCATCCCTCACCTCCTCCCGGGCCGGCTAGACCAATGGCCCCCGTCCCTCGCCCGCCAGACCGCCCACATGGCTACCGGGGGAGCGCTTACCTTCCGGCGGCTGCTTGCCCGGTCTGGTGACGGAGTGAGGGAGGCCGGCCTCCCTTACTCCCAAGGCGTCGCGAATGTGCTTTATGGACTTGCGCAGGATTGTGCCCTAAGTCTCTTAAATGCTTACCTCCTGGTTTTCCAAACAGGAAATGGTATCTATAATCCTTCAAGGAAGTGAGGGTTTTTTTTTTAGTAAAGTTATGCTTGTTTGGACAAGTTTATGGAGATCTGTGATTTTTTTTTTTTAAAGCAGTGACCATAGGGATCATTCATGACTGCAGGCCTTCTCTGCATTTTTTTTGTTGGGCAAGAAAAGCACACTTCCCAGTATGTACTGTATTATCTTTCTTTGAAATTGAGTTCTTTTCATAGGTTCCCCCTTTTCCCATAGCTGGACTACTATAAAAAAGCAAATTGCCATTTGAAATCCTCCTCCTAGCCTGGAATTTTGTTCCTCTTGCATTTTGAACTCTGTTAGGGTGATGAGAAGCCAAGGAGGAGGGTGCTTCCCTGCCTGTAATAGTCATGTAGGAGGGAGGATTTTGTCATGCATGGGTGATGAAAACCTTGCCTGGCACAGCATACTCTCTAAAGGGCCAAACTACACGTTGTGTTAAATGAGGAGCTTGGGCATGCTTATGCCAACTGAAATAGCAGGTTGGGGGACAACGGGATTGGGACTATGGTATGGAGGAATGGGCAATTTAACCCTTTCACCCTACTGTGGTCTTAATCAGGTCAGTCCCGATTGCTCTTGGTGTCAAAATAGATTAAGAGTATGGATTATGTTTAGTTTTTTTAAATCAAGCATACTACACACAAACTAGATATTTCAAAACTTACAAAATGCCAAAAGCAGAGGTGAATTTTTATGTAAATGCATTCAAGACTTTGTTTATTTAACTGATTTATGTTCTGTCTTTCTGTCCATTATGTCTTCAAAGCAGCTTATAAACGTGTTTGATTAAAGTTGTAGGCAGCCTCAGCAGGAACTGACTTTCATATGTAGATCATCTACCCCAGGGGTTCCCAACCTTTGTTGCTAGGTGTACCCCCGTGGCATGGTCAATTTTTTTGAAGTACCCCCTGCACCAATTAATTAATTAGCATCAATTAAATTAATTTAATTAATTGTAAGTCAGGACTACTTAAATATTAGGTTTGCTTATGTGTTACCAATGAGCCATGCCAGCTTCTCCCTGCCTTTCTACTCTCTCTCCCCCCCCCCCTTCTACCCAGCTCCTGACTGTCTGGAAATCCCTGATGAGGCAAAGAGCAAGCCCTCCCTAGAAGCACCTCTCTCTCCTGTCCCTACACAAATCTGGGAATGGAGCAGATAACAATGAAAAAGCCAGGAGGGAGAAGGTTGCGCCACCTACACAATTCTTTCCACATACAGCTGGTTTGCTGACACTTAAAGTGTCCTCTATCCAATGGTTCCTCTGTGTGAGGCACCATGAGTATCCTGTACAAGTGAAAGGCTACTGCCCACCTACACACAGTCAAGATGTAGTAACGTGCTCTGTTTTAATTTCTTCACTTGTTCCAACCAGGTTTCTGGCGCTGTTGGAGGATTGTGATATCCAGCCTGACCCTAGTTCTTGTGCTGTGTGCCAGGCAGGGTTTCAAATACTTATGGAAATCCTGTTACAGCTTTCCTGTTAAAACAATGTGCTTTTCAGCATCCAGCTGGTGCAGTAAACCTGGCATAAGCACATTTTGCTCTTTTCTTTCCTCCAAGGCGGCAATCCCTAGTTATTGAAATAACATCTACCTGTCTTATTTCCATCTAAAGGTCTTTGCATATGGCAGCCTCTAGCCAGCAGTGAAGTAGTTAAAAGTAATAATTTGAATCTCAATGGTTTCATATTTGCTTGATTAGAGTGTGGTGCTTAGACTGATCATAGTCTCTCTCTCTCTCTCAAACTGGGCAGATCTCCTTGCATGGCTTTTTTATGTGGCTCATATTTTGTTGCTTTCCCCCACCTCTCTTAATACACCATAATGACTGCTTTTTGAAATGAAAATGTATTCCAGAGCAAAAAATGCAGTAACTAGAGCTGGCTTGCACATGTGTTGAGATGTCAAGTCAACCGCTCCTTGCTCAGTATTTTTGCTTCAGTATTACAGTATTTTACTGCATATTTATCTTGGGTGTTCCAAAGCACACAGCATTCAAAATAACAGTCCCAGATGGCAGGTTTTCTCTTCTATATGGTTTTTAAAAATCTGCAAAGTAGATGTATATGGTACAGGGATCACTGGGGGCTCAGTCCACTTAGTCATGCTGTCATTATTAAACAATCTTTTTCAGATTAATCTCTACAACAGGGGTGGGGAACCTATTTATTGCCAAGGGCCATTTTAATTAGTAGAAAATTGTTCACGGGCTGGCCGTTAGGCCAGTCGCAATTTTTGCACCCCCGCCTCTTTTGCACCCCCTTGGTCTCCGGAGGCTCTGTGCTCACCTCCGAGGCTGGAGGCGGCTCCGTGTGTCACCCCCGGAGGCCGGGAGAGGACCTTGGCGCCTCCTTCTTGGCCGGCGGCTCGGGCCCTTCTGAAAGCGGTGTTTTCGCACATGCGCACAATACCGCTGAGGGCAAGAGGGCAGCCTCTTGCCCTCAGCAGCGTTGTGTGGATATGTGAAAATGCCGCCGAGGGCCTCGTCAGAAGGGGCCAAGCCGCTGGCCAAGGAGGAGGTGCCGAGGTCCGCTCCCGGCCTCCGGGGGTGACGCGCAGAGTCAGTGGCGGGTGAGCGCGGAGCCTCTGGAGGCCGATGCGGTGGCCTCCCGGCAAGCTCTCGGCAGGCTGGACCAGATGGCCTCGGGTCTTAAACGGCCCGCAGACCAGAGGTTCCCCACGCCTGCTCTACAACAATCCTGCAAGATAAAAGCTTCTTTGTACATTATTCTTCCTGCATTCACTCTTTATACCACTAGCTACACGCACACTCATGCCATTGTGTCCCCTGGCCAGACCCCTAAACTCTCTGCGTGTTTGAGCGTTTGTCTGGAGTCACAAGCACTGAATGCAGAGAGAGTTTCTCGCCACAGTTTAGAAGCCTGACATTTTGCAGATGCTATCTACTGAATAACACTGACTCTTGGCCCCAAATTGAGCATTCATTAGAGCTGCAAAGTTTGATTAATCAGTGAAAAAAAATTGAATTGATGAAAAAAGTGCTCTCAATTAATTGGGCAGTAGATTTAAGGTTAAAATTTAAGACTGTCAATACAAGTGCTTGTAAAACCTCATGAGAGACATTCCTCCTATCATACAGGAAATAATGCCTCTTCTAAGATTGTCCCTGCTTATGGCACATGCCTGCATCATCAAAAAACAAAGACAATATGCCTCTTACTTTAGAAGTACTTTTATTTGTATGCAATACTGTATGTATTTAAATGCCAGTCGACCAAACAACTAAAACTCATATGATGGACTAAGGTGGTTTTTTTAAACTGGATGATAGGTTATAGATTGTGTGTGTGTGTGTGTGTGTGTGTGTGTGTGTGTGTGTGTGTGTGTAGCTTTGAGAGAGTATATTGTGTTAGGTGGGGGTGAACTGAATAGAGCAAAACCGAAAGTTAGATCATGCTGCCTTCCAGCTAGGGAATAGTCACAAGTTGCTTCTTTCTGGCCCATTGAAGTCAGAGTTGTTTTTCTTTGTGGGCCTGAAGCATTTTTGAATATAAGCCACGTTCCTGAGCGCCAGAGAAGCATTGCAAGACATTTTCACTTCTTTGTTAGTGTTTAACATGATTCACAAGCTGGGTTTTTACATGTCCAGAACGACAGATTTTTTTCATCAGGTTCCACAATTTCTTAGCTGAATACTGGGAGGAAGTCAGTGGTGCAACAAGGGTGGGAAAGTTTGTTTTCTTGATTCAATATCATCAAGCACATTGGGAGTATTTCTGGATGACTTGCAGCCCAAAGACATAAGGGTTCCTCCTGTTTTCAGCTGTTAATTTAGAACTGAAAAACAATTGAAAGGGAAATCTTAAATGGGCATGATTGCACAAAGCAAGACGAAATGATATCGGTTTCATTTCCTTGCAGGTTCGCCTATACTGTACAGAAAAGGAAGTACCACTCTTGAGTTTCAGAATTCCTCAGATTATGCTTCCTTCAGAAAAAAAAATATGCATGGTTTTGAAGTAGGTAACAATCATGAGAATTCTTGAATGTTCTCTGACATCCTCCAAACTTATTTGGCTCTGCCTGCCTTCCCTATCAATCTGGAATTCTGCCCCTTGCAACCTTTGGGCATGGACTTTAACTTGAAAGGCTCTGACCACAAGGGTGGGGAAATCCCTTTGCATCATTGTAACATGCAAAACAGCCTGCATAGAATGTATATGTATGGGGGTTTCCTACATCATGGATCCTGCATCTTGGAATGTATATGTATGGGGGTTTCCTGCATCTTGGTAAAATCTGAATTAAGAAACATAGAGCTGACATTTTCATTCTGTAGCTCTCATGGCCCGCTATAGTCCAACAGTGTTTCAAGTATACGGGTTCAGACGCCATGTGGTTAAAAAGCTTGTATTTTAAATATATCCACCTCCGTGAGCGGGTTTCCTTGCAGGCAGCCGCTTTACGGAACAAAAACACAAATAAAATCCAAGTCACTGTCCCAACGTTTCGTTCTGTCCTCAGAACATCTTCCTGGGGAAAAAAATCCAAAGATCAACATCACCAGAATCTTTGGATTTTTTCCCCAGGAAGATGTTCTGAGGACAGAACGAAACGTTGGGACAGTGACTTGGATTTTATTTGTGTTTTTGTTCCGTAAAGCGGCTGCCTGCAAGGAAACCCACTCACGGAGGTGGATATATTTAAAATACAAGCTTTTTAACCACATGGCGTCTGAACCCGTATACTTGAAACACTGTTGAGCTGACATTTGTTTGCTTCGTATGTGTTTTTTTTCTTGATCTGTCCCTGGGCCCATATGGTTCCCTTTCTCTCATTTCTTCTTGTGCTGCCCTTCACAATTTCTAGCATACATACTTTACTCTAGATTCAGTTGGCAGCACCTCCTGATAAAGGATCCCAGGGACTTAGGAAAAGACTGTTGAGAGCCTTCGTCAGTCAGAGCAGACCATACTGGGTTGGGTGACCCAATCGACTGATTCAGTGTATAAGCAGGGCATCATTTTCAGTGCTGAATGTTAAAAGCAGAATTTGAAGGTTTAGAACGGGTGGGGAACCTTTTTCCTGTCGAGGGCCATTTTAATTATTACAATTTTGTTTGTGGGCCAGTCGTAAGGCCGGCCACAATCTTTTATTTATTTATTTAATAAATCCTGCTTTGTTTGCACACACCCCCCCCAGATGCAACATTTGTTTTGCATTCAAAGCAAACATTGAATGCACTTTGTGGCAGGCCGCAAAGAAACTGGGGCTGCCGCCGCATCGGCTCAGGAGGCTCCTGCGCTCACCCTCCGAGGCCGCCGCCGGCTCCGCGCGTCATCCCTGGAGGCCGGGAGAGTGAGCGCGGAGCTTCCGGAGGCCGGGGGGTTATTGGCCGGGCGCGGGGGCGAACAACATTAAAGGCATTTACTTTGTATCTGCGCGCAACCATGAGGGCGATCAGGAAGATGAAGCACCTCTCTAGGAAGCGCCTCCCTAATCTCGCTGGTGACTCACATACAAGGTAAGTGCCTGAGCTTATTCCGTCCGGCCCGCCCAGGCCCACCGAGAAGAAAACCAACATTAATTTAATGTTGGTTTTCCTCTCGGTGGGGTGGACCTCGGCGGGACGGGTGGAATGAGCTCGGGGGGCTTAAACAGCCTGCGGGCCGGAGGTTCCCCACGCCTGGTTTAGAACCTGAGTTCTCAACTGCTGTTGAATTTTCAGTGTGTGCGACTTTCCCCTTCAACTCTACTTTTATCTTCACTCCTGTTTTGTAGTGAGCAGTTGGGATGTCTACAATTATTGTAAGTTTATTCCTGTACGTACATCAGTGTAGCGTAAATGCGTAACATATCCCTATAATAAGTTATTGTTCCATATTTCCAAAGTATGCCTGCACTGACTGAATATGCAAACACAGTTGTACAGATCATCCAGTAACATACACCTGATAAGGAATATACATCCAGGTGCAATGCACATTGTTTGATTTCTGTGGATGGATGGACTGATGCAGATGAAGAAGATCATTCCCATGCAGGGCTGGTAATCACCGCTGGATTTGGACCAGATTGTTTAATGGAGCTGCAGCAGTCAGATGGAAATCGGGCATCTGCAACGTTAATCTCATCAACCACAAAATCATGGGGGAGGGCTGAAAAACAGCTGACAACTTATAAAAGGTCAGTACTGATGAAAGGGAAGAGCTAAAGAAGGGATCACATTTGCCTACGGGACACTGCCAAAAATGGAAAGTGATGCTACTTTTGGAATGGAGGTGAGTATAAATTAATCCTCGACATATGTGGGTGATTGAATCTTGCAGGAAAAAGACTGCAGTGGGTTAATGCGCTTAGGGTAAAGCCTGGAGTGATGTTGCCTGAATTTTTTCAGTGCTTAACCACATAATAAACCATGTCAGCTCCTCTTGTGGTTATACTGCTAGGCTGCATATCATAGCAAAATGAATCATGAACACTATTACCATGATGCCAGAATCTTAAACATGCAGTATTCAGGAGTAAGCCACATTGAATACAGTCGAAATTACTTCCAAGTAATCATGCACAGGATTGTGCTGTTAGTTTAGTTGTGACCTACAATCTCTAGGCATGGAGCATGGTTTGTGCTCCATGCCTAGAGGAATCCTTTTGGCTCTAATCATTTCTTGTTTTTGCTAGGTAGTTTTTCTGACAAGTACAGACAACAGTCTGGTTTTAAGAGAATCCAGAACCTGGTTATTAAGTGTGATTTTGGAGTATAATTATGATGGTTAAATAAGCAGAGTCCCTGATTGAAGGAACAATTTTGAGCTATTACTGTAATAGATCCTCCTCCCGTCTCCCACTAAAAAATAACCAACAAAATAGCAGCAATTTGTACACATGGTGGGCAGGGGGGAAAGAAGCAAGGTTAGAAACTTGATCTCCAAAGCCTGCTTGAAGCTCACTGAGTCAACATGTCACCATGCCAGAGATTGCTGCTGTGGGTTTGCTTCTCGCCCCCAGATGCCTAAATCACAGTGAACTGACATGAGTTCAGTCATGTGGTTATAAACTCATTTTGGAGTGTACTGTATTTGCGTAGTTCAGTTTGGGTGTGTTGGAATTGAGTGCCCTGTGTGTAAACAGCAAAGTCGCAAGAACTTGATGCTACATGCATTTTCCTCAGCCAGATTACATTTTGTTTCATCTGAGGCTACTGATAAAGGAGAATATTGAAAAAGGAGCATCATGCTGTAGTGCTCACTCGCTCGCTCTCCCCCCCCCCCCGAGGGAAATTCCATTTGTAATTGGCTTTTTTTATAGTGTAATGAAAATGCTATCCTTCCTACTATGTCAAGGATGTTATCTTAACCTATCCTAACAATCCTATACATGTCTATTCAAAAGTAAGCCCCATTGAGTTCAGTGAGTTTTACTCTTAGGTAAGTGTATAGGATTGCAGACTTACGGCACAATCCTGCGTAACTTTGGAGCAGAGCAGCTGCGCCATTCCAGGGTGTCGCAAACATGCCATAAGGCACGTTTTCGACACCTGGAGAGTAAGCGGCACCAGTGCCAAAGCCGGAGCCGCTTACTCCGCCACGGAACTCACCCGACTCCAGCTGCTGCAGGTAAGTCCCACATCGGTTGGCAGGAGGGCGGGATGGGGTGGCGAGCCATTGGCCGGCCCGGGTTGGGAAGGGGCATGGACATTGGCACCGATATCTTGAGGCCCTTCCCGGCCTGCACTGCCCTTATACTTCCTCCCCAAATGTACGCATTTGAGGAGGCCCATAGGCCCTGGGCTCGCTTACACCTGGGGAAGGGAACGAATGTCCCCTTCTCCTGAGGTGTGACCTAACAGCCCCGGGGTGGTCCTCAATGGGCCTAGGATACAGCGGCCAGCTGCATATAGTTACACAGGATTGGGTTGCCAGTAACACAGATTGCTTTTTAATGGTGAATGATGCTGGATCTTTAAGTCACATGGAGCGCCTTGCTTGTGTTTGCTGCCTTTTAAAATTCCAGTGCAGGTGGGCTGGATAAGACTTAAATGGGACTACTAAAGGCATGTTTCAGACCATATGTTCCCCCTAGACCCTGCTGCATGAGATGATTTATTAAACATTTATCTCCCCCTTCCTCCAAGAAGCTCGGGGCAGGATATATCATTCTTCCCTTATTTTGTCCTTATGGACTCTCTGAGGTGAGTTAGGCCCAAAGTCGCCCAGTGAGTTTCATGACTGAGGATCTGAACCCAGATCTCCCTACTCCTTGTTTGATCCACTACAGTTCAAACTGTGCAGGATGGGGGGGGCACTCCCAATCCATTTATTCCTCTGTTACAACCTGGTCCCCATCAGCACCCGAGCAGCTTCTTTGAGCAGTGCTGTGCAGGTCCTTGCCTCCCAAATTCTGCCACTCAGGCCCAGCTATGCCACCCAAGACCAGTGCCAATGCACTGTTCTGGCAGTGATGAAAACGCATCATCCCCTTTTACAAGGCATCCTGTGAAACATTTTGGCTCATGGCAATCGAGGGCACTCTTCCAGTAAGAGAGACGAATTGGCGTTTCTTAGAAAACATGACGAAGTCATGGCTATATACACCACTCCTGATATGTGGGACTGCATTTCAGCTGCAGTGGTGGAATTCACCATTTGCACTATGGTACTTTACTACAGTGCAAGTTACTTACCAGGTTTTCTTTATCACTCTCTTTGAATATTTCTCACTTTAATTTAAAATATGAAATGACATGAAACAGAATTAAACGTGCTCTCCCTATTATCGTATTGTTTTATTACGATTCTGGGATTATGAAGAAAAGCTCCCTATCTAGGGGTTTATCTTCAAGCAGACATGAGTCCTGCTACCTTTTCATTTAAAAATGAAGTCCTGAGACTTACTTAAACACAACGAGCCAGGCAATTGCAGCAGAGCTTCCATTTGGCAGTGCCAGTGACCCTGGCATAATAGCTCACACAGCTCCGTAGCTACAGCAATACATTAACAGAGTGATACCATTTGCCATTATTCTTATGGGTTACATCTGTGACCCCCCTTCCCCCCCAAGGCAGCTGTGCAGCCTGAACCTCAATTGCATTTAAACTCCTGCTGTGCCTCCAGTTTGTTGGCTTCTCCAGAGCATGAATGCTGTTTGCCAAGGAAAATATTGTAGGGTAATGATCAAATAATGAGATTTCTCTGAAAACTCCTCTAACTTCCTCATTCAGCCTGAAGCCTCGAAATACTTCCCCTGACATTTCATCTAAAAGTGGGACAGTTAATTAACTTCACAGAATCATAGGACAAGGTGGAAGGTCTCCTTTTGCTGCTCACTGGGTGGTTTCTTATCTATTTTGGTCCTGACAGCAAGGCCAGTCCACAATCTGCAAAGTGAGTGAGAAATAGGTGGTATAGCGAAAAGATTTTGGGCCCAATCCTATCCAACTTTCCAGCGCCAATGCAGCCATGCCAACAAGGCATACGCTGCATCCTGTGGATGGGGGGGGGGGAGAGTCACGGAGGCCTCCTCAAGGTAAAGGAACATTTGTTCTCTTACTTCGGGGCTGCATTGCAGCTGCAGCGGCACTGGACACATAGCATAGGATTGGGTTGATGTTAATGGGATTGCAAGTGAAATTCCGTTCTCAGTTACTCTATTGTAAACCAAAACTAATGCCATAGGATTATTTTGGATTTATTTCAGTGCTCATCGCTTTTTCTTGGTCATCCAGTTGTAACTCCATTCATTTGGGACAAAGAAGCAGTCTTTGTAACTCCAACACAAGACCATCATTTTTCAGATTGGACTGATGGAATACAAGTCAGTGAGTCCTTTGCATTATTTGGTAAATGTACGGTAACTTCTGCCCCAGTGGCAGGGCAATTGTCTATATCATGCTGTTTTTTGATAGTCAGTTGAGGGGATTATTTAAAACACTGTAATGCAGGGAATGTATTCTCATCTCATCGTGCATGAGGATTTATGTACGTAACTCCCTGCACATCTGGATTATAATGGATCTCATAGGTTTTTTTTCCTCCTACAGCAAAGTACTAATGCTTTTTACAATTCCTGTTCCTGAACAACATCCTGTGCTTAAAACAGAATGAAGGCACAGAAATGAGGAATGGAGCAAAGATGGAAAGGACCCTAACAGGTGTATGCAAAGATCCATTGTCCTTAGATTCAAGAGGAGCCCTCCACATAGAGGAGAGAATACTATTTTCTGAATGATAGGGGAGGAAGTCATGTAAGAAAGACAAATGCTACAATTCAACACAAGAGTAAAGGCTGATCTACACCGCACAAATTCGTGCGGAGTGGTGTGCCTTCCATTTTAACACATCACAACGGAATGCGGGAGAGCACTGCTCTCCTGCGTTCCAGTGCGTTCGGACATGGAGCATGCTGATGTCTGGCTGTGTGGGCGGGATGTAGAGCTACGCGTTTCACCAATGCGAGGAGAGGGGGGCTTTCAGCCAATCGGAGCACACTTGTTTGTTTGGAGCACACCCAATCACAGGGGCCAGCAAGTGACCAATCAGGAGGGACACACAGGGAAACTACAGAGGAAAAAAATCTGGTGGAGCCAGGGCAGTGTCTCGGGGTGGAGGGTCCCGTCCTCTATGCTTGCGCGCCCCGAATGCGAACTGGTTCAGTGTAGTTCCGACCTTAGGCATGATGGTGATAGAGGGCTCCAATTCTGAGCTGCACATGGAACTCCTCTGTAGGAAGGCTTCCCAGTTCGGTGTGGGGAGTTCCATGCCCTGGCTTCAGAAGCATGTGTGCACATGGTGCAGTCTCTACACTTACCTGAGCAGGGAAGCCCTTGTGTATATTGGCAGCTTTTTTTTCTCCATTGGGAGCCCCACCTGAGAAAAGAGCCCCAAGGAATAGTCTGAACAAGTGATGTACCACCTTAACTCCGAAGATAATCACATATCACAACTTTGTTGTTTTTTTTCTAATCCAGAATCAATTCATCAGGAATAGCTACTACTCCTTGCTCTTTCTTCACTTTCATTAACTTATCAGATATATTATTTCATCCTACTTAGTGAACTTTCTTCTTCCAGGGAACTCTTTCCACATAGATTTGTCAGTTGAGGGACCCTTATGAGGATTCTGGAGCACTGTGCGCATCGTCAGGTCAAACAGAGTGCTAGAGAGGCCTATTGGGCCTTCCTGCTTTGCATGAATGAAGTGTGTGTTTCCTGACCTAGAGCACACCTAATGCTTTTCTGCAGCTGCACATTTCAGGGGAAGATCAAGCTGTCTCTTAGGGAAGCTTGTCCTCCGTTACTGATTGAGGAACCACTGATGAGCTTCCATGGAATCTAAGAGCTCCCTGAACTTCCATTGAACACCACAGTTTGACTTCTTTTGATGCACGCTTACTAGAGCATGCTCAAATGGTTGAACCTGCCTTACAGTAAATCATCCAGTGCCTAGTAAGGGACATAGTTGCACTGAATACATTTACAATGGACAACTACTTAAAATGGACAAAAACTGGTTGCCTTTTCATATAAATGTCAATGACTAGCAGCCCCATCCTAAGCATTTCTGCTCCAGTTAATAAAGCTGTGGTGTGGTTTATTGACCACTACACCAGTGCAATTTGAAAAACTATGGTGTTATGCCAATGTTACAGTACAGTATGCGGTAATATTTGTAGTATCAAAGTACAGATAATAAAGGATAACACACACACACGGGTTTTGCTGTGTTATTTGATGAGCGGCCATCGATGCATGCGACACACATTTTGTTGTTTTATATAAATGAAATGTAGAACTTGATGGTGATGCAAAGTTGTCTGTGTTTTTGATATGAGCCTATGTGACAAACTGAATTGAATAGCCCCTTGATATGTTAAGAGCGCTATAGAACATAACATTCTACTCTCTCCCAAGTATGTTGTTGTTGTTCAGTCGTGTCCGACCCTTCGTGATCCCATGAACCATATCCCAAGTATATAGACTTTTAAATAATAACTGGGTATTACACTTTGATGAACAGCCATTAAAAAAATCTTTATAACATGAGTTGTGCTGATGTTCATAGACTCTTCAAAATCCCTACATAAGCCACTGGCAAGGCTCAGACCTATTTTCATAGACCAATCAATAACTAATCTTCCAAAATTATTAAGGTGTGCATCATCTTTTCTTTTACTGCAGCAATTTAGAATGGATTTCTTTTAAGGTGAAAATTGGTTTCTATTTTGTATTTTCTTTCCTGATGTTGCATTCTCTTACTCTTTTCCATTTATTGTTTTGTGATCTGTTACGGAAAAACATGTAATAATAAGTTTTTTTAAAAATCAACAAACAATCTAGCAGCAAGGAATATTCTAAAGTCTTTGGGCAGCATCTTAAGGGTATCTCACATGATAGTTACCTGAGATGGATATGCATACTGTAACATACAAACACACAACATTAGAAAATGGGTAAGATATATATTCTCCTGCAACTCTAATTGCTTAAGCTTAAAGTTAAAAAAAAAAAAAGTACCTAGCTGGGGTTCATAAGGAGCCAGGATGGTGTAGTGGTTTGGGAGTCGGACTTAGACCTGGAAGATCCAGGTTCAAATCCCCGCTCAGCCATGAAGCTTCCTGGGTGACCTTGGGCCAGTCACTATCTCTCAGCCCCACCTACCTCACAGGGTTGTTGTGAGGACAAAAAGGAGGGGAGGAAATATGTACACCACTCTGAGCTCCTTGGAGGAAGGGCGGTATAAAAATGTGAAAAATAAAATAAATAAGGAATACTGGGGGAAGTACTCTCGTTTGACATATTTTGATCATATAATTACAAAAACTCTTGTTTGTGGTATGTTCTGTTCATATGACTCAGACTAGAGCCAGAGGCCTGGTTGGAAGGGTGAGCTGTGCATTTCCTTTTAAGAAGTGCAGAAGTAGGACCTCTAATAAATCAATACACTCACAACAAACTACGGCACCATAAGTCAGTGTAAGTCTGCCCTCTACAGTTTTGAACATGAATACTATCTTTACTTTAAGAGTTCAGTACTGATTTCTCAAAATCCTCTGTGTTGCAATTTGGGAAGATGAAAATCAAAGTTTCATTTCTGGTGCTCAGTTGATGTTAAAGGTACAAGAGCATTGGTGGTAAAAAAAAAAAAGGAAACAAAACCAAACTGGGAATCATAAATAGAAAGTAAGGACTAAACTGGAAATGCAGCAGGAGATCCATATCAGTTTCTTTCATTTTACTTCAAAGCAGTTGTGTGGGGCTACTAATTTGATCAGAGAAGTAGTGTTGAACAAGAGGTTCTTTAAATTTCCCTGCTTCACAGCTGCTAGTAGCTCAGCAGAGGGAAAAGGGGAAGGTTTAGCTTACCTGTGAACTCCCTTTCTCGGTGGTTCCAGGCTGGGTCAGTGTTGGCATCTGGGAAGCACCAGAAGAAAAAACCCTGTGAGGGCTCCTGAAGAGCCGGAAAAACCACACTGGCCACCCAGAACTTAGACTGGGACATGTTCTGTGTTTGGTTTGAGCTCTAAGACATTTGCTGGAAGAGGTCTGGAAGGAAAAGGCGAGAAACCTGAGGCGTGGACTCTTGATCCTCCTCAAGGGGCTCGCCCTCCTCTGTGGAGGAACTGTCACAATTTCCTGCTCACCTGGTAAATCCAGGTCAGAGGTTCTGGGGCGATGTGGAGCAGTAGGATCCCCATTGAAACTGTCAGTGCTTCTATACCCTCTTGTGCCCTCGAGTGGCTCCTGGTCGCTCCCAGAGGGGATTGACTGGGCTATGTGCTCAGAGGGAGCTTGTGCTGCACTGAAGGTGGCATTGACACTCTCCGCCACTAGCTTGTTAACTTTGGCAGCGATATCACCCCAGTCCAGGCTAGGCTGACCCTCAGGAGGGGTGGCCTGTGCCTGATCAGCTAGTGGCTGTTTTCTGTGGGGGTTGGCCATGACAAGCAAAGAAACAGTGTTCAGTGTACTCACAGCAGCTGGTCAGCTGTCTTCAGGCTGCTGGTGCCTCCGCTCCTCCACCCACCAGGTGAGGAAGGGTTACAGAAGGGCCCCTGCGTTGGCGAAAGACCCGCGCCAAAAGCTCAAGCCGTCTCTGTCTCGAAGGGGAGGTCGGCTGAGGCAGCGGAAAGTGGGCACATGAAATGGCAGGCGTTGGCGCTCTTTTCTGTCATGCGCTGCCAATCTCCTCACACTGCTGGTCTGCAGCCTCCACTCCTCCACCCACAGGTGAGGGAGGGTTACAGAAGTGCCCCTGTGCTGGCCAAAGACCTGCGCCAAACCTCAAGCTGTCTCTGTCTCTGAGGCGAAGGGGAGGTCGGCTGAGGCAGCTTTACTGAGGAAAATGCAAGGAGAAAAAACACTCCCTTATACTGCCCTAATCCTGCTGAGAACGCAGGAGGTGTTGGCTTTAAAACAGTGATGATACTTTGTGTGTTTGAGAAATTTTCTTTCAGTAGTTCAGGAGAGCTAAGGAAGACCAACTGCCACTACCAAGAGGCAAGGCCAGTCTGGGGAACATGGGAGCCCCTCCCCCCAAGGAAGACTTGATCATCTGACCCTGCCTGCCTGGAGGGAGGGAGGTGATTCCCAGATGCCAACACTGACCCAGCCTGGAACCACCTGAGAACACAGGTACAGCAGGTGTACCTGTATACCTGTCCATGACTATTAGCAGCAGAGGGGGGGGGGAAGCAGGTGATTTAGATAAGGAAAATGATGTGGGAGGAAAACATCTTTGCCAGGGCTGCTTTCTCATCCAGTTTGTGACTCCACATGGCTGCTTTGAGGTAACATTCCCACCCAAGAGAGCCTAATCACAGATGACCTGCATTCCATCTAATGGCTTCCTAAAGAAGGACCCAAATATGTTTGTAGAGGTTTTAAAAAAACAGTTCTGCTCATTGTCAGTTTTTTGAACTCTTAAATCAGAGCAGATTCCAGCAGCTGGTAGCATTTTGGACTTACAAAATGTTTATGGAGCAATGAAGATATTTTGAATCAATGTCTTAATTGAAAGAAAGGAATCCTAACATGGATTATTATTTGAAACACAAAATTAATATACTAGGATATACTCTCTCCCCCCCCATTTTTATTCTTTGAAAACCAAATACAATAAAAAATTAGGGGTATGTCTTTTGACTCTGTCTTTACATAATGAAAAGCTATGTGGTGCTACTAAGGAATAATGAATGAACTGAGAATCATATTCTGCACACAGTTTGGGATAGTTTTCCTCAACCAGTTTTGGATTTTCAGACTACAAAAGAGAAGCCAGCTACTAATTTAATAACTCAAACATATTAAAATACTTGGATAGGCATGCCTTTGCTTTTTTCTAAAAGTTAGTAAGGATGAACTAACTGATAAACTGTGCTAGATAGCATTCCATGATTTTCTAAGTGCAATCTGACTTTCAGTCTGAATGTGTATTGAAGTGTTCACCAGACCCATTCAACATGTACAAATTAAACTCAGATAGCCCCAAAGGAAGCGTGCACTAAAACATTTAAGGGGGGGGGGAAGGTTTGGGTGAATCACCCTAGTGCCAATACACAATTATTCTACTTGGATGGTCTTTCTCTCTCACTGTATGTTGGAAGGTCCACTGGAAGTACTGCAAACCCACTCATAGCTTTTTCTCATGCCAAACATATCCCATTTGCCATGAGCAGAGGAGAAAAGCAGTGGTTTGCCTAGGCTACCTAGTGAATTTGCAACAGGGTGGTGAACCAAAGATTTTCTAGTTTACAGTTTAGCTATTGTACTACATTAGCTCTCAAGGATAATCAAATTTACAGCACAATCGTATCCAACTTACACCACCGGTATAACCAGCAGGGGAGGGCAGGGTGGGAGGCTTTGGATGGGAGGGGAGATTTAAAGGAGTCCCCCCTATGGGGAGAGAAAGTGAAATAAAAATCTAATTAATAATAATAATTAAATATCCTTTGAACCCCCCTTTGGAGGGGATTTGAATCCCCTTTCCGTTCTGGGGCAGGGCCGCCCATTCTCGCTGCACTGCTGGTTACATCGGTGGTGTAAATTGGATAGGATTGCGCTGCCAGTGATGTTTACTATGTGACCAACAGTCCAAATAGTCAATACCATTAGCCTAACAACGTGTATGCGCTACCAATCCATCAAGACCCCCCAAATCAATAACCAATATTTATATTCAATCCATCTATCCTTAATAATTATACTTAATATTTAAATAGCACTTTTTCCTAAGCGCTCAAAGAGTTTCACATACATTCTCTCACAGTCCAATCCTTTTCAAAGCTCCACGCTTGGATGCAGTGGCGCCAGGGCAGGCTCCGCTGCACCCAACAACTGTCCCCTTCCCCCATGTTGAGCCCCAGCAGCTCCTATGACAGAGGTTCCCAAACTGGGGCGTCGCGATGCCCCAGCCGGGAACAAAGGGTTGCTATGCCCTTAGGGATCACTATGTCCGTCCAGGATCGTGCTGAAGCCGTCACCGCTGCAGACTAAAAGTGGCCGTTTTACCTTCCCTGGTGACTTTGGAGGTCCTTTGAGGTGTGTGGGGAGCCTGTGGACCCCTGTGCAGGCCTCCCCAAGTGTCGGAGCGGCCCTCCGACGCGATCGCGACCCACTTCCGGTTTCATCGTATGAAATATAGGCATCTTACAAATGCAAGAATATAGTTTTTAATTACTAATGACTTTTAATGACTTGAGTATTACCGAGAAATCATTTCCATTTCATACAGTTTTAGATTTCAATCTTTCATTTAAAGAAAGTATATTAATACTATTTATAGTCCGATTCAAAACAGATTACACATCTTAAATTAAAGCAACTGAAATAAATGGGATTTACGTTCATGTGATGTGCTAGAAATCACAATGTAGCAATTAGCATCAATTGTTTTCCCAATTTGCTGTTGCTTGTCTTACATTGTTTCCTCCTGGTGTGCTATAATGGTTTAAACACTGCAATTTTTAATCTTTCGTGCTACAAAAAAACTACTGAGACCTATTACTGGAGTAGTATTACGTATTAGCAAAAATAATACATCAACAAGAATTACATTCAGGAAAACCCTAAATCAGAAAAATGCAACAACTGTCGTGATATGGTTTTTTTCTGATTTTTTCCCCTATTTGTCTGTGTTTTTGGACACTTAGTTCCCCAGAAGTCCCTGTGCAAGCTCAGCAGCCTAAAAAGCTGCTGGGGCATACTTTGTAGGCAGCCTTTGTCCTTCGTTTGAAACTCTATTATCTAGCCCCACGTGTGTTTCTAGACTGGGAAAATTCCTCCACGTCTGGAGTACAGGTGGGCCCCCATATCCGCTGGGGATATGTTCCAGGCCCCTCCGTGGATACTTGAAACCATGGATAAGAGCGAACACCCCCTCCATGGTTTCCTAAGGGGCCCCACCACCCTGCCTCCCCTGCAGGCAGGCATGCTTGCCCCCCCCCCAGCTCTTATTTTTCTTTCAGCAAGCTTTGTTTCTTCCTTAAAACAAACCGAGAAGCAGCCTCCATTGCAGGCAAGTAGAACGAGACTAAGTCCTACAGAGGCTTTGCAAGGTTTCTGTTAACCTTGCAGAGCCTCTCTAGAACTTAGTCTCATTCTACTTGCCTGTAATAAGCAACCAGAGGCTGCTTCTCCTGTTTCTTTAAGGAAGAAACAAAGCTTACTGGGAAAAAAGTAAAAGCCTGGGGGGTCCCCATAATCCGTGGATAACTGAAACCGTGGATACTGAATCGGTGGATATGGGGGCCCACCTGTACTGATATTGCTGTGTGTTTAGTAATTGGACAGCTAACCCTGTCCATCTAGGTCAGGGGTGGCCAACCTTCCACCATTAGGGCCTCTGCGTTCTTAAGAGTTGTGTAGAAAACAGAATCTTGGCAGCTGCAATTGCTGATGGTGCTACTAAAGTAGCTGCATCTGCTGAAATGTCCTCACCTATGCAACCATTAAAGGGTCAGGAGCATTCATGTTGAAAGGTTGGCCACCTCTGGTCTAGGTCAAGGGATGGAATGGAGTATATACTTCTTCCAATCAGGTAGCTTGATGACATCATCTAAACAAAGTAATATATAACCAGCCCATAGGCAGCCTGGGTTGTTCTTTGCCAGTTGCTGGCAGAGACCCGTTGGTTGGAAGCTCAGAGAGGAGCACCCACCTTCCCCCCCCCCCCCCCGCAAGTGTAAGGACTGGGGCTTCCTTGAGCTATATAAGTAACTTCAGGAAGGGACTATCTAGCTAGATCGCATTAAGGAATTAGCTAGGGACCATCTAGGTAGGATTGCACTAAGGAATTCTGTTTTTCTTCCTAGTTTGCTGAGTTAGGGACCATCTAGCTAGGATTGTGGCAAGGAATTGTGGCAAGGAATTGAGCTGCACTCATTTGATCAACCTTTTTGATGTGCTTTTAAGCCAAGCTCAGACATGTTCCATCAGACTGCTTGTACTTTTACAATCCATCTTTCTTTTCCCATTTTGTTCAATTCTTTTTTCTTTTGGACTTTTAATAAACTAATTACATTTTGAACCTTTGCTTGGGTAATTCCGTGGATTGACACGTCTCTTCACCCTGCAGATGCTACTGTTAGTGGGTTTGATATTTAAGAACCCCAGGGGTTCAGCATTCTTCTGTGAAAGGTCCCCCCTTTGTGTGTTCTCTGCAGAGGCGTACCTAGGCCTCCCGGTGCCTGGAGGAAGGGGGCGGGGCCTAGGTGACGTGACACGCCCAGCGCGTCACCGACCCTGCCCCCCGCCGGTTTCCTACCTGTTTTGGAGCCATACGGGCTCCAGGGAGGGCCGAAACACCGCGCCCCGACGAGAAGGGTAAGTCCTCCTGCGCCTCGAGCAGCTGCTCGACACGCTCCACGGACCGCCTGCGCCTGGAGCTGCTGCTCCACGCGCTCCACTCTCCTCCCACCTCTGGTTCTCTGTAGCCTGGGATGGTGGCAGTGGATACAAACGACCAAGGTTTTGTTCCCTGTTCAGCTGCTGCTCCAGTAAATGGAAAGTGGGGAGAAGGGGTGCAGACATTCTAAGTACTAGATGCTACTCCCTGAGTCAGCCTACTTTCTCCTGGGACTCATTCCTCCCTTTTCCCTGACAATGGTAATTTTTTTTAAGCTTACCCCTCTGGATGTTTACTTGGAAGTAAGTACTCCTTTGTTCAGTGGGGCTTACTCCCAGGTAAATGCAGTAGTATTTACAGCTGGAAATGATACTTCTTTAGAACTTTGGAGCTGCACTGATATTTTCCTTCCTGGACTAGTATTGCAAATTGCTCTTGCTCCGATTGTGAACTTCAGACTTCCACACAAGGCTAATGAGGTTAATACTGCTACAAAACAGTATTAACTTCACTATGGAGTTATGTGATGAACACCATGTTGTCAGTGTTCCCCTTTTACTTTTTGCGCCACTGTACAGAGGCCTTCCATAGCTGTGTGGTGGCATCTCCGGATGCTCAGCCTTGATGTTATTGCTAACTTCTGGTTTGCTGAGCTGCGCAGAGCTTGGCTTTGTGCTGTGCAGCCATGCAGCTTAGGGAGAACACAAGCCTTTCACGGTTTGGGTCCAGGATATCTGAGGGACCGCCTTCTCCCATACATTCCGGCCCGCTCTCTTAGGTCATCTGAGGGGGCTCTCCTGCGTGTACCACCTCTATCGCAAGTTAGGGGAGTGGCAACACATGGGCGAGCCTTCTCGCTGTGGCGCCACAACTGTGGAACTCCCTGCCAGGGGATCTGAGAACCACCCCCTCCCTCATGACTTTTCGGCGAGGGCTCAAAACGTTTTTGTTTCGTCTAGCGTTTGGGTGATGGGTTGTCGTCTGCCTCCTGTGTCTCAAGATGCTCTGCCGTGCTGCTTTTGTGCTCCATACTGTTGCCCCCCCAGTGGATTTTATTGTTTTTAAATTAAGTATGTATTGTTTTAAACTTATTTCTGTATTTTAAACTATGTTTTTTAATTTTTGTTGTAAGCCACCTTGGGCATTTGCCTAGGCATAGGATAAGGCGGGATATAAAATTTTTAAATAAATAAATAAATACATATTGTTCCCCTATTTTTTTGTCTATTTTTCTGTATTTGGGGGACATTCCCCCGAAGCTCCTGTGCAGGTTCAGCTGTCCTGGAGTTGCTGGAAAATTATCCTGCTGCAGTCTTGTTCTTTGGAAACTCCATTATTTCCGGCCATGTGCTAGATGTGGATTCAGGGTCCACCTTCCTGCCTGGGGCAGCTATTCTGCTTAGCAACAGAGCTACCCTGCCCATTGGGTAGGAAACCCATCTGTCTAGGTCCAAGGTGTGGGATGGAGAAGCCAAGTGGATTCCACTCCTTCAATCAGATAACTTGATGACATCATCAAAGCAAAGTTATATAAGCTCCAACCCAAATGAAGTCTTGGGTTGTTCTCTGCAGTTGTCTGAGTAACCTATTTACTGGGAGTTCAGAGAGGAGCATGCACTTGCTCACTCGCAAGTGCTCACTCACAAGTGAAGGATGTTACTTCCTTCAGGTAAGGACCATCTAGCTAGATCACATTGAGGAATTTATTTTTCTAGTTGCTAACTGACTCCAGCCAGCGTGCAAACTTCCCTGAGTTTACTGTGTGGGTGGGTTGAGTTTTTTGAGTAGCATCCCAGCTCTATCTGCTTGGGTGGTAATGGTTACTGCATCCATTTGATCAAGTCTTTGTACTTTCCAGCAAAGCTCAGGCATGTTTCATCAGCCTGTGTGTACTTTTCCTACCCCCCTTTCTTTCAGCATTTTGTTCAATTCCCTTTTCTTTTGGACATTTAATAAACTAGCTACAATTTGACCCTTTGCCTGGTTTATGCTTATCAGTGATTCAGTGGATTGTCACATTTCTTTGCCCTGCAGATGCTACTGTGGGTGTGATGTTTAATAAGAACCCTTGGGGTTCAGTGCTCTCCTGGGAGGTTTTTTTTCTGCCAGATGGACCCCCTCTGCCTGGTCCCTGAAGCCTGGGATGGTGGCAGCCAATACAAACTACCAAGGTTTTCCCCCTGTTCAGCTGCTGGTCCAGTAAAGGGAAATTGGGAAGCAGGAAGGAGTGTGGGCACAGTAACCACTAGATACTACTGCCCTTGCTCAGCCTGACTTCTCCCAGGATTCACTTTCCTCTCCTTCCCCTGACAACGTAGTACTCATCTGGAGGGGAAAAACAGGCTGTATCATTTGTTTTTATTGTCATTAGAGTCTTTGAAATATAGCAAGTGCCTGCATGTTTTCGTCTCAGGAAACAGTAGTGGACCAGGCACTATAAAACAAAACAAAATACTGTTCTAGTCAAAGAATTAGATTGGTCAGATTTCACTTCGGTTAACCTTCTCTTTTAGATTTGTAGAATATATTCTAGATCACAGGCCTTGCTTTCTTCTAGCTCCAGTCCCCTTGCATGGATACTACTGGAGAGTTCAAAAGGACTGTTACGAACACTGCAATGCTCCTAGTGCTGGGGCTAAAATTCTTGCCACTCTGTCTCTCTTAGGCAACCACACCTCTGGGCGCACTTTTCCACCCACTGCGGTTACTTCACAAGGCTTGTTCAGGCAAGGTAAAGTGCTCAGTCTGTTATGTAGAAAAGAAAGATCTAATTGTATGCAAAACACTTTAGATTCACCCCACCAATGCTGAGCAGTGAACTAATAAAGAAATGGGCAGTTGAACTAGCAAGATGACGTCATTCTATGTGCTTGCTACAAACCCAACGGAGCTGCCGGTCCATACTGAGGTCTGTTAATTCATCTATTGATCTCCAACTGCACTGACAAGCATAGGCCCGTGTTCCCTTCTTTTTCAGCATCTTTGTTCTCAACTTGCTGAATTCAGGCATGTTATTCCTGTCAATCAAGAGCATTGCATTTTATTGGGTGTTTGTTTTTTTTGCAAATGAAAAAAACTACACATTTCAGTACAGTGGCGTCGTGGGGGGGGGTCCCCCTGGGCGGCGGGGGTGTTGAGCATCAGCACGGCACTGCTGGCGTGCCACCGTATTTCAGCGGCATCGCAGCGCGAATGCAACACCCCCCCCCCCCCATGTTTTTGTGGCCTGTTTTAGGCTACACGGAGCCTGGGAGGGCGGGAGGATCGGCCCTCCCAGGCTCTGCACATCCCAGAAAAGGCTGCAAAAGCGCCCGGGGGGGGGCTTGCATTTGTGCTGCTGGCGCAGTGGCAGTGACGTCACCCCCGGGGCGGGGCTTTCGGCATCACGTTGGGGTGTGTGTGTCGCATCGACCGCCCCCCCCATGGGGGTTAGCAATGCCTCTGTTTCAGTAACAGATATTTATCGAACTGATGTGTAGGAAATGAAAGATAAGGTAAGCGCATTGCACGTCACAGAAACATGAACATACATCTGTTCTGAGTTAGTGAAGAGCTCTGTGCCCTTGTTACAGATATTACTCTGACAGCATTTCCTTACTGATGCTACTGGATGGCCCCATACATACATAACAGCCAGTGACAGCAAAGACCCTTCAGCCTTGCGACTGAAAGCTAAGCTACTAATCCTACAGCCTTTATTCTACCCTACATACTGAAAGACCCCCGCCATTCTCGTCTTCTCCCTTTCTCAAATAGTTTCAAATCAGAACATATACAAAGCTTAAGAAACATTCAGTGTCGCCTGTGCTAAAGAATGGTTTGGTGTATTTACTAGTAAACCGGCAACGCGAATGCATCAATTATTCCTGACCAATATTACCCACGAACGTACCTGAAAAAGAGATAATCGCACGATCTGTCCCACTGATAGTCATTGAAATGTGAAACATGGAAGTCACATCCAGTACAACGTAACTGATCACAGGTTCTGTCCAAAGCAAGAAGGGGCCAAGGTCATTGACTTATTTAAAGACACTGAACAGGATAAAATATTTTTTTGTAAAATACACAGGTGTATTAGAAATCTTGTGATTTCCTCTCTCCCCCCCCCCCCCCCCCGTTTTTATTATCATTCCTCCAAAGAGCTCAGGGCATGGTTCTTCCACTCCATTTTATCCTCTCAGCAACCCTGTGTGGTATGTTAGGCTAAGAGCAGATGATTGACCCAAAGTCACCCAATGAGTTTCATGGAGGTTTGAAAGCCTTAGACCAGCATGCTAACTACTACACCACATTGGCCTGCTGAGGGCCAGGAGTGATGTCATTAAGCAGGAACCGATGTCATTAGGCAGGTGACGACCAGAAATAAGCACTTTTTTTCTCACTTAGGAACTCATTAGCTGCAAATGACAGAAGAAAAACAATGCAAATCTTGATCATATTTTCAAGATATGGGAAAGCCCAATTATCACATGGGTTGCCCTTTCAGCAGCACCGCTTCTGCCAAGGTGGTGCTTTGCAGCTGAGAGGTGCTCTGCAAAGTGATGCCTCGGCAGAAGCGGCAGTGCTGGGAGAGCCCAATTACCATATGGGCCACCCTTTCAGCAGTGACACCTCAGCAGAAGTGGCGCTGCTGAAAGGGTGGTCTGCATAATAATTGGGCTCTTTCAGAAGTGCTGCTTCTGCCAATGTGTCACTTTGTAGCTCAGCAGCTGAGAGTGGTACTGGAAGAGCCCAACTATCAGGCGGGTTGGATAAAGAGCTTCTGTAGGCTGCAAGCGGCCCGTGGGCCTTATGTTTGACACCTCTGGTTTAGATAGAAGTCTGGGCAACCCCACTAGTGATCTTAGCTCATGGCAGCTGTGGGAAGACGTTACTCAGAAGAAGTTAGCTAGCATGAAATCCCTGTATAGATTTATTGTACCTTTGCTCAACTACACAGAAGATGAATTGCTTTGGTGTGTGAAAAGCCAAAATTGAATTGGATTCCGTAGATTCTAAAGGTTTCTTCCAGATGCCTTGCCTACTTCCTGCGGCTTCCATAGGTTGAGATGACTATGTGAACTGGCCTTTAATAGCCTGAGAAACATGAAGGTTTAATAATGCAACTGGCAATATGTTTTTTATTTCTTTCTTACCTCTGTGAAATATTTGTTCCGACTCCATACGGTGCAGTACTTCCACCAAGATATACTGGGCAACACCTACAAGGATTAAAACAGAAAGCCTTAAAAATAGTTTTAGAAAGGCAACACCCATAAGAGTTGCCATTATTTACAGCAAAATCTGATGCTTGACATGAGCCGCAATGATCTGGATGTTTATTCACTAATGAGATATTTACTTACCTCTTACCATGGGCTTGAATGGAGGTAAGATTATTTGCCTTATTATTTTCAAATGCAGGATTGGATGATTTTGAAAATGGTTTCTAAAAGAGACAGGAGGAGAAAGAGACCTGTAAACATGACCTAGTAGTATACTATAACTGCTCTGTTGCTGTTTCTAAATGACAAGGAGCAGAAACCTGCCCAAGTGATAGGCAGGCAGAGGGTAGAACAACAAATGGTATGGTTGTCTTCTCAAAGGACCATATGGCTCAGGAGCAGAGCACCAGCTTTTGATGCAGCAGGTCCGGTTCAATTCCGGGAAGCTGCAGACATGGCTGGGAAAGACCCCTGTTTGAAAACCTGGAGAAGCTGCTGCTGGTCAGTGGGGAGAATATTGAGCTAGATAGACCAAGGGTCTGTTTCAATTTAAGGCAGCTTCCTATGTTCTAAAAAGGTTCCCATTTCAATTGCTGACTGGAGCCTGGGGGAACAAGCATAATCCAGCATTTAGATAGTTCCCTTGCCCACCTGCAAGAACTTACTAGTTCATTTCAGTGGAGGGACAGCTCTATGTACGCAAAGAGTTGCACACGCCTTGAAATGAAAGAAAAAATGGATGGATAAAAAAAAAAGGTGAGGTCCAGGACAATTAGCAGCACAGTACTCCCCCCAATCTTTCTCATGGCATAGCTCAACCATTAGGGCGACCAAGGTAGTTTCTGTGCTGAAACCTGATTCAAATAGATCCAAATGATCAGTTTTATTCCAAGTGCTTTGCCCAAAAAGGGGATATTCAAAACCGGCCAATCAGTGTTACAAACCGTAGTAGCCAAAGGGGGCTGTTTTCAGGACTGGTCTCACAACCGTCTCCTTTAGGGTAGCTGGACCACCCCCACTCATAAGGAAATACTGTAGTTATTACCTCCTGGACCCTGCCAAACATCATGGATAGGCAAAAGGGTCAAGCAGAAATGGGGTAGGCCACTTGTTCAACTAAAAGTCACACTAAAGAACAGGACTATACTCTTTCTCTCTCTTATACACTATTATTAACTATTACTAGTCTAATAATTTCTTCTGTCTAGTTCCTTTGCCCACCCAATTAAAAATGTGTCTTCAGAGCAGTTTCAGCTTAAATGCAGATTGCGTATTGTCTCCCCTGACAAAGCTTCCTGCCTGACTATTTTTATCTCCAGTTCTTTTGAAACCTGCTCTTTTCTTCTTATTATTATTAGTAAGATACCTTCTTCCCTTCAGGTTCCCAGATGTTCAGATCCATCACAGCTCTTGACTCACAAGCCTCCCTCCCTTTTTGTGTGTTTTCTCCTTCCAACAGCTCTGGCTGCAGCACCTCCACCACTTTCTCAGAGTTTTACCTACCACATGATTTTTTGCAAAGCTGTTTTCATCAATGATATCTTTAATGATTTCATCTATGTCTTCTTCATCTTTGGCATCTTTTGTCAATACTTTGGAAACTCTAGAAGAAAACAGAAGAGAAACATCGCTGTGTAAGGTTACATGAAGGACTCAACATAAATAGGGGGGCTGGTGTGGAGTTAACCACAGGATTAAGATTAGAGGAGGCAGGCTGAGGTAGCAAACATTAACATTAGGTATGTGCCATATAAATATAAAAGACCAGAATAACACACACACGTACCAGTTTCCAGTATAATTGAGAATCCCACGGTGCAAGCTTATGCGTTTTTACTAATATGTAGGTCTGCCTTCTATTGGACTAACGCAACAGGAAGCATTTCTCTCTCAGCCCTAGCCCATCCGGGACCCTCATTTGTCATGTGGGGATAAGAACACTGTTCTACATTACAGGGTTGTCATAAACCACTCTTGCTGGGTCACTCTCTTTCCTCCACCTGCAATATGGGTATAATAATGCAGGTTTATGTTGCAAGGTCGTTGTAAGCTGCTATACGCGCAGTTCCCCAACCCACCTCCCACAATATGGCGCTAACAACAATAGACTAAATAGCGGAGCTGTCATAAAGGACTCTCTTCAGTCTCAACCCTCCACCATATGCAATGTGAGAACAACAACACATTGTTATAAGCTGCCCCCTCTCTCATCCCTCTCTCTTGCAATATTGGTATAAACACCACTAGATTACAATGCAAGTCTGTCATAAGCCCAAGTCTCTAGTCCTCAGCCATCCAGAAAAAAAATCACAGTGTTCCTACATGAGAAGATCTGAATTTAAAAGGCATTAACTTCAGGCTTTGCTTCTACTTTCGGGCTGGGGGTGGAGGGACTTGGTGCTGCCAAGTCACTGCAATGATAAGGTCCTGGCTTTATATTGCCTTCTATGAGCTGCTGTCATTGTTAATTGTTAGCAGGCTGTGAAGAGCAAACCAATACTTAAAAAACAACCAAGAAATCCAGTTTACAGACAAAAGAACTATCAGTCTGGTACTTCCTTATATGAACAGTCTGCACAGAGTCAGGTTTAACAAATGCATGGCAGATGGTACAGGAAGGATGATGGGTGTGTCAAGAGACTAAAGGCCAGGTCACAATTTATGCAACAGATAGCTTTATGGCTTGTTTCCCATGGGGAACCTCCAACATTTGAAGGGCAGATAGAAGCATACAACGGGCACACGCTGGGGAGCTGCAGCCAACTGCAGCTCCTTGATGCATGTCAACCACACATTTTTTTAATGTTTGCAACACCTGTTTCCTGTTCAAGTATGATTATGTTCATTGTGAGATGTACCAGCTTCCCTGCAAACTGTCAGTCAGACGTATAGGGGATGAAGAAAATTAAGCACTCGGTATCTATTTACCTCAGGGGCTATCGATAGGGAATATTGGCAGACATCACCGCTGAATAAACCTCAGGGATCGCTGGGAAAGGTATATGAAATATTGAAATACAGGGAGAGTGCTGGGGCTAGAATGTTCCAGATGTGAGTGTGACTCTGAGCAGTGCACCAGGAAGAACCTCGACGAAGAGATACTTTTGCTGGCATTTTAGCTGACAGATGTCTGTGCTGCCCATGCCAATCCTGCTGTCTGGTAGCGGTTAGCACCCTCAACTCTGACTCACAGTCAGATTCAGAGTGCTAATCACCTGCAAAACACTACATCTGTTAAGTGCCTTTTAGGCATGTAGATGTCCCTAAGCCTTAAGGAGGTGGAAAATCACAGTGCATTCATAGTAGGACGAAAAACCTCCCCAAAGTATTTGAGAGAGATGGAATAGGAATGTCTATCATATGTTTAAAGAAAGTCATTCCATTAGCTGACACTGATAGGGAACAATGGCGGACAGGTACAAGACAGGACCAGGGACCATAGAAGATGGAGAATACTCTGTATAGTGAGTGTGGGGAGGGGACGTACGGCCATCCCAAGGACACTGTGTGGGACACTGCACGCGCAGCGGTGCAGTGCGTAGGCTAGCATCGGCAAGTGGCACAAAGAGTTCAGTGTGTCTTGCTTTCTTGTACTTTGCGCAGCAATGCATGAGAGCTGTGTTGCCGTGCAACAGAAGATGGAAAAATTGAACTTCGGCCAGAGGCCGAGTTCAGTGCCGTGAGGCAGGATGCGTAGGGAAGCGTTCGGCCAATCAGAATTGAGTCTGAAAAGACTCAATTCTGATTGGCTGAAAGGCTGAGATGAGAGACGATGGAGTGATTCCAGGCCAGTATAGACAGGAAGCAGTGCGGCACAGCATGAAGCAAAGGCCGGTTTCTCTTTGCTTTGCGCCGCACCGTGCGGCGGGTGGTGTGTCACAGGCTTACAGGTTGCTTTGCATGTCAGAAAAATCCTTACACAGAAAGCACTCCCACCTTCTTCTTTTGCCTGTAAATACGAACATGTTTCTCCTTTTTTAGTTATCCTGTCTTTCTCTTACCTTGTCCAATTTTAAATTTTTATGACTTAAAATGCCCATACTCTAGCACTCCTTTTTATCTTTCCTCTCCAGTGTCCCTTTATACTCCTCCAACAACTCTATATTTTTGAGCACCAACTTCTTAGGCAATCCAACACCAAGGATTACATTTTCTCCCCCTGCCTTCCTCCATTCTTGTTGGTAGCTTGAATCTTTGGAATTCACGGCCTCCAGACATCTGATTCACTCTCTCCTGCTTTTTAAAGAAGTACCTCGAGCCCCCCCCCCCCCCCTTCAAGGCCTTCCCACATTTGCTGTAATTTTAACAACTGTCTTGCTCCATTGCACACATAGGTCTTTGGTTCCAGGCACACTTTCTGTACATGGTGGATGCGTTCCTGTCAATGTCACATGTGATGCTCAGTATGGGGGTTTGACACATTATGGGAAGTGCTTTTTAGTACCTGCCCCCAAACAAAAGTGTGTGTGTGAAATTTATTTATTGTAGTTGTAGTGTGAAATTTATTTATTGTAGTTATTTATTGTAGCGTGTAGGACAAACCCGGAGGGGCTGGAGGCGTGTCAGAGATGTGTAGATAACAGTTTTCTCTACCAATAAAAAATAGTGGCATTTGCACAAATTGCGATCTTGGGGTAAATACCTATCAGGTAGTCATTCATCCTAAAAAATCACGTTTTGAACGGACGAAAGGAAGAGCGGAAACAGCATCCGCAAAATAGAACCTCCCCCCCCACCCGAGTTAGGCCCAGTCCTGACTACAGGTTCCTATTTCAAAGCTGCTACATGCGGGGCAGCAGCAGAATGCATTGATTATACTAACATACATATACCTAACCTAACGAAACAGCTGTTCGACTGCAAAAATACCCATGTTGTTCTATTTCTTTGCATGAGTTGCGGAGAAACTGAAGAAAATACTTCAAAAATGCTTTAAAACAGATGTTAAACAACCCTTTGCCCCGCAAGTTCAATTGGGAACCGGAAGTATCGTTACCGTGTGTTCGTTGAACCTGTGACAGCTTTGAGAGCATCTTCAGGAGGGCCAAAGGGAGGGGGGGAAGAACAGGAGGAAGGCACGGGCATGCGCAGTGCTCACCTGGCCGCCACCGCCTCCTCAGCCTTTTTTTCTTTCTCGTGGAAGTGGCTCTTTTTCTCCCGCTGTGCTCGGACTCCCTCCGAGCAATCGGGCCCCGGCAGGCGACAGAACTTGTTCTCCACTTCATCAAGCAGTTCGTCTAGATCGTCCGCCATCTTAGCCTGTCCTGACAAGCCCCCCCCCTGTTGTCAAGGAAACGGCAGGCGGGCACTGTTGTTACAAGACAAGCCACGCCCCCTCGTCCCAATCTCTGAGCCCAAAGCAGTGCTCAGATCCCCATGAATAAATAAACGAACCCTGTTAGTCAAATCCCCTCTGTAAATAAACTGGTCCCTGTGAACACAACTTGTTTTACGATCCAAAAAAAAATAATTAAAATTAAACCTTGTCGTAGTCGGCAGGATTCGAACCTGCGCGGGGAGACCCCAATGGATTTCTAGTCCATCGCCTTAACCACTCGGCCACGACTACAGAACGTTCAAGTTTCTCTTGTGTCAGCAGCTGAATTCACTTTACAATGTATCTCCGGGCTATTTGAATTGTACCTGTTCCAAGCGTATTAGTTCCCAGTTATCTTCTGCTTTTCAGATCATGCCTGCTTTTAAACTTTGGAACTCGCAATGGCGTACGTTTGTTCCTTTGGTATCTTCCTATTTTACCATTATATCATAATTACATATTTTCTATATATTTCCAATTAACCTTTTATACATTTCCTTGCTTGGTGGTAGAACCTTTTTTTCTTCTTCTTTACGGAAATCACATTCACGACGACCCATGCTGTGACATTTCGACAGCCCTTCCTCTTTTTTTTGCACGTGGCAACTCGAACTTGTATGCTTACTCGGAAACAAGCCTTTACCTAGTTCAGTGGGATTTTCTTTCTCGGGAAGGTGCCTAAGCGCAGCTTGCTTAAAAAAATAATAAAAAAAATAGAAGGCATATACCAACCTGCCCAATCCACGTTTGGCATGCATTTATTTTTATTTTGCAATCGAGACAATGCAGAAATCCAATCCATACTTACTGTGGAACCCCGAACCCAACTGTTCGCAAGTACCCCTGAAGAGAATATAGTCTTGCAGAATCTACATATACGTAGATTGTAGAACTTTGAAACCATACAGTATATACTGCCATATTAACGCAAATTGATTTCCCAGGGATAGGCGTTAAACCCTGATGTCGTTACCGTATGTAACTACGTTCAATATCCTCGTTTTGTTTGTTTTTAGAATAGATAACAACATTCCTTAAAAAACAAAAAAGGAACAAATATCTTTTGCAGGCAAGAGCGCCACCTACCCGCCAGCGCCTGATAATGAACACGTCTGTTCCTGCGTTTATTTTATGAACATGTTTTGATCTTGGCTTTCAGACCCAGGAGGACGGCTAACAAAAGGAATAAATAGGAACATACATACTAATGACAACCTAACCCATAACACAGTGCAAACAAAGAAAAAGCAATAAATCGGAAAATCGATTAACCACTGGCAGAACAAACTACTGCAACCCTTGTAGTAATAACACCAAATCCGGGGCTAGACTTTTAGGCTTCTTATTTATTAAAAATATTTCTGTGTAACTTTTTTCAAAAACTCATAAGAACATAACATAAGAACATAAGAAGAGCCCTGCTGGATCAGGCCAAAAGCCCATCTAGTCCAGCTTCCTGTATCACACAGTGGCACCACCAGATGCCTCAGGGAGCACAAGACAACAAGATAACCTGTTTCCCGTTGACACTCCCTTGCACCTGGCACAGAGAAAACCCACTTCTAAAACCAGGAGGTTGCTTATGGCTTGTAACCTGTGATGGTCTTTTCCTCCATGAATCTGTCCAAACCCCTTTTAAAGGCATCTAGGCCAGGTGCCATCACCACATCCTGTGGCAAGGAGTTCCACAGATGAATTACACACTGGGTAAAGAAATATTTTCTTTTGTCTGTTCTGACTCTCCCTCCACTCAATTTTAGTGCATGTCCTCTGGTTCTGGTGTTGTGCAAGAGGGAGAAGAATTTCCCTCTATCCACTCTCTCCATCCCATGCATAATTTTATAAGTCTCAATCATGTCCCCCCTCAGGCGCCTTTTTTCTAGGCTGAAAAGCCCCAGACGCTGTAGACTTTCCTCATAAGGGAGGTGCTCCAGCCCATGAATCATTCTGGTCGCTCTTTTCTGCACCTTTTCCAATTCAACTATATCCTTTTTGAGGTGTGGTGACCAGAATTGGACGCAATACTCCAGATGTGGCTTTACCATCGATTTGTACAAAGGCATAATGATATTGGCCGTTTTATTCTCAATCCCTTTTTTAATGATCCCGAGCATGGAATTGGCCTTCTTCACAGCTGCCGCACACTGGGTCGACACTGTCATCGACCTGTCCACTAGCACCCCAAGATCTCTCTCTTGATCCGTCACAGACAACTCAGAACCCATTAGCGTATATGTGAAATTTTGGTTTCTTGCCCCAATGTGCATCACTTTGCACTTACTTACATTGAAGTGCATCTCCCATTTTGCTGCCCATTCTCCCAGTTTAGAGAGATCCTTCTGGAGCTCTTCACAATCCCTGCTAGTCTTCACCACCCGGAAAAGTTTAGTGTCATCTGCAAACTTGGCCACCTCACTGCCTATCCCCGACTCCAGGTCATTTATGAATAAGTTGAAAAGCACCGGTCCCAAGACCGATCCTTGGGGCACACCGCTTTTCACCTCTCGCCATTGTGAAAATTGCCCATTGACTCCCACTCGCTGTTTCCTGGTCTTCAACCAGTTCCTAATCCACAAGAGGACCTGCCCTCTTATTCCCTGACTGTGGAGTTTTCTCAGGAGCCTTTCATGAGGGACCGTGTCAAACGCCTTCTGAAAATCCAGATATATAATATCCACGGGTTCACTCGCATCCACATGCCTGTTGACCTTTTCAAAAAATTCTAACAGGTTTGTGAGGCAAGACTTCCCCTTGCAGAAGCCATGCTGACTCTCCCTCAGCAGAGCTTGTTCTTCTATGTATTTTAAGATTTTATCCTTAATGAGACTTTCCACCATCTTCCCTGGAACAGATGTTAGGCTGACCGGCCTGTAGTTTCCCGGGTCCCCCCTCCTTCCTTTTTTAAAGATTGGCGTGACATTAGCTATCCTCCAATCCTCTGGCACAGTGGCTGTTTTAAGGGACAAGTTACATATTTTGGTCAAGAGGTCAGCAACTTCATTCTTGAGTTCCTTCAGAAATTTTGGGTGGATGCCATCCGGGCCTGGTGATTTATTGATCTTTATTTTGTCAATTAAGTCTGAGACGTCTTCTCTTTTAACCTCTATTTGACTTAATTCTTTAGTCAGGGGAGACCGTTCCGGCAGCGGTATTTGCCCGAGGTCTTCTGCCGTGAAGACAGATGCAAAGAACTCATTTAATTTCTCTGCAGTCTCCAAGTCCCCTTTTATCACCCCTTTCTCTCCCTCACCATCCAGCGGACCATCCGTTTCCCTGGCAGGTTTCCTGCTTCTAACATATTTGAAGAAGCTCTTATTATTCCCTTTTATGTTGCCTGCCATACATTCCTCAAAGTCTTTCTTGGCCTCCCGTATCATCTTTTTACATTTCTTTTGCCACAGTTCGTGCTCCTGTTTATTTTCCTCATTAGGGCAAGACTTCCATTTACGGAAGGAAGCTTCCTTGCCTTTTACAGCCTCCTTAACTGTGCTTGTTAGCCATGCCGGCACCCTCCTGGACTTGGTCGAGCCCTTCCTCCTTTGTGGGATACACTCCCGCTGGGCCTCTATGACTGTTGTTTTAAACAGCCTCCATGCACTCTGGAGCAATTGGACTCTTTTTACCTTCCCTTTCAGCTTTTTTTTAACTAGTCTCCTCATTTTGGGGAAGTCTGCCCTTCGGAAGTCAAGGGTTTTCATGTCAGATTTGCTCGGCACTCTCCCTCCGACGTGCATGGCGAAACAGATCGCAGCATGGTCACTGTTCCCCAACGGTTCGGTAACATTTACCTCCCTGACCAGATCTTGAGTGCCACACAATATCAAATCCAGAGTCACCTGTCCTCTGGTCGGTTCCGTGACAAGCTGCTCTAAGGCACAGTCATTTAACATATCCAGAAATCCAGTCTCTCTTTCATGACCTGAGCATGAATTGACCCAGTCGATGTGAGGATAATTGAAGTCCCCCATGACTACAACCCTGTCTCTTGTTGACACCTCCCTGATTTGCTTCCTCATTTCAAGATCCCCTTCAGGTTTTTGATCTGGAGGACGGTAGCATGCCCCTACTATTACCTCACTCTTTGAGCCTGGTAATCTAACCCACAGTGATTCTACGGAGGAGTCAGAGCCCCTCTCCAGCTCTACTCTGGTGGATTCTACCCCCTCTTTGACATAGATGGCCACCCCACCTCCAACACGCCCCTCTCTGTCCCTCTTATAGAGTTTATATCCTGGAATTGCAGTATCCCACTGGTTCTCCGCATTCCACCAGATTTCTGTTATACCTACTATGTCAATGTTTTCCCTAGCCATCAAACATTCCAGTTCTCCCATCTTTGCCCGTAGACTTCGGGCATTTGCATAAAAGCACTTGTATACCTGGTCCCCCAAGAAGGGCTGCATGTTTGCACCTTTATTCCTGCAGCCTTCTGTCCTGCTAGACTGGCTGTCATGTCCCATCACGCTACCACTCCCAATTCTTACTCTGTTATTATTTCTCTTGGCACCCTCATTCCCTAGGGATGAGGAGTCCCGAACCAGATGCCCCTCGGCTCCTGTCGGCTTTCCCCCAGGAGTCAGTTTAAAAGCTGCTCTGCCACCTTCTTAATGTTACGCGCCAGCAGTCTGGTTCCGTTTTGGTTCAAGTGAAGCCCGTCCCTCTTGTACAGGCCTGGATTGTCCCAAAACGTTCCCCAGTGCCTAACAAACCTAAACCCCTCCTCCTGACACCAGCGTCTCATCCACGCATTGAGACCCCTGAGCTCCGCCTGCCTAGCTGGCCCTGCGCGTGGAACAGGTAGCACTTCTGAGAACGCTACCTTTGGGGTCCTGGATTTGAGCTTCCTTACCTAGCAACCTAAATTTGGCCTCCAGGACCGCCCGGCTACGTTTCCCCACGTCGTTGGTGCCAACATGCACCACAACCGCTACCTCCTCCCCAGCACTCTCTACCAGCCTATCTAGACGAGAGGTGATGTCCGCAACCTTCGCACCAGGTAGACAAGTCACCATGCGGTCCTCACATCCGTCACAGACCCCCCTCTCTATGTTCCTGACTATAGAGTCACCCACGACAAGAAGCCCCTTTCCCCCCCTCCCCAGAGGAGTATTCATAGTGTGACTGGATACGGGCCTATCACCTGAAGAAGGGGTCCCCACTGTGGGATTGTTTCCCTCTTTTCCAGAGCGATGTCCTCCAGCCCTGAGACTCCCTTTCCTGGCAGCTGAGGAGCTGGCCAACTGAGGGTGGGACGATGCCTCCACGTCCCTAGAAGTCTCACCCTGGTTCCTCTCTACCTGTCTCTGCTTCTCCAGGTCAGCAACCGTGGCTTCAAGGGAGCGAACCCGTTCCCTGAGAGCCTGGAGCTCTTTGCACCAAGCACACACCCATGACTTGTGCCCAAGAGGCAGATAGTCATACATGTGACACTCAGTGCAAAACACTGGATAGCCCCCACCCCTCTGCTGGCTGTCTGACTGCATAGCTTTTGAGTGTAAGTTATGGATTTATCAAAGTTTGGGTACCTTAATGTTGTTGGAGCTCTCCTCTCTTCAAGGTTGTTGGAGCTCTCCTCTATTCCTCTCTCCTCTCTTCAAGGGAAGTGCCGGGTTGTGTGTGGGGCCTGGCTTCCTCGCCCCGCTGCTGAACTCGCCCAGCTGCTTAACTCGCTGTGTCTTTTTTACCTTGCCACTTTGTCCCAGTGAGCCACTTCGTCCCAGTGAGGCCACTCACTGCTCCTGAAAGGGAGCAAAACAGTTTACACTGACTAGAATAAAGTATAAAAAGCAAAGTAAAGAACAATTAAAAAACAAAACATCAAACAGAAAATTCATTATTTACTCAACGTCTTGAGGAAAAGGAAAGGTCTTACAGCCTTTCTGAAAGGATAGCAAAGAGGAAGATTTTCTACCTTTTCGGGGAGGATGTGCTATCATTTGGGAGCTATCTCTGAAAAACTGGTCCCCTAGCTGGCTGCCTGCTGCCACACTGTGCAAACCCGTTGCATGGATGGTATGGACATGTGGACAGCTGATCAGACCTCCACTGGCAAGCGGGCCCAAGTCAAACACTTGCTGGAAGGAATACTAGTGTTTTGACCTGGTTCATCAAGACAGACAAAGAAGGGGTCACGTGGTGGACTCCTGGGATAGACTGCATAACCTGAATGCAGAGGCGTCGCTCCGGTAGGGGCGGGGCTGTAAGTTTTGCTCGGTCGGAGTCCCGTTTACCGAACGAGCAGGAGGCGGCCCCGCCCCCTCACTGTCAGAGCCATTCCCCTGCGGAGAAAGCAGCAGGCAGGGTCTCTTGCCTGCTGCTTTCTCCGCAGGGGAATGGCTCTGACAGTGAGGGGGCGGGGCCGCCTCCTGCTCGTTCGGTAAACGGGACTCCGACCGAGCAAAACTTACAGCCCCGCCCCTACCGGAGCGACGCCTCTGCCTGAATGCATATTACTACTGAGAAGGCCCTCCAGATCTGTAGTACCCAAGGGTTAATGTCTTGCTTTGTAGGAGATGTAAGCTATTGAGAGAGTTATTCATGCTGCATGCAGACTTTTTTGCTCTGCATTTTCCTTGTAAAAAAGACCCAGCTTACAATAACATCCCCACCCACTGAATTGCTGTATTTTGTAGGGCTGATTTATACACTATTATCTTAATTTTTGATTTATTGTGCAAATTGCCTAGAGTCTTTGACTGGAAAGATGGTCTACATTTGCTAAAAAAAAACCCCCAAGTAAATAACAAGTGAGGCCACTCTGATTTGCTTAAGGTTCAAACTAGATGTGACCCAGAATGTGCTTCTTTTTCTTTCTTTCTTTCTTTCTTTCTTTCTTTCTTTCTTTCTTTCTTTCTTTCTTTCTTTCTTTCTTTCTTTCTTTCTTTCTTTCTTTCTTTCTTTCACTGAGCAATTAGTTAAAGGTTGCAGTCCTAAATATAATTGTGACAAAAATCAAGAGTTGGGAAATGCATCTCTTAAATGCTTTGTGTCAAATTCGATGTGACCTGGAAAATGTAAGTGTCCCGGTGTTTTGGGTGTTTTGGGTGTGAAATTTTTTTATTTTTTATTTTTTTCACATTTTTATACCACCCTTCCTCCAAGGAGCTCGTGGTGGTGAAGATGGTTCCTTCCCTCCTTTTGTCCTCACAATAACCCTGTGAGGTAGGTGAGGCTGAGAGAGAATGACTGGCCCAAGGTTACCCAGGCCAGGAAGCTTCATGGCTGAGCAGGGATTTGAACCTGGATCTTCCAGGTCATGTTGAACTCCCTAAATGTAGCAAAACTATGGCAAGAGGGCAGGGGGGGGGGGCGTTTCATCGATAGCGTTTTTTCTTTGGGCCAGCACAGGTACCACTAGTCATTCTGAGTACACCTCTGATGCCTCTCAATATGCAAGGACTTCAATGTTAGATGACTTGAGTTGGCCTATAGCCACTATTGTCTATTTTTACTGATTCATAAAAGTGACAGGAGAGGGAATACTCTGTGTTATTTTGTGTTTGATTGGTAACCCGAGGAAACAATTGAAAGAGCCTTTCTGAAATGCTCGGAAGAATCACTGTCTCTTCTAAGCAGAATGACAGAAAGCCTCTTGCTGGATTTCTCTTGCCAAGATCGCTCAACATTCGTCAGCCTCTAAAAAAAGTGAAGCCTGCGGTCCTTAACAGCTTCAGGCAAAGTTTTTCAGTTACAAGGTGTTTTATAATCCTCTTGGTACCATAAGTAATGAATTGCAAGCCCTCTTTAGATTCTCTTGCACTTGAAGCTTTTTTATATCATCGTTCCATTCCCCTTCCTCCACCTCTCCAGACTCCTATAATATCACTGCCCTGTAATGACAGACGCGTTGGGCAGGGCAGTCGCAAGCTTCCCCTCCCGCGGCTGATGCTATGGAAGAAATGGAATAGGACTGATGCTGCTCCAAGTCTTTTTCAAGCACTCCCTTGGTTTAGGTCGTGGTGTCATGTAGGTAAATTGAGTCCAGAAGTTGTGGATCCTGGAGTGGAATTTTTACATTCATCCCTTGCAGCTGCAGAGAGTTTAGACTAATCGCAATTCTCCCTGGTATACCATCATCTCTGTAATTTGAAAAAGGACCAGGAGGAGCCCGAAGGCTTGGAAAATCTTGAAGAAACCTTTTGTCTCAAAATACATCATCACATGTGGAAAGAGAGCACTTGTTGCTTTAGTGTGAGGAGCTTTAAGGAATGCTGAAGTCAAATACTTCCCTGGCAGCATTTCAAAAACCGGAGCACACGCGGTCCAGGCGAAACGGCATCTTCTTCCCTCCCCCAACATTTCTGGTCAGCCTGAACAAGGTGCCCAAGCAATAAACACACATTTTATTTATTGTTATTTTTTATGTATTGCCATACAGAGCTTGTGCAGCATAGTGGCTTAGAGACTGAGTTATGAATCATGAAGCCCCTAGTTAGTAAGTTAAAAGCTCCCCTCTGCCACTCAACCTGTGACATCTGGGACATGGGGATCATACGATTGCCACAGGGTTGTGGTAAGGATTACAGGAAGATTACACATGTGACGTGCACTGAACACTCAAAAGCACTATACAAATGCAAAGCATTTTTTTAATTTGTTGCAAGGTTTTCATTCCCTAAGAGAGCCCAAGGCAGCTAAGCCAAGACACTATTGACTGAAAACCATCGACACAATGTTAAAAATGCAAACATATTAGCAGAGAGATTCCCTGTTTCCCCGAAAATAAGACCTCCCCTGAAAGTAAGACCTACCATCATTTTTGCATGATTTTTGCTGGCACTCGTCAATATAAGTCCTCCTCGAAAGTAAGACCTAGCTAGGATCATCAGCCAGACAGATGTGATCCCCCCAGCACTTACTTAGACTGATTTAAGCTTCATTCTTTCCTGAGGGTGCAAGGCCTGGAAGGCCTGCACTTGAGTCCTCCACCACAGAGACGACGTGCTAGAGAGGCCAGCAAGGCCTGCAAGGAGGCTGCAACCATGGTGGAGGACTCGAGTCCTCTACTGTGGAGATGACGTGCTAGAGAGACTCTGCAAGGTTACATCCTCCTTGCAGGCCTTGCTGGCCTCTCTAGCACGTCGTCTCTATGTTGGAGAACTCAAGTGCAGGCCTTCCAGAGCCTTGCACCCTCGGGAAAGAATGAAGCTTAAATCGGTCAAAGTAAGTGCCGGGGGGAGGGGGTCGAGCCACCATTTTCAAAAACCGGAAATGGCCGAAAATGGCTGTTTTTTAACCGAACTGAAGATCAGGGAGGCCTGCAGAGGGTCGCACAGGCCTTCCTGAAGCTCCCCCAAGCCCCGGTAAGTAAGGAAATTGCATTTTGTGTTATTTTTTAGAGACCTTCGATTCTAAGACACACCCCATGTTTTTAAATGCTTAATTGGGAAAAAACATGCGTCTTAGAATCGAAGAAATACAGTAATTATTGTCGTGAAATGAGAACTGTTATGACTGGAAAGCAGTATAGAAATATGGTGAAATCAAGTAAAATAAAATAATTGAGCACACAATCTGTATGTCTACCCAAAAAATTATAGCAGTTTTCAGAGATTTCATATACTTCATATTTTGTGCCAGGGAAAAAGCAGTGAATTGATTTGGGGTTGGTTCACCCATAAGGCTGACTGAGGCAGTTGCCTCAGGCAACAGATTGGTAGTGGTGGGGGGGTGCCCACCTCCGTCTGCTCACTTGCCTTCACTGCTGCTTCTCCTCCCACTAGACAGAATGGAAGAGGAAGTGTGGAGGAGAGGAGCTCTCATCTCCTCCACACTTCCTCTTTTGCTCTGTCCCTCTCTTCCTTTTTCAATCCAGGGAGCAGGAGGAGCAGATGCTTGTGCATCACTAGACAAGGGGGGGGCAGCATTTGGGATGCCACCTCAGGCTCCAGGAGGTCATGGACTGGTCCTGCATTCATTACTAATGTGATTACTGAGTAGAATCGCAACGACCCGTCAGATATCACATGTTGCATGATGAGTGGCTAGCCTCCCCCATGGCAGCACCATTTAGTGATGTGACCCATTCTTCTTAGTTTCTCATCATTTCTTTCTTCACCGGAGCTTGTGAGCTCCTCCATTGTGCAACTGGTGCAGGAGCATTCATTCAGCCATATTTTGCTGAAAAATAGCAGCCAGTCTATTTCCACAGCAGCAAAGACCCTTGCTAGTTGTGAATCTCTTACTGAGTTTTATTTCTGTTTCATTCTTTGGAGCGAAGCTATTTCCCCTCTCTCTACCTCTGCCAACAGGGTTGTGCCCCATCCAGCACACATAGTGATGTCATTGGCAAAGTACCCGTAGGAATGTTACTCAAAAGTTAAAATAGAAATATTTGGCTGATCACTCCTAAAGACTCCACATCTCCTCATTTGGATCTCACAGCCCTTCCCAAAGCCATTGTTCACTATAAGTGCTTAGCTTACATGGTGGGCAGCGCAATCCTGTGTAAGGATCTGGCCAGCAGCCCAGGGCTGCCCGCCGGATCCTGAGCCCAGGCTGCCCAGCACGCGCGAGGGTCTACTCGGAGAAGGGGACATTCATCCCCTTCCCTGGGTGTAAACTGAGGCTGGCCGGATAGGCCTCCTCGCATTTCTGGCAGCTAAATAGCTGGCGGAAGTAGAGGAGACTGTGTAACGACGTAGCCGGCCCGGCGGCCGCGGGGATGGGGATATGGCCAACGCCATCCCCCGCCCCTTCCTGGTTTGGCTAGGCCAATGGCACTCTTCCCTCCTGGGCCGGACCGCCCACTTGGCCGGTGGCAGAGGACTCACCTTCTGCTGCCGGACGCGTGCTCATCCCGGTACCGGAGTGAAGGAGTCCGGCCTTGCTTCGGCCTCCCTTACTCCAGAGTCATTGTGAACGTGCTTTACGGCACGTTTGCGACGGCTTCCGGCGACGGAACGCTCGTTCTGTCGCCGGCCGCTTTTCCAGGATTGCGCTGACTTTCCCCCTATAGATGCTGCTTTATTTTTTACTTTTATAATTGTTGGTCTGAACTGCAGATCCCCAACTGATTTTATTAATTGTTTTTATTTTATTTATTGTAAGCTTTATTGTAAGCCACCTTGCCTTTGGCAAGAAAAAGGCAATGTGTGTGTGTGTGTGTGTGTGTGTGTGTGTGTGCGTGTGTAGTTGTAGGGCAAGGGGACTAGGGAGTAGTGACAACATCTTCACAGAAAATAAGGGCTCTGAGGAGGGATTTGAAGGAAGCAAGAGAGGAGGCATCGATCTTGCAGGCGATCAGGGAGGGGGCTCCAGGCAGAAGGAGCAGCAAGCGTGAAGGGATGGAACCAGTTAAGGGAGCAGGAGAGCTTTAGGCGGCAGAAAGTGGTGGAGTTGGAGGAATGATGGTCACAGGCCGGCCTGACGTGAGATACGAGAGCAGAGAGGGAAAGACAGGCAAAGGCATGGAAGACAGTAAGGACTGGGAATGGACTGGAAGGGAGGGGTGTGACATGATCAGAGTGACAAAAGGGCTAAATGATTTTGGTGGCAGAATGCTGGAGGGAGGGAGGGGGGGGCTGAGGTGCAACAATGGAAAACCAGAGTGGAAAATATGTTGCCATAGTCAAGGCGAGCGAGGAACTGGGCATGAATGAGTTTTCTCTGGGGAACATTTAGCGATGGAGTAGTAGACGAAGGAGAGGAGACATCAGAAGAAACACTTAAAAGCTTCAGGCTGCAATCATATCTACACTTACCTGGGAGTAAGTCCCATTGCATTCAGTGGGGCTTACTTCTGAGTTGACTTGCTTAGGATTGTGCTGTTAGTCCGGTATATGCAGCTTGACTGAGCAAACCTGTGCAACGTATGTGGAGTGTACTGTATTTGAACTGACAACACAGCAGTGAAAAATATTGCCACCCGCTGCCAGTCCCGTAAGCCATCCAATATGCCTGTTTATTAAAAGCTCTGGAATATATCCCATCTGAATTCAGCTCGCCCAGGAATAACATATTTTTAAGTGGTTACAGCCACACAGGAAAGCATTTGGGATAAGTAGGTCAGCCATGTAACAGCACAGGTGTTTCTGCGTGTACAAGACACAGCAGGAAAATATTTTTAAATAAATAAATGTTGCAATGCAAACTAAAGAAAGGGGGGAGAAAAGCCCAAAAGCAACCCCTACCCATGAGCCAGTATCCTTTTTAATGAATCTGGCACCATTTCAAAATTTCTGCTCATAACCATGACTGTTTGATCTCGATGAGGTACAGCAAACATTTTAAAAGAGTTTCTGGCAGAAAAAAAGCACGATTAGCTTATGCTGGTGTGTATCAAAAAGCCCCCACTTCCAAATCAGCACTAATTATGTGCACCATCCAAAAAGCCCCCAACAACACCACCACACCTGCTTTCCCTGGCACTCTTTGCAACTCCCTGTAGGCTCTGCAAGCCGCGACCTTTCATTTGCAAAAAGAGAAATGTCAGGACTATTGATTACCTAGAAACCAAGTCTGCTGCTGACTTGGGAGCCTGGAAATTATAATAATAGACACACATTAACATCACTTGCTTGTGAATGTGCCTCCAGCAGAACGAAAAAGACACATGATGATGGAGATATAATGCAACATTCCGCTGCGTCTCCTCCAAGCGGCATGCATTAGGGCTGCAGTCCCAAGCATATGAACCCGTGGGGCTCTTTGACAAGGTTTGAGTGAGGACATGGGAAGCTGTCTTCTGTTGGAACAGCCCACTGGCAGTGGCTCTCCAGGGTTTCAGACATGGGTCTTGGGCATCCCTACCTAGAGATGCTGTTAGGGATTGAACATAGCATCAACATACACCAAGCACCTGTATATACCAAGCACCAACAAAGCAGGTGCTTGGCCACCGAACTACATCCCTATTTCAGGTTGTAAAGTTGAAGTTCTAGCCGCCTAGGTATGTTTACTTGGAAGTGAGTATTCCCCTTGAAATCAACACGGCTTCCTTCGCCAGAGACTTGGTTAAGGAAGGTCAAAGGGACAGCAAGGTTTGCCACAGTGTCATCTGAAATGTTTAACCAATGCAGCTCAGATTAGGGTGCATCTTGTTAGATACTGTTCCTGCATAACACCATTGCTTGTGTTTTTCAAATAGGGAGGAAATGTAATTTCTTAAGGTGGGAGGAATTACAAGGTGGGGGAGGGATAATTGTGAAATTAAGGCCAGATCCTTCTTGTAAAATATTGTATTTTTATTTTCTTGCCTCAAAACAGGACAACTGACTCCATAGATTTTGTCCAAATTTTAGCACATCTCTGCCTGCAGGGGGCACTGCAGTGTGACATTTAAGGAGTACAAGCTCTATTTCTGAGCCACATTTGAAGCCATTATTTTGTACAAATGGGCTCAAGGTTTTGTTTAGTGAACGTCACTGGAAAATTGCCAAATGATCATCCGCAAGTTGAAAAGCCAAAGTTATTTTAACTGAGGTGATTAGGTGGGAAAAAAGGACAGTTATTTTATAATGATGTGGCAATATAAAAGTCATAAACTTTTAATCTTACAGATGAGAGAGACACTTGCTCCGTTGGGGTAACTGCATTCTGCATACAACATGAAGGCATAATTTTAATACCAGGCAAGTGTTGCAGTACATAAGAAAAATCCTGCTGCATCAATTCAATGTAGCCTAGAACAGTGGCTATAGGCAAGGAGTCATCCCTATGGACAGTAAAGCACTTCGCACACATGCAGCAGGGCAGCTAGTTTTCCCCACTGTGCGACTACTCTGAACCAATGCTACAGCAGGTGCTTCTATACTACTGGACATCCAAAGACTTTGAGTAGTGTGATGGATAGGTTAAGCCGGGAAATGTATGTATAGTGGAACCGAGGCTCATCTCCAAGCATTCATCTTAACCTGTGAAAAATAGACTAACAGTCGAAACCTATGGATGGGCTGCGCCAGCGAAATTTAACTTTTGCTGGCGTGCACTGTCACAAAAGTGCCATCAAGCGCTTTGCAATAGCGCAGGGCCTTGCCGTGTCGGCTGGAAGGCTGGAGCCTTCCCGCTTGTGCCAGTGGCCGCAGGGATGCCCACCTGAGCAGTCCGGCAAAGGAGTGGTGGGAGGGTGGGGAGAGCAAGGAGCGGGTGGAACGGGGCAGGTGGAGGGCAGCGACGGGACGAGGGTTAGGCGGGTCGGGCTCAGGAAGAGTTGAGATCGGCAGCGCAGGCACGCACTGTATCCTAGCCCCCTTCTTGGGCCTGATCTGCCAACATGGATCAATGTGGACTTGTGTCAGCTATAGAGCTGGCGCAGGTCCGAGTCGACCCATTGTGGCTCCTGGGGCTTACCCCGAGGGGACCTCCCGCGGCTGAAATTCCCCTGCGTAGCCCAGGCCAGCACTGCTGCATCGCTGCGCAGGAAATTAGTTAGGATTGGGCTGGTGTTAGGCTGCAATCCTATGCACACTTACCAGAGAGTAAGTCCCATTGAACACCATGGTACTTTCTTCTGAGTAGATATGCATATGTGCTGTATGATATGAATAGTCTTAGGCTGCAATCCAATAACACTTTCCTGTGACTAATCCTCACTGAAAATAATGGGATTGATTTCTGAGTAGACACACATTGTACTGCTAGACACTCACTCACATGCAGAACAAAGAAGGAGGGGAAAGAGGCACTATGTTGCCAATTTGACTGCAGGTAGGACATAGAAAATAGTTTAGCACAGGGGTTCTCAACCCCTTCCCAGCCAAGTACAAGAAGATTGATGGGCACTTAGCGGGTACAAAGCTATAGCTTGCCCAGTTCAGAAGGGGGCACAGGGAGGAGGAAAAGAGAAGGAAAGCAGAAGGAGAAGCTGGGCACCTGTCTTAGGTGCCTAGCTGCACAATGAAGCCTGGGTTGTGGAAGAGAATGGAGGTGCTTGGAGTAGCATCAGTGGGTGAGTCTCAGACATACCATGTTAGGCAAAAGAAGAGCACACACTTTGGTGGTCTATATCTAGACAGAGTATAGTGTACAGCCTTAGGCTAACATAGAATCTATTCAGGAACTGAGCTCATCCCGGAACATCCTTTTCCTTGGAGATGTCTCTTGATTGGTTTCCTGTCACCTGTCCCTGGTGGAGAACGACAGCCATTTCCTATTGTGCCACACTTTGGGCAGGGACAGGGTGTGACTAGATGCTCCTTGATTTTGCAGGAGATTGGTGGCTTCATTAGCACAATGATCTGATTGAATTGCCAATGAAGCTGATGAGGAGAAGTCAAGGGCCAGAGGCAATTATAACCACAAATGGTCCTGTTTATCTCACAGCCCAGAAGCTCCCATGAGTGTGGCATCATCTGTAGGTCTGAAAAGGATGGTAGGGCAAGGCATGACTGCTTGTGAATTCTCCCAAGAAGCTTCTCCCAGCGGGGGTGGGGGGCGGCATTGCTCCAGTGAACCAAAGTTGGCCTTTTTATCCCAAAGCCTGGGGGACTGATGCTTTTTTGGCATCAGCACGAGCATAGCAGCATGAGTCTGGCCTGGGTCAGATGTATCCAGCACCACATAAACACTGCACATACATATTAGGCAACAATTGGTGCTCCAGCCCTCTGATCATTTTGGTTGCCCTTTTGTGCACCTTTCCAGCTCGACGATATCCTTCTTGAGGTGTGGCAGCCAGAACTGTACACAACATTCCAAACACAAGAGGCTTGAATTAAAGGGGGCAAAAAATGTTCATTTGTGTCACAACATGTTCAGTTCAGGCAGCTGGGCTCCTCTTTCTCTGTTTTCTCTTAAGTTGAAACCACAACCCCAACTCCTTCCTTCTTTCAAATCTCTTCCCCCTCTTTCCTTTTTTTATTAGGAAGGAAAGAGGAAAAGACGAAAAGCAGCATGGTGCCATTTTGTCTTCATTCCTTTGCAGGCCGTATGTTAGGGTGGGGTGGGGCGCTAGGTGGGCTGCTGCTGAGAATTGGCCCACAATCCACCACTAAAGTAGCTTGCTTCCTCCCGCTTTGTGGTAGGTCTGGCTCTGCACACTTCCTGATAACGTGCAAAAAACCTGTCCATACTCTGGAGTTCACGTTGTTCTTTTTTTCTATCATATCTTAAGCATTCAGTTAGATTTTTTTTTAAAAGAACCTTGTGCAAAACATTGTACAAAATGGGGCTGAAAGCAATTTAATGATATGCAAAGCAAGCAAGCAAAGGCATACATACACGGAGCTGTCTTCTCTACTGAAATTTATGGGGAAATGCTTGTGGGTGGGGAGCATCGTATGCACATTGGAAATGTTGTGCCTGCAAGGATTTATGGGATTGCATTGGTTGTGTCAGCAACTGATACAGAATGCCAACAGAAGCACAGGCATGGGAAAATAGAAAGAAGCCACATCTGAGGAAATGAGAGAGAAAAAATGGGTACAATTTTGTGAGCCACACCCATGTTCGTTGATTCATGCAAGGATAACACCGGGAAGTACTGTACATGCATTTCTTTCTGAGAGAAAACTATGAGAGAAGAGATTGTGAACTCTTTGCCTTTTAAAATACAAAAAGAGAGGTCCTGTGTGGAAGTGTTTGGTTTGCTTTACTAAGCTCTGAGTTTAATCAAATAGGCATTTTGTTTTGCAGGGTGAATTGAAAAAAGTCCATAAACTTCTCTCATTTTAATGGCACATTTACCCATAAATCTAACTTTGAGAAAATTCTCAGAATTCCCATGATAAACACTTAGAAGTCCTTTGAAACTTATGATATAGCAATAAATATTGTTTGTAACCATAAAATTAAGGTTATGGGAGCTGGTTACTTTTTATGTTATGTTAGTTCTGTGTAAGCCACAAGCAAATAGTTCAAAGTTCATTTTCTTAACATTTGCAACACAGCTGATGAAGTACAGTTCAAAACAGGGGTGGACATTCCCTCCCCACATTGTCCACATTTACGACCCAGTCCTGTCAGGGCCTTACGCGGATGGATCAGTCAGCATAAGGCTGGGCTTGCTGTTGTACAGCCCGTTCCAACAGTGGGCGGCTTGCTACCGATGGCGTGGGAGCTGAGAAGCCCTGCTCTGGACAGTGGTGGGCTGCTGAATCACTGGCAGAGCAGGTGGGGGTGGTTCGGAGGAGGATTGTGGGTGGTTTGGGGCGGGGAGCGGACTGGGCCAGGAGCAGTTCAGGGGTGGGAGGGGGAGGATCTCAGTCAGTGGCAGCAGCACATGCCAGGATCTTATCCCCCCCCTTCCTGGCCTGGACCCGCTCACATGAGTCTCCTTGGACTCATGCCAGCAAACGAGCTGGTATAGGTCCAAAGAGACCCATTTTTGCTACCTCTCCTGGGCCCTCTGGTCACCCTTCCCCCAATAGCATACAATGTGTGCTCCATCATCATCATCAGCACTATAGGATAGGATTGGATAGGGGGATAGGATTGGTCAGAGGCGGAAGGAGGATGGAGCTTGTGGAGCAGACGCGCCGTGCGGGGACGCGGGCGGGGGTGCGGGGATGCAGTCAGCGTTGGGGGGGTACTTACCCGTGCGATGGTTCGGCCCTCCCACCCTCCCTGGAGCTCGTTCGGCTCCAAAAAGGTGCCGAAACTGGCAGGGGGCGTGTCACATCACTTAGGCCCCGCCCCCTTGGACCGGGCACCGGGAGGGCTAGTGGCATTACTGGAATTGGTTGTTAGGTTGTCAGGAAAACCCACAGTTCACATTTGAAGTCCGTGAAGTCTCGGTTCTGTCAGGCTTCTCACACAAGTCACAAAATCATACTAGGCTGCACTTACAAGGTTCTGCTTGCTTGGTCCTCACCAATCATCAATGTCCTCTAGGTTCCACCCTTGTTGACCCATCTATCCAGACTCTGGACTCTCCCAGAGAGCCAATAGTTTTGAAATCAAAAGTTGACAACATGTCCAGAAGCTACATGTCCAGGCAAACCACATGGTACAGAAGTTCTTGAATTGTAGCACTGTAGCTTCACCGTAACAAGAACACCCCCTACACATAGGAAAACAGAACTTCAGAGAGAAGCTGAAATGATCACCTGTCTCCTTCACACTGTAGCTTTTCATAGGTAGGTTTTTTTTTTAATTAAGACAGTGTTAGCCAAAATGCTTTTAATTTGGGGAATAGCTTTAAATATAGCAATTTGGCATGTTTTGGGATCTTTAGACCTATGTATACCAGAGTTGGGCTTTTGCAGAATTCCGTTTTTAAATAATATTGAGGACACCCGTGGTTGCTTTCCAAAAGTTTACTCAGGCAGATTCATACAATAAAAAGAAAACACAGTTCAATATGCAATCATACTCCCAAAGCATGAAAGATCTAGGAACTTAGGTAGAAGTAGAGATTTAGAAGAGATCTTGATTCACTTGGGTTATAGTCACCTAAATCCTGGAGAATTCACCTCTGATGCTGTAGATCTGGCACAACAGTGAATGAAAAGAAGGACTAGCAGATTGGGTCTGAGCTGGTCAGACTAGCAGAATGACTGAGAACGAAGTCAAATTAAGAGAGTGGGGGGTATTGGGAGAAGGGGGAGAAATAAAATGATTCCCAGGTTCTGAACAAGCTGGGTTCAGGAACCAAATCAGTGACTAACTGAGGAGAGAAGGGAGGGAGGGTTGCAAGAGATAGGGAAGAGGAGGGGGGGGGAAGGGAAAACCAGATGGAGCAGAGGAATCTCACCAGTACCAGTCCAGGAGGAAAATGAAGAGCCAAGAGAAGGTTTCCAGTCTGTTCCTGCCTTTTATAGGGACCTGAGCACATGTCCAGGAGGATCCCCAGGTACACAGACAAACAGGAAAAAGAATTCCTAGATAGGACACCTCAGTGCACCTGGGGTAAAACAAACAAGTGGGAGGAGGGTAGAGGAGACAGTGGGAGGCTGTCTTGATGGTCGGTACTTAAGAGACAAAAGCAAAGGCTGGGTGGAATCTCAGGTGTTCCTCTATTGTTTCTTCTAGGAACATCACAGTGGGGGGGGGGAATGCAGAGTAAATTCTGTGAGAGCTTTTTGGACACATGGCGAAAATGGTGTCAGGCAGCTGGTCAGGTTTTTCCCTCATGCTTCTTGGGGAGACCTTTCTTCAGCATTGCTCATGGCAGGAACACAAGCGGCATTGTGTCATAATAGAGTCCAGTCTGGCACATGTTTCATCCAAAGTCATAGCTCACAGGTCATTAGCATTCAGAGTCTCTTTGGCAATAAACAGTTTTCATTTTCATCTCGCAACAATTCCCCCCCTTTGAGACGAAAATATTACGTCAGGAATGTTTGTAGTCTCAAAACTTCTTCTTCTGGAGTCTTCTTCTGGAGTCTTGTTCCGTTGTGGGAAGGGAGACAGTACAGGGGAGCACACAAAAGGGTAGGTGCACTGGGTAGCTAAAAGAGTGACCAGAGCAAGTAGGAGTATAGGGTAGAGATTGCATGACCAGAGAGCAAGTATGAAAATAGGAAGTAGGAGAAGAAGACTGTGCCTTGGTTTCCTCTCCAGGAATACTTGAATACTTACTCAAATGTGGGTACAATACAAGCAATCAAAAATTCAAATGAGGTAATGCAAGGTCATAGGCAATAATGCAAAATTTCAATACACAATAACTAAAACTCACATGAGGTAATGAAAGGTTATAAGCAATAGTGGAAAATTCAACACAGTTACAAGTACAGTTCTCAGATGGCTTGGTCAGTGAGTAAGACATTGATCCAGGTTTCTTACTCACAAGTAAACAAGTTAACTTTTATCTTACAAACATGAAGCAAGGGAATATCTGCTGGTGTCTCCCCCCCCTTGTCCTCAAGGTTGGAGGGAGCCCAGGAATACTTCAAAGAAGAAAAACAATCCAAATACATTTTAAAGATGCTGCCTTGGCATGTGAAGAAATGAAATCAATAGGGACTGGTTAGGAGTTCTGCAGTGTGGGTGTGTAAGAAGCTGATGTATCCAACCCATACTCAGAAAAATAGGTGGAATATTCCAAATCACAAAAACATCTATTCATTTGAGGAAGCATGGGTTGGATTTGGAAAGAGTTAATGACACATGGCATTCTAATGCAAGCACACCCTTTTTCTAGGAGCAAATGCAGATGCATCTTCTTCTTAAAATATACTGGCAGTTTCCAGAGAGAGATTCAGCTGTAAAGTAATATAGCAGAATAGCTATTCAAAGAATAATGTACATACAAGCAAATTTATCTCATAGAGTACTCTGATATGTTTAAAGTAAGTTTCATTGACCATGGTACCAAAACAAAAATGAAATGAATGAGCTCAAAATTACAAAAATATCAGGCCTGTTGAAAGCAAAAGCAAAAGAAAATTTATCATCATGTGGGCTTCAGGCCCTTCAGTGGTTGGCCATATCATAATAAAATGAAAATAAAAATACCGGTAGGTGAAAATAAAATAGACAGGACAGACAGACAAGCGCTTATCATTCATACCACACAGGACAAACAAACAGATAACATATTCAAGTATGCAACTATTATGACAGTACTTATACTGTAAAAAAAAAAAATGTCTAATGATGGAAACAAGGTACACTGAACCATGATTCCCTATTTCTGAGGGCAACAGCTTTTCCATCCCTAATTGTAGCTGGAACAAAAAGGGTTAAAACAAAACCAAGATCATAGACATAGGCATAAGCTAGCATTCAGTTCTGTGAAGCTTTTATTTGTTTGAAAGTGTCTTTGCACTCTGTGTATGCTCTGTTTTTCCAGAGACACCAAGTTAGAAGGGTTCCTCCTATTTGCTTAGAGGAGATGCACAGGCTTATTCCATTGTGTACCTGTGAAATTTCAAAAGTTGTTAAGAAAAAAACTTAAGGTTGTTATTCACACTCAGGCTGTCTGCCAGTGGCAGGGAGTTCCAGTGGCAGTTGGTAACTCCTCATTTTCCTTGAAATAAAAGTCAGTTAGTACGCACAATACTGTTAAGACTGTTTAAAGTCTAAAGGAAGTAATTTCCCATACATAAAAGAAATGGTTGTCCTTGCTTGGACACAAAATAGAAACAGGATTTTTTTCTTGGCTCCCAGGCAAGGGGAGGCATAAAAGTAAAAATCTAAGTTTGTGGTTCTGGAGAGATGCTTGGCTGACCTGGCATCAGCAAAATTGATTAACATCAGCAGTAAAGATGATATCATTCTCACCCCCCCTTGATAAGGTTGGAGTGGGCAAGTTTCAAATTAGCAATTCAAAAGCATCTCTAGTCTTTCACCCCCTTTTGTTTAGAAGTGAGAGACAGGAAGGGAGGCAAAGAGATGGTTTTAAATCACCCACAATATTCTTTATCTCAGCTGCATGGCCAGGCTAGGAGATGGGCCATTGCATAACTGTGCCCAGGTTGCCTGTCCATGTACAGAGTGCAATTCTGCTGATTCAAAATTTAGGTCAGAAGGTTTGTTCACGCATAGCAAGAGGCACAAAATAAGATAGTCTTTTCACAAGTTCACTGAAACAAAAAGTGTTAAGTCTTTTTCTTAGGTTTGAAACACATTTTTCACATTATACGTTCTTCAGGAGTTTTACTAAGCAGATGGAGGAGGGGGAAACGAGAGAGACGTTTTCCTTCTTGAAGTACATCTTTCCCAGAAAGGGAATTTGCTTTTGGTCGGAAACCTTCCACTCACTGTTCCTCTCCTGGACCTTGGCCGGAAAGTTATTTCTCCTTTGACTCCATTGATGGGAGAGAGACCTGAAGGCAGCTCTATTTCCCTAGTTGCTCTAGGAATGGCTTTAATTGTATTGGAGCTGTTTTTACATTGGCTCCTTTTGTGACCCAATTCATGGCAACGGAAGCACCTTACAGGCTGCTTACAAGCTCTTGGATCTGTGGTGTGGGACCTTGTGGTTACAGGGGCTGCGGGTATGACACGTTGGTGGTCCTCTAAAGTTTCCTCCTGCTTTTGTGGGGAAGCAGAGGATTCAGGGCTCAAGGCAGAGGAGTTGTCCCCCTCATACTCAGAGTCCACAAGCCTTGCTACAGCCACTACACCTCTGTGATCCTGTGAGTTAACAGGAGAGCTAGGCAAAGCATTCAGAGGAGCAGTTTCTCTTGTTTTGGCTGCATCAAGTTCTAACTGATCAATGTGTTGTTTTAGAATGTCTATTTGGTGAATGTAAGAATTATGGCTTTCTTCCTTTTCTTGTTCATGCCAGTGGATACACTGAATGAAGTCTGCATTCTGTTTTTTTAGGTACTCTATGTCTTCTTCTGATTGGATTTCTAGATCTCTTACCCTTCTACTCTGCTCCTCCTGTGCTTGTGTAATGTTCTGCAACTGGCTAGTGAGATCTGTTATTCTGTCTTCTTTTTCTTTTATTTGCCTATCTTTTTCCTGTGTAAGGACAATAAGCTGTTTCTGATGTGTATCCTGCTGTTCGGCTATCTGAGTTTCTAGCTGGCTTTCTAGCTGTAGCTTTAAGTTTGCTATCCTGTCTTTTTGTTCTTGAGTATACTTCACCACCTGATTTATTAATACGTCTATCTCAGAATCTTTTTCTTCCAATTGTTTTTTTAAAGTAGCCAATTCTTGGTGGTCTTTCTCCTGCTCCAATTGGGTCTCTTTTAAGATGGAGAGACTATCTTTTAGAGCCAAGAACAAACCCCATGTGGCAACTTGATCCTTTTTTGCCTTATTGGGTTTGGACTTAACACAAAAGTCCTGGAAGGCATTTTTCAGGGTCTGGAGAGGATCAGGTCCCTTAAAAGATCCTTCTTCAAACGGGCAATCCCCTTTCCGGAGAAGCCATTTGTCCAATTTAGGCTGGCTTGTTTTTTCCTTGAGCATGTTTGTCTAGGATGCCTGTGTAAAATTATCTATTTTGTTTGGTAAGGCCGCCCCCAGCGTATTCCTCCCAATTTTTGTTTACTGCTGAGCTGTGGAGGCTCTACTGACTCCTGTTTGAGCACGTTTCCTCTGCGGAACTCTGTGCTACTGTTCCTCTGCGGAACTCTATGAGCTGGAGAGGACCCACTCTCTCAGTCTCGAGGCACGTCTGCCTGGATATTCCTCTGTGGAATATTTAATATCAGGGCCACCCCAGCGTATTCCCTGGGCTGTAACTCCTAAGGTAGCTATCCTTTATGGAGTTATTTCATCTAAGAAAGCCGCCCCCAGCGTATTCTTCCTAGTGAATTAGATAAGCTCAGAGTGCCGCCCCCAGCGTATTCTCTCTGGCAAAATGGGGAGAGAGAGAACTGGTCTCTTTTCTGAAAAGAACAAAAGCAACAAGGTCCCAGCTCTACTGGGTTTCAGAGTTTGAGCTTCCCCTCCAGTAAAAGGGGTTGGTGTGGCACCATATTGCTGAGCTGTAACTCTACCTTGAAATTGCTAGCAAGCTCTATGTTCATGTATGTAGCGTGGGGTGTAAAAAGGAGAGGAATGGGGGAATGCCCTAACACTGATTCCCACCCACAAAAGAAGATAGAAATTAGGAAAAGCCAAACCCACTTTGACAGGATGCTCTCTAGAGCCAAATGCACAGATCACACACACACCAGTTCTTGCTTCTAACTATCTGACTGGAATTCTGAAAAGCCTTTCTCCTACGTCTGTTTCTCTGAAAACACACGTGTACTTAGCATGTATTCAGATGAACAGGGTCTGCCCGCCGTTCTCCACCATTAATCTGTTAGCCAAAATGCTTTTAATTTGGGGAATAGCTTTAAATATAGCAATTTGGCATGTTTTGGGATCTTTAGACCTATGTATACCAGAGTTGGGCTTTTGCAGAATTCCGTTTTTAAATAATATTGAGGACACCCGTGGTTGCTTTCCAAAAGTTTACTCAGGCAGATTCATACAATAAAAAGAAAACACAGTTCAATATGCAATCATACTCCCAAAGCATGAAAGATCTAGGAACTTAGGTAGAAGTAGAGATTTAGAAGAGATCTTGATTCACTTGGGTTATAGTCACCTAAATCCTGGAGAATTCACCTCTGATGCTGTAGATCTGGCACAACAGTGAATGAAAAGAAGGACTAGCAGATTGGGTCTGAGCTGGTCAGACTAGCAGAATGACTGAGAACGAAGTCAAATTAAGAGAGTGGGGGGTATTGGGAGAAGGGGGAGAAATAAAATGATTCCCAGGTTCTGAACAAGCTGGGTTCAGGAACCAAATCAGTGACTAACTGAGGAGAGAAGGGAGGGAGGGTTGCAAGAGATAGGGAAGAGGAGGGGGGGGGAAGGGAAAACCAGATGGAGCAGAGGAATCTCACCAGTACCAGTCCAGGAGGAAAATGAAGAGCCAAGAGAAGGTTTCCAGTCTGTTCCTGCCTTTTATAGGGACCTGAGCACATGTCCAGGAGGATCCCCAGGTACACAGACAAACAGGAAAAAGAATTCCTAGATAGGACACCTCAGTGCACCTGGGGTAAAACAAACAAGTGGGAGGAGGGTAGAGGAGACAGTGGGAGGCTGTCTTGATGGTCGGTACTTAAGAGACAAAAGCAAAGGCTGGGTGGAATCTCAGGTGTTCCTCTATTGTTTCTTCTAGGAACATCACAGTGGGGGGGGGGAATGCAGAGTAAATTCTGTGAGAGCTTTTTGGACACATGGCGAAAATGGTGTCAGGCAGCTGGTCAGGTTTTTCCCTCATGCTTCTTGGGGAGACCTTTCTTCAGCATTGCTCATGGCAGGAACACAAGCGGCATTGTGTCATAATAGAGTCCAGTCTGGCACATGTTTCATCCAAAGTCATAGCTCACAGGTCATTAGCATTCAGAGTCTCTTTGGCAATAAACAGTTTTCATTTTCATCTCGCAACAACAGCATTCAGTCAGGTGATTCTCCCCATGAAGTCAAAACTGGTATAGTTCCTGAAAATCTATATTTTGTGATTTTTCTGACTATGTAGATCAGGAGGGCTTTATTGCAAGGACAGAAATAATTTGGAGTATCTGCTGGTAACTGAAAACAATTTATCAAAAGATTTCTATCCTATCCCACCTTTCCAATCATATGAAAGTTCAAGGTGGCTTACAAACAAAATTTAAACCCACCATGGATAAATCCAACAATAGATTAAAATAAAAAGCAGCACAAAAACTAATCAGAAACAAAAGTCAGCAAATAATAATTATGATCTAAAAATGTGGAATATTAATTATTAAGTCAATGTTAGGTATCCTTAATCTGAAATCTTTGAAATGTAACATCTAATAATGAATATTGGCATTGAATGTTATCAAATGTCTTTACATACTCATTACCTTGAGCTCAATTTCTTCACAGACTACTTTGGATTTCTGGAGGGCAAACAGATCAAAAAATATGTTGTCTTGCAAGCTCCACTGTGCTTTACATATTTCCTGGATTCCCAGATGGCTCTTTGGAACATAATGATGCATTTTTATTAAGTGTTACTTAAATTCTTCTCACGGTGAGATTCATAACTTTTTCAGGGCCTCTTAATGCTACTGAAAAATAACAGCAAGCAAATAATCTCCTTGTTTTGAAAGATGCAGGTCTTTCGACTTGGAAAGGAAATCCTAAAGAGGTCTTGCTTGTAAGTTATTATGAGGAATAATTGGTGCAAATGGAAAGGCGGCAAATGTGAAATGGCGAGATACAAATCAATCCAGACTATTACAATTGGTGTTATCAAAAATGTTTACATAAAAAGGTTTAAAACAATAATTGAAAACGTGTATACACTATACAGATATTTTCTGGGGCTGGATTTAGGTATGGTTTTTATGAAACTTGATTTTTGTTTTCCCTCTTAGCTCCGTGAAAGTATCTGGCATGTTAGTTGACATGAAATGAAGAGAGTAGATGGGGAGGACAAGCTAGGAACTTCAATACTTTTATATCATACTGTCATTAACTCTGAATAAATGACCATCCATCTCTAGCCTAAGAATGATGGATCTGGTCTAGTTTCCATCTTGTATATTTTATAAATGCCTTTGTTAAATACGCTACAGGAAAACTATGCTTAACTGGGAGCGAAAATGGACAAAATGGAATTTTATAGTATATCGTTCAGAATGATCATGATGAACCGTGCTTATTTTCCGGGGAAAGGAGAGCAGAATCTGTACAACTGCACCTGCAGCAAGGCTATATTTTCTTTATGGCTGTGACAGAAAACATGAATCATGGATTCTTGCAGATTTTGGCTTTCTCTTATTTATCACAATTCCTATAGGAACTAACCCTGGCCTTGAGTAATAAGCATGTTGAGATGCTCTGGGATATGAGTATGTTGTACATATAATTTATGAAAAAGGAGTTTATGGTACTAGATGACGGAATCCTTCAGCCACTGAAAACAAAAGGGAGGGGGAAATGCTTGTATCTTGGCCTGAACATTAGCAAGCTAAATTCCACTCTCATTTATTTCAATCTAAGAAAGGGGGGCAGGGAGGGAGGCGCTGGGCAAAAGTGCAACCTGAAAGGGAACAGTAGATGACGCATCAGGAAGACCACTTCACCTGAATGGGTTTAAGGTCAGCACCATGAAGCTGTGAAGATAGCCAACGCCAAAAATAACTAGTCAAGAAGCCTGGGGGGTTAACCCACACAGAGAATTGGCAAGTACCATTCAAGAGATGAAGAGCTGAGGAGAAATTATGATGATGATGATGATGATGATGATGATGATGATGATGATGATGATGATGATGATTATTATTATTATTTTATTAACAGTATTTTATATACCGCTTTTCAACAAAAAGTTCACAACAAAGCGGTTTACAGACAAAATCAAATGATTAAATGGTTCCCTGTCCCAAAAGGGCTCACAATCTAAAAAAGATGCAAAACACCACCAGCAAACATCCACCAGAAAAGACACTGTGCTGGGGTGACAGGGGGGGGGGCAGTTACTTACTATAAGAGGAGCACCAATTAAAAAAGTGCCTCTTGCCCAGTTAGCAGGGGTACTTGCAGTAGTTCCAGTAGTATGGGCACATACAAACAACGGAGCAGGAAGGGGCATAGAATGAAAGAAGAATACCAAAATGAAAGCAGAGGCAAACCGGTGGCAGGAGGAATGGAGCAAGTGAAGAAGAAGGTTGCACGCACGGAGTGTGGGATGAGAATCTATGAGAGCGCTTGATATTGATATTGTTTTAATGACTTGTTTTTAATCATTTTTAATGTGTATATGTATTTTTATCTGTAAGCCGTCTTGATTGCCCTTCTTGGGAGAAAGGTGGGGTAGAAATTCTTTAAATAAATAAATAAACAAATAAATAAATATTCCCATCCATTAAAGGGGGCACAGAGAATGCCATTCTGGAGCCTGCAAGCTCACGGGATTTTTGTACAGCTCTTCCTTTGGGCTCTTCAACACATTGCCCTGATTGTCGCAACAGTAGGAGGGATACAGGAGGTCGGAGGTGCAATGAGGAATACCTTAAAGAGATACAGTACTTCTTGTTGCAGGGCTTTCAAGCTGTCTTAATGGTTTGGTGTACTGGCAACTTTTTCTCCCCTGCAGATCTGGCTAGAAAAAAAATGGATCTCCCCACAAATGTGTGGCTTGTGGTTAATTCAAGTTGTGACTTACATTCCAAATACACATACTATCACTCTGAATTCATCCTGCTTCAAACTCTTTCTGTTGGCCTATTTGTGGGATATGAGGAGGAGCACTACACAAAGGCAAAAATCGTGATGGCAGTGGACAGTGGCATAGCTAGACTGGAGCGGAGGCAAGTAGTTCTGCAAGACTCGGTTACACCGGAGTCAACGGCCCCTCCCCCTTGCTGTTGGAGCCATTCTGGCGGCAATGGCAACACGCAAGACACTCCCCTGTCGCTGCCGGAATGGCTCCAACAGCAAGGGGGAGGGGCCGCTGACTCCGGTATAACGGAGTCTTGCAGAACTACTTGCCTCCGCTCCAGTCTAGTTTCACCTCTGGCAGTGGATAGTATCAGTATGGGAGGCTGAACACAGCAAATAACATTTCACTTGTGGATTCCCATTAGTAAACTGTTAGAGAATAACTGTCAAGGGTATAGCAGAATTTGTGTGAAGTATGACTCCCAGGGATGGGCAACTTGTTTGAACCAAAGTTCATGTTTAAAATAAGATGGAGTGTTGAAACTAATTTACATGTGTTAATTGCACTCCATTATGACAATCGGCATGCATGCCATCTTTATGAGTTGCATTTATTCTAAAAAAAATTACTCTCAAATGTGATCAGCAAAAGTTAGCTTTTGAAAATGTGGTTATATAGACTTGGAGGAAGTCATGGGAGACGAAAACAGTAGCTCTGATCCATCTGTAGTCATGAATAACATGTTCATTCCTAGTCACATCAAAAGATGCATCCAGATGCATTCAATAGGTGTGGACAAGCATCGCGATGTGGATAGGAAATGTGCACCCAGATATACCGTATTGGTCTGAGTATAAGACTCACTTTTTCTCCTAATTTAAGTTTTTAAACTAGGGGTGCGTCTTATAATCAGGCTGTTGCAATTTAATGCCAGTGATTTAATTAATTTTTTTTAATAGCACCAAACTTTAAGGGTGTGTCTTATACTCGGTGCATCTTATACTCGGGACAATACGGTACTTCTTCACTGATAATGCACCAAGAGGGCTATCTACGCACTTTGTTAAGTGTCTTTCTTGCTGAATCAGTGTGAATGAATATCTGGGGATGTTTTCCAGGGACTCCAAAATATAAAAGAGATCTATAAACAAATTGTGTTTGGTAGAAAAAGCTGTTAAACTGTCAATTCTGATTTTCAGTTAAAAGATTGAAATACCAGTATATTTATAGCCAACTCACCAGTTTCTGAGCACAGGATAAGTGAAAAAAAAGAAAGACAATTAAACAGAGTATTAAAAAATAAACTGAGGTTTATTGTAATGGACTGTGTAATGGACTCTCCTTTCTTTAGGGTGCAAACAACAAAGGAAGAATGTATTCTTAGGAAGAAATACAAGATCTCATACCACAGAACCACTGGTATCTCTTGCATTCTTTCCATGTTTAGTTTGCAAACACCTTCCATGGGCAGACAAAGTACTGTCTTTGATTGCCTGCCAACATTTGTTAAAAAAAATGGAAGAGTTTGTCTTGATCACAAGTAACTTGCAGCACTGAGATGGCACAGCGGTTCCAATATTTCCCCCCAAGTCAAGTTTTCTGTGGTCTGAGAAGAGAAGAAAGAAGCATGGAGAAAACACAGGGGACAATGATTTGCTGATAAAGCCATGTAGATGCCTCATTAAAAGTGAGTGTATGAACAGCACTTTTTATGGGGCATCTACATTCAATTTTTTTTAGCATTTCCAGAGTAAACACCTCATTCACAGTGCAATCCTGCCTAACTTTAGACCGGCGGAGCTCTCACTTCACTGGCCTAAAGCAGGGATGGGGAACCGGCGGCCCGCGGGCTGGATCCGGCCCCCGGAGAGATCCGGTCCGGCCCGTGCGAGCCTGGACCCAATTCTATTGGGTCCAGCCCGTGCGAGCTCGGAGCGGAGCTCCGGAGCTTCGGGAGGCCCCACGCGCGCTCAGTTTGCCGGACTCACTCAACCCCGGCTGTTGTAGACATGAGCAGAAACAGCCGGGTTGAGAAGAGGTCGCGCGATCTCTTGAGAGAAGATGGGTCTCTGACCTGATCCAGCAGGAGTTTTCTTATGTTCTGAACTAGTGTGGATGGTGCATATGTACACAGAAAAAACTTTTATCTATGGAAGTGCGGAAAGTCAGTTGCAATTCCAGATGTTGCTTAAATGGCAAGAACAACCACTGGATCATGCTAAGACATCTTGTCTGGAAGCATCCAATGCTGCCAGGGATTGAGTCTGGGACCCCTGCATGTAAAGGATATGCCTTGCCACAGAGCTGTGGGTCCTCATATCTGTGACTTTTCTTAGAATCCATCAGTATGGGATGGGAGTTTCTTACATGTTGTGCTTTCTTGATGGTTATTAAAAGGACATTAAAATCTCTAGGATGGGCCAACCATTTTGCTTCATCCTGCCTGCATTGGCAGGAGCAAGCAACTTAGCTGGCTGCTTAGATTTTAATGCAAAACTATTGTGGCTTGGGTTAGTTATCAAATTATTTCTCAAGAGGGTGAAGTAATTCAGGCAAACAAACAGGTTTGCAAGGGAGTGGTCAATCTTCCAATGGCAAGAACATTTGCCAGCCCTCCGCTTTGATTTATCATTAATTTGTGATAAATAATGTGCTAATGGACTAGAATTTGTCTCCCTTATTCCCCAACTTGAATATAAAAATTGCCAGTGTAATTTCCCCCCCATCATTTTTACTTTAGGGATCAAGATAGCTTGAACTTAGATATTCACTCAGGTTGAAAGCCAATGTCCTCTGCACTACAGTGCAGGCTCTGAGTTGTTGCTATTAAACAGGAAAAATACAAAAAACACAAAAAACCCATTCACTTAATGTGCAATTAATAGTTTGGCATTTCCCTAGAGTTTAGCCCAGAACCCTTTCTGTTTCTGTTTTGTATTATTGAACTCCCTTGCCAAATATCTCCAGATCGTATAGATTTAGATAGGACATGTTCCAGAACTTGGAGCATTTTTTATTTTGACTTTTACAGTATTTACCGGTGTAATGAAAACAATGCTTTGACAACTTCCCAAATCAATGGTAATATTCACCCATAAATAGTTAAATGCAGTATCCGGCAATCTTTTCCATAGACATATTAAGGGAGATTTTTTTTTCTTTTACAGCTGTTAGGTGCCAGTTCCTTTTTGCACTCCAGCATTACTCAGAAGTGTCGGGCGCCCTCCCGGAGCCTGGCGGGGGGGCGGGGCCTGCGTCGCGTGACGTCGACGTGCCCCTCGCGTCACGTTGATGCGCCCCCACCCGTTTTCCGCTCATTTCGGAGCGTAACGGGCTCCAGGGAGGGAGGGCGGGCTGACACTACATCAGTGACTGCCCCGCCCGCCCGAGCGCCTGGTTCGAGTGAACCACGCGCTCCACTGTGGTTACATCTCTGGCATTACTCAGCCAGTCTCTTAGGTTGCTCCCACGTTAGCCATTTCCCCTGGAGTAAAAGCCATTTACTTTTGGGCCACTTCTGCCCTCACCCAGCTGTCTCAGGATTGGAGCAAATCCAGGTGCACCCGCCCAGTGATAAATGCTGTTTACTCCCTATCTTTTGCCTATTTTTACTTATTTTGAGACATGTCTAACTCCTCAGAAGCTCTTCTGCAGGCTCAGCAGTCTAAAATGCTGTTGGGACTTTCTCCTAAAGCAGCCTATCCTTTGTTTCCAAGAACAGGCAGCTTATCAGTCAGCCATGGGCATTTGTGGATTCAAACCAGTCTTCATGTCTGGAGTCGCAAAGCTCTCCCAAGTAAAAAGGTGGGATGGAGTGTGAGATCACATTTTTCTTTGTGTACATCCAGACGAGTTCAGGCATTTTCCATCCACCTGTTGGTGCCTCCCTCCCTTTTCCCATTTGGTTTAATTCCCTTTCTTTCGGATTTTTAATGATCTAGTTACAGTTTGACTCCTTGCTGAGCTAGTTCACATTCATGGGTAATTCAGTAGGTTGTCACATGTAGATCATGTGCTTTGCATGCAGAAGGTCCCCAATTCACTTCTTGGTACCTCTAGGTTGGGCTGGGAAAGTCCCCTCTCTGAAATTCTGGAGAGTCCCTGTTAAGTGGTGTAGACAGTATGAGTCTGATGGATCAATGGTCTGACCCTGTATAAGGCAGTTTCATGTCCACACTGGACAGGCTGATGCTACAATTGCATTGAAAGATGGAAAAGTTATCCCAAACAATTTCTTTAAATTTGCAAGACGACAACCGGGAAAGCAACAGGCTGGATTCTCTGCCTGTGTTTCACCTCCTTCCTTCCGGACTATAGCCCACAAATGGGCTGCAGTGGTAGCCTTACATCCATAGTCTGAATGTAATTACTTTGATGACAGACAATATGGGATTCACTAGATTGGCAGGTCACTTTGGTGAATGTACTAAGATCCGGGATGTTACACTCTTTGCCCCTGCAGATTCCGTGGGCAGTAAGGCATCAGGTTTTTGCTATACTGTGCAAGCAATTTGCAAGGGACAAGAGATTATATAAAACATGGATGTTCCAGGAAGTGATGACTACCAGATGTTGAAATGTGGATTGAGTGCTCCTGAGGTCTAAGACATTTTTGCAGCTTAGGGTGACTAAACATAATTAAGAAGCTAAACTGTATGCAATGTGTAGCTATGGATAGGAAAGGCAATTTAAATTTCTGATGATGAAGGTGTCCTGAGGGGGGCATATAACTTTTTCTTTTCTTTTTACTGCAAAAGCTATTTTAATGTGATTGATGCTGCAATCCTGAGTATCCTTGAAGTCCCACTAAAATCAAGGAAACTGACTTCTGAGTAAGCATGCTTAGAATAAATAGGGCTGCAAGTAGAGATGCCAGTGAATTTCTACAAACTTGGGCTTGGAGAAGAACATTAGAAGCTTGAAAAAAATGGCCAACGTGAGAGACAAACTTCTAAAGCTCTTCTAAAGTTTGCAGGCACCTCTCCTCCCACCCTGCCATTGTTCCTTTCAAATACTCTTCACTGACCCTTTATTAGCAGTCTAGAGCTGGTGATGGGACCAACCCCAGAACCTTGTAAGGAATGTGGAGATGGGGATTGTTCTTCTTCCCTTCTTGTTGCCCTGGTGGACCAGGAATAAAGGTGGCAATAGCACTCCCCCTACACACTTCACCACAATAGTATGTTATGACAAAAACTACACTGGCTCTTGGGAGCTGGAGTCTTCCCAAAGGCTACTGCAATGCTCTCCTTGCTCTGTTCCTCCTCTCAGAAGTGTAACAAGGGTGGAGTGAAGGCAAGTAGTTCTGCAAGACTCCATTACACTGGAGTCAGCAGCCCCCCCCCTTGATGTTGGAGCCATTCTGGCAGCAAAGGCAACACGCAGGACACTCCCCTGTTGCTGCTGGAATGGCTCCAACAGCAAGGGGGAGGGGCCGCTGACTCCAGTGTAACAGAGTCTTGCAGAACTATTTGCCTCCGCTCCACCCTTGTTTCACCTCTGCCTCCTCTTACTGCTGTCTCCAGACCAGTAAATAAAGGAGGGAGGAAAGTACATTTTGAAGGGTTAGGGAACAGGTGGGGAGGAAGAGGTGATTTTCAAAGTCTGGGATTGGTTCTGAAAATGATCTGATTTCTTCTCAATTTTTGAGGAGGGGGAAGAAATTGGATCATTCCTGTGTGCAAGAGAGTTCATCCATCTCTAGCTGCAAGCTTTTAGCACTGGGAAAGGCAATGGAGCTCCTGCTGTGCCACACGGATAGTGTTCAAGAGAGCCTGAATGAATTTGATGTCATCAGTCCAAATGAGAAACTGCTCTTTGTTAAATGTTGATGGGCAGCTTGAAAGAGTTGCATTAAGCACCGCTCTGCTTTCTAACTTTTGTTCTATATTTGTTTCTTATAGTTTTACTGCTTGTATTGCATTTTAATGGGTTGTGAGCTGCTTCAGGGCTGAAGCAAAAAGGGATTATAAATGTAACAGCAATGAATGAGTGTCCTTCAGTCCTTCAGATGGAGAGTAAGGAAGAAGGCAGAAGAACTGTTTTCATTTCAGCTCATAGCTCTCTAATTACATGCTCATTCTTCCCACCACATATTTTAGTCAATGGAGCCAGTGGCGTCACTAGGACGTGCGTCACCCCAAGGCGGGGGGGCGTGCGTCACCCTAGCGAGGGCCGTGCCGCGATTTTGGGGGGGCGACCCGGCTGCACCCTGCCCTGGGTGCCCGCGTCGCCCTCCGGACGCTCCAAGGCCGGCCCGGGAGCCGGCCTCGGAGCGTCCAGAGGGTGTCGCGCGTCACAGAGGTGACGCGCGTGGGGGTGCGCGTGTCACCCCGTGGCACGCGTCACTCCATGGCGGCCCCCCCCACGCTCCAGTGACGCCAGTGAATGGAGCCATTGCAGAAATGGAGGACACAAACCAAGCCAAAGTTTCTTTCCACGAAGCCCATGTGCTCGAAATGCATTGTGGTAAGCAAACAATGTAAATCATGTGTGTAGTCCCTGCTCCCCCATTTCAAAAATACCCAAAGAGCAATTCCTATGCTCCCAAAGTGAGGAACTTCTTCCCCTCCAGGTTTGGCCTTAAAAAGCTTCTGGGTCTGGGGCTGGCTCTTGCTCCGGGGCACTGGCAGTTCTGAGGCAGGACATTTGTGGTGTAAGAAAGCTTGAGGGAGAAGAACATGGAGCAAGACAAATCTGAAAGCACTTAACAAACAGATGTCTCCTTTCCCAGGGCAGCTTTCTTCTTGGTATCCCTAATCCTTGTCAAAAAATAACACTGAGTGCAAAATGAAATAAAATAAAAGTCCGCTACGCCAGCAGGATGTCACAGGATCATCCAAGAATCCTTGGGGGATGAAACTGAGATCCCTTAACTTGTAGCTGTAAACATTTTGCCCCGGCGGACGAACACACAGGGTGAGCTCTGTTGGCTTCTTCTAGTGTTGTGGTTTTGGAATTGGGGCTGGATCTCGCTGTTGACCTGCTTCAAACACATTCACTTTCTGTTACCAAGTTTATTTTCTTTATTTAAAATATTTATATCCCGCCTTTCCCCTCCCTACTGGAAGGTGCCCCAGGCGGCTTACAACATTTATTTATCCTATATATTAGTGGTAGTCCTGGCCCCCAAGGGGCTCACAATCTTAAAAAAATGTTTTAGGGTTTAAAAGAGGGTAAATTTAATAAACTAAAAAATGATGCTAAAAGCACAACCCTCCTTCACTGGTGTTTCTATGGTCACCGTGAGGGGGAGGGACACAGTCCAACCTCAAGGAGGCAGCAGAAACTGGAGGTGGTGATGGTGATTCTGTGCTCAGTTGCCTTCCTTTTCTCCTCCTCCACCTCACAGGGCTGTTGCTATTTACTGTTTGGAAGGTTAGACTGCTACTGTATCCTCTCCCCTCCCATTGTTTGGGAAACTTTGGCTTTTATCTTGTTTGTAGCTGCTCATTCACCATGGCATCAATGATGCCCAATGACATCAAGTCACTGTACCACATTTCCACAACAGCGGCCCATGGTGGAGCTCAAGTTTGCCCGCAGAAGGTCCCTCCTGGTTCTTCTTGCCTTAACATCTCCAGTTAGATCTCGACCAGCAGAGATGGGAAAGGCTTTGTGCCAGGACTGCAGAGAGCCGCTGACAATCAGCACCAACCATAGCAGGTTGGGTGGACCAACATATATACGTATTTTCAGAGAGAGGGGGGGGGATGCAGGGAGCACAGGGAGCACTTGCTATTTTATCAAAGAAGGAAATTTTATTTTCCTGGCACAATTTTTTTCCTAACAAGTCATCATCATATTTTCAGGCATCTCCAGGCAATCATTTTAGAGCTCGGTGTACCTTGACTGGAGTGGGAAGGAATGTAAGTCTGGATAACCGAAGTGCACTTCAAAAGAACACTTAGACAATCTGAAAGAATTCAAATCAGCAGGCACCTGATTCCATTCACCCCAAAGCGCTGGGTGTTAGATTGAGCCTAATAACTGGAACTGAAATGCTCTAGATTTATCGTTAGGATCCAGATGGGGGCAGAATTGACTGCTGTTTAATTTTTAGTGCACTGTTATATATTTGCTAATGAACAATCATCTACGGTTGTGGCAGTTTGCTGCACCTTGTACATGATGTTTGCTAAATGTGAAGTCATCTTACATTCTTATACACAGAGGCCTCCATCTGTGGAAGAGCAAAAAATCATATTGCAGGTAAGCTCACTATCTGACCTGAGTGAGTTAGAAAATCATCTTGGTCCATATATATCACTTCATTAAGCACTCGCTGCAGGTTCACCACACATTTTCCTTCAAGGAAGTTATTCTCTTTTGGAACATTGTATTTTCCCAGCACTCAACCAACAATATATTGTACTCTTGGAGTGGTGAAATTCTTTCCCTAGCTAATAAGGCCACTGTGTTTTGTAATGCTGTCTGGAATTTAATGGGAATGTCATGAGCACCTATTGGACAGTGCCTGTGATGTCACATATGGCAAGTGACATCACAGGCCATGACTGTGATCATAACACCAGCACCTGGCCTGTAGAAAGGAAAGGAGACTTGCACTGGAGCTGAAACTGACCAGTTAAAGTGTGGAGAAGGTCCCTGTCAGTTTCATGATCGCTACCTCAAAAAAAGTGCAGTGTTGCATTTCTTCTCAAGTAAGTTATCTGAGAAACAGTGCAACAACATGCCATTTTCATCTATCGGCATGCAGTTATCCTTCATCTCGAACAACTTTGTTAATGAGAAGGAGGTGGAAGTGCACAAACTGAAGAATGGGGTGAGGAGTTGTCATGATAGTGCAGACACTATGCAGGACATTATGGGAAAGTAAGTACCTCTTTAAGGAGGTACTAATGGGCAGCCCAATCCTGTGTAAGAATATGTGGCCAGTCCATAGGGCCAGCCGCAGTATCCTGCGCCCTTCCTGGGCCACATCGACATGGCCCAGGAATGGGTTTCCTCAAATGTACGTTGGCTCTTGAGCTGACATACAGCCGGGGTGGTGGGTTAAGGGCCGCTGAGGCCGGGAACAGGTGCTCGCCGCCAAAATCCCCAAAATCCCGCCACCTCTCAGCTTGGTTCACCCAATGGCCACCCTCCCTCGCTGCCCGGCCCTCCTCCCCCCACCATTGCACCGACCAGTGCGTCTCTTACCTGCATTGGCAGCTGCAGGGTCAGGTGGGAGGCGGAGTAAGGGCTGCCGGCCTCCGCACCGGCAGCCCTTACTCTCTGGGTGTCGAAAACGCACTTTATGGCGCATTTACAACACCCAACGCCTGCGGAGCACGCACTCCACAGGCGGATTTCTACACAGGATTGCGCCGCTACCCATGAAGAAACCTAGATATGACCAACTTGTAGTTCATGCATTTGCTTCATCTCATTTGTATTACTGTGGTGCACTTTATATGGGGCTGACTTTGCAGAGATATGCATTGCATGGGAAAATTGCATTGAGCGAAATTATTCAACAAAATGAAAAGTTCAGCGGGTAGCTAAGTCAACAGAGAGCTCCAGAACAAGGGGTCCCTTTGGGGAGAAAGGCAGGGTAAAAATACTGTAAATAAATAAATAAATAAATAAATAAATAAATCTCTCTGAGGTTCAGCATTTTGGATCCAAGAGGCATGTACATGTAATTTTGGACCAAGGCATGTAAACTGTTTAAGGCACTCATGTTTGTTTTGCTTTGTTCTATGAAGAACATCATCCGGACTCAAGAAAGATGCAACTATTTTCCCCCTTTGCTCTGCGACAGATTGTAGCACCTCACAAACAGATGCTGTGATGGCCTATCAGTTGTTAGTGCTGAACTTCAAACGACAGAATTCATTTAACCTTTCTACTCTTGCTGTGTTAGTGCAAAAGTAACTGTAAATCTTGTTGACTATTACTAGTATATGTCTTGGCAGCAAATCAAATTTGGTTCAGACAACATGGGGACAATATGTGCAGCACAGCTAACAACTATTAACTGTCTCTTTCATTCCTCCTCATAGACCACACTTCGGTCCCAAGTGACCAGATTTTACAGATATTAATATAAGGATTAGCTGGCACCAACCCACAGCAAAGTATGGGATTACATTCACTTTTCTTTTCATGATATTCTATAGCAGGGGTGGCCAAACTTGCTTAATGTAAGAGCCACATACGATAAACTTCAGATGTTTGAGAGTCGCAATATTTAAGAACCATTTACATTCTTAAATATTTTACTCACCATGAACATTACTCTTATGTTTTAATCAAGTGGACTCTTAGTTTATACCTGGTAAATAATTATAAAGCTTGAAAACTTCTTATTTACCTTTTATATTAATTGTGATGCAAAAAGGAGCTCAGCCAACATATTTCTGAGAGCCGCACGTTATATGTCAAAAAGCCATATGTGGCTCAGGAGCCACAGTTTGGCCACCCTTGTTCTATAACATGTGAAGGTAATTTGTTTTGCCAGATGAGGAGGTAGTGGGAGGTGATAGGAAAATATCCCCCACCCCGGTAACATTTCGCCAAGCCATGTAGAGATGGCAGAGAAGATTCCCATTCTACTTCAGATGCCATATGATGATTCCACGAGAGTGGCAATATTTCAGTAGTGCCAACTCACTGGTTCTGCACACTCACGTTGTTAAATATAAACAGTTAAATGACTCCATGCAAAGCTTGCAGCCAGAGGCACACATTATTTTAGATATCTTACTGGCACTGGCCAGTAGCATTGTGTATTGAATCTTAAATTGCTGTAAGGAAATGTTTGTCTGAAAAGTGAGATAAAAATACTGTATAATATGGGCCAGGGAGCCAGGCTTTCTTCCCATTTCTTTTGCTACGTAAACCACATTATGAGCATTTTTGTTGTTAAAAAGCAGTACGTGTATGTACACACACACACACACACACACACACACACACTTTTATTTTATTTATTAATTTATTTATTCAATTTATACCTCGCTTCCCCCCCATAGGGGGGACCCAAAGCAGCTTACAATAAAAACAAACCATAAAATACAAGATTAATACATAAAAAACATAAAACTATGAATATACTGTATAGTATAAAAATGCTTAAAAAGACATTAATACAATTTTGTCTGTAAACCGCTTTGTGGACATTTTGTTGAAAAGCGGTATATAAATACTGTTAATAAATAAATAAATAAATAAAACAGAGAGGAATAAAAGAGAAGAATAAAAGCAACAGTAAAGGGCTCTTATGAGAGAGGGTTGGCCCTCTAAAATGTCAGGCTCGGCGGTAACTTCAGAGGGCTTGTGTAAAATGAAATGTTTTCAGGCCCCACCAAAAGGCCTCTAAGGAGGGAGCAGTTTGCAAATTTAGAGGGAGGGAATTCCATAAGGTCGGTGCCACTACTGAGAAGGCCCTATTTCTTGCTGCCGCCCCTCTCACCTCTGAAGGCAACGGCACTTTTAGAAGGGCCTTCACCGATGACCTGAGGGGGTGGACCGGATTGTACAGAAGTAGGCGGTCTCTCAAATAGCCTGGCCCCAAGCCGTATATGGCTTCACAGGCACGTGCACGCACACACATTATGTTGCTATAGTTATAATGAGGAAATGACCACATATCCGCTCAAAAATCTTACAACAGTTTCCCACACAATTTAATGTAATTGTGAATGTATCCAAATATAGGGCTTCTTCAGAATCTTTCACCCCATCACTGAAAACATTTTGCCCTCCCCTACTGAAATAGTCCCCCACCACTTCCTATTTGTCTCTCTACTTACCTGAGTTGCCTCTTTCTCCTCATCTGCTCCAGGTATATAAGTAACTAGTTAGCAGTCCTGAATGCTTGTTCATCAATTGCTTTTGTTTGGGACCAATCCTATGCCTCCCCCCTCCAATGCAGGCATGCGAAAATGGCTCAAATTGCACCCTACTGAGGGGGGGAAGTCCAGGAGGTCTATTCTGGGCAAGCCTCTGTGGTGCCACCCCCGATTCCCCCCAAGTCCTGCTTGCCCCCGCGTACCCCCTCCCCAAAAGTGCACCCCAAAGAGAAAAAACGCTTTTTTCCATCCATGCGGCACTTCCGAGCCCACTCGGAAGCGCCGCATGGCCGGAATCGTCCCCTGTTGCTGTCCCTTACATTTTTTCCAGCCATGCGGCGCTTCCGAGCGGGTCCTCTGGCTCACGCTGCAAGCCGGAGGGTCTCCCTCCGGCTTGCAGCGCGAGCTGGAGGACCCACTCGGCCGCGCCGCAACCCGAAATCGTCCCCTGTAGCTCTCCCTTACCTTAGCTTGCAGCTGCCACCATGTTGGATCGCCGCCAAGTCTCGTGAGATCCAAGATCGTGGCTCCCAAATCTCACGCCACGATCTTGAGTCTCGCGAGACTTCAGGAGATCCAACATGGCGGTGGCTGCAAGTTAAGGTAAGGGAGAGCTCCTTGGGATGATTTCGCGTTGCGGCATCGCCGACTGGGTCCTCCGGCTTGTGGCGCAAGCCGGAGGACCCGCTCGGCCGTGCCACAGCCCGAAAAAGGGCTTTTTGTGGCTTCCGGGGGTAAATTTGAGGAGGGGTACATGGGGGTACGCAAAATAGCATCTCGTGTACCCCCAGCCTGTGGCCCGCGTACCCCTAAGGGTACGCATACCACAGGTTGAGAACCTCTGATTTATAACATTCTAGCATCAATTCTGGCTAGAAGAGATAATGTCCAAATCTATTAATCTAGATCAGTGATGGCGAACCATTTGGGCTTGGTGTGTCAACATTTTTGAAAATGCCTAACTTGACTCTCTGGTGTGTCAACCCCCCCAAAAAAACTTTTAATAGTACTTTGACTATTGCTACTTTTAATAGTAATTTTGAATTGAACTGAACTGAAAACAACTATAGAACACATTGCATTTTATTTAACATCAATTAGTGATTTTTTTGTTGTTGAGTTTTACTAGATAATGAAAGAGGTCTGCCAAAAATCTCTGCCCTAAATGTTCAAGACAAGCCTGTAAAACCTTTGCGAAAATGTAAGGTGTGTCGGGGGCCCTGGGGGAAAACACTGGCGTGTCACCCAAAATGACCAGTGACACGTGTGTCATAGGTTCACCATCAGGTATCTAGATCAATTAGGAACTGTACAAGGAGTCTATCTCAATGTTAGAGGTTTAATAGATATTAATTATTGTAACTATAATCAAAATAAAGGTACACTGTAGATTAACAGTTCTGAAAAAAGCTTTTGATAGAATAGAATAAGTATTTCTATGTGAGTTATACAAGATTTTCAAAGATGGGCCAAGTGATCAGGACCTGGATTAATCTTCTTTACAGAGGAGCCAGGACCAACTCAAGGTACATGACATTTAGTCAGATAAAATCAGACCAGCATGTGACATAATGGAAGGATGTCTGCTTTCCCTACTCTTGTTCAATGTAATGACGGAAGCTCTTGCTACAGCAATCATGCAAAGTTTTATTATATGATCACTAGGATAAAAGTGAATCACTGACTGTTTAAAATAGCTTCATATGAGAATGGTATTATTGCTTCTAAGAGCCCAATCCTATTTCCCCCCGTCAGCGCCAAAATGGCTATCACTGCATCTTTGGGGGGGGGGACAGTTGCGGAGGTCCCCTCTGAGTAAGGGCACAAGCATTCCCTTACTGAGGGGTAAGCCTCCACAGCATGGGGGGGGGGTCACTTGGATCTGCACTAGCTATATGGCTGGCGCAGGCCCACTTGGACTCACACTGTGGGATTGGGTTCGGGAAGGGGATTAAGATTCGGCAGCTGCTGCTGTCATCAAACCTACCCCCTTCCCAGACCTGATTCACCCCTCCCTCTTTCCGCCCAGTTTCTCCCCTTCCCTGCCCTGGTCCTCCATCCTCACACCCTCCAGCCTCTCCTGCTGAGTTACCTGCTCTGGTGGGCAGCAGGAGAGCCAATGTCGTGGGCGGGAAGGCTCTGGGCTTCCTGCCAGTGTCCCCAGCAGCTCACTACTGAGTGTGCTGCCAAATCGCTTTTTACGACGGCGCTGACTGCTCAGCGGAAGAGGCGTGGCGACGACTGGGATTGGGGCATAAGATTCTTATTTTCCAAGCATTATGTTAAACTTGAGTCATTCAGAAAAAGCTGCTTCAGGGATATTAGAAAATTGTTAATGTCAGATATTAACAATTGTTAATGATATTAGAAAATTGTTAAGGTCAAATATCTATGTAAAAAAATAAAGAAGCAAAAGTCCAAAATGATTGGACTAAATTTTGATGATCAAGGAGGATTAAGGAGGATTAATCCTATGCACACTTACCTGAGAGCAATCCCCATTGAATACAATGAGACTTACAGCCCAATCCTAACTAACTTTCCAGCAGTGATGCAACCGTGCCAATGGCGCGCGTGCTGCATCCTGTGGTGGGGAGGCAATCAAGGAGACCTCCTCAAGGTAAGGAAACATTTGTTCCCTTACCTCAGAGCTGCATTATGTCTGCATTGGCACTAGAAAGTTGGTTAGGATTGGGTTGTTACTTCTGGGTAGACATGTATAGGATTGTGCTGTAATTAACTCAACCTGAAAAAAAAAAAGGTTAATAGTCTGGAGTGTACCAAACTCAGAATATAAAAAAAATCATATCAAAATAGTTTATACAAATTACTCAGGGAGATTGACAGTGATGTAAGAAGACGAAGAAATGTGAAATTATCATGGATGGGTAGAATATCAGTGGCTAAATCAAGGGTGGGGAACTGGTGGCCTGCGGGCCAGATCCGGCCCCCGGAGCGATCCGGTCCGGCCCGCGCGAGCCTGGACCCGATTCCATTCGGTCCGGCCCGCGCGGGCTCGAACCGGAGGCTCCGGAAGCCGCGTTCACCTCACCCAACTTTTCAAACCCTCCCGGCTGTTAGAGACATGCGCAGAAACAGCCGGGTTGAGAAGGAGTCGCGCGACTCCTTCTCAACCCGGCTGTTCTGCGCATGTCTCTAACAGCCAGGAGGATTTGCGAAGGAGTGGTGAGGTGGGAGGGAGGTAAATTCGCCGGGGAGGGAGCAGTGGGTGGGAGGGAGGTAAATTCGCCGGGGGGGGTGTAAATTTGCGGGGGGGGGGGGTAATTGGCCGGCCTATTGGCCGGCCCGCAATAAGTTTTCCCTATGGGAAAATGGCCCCCCACCGCAAATAGGTTCCCCACCCCTGGGCTAAATGGATATTATTCTCAATTTACTTTTCATTTGTTATTTATATAGCATTGTGAGGATGTACAGCAGTGTACATGGCACCTTACAGAGTCAGATATGCAAAAAAGGGAGACCTCTGTCCCCAAGGCACTTACAATCTAGTACAGACAATGGGAAAAACAGAGGGAGTGATGGGGGAACTAGAACAGTTTTTCAGAAAGTCCTCTGAAAGTGTTAGCTTGGCTAGCCATGGAAGAAAGGCCTTGAATGATCAAGTATATTGTTAATGTTTCTATAATATTAAAATCAAGGGCTAAATCTCAAGTGCATTTGAGATCTCCTTTATCCAGTCTGTAAAGTACTCCTACAGTGTTTCGACCTGGGGAAAAAAAATATACAGTATAAGTGTTTTCAAAGCCTGTGAACACTTAGAGGACAGCTGGTTCGACACCAGGATGAACAGAACTGGCTGCTACACTTTGTCCCTTTAAGCCTGTCCGTGGCTGTAACTCGAGAAGCTCAGGGGTGCCGCTCGGCTCAGTTATTAGTAAGTACACAAGCTGTTACTGAGTGTGAAGCAGGCGCTTGGAGCACAGCCAGTAATATAGTGTTGGACTTGTTCCTCCAAGTGTGCCATAGATTTATTTCCCTCAAGACAGTCCACGTGCTCCGCTGGACTTGACAGAAACTGTAATAGAAAATGACCAGCAGAATGTAAGGTATCCAATATCTCCCCTGGTTTCCCCAAGGAGAGTTTGCTGAAACTCTTGCTCTGCCAAAGACAACAGAACTGGGATTCTCAACTGTTTCTAACAGGGATATCTCAAGCAAGCAGGACTTCAATGAAACGGGGAGGGTCTCTAATGTCTTTGCACCTGTGGGGATTGTGTTGATTAAAGAGGGCCTAGAAAGGGATGCTTCAATGGACGCTGTAGTTCGTTGTTTCATTGACTCCATACGAAACCACCTTATACTGAGTCAGTCCATTTGGCCATCTAGTTTGTCTGCTCCAGGGTCTTTCTGGTCATCCTTTAACCGAAGATATCAGGAATTGAACCTGGCACCTGCATGCAAAGCATATGCCTTCCCACGGAGTTGGGGCAATTCCCCTTTCACATCTAGTACAATTCTGGTCCAATCATTGAATTCTTCACAGCGGCATTTAGGAGTCCTTTTAAATGTTGGATTGGCACCATGGGAGCTGTTTTTCTGTTTCATCCAATCGCAATCAGATGACTCAATATAAGACATGCACCTGCACACATAGCTGTGGATCTGTAAATATCGCAGCAGCAGCAGCACTGCGGGATGGGTCCAAAAAAAGTGGCTTACACACTATTAATGTGACATGGAAAGGAGACCTAGATTCTGTTGTTTGTATCTCTTTATGAATGTCCAGCTTGCTGCGCCTCCAAATTCTGCAACCAGAAAACCTGGGTGTTCCATGACAGAATAAATAGCAAAAGATAGCCATATTTGCATCTGAGAAGACCCCCGTCATATTTGCATCTGTTTCCCCACATCTATTCTTGTTCCAAAATGTGTTCAGATTGAGAATTTGTAACTTTTTGTTCCAGATGATAGTTACACCATGATAGTAAAATGAGTCTGAACCCCGTTTAAATTTGCAGCAAACTTTCATGTGTCTTTAACATGATTGCATATTTTGCAACACTGCAATCCTTATTTGAAGGGAACTCTGGTCAATGGTTTTAGAACAGTCCCAGCTGTTTTACTGAGTGGTTAACTGCAAAACTTGAGATGTGTACACAAGAGGAGACTGCGGCTATGGATTGCTGAGCGCTGCAAGGGGCTAGATGGACTTGGCGAGGAAAGAGTCAACAGGTCCACCTGCAGGCACTACAGGAGGTGATGCTGGAGAGACAGTCTCTGAGCAGGCAAGTGGCTGGAATCCCCCCCCCCCCATCTGTCACTGTGTCTCCGAAAGCAGTGGTTGGTTTGTTGCAGCTTTAGGTAAGGAAAAGAGGGGGGGGGGGAGAAAGGGGAGTTAGATATGAGAAGCCAATGGAATGTCTGAACAGCTGATATGACAAAGAAAAGGGAAGGATATGTCTTTCCAATCTTCAAACATTAGAAAGAATATCAGACCAAAGAACAAGAGGCATGGCAGTCAAGCTGGTATTTGTTGTTTATTCGTTCAGTCGCTTCCGACTCTTCATGACTTCATGGTTTACCTTGTCATGTGTGCTCCCAGAGGCATCTGGTGGGGCACTGTGAGATACAGGAAGCTGGATCAGATGGGCCCTTGGCCTGATCCAACAGGGCTCTTCTTATGTTCTTATGTTCATCTGCACTACATTCCTTGCAGAGTTGCACTAGAGAGGATGACTTAAAATATCCCTTCCAGCAATAAGGAACAATGTCGATATTTCTTTGATTGGATCGCTCTGTTTCTTTCACTCCATGTGCTGATGCTTCCAGGTTTGGTAGTTTGGCTGGAGGCAAAGGGAAACTGGCCAGAGCTTTAGATGCCTCAGCAACTTCAGCAGAAGGATCTCCAAAGGGGCAAACCTGCCGCCTGGGAAGAACCTGTAGGTGTAAACATCCCCAAGTTGTGGGTCACGTCATATTCATGTCTTTACAAGTCTTAGGAGTTGGCTCCAAACTGTTATCTGTAGCGTGTCAAGTGATAGTTTAGCCTTAGATCAGAATGCATTAATTATAAAAAATAAATAAATGAGATTAGGATGTTCCTTCTCTACCTTGCATAATTGAGTCGAATGTGCATTTTGAGGGTCTGGTTTACATCTGTCTAACAAAGAGATTCTTTCCTTAGTGATAAAAAAATTGAAAGTATCCATACAAAACTATGCATGGCCCTGATAATATCACTTTATTGTGATGGCTGTAGGGCTTACTGTAAACTCACGAGACAATCATGCAGCACTGTGTCTGCAAGTAAATGCCATCATTGGGACAGCAGTCTTTAGTAAAAAAAAAAAAAGGCATCCCTGTCACTTAGCAGGCTGGCTGAAATATTTTACACTGGCGCCCTGCTGTTTCCTGAGGGTCCAGTTTTCCATAAGCTAATGAGGCACTGGTGAAAGTGCTTCACTGTTATTTCTGGCACAAATGATTTTAGACTCATATGTTGCACCCTTCACTATTTTTTCCCCTTCAGTAGCCCAGTGCAAATAATAACTAAGAGGAAATACATCATCCCTTTTAATGCAAGAACCAGAGCACAGGGCAGCCCAATTTACAAGAAAACGAATCTCACATCGGAATCGCAGTGCCCCGTACTGGTGCTGTTCAAGCTTTGCCCCTTCTGCTGGTTTAAGAAGAGCCAATCACGGCTGGAGAGGGACAACCATTTTGAAGGGAGCTGAAAAATGGGTTGAAACAGGTGACATTACTTGCCTGGTACGTCTCTTTTGTACTATTGTTGCCTCTGATCCAACAGGTTTTGCAGGTTTTTGAAGTAATACAAAAGCCTACTGAACCTTGTTGCCAAAAGCAAAGTGGGACAAATATGCTCTGAGCAGCCACCTCTCGTTCAAAAAAGTGTTGGCTCTCTGAAAAAGGTATTGTCTGCTTCCAGCTACTGTGGACAACAGTAGACAGGCCTGTGGCAGAGAGAAGTTCTCATATGAAATGGGCTGGGGTCTTATTTTAACAGGACAAGGAGATTGTGAGGTGAGGGTATCCTATCTTCCCTCCCAGGTCTGTGGTCGCCCTACACAAGGCTTCCTGGATTTGCACCATCTAAATAGCTGGTGCAGATCTGCGAATACCCATTGGGCAGGCTGGGGCTTTACCCCTTACCAACCCCTTACCCTGAGTAGACCTCCAGCCTCCTCCTGACCAGCGTAGGATACAGTGTGGGCCGCTCAGCCCCGCTGAGCTGGCGCTGATTAGGATTGGGCTGTCCACTGCACAAACTGGCACATGATGTGAAAATTCAACTGATGCTGTTGACTTGGTTACACTTTACATCAGAACCATTTCAGGAGCCAATGTTCTAATTTTCCAACTGCACCCCCCCCCCCAAAAAAAAAAGAACCTTGGGAGGTGATGACATATATCACAAGCTATAGAATGCTACCTACTTTAATTGTTTTATGATGTGTGTATGCTGTAAAAACCTGTTAAATAATGGGATTTAGATGGAAGTATTCAGGTTAGGAAGTTTAAATGTAATTGCGTATTTATAACTGGAAATGCCCATCTCTATTTATGATCATAGGCAACTTCTGATACAGTCCCATCATTAGTGAGTTAATGGACTGGTGGAAAATCCAGAAACATATGAAACGTGGGGTCGCCCAACAGTTGTAGCCATAAGGATGCCGCATAATAGTGCGTTGGTAACGACAGGCTTAACTATAGGCATACATGAAAGGCCAGCACCAAGTTGGGTCATGTTTTGGGGGCAAGACCATCTGCAGTTGCAGCTTTGTTGGGGAGACTCAGGCGAGAGCCAGCTGTGGCTCCCGGGGGCGGGGCCAGACTCCTTGTGCTGTGGCATGTTATGCTGACAGCATCTGACGAGGGTCGCTCCTCCCTCCCAGATGCCGAGCCCAGCAGCGTCTTCTGGCCCAGCAGGATGGCCCCAAGCGAGGCAGAAGAGCGGGAACAGGGAATTGGCTGGGGGTGGGTAGGAAAGGCATAAGAACATAAGAACATAAGAAGAGCCCTGCTGGATCAGGCCAAAGTCCAGCTTCCTGTATCACACAGTGGCCCCACCAGATGCCTCAGGGAGCACACAGCCAACAAGATAACCTGTTTCCTGCTGCCACTCCCCTGCACCTGGCACATAGGCCTTAGAAGGGACAGGAGGACAGGAAGAGGCAGGGCTTCTTGATTCCAAGTGGGGACCTCTTGCACGGGCCAATGAGGTGGACTAGTCTCCAGACAGAGGGTGGATGGTGGAGCAGGCTCTGCAGGGAACATGTGGCCAGCCCTAGGACTGGAAGAGGATCCCAGGGTGAAGCCTAACCCTCCCCCCAAGTCATTTTCTGAGACCCTGAAGGAAGCCCATCCCTCAGGACGTCTTTAGGCTACAAGGTGGCTGGAGTCAAGGACCAGCGGGGACTTGGCGTTCTTACCTCGGGCAAGTTCCCCCCCCCCCGAGAAAAATGGACAAAGAGAGAATCTGTACATCTAACAAAGGAATCTGTACCTGTGCCTTCCAGAACATCTGTGTTTTAACCTGTATTTATATAGGTTGTTGGTGTCCCAACAACGGTTTTCCCAAAACAGAGACCTATCTTTTGATTACAAGCTAAGACTTATTTTTTTAATGCGCCTAATACATATCTGCCAATAGCAGGGTTTGAGGGTTAATCTTCAAGTGCTTCTTTTGCTCTTGAGTCTAGTGAAACATAATGCAAGATGTATGAACAGAACAGACGCCCAAAGCAAGTGGTGGGACTCCGTTGCTTGAGACTCTTAAAAGTGGATTAGACAGCAGATTCCAAATTACTCTGTAGGGAACAATCTCACGGTGACAGTGTGATGGAATAGATGACCTCATAGTACAGCTGTGTGGGGAAAAAAATCTAACATACAAGTTTTTCTTCTCCCATGAAGCTATTCAGTGATAAACCACCAAAGACACAAATTTAGACATACTGGGTGATCTTAGATGGTAAAGCTTGCCTTGTAAACTTTCAACAGAGCCCTGTTCTATATTCAGTCTTGTACAACTCCACCGACATTTATTGCGTTGTATATATAATAAACAGACGAAACCTGTTCTTCATATGCTCAAGAAGAATAAGAGGTCTTCATGCTTCTGGTGGCTATATTGTGGATTTTACAGGCCTTGGGGAGAGGGTTTCTTCTCTATGCAGTGCTGAGGTTAATATTATACATCATTGTTTCCCTAACTTTTGATACATGGGGCACATTCCCTTTTCTGGATTTTCATTCTTAAATTTAGTTTTCTTTAAGTTCTGGTTCAGGTTCAACAGTGACTTTCCAATAATGGTTCAGGGTTTGGTGTAGACCAAAAATAAACATATGGTCCAATTTTTGGTTTAGGATCAAGTTCAGTTTGACATCCAGGTGAGGATGTGCTTTAGAGCAGGGGTTCTCAACCTGTGGTACAGGTACCCCTAGGGGTACGTGGACCTCTTGCTGGGGGTACGCCAAGCCCTGCCCCTTATCTGCTCCATCAGCAGCTAATTAAGTGTTAATTAACATGGATTTTAAATTGTAATTATTTTCAGAGCCCTTCTGTCTCTCTGATTTTGGTTTTGGGCTTATTTTTTGTAGTTTGGAAAATGTACTTTGGTGGGGTGGGAGGAGCTGATTTTGGGAAGTGTGACTTGGAGAAAAAAGATCCTTGCATGTCTGTCTGTCTGTCTGTCTGTCACTCACTCACTCACTCACTCACTCACTCACTCACTCACTCACTCACTCACTCACTCACTCCTCTCTCTCTCTCTCTCTCTCTCTCTCTCTCTCTCTCTCTCTCTCTCTCTCTCTCTCTCAAACACACACACACACACACACACACACACACACACACACACACACACACACACACACACACACACACGAGTTAAATAAGACTTTTTCACATTTAAAAGTGTTTTAGTACTTTTTTATTTAACAATTAATTACCTAATTAGTTAATTGATTAATCCAATTAATTAGCAATTAGCAGGGGGTACTTTAGAAAATTTGACCGTGATAGGGGGTACCCGGGCCTCCAAAGGTTGAGAACCCCTGCTTTAGAGCTCCAGTCGAATACAGTTACTTTCCACCTGAGCATCTACTTTAGGGGTCGGCAACAAGAGCCTCCTTAGCCAGAGGGGCTTTCACCACAAGGATGTCACATGGTCCTGAATTGCCTGCTGAGTGGCAAAAAGCAGAGGTGTAGTAATGCCGCCCCCGGGGGGGGAAGGCCGAGATGATGCCCCCAGGAAGCCATACCCCCGCCATGCCCCCACTGCGAGATGTCACCCAGAAGCCATGTCCCTGCCACGTCCCCTGGGGTGATAGCACGCGGCCTGTAACTGGCCGAAAATGGCCCCTGGGGGCGGGTGGGAGGGAGGGGAACACCTACCTGGCCTCCGGAAGCCTAGGCAGTGGCGCTGTGAGGCTCGCCGCTGCTGCTGAGGACAGTAAAAAAAAAGCGGCGTGAAAAGGAGCCACTGCCGCCCAAGCGCCACTGCAGGGTGAGTGCTGCCCCCCTGCTGCCCCCCCGGACGTGCTGCCCAGGGGCGGGTCACCCCCCACCCTTCATTACTACGCCTCTAGCAAAAAGGAAATAGGAAGAGAGTGTTTGTGGTAGTACGACCAGTGGGCAGGCCATTGGAGTGGCCCAAGTCGTTTTGGCACCTGAAGTGGAGCACCAAAAGCTGCCCTTGTTCCGCCACACATACACACTTATTATTCCTCACCCGTGTTCCTGCCATGTCACCTCTGCACTGCTGGGTTGATGTGAGTAAGAGTGCTCTGTATCCAGCAGTGGTCACAATCATGGAGGAAACAGAGGAAGTGGGTGGTGTAGAGTTGGACTAGAGTGGTGCTGCCCATAGAGCTGAGCTGGCTAGAATGGTGCTGCTGGCCCCGGGATATGTATGCACCTGCAGCAAAGGTAAACAAGAAGGGAGGATGGCTCCACATCTGCTGCTCCTCAAATTTTCTGCCTGAGGTGACTTGTGTCCCCCTACTGCTTGCGAAGAGTGGCCCTGAAGGTCTGACCTGCCATCAGTGATGGGGACTCGAGTCAAATGACTCGACTCGCAAGTGTGACTTAGCCACTTTTTCCCTGACTCGTACTCGTACTTGTACTCGTGACCCACTGACTCGCACTCGCACTCGCACTCGCGACCCACTGGACTCGTACTTGACTTGCACTCGTGGGGGTAACGACTTGCCATTTCCAAGTCATTTTCCTTTAATGGCCGGCATCAACGCAGGCAGGCAGGCAGGCAGGCAGGCGCAGTGGAGACCTCGGAGGGGGAGGGCAGCAGGGAGGAAGGGTTTTCAAGGGGGTGGGAAAACAAGCCTGGCTCTGAGTTCCCCCCCTTTTGTTGCTGTCTGTTTGCCATTGGCCACAACTCCGAGCGCGAGGGGTGGGGAGGAGTGAGGGAAGGCGAAGCTGCCGCAGCAGTTCCTCCTCATTGACCAAAACTCCGAGCCCAAGGGATGCTCGGCTCAGCAAGGGGAAGGTGCAGGGAGGGAATAATAAATGGTTTGAATGTAGACACGCTTGTTTTTCCCAAACCAGATGGGTGGTGACAAGACTGAGAGGTGAGGGAAAGGGCATAGGGGGAGCCAAGTGGGTGCATTAAAAGTCTCAGAGGTCCTCACACACACCCCACACACAGACACACACACACCCCATTTTCAGGGGAAAAAGCCATTTTCCTCAAAGTGACTCGACTCGTGACTTGTGACTCGTGGTTTCTGGCCTTACTTGTACTCGACTCGCACTCGTGCAAAAATGACTCGCACTTGACTCGTACTTGCCCAAAAATTTTGACACTGACTTGCACTCGGACTTGCACTCTTGCAAAAATGACTCGTACTCGCACTCGCACTCGCACTCGTGACCTAGTTACTTAGATACATCCCTGCCTGCCATCTATACTTCTTCTTCCAGGGGTCTCTCCAACAAAACAACCTGCTGATCAGAGGTGCCTGCTATCTCATATGCTAAACTTTCTTATAACAAGTTTATCTGCAAAACAAGAGCACTCTCTGGCTTTTAAAATGTTGGCATGCAAGCCCTTGTTAGTCACTGGCAAGTACCGATATTGATGCCCCGATCCTATTGAAGAGCAGCGCCAATAGAACACATGTTCTACCAGCACTGGCTGCCGCAAAGGCACTGTAACGGTAAAGCACTTTGCAGCAGTGCAGGGAGCCGGTGTGCCAGTGGGAAGGCCAGAACCTTCCCGAGTGTGCTGGCGGCCTGCAGGAGCAGATAAACCCTGTGCAGGGGGAAGAACAGGCATGGAGGGGTTGAACGGGGCAGAGGGAGGGCAGAACAGGGAGGAAATGGGCGGGAGTGGGCAGATTGGGACAGGGAGGGGGTGGGTTCAGCAGCGGCACGCACCAAATCTAACCCCCCTTCCCAGGCCTGATCCACCTGCACAGATCAATTCGGACTTGTACCAGTGATATTGCTGGTGCAGGTCCAAGTTGACCTGTTGCAGCTGCTGGGGCTTATCCTGAGGCAAGGGGACAAATATTCCCGTATCTTGAGGAGACCTCCAGCAGTCAGAAATCCCCCCCATGGGTTGCAGCGTAGCCTGCGCTGGTGCTACTGCATCATCGTGCAGAGATTTAGGTAGGATTGGATTGTGAATCTGCTTTTTCTGGTCTTCGGTATGTTTCTACTGTTAGCTCAAAAATTCAAACAATGCTTGCGCATACTTGCTCAAGGAGGTGATTTTTCTAATACACTAATGACAGAAGACAGCTTCTCACCCAACATATAAAGTCATCTGTTATTTTTCCAGCTAGGGAAATTGTTAGTTTTTAATGCTGCTTTTTCAGCTGGAACAATTTAGTGAGCCCGGATCAATGTGAAACTCAGCACATCAATCATCTCCTATGGATCGCAAACCAAAGCCAAGCGAAAAGGCCTTTGCTCATCGGCACGAAATCAAGCACCCTTCCATCTTCCCACTTTTTTGTTTTTGCACAGAAGGAACAAAATGTTTACATGAGCCACTTTGTATCACTTCAGTGACATAATGAAAAGTAGCTCATGTTGAGAAAGTAGCGCACTCCCCAGATTACTTTCCCCAGAAAGTAGCGCACTCCCCTGGTTCTCTGCTGACTCGGACCTCTTATGGGTGTCGTGACTCATCATGTGCTGATGGTCCATGATATTTTACATTCTGTATAATCCTTGCTGTTATTGGTTTTTCTGCAGATGTTCTTATGGCTTTTTTATTTGCAACAAGAAATTGATATTCTGCAGGAGAAAACCCTTTAGAAGACCAACAGAATTGTTTGCAGTGGCGTAGCTAGACCAAGGCAATGGCAAGTAGTTCTGCAAGATTGTGTTACACTGGAGTCAGCGGCCCGTCCCCCTCGCTGTTAGAGCCATTCCAGCAGCGATGGGAGAGTGTCCTGCGTGTTGCCGCCGGAATGACTCCAACAGCGAGAGGGAGGGGCCACTGACTCCGGTGTACCGAAGTCTTGCAGAACTACTTGCCGCCGCCCCAGTCTAGCTACACCACTGATTGTTTGCTCTATGACAGACCTGAAGACAAAATGTAGCCCACTGACCATGTGTGGCAACCCTCCCGGATCTTGATAAAACACGAGGATATAGCCGAGAGAGAGAGAGAGAGAGAGAGAGAGAGAGAGAGAGAGAGAGAGAGAGAGAGAGAGGAACAATAGGGCTTCTCCTAGAGCAGGAGCAGTGCTGTCATCAGCAGGAGTGCTCAGGTGCCTTTGACACTCCCCCCCCCCCAAGTGTCTTAGCTGAGATGAAGCGGTTTAGCAGGAGGAGAACTGAGAAATTTGCTTAGGAGCATAGGCTAATATCTAGGTCATCGTCTTTGTCTGTCTGAGAGACAGTATGCAATTCATGTTCCATTAAGGCTACAATTCTATGCAAATTTACCTGGGAGTAATTCCTATTGAGAACCATGTGATTTACACCTGAGTAAACATTCATAGGCTAGCAGTTGGTGGGGCCACTGTGAGATATAGGAAGGAAGCTGGATAGATGGGCCTTTGGCCTGATCCAGCAGGACACTTCCCTGGGAGAAGGTCTCACTGAACACAATAGGACTTACTTCTGAGTCAACATTCCTAGGTGAGATGCCTGATGCACAGGGTGCTGCTGAGGTCCCACCAAGTGGGGTCCCCTTCCTCAGGTCACCTCAGGGGTCAAGGGCCAACAGGAACATCGTTGGGTCCAGGGCTGTGTGGAGGACAGTTCCTTGGTCTGCAAGACCTCAGAATCAGGGAGGGAAGGGGGTGAGAGGGCCACCCGGATTCTCCTCCTCATGGTTGGGCTGATCTACCTCATTTGGTGCCTTGGTTGGGTCTCTCCTAGATGGAGGCTGGTTGAGGAGCTCCCTCTGCTCCAAGCTGCAACCAGTCTGCTTATCCTCAGTTGGCGGCTGGGCGTTTGCACTCCACAGGGACTCATCTGGCCCTTCTCCTCCATGCCCACCCCTGTAATACCTGCACATAGCCAGCTGGTTTCCCTGGCAACAAAGTCATCTTCCAGCCTACCCAGAAGTTGCATCAGTGGGCTTGACATGGCCTCCATTGACCTGCCTGGCTGAGCTGCTGGACTGGATTTTCCTTGGTCTCAGCTGGGCGGTTGGCCATCGTGGGGCTGGGGGAGTCTGCCCCTGGATAATAGATTGTGTTGTAATATATCTTTTATTTTTTTATCTGCTGCAGGACTGCTCTGTAATAATGCCATCTACTACTTCAATGGATCCTGTTTATCAGAGTCAGTCCCTCCTTTTTTGATAACTTTGCACAGATAGTTTGGATACCATATACTGCAGTTGGGGATTCATTCTGTTATAGTCTCCCCCACCCTCCAGAGGATCTTGCAGCATCTCTGTAGTCTCTGGAGGAAGCCCATTCACAGATGGGGAGGGCACCTAGAAGACAGAGTGACTTGCTCAGGGCCCTTAGAAGAAGCTTCCATTCATAGATGGGAAGTGAATCTGGAGGAGTTGCTGCCACCACTGTGTCATCCCAGGAAAACTACCAACCCCCTCCAATGTGGGATCCACCCTCCCATGTGGGATCCACCCTCCCATGCCAGGATCTACCAATGGAGGAGGAGGCCCACAGACATCACATATCAAGGGCTCCCGAGACCTGGAGGTAGAGATGGTTGCCACCATCCTTTCTCTTCCTCCAGTAGGGAGCAAATGCCACTGAAATGAAATTTCAGTAAGGTTTGTATTGTGTACAAGAATATTTCAGAAGATAGTGTCCTATGCTACTCATAAAGCACAACATTATCTGGGCATAGTGCTAATGCAACATGTGAAAAGAAAATGAGGCAACATCTCTTTTCAACTGCTGAAGGAAAGGGACAAAATTCTAAAACATTTCTCTTTAGGAAGTCTGCAGGTGATGATTTTTCTCTGTGTATATTTGAAGTACTTTTGTGATCTATTGCATTATTTCCAATACACAGTTCTGCAGAGGTCTTAAATTATAAGGGCAAATCTGTGACGTAAATCAGCAACAAATTGCCCTTTTAAACTCTGTTGTAGCTGAATGTCGTACTGTTAATGGATGAAGAAAAAAGAAGCTCAAGAGAAACATTCAAACAGCAGGGTGTGCATTATTGCATCTCCACAGAGACATCTGAGGTAGCTCTCGCAAACTTATTTATCCTGCTACTCAACCAAAATGATGCATGGCATTTGCCATAGCAACCCTTCCATCGTACATGCACATATTGCTTCAGATGTGTGGGCCACTTTCTTAAACAAACAAACGCATACCCAGACACCGATGTCACATGAACTCCTATTCATTCCATAGTGCTTTGATGTGAAAATATGTACCTCAGGACACAGACATCTATTTCTTTTTTTTTCCCCCTTCCCCTCCATATTATTACTGTTCTGTCTTCAAGAATCAGTGGTAACAATTTAGTTCAGACAGGAGCCTCTGTTGCCCGTCTCTTTCTGGAAGGAGCTATCATTACAGGACCACCCTTTGAGCATGAACCTCTTTTCTTTTGGTCTCTGGCCACGCTTTCATCCCGATCACCACTGAGGGAGACCGTGCAAGAGGAGTCCTGAACAGAGTCAACAGAAAAACCCAGAAACGCTGAGAAAAATGCAACCTTTAACGGAGACTGATACATGGGGAGGGGTTTGCTCAGAGATGGAAGCAGATTACTTATTTTGTCTACAGTTTCCATAATTTTACATACACATTTCTTCTACCATTTCATGTAAAAATAGTTGACTATGGTCATACCAAAGTTCATAACTTGAGGTCCACCTGCTCCTGAAGGTTCCACTCTGCCTGGGATCATCAAGTCTCTGACTCCAAGTCTCGAGTCAAGTCCCAAGTCTTTGCCCCCAAGTCCTGAGTCTTTGGTTGTGAGTTACAAGTCCCTATCTAATGGGGAAAATGGGTTTAAACCTGAATAAAATTCGACTTGTCGTAAAAGGCTCCGTCTCGAGTTGAGTCTTTTAGTCTTTTACAATCGCTGAGTCAAGTCTGAGTCAAGTCACTGACGCGACTTGAATCCGAGTCGAGTCCAGGTCAATAGACTCAAGTCTTCATCACTGGCCTGTTGTATGCTACATTAATTTCTTCTGCAATAAAGCCCGTCTTCCACTGCTTTGAAAGTGTGTGTGTGTGTGTGTGTGTGTGTGTGTGTGTGTGTGTGTGTGTGTGTGTGTGTGTGTGTGTATGTGTGAGGATAATTGTCCTCCTCTATGTTGTCAGCTGTTCAGAATGTACATTGGTTCCTGCTGTGTGCTACATTGTGCTTTAGTGTTCATGAGCATGCATTTATATGTATGTGCACTTGTTGCAAGAGGCACCTACACACACAGGTACGAAGAAATGCAACTTGTAAATGTAACTTGTAGAGAAGCAGGGAAGGGAGCTGTCAAGGGTGACACCTCTAGCAAAATTTTAACAAGACATCCCCCAAAGGCTAAAACAGAGATGGTCATTTATCAGGGACAGATCCCAAAAACATGGGCAGAGAAGGACAGTAGGTGATGTGTTTGCATGCATGCACAGCTCCTACATCGTTAGAAATTCAGTGTGTAATTCATCTGTGGAACTCCTTGCCACAGGATGTGGTGATGGCACCTGGCCTGGATCCATTTAAAAGGGGTTTGGATAGATTCATGGAGGAAAAGACCATCACAGGCTACAAGCCATAAGCAACCTCCTGGCTTTAGGAAGTAGGTTTTCTCTGTGCCAGGTGCAAGGGAGTGACAACAGGAAACTGGTTATCTTGTTGGCTGTGTGCTCCCTGAGGCATCTGGTGGGGCCACTGTGAGATACAGGAAGCTGGACTAGATGGGCCTTTGGCCTGATCCAGCAAGGCTCTTCTTATGTTCTTATGTTCTTATGAAAGCCTCTTGTCTCAGGTTTGATTCAAACATGACCTTTATGGGATGAGAGCTGCTGAGGCATCATCTGGTCCCATGGTTTTCTCATAATGTTTCTAGAGAAGCACCTCATAGGTACATATGCCAGTGTTGTCTTTTCCAGAAACTGGAGCATAGCAAACCATGGGAATAAGCTGTGCTGTGGCATAGACTCTTTCTACGTGACTGCGGAATTCTGATGTTACTATATCATCAACACTTAGTAAGAAGGGGAGCCCCAGCACAGCAAATCCTATGAAGGGCCCTGGGTAAGGTTATGCAAAGTAAACATGCTATATTGTGGTGCACGGATGAAAGGGAGCAAGGTCTGATCCTTGCCCTGGGTCAGAAGGGCACAATAGTATCCCTGAATTCACCTCTTGACTCCACTATGAGAACACTGTTTACTTGTGGACATTATTGTGGCAAGGGTAAAATGCAGGTAAAGAATTGCTACATTATATTCCCAACATCTCGAAGGTTACACCTGCACATTGCAAGTCTGGATGCAATACAAGAGTAGCCTGCTGTTGCTTCGGGATCTCTTAAATGTAATGAATGCTCTCAAACCTCTCAAGGCCCCCCAAAGGAAAATAGTGGTTCCAGCTATAAAGGAGCTTCATGTTAGAGCGGCAAAACGACACAAGCTGAAGAGTTCCCTCCTCTTCATTTTCACCCAGTACAGTCTTACTCTGGATTTGTTTTCTTTTTCTTCTTGCCCATTGAATGGTGAAGGCCCATCTCATGCATGTTCACCAAAACGCATTCAAGAAAGGTTTTTGCCTGGCTATTAAGAGAAGGCTTTCATATTTGCTATGCCCTTTGAAGGCTGGTTTGAAATTAAGCAGAAGCCTTACTTCTAATAAATCTTAAGTAGAGACCTTTTACATGAATTAAAGTCTAAATCACTCCTTAGAAGTTTTCAGATGGTCCAAAAATAGTTTCTAAACTGCTGCCAGAGTTGATGTTGCCAAAATTTCCATGGAAAGCATTATCAGTGTGGAAGAGTTGATGCCAGTCAGTGTACAAATAATGGTCGTTCAGCCCCTTCTCCTCTTCCTGCTTCAACTGATTTGTGGTGGAAGGCTTTTTTAGGGGGGGAGAGGGGGTGGATTATAAGGTTTTGAAATGAAATCACGCTCCCAAGTTCAGGAGAAGATCACCAAGGCTTTGGAAAAACCCTTTGACAAATATGCCTCACCAGAGACTCTTAAGGAAACCAAGCAGTCATAGACCAAGATGTTAAGTGCTGTCATGAGTTAGAGACTGGCTGGGAGACAGAGAGCAAAAGCAAAGGAAAAAATTATCAGCTGAAAATGTGGCAGAAGGTGAGTACCCTTCCCAGGGCCAAGGCTTGTGATGGACAGTGTGGAGAAGGACCCAGAACAACATGTCAAATGGGAGTGCAGAACACCCAAATGAAATGCAGTGATGACAATTTTAAGATGGTGCCCACCTCCTGGCTCACAGGCGCTCATCAGAACTGGCTTCAGCCTCTGTGTAATTTCATCTCACACACATCACAAAAGGTAGGATTGCTACCAAGTGAACACATGACAGGGAATCATAGCCAATCCTGGCTCCATGATCAATGTACCCATTTGATGCATGATGAATTAATAAACATATTTGTCACAGTCATACTTTACATGTTTTATAGGTAATGACATATGTAACATTTTAAGAGAGGGAGAGTGATTTTCTGGTGTTGTCATGGTCTCCAAAACATACGTACATTTTTCTGCTCTGGGGCAAACTCTTGAAAAATAAATTGGTTCTAGAGATTGTTAGCACAGTTCAGTTTTAACTAGAAAAAAGTTAGCTGTGGTGGTGCCCATTGGCTAGTGCCTGTAGCTTCACTAACAGCACAATCCTAACCAATTTTGCAACACCAGTGCAGCCGCAAATGCAGCCCCAAGCTAAGGGAACAAATGTTCCCTCACCTTGAAGAGGCCTCCATGACTGCCCCTGCACTGCAAAATGTAGCGTGCACCCTGTTGGCAGGGCTACACCGGCGCTGGAAAGTTGGTTAGGATTGCGTTGTAACACACTTCATTCTCCCCCCAATCTTGGGGCAGTTTGTTACTATTTTTTAAAAAGTAAAAAGTAAAAGACCTGCATGTAGGAAAAGTGGGGTATAAATAAAATATTTGCAATTTTTGGGGGGTATGGTGAAGGGTGAATGTGGCCATGCATGATACCTCTCTGTGGTTCCCTATGGACCTACTCAGATTTACACCAGCTCTTTTGCTGGCATAGATCTGTTAACTAAAATGCAGAGGAGAATGTTAACTAACTAGGGCTTATAGGAATTGGCATCTGCTTCTGCCATTGAGATCTGCCTGGTCCCAACCCCAATCCGCCCCCAGCCCGGCCCAATTCCTGCTCCAATCCACCCCCACCGTCACCATGACCATGCCGACAGCTGCTCTGCATGGTGCCACTGCTGGCATGTGACTTTCCAGCCTTTGTGCCTGTGGCAGCACTCCACAGAGCAATGGAGAGGCTGCTGCAATGGCGGACCACACAATACGCTGGATAGGTACCACGCGGATAGGATTGGGCCGAAAATGCCACAATAAATTTGGTGATGATGACACAAGACTCTTTGCTGCTTTTTGTTACAATAAACTAAAACAGTTATCCCTTTGAAATTCTTACCATGATCATCACTAATATCATTCATTTTCTGATTCCAGTCAAATCGTGTTCAAATACATGTTGCAATTTTAGGGGCGGGGGAGAATATCATTCAAGTGCAGAGGTAAGGTGACTGGGTGTAATCCCAATGACATAAAAATGCTCAATTGCTTGATTAGTGGCTTTTTACTAAAGCATGCTCTACTTAGAGAAGGACATCTAGTGGAGAAGAGAGAAACACTTGGGAGCTGGTGCATGAATGGCAAGGATGCCTGGCTATTAAAGCTTGAAGAGAGAAATCCTGAACCATCTTCGATGCCACCAGTTTAGCTGGCAGTGCACAGAGGACAGTGCATAAGAGTGCCAACTATTTTTCTGGCAAGACTCCTATTCTAATGAATGCATAACAAACAGAATCCAGCAGGTTAACCTGCTCTCATCACTCTATATACTGTACTTGCCACAAAAAATGCTTTGTCTGCTACACAGCTGCTTGTCACACAGCTGTTAAAGATTCACGAGCCCTGCCAAAAAAAGTTGGCAACCATATCAGAGACAAACGTGTCTCTTAGGACTTGTTTCTGAGTCTACCACTGTAAACACAAGACAGTAGTCTCAATGGTTTCTAGGTATGCATCATAATTTAAGATCCTTTTGTGGATCCTTAACAACAGGGGTCAGCAGACTTCAGGCTTGTGGGATTGACCTTGTTTTTCCTCAAATTCAAGATCCACCAACCGGAACCAAGTGCAAAATAGCTGCTGGGTGGAGGCAATTGCAAAACTTATGCACCGTGTAGAGAAGATAGACAGAAATTTAAGATAAGAAGTAAGATTTTCATGGCCAGCGATAATTAAGGACGATAAAATGTTTATATTGGGATTAGAAGCCATGACTTAAAAGCTTTTATTACACTAAAAGATGTTTAGAAACAAAATACAGATATTTAAACTACGTTTCGATCGTCTTTTTACGATCCTCATCAGGTTCTAGGTGCAACGACCTCGGCGAGATGGTAGCCTTTGATAGAAGCAAACTGCAATTTAAAATGGACGCACAACAGTCGGTTAACTGGAGTTGATGCCGGAAAGAATCTATCAGCTTAAAGGGAAAGCGTCAATATATAAGAGACAGCAAGGGTTCAAATTGTTACTAATGTTACAAATAGGCAAAAGACAACTGAGCCAGGATAGTACCATAGGGGGCAGGAAAACAATTTGAATTGTTTTCAAACTACTAATATATGACCACCAAAATTCCACAGCACACCTGCAGACTATTCACGGCACACCAATGTGCTGTGGCACAGTGGTTGCAAATCGCTGCTTTAGAGGCTCATGTGGATGACCTCCTTTATGATAATCTAAAATATACATCCAGGTGCTTTAGCAGCACTTTATTAACATGGTTATACCTGCCTGTTTGAAATGTATGGGGCAACCAGCTGCAAAGGAGCACCAAGAACATAGAAGAGAACATTTCTGCAGAAATTCATGTCAAATGAGTAAAACTGCACTTGTTCAAATTCCCGCTTCACCTTGGAGAGGAGCCTGTCATCTTTGCGTCTGGTCACCCTGGTTTAAAAAATATGGCTTGGTTGGTCCATGACCTAATGCTCTTTAAAGCGGTATCAATTCAGAAAGTGGATATATGTCTGCGCTCTCAGTGCTGCCTGTTTACTTTTAGCACAACATGAGCACCAGTTGGGTGAGCAGCTTTAAAGGAACTTTGCAGGGTCGGCCCATCCATGAGGCAGACTGAGATGGCTGCCTCAGGTGATTGATTAGTCTGAGGCAGGGGCCTTTGCCTCCACCTTTGCCACTGTCTACACCTGCCTCTGTCTTTTCGTTCATCCACACCAGTCTCTGCCACTCCTCTTCCCATTCCCACTGGATTTGAAAGGGAAGAGGATGTGGAGGAAAGGAGAGTTGTATGCTAGAGCATCTCCTTGGAAATGCTCTAGTCTAGACCACCATTCTCCTCTGCATTTCCTCTGCTCTGCCCTCTTTTGCAACTACTGTGTACCAAGTAGAACAGACTGGTGCACTTCATACTCTGTAGCAGAGTCTGGTAGCAGTGGTGGAGGTAGTGGCAAGAACAGCAGGGAACAGATGAGAAGGTTGTGGTGAAGAGGGAGCCAGCCCTTGACACCCCACATCAGGAGCCCAAAGGTCCCGAACTGCCTCTGACAGGGCTTCTGAACAACTGTGCAGAAGAAATGAGAAATCTGGCAAGTAAAGGAACTTCTCACTCCTACATGATAATCTACATGTGCAAAGATTTCTTCTCCTTACAAACAGACATTAAAAGCACAAAAGCACCTTCCTCCTTTGCAGCTATATACAAACCATTCTCCTGGGATGCTTCCACATTAGGGCCATAGTGCGCTCCTGAGGCACTACTTTTCCACAGTTAGCTGCGAGGTAGTGGCGCAGCGGGTTAAACTGCTGAACCATAAGCTGTTGATCGAAAGGTCGGCAGTTTGATTCCCGCGACGGGGTGAGCGCTCGTTGCTTGGCCAGCTCCTGCCAACCTAGCAGTTCCAAAGCATGTCAATGCGAGTAGATAAATAGGTACCGCTTGCGGGAAGGTAAACAGCGCTCCGTGTTCCAGCTGCATGCTACGCGCTGCGGCAAGGAGAGTCATGCCGGCCACATGACCACGGAGGTGTCTTCGGACAATGCTGGCTCTTCGGCTTTGAAATGGAGATGAGCACCACACCCTAGAGTCGGACACGACTGGACTTAATTGTCAGGGGTCACCTTTACCTTTTTAGTTATATTAGCATGCAGTCCCCTTTCCCATGGCCACGTTCCTTCTATTCCATCTCCTCGCAAGTGAGTTCCATTCAGCAGAGGTCCCTAACACCTTCAAAGAAAAGGTGACTGTTTGGAGGTTCACCCATTTTATTGCTTCCATTGATCCCAGCTGGGAGATGAGAGAGAAATTGCCCTTTGAATTGATTCTGTGAATTGCCCCATGTCAGTTTCTGTTCCTACAAAGCCAGGGGTGGGGGGAAACTTCAGTTACTGATTTCCTACTCCCTTTCTTTTCAGTCATGGAATAGCGGCTGGATTTGATACTAAGGTTACGAAGTCAAGAGTGCTTGAGGCCAACACACGCAGAGATGTTTTGCTCCTCTTTGTCAACCTGACCCATGGGCAATTCCATATCTTGCTCATAACATAAACTGGAGATCTGTTAAAACTTTAACAAATAGCTAAGTTGGCAGCCCTTCTTTCTTTCGAGACCATCTGTTTACTGTAGCACATTCTAGCCATGACGTTTTAATTTCAGAAGTTTTAAAAAATATGTATTTTTGAGAAATAAACAGAGATGACTTAATTGTAAATTGAGCCTGGGTCCTCTGGCCACCATCCCAGTTTCTACCAGTGGGACCAGCTGTCTTTGGGAGTTTAAATACATTTTCCCTGCCTGCTATATCACCACGATGAGCTGTGTTTATATTCCTCTCAGAACTGAATGCATACACTGGTGTACAGAGCCCAGCAGGCAAACCCTTGGTTGCTTCCTCCCCTACAGGGTCTCATTTGATTTCTGGCATGAGTATTAAAGTCCGCAGAGATACACCAACATTAAAAGGGTAATAAATGAACATATGAGCTACCTTATACTGAGCCAAACCATTGGTCCACCTAGCCCAGTCAGGACTGACCCATCCATGAGGTTGACAAAGGGCAGTCACAGGACCATCACAGGTTACAAGCCATAAGCAACCTCCTGGCTTTAGAAGTAGGTTTTCTCTGTGCCAGGTGCAAGGGAGTGACAACAGGAAACAGGTTATCTTGTTGACTGTGTGCTCTCGGAGGCATTTGGTGGGGCCACTGTGAGATACAGGAAGCTGGACTAGATGGGCCTTTGGCCTGATCCAGCAGGACTCTTCTTATGTTCTTATGTTCAGTTGCCTCAGGCAGCAGATTGGCAGGGTGGGGGTGGTGTCGAACTCCATCTGCTCACTCACCTCCACTGCTTCCCTTCCTCCTCCCACTCCCTGGGTTGGAAAGGGAAGAGGGGGACAAAGTGGAAGAGGAAGTGCAGACAAGTGGAGAGGAGCAGAGGAGACACATCAACACATAATGGGGGGGGGGGGGAAGGCAGCACTTGCAACATCGCCTCAGGGTCCAAGAGGTCTTGGGCCAACCCTGAATAGTATAGTTGCACATGACTGGCTGCATGGGAATAGAGCAAGATCCGGGCTGTTGTGTTTTGCAGGATTATGTTGTAAATCACAAGCTACAATGCAATCAGAATAAAGGACTAATGTGAATTTCTAGCACTCCTGAATACAGTTTTTCATACCTGTTTTCTTGATGCTTCAATACTCTGGCTGCTGCTCCCCAGTTACTAGTGTTGGTAGGTAACAGAGGTTTTGTTTATAGGGGGCGGGCGCGAACCACAACTTCTCAAGCAACTTTTTCCTTCTTGTAGGAGTGGAGTTTTCAAAGAAATACATCAATGGAAATCAAAAAGAAGGTTATTCACCAAGTTTTGAAAAAGTGCAGCTCCTGGACATCCTGGTTTTCTTCCAAGGCCTTTGCTGCTTCAAAGACGCTTTTGAAAGTTGGCGCAATCCATCATTGGTTTCCCCCTTTGCCAATGCTTTCCCCAAAAGTCCTCTGTGAAGCCTTTTTTCAATGTCCCCCACATTTCATCACGCTCATGACCGAATGACATTATGTGTCAGACTGATCGATTTAATTTCGGGAAAACATGGCTTGAAAACATGACCACAGGCGGGAATAGGCCCCTTTCTTTCATTGGCATCTTCTGGGCTCGGGGCAATTCACAAATGCTGAATGCACCAAACTGAAGACCTTAATCTAGAGAGCCTGTGTAATTAATGTGTACAAGAAGAAAGAGCATAGAGTGGGTTTCTTGCTCTAGTAGGGCATTTTTAGCATTTTATTTGTATGTCTTTAATTTTTATGTTGCTTTCCCCCTTCTAAAAACCTTCAAAGTGGCTTACAATTAATAATGACAGTAACATAGAGCAGTGAATATTCTCAAAAGACATGTAGTTGTCCTTTGAGCTGTCAGCAACTCAAGTTGTTGCTATTAGCTATTGACCCCCGAATCGAGATTTGCCCCTTTCCGGGTCAATGAGGGCAAAATCCCAAAATTGGTTTTTCAGCATTTGGACGGGCAACGTTTCTAAGGTAAAACCAAGCCGATATCTCATCGGGCCTGAGAGATACCGAGGAATTCCTAAAAACACATTGCACCCCTTTTTACCTCCTTAGGGGAGGAATTTCTAAAAAAAAAAACCCCTTCTTAGTGGGTGCTTACGTCACGGACGGAACGTGCTCCCCGAATTTCATGTGTCTAGGCCTGGGGGTTTGGGCGGGGCGGTGAGTGAGTGAGTGAGTGAGTGAGTGAGTGAGTGAGTGAGTCAGTCAGTCAGTCAGTCAGTCAGTCAGTCAGGACTTGTTCTTTTATATGTAGAGATTTAGCAAAAGGAAAGCAACTGTCTCTATTCATAACAGCATAGCATCCCTCCCAGTAGCTCTTGCTGGTGTCTCTCTTGTGTCTCTTTTTAAGCCAGACCCACACCGCACGAGCTCCGGCGCGTCCCAGACGCATGCGGAGCTGTGCCGAGCTGTGTGGTCACCATTTTGAGAGAGAGCAGCTGAACACGGGAAAGCTGTGCTCTCCCGAGTTCCAACGCAAGCAGAATAGTTAGTTGCCCATGATTTTGAGGGGGTGGGGATGCAGAGCTACTGTAGCCACCAATCGGATGAGAAGGCGGGATGAAAGGGGTTGTCAGTCAATCGGAACTCACTTGAGTCTCCGATTTCTCTTGGATCCATTTCTCCTTCTCACAAAAGTTAGCAAGATGAATTCTATTCCCGGCACAAATTGTTTTGTTAGTTTTCTCTCCATCCTGCCCCTCTCTCTCTTCTTTCGTGTATCGGACCGCACTTGTGCTTAGCCAATCACCACTGCGCTTTCTAAGAAGGCGGGACAACAGGAGGGACTATTTGCAAGAAGACACTTGTGGCTACGAGGTCAGCGCTGGGAGGCGGGTGTCCAGGCACCTACGCTCGCTCGCTCGCCTCCGCACCAGATCTCGTGCGGTGTGGGTCGGGCTTTAGAGTGTGAGCCCTTTTGGGACAGGGAACAATTTTCTTATTCCTTTTGCTATGTAAACCACTTTGAGATCTTTGTTTCTTGAAAGTGGTATTATATTATTATTAATTGCTATGATTAAGTATAAATGATTATTACAAACATTCATATTTGTAATATTTATATATAATTATTATATTATATTTATATAATTTATATTCAATCAGCTTTGAACCCACTTAACTGTAGTACCATCTCTAGCCCATATTTTGCCATTTTATTCTCAAGGATATCCTGGGAGACCTTGTCAAATGCTTTGCTGAAGTCTAGGTACGCTATCACTATCAAAGAAGGAGATGAGATTTGTTCTTGACAAAACCATGCTGGCTTCTAGAGATCACCTTGTTATTTTTAAAGTGACCACAGACATACTGCATAATAACCTGTTCCAAGGTCTTTTCAGGAATTGACAATAGGCTGTAGTTTTCTGGATCTTCCTTGTTTTTTTCTTCAAGAAGATAGGGGCAACATTTACTCATTTCCATATCCAGAATAATAGGATTGGGCTCTTAGTCCTTTTCAATAGGGAGTCCCCTATGTTATCTGCTCTTTGGATTGGAGTGTGGGTTCCTCCAGTCTGTGGGTAACTGGGAGTTCTCCTTCCTGGTCTGTGGAACTTGGGGTGGCAATTCTTATCCAGATGGACACATCCTCCACAATGACAGCTTGGTATCGGTTGCTCAGCTCCATGTGACACAGAATATTTCCTGGTTCTCCTGATCCTCAGTTTCACATGCTTCCATGCAACCACACCTTCTACCGGGATTTCCTTTTCCTCAGTAGCCCCCCACCTTCTATCTCCCTTTGTAAAGAGTTCCTTCAGTCTTATTCAGGAATTCTTCACCCACCCTAATGAGTCTCAGCATGGAAAGGTGTGCCTCAAGTGCTATCACCTTCTCCTCCAGCAGGGACACCATCTTGCATTCAAAACAGGTGTAGTTCACGTCCTTTGCAAGCACGAAAATAAACATGGCACATCCCTTGCAGGTCACTGCCATGGTTTTCTCATTCTCCATGTTGTCTATGTTGCTTGGAGCCACACACACACACACCAGCACTGTCTAGACTCCCCTACACACTCACCTGCTAAACGCATGTGAAATTCCCTTGTAACCTATTAGGTTGCCCTGTTCGTGAGCTCACAGCCATGAGTGTGACTCCTAAAAGAGCTGACTCAGACCAGTGAGTCATCACCCCTTGAATAGCTCCTCTGAATTGCCCCATTGTCAATTTGTGTTCTGGTGAATACTGCTAGAAATAACACCTTCAAAACCAGTGCCTTGTACTGGGATAAAGCATTAGCTGGGACCTTTGCTTCCTCTAAACCAGTAGGGTAAGATGGTAAAAAAAAATCCTCAGACAAGAAGCTATAGCTTCAAGGTAAGTTTATATAGGGCTGCAGCCTTAAAATTACAGGTGATGTGGAAGATGAAGCTGCTGAGATTTCTCCCATTTGTTCCTCCTTTCGTCTGTTCCCTTTCTTTATCTGCCATACTTAGCTAGACTCCAAGTATGTCATAAATTGGTAGGCAATTTTTGGAAGACAGGTAAAAACCACAGTTGTTTAGTCTCCTGTTTTCAGTTTTAAAGGTAAAGAACAAGCCTTATAAAATTATCTCTTTATTCATTTCTTGTTGAAATTGAACAGTTCTTTCTGAAGTTGGTAGATCTCCTTGGGATTGCCAGGCCCTCACTTGGAGACAGTGCCTGTACCTTTTAAATGCTCTGAGGCATGAGACAGGCTGTAGTTGCTGCACAACCCCCTTTGTTGGTCCTCTGGCCTATTCTTCCCTGCCCCTTTGTGATCAGAAATTTTGCCCCACGGCTGAGGAGGCTGCCCAAGGGGCCACCAGTCAAACACAGTGGAAGGCACAGCTGTTTCTTTTGTTTCTTTGTTTCTTTCACGATCTCTGGCAAGGCTGAAGTCTCCTGTGTTGTTCCCCACCAGCTCACCTGTTGAATTTCTGGCTGGCATATAGTGTTCAAGGCCCTGGAGCCCAGCCAGAAAGAAAGGTGGCTCACCTAATCATCACCTTCATCCTTATTGTGATTTTTGGGACATGGAACAAGATGAAATGTATATCCTAAACAGTACAGGCTTGGCATTTAACAAAACCAAGTCTCAAAAGAATGAAGTTTTGTAAAACCAAAACCACACCTGGTTTTTCCATCATACTCCTAAATGTTCTTATTTTGGCCTAAAAAGCCACAGGATAGAAGTAGTAATTCATCATCCATTCCCAATACAAAGCAAGTCTTCTTTATGATGTCCAATTTCCTTTCAATAGTGGGATTAGTGGTTTTGTTGGCTTTGGGCACCAATCAAAACATAACAGTATTAAAAAAGGATGCTGCTAATGGGTGTTCCTGTGTGAAGAGAAAAAAACACAACCCCACGTTTTCCCTCCCCAAACGTTTAATAGCTTTGTGATGATACAAAATATTACTGTGAACTTGAATTTTATGAGTACAATTGGTTTTCAATTAAATAAGTGTGGTATAATTGTAGTAAACACTGGCTGTGGGTTTTGGGGTTTTTTTGGAGGAAAGAGATTTTTAGATAGACTTTTGCATGCCAATTGACTTGTCAGCTTACAAGGGTCATGTTTTTCCTACTGGGTTTCCACTCTCTCTTCAGTCTTGGCATACATTAAATAGCTTTGGTCACAAAACATGCAAACTGAGCTGTCAAACTGACTTTCCTGTAAATGTACCTAGGCTACAGTTTGATGAAGTCTCCTGTGGAAATAAACCATTACAACTCAGTCATTTGGCACAGGGCCCGGCCAGGTTGGAAGCAACAGCTAGCTCTCCCACTGTTGACCTGTCTAGGTTCTGTACCAAGATGGCAACGTTGTCTAGTGGCAGGTGGACCTCTGTAGTAAGAGCTGCTGCCAGTCACTGTGTAAGCCATATTGAACTGGATGGACCAATGGTCTGATTCAGGCAGCTTCCAACATTCCTAACTGGTCAAGCCATCAGCAACTGCCTAACTATACTATCCTAGCTGTTACTGCCACTCCATGGAGCAGCTGCCAAGTACTGTATGTTTATTTGTTTACAATGTTATGTTTGTAGCATGTCAACTGGCCCTTAGTATATGGGAGAGTGACGATGATAGTTGACAGCACTCTTGACTTTTCTAGGTTGCCTGGCCTATTTTGCAGAATCCTTTATGAGCGAGACCTTTGGAAATAGGGTGCCCAACACACCAGGCTCATACCTTTATAACACAACATTGCTTGCCATAAGGCAGTCACCACCAGCGGAATGCGCATTCTGCTGGCGGCAAGGCCCATAGGATTAGGCTGTAAGTCTGTTAAATCCAGGTCTGTTAAGTCAAGGATTCACTGTAATATTTTATTTTAAACTACTGTAACCCACTCTAGTAACCTTGCCAAGAAAATCCCATGAACAGTACCAAAAGGCTAAAAGATATGACGCCAGAAGATGAGACCCTCAGGTCGGAAGGTGTCCAAATTGCTACTGAGTAAGAGCGGAGGACTATTCCAAATAGACCCAGAAAGGATGAAGCGGCTGGGCCAAGGCCAATAGGACGTTCAGCTGTGGATGTGTCTGAGGTTGAAAGGAAAATCCAATGCTGCAAAGAGCAATACTGCTTAGGAACATGGAAAGATTGAAGGCAAAAGGAGAAGGGGAAGGCAAAGGATGAGATGGTTAGACAGCATCACCGATGCAACGAACATGAAAATGAGCGAACTCAGGAAGATAGTGGAGGACAGGAAGGCCTGGCGGGATATAGTTCATGGGATCACGAAGGGTCAGACACGACTTAACGACTGAACAACAACAACCCACTCTAAGAGTTTGGGATGAAATAAGCTGAATCAATGGTTCCCAATCTTTTCTGCTCTGCGACCCACTTTCAGTGCGGAACTCTGCAACCCAGACATTTTAGCCGTCATGTCACCGCCAAAACTTCCAGGTTGCCGAGCTTTCACATTTTTTTTAACACGGTCAGCCATCCAAGCCTCAGCTCAGCAGTCTTCAGCTGCATGGGGATAGAGGCTGCAATCCTATACACACTTACCTGGGAGTAAGTCCCATTGAACTCAGTGGGGCTTACTTCTGAGGAGACATGCATATGATTGTGTTGTTAGTTAGGATTGGGCTGTATATTCGCATTTGGATCTTAAATATTGTCTTTTGTATTGACTTCCTTTCTTGTCCCTACCAACCGCAGCAAAGAAAGGTAGCTTCTTCTAACTAGAGACAAATATACAGTATACTCTCCTGGTTAGCCAAATGCCCAGGTAGATATAGACCAGAAGAACTGGGGACAGAGCCAAATTTGAAAAGGTCTGGCTTACTTCTAGCAGCTGAAACCCAAGCCAAACATTGAAGGTGATTCTGTACATATAGAAAAATAAATATGCAAAATAATATAAGGCTGCTATGACTGCAAGAAACTCAGGCCAAAAGATTGTCACTGTTTTTGGCTCTTGTGTATTTTGGAGGCACACAAACAAGCCAGATCCAGACCAAGGCACACTTCCACCACTTCACAGCCTTCTGTCTACAGCAATCTCGGATTTGCTGAATACAAGACATGCTATCCAAGCCGAGTCCGTTCACATGTATTCTATTCATCCATTCAAAATATTTGTATGCCACTTCCACTGGTTAATTTTGAAGTGCAAGGGCTCATCATACCAATTGCAGAGGGAGCAAAGGGGAGAGAGGCTATGACTTTCCTTCTTGTGGGCTTCCCAGAGACTGTCGGTAGGCCACTGGTGGGAAACAGGATGCTGGACTAGATGGACCAGTCCTCACTTAAGTCATTTCATTTAAAGTCGATTCATTTTAAAGTTGATGGGGAAATGCCATAGGAATGTTTATGTTTATCAATTAGTCCAGTGTTTCTCAAACTGTGGGTCGGGACCCACTTGGTGAGTCGCGACCTAATTTCTGGTGGGTCCCAGGTGATGGAAGGATCAGATAAGTAATTGCCACAAGCCCTGAGGCTATTCAAAAGTGCTGAGCTCCTGCAGTTTGCAAGATAGCTGCTAATTACCCTGTAAGCAGCTGAGCTTTACTTGTACATAAATAAATATATTTATTAATTTCTAGATCACCTTTTTTAAAGTCTTGTAAAGCTAGGTGGGTCCTGATAGAGTGTCATTTGAAAAAGTGGGTCCCGGTGCTAAAAAGTTTGAGAACTACTGAATTAGCCTATGGTAAAATTGGTTTTGTTATAAATCGTTTATCTTAAAGTTGCAGTTTCCAAGAAGAACTTATCAACAACTTTAAATAAGGACTTGCTACAAAGTCGCTCACTGTTGCTGCTTATATTCGCATAGTGGCTTGGATCTCCAAAATTGACCAACTTGTACCATGTGCCAACTTGTACCACCAAGTTCTTGTACCAAGGTTTGTAAACAGCAGCCCCCCCCCCATCCCACATGGCAAAGCTCTTCTAAAACCGAGGGGACTATCTGGAAATCTGAGCTTTGTCTGGAACTCTGCAGGGGGAGAAACAGCTTCAGGAAGGGCAGGGGAATGGCTAGTGGGGATAAGGCTAAAGGCTGTCTCCCAACCTCCCTTCCCCACTCAAAATTACAGTCTTTTGTGGCTACTTTTAGGTTTGAAAAAGTGTTGGGGGGAGGGAGAATTACAACGCATGTTTGCATGTAGTATCTAATTTGCCCCTAAAAGGTTAAATGGTTTCTGTGGCAAGCAATGGGGAAAGACATATTGAAAATTTCTTGCAGGGCATTCAAAGACAAGCATTTGGACAAATGTACAGCCATAGCCACAAAATATCTTGGCTGCCCATTTGGCAGCATTTCTTGTGGAAGTTCATTTTAGTTCACTTCAATGGGGGATGTGGTAATGGACAAAAGAACAGGGGCTGGAACTTGGAAGTGGGGGAGAATTCACAGCTTGCTCATTAATCTGCCATATTTTGTCCGTAGGCAGGTCATTTTTTTTTTAATTCACACAAAGGTCATTCTTTTTCCTTTGGTTTTACAGAACGGTTAGCAGCAGCTTGTGCACGCCAAACATTCACTGTCAAGAGTTATATAGGTGAACATTTATGGCTTTTTAATGGAAAGAATTTGTTCTAGATTGTGCATGGAAAATGTTTCCTTTCATGTTCGTTGCATCGGTTGATGCTGTCTAACCATCTCATCCTTTGCCTTCCCCTTCTCCTTTTGCCTTCAGTCTTTCCCAGCATCAGAGTCTTCTCCAGAGAGTCCTCTCTTCGCATTAGGTAGCCAAAATATTTGAGCTTCAGCCTTAGTACCTGTCCTTCCAGGGAACAGTCAGGGTTGATTTTATTTAGGATTGACTGATTTGATCTCCTAGCAGTCCAAGGGACTCTCAGGAGTCTTCTCCAGCACCACAGTTCAAAAGCATCTATTCTTCGGCGCTCAGCCTTCCTTATGGTCCAACTCTCGCAGCCATACATCGCCCTGACTATACGAACTTTTGTTGGCATGGTGATATCTCTGCTTTTTATTATGCTGTTTAAGTTTGCCATAGCTTATATATGTATAGCATAGATCATATATGTAGGAACTTGCAATTACATTTTTTTCCACAGTGTGATCCTCTGCACAAAGGCATGTCACCAACGATGAAGGGCAACCCCAATAAGATTCGACAGAGTCTGCTTCTCTTCCCACTCTTGGTGCACATGAGCATGCACATTTACGGAAGCAGTGCATCAAGGGAATTCGAAGTTTGTGCATGCCTTCCATAACCGCACCTAGGGCTCCCTCTCTGTGGGCCACACGTTTCCTGAGATCAGGGGCTTGAGCAGTTTGCAGTACTCTGAGAGGCTGAAATGGGACGTGGGAAGTGTACAGACATCTTCCCTTCCCTTATAATGTCCTGGTGCATATATTGCAAGAAGGGGCTGTTTTGGTCCCTACGGGGATGCCTCTGAATAGGTGCCTGCTATACCTTCCCATGGGAAAGGATTATCATAATATTTTTAACCAATTTTGTGTCATTGAAGCCATTAATTAACTGAGCATCATTTCAGCAGCACTGTGCTTGAAAACACCGTTTTGTGTCAAACCTGCACCCCCTTCATGCTCGGTAGTTGATCATCTCTATGGTGAGGCCACTGCAGCCCACCTTGTGGAGACAGGGGAAGAAATGAGGCACATGGCATACCTGACCTTCCTTTGCGTGTCTTGTGGGCAGTTGTGAGCTATTCAAAGAGGGGTATTTACTGCCATCAGGAAGGGAAAAGACCAGAAAGGGGGCGCTCTTTTACACCCACTTATGGGGTTCACTCAGCATGGAAGTTGGTTGTTGGACTACCTGGGAGGTCCGGGACGTAATCTAACCTGACCAACCCCAACTATGTAGCACCCACATTTGCCCTTTGTAATGTTAATAGCACCTGAGCAATCTGTCAGGAGCAAGGGGCAGTAAGCTTTTAGCTCTGATCAGAAGGAAATATGCAGGTAACGTGTACAAATAAGAGTTTATCAAGAAAGACAAAAAATAAAAAGGGGAACAGGAAAAGGTCAAATAGATAAAAACAGGCACTAGAGGCAACGTGAAAACAATAAAACCTACTGTGACTGTGCTAGTCATAAAACCTAATGCGAATGTGCTAAATTTTTATGCAAAGTCTAGAAAGCACTTTGTTGCAGTTCCTTTGTTTGCCTCTGGTTTGGCACGGGACTGTCAACACAAGACAGGTTAATCTAAACGTGCTGGAACAAAACATGTGCTGGTTCAAACTAGCCAGCTCCTTTTATGTAGGCTTACCATATTTTCCCGAACTTCAACTGAGACACCCCCCCCAACCAATAAATTAAGCTAAAAATTAATTAAATAATTAATTAAAGAAATAAAATACATATAAAAATACCAAGGGCCCCTGATTTTTATTTATTTATTTATTTTCAAGGTAAATTAATTAATTAAATTGACTTACCTCGCCGCCCGTGTTGCCCATTGCCGTCATGCTACTGCTGCTGCTGCTTCTGCTCCGCCCTTCCTGGCCGGTTGGGTCCGCGTGAGCCTGCTCTTGGCGTTCCGAGCTCAGAGCAGCAGCGAGAGGCTGAGCTGGCGAGCCGGCGAGGGGCTCTTGCCGGCTCCCTCGCTCTCCGGCTCTCCTGCTGTCGCCGCTTGGAGCAGTGAGTGGGCGAGTCAGCTGAGCCAGGCTCACTCACCTGCTCCTCGCCGCTGCCGCCACCATTTTGAAAATTAGGTCACTTACCCGGGCGCCGGCATGTTGGCTCGCGAAATCTCATGAGATCCAAGATGTCGGTGCCCAAATCTCATGAGGGCATCATGGCCTCACGAGATTTGGACGCCAACATCTTGGATCTCGCTAGATTTCGCGAGCCAACATGCCGGCGCTCGGGTTGTTGTTGTTGTTCAGTCGTTAAGTCGTGTCCGACCCTTCGTGATCCCATGAACCATATCCCGCCAGGCCTTCCTGTCCTCCACTATCTTCCTGAGTTCGCTCATTTTCATGTTTGTTGCATCGGTGATGCTGTCTAACCATCTCATCCTTGGCCTTCCCCTTCTCCTTTTGCCTTCAATCTTTCCCAGCATCAGAGTCTTCTCCAGAGAGTCCTCTCTTCGCATTATTTTCAAAATGGCGGCGGCGAGATTCTGGGATCGCAGCATACCTCCTGGGATGCCAGGACCCGATCCCGCAATCCAAGAGGGTCCCGGGCATTCCAGGACTTATGGTAAGCGTACTTTTATGGGATTTGGGGGGCTTGGTTAATCCAAAGGTGAGAAACCTGGGGTCAGTCCCTTGAACTTCCCCTTGGCGATGGTCAGGTGGGTGGTTTTGAACAATCAACAGGTGTGAGCAAAACCCAGTAGGGTACAAGTGTTTTCCACATGCCTGTTTCTTCTAGGCTAGGACCAGATACTCTGGTGTGATCAATATACTGTACAGTACAGTACATCTTTCTGGTGGGCATGCAGGTTACTGAGGTCAAAAATGGGGAAGTGCCTGAAATTGACTCATCTAAGCCAGCACTGGCATTATTTACACACCTGTTTGTTTTTGAGGGTGACAGTCTCTGACAAGGATCCCTCATGGGGTGTTACAGTGCAATCCTGTGTAAACTGGCAGAGCTCTCACTTTGCTGGCCTAAAGCATCGCAAATGTGCCGTAAAGCACATTTGCAACTATGTAAGAGTAAGCGGCGCTGACATGGAGACTGGCACCGTTTACTCTGCCACCTATCTGGACCCGCACTGGCTGATGCAGGTATGTTCTGTGTTGCTTGGAGCAGGGCTGGGGCCGGGCGGGCTGGGGCAGCGAGGGAGGGGGACCTGGGCTGGGAGGGGGCGGCGATATCAGCAACGATATCCCAAGCCCCTTCCCAGCCCGCGCTGGCCTTACACCGCCTCTCTGGATGTACGCCAGCTCTGGAGCTGGTGTGTATCCGAGAAGGCTCATAGGTCCCAGGCTTGCCTACACCCGGGGAAGGGGATGAACATCCCCTCCCGAGGTGTGCTCAAGCAGCTCTGGGGCAGCCCGGAATGGCCCTAGTTTACAGCAAACACAGGATCGCGCTGTTAGTGTGTTTCTGGGTCCTTGCAGCATACAGGTCCTCAATGTATACACAAGGACCCTCACACAAACACCCCACACCCACTTGTTATAATAATAACAGGCAGTTTGGTAGTTAATAAGAATGACGTAAAAATAAATGTGACAAATAGACTTTCTTTTGCATTATATTTAGTGCATTAACAAACTTACCAAACAATAGCAACAACAACCCAGGCAGAATAAGAAGAGAGAAGTTGTTCTCCATATTTTGCCCATTTAAACCAGAGACATACATAATTTCTTTTTGGCCTCCCCTAGTTTTGACAGTGGAGAAATGAACCCCATGAACATCTCCCAAGAGGGGGAAAACGTTTTTATGATCCCAATGATTTCTTCATTATTCTGCATTCCTAGTCATCTTAAACCTCAAAATTAATAAAAACAACCTTTTCAGAAGAACTTTTCACCCCCATAATTGACCTTTCATTTTCTCTTCTAACCCCTCCTTATTTATTTTGTTGGCTTCCAAGTATGGTTTGGGGATTAAAAACCGTAAATTCTCAGAATAATTGCTCCCAGTTTGTTGTGTTGTATTTTATTTATACCTCCTTGTTGTAGGTTTATGTTAAATATGTACTCCCTTTGTTAGATTCAAACCATGCTCTGGAATTTCTGAACGTAATCCATCAGCAATGTCTCCTGCACGACCCTCATTGAAATGAACGGAACCTGCGCAAGGACACATCTGAGGCACTTTGTACTACTCGTATTCATTTTGCTGAGGTCTATAGATCAGTGTTTCTCAAACTGTGGGTCAAGACCTACTTGGTGGGTCGCGACCTGATTTCTGGTCGGTCCCACAGAGCCTCTAATGAAAACATGGGTGATGGAAAAATCAGATAAGTAATTGCCTCAAGCCCTGAGGCTATACAAATATCAGATAGCTGCTAACTGCTCTGCAAAGAGCTGAGCTTCTGCAGTTTGCAAGCTTGTGTAAATATAGAAAAATAAATGTTTGAGCATCTTTTTTCTGATATTCCGCCCCTCCCACGTCTGGCAATGACAGGGCAGGTGAAGGCTAGGTCACATAACTAAGCCCCTCAAGCCTTGAGGCTATTCATTAGGGCTGCCTCATTACGAGAAATGGATCGATTTTTTTTGCAAATAAATAAAATATTATGTGTAAATATATATATATATATCTTTCTAGATGTTTTTTTAAAGCATCATAAAGCTAGGTGGGTCCCGATAGAGTGTCATTTTAAAAAGTGGGTCCCGGTGCCGCTGAGATCCACCCCCTCCTTCCCCTCCCTGCCCTCCCCTAATCCACCTTGGAATTCCTCCTGCCCTCCCCCTCCCTGCCCATGACATGCCTCTGCTGCCATCTTACTGGTGCCGATGGAGGCTTCAGGAACTGATACTGCATGAGGCATGCTCTTGCCTGTTTGTGGCAGCAGCCTGGCAGTGCACAACAGCAGCCCAGGTTTCATGCCACCGGAAAGAGGCCTGTGCTGCCAGAACGTGAGTGAATTGGATTGGGCGTCTATACTCTCTGGTTTTCAACTGACCTGAGGGTGCAATCCTGACTAACATTAGAACAGCGGAGTGAGCGCTCTGCCATTCTAAGCCATCGCGAATGTGCCGTAAACTAGAGAGTAAGGGTGGCCGGAGTGGAGGCTAGCCATCCTCACCCTGCCACTTGATCGCCCATATGGCTGCTGGAGGAGGTAAGTGATCCCCCAGCGGGGCCGGTCCGGGTGGCAAGGGAGGGGTGCCATTGGCTGAGCCTGCCCGAGGCTCCCCTTCCCAGGTTGGCATTGACCTTTACATGGCCTCCTCCGACTTCCGTCAGCTAAATAGCTGGCGGAAATCCGAGGAGGCCCATTGGGGCCTCGCCACGTTACACTGGGGGAAGGGGACGAATGTCCCCTTCTCCAGAGTAGATCGAGGAGACCCCTGGGAATGGGGATAGGATCCGGTGGACGGCCTGGGCCGCCCACTGGATACTTAGGCAGGATTGGGCTGTGAGTTATACTTTTGAAGGAAGTCCATAAATCCAACATGCCACTAGATATCAAGATTCAGTTTTTATATGTTGTTCTTTTCGTCATGCATAAAGAGTTTTCTTTTTTTTTTTAAAAAAAATTGTGTTTAAATAACCACCGTGATGGTGATGTGTCATTCTGAAAAAATAAGCTTGGTCAAATTTCTGAATATTTCCAAAATAGTTATGTCAATATTGTTAGGAAGGTAGAACTTGTCTTTTCAAATGTTCATATTTAGCACTTAAATTGTAAATTTAATTTGTTCTATGAAACATTATTGTACAGATGGTGAAGAACAAATTGATCTCTAACCACCTGTCTGATGCTGCTGATTTGCTTTCTATTTAATTCAAGTCTAGAAAGAAAATGTATATGGAAGAGCAATGAGAATATGACCAATGAGGATGTACTGTACATTGTACTGGATTTTGTGTAACGCAATCCAGTGGAGAACTGCACCATATAGCGAAGGGCAGAGTAAATTGGTGCAAGAAAACCATGTATTGAAAAACTAATTTCAAAATCTCTCAGAATTCCCAACTCGTTTTGATTGTCTGCATTTTTCATCAGGAGAAACTCTATCTCAGTAGCTCCAAGAACATCATCCTTTAGTAGAGGCTGTTTGATTATCAGTTCAGACTAACTAAACTTCAGTACAGTATTAATTTAAGAAGGAAGCTCTGACCAAGTTTGGCTGACAAAGGAGAATGTGCCTTTTCTATCTAGGAAATGTACTGGTTTGCTGTTATCATGGTATTTCTCCTATTAACAGGTGACCTCACAGTGAATAGTATTATTACTATAGCTTGCTATAATAAAATAGCTTGTCAGGAACTTGTTTTCATGCAAGGAAGAGTTAAAAGAATACATGTTACTTCATTATGAAATAAGTGGTAGGGAATGGATGAGTTGACAAAAAACCTTCATCATTTACTCGGGATTGGATATGGAACAAAATGTTTGTGGAGCCCCCCCAAACTGGGTTGTTCCAAAGTTTAGTTTCCATTTGTGTATGCAACTTCTTTTTTGTTCCATCTAGGTTCAGAACTGCAAACACCACAAGAAATATTGTTCTTGTGGTGCTTCCAGGCCAAACAGAAGCAGGAAGTATTAGAAATCTTCCAATAAATCATGTTTTCATGAGATTTCCATCTCCGTTTTTGTAAGACCAAGATGTTTGCATAACCATCCCAGTTCTTGTGTGTAGATCCGAACCAAACTTCTCAACTTGTAAAAGAACAGTCAGATGAGGAGAAAGGATGGACAGACCGCAGCAATGCCATGGGGAGCGGGAGTTCCACATCGCCGTGGCGCCTTACGCATACCAAAGCCCCTCCTCAGCAAGTTTATGGCAGCCCTTCATCAGAATAAAACGTCACATGGACACAGCTAATGAAAACCAGGGCTCAAAAGAGAACGTTTAATTGCTCATCAACGTCCATTTTCAACATTGCTTTTAACTACTGGAATGATCCTGCTTTTAGCGTAAAGGATATCTAATAGAAATAGCAGGGTACCGTTAGAATACTGCGCATGTCTGTTTTAATGTTTGTACAGGTGAACATAATGAGTCAAACTGAGGTGGTCACCTCAGGCAGTGGATTATCAGGGCGGTGGTCACATGAGACCACAAGCTCACCAGCACCTTGCTTGGATTTGAAAAGGAAGAGAGGACAGTGTGGAAAACAAAATGGAGGAAAGGAGATGGGAGGGGAGATGCTCTGCTCAGCCACTCTCCTCCTCTTCCTCTTCTGCTCCAAACCTCAGTGAGGTGGTGAGTGGGAACACTCAAGCAATATTTGACACTGTGCCTCAGTCAGGCACCTAAAGAAAGTGGGCACCCCCTGTAGAACTAATATTATGAATCATGAAATACCAGGTTTGAAATAAACTCTTACTACTTCTGAGGAGGTCTACTGCTTTCAGGCTCAAGGCAAGTTCTCATGAGGTAAATAGTCAGTCCAAGCCTAGGAAAAAGGCAGCATCAGCTATTTTACCTCAGCTGACAGCACTGCACTTCTAACTACACAAGGCAGTTGATAAACCTTCAGCCAATGTCTTAATAGTGACCATTCTGAAAGCCTGAAGCAAACAAGAACGATGAGAAGATATTAGTGAGAGCCTGGAACACACCTATCTATACTAAGCTGGGTTCTAGGCTCCTGGTGGCTGGGCATAAGGCCCATTCCTAAAAAGCACAAAGCCCAGCAAGCTAAGCAGAATCTTCCATCTACAGATGCACTCCTTATTTTCTAAATTCATCCCCAGTCACACCTTCATGCCTGGCTTTCCTTGCTTGGGACCTTCCCCTTTTTGCAGGGGGTGCTGGTGGAATCTGAAGGCTGTAGCCACACAAATCTGGAGCCAGAAGTTACAATCCTGCTTCCAGATTCCTACAAAATACCTTTGTTCAAGCATAAGGTATTAGAGTTGGAATCATCCAAGGCTTGGGGTAGCTCCAGTAAGCCATGTGCTCCCAGGTAAGCCCAGTGGCGTCATCAGCGGAGGGGGCCTTGGGGCGGTGGGCCCCCGGGCGGCAGGATCAGGCCCCAGGTGGCAGGCGGGTGGGTAGTGTTCGCCGGGGCGAGTGAGGAGCGCCGTTGGCGTGTTTGACTCTCCCTCCCGCCCTGAGCCTCTGTATGGTGAATAACGGCTGCAGTCATTGCGTCACTTCCAGTGCGGGGGGGGGGGGGCGGTCATAGAAACGCCACTGGGTAAGTATCTCAAGATGTCAGCACTGAAGATCCAACTTCTAATTGCTGCCACCGCCTCTTTTTTTTTTTTTAACTTAATCCCTCCCACATAGGTAACCAGGCATCAAACTACATGTTACATTGGAGGGTCATGATTAGGATTCCCAATGTAATTTTCTTCTTATAATGCAACTGTGGGGGAGGGGCAAGTTGGATCAGGGCTATGGGGCTCCAATTCATTCCCCCTGTACTGTGGTTTCAATCCAGATTGCCCCCAAAGTTCTATTAGTCACAGAGGTGAATTTCCTCCTCTGCTGTGAATGAGAGCTCCAGGCAGGGGATGTAGCTTGTGGAATTGGTGCAGCAGGGGGAAAAGTTAAACTACCTTCCCCCTCTTGCCTTGCCGCTGAGGGTTCAGCAGTCAGCCCAGCCAAGGAAACCCTCTGGTAAGTGTGGGCCCTTGGCCACTGCCTTGCCTAGCAGACACCCAATGCCTCCCCAGTCAGCTATCTATGGTTGGGATGACAAATTGGACAAGAAAATAAGTAACAACTACTCTTTTTATATGGGGTCCCGTGATGGCTTAGTGGTTAAGATGCTGAACTGCAGGTCAGTAGGACAACAGTTCGAGACCTGAGTGCCGTGTGACGGAGTGAGCTCCTGTCCCCTGTCCCGGCTCCTGCCAACCTAGCAGTTCAAAAGCAAGAAATTGCAAATACATAGATAAATAGGTACCGCTGCGACGGGAAGGTGCTGGCCACATGACCACGGAAGTGTTTTCAAACAGCGCTGGCTCTTAAGCCTTAGAAACAGAGATGAGCACCACACCCTAGAGTCGGACACGACTGGCTTTCGAGCAGGGGATACCTTTACCGTTACCTACTCTTTTATCTATTTATTATGAGTGATGGATTTTGCAAGCTTATCTCTCCAAATTGCATTAAGCCCATCACACCACTCAAGCTACAAATATTCTTTGAGTCTTGTTGGGTGACTGGGGATGAATTTACAAAATAGGAGTACGTCTGTATGGAATTAAGGTATTTTATGGAAGATTCTGCTTGGATTGCTTGGCTTCTAAGTCCTGGTAACTTAACTAGTTCATTACAAGGTTATTTCTATATAACAGGGGTGGTCAAACCGTGGCTCCCAAGTCACATGCAGCTCTTTGACATATAATGTAAGTAACATTGGAAATATGTTGGCTGAAATATATCGGAAATATGTTGGCTGAGCTCCATTTTGCATCACAATATAAAAGGTAAATAAGAATTTTTCAAGCATTATAATTCTTATACCAGGTATAAACTGAGAGTCCACCAGATTAAAACATAAGTTTAATGTTCATGATGAGTAAATATATTTAAGGATTTAAATGTTTCTTAAACATTGCGGCTCTCAGACATCACTGAGTTTATCGCATATGGCTCTTCTGTTAAGCATGTTTGGCCACCCCTGCTATATAACATACCAGCAAGGCTCTTGATGCAGGCTTGCAGCAGTGTTAATGGTAGTATACTAGGGCAGTGTTTCTCAACCGATGGTATGCGTACCACCGGTGGCATGTGAGGTGGGTGTCTAGTGGTACGTGTGGCATCCATGGACACCCACCTCACATCAAGGAAACTGTCATGACTCTGCAAACGCCGGTAAGAGGCTCAGCTCGGCGAGCAGTGATCCAGCACGTGGTTTTTGCGTGTTTGAAAAAGCTTGCCTCCTGCCTGCCATGAGCCTGTTATTTGCATTTGCAGAGTCGTGTCGCGGGTCTCCTAACCCAGAAGTAACTGGTGATGACATCACTGCCAGTTACTTCCAGTGGTATGTGAGGAGGTCCGTGTCGTCGGAAGTAGTACATCGGGTCAGGGGGTGGTGGTTGAGAAATGCTGTACTAGAGTATAAGATAGTAGCAATAATGGCAGATTAGAATTAATCTTAGTATTTGGGACTGAACTGATTTCATTGTATAGTTATTTGCCACCAAATCACAAGAAGCACGAGGTGACTTACCGAAACAGAATAACAGGGCAATTAGAAGAAAGTAGTAAGTACCATTGTATTCTATGGGGCTTACTCCCAGGAAAATGTATATAGGATTGCAGCCTAATAGCCCAATCCTATCCTGGGCCTATGGCAGCAGATCTTGTGGTCTGATGCCGTAAGTCCGGTTATGGCGGCGTGAAAGGTGCACTATTGTCAGGCTCTCTGGAGCCACTGGCGCAAACAGCCAGAGGCTCTGTGTGCCTGCCAACTGCCCACCCGGCCACACTGGATCAGGTAAGGTGGCAGTGGGTAAGGTGGCAGTCAGCTAAACACTAGCTCAGTTGTTCTATGGGTGAGTTGTTGTGAGCTGGCTTCTGCTGGCTCTACCACCTAAGTGTCCTCAGCAAGGGGACAGGGGAGGGAGTTATGTCACTTGGTCTCCTCCTCCTGGGTCATCCTCCTTGGGGCTCCAGGCTTCCCTGCCTTGGCTGCAGGTCAGGCCCACTGTGTCCCCTTATACCTCCTCACCATTGGCCCCAGGTGTCTTTTGAGCCTAGAGCCCTTCCCCCTTGTTCCACCCCTTCTGGTCCCTCTCCCCCTCCTTCACCCTTCCCAGGTGTACTCCCATCTCAGGCCATGCTCTTGCTCCTGCTGGGCTCTGTGCCTTTGCCTCTGAACCTGCCCCTGGCTTTATCAGGGGGCTCCAGCCCATACCAGATCCACTCCAACAAACAAGGGGATGGCAGTTTTGTGACAACATGAGGCCCTGCATTATGACATCATCAGGCCCCACCTCCATAATCTAAGGTTTCTGGATGTATCTGCCTTGGCAATCCTATCTATAATGCATTTCTGTATTTCAGGGAGTTATGAATTTTTTTTCAGTGAATAATATTTCTGACTAGTGCAGGAAAAACCCTCAGTCTTTTGCTACATATGTGCTCTTAATATGTCGGACTCACGAAGCTCTTTCTTTAATGAAAGAAAAGGAAAACAACCAGGTTAACATTTCAAATTGGCCAGTGACAATGTCTCTGGAAATGGTGGTTTATGGCTCAGGCCTCATATTACTGTGGTGAAACTTCTTAACGGGGAAGAAATAAGCCAGCATTACCACTGTGTGCTTTACAAATATCCTCATCGCCCATTTACGTGATAAAACAGAGTTGCTTGAAAGGCAAAACAGGATAAGTTTTAAGGTTTGAATGCCAAGCTGGAATTTCTGGCTTAATTTAAAAATCTCCTGCTTTTGCGGGTTTAAAATTACACCCTCTGCAATATTTTGATATTGCTTTGGGGTGGGTTGGATACATTAAAATTGGTTTCATTTTTAGGTTATTTATAGGCTGATAACAGTTTTATCCCATGTAATGAAGGGGAAGTGCTAGGTTCTGAATAAGAATAGCAAATTTTGGACTAATGGAAACTTCCGTCACATCAGCAACTTGACCCAAAGTCAGAGGCCTCTGTGGAAGCCCTCTCTGAGTCATCTGTAGTGACATGGGAGCTACCTACCTATGGTGCAATCCCACAATGGTGACTGAAGCAACCACGTGTGTTGGGCATGCTGCTGTGCAGCTCTTTTCAGCAATAGCTGCCAGGGGGCCAGCTCTGGCCCTAGGATCTGAGTTTTGGGGTTCATTCTCAAGTCTCAGGGCAGCAAGTTTAATGGTGGGGTAATCAGCCAGCCCAACACACCTGTTCACCTGATGGTTTCTAAGTGTGCAGGTGTGCTGGACTTGTTACATGCGCAGGCCTGTTGCATGTATACGGTATAACTTGCACATGAAGCACCAACAATTATGTAGATAAACAGTGGGGATTGCCCTGGTTGCATCATTGCTAACTTACTGGGAAGAGAAGCTAGACATTTTGAAAGACAAACACTGCACAAGAGGTTTTCAATTCCATCCCCCATCCTTCCAAAAAGACTTACAAAATGGGGTGTAATTTTCTGATATTTTTTTTCATGCTTCACATCTCTAGGTGCAGCCCATTTCCACCTGGCCATACCCCCAGGCCCAACCCATGTATCAAATGTTTCAAGAGTTGGCAACTCTGTGACATCACTGACCCTCACCTCTTGAGGCACCCCTACACCTGATTGTCATCTAGCTGGAAGAGACGACAACTATGAGGTGGGGAAAACCCATGCATTACATTGATCTAATATTCATATGCATACAACAGCACATGGGATTGCTATGGATAGGCTTACCATCCGTCCCGGAACGTCCGGGACCATCCCAGATTCTGGGCTCCGGTCCTGGATCGGTCCTGGGTGCTCTAGGCCAGGTGGAAGCCTCCTCCTCCGCCACTTGCAAAGTGCCAAAAGGCACTTTTTTCTGGCGGCGGCCATCTTTGATCTTTCACAAAATCTCACGAGATCCAAGATGGAGGTGCCCAAATCTTGTGAGGGCACAAGGCTGCCTCCGGGACGGTCCTGGAAATTCCAGGATGGATGGTAAGCCTAACTACTGTATGTGGCAAACTGCTATCAGAGTGTATTCAGAAATGTTGACCAGTGCTTCTCTTTGTGCTTTGAATGTCGGACTGTGAACCCAATCCTATCCTCCCCCCCCCGCCAATGCAGCTGCACCAAAAAGGCATGCACTGTATCCAGTGGGGTTGGAGGCTTTGAAGGGGAAAGGGGAATTATTTCCTCTTACTGCTCCGTAAGCCTCCTGCTCTGAAGTGGGTCTCCTCAGATCTGCACCAGCTTTTTAGTTGGCATAGCCGCACAAGACCAAAGAGAAGAAAGGGGCGGGGAAGTTAACAGAGGGGATAGGATCTGGCACATGCCATTGCCACTGGATCCACTCCCTCCTGCCACCTTCCCACTCATCGTTCCCCCTTCCCATTATTTCGTCCCTCCCTGCCTCCCCCGCCCCTGCTGCTGTCTTATCTTGTCCAGTGGGCATGGCAGGAACCAGCGGCAGCATTGCGGCTGTCCGGGTCCGGGCCTCTCTGACAGACCCGGACTTCTCCTGCGGTCACCGGACGTAGCCAGCGGGGTCCTGAAACCAGCGCCAGCTCCCGAGGAAGCCCCCAATATCCCACCCGACAGCTCTTACCTGGGAGTAGGCCAGTCCTTGGCAGGATGTGGCCCCACTTACCTTGGAGTAGACCAGTCCTTGGCAGGATCCGGCCCCAGCCATCCTGAGGCAGAGGCATCTCGACCGGCTACAGCTGAGCCAAGTAGGGAAGGAAGGGATTGGTGGGGTTGGTTGAAGGATTGGGGGCGGGGACAGCAGGGTGTGCCTCTCACAAGGGAGGGAGAACACAATAAAGAGCAGACCACAGCCGATGAGGAGGAGGGGCAGTACTGGAGAGGTGGACTGGAGAACCGGAGCGACAGAACCAAACCCTCCAAGCCCAGCCTGGGAGAGGGATAAGGGTGCCTTAGTCAACCCCCCTCCCCAGGGCTATTCTGAGGCAACGGTCCTGCAGAGACCTTATCTGTGGTCCGGAAGGACCCCTTCTACACTTCAGGGCAGGAGCCCACACTTAGAGCCTACGAGACCGCCTTGGCTACACCCCTCCCGGGGTCCCCCAAGAGGCATCCCTTACAGTGGCACTGCTGCACTTTACAGCAGCATACGTAAAATAGCCATGATGGAGCGCTGCACATGCTGTTGGTGGCCATTTTGCAATAGTGGAAGTGCCTTCTGCTGTCGCTACGCGCTCCACAGGACAACCCAATCCTGGATAGGGTAGGGCTGTGGGTCTATCAGTGTTGAGACCCAGTAGAGCTGTTATCTTATGACTATTGCCCTGCATGGTAGCAGGAATAGTTACAGGACAAATATTACTCATCATGAGTAATCTTTATTATTTTATTTATTTATTAAAATATTTTTATCCTGCACTTTTTGTTTCTTTTGTAAAGTTCAAAGCATCCAACTGCATGTCAATCAAAAAGGAAAGATTAAACATTCAATTTACACAAGAATCCTCCAGAAGCCCAGCAAACATTAAAAAAAGAAAAAGAAAAACATGCCTGGGATCAAAACTTTGAATTTCCCAAATCAAAAGCACAACAGAAAACACTGTTTTTTTCATCACTGGTAAAGTGCTATCAGAGAAGGACCATCTGGGGTCAGTGCAGTCTTAACTGCATTATAGGCCCCTGGGCACCGACGTGATCACAACCCACTTCTGGTTTTCCAATGAAACCAGAAGTGGGTCATGATCATGTCGGAGGGCCGTTCTGAGGTACCAAGAGGCAGGGGCGTCGACAGGGAGAAGCGCGCGGGGCGGGCCGCCCGGGGGCGACGCGCGCACAAGGGTGACGCGCGTCCCCCCGGTACTTACAGTTTGTTGCTGGTGCTGGGCCCGCCCACCCGCCCGCCCTCGCGTCCGTTTGGCTCCAAAATGAGCCGAAAACGGAGTGGGGGGTAGCTCTGCTCCTGCGCGTGACGTCACGCGCGGGGGCGGAGCCGCTCCCTTAAAGGTGACGCGCACCCCCGCTCTGGGGTGATGTGCGTCCTAGCGACGCGATTGCCGGGAGGCCTGCAGAGGGGTACGCCGGCTCCCTGCAAACCCAAGAGGACCAGCACGCCCCTCAGGGAAGCAGTTTTTACTGCAGCAGTGGCAGCGGAGGCGCGATCTCAGACACGTCGAAAATTAAGTGACCTCCTATGCTCGTGCCCAATGGTTAAGACGGTCGTGTCTGGAGTTCTCGGTGCAATGAGTTCCAGATCCTCAGTGCCATAGCAGTGGAAAAAGTCCTGTCCTGCATCATCTCCATCAACCACTATCCTCCTGGTGGAGAGACACAGGGCTGGGTCTCCTTCAAAGATTTGCCTGTGGACGTTTGTCATTGTTGTCCCTTTTATTTATTCCCCATCCTGAATGAGGCCCCCCAAAGCAGTTAAAAAACCATTATAAAGCATGCTACAAATATGAACGGCAATAAAATAACAAATAAATACAAACAAGCAGCAAAAATAAATCAAGAAAAGCAGATGGAGAGAGAACCAGCCTACTTTTTAGGCTGTGATTAGATTCACAGAGAATTTAATCAAATGCACTTCTAAATAGCATTGTTTTCACCTGATGCCTACAGGCAAACAGGGAAGAGGTCATTCAGGACTTCCTGGGGTAAAGAGGTCCATAGCCTGGGCACTACCACCATCATGTGAGAAAAGCCTATCATGTGAATTGCTAGGTGCTGGTGTGACTTGGGGCCGGGTCTCCTCTGATGATCAAAGCATGCTGATAAGCAGGGCTGGCCCATCTATGAGGCCACCTCAGTCATTTCAGGCAGCAGGTTGGTGGGGGGCACCCATCACTGTGGGTGCCCCCCACCCACTTGCCTCCACTGCTGCTGCTGCTGCTGCTCCTCTCACTCCCTGGATTGGAAATGGAAGAGGAAGGCAGACAAAGAGGAAATGTGGAGGGGAGGAGAGTGTTGAGCTAGAACATTGGATAGTACTAACACTGGATAGTAGCAGAAGCTGGCATGTCATTGGGTAAGGGGGGGAAGCATTTGGCATCAGGAGGTCTTGGACCAGTGCTACCGATGATTGTTTCTTTGAGTAAAAACGACCTCTTAAAATTGTTGGATGCTCCCTCAGGTCAACCATTTGCCTTTCATACCATACCAAAGAGACACTCACATGCATACATACAGCACATGGGATTGCTATGGATAGGCTTACCATCCGTCCCGGAGCTGATTAATAATAACATATGATCAAAAATTACCATATGCTGTTTTTCATGACTGCATTTGGTAAATGGCATTACCAATTCAACTGCAAATGATCACTTTGGTACGCACAGAAGTACACTGATGTCTTTTATACATTTATAAACAAATATATGTATCTCATCTGAACAAAATGCAGATGATGTAACTGAGAAGCTGGACAGACATGCATAACCTACTTTTAAAGTTGATACTTCGATCATAAAGTTCACTAAAGTGATTGTCATCGGCATCACATGGCTAAAAAAGTAGACTGATCTCCAGCCATGTGATTGTCTTTTATCACCCTGAGGACAAAGGTTAAGCCCTTCCTTTCTTTTTGGTATGACTGAGGTTAGATTCCCGGTCTCCTTACTTAGATGCAGCTAAAATTCCTCAAGATTGTACTGTGAATAGTTTTAATAATCCATTGTGGACGTGTGATGAAAGACTCCGATATTGTGTTGCATGAGAAAGCAGTGGCAATATGTCCACCCCTCGAAACAAATTGTCCGTCTCTAGTGAAGCTTTAGCATATTGGTTCTCGTCCCAAAGTAGACTTGGCAAGGAATGAATTCCTTACACACGTGCACAACTGCGCGCACACATACACATACACATACACATACACATGCGCACACACACACACTCACTCACACACACACACACACACACACACACACACACACACACACACACACACACACACAGGGTAGCATTCTCCATTTTAAAGTATTATTTGAAGCAGGAAGACAGGTTGACCTCATCCAAATAGCAATTTTTGCTGGCAAGTCATTTTATGTAATAGCTGAACTGTTACAACTTTCTGAGATATTTATTGAGTACAGTGCAAACAAATTATTCCCTTTGCTTATCTGTTCCAAAGTAGAACTTTCTATTAAACCTTATTTCAAGTATCAGATTATGTTTTCAAATCTCATTTCTCAGCAAACATTGATACATGGCCCATTCCTATTGGAAGCCGTACACTGCCGGAAAAAGCATTCCGGTGGCGTACGGTGCTTTCCTGGTGTCACAAAAGGTGAGATGCAGAGCGGCAGCTTGGCTGGTGCAGCAAGCAGCAAGTGACTGGCTCCTTGCGCCAGTGGCCTCCGTACACCCGCTGGCACAGGTAAGTGTGCACAGGGGCGGGAGGGGGCCAGGGGGTGGACGGAACGGGGAGGGGTGGGCAGAATAGGGTGGTGACAGGGGCAGAGGGAAGGAGGGCAGATGGGGGCTAGTCAGGGGGTGGGCTCAGCGGCAGTGGCATCCACCAAATCCAAACTCCCTTCCTAGTCTCAATCCCCCAACCTGGGTCTACACGGACTTGCAACAGCTATGGAGCTGGCGCAGGTCTGAGTAGACCAGGTGGCCCCATACAAGCTTACCCTGGGGAAAGGGAATGATTGTTCCCTTACCCCGAGAAGGCCTCCAGAGGCCTAAAGTTTCCTAAACACCCCCACAGGAGTCAACGGGTGCTGCGTTGGCGCTGCTGCATTATCACATGGGGAGTTAGAACTGAGTTGTTAGGGTCAGTACCTTATTTTTAATGTTACATATTTTTGGTGTGTTGAGGCATTTTTATAAAATAGAGATTGTTGTTAATAATAATAATAATAATAATAATAATAATAATAATAATAAGTAAGGTCATTGTTATTATTAGCATTGTTTTAAACAGGCTTTCCTTTCCCACCGCCAAAGCAGGAATAAATGCAGCTTTATAGGACTAATTACTTGAGGGTTCCAAGAAATCTAAAGCAAGATGAACTTCTAATTATTTTGGGCTTCTATGTTCAAACATCTTCTGACAAAACCCTTCACAAGGAGATTTAGAAATGTTGGGATAAGAATTCTGGAATCAAGGATGGTGAATTGGCAGTTTGCGGTCTAGTTCCAGTTCCTTACTTCTTCGGCATTGTACAAGAAGTGTTGTACTAATCACTAAGTGAGGGACACTTCTTCGGCTGTAGATCCTAATACTACTTTTTGGGTTTTACAATATGTTATTTTCAGCGTAATCCGACTTTTGCCTATGTAACCAGTGGCCCAGTGAGAACGGGAGGCCCCAGAATGGAAAAGGGATTCAAATCCCCTCCAAAAGAGGAATTCAAAGGGGATTTTAATCCCTTTTTCGTTCTGGGGTCTCCCGTTCTCGATGGGCCGCTGGTTATATAGGCAAAAAAGTTAAGTCGGATTGTGCTGTCAGTCTTTCATTGACCTAAGGCCTAAGGCCCTAATCCTATCGAGGCCTTGTGCTGCTGGAACTAGCATTCCAGCAGCGCAAGGCACTTTACTGTGGTGTGAAAGCCGGGCTGCTGTTAGGTGCTTCTGGACCGCTGCCAAAAACGGGCAGTGGTGTGGCGTGTGCAGCAGCAGCTCCATCAGCACTGGTAAGTTGGTGATGGAGGCATGTCGTGAGTGGGGAGTGGGAGGGCAGGGGGAGTTTCAGGGAAGATTGGGGGAGGGCATGGGGCGGAGATGGGGTGGAACGGGCGGCACGGATATGATGACAGATCTTATTCTCTCTCAAGCTGCCCTACTTCTTTTCTCTCCTCAGGCATATGACAGCAAACTGGCTGGCATGGGGGGGGGGAGTAAAACACATTTAACTAAAACAAAAATATTTTTCCTTTTACTTACTTAAAAAATAAAACTACTTTTACATATGTACTCAGGCATTTAGTAGCCTTTTAGTACTTTTACAGCCCATTCCAACCCAACTCCTCTCCAAGTCAGGCATAAGTGTGGCCAAAGTGCAGCCTAAGTTAGGCAGAAGTTATGCCTGAGGTAGGTCAGAGTTATGCCTGAGTTAGGCAGGCTGCAGTTTCTGTGGCCCAGCACCACCCCAGGATCCAGGCAACACTTACCTCCCAGGCAGGCAGGCTCTTCTCCAGGCTCCGTGTCTGGCTCGGGCATGTGCAGGCCTCTGTCTGCATGTGTCAGCGTCCATCCATGGCAGCTGCCGCAGGGTCTGTCGCAGCCCGGTCGCAAAGGGGCTGACCGCAGGCAGGGGGGTTGCGCCAGTCATGTGGTGGGCGCAGGGCAGGTGACAGGTGAGCGAGGTGCCTGAGCCCAGCCGCCACAGGGCACCCTGTGCATCAGCCACCTGCTGCAGGGGAGAGTGGCCATCCCCTCCCTCCTGCAGAAGGCGATGCCACCCCAAAGCCACGTTGAGGCTGCACTGGGGGTGAGCGGGGGAGGGAAGGGAAGGGGAGGGGGGTGGGAACGTCACACACAAGGGGGGGCTCATGAGGACTGGGAACTGCCTCTGACATGACTCGCCCGTGCGCTGCCTGAAGCCCTGGGCCTCCAAGGCCGGGGCAATGCCCACAAAGAAGGCATCCCGGCGTGCCTGCTGCTCTGTGCCCCGGCCAAGACCAAGAGATGCCTTGGGCTTGTCTGCTGCGAGCGTGAAGGGCTCACACAGCTCATCACACCCCCAGATGGGGCGACGACGGCGCCTCACGGCAGGCGCTCTAGCAGGGTGGGGGGGGTGGCCAGCAGCCATCATCAGGGAGTGGGAGGAGAGGCAGACACACAGGCAGGCAGACAGGGGGTGCTGGGGAGGGGCATGGGTGGGTCAGAGACAGACAGACAGACAGACAAACAAGGCTGGTGGGAGATAGATTCCGAGAGAGGGGTCTGCAGAAACCGATAGGGACACAGGGGGCGATCCGCAGATGAAGGTGATGCATAAACAGGCGCCTCTTATGCAGACAGACTTTGGGCGGAAGTGGCTGCATTACGGGCGGACCTTCGACGGAAGCGCCTTCATTACAGGCGGACCTTTGACGGAGGCACCTGCATTACGGGTGGACCTTCAACGGAGGCCTGCATTACGGGTGGACCTTCGACGGAGGCGCCTGCATTACGGGCGGACCTTCGACGGAAGCGCCTTCATTACAGGCAGACCTTCGACGGAAGCGCCTTCATTACAGGCAGACCTTCGACGGAGGCGCCTGCATTACAGGCGGACGCCCTGGCTGTCACTGTTTGCCTGCCTGAGAGGCCCCCCTGACTCCCCCCTCCCCTCTGTGCCATGGGGGTCTCACAGCACCCCTGCTGGGTTCTCCCAGGGAAGGCCATGGCAGTCCCTGGCTGGGACTCATGTAGGGGCGTCAGTGCTGGGGGCTGTCTGTGTGTGGGTGGGACAATGCTTGTGTAAACACTGGGCACATATGTTTCACTGGGGCTCTGCCCAAGGGGCATCTTTATTGTTCTGGAACGTTAGGAGAGATGGCCAGGCAAGGCTGCCAGGGGTAGTCACAGCAGCCAATCTGAAAGCAGCAGCAGCAGCACACCTGCCCCATGGACCTGGACATGCAGGCTCTTCCCCTGTGGAACCACAGCCTGCTCCATAGAAAGGGGAGGGGCAGCAAGAACAACAGGCAGGGAGGTGGAGCAGCAGCAGCACCAGCAGCTGAGGAGGGTTGCAGGGCTGGCTCCCTGACCTCTGGCAGCATCCAGGCAGACGACAGTGGGGCAACCAGACTGCAGCCCCAGGGGTGCTCCCAGGAATGTAGGTGATAGTGGACGTTCCTAGGGAGACAAAAAACAAGGGGGAGTTACATGTCAGCTGGTATGTGGAAGCAGTCACCATTGACGACAAGCCAGTGTGTTGGTTGCAAAAGCCTGCAGGGAGAGAAATAAAACACAGCTGAGAGGTGTGACACACATAGCATGGTCTGAGCTGCTTACCTGGGTGTAAGGAGAGCATGATCCTGTAAGGGGAAAGGGTCAAAGAGAGAGACAACAACACAACTTGGGGGTCACAACCATGGCAAACCTACCAATACTGACCTGTCAGTAGACCCTGTGGAGAAAGGGGGGTACAGCTGGTGTCTACATAAGGCTAACAGTTCCACACTTGTGGCATTGTCTGCTCACATGACTACAGGCAGCAATCAGACACAACAGTGGTAAAGAGGCATGTATCCTATATATCATAGCAGGCAAAGCAGGCAGCTATGAGACAACACATTGGTAAAGAGGCATATCCTAGCAGGCTATGCAGGCAGCTATGAGACAACACATTGGTAGAGAGGCATGTCATGGCAGGCTATGCAGGCAGCTATGAGACAACACATTGGTAGAGAGGCATATCATGGCAGGCTATGCAGACAGCTATGAGACAACACATTGGTAAAGAGGCATGTATCCTTCCTATATTTCTAAATGCAAAGAGGCAGCAGTCAGACCACATGTCAGCACAAACCCTGCTCTTACCTGCTGGTGTTGTTGCCTGTGGAGGGGGGGGAAGAGGGGCTGGGAGAAAGACATGGGTTAGCAAACACTTGCATGGAGGCAGCTGCCCAGGCACAGCTGTAAACAGGTTGGCCACAGCCAGAACAGCCCTCTCTGCCCTAGAGGGAGGCAGAGAGGAGAAGAGAGAAGTGGGGTGTTTGTGAATTTTGCCCTCCACCGACAAAGTCCCACTTTGTGGCTGTGAGGGACAGAACCCCACGCCACATGCTCAGAGAGAGAGAGAGAGAGTGACTGGAGGTCTGGGGCTGGGCTTTTGTGGGAAAGAGGCTGGGTGGGGCTGGGTGCTGATAGGCTCCCTATCTTAGGCATAACTCTGTCGGTTTCCAGACCTAGCAGGCCCAACTCCATCCTAACTCTGACCTAACTCAGGAGTAGGGTGTTAGAAATTTTCAGGAGAGGGCTGGCTTAGGTAAGGTAAAATGGCTCCTATGGGTCTCCTCGAATTTGGGTCCACCTTTTTGGTCGACCTAAATTTTGTGTCAGCATTTGTGTTGGAGGGGGCGTGTCTGTGCTTGCCAGGGTCTGGAATCCAACATTAATTGGTTGCCGCCCCCGTTACACCCACGGTCCGCCCATGTTCCGCCCACTTTTAGGTCATCTTTAGGTCTGACTTGTGCTGCTTAGCCCTTGGGTTGGAATGGGCTGTTCTTAGTCCGTTGGTCGTAACTTTGACCTAACTTTGACCTAACTTCGCCCTAAATGGTTGCATTCCAGACCTAACTTCGACCTAAATGACTTAGGCTGACTTTAGGTCTGACTTGGGCTGCTTAGCACTTGGGTTGGAATGGGCTGTTACTTACCACCTGCAGGCTGACCGATTTCCCCCCCTCCCCCAGCATGCAGAACAACCTCTGTTGGCGTGGCGACATGCTATAACATGGCAGGGGATAGAATTGGGCAGTAATTCTCTGTTATGTTATTTGTGAGTTCCTGGTCTGATGTGACCATTTCTGTTCCAGTTTAGGAGCTTTGTTATGTTAAGCTATTGCTACTTAAACAGCTGAGGACTTGACCCATTGATTTCAATGGTACAACCGCTGATTTATAACTGATTTGAAACATTCCCACCATAGCATCTTGTCTAGGACAAGTAACCTCCCCCCCCTTATAAAGGTATTTAAAAGCTTTTGTCAGAATTTCTCATGTACTGTGTTCCATTGATAATTATTAGATTTGTTCAAAGAGAAAATGCTCTTGGGTATTTTTTACTGGATTTATCAAACATCGTATAGTCTTTTCCTGACAACTTATATCTTAGAAACACAAGACAGAAAGGGGGCTTAATGTTATGTGAAAGGATTTTCCTAGAGGTAACTGTTTCAGTCTTTTCTCAAACTGAACGAATAACTTTGATCTTTCAACTGTGAGAAGTAAACTGGGTGTGACCTTCCGTCATCAGCTAATCATCTCCCTTAATGACATCTGTTAACTTTGTTCTGATATTAGATCATATGCTCTTTCTTTGTACTGTCAACATTTTTCATCTAAGGTCTAATTATTTCACTTTATGTGTATAGGGATATCATGGGAGTCATTTGTGTTCTGTATGAAGTTCATCTTTTCACATATCAAATTTCTAAAACTGATTGCGGCATTTTCAGTATTTCAACATTAGCACATTGTTCCCTCCCCCCTAAAATAATCTTTAAAGTTAAATGTATTTTATACTTCTTGGTCATAGCAGCCTTTCTTTCTAGCTTTTTTTCTGGTAATTGACCTTTGGTCAAAGGATAATTTTCTCACTCAAGATGATAAAATGTCAGATGATATGTTAAGAGGATAATTTCCATGTGATACCAGTGCTCACGGAGAGCCCAGATTTTCATTCTCAGGGGACACTCTTGTTTTGAGTTCCTCTATGACTGGCAAGAACAAAGGGGCAGTGCCTTTTTGGTAGCAGCACCTAACAGCCCAATCCTGTCCCCCAGCATGTCATAGCATGCAGCCGTGCCAATGGAGGCTGCACTGCATTCTGGGGGGGGGGGGCGCGACCAGAAGGCAAACCAGAGGTAAGCAAAACTGTTTTACCTCTACGCAGGCTTTCTGGCTGCCTATGGATCTCCTCAGATCCACAGCAACCATAGAGCTGGTGTAAGTCTGAGAGGCAGGGGGCATTTTAGTTATAGGGAGATAATCTGGTGTGCGTGACTGCTGCCGGATCCACCCCCCTCCCCTGACACAGCCCCCGCTTCCTCCCCGAAACGCTCCAATTCTTCCTCTCCAACCCACAGCCCACAGCACAGCAATTAGTAGCTATCTGATTATTGAATAGCCTCAGGGCTTGTGGGGATTACTTATCTAATCTTTCCATCATCGGGGACCCACTAGAAATCAGGTCATGACCCACCAAGTGGGTCCCGACCCACAGTTTGAGAAACACTGCTCTATATTGTTTATTCCCCATGTAAAGCCACCTAAAATGGTGGCCATCCCACATCTTATGGCAATAGATTCCATACATCTATGCCCCTTCATTATGGGCATATAACTCTTCTCAATACATTAAGACACTTCGTACTAAATTGTAGTCAGTCTTTAAGCAACTCTTTAAGTAAATACTGCAATTTATTGTACAGTAAGTCCTTGCTTACCATCGTTTCACTATCCGTTGTTTCGTTTTAACGTCATCCTTCATAGCTGCAGCTACTTCTGGGTCGCGCCAGGCTTGCGACCCACTTCCTGGTTCTATTCGTGCCCCAGAATGCCTTGCAGGTAGCTTCTGCAAGGCATTCTGAGGTGAGAACAAAGCCAAGGAAGTGGGTCATGGGCCCAGGTCCCGCGCAACCCAAAAGTGGCTTTGCAGTGCACAGCGGGCCTGTCAGAGCCCCCCGGATTGTCACTGAGCCCGCCGGTGAAAAATAGGTTCGTTATACGGGTCATTCCATGTGAAATCAACCAATGAAAAATCCTTGATGTCACGGATTTTGCTCATTTTCGGTACATTTGTACCTTACCATGAGATGTTTAAAAATTATTTTTTTCAGATTTTTTTGTCCATCCGTTTTTGAGATATTGAATGTTCAAAATTACGAAAAAAGGCCAAAATTCACTTGTCACCATACCTTCAAACGCCGGTTACAGGATAACGATGAATGCTACAAACATGGGACGGGTGTCGTTTTAAAGCGTATGCATAGGGATTTCATTTGATATACAACATGACAAAATTGTAAATTTTCAAGAAATTCAAAAATATTCAAGTAATATTAATTTTAAAATTTTGGAAAATCGAACTGTTTAAAAATTTTCAAAAAAATCACACTTAAAGGTATATGTCTTGTAGTCAATCAGTCAAAATTTCAAGATGGTATCTCAATGGTATCATGCAAAAATTAAATTTTCCTGTTGGCAGTGACCAGGAATTAAATCCCTCAAGTCCATTTTTCTACGGTTTACATTGATAAAATTATGTGGTAAACTGAAATGAATCCAAAAATTTATAACAGGACTTATAGAGATAGATTTATAGAGAATGAATTCACTTTCTATTCTTTTACAGGATCAGCTTTTTGGTAAAACTATCAAAATCATGAGCTTTTTACTTCTGTTCGTAGTTTTAAATTTTTCCTTTAGTTGCTGAATAATTTCTGAATCAGCACAGTGACATTTTTCCTCATCTGAATCATCTTCAGAAGTAAAAAAATAATTATTATTTGTAGGTCCTTTTAATCTTCCCCATCTTTTCTTTGCACTTTAGATACTTTCTTCTTGACTCACCAAGGGAGGTCAAAGAGGCATTTAACAGCCCATTCCAACCCAAGTGCTAAGCAGCCCAAGTCAGACCTAAAGTCAGCCTAAGTCGTTTAGGTCGAAGTTAGGTCTGGAACGCAACCATTTAGGGCGAAGTTAGGTCAAACTTACGACCGACGGACTAAGAATGGACTAAAAACGGCGCACATGCGCACCACCGACGCTGGCACAACTCGGACCTAAAGTCGACCTAAAAGTGGGCGGACCATGGGCGGAACGTGGGCGTAACGGGGGCGGAGACCAATTAACGTCGGATTCCAGACCCTGGCGAGCACAGACATGCCCCCTCCAACACAAATGCTGACACAAAATTTAGGTCGACCAAAAAGGTGGACCCAAATTCGAGGAGACCCATAGGAGCCATTTTACCTTACCCAAGCCAGCCCTCTCCTGAAAATTTCTAACACCCTACTCCTGAGTTAGGTCAGAGTTAGGACGGAGTTGGGCCTGCTAGGTCTGGAAACCGACAGAGTTATGCCTAAGATAGGGAGCCTATCCGCACCCAGCCCCACCCAGCCTCATTCCCACAAAAGCCCAGCCCCAGACCTCCAGTCACTCTCTCTCTCTCGGAGCACGTGGCGTGGGGTTCTGTCCCCCACAGCCACAAAGTGGGACTTTGTCGGTGGAGGGCAAAATTCACAAACACCCCACTTCTCTCTTCTCCTCTCTGCCTCCCTCTAGGGCAGAGAGGGCTGTTCTGGCTGTGGCCAACCTGTTTACAGCTGTGCCTGGGCAGCTGCCTCCATGCAAGTGTTTGCTAACCCATGTCTTTCTCCCAGCCCCTCTTCCCCCCCACAGGCAACAACACCAGCAGGTAAGAGCAGGGTTTGTGCTGACATGTGGTCTGACTGCTGCCTCTTTGCATTTAGAAATATAGGAAGGATACATGCCTCTTTACCAATGTGTTGTCTCATAGCTGTCTGCATAGCCTGCCATGATATGCCTCTCTACCAATGTGTTGTCTCATAGCTGCCTGCATAGCCTGCCATGATATGCCTCTTTACCAATGTCTTGTCTCATAGCTGCCTGCATAGCCTGCCATGATATGCCTCTTTACCAATGTCTTGTCTCATAGCTGCCTGCATAGCCTGCCATGATATATAGGATACATGCCTCTTTAGCACTGTTGTGTCTGATAGCTGCTTGTAGTCATGTGAGCAGACACTGCCACAAGTGTGGAACTGTTAGCCTTATGTAGACACCAGCTGTTCCCCCCCCCCCCTTTTCTCCACAGGATCAACTGACAGGTCAGTAGTGCTAGGTTTGCCATGGTAGTGACCCCCAAGTTGTGTTGTTGTCTCTCTCTTTGACCCTTTCCCCTTACAGGATCATGCTCTCCTTACACCCAGGTAAGCAGCCCAGACCATGCTATGTGTGTCACACCTCTCAGCTGTGTTTTATTTCTCTCCCTGCAGGCTTTTGCAACCGACACACTGGCATTTCTTCACTGGCGATTGCTTCCACGCACCAGCTGACATGTAACTCCCCCTTGTTTTTTATCTCCCCAGGAACGTCCACTACCACCTACCTTCCTGGGAGCACCCCTGGGGCTGCAGTCTGGGAGCACCCCTGGGCCTGCAGTCTGGTTGCCCCACTGTCGTCTGCCTGGATGCTGCCAGAGGTCAGGGAGCCAGCCCTGCAACCCTCCTCAGCTGCCGGCGCTGCTGCTGCTCCACCTCCCTGGCTGTTGTACTTGCTGTCCCTCCCCTTTCTATGGAGCAGGCTGTGGTTCCACAGGGGAAGAGCCTGCATCTCCAGGTCCATGGGGCAGGTGTGCTGCTGCTGCTGCTTTCAGATTGGCTGCTGTGACTACCCCTGGTAGCCTCACCTGGCCATCTCTGCTAACGTTCCAGAACAATAAAGACGCCCCTCGGGCAGAGCCCCAGTGAAACATATGTGCCCAGTGTTTACACAAGCATTGCCCCACACACACAGACAGCCCCCAGTACTGAAGCCCCTACATGAGTCCCATCCAGGGACTGCCACGGCCTTCCCTGGGAGAACCCAGCAGGGGTGCTGTGAGACCCCCATGGCACAGAGGGGAGGGGGGAGTTGGGGGGGCCTCTCAGGCAGGCAAACAGTGACAGCCAGGGCGTCCGCCCGTAATGCAGGTGCCTCCGTTGAAGGTCCGCCCGTAATGCAGGTGCCTCCGTCGAAGGTCTGCCCGTAATGCAGGTGCTTCCGTCGAAGGTCCGCCCGTAATGTAGGCACCTCCGTCAAAGGTCCGCCCGTAATGAAGGCGCTTCCGTCAAAGGTCCGCCCGTAATGCAGGCACATCCGTCGAAGGTCCGCCCGTAATGTAGGCACCTCCGTCGAAGGTCCGCCCATAATGAAGGCGCTTCCGTCGAAGGTCCGCCCGTAATGCAGGCGCCTCTGTCGAAGGTCCGTCCGTAATGCAGGCGCCTCCGTCGAAGGTCCGCCCGTAATGCAGCCACTTCCGCCCAAAGTCTGTCTGCATAAGAGGCGCCTGTTTATGCATCACCTTCATCTGCGGAGCGCCCCCTGTGTCCCTATCGGTCTCTGCAGACCCCTCTCTCGGAATCTGTCTCCCACCAGCCTTGTTGTCTGTCTGTCTGTCTCTGACCCACCCATGCCCCTCCCCAGCACCCCCTGTCTGCCTGCCTGTGTGTCTGCCTCCCCTCCCACTCCCTGATGATGGCTGCTGGCCACCCCCCACCCTGCTAGAGCGCCTGCCGCGAGGCGCCGTCGTTGCCCCATCTGGGGGTGTGATGAGCTGCGTGAGCCCTTCACGCTCGCAGCAGACAAGCCCAAGGCATCTCTCGGTCTTGGCCGGGGCACAGAGCAGCAGGCACGCCGGGATGCCTTCTTTGTGGGCATTGCCCCGGCCTTGGAGGCCCAGGGCTTCAGGCAGCGCACGGGCGAGTCATGTCAGAGGCAGTTCCAGACCTCATGAGACCCCCCTTGTGTGTGACGTTCCCACCCCCTCCCCTTCTCTTCCCTCCCCCGCTCATCCCCCAGTGCAGCCTCAACGTGGCTTGGGGGTGGCATCGCCTTCTGCAGGAGGGAGGGGACGGCCACTCTCCCCTGTAGCAGGTGGCTGATGCACAGGGTGCCCTGTGGCGGCTGGGCTCAGGCACCTCGCTCACCTGTCACCTGCCCTGCGCCCACCACATGACTGGCACAACCCCCATGCCTGCGGTCAGCCCCTTTGCGACCGGGCTGCGACAGACCCTGCGGCAGCTGCCATGGATGGACGCTGACACAGGCAGACAGAGGCCTGCACATGCCCGAGCCAGACACGGAGCCTGGAGAAGAGCCTGCCTGCCTGGGAGGTAAGTGTTGCCTGGATCCTGGGATGGTGCTGGGCCACAGAAACTGCAGCCTGCCTAACTCAGGCATAACTCTGACCTACCTCAGGCATAACTTCTGCCTAACTTAGGCTGCACTTAGGCCACACTTATGCCTGACTTGAGAGGAGTTGGGTTGGAATGGGCTGTCAGTGGTTTAAAGCTGTATCAGGGTCCAAATACTCAGACTCCTTTATATGACTAAGACCAGGAATCTCATAATTCTCAGGAGGAATTTCCTTTTCAAGTATATTGTTTTCCATCTGACAAGGCTTCTATTCATGTGAGGTTTGATTTCACTATTTAGTGAAACCATCCAATCAGTTACATTCTTCAAGTCTTTACTAACCCAGTGCCCCCTTTTTTTTAAAAGGGCTGCAACAGTTTTTTGACCACTTATTCTCCTCCATATTTCAAATCATGTAATTATCAAACAGTTAATGAATTAAACTTAATAAAGACTAATAAAGCAGCTTCACAACAAAAATATCCTAGAAAGCTTCACTAAAAACACACTGTCCAAACTCACTTAAATGCCTCTTTGACCTCCCTTGGTGAGTCAAGAAGAAAGTATCTAAAGTGCAAAGAAAGGATGGGGAAGATTAAAAGGACCTACAAATAATAATTATTTTTTTACTTCTGAAGATGATTTAGATGAGGAAAAATTTCTTGAAAATTTACAGTTTTGTCATGTTGTATATCAAATGAAGGCCCTATTCATAAGCTTTAAAACGACACCTGTCCCATGTCTGTAGCATTCATCGTTATCCTGTAACTGGCGTTTGAAGGTATGGTGACAAGTGAATTTTGGCCTTTTTTGGCAATTTTGAACATTCAATATCTCAAAAACGGATGGACAAAAAAATCTGATTTTTTTTTAAACATCTCATGGTAAGGTACAAATGTACCGAAAATGAGCAAAATCCGTGACGTCAAGTTCCAAAATGTATTTTTTATTGGTTGATTTGACATGGAATGACCCGCACGTTGTTTCACTTAACGTCGCAGCAGTTTTCAGGAAACTATTGTATGACATTAAGTGAGGACTTCCTGTACTGTAGTACTTACTATGTATTCATTCTGAATTGAGCATTTCTGACCAATCCACAGATTGTTCCTGTAGCTATTTGAAAGGTATATGGAACCCCATGAAGCCCTAGTTGTGCTCAGTGGGCCCATATGGGAAACATGCATTTCCATATCCATCAACAGACACATCCATTAATTCTGAAGTGGGCCAGGTGTTCCTTGTGATACAGATGCATGTCTGGATGCACATGTCAACTGCATGTGCAGATGTCCCTTCCTTGGATTGGGGCTCTAGACTGCTATGTTCCAAACAGTTACATGCATCTAAACCAGGGGTTCTCACCAATGGTACTTCGGTTGACTGCTGGTGGTACTTGGATTGCCGGACCTCCGCTCTAACTCTCGCTTTCGGCAGCACATTTTTTGCTCCTTTGGCGGAGCCTCTTGGAAACTCAAGGTCCCTGCCACCTGCCCAGAGCCTCCTACCTGTGTTTTCTAGCCCCCGGAAACCCAGAGGTAACTGGCAATGATGTGATTGCCAGTCCCTTCTGCTGGTATGCAGCAGGAGAGTGGCGCTGGAGGTGGTACTCGGTCAGGAAGGGGTTGAGAACCCCTAATCTAGACCATTTACTTTACTTAAATTGGGCTACTTTATGCACAGCTCCATGGAGGATTGGTGCTTTGGGATGGTTTTTGACAATCTTTGAATAAGTTCCAGCAGTCCTCCCTAACAATTAAGGAAGATGCAAGGCCTTAGTATGCTAGTACAGTGGAATAATGGCTGTTAAAAATATAAGCTGAGGGAGTACTTGGAAACAAATGATCATTTCACCAATGAAGGAAAGCAAACAGCCCTGATTTACTCAGTTTTCATTCTTGGGCTCTATGCCATACGTGTAGGGCAGCATTTTTCAAACTGTGGGTTGGGACCCACTTGGTGGGTTGTGACCAGATTTCTGGTGGGTCCCACAGAGCCTCCAATGATAACACAGGTGCTAGAAAGATCAGATAACTAATTGCCTCAAGCTCTGAGGCTATTCAAAAATCAGATAGCTGCTAATTGCCTTGTAAACAGCTGAGCTCCTGCAGTTTGCAAGCTTGTGTAAATACAGGGAGATTAATCTTTGAGCTCTTTTTTCTGGTGGTTTAGTCCATCAATGACAGGTAGTGGGTCAGGTGAAGGCTGGGTCACATAACTAAGCCCCTCAAGCCTTGAGGCTATTCATTAGGGCTGCCTCATTATGAGAAATGGATTGAGGTTTTTTTTGCAAATGAATAATTTTTTTTATTTCTTCCTAGATCACCTTTTTGAAAGTCTCGTAAAGCTAGGTGGGTCCTGATAGTGTGTCATTTTAAAAAGTGGGTCCCGGTGCTAAAAGGTTCGGGAACCACTGGTGTAGGGTATTTTCAGATAGCTTTGTTGGGATTTAAAAAAAAAGTCCATCTGATGGCTTTTCATCACAGTAAGGTTGTTCTCACTTGCGGTGTGCTCTTAGGTAATACAGTATGTACTTGCTTGAATGACATCTTTCTTCTCTCTATATAAAATAAGATACAATGTAAAATAACCATCGGTAAATACAGTGAGCACCAGCTTTTTCATAGAAGGCTACATTAAAATGAGACATACCTAATTGCCTGTTGTTTCATGTTGCCTCCAAGAATCAATAAACAGACATGGAAATGGAGGGAGAAAGATATAATTAACCCTTACCTTATCTGCCATTTCCTTGTTCCATATCATCGCCCGCCCAGCAATTTTTCTCCCTTTGGGAGAATGCATGCTTTCAAACACATGCCTGTGAGATATGTTAGGACACTTATTTTCTTGACGAAGCAAGACCACTTTGGCAAAGTTTAAGATCCCCTCCACTAAAGGTGGACTATGCCTCAAATGCACCTTTAGTTCTGTCCAGAGCGTCTTCAGACTTGAAGCATGCCTGAAGCACAAAGACTTCTGGAGTTTCTGGTACGGCCTTTTTCCAAAGTCCAAGGTGCAATGACACAAAGCACCAATCAGCCCATGAGAAAGCAGCTTTCTACTTACATTTATTTCATCCCTGACCCAGTCCCCCCCCCATCTGTACCTATTCTCTTTTCTATATCCCCATGGCCTAGCCCATATGCATCATTCTTCAATAGACTTGCAAAGGGGATACATCGGGATACGTCCCCAGGAGCAGTTTCCATGCTCAGATGGCTTGCCGGGTCAGATTGCTAATCACTTGTGCAGACTGAATGCGGGTGTCCATCTAGATGCACATCGACATTGCAATGCACATTTGGACAGGAGGCAGTGCAGATTGTTTTCATCCATCCATATTGCAATATAAATGGGAAATGCTGCTGCACATCTGCAACTACAATCTTTAATTGCATGAACAATGTGGCAATACTTTCAGAATCACTGCCAGTTAAATACAGAATATTTTTTTATATTGGGGACAAAGGAAGTTACCTATACTGGGTCAGATCATTGGTCCATCTATCTCAGTATTGTTTATGCTGACTGGCAGTGCTTCCAGAGAGGGGTCATCTTCAGCCTAAACTGGAGATACGAGGGATTGTACCTGGGACCTTCTACATACAAAGCATACGCTCTACCACAGAGCTCTCTTAGGTATTGGAGTGGCTCTCCTAATTGATGCATGAGAATAAAGATGCAAGAATTCCTTACTAGACATTGTTTCGTCCTGGTGTCTAATATTGCTCCTGATACCTATCTCCATGCATCTTTTGTAATTCAATGAAATGACTGAGTTTCAGAATATCTTAAACTTTTAGTTGCCAGACAATTCTAGACCAATTAATCTACAAGTATGCGCATTTGGGGATGATATTCTCCAGTGACTCAGCAATGTAACAGATGGCAAAGCACTTAATATTTATTTCCATTTCACATCTCTATTGGAGCTAAACCCAGATATCTTATTTTATTATTCTGACAGTCAGGCAACATCTGTTGAGAACACTGTCAGCTGAATTACAGCCTCCCTGGCAGGTCTTGGGACGGACAGCATGAATTAATTTTGGCAATTCCAAATAGGGCTCCATGTCATTTTCTACTACAACACATTGCTTTTATTGCAGAAGTTTAATTTATGAATGCTGAACAGCTTTATATCTATACCCCAAAGAGCCTAAATTTATTCATATTGACACAGCCCCTTAAAGAAGGCTTTGTGCATTAAGTTGCAATAACAGTGGATTTATTTCAACTCATTCCTCAACCTTGACTAAGTTATTAGAAAAGAAATTATACACTCAGAGGGCTGGCTTTGGTTGCTTGGATATGAGGCACTCTACTGTCATGTGGGTAACTCCAGTGTTAAGGGTGACTTTGAGGATCCATTGGTGCAAACCAGATTATCTCAGATGTATGGCACTTGTTTTATTTGCATGGCATTTGGACATGAGAAGAAATTGGTAAGATGCCCTTCAGTTTGTAGGGCTGTCTTTACCATGAAGCAGATGTTTCAGGCAGCAGATGTTTCTCCCATTTTAACTTTTTGTTTCTGGTGTGCTATGGCTGGTTTGGTCAATTTGTTCAATTGTCGATACAATTTTAAGACCTCCACTGAGTTGACATAACAGTAGCCATTTGCTGCTTGTCTAATTCATTCAGGAATTCCAGACATTTTTGTCAGGAGCTGATGGGGCAATGGACAGCAATACCTAAATATAGTTTTGGAGGATGTGGAGAAGTTCAAAGCAGAAAGAGGTAGAAGCAATGGGAGAAGACTTAAGGGTAGCAACTATTGTTTGTTGAGCAGGCAAGGACATATGGGTGCACTTCCAGTGAGGGTCAATCCTATCCAATTTTCCAGTGCTGATAGCCGTGCCAACGGGGCATGTGCTGCATCCTGCAGTGGGGGGCAGTCACAGAGGCCTCCTCAAGGTAGGGGAACTTTACCCTTTACCCTCACCGCGGGGCTGCATTGCAGCTGCAACAGTGCTGGGTTGGATCCAATCTACTTTTCTTCAGAAAATTTTGGGTATGCCATGCTGTGTTCCCTACTCTGTCTTATGCCTTGAAATTGGACTCATTAGGTTGAACACATTGGCATGGTTAAGATTTGTGAAATACTGGCTGGCTTGTTACCCTTTTTAATACTACCAATGATAGTTTGATGCATCATCTGCTTTTGAACATGGTACCGTTTGGTGGGGTCATTGATCTTCATGCCAAGTTAAAATCAATGGGTCTGGATAGTGACACTTTAGGTATGATAGGCCAAGTCGTAGCATACAGAGCTATTAGGGAGAGAACTCTTGATATTGAACACCAAGAGTTAAGTAGTGCGGCTAATATTTCGTGTTCATCATTGTATTTTCACTTGCCTGTCGTGTTTGGTAAGATGCCATCTTATCTGCACCTGCTCAATAATCCACAGTTAAGAAGAGCCTTTATGCTGGCAAGGTGTAATGCTCTCCCTTCAGCTCTTCTCTGGGGAACCCGTGTCTATTCCTACACGTGTCATGCACATATAATAAACTCAAATTGGGGGAATCAGCATTACTTCTAGAGCGAGATGTCAACTGCAACAGTGTCTAATAATTTTGGGATTGTGACATGGATAGCAGTGTGAATAACCTCAAAGTACCTCTAATGATCCAATCCTGTCCCCCACCAGTTTACGCGATGCAGCCATGCGCTGCATGCTATGGTTCTGGGTCCTATTGACAGTGGGATCCAGTCCCACTCTTGTAAAGGATACATTTGGACTATAAATTAGGCTACCAGTAACCATGAGACTGAGCTTTTCAAAGAAGAAAGAGTTTACCTATGGCCCAATCCTATTTGGTCTTGCTGCCAGCAGAACGTGCGTTCCACTGGCCGTGACTGCTGCAAAAGCTCCATAAAGCGCTTTCTGGCAGTGTGCTGAGTAGGGCGCTGCCGGGATGCCAGTGGGAAGGCCGGAGCCATCCCACGTGTGTCATTGGCTCTCCTGCTGCCCACTGGAGCAGGTAAGCCAGCGGAAGAGGTGGGAGGGGGTGGGCGGAACGGGGGCAGGGAGGGGCGAAACTGGGCAGGGAGGGGGGCATAATGGGAGGGATGGGGAGGCTGTGGGAGGGGTGGATCAGGCAGCAATGACACACACTGGATCCTATCCCCTCCAGTAGCAGCCTTCCCGTCCCCTTTCTCTCCTTGGACTTGCGCCAGCAAAATTGCTAGCACAGGTCCGAAAGAGACCCATTGCAGAGCGGGAGGCTTATGCAGGGGGTAAGGGGATTTAGATCCCCTTTCCCTACTGAAGCCTTCCAATCTGCCCCCCCCCCAGATACAGCACACCCATTTTTGGGCCGGCTGCACCAGTGGGGCGAGAGGATAGGATAGGATTGGATTGTAAGGAATACAGGCAAACAAGAAAAAAAAAAAGCACGCTTACTTGGCTGAAGATATCAGTTACTTTTCTTGAGAAATCAGTTACATAGAATTTAAGTGGTTGTGGGAGAGAAAATAGCTCTGTTTTGGACAGGTAGGAGTTAAATAAAAGTGAAAGAAGAGAGAGTGAAAGGAGTGAGATGCTGCTGCTGTGCTGAGTTCCCTCCTCAGCCAGCCAGTGAAAAGGAGATGAGCAGGAGACTTTAAGCTTTGAGAACTGATGCATTTAGAAATAAGAGAGAAGGTTGTTATGCAGACCAAAGGGGAAAGAGGGTGATTACCAATCCTAATCTGCTGGGCAGACTAGTGTTGTCTTTCTAAGCAGCAAGTCTGGGCTTCATGGCTTCAGGTTCTAGGGGGAAAAGAAAACAACAACAAAAAAAGTGCTTCTTTGAGCAGGGAAGCTAGCTCCTCCAAGGGTGAGGGCAGCTACCAAAGCAAGAGGCTTTCCAGCTGGGACAAGTTTTCTCAAAAAGAAGATTGCATGGGAGCTTTCAGTGGGGAAGAAAGTGCCACAAAATGGTGGGGGTCTTTACGGGAAAGAGACCATCAAAGTGAACAGCAGCATGGACACCTTGGCAGAGAGGACGATGACAAAATTCTGCTTCCAGAGCAGGAGTAGTTATAAGACTACCAAGAAAAGCATTTTCGTGAAAACCGAAAGTGCCCGAAAATCACCGTTTTTCTCTGGCACCTGTGCCAGAGATTTTGCTGCTGCAGGTCCGAGTAGACCCCTCCGCACCACAGAGGCTTATCCTTGGGTAAGGGAACATTTGTTTCTTTACCCAGAGGAGATCTCTGGGACTGCCCCCCCCTGCAGGATGCAGCGTGAGCTATTTTGGCACAGCTGCATCAGTGTGGGGGGGGAAGCATAGGATTGGGTTGTTAACTCTTTTACAGCCCATTCCAACCCAACTCCTCTCCAAGTCAGGCATAAGTGTGGCCTAAGTGCAGCCTAAGTTAGGCAGAAGTTATGCCTGAGGTAGGTCAGAGTTATGCCTGAGTTAGGCAGGCTGCAGTTTCTGTGGCCCAGCACCACCCCAGGATCCAGACACTTATCTCCCAGGCAGGCAGGCTCTTCTCCAGGCTCCGTGTCCGGCTCGGGCATGTGCAGGCCTCTGTCTGCATGTGTCAGCGTCCATCCATGGCAGCTGCCGCAGGGTCTGTCGCAGCCCAGTCGCAAAGGGGCTGACCGCAGGCATGGGGGTTGTGCCAGTCATGTGGTGGGCGCAGGGCAGGTGACAGGTAAGCGAGGTGCCTGAGCCAGCTGCCACAGGGCACCCTGTGCATCAGCCACTCGCTGCAGGGGAGAGTGGCCGTCCCCCCTCCTGCAGAAGGTGATGCCACCCCCAAGCTACGTTGAGGCTGCACGTGGGAGTCATGGGGGGTGAGCGGGGGAGGGAAGGGAAGGAGGGGGTGGGAACGTCACACACAAGGGGGGTCTCATGAGGTCTGGAACTGCCTCTGACATGACTCGTCCGTGCGCTGCCTGAAGCCCTGGGCCTCCAGGGCCGTGGCTATGCCCACAAAGAAGGCAGCCCAGTGTGCTTTCTGCTCTGTGCCCCGGCCATGACCGAGAGATGCCATGGGCATGTCTGCTGCGAGCGTGAAGGGCTCACGCAGCTCATCACGACCCCAGTTGGGGCAACTACGGCGCCTCTCGGCAGGTGCTCTAGCAGGGTGGGGGTTGGCCAGCAGCCATCATCAGGGAGTGGGAGGAGAGGCAGACACACAGGCAGGCAGACAGGGGGTGCTGGGGAGGGGCATGGGTGGGTCAGACAGACAACAAGGCTGGTGGGAGACAGATTCCGAGAGAGGGGTCTGCAGAGACCGATAGGGACACAGGGGGCGCTCCGCAGATGAAGGTGATGCATAAACAGGCGCCTCTTATGCAGACAGACTTTGAGCGGAAGTGGCTGCATTACGGGCAGACCTTCGACGGAGGCGCCTGCATTATGGGCGGACCTTCGGAAGTGCCTTCATTACGGGCAGACCTTCGACGGAGGCGCCTGCATTACGGGCGGACCTTCGACGGAAGCGCCTTCATTATGGGCGGACCTTCGACGGAGGCACCTGCATTACGGGGCGGACCTTCGACGGAGGCGCCTGCATTACGGGCGGACCTTCGACAGGGGCGCCTGCATTACGGGCGGACCTTCGACAGGGGCGCCTGCATTACGGGCGGACGCCCTGGCTGTCACTGTTTGCCTGCCTGAGAGGCCCCCCTGACTCCCCCCTCCCGTCTGTGTGCCATGGGGGTCGCGTAGCGCCCCTGCTGGGTTCTCCCAGGGAAGGCTGTGGCAGTCCCTGGATGGGACTCATGTAGGGGCTTCAGTGCTGGGGGCTGTCAGTGTGTGTGTGGGGCAATGCTTGTGTAAACATTGGGCACATATGTTTCACTGGGGCTCTGCCCGAGGGGCATCTTCATTGTTCTGGAACGTTAGCAGAGATGGCCAGGCAAGGCTGCCAGGGGTAGTCACAGCAGCCAATCTGAAAGCAGCAGCAGCACACTTGCTCCATGGACCTGGACATGCAGGCTCTTCCCCTGTGGAACCACAGCCTGCTCCATAGAAAGGGGAGGGACAGCAAGTAGACAGCCAGGGAGGTGGAGCAGCAGCAGCAGCGCTGGCAGCTGAGGAGGGTTGCAGGGCTGGCTCCCTGACCTCTGGCAGCATCGAGGCAGACGACAGTGGGGCAACCAGACTGCAGGCCCAGGGGTGCTCCCAGGAAGGTAGGTGATAGTGGACGTTCCTGGGGAGACAAAAAACAAGGGGGAGTTACATGTCAGCTGGTATGTGGAAGCAGTCGCCATTGAAGACAAGCCAGTGTGTCTGTTGCAAAAGCCTGCAGGGAGAGAAATAAAACACAGGTGATAGGTGTGACACACATAGCATGGTATGAGCTGCTTACCTGGGTGTAAGGAGAGCATAATCCTGTAAGGGGAAAGGGTCAAAGAGAGAGACAACAACACAACTTGGGGGTCACAACCATGGCAAACCTAGCACTACTGACCTGTCAGTAGACCCTGTGGAGAAAAGGGGGGGGGAACAGCTGGTGTCTACATAAGGCTGACCGTTCCACACTTGTGGCATTGTCTGCTCACATGACTATAGGCAGCAATCATACACAACAGTGGTAAAGAGGCATGTATCCTATATATCATAGCAGGCAAAGCAGGCAGCTATGAGACAACACATTGGTAAAGAGGCATATCATAGCAGGCTATGCAGGCAGCTATGAGACAACACATTGGTAGAGAGACATGTCATGGCAGGCTATGCAGGCAGCTATGAGACAAGAAATTGGTAGAGAGGCATATCATGGCAGGCTATGCAGACAGCTATGAGACAGCACATTGGTAGAGAGGCATGTCATGGCAGGCTATGCAGACAGCTATGAGACAACACATTGGTAAAGAGGCATGTATCCTTCCTATATTTCTAAATGCAAAGAGGCAGCAGTCAGACCACATGTCAGCACAAACCCTGCTCTTACCTGCTCTTACCTGCTGGTGTTGTTGCCTGGGGGGGGGAAGAGGGGCTGGGAGAAAGACATGGATTAGCAAACACTTGCATGGAGGCAGCTGCCCAGGCACAGCTGTAAACAGGTTGGCCACAGCCAGAACAGCCCTCTCTGCCCTAGAGGGAGGCAGAGAGGAGAAGTGGGGTGTTTGTGAATTTTGCCCTCCACCAACAAAGTCCCACTTTGTGGCTGTGAGGGACAGAACCCCACGCCACGTGCTCAGAGAGAGAGAGAGAGAGACTGGGGGCCTGGGGCTGGGCTTTTGTGGGAATGAGGCTGGGTGGGGCTGGGTGCTGATAGGCTCCCTATCTTAGGCATAACTCTGTCGGTTTCCAGACCTAGCAGGCCCAACTCCGTCCTAACTCTGACCTAACTCAGGAGTAGGGTGTTAGAAATTTTCAGGAGAGGGCTGGCTTAGGTAAGGTAAAATGGCTCCTATGGGTCTCCTCGAATTTGGGTCCACCTTTTTGGTCGACCTAAATTTTGTGCCAGCATTTGTGTTGGAGGGGGCGTGTCTGTGCTTGCCAGGGTCTGGAATCCAACGTTAATTGGTTGCCGCCCCCGTTACACCCACGGTCCGCCCATGTTCCGCCCACTTTTAGGTCAACTTTAGGTCTGACTTGTGATGCTTAGCCCTTGGGTTGGAATGGGCTGTTCTTAGTCCGTTGGTCGTAACTTCGACCTAACTTTGACCTAACTTCGCCCTAAATGGTTGCATTCCAGACCTAACTTCGACCTAAACGACTTAGGCTGACTTTAGGTCTGACTTGGGCTGCTTAGCCCTTGGGTTGGAATGGGCTGTTAGTTACTCTGATCCTGAGCAGGACCATTTGCCTAAGTGCCCTCACAGCTTTCCAGTTCACCAAACATGGAACTAGGTGTAGATCTTCTGGAAGGTCCCTCTGAAGAGGAGGTTGATTTAACAAACTGAGGAGTGGCAGACTTTTGGAGTTTGAATTGAGCTACCCATCACTTATGACTGTCTGCTGTTTGAGAGGACTCTTGTGGAGAAGGCTGAGTTCAATACCTGAAGCCATTCAATTGCATCAGTGCATGGCTTCAAGTCAGAATGTTCTCTTTAAATTTATTGCAACATCTCCTAAGATATAGTTCTCTGGCAGTCTTCACACTCTGCTGCGGGATCAGTTAAGCTCTGGACTCTGTCAGAACAACATCTGCCTTCACTTTTAGCTCTCCAAGGTCCTGCAGAGCCTGACTCTGTCCCTGCTTCTACTAGCCTTGTATTCCAGAGTATTGGCTGGAACTTGATAGTAAATCTGACTGAAGGTCTGTATTTTTTAGATTTGACTTCACAACCCATTAGCTCATAGGTAGACTATAACAGGTTAACTATCCCCCCATCTTCATACCAACTATGGTGGTAGCAGCAAAAGAAGACCAAGCGTAAGTGCCTAGTAGTCAGTAACATCATCGTTCAGTTCATCTCAACATGAACGTCATGACTCATGTTTCTGCTGCATGAGACAGCCCTCCCTCAACACTAACACAATTTTTAGCATTGGTCCTTAATTAATCACTGAGCTTACTCTGGTCTGAGAGTGAAGTATATTAGTTGAAGATATTTGAGGGTCATAGCAATCGGGTTGCCAGATGTCATTAAAGTAATTTAAAGACAACTGCCTTATTCCAATTTGTACACTCTAACTCTAAAGACAGTATTGTGGTTGCACTGCTCCCCTTTAGAAATTTAGTTCTGGCACAACTACAGTAAAGCCTGTGACACACCGACTGTGCTGTGTTTCATTGCATAGAGCAGCGTCCACGCGCAGCTGGAAAAACTCAGTGTTTTCTTTTACAAGCTCACAACGCAGCGCAAGACAGCTGAGTTGCAGTGTGAGCAAAGTTGAAAAAAAAAGAACTTTAGCCACATTTGGCCAATGAGAGGCCACGTTCAGTGCTGTGGGGGCGGAATGCGGAGTGACGCATTGGCCAATCAGACTCAAATCTGAAAAGACTTGATTTTGATTTGCTAAAAGAGAGCAGGGGGCGGGGCAGGATGTCTTACCCTTTTCTGTGCGGCTTCCTTCAGTGTAGACAGGGTGCATTGCAGCACGTCAGCTACTCCTGCACCGCAACGTGACAGAATGCACTGAGACGTAGCTGGTGTGTCACAGGCTTAACTCATCTTTTGAAGTTGTTACATCACTGGTAACTGACTGGGCTTGCTGGATCAGTGAGTCTTGTTACCTTCCTATGTCCAGAAATGGGCAGAGGAATAGGAAAACTGACAGCCCATTCCAACCCAAGTGCTAAGCAGCCCAAGTCAGACCTAAAGTCAGCCTAAGTCGTTTAGGTCGAAGTTAGGTCTGGAATGCAACCATTTAGGGCGAAGTTAGGTCAAAGTTAGGTCGAAGTTACGACCAACAGACTAAGAACAGCCCATTCCAACCCAAGGGCTAAGCAGCACAAGTCAGACCTAAAGTTGACCTAAAAGTGGGCGGAACATGGGTGGACCGTGGGTGTAACGGGGGCGGAAACCAATTAACGTTGGATTCCAGACCCTGGCAAGCACAGACACGCCCCCTCCAACACAAATGCTGACACAAAATTTAGGTCGACCAAAAAGGTGGACCCAAATTCGAGGAGACCCATAGGAGCCATTTTACCTTACCTAAGCCAGCCCTCTCCTGAAAATTTCTAACACCCTACTCCTGAGTTAGGTCAGAGTTAGGATGGAGTTGGGCCTGCTAGGTCTGGAAACCGACAGAGTTATGCCTAAGATAGGGAGCCTATCAGCACCCAGCCCCACCCAGACTCATTCCCACAAAAGCCCAGCCCCAGACCTCCAGTCACTCTCTCTCTCTCTGAGCACGTGGCATGGGGTTCTGTCCCTCACAGCCACAAAGTGGGACTTTGTCGGTAGAGGGCAAAATTCACAAACACCCCACTTCTCCTCTCTGCCTCCCTCTAGGGCAGAGAGGGCTGTTCTGGCTGTGGCCAACCTGTTTACAGCTGTGCCTGGGCAGCTGCCTCCATGCAAGTGTTTGCTAACCCATGTCTTTCTCCCAGCCCCTCTTCCCCCCCCCCACAGGCAACAACACCAGCAGGTAAGAGCAGGGTTTGTGCTGACATGTGGTCTGACTGCTGCCTCTTTGCATTTAGAAATATAGGAAGGATACATGCCTCTTTACCAATGTGTTGTCGCATAGCCTGCCATGACATGCCTCTCTACCAATGTGTTGTCTCATAGCTGTCTGCATAGCCTGCCATGACATGCCTCTCTACCAATGTCTTGTCTCATAGCTGCCTGCATAGCCTGCCATGACATGCCTCTCTACCAATGTGTTGTCTCATAGCTGCCTGCATAGCCTGTTATGATATGCCTCTCTACCAATGTGTTGTCTCATAGCTGCCTGCTTTGCCTGCTATGATATGCCTCTTTACCAATGTGTTGTCTCATAGCTGCCTGCTTTGCCTGCTATGATATATAGGATACATGCCTCTTTACCACTGTTGTGTCTGATTGCTGCCTGTAGTCATGTGAGCAGACAATGCCACAAGTGTGGAACTGTTAGCCTTATGTAGACACCAGCTGTTCCCCCCCTTTTCTCCACAGAGTCTACTGACAGCTCAGTATTGCTAGGTTTGCCATGGTTGTGACCCCCAAGTTGTGTTGTCTCTCTCTTTGACTCTTTCCCCTTACAGGATCATGCTCTCCTTACACCCAGGTAAGCAGCTCAGACCATGCTATGTGTGTCACACCTATCAGCTGTGTTTTATTTCTCTCCCTGCAGGCTTTTGCAACCGACACACTGGCTTGTCGTCAATGGTGACTGCTTCCACATACCAGCTGACATGTAACTCCCCCTTTTTTGTCTCCCCAGGAATGTCCACTATCACCTACCTTCCTGGGAGCACCCCTGGGCCTGCAGTCTGGTTGCCCCACTGTCGTCTGCCTCGATACTGCCAGAGGTCAGGGAGCCAGCCCTGCAACCCTCCTCAGCTGCCGGTGCTGCTGCTGCTTCACCTCCCTGGCTGTCTTTCTTGCTGCCCCTCCCCTTTCTATGGAGCAGGCTGTGGTTCCACAGGGGAAGAGCCTGCATGTCCAGGTCCATGGGGCAGGTGTGCTGCTGCTGCTTTCTGATTGGCTGCTGTGACTACCCCTGGCAGCCTCGCCTGGCCATCTCTGCTAACGTTCCAGAACAATAAAGATGCCCCTCGGGCAGAGTCCCAGTGAAACATATGTGCCCAGTGTTTACACAAGCATTGCCCCACACACACACAGACAGCCCCCACCACTGAAGCCCCTACATGAGTCCCATCCAGGGACTGCCATGGCCTTCCCTGGGAGACCCCCATGGCACAGAGGGGAGGGGGGAGTCAGGGGGGCCTCTCAGGCAGGCAAACAGTGACAGCCAGGGCGTCCGCCCATAATGCAGGCGCCTCCGTCGAAGGTCCGCCCGCCATGCAGGCGCTTCCGTCGAAGGTCCGCCCGCCATGCAGGCGCTTCCGTCGAAGGTCCGCCCGTAATGCAGGCGCCTCCGTCGAAGGTCTGCCCGTAATGCAGGCGCCTCCGTCGAAGGTCCGCCCGTCATGCAGCCACTTCCGCCCAAAGTCTGTCTGCATAAGAGGAGCCTGTTTATGCATCACCTTCATCTGCGGAGCGCCCCCTGTGTCCCTATCGGTCTCTGCAGACCCCTCTCTCGGAATCTGTCTCCCACCAGCCTTGTTGTCTGTCTGTCTGTCTGTCTCTGACCCACCCATGCCCCTCCCCAGCACCCCCTGTCTGCCTGCCTGTCTGCCTCCCCTCCCACTCCCTGATGATGGCTGCTGGCCATTCCCCACCCTGCCAGAGCGCCTGCCGCGAGGCACCGACGTCGCCCCATCTGGGGGTGTGATGAGCTGCGTGAGCCCTTCACGCTCGCAGCAGACAAGCCCAAGGCATCTCTCGGTCTTGGTCGGGGTACAGAGCAGCAGGCACACCGGGATGCCTTCTTTGTGGGCATTGCCCCGGCCTTGGAGGCCCAGGGCTTCAGGCAGCACACGGGCGAGTCATGTCAGAGGCAGTTCCAGTCCTCATGAGACCCCCCTTGTGTGTGACATTCCCACCCCCTCCCCTTCCCTTCCCTCCCCCGCTCAGCCCCCAGTGCAGCCTCAACGTGGCTTGGGGGTGGCATCGCCTTCTGCAGGAGGGAGGGGACGGCCACTCTCCCCTGCAGCAGGTGGCTGATGCACAGGGTGCCCTGTGGCGGCTGGGCTCAGGCACCTCGCTCACCTGTCACCTGCCCTGCGCCCACCACATGACTGGCGCAACCCCCATGCCTGCGGTCAGCCCCTTTGCGACCGGGCTGCGACAGACCCTGCGGCAGCTGCCATGGATGGACGCTGACACATGCAGACAGAGGCCTGCACATGCCTGAGCCAGACACGGAGCCTGGAGAAGAGCCTGCCTGCCTGGGAGGTAAGTGTTGCCTGGATCCTGGGGTGGTGCTGGGCCACAGAAACTGCAGCCTGCCTAACTCAGGCATAACTCTGACCTACCTCAGGCATAACTTCTGCCTAACTTAGGCTGCACTTAGGCCACACTTATGCCTGACTTGGAGAGGAGTTGGGTTGGAATGGGCTGTGAGTGAGCAAAACTATGTGTTAGTGATTCCGGAAAGCAAAAACGTTGGTGGGAATACGTTTTCCCCTGGTCTGTTGACTCTATCAGTAGCACATGGAAGGTCAGAAAGTTCACACAGCCGCCATCATTTGGCCCATTCCAAATTTCATTGATGGCAGGAGAGCAACAGATGTGAGCAATTTATAAATTAATACAATGAGCAAGACATAATAAAAAGAAGCAAGACTAGCTGGCAGCAAGGGACACTGAAGACCACATTCAAAGCGGCAGCTCTCCAGTGCTTAGCAATGCTAAGTTAGGATCACAGTTCTAGCCTTTTGCCTAGAACCCACTTCTGAGCTATACTCCAGTTGAAGGATATTCCTGTCTGGCTTAATGTCCATACTGTCACCATTAGAGCTGCTATTGACCTTATCTGATGCCGTTTGGCCAATGCTCATAATAGCTATTCCATGTTCAAAGGCAGAATAATGAGCATATTACAGGAACTATTAAAATGATATGAAAGAAAAGTGTACACTTAGTTCCATAGAATCAGACAGAACTTGGTTGTATCTGTTTTGGGGTGACAAAAACGTTCATATGCAACTGATATGTTTTTGAGAAATTGGAACCAACTTTCTTATAGTCCACAGATACGCGTATGAGTCCTAGGTTACTAATATTGCTATAAGAATGATTGAAACTAATACAGCCTGACAGAAAAACAAAACACTTCTAAAGATATCTCAGCTATTAAACAAGAAAAAGGGAACAGAACAGGAATTAAAATATTTACACAGTGGAGAAGGGTGATGCAGCCAGCAGCAGTCCTATGAAACATAAACACCTATAAAGGGTTTGGAATCTCCCTTATACTGATGCTAGCCCTAAGGAACCAGGCACGAACATGGACACACTCCGGCTGCCAATATTTAAATATGAGCAAGTCCTACAGATTCGAATGAGACTCGCCCTTCTGTAACTGTGAGCAAGATCGTGGCCTTATATCTGGAAAATGAAGATGCTGGCTGCAATCTTACACGTGCTAACTTGGGAGCAAGCCCCATTGAACTCAATTGGACTTACTTCTGAGTTAAAATGCATAGGACTGTTTTGTAAGGCAAGGAGAATTTAAGAAAAGCTTGCTGGATTAGGACAAGGGCCCATCTAGTCCAGCTTCCTGTGTTTCAAGTGACTCACCAGATGCCTCTGGGAGCCCACAAGACAATGATACCTGTATCCTGTTGCCACTCCTTTGCATCTGGCATTCAGAGATAGGCTACCTCTAAAACCCGGAGGTTGCATACAGTCATCATGGGTTACTTGTAACCTGTAAACGTTTCCATAAAGGAGTTCCACAGATTAATTACGCACTTGGGTAAAGAAATATTTCCTTCTGTCTGTTACATGTATAAATCAAAAATAATAGCAAGCAAAGATTGCCTTTCACTCAAGGAAGAGACCTTATCTCCCCTTCTTTCTGCTTGAGGACACGTGACTTGAGTAGTTATCTGGTGTGTGTGTGTGTGTGTGTGTGTGTGTGTGTGTGTGTGTGTGTGTGTGTGTGTGTGTGTGTGTGTGTAGGGAGCTACAGAGCAAAGGAATTTGGAGAAGATCGCCTCTTCCCTCTTGTGCAAAAGGAGTTTGTATTGCAAGCAGAAAAAGGCGTCAGGATGCAATCCAATATGCTCAGTGTAAAGAAGATGATGGAGAAGATGGAGGTGGTGGTGGCAGCGATCCGACAGCCAGCAGGAGGAGTAGGTAAGTAAAAAATACCCCATAGTAGACTGCTCAATCTCCTATGGCTCTCCATTTTGCGGGCGTAAGTCTGAGGAGAGAAAAGGGCTGGGGTGGCCTGGTAAATAGGGGATAGGATCCTGGAGCACGCTGGTGCCGCCAAGATTCTTCCCCTCCCTCTGCCTCCTTGCCCCCTGCCCCCCTCCCTGCCTCGAAACTCTTCCTGCTCTCCCCATCCCCACCCACAACATGCCTCTGCTGCCACCAGCTTATGGCGGTGGCTCTGGCAACAGCCCGGAAGCACGTGATAGCGGCCCGTCTTTCACATCCACCAAAGGGCCTTGCGCTGCCAGAACGCTAGTTTCTGTGGCACAAGGCTCCAATAGGATTTGGGCCTTACTCTCCTCCCAGGCCCAGCATGCATGCTGCATCCATTGAATCACCAGGCTGCTGTTGGACCACCTGTAGATCTTTCAGTGGAGACCTATGGCTTTGCTCTTCTAAGTTTCCTTATGTGTATCTACTTATAATACTTACATATCATCCATACATCAAATCACTGAAATAATAAATATATGTAGGCAATTCTGCATGCAGTTGTGTGTCACCATGCATGCCAATGCTGCTTAGCCAGCAAGTGTGATTGTGGGAATCTGAGCTGCAGTGGACAGTGACTTAGTTGTCTGTGCATGCAAGTGTAGTCTGGAAAGCCAGCCTAAGGGCTGGCTCTTTGCCACTGACTTTAATGTAATCAAACTCTCACTCCTCATCTGCTGCTATAGAAATAATTTATATCATCAGTTTAATGCTCTCATTGTTTTGTAAGGTCAATTAACAGGAAAGTATGAACCGCACAGAAGCAAAGTCTTGTTAAAATGAAAAGTTTCTAATACAGGAATGGGCAGGCATTTTGGAAAATATTGCCAGATTTATTCATGGATTAATGCTTTAATCTGGAAGATTGGAAAATTTCACTTTGGTTGAAAATTGGAGTGTGAAAGAGGTGTGTGTGTGTGTGTGTGTGTGTGTGTGTGTGTGTGTGTGTGTGTGTGTGTGAGTGATTTTTGTTACGCAATGCATCAGCTCGTATGCCAAAACCTACAAGATGCCAAGATGAAAGTTGGAGCAGATTTTTACAATTGAGTTGTAAAGTTTGAAAGTAAATCTTTGTAATGGAAATGCTGACGGATCCTTCACTAGTGGATGCTGCCATAATAGGCTGCACAATTTATAATCATTACCTGTTAGCCACCTGGGATAGAACATTTCCCAACCTACAAAAAAGTTAATTACTTGATTAACCCTGTGAACTTCATTTTATAATCTTTCCCACCGTAGTCCGTGAGAGACATTCATTTGCTGGACGAATAATACTGTACAGCCACTGGTTATAGGGGAGGAAAAAAAATCACCATCTGTGAAATAGCCAGAGACTACTTTGTACTTGGCTTTAAACTTTAAAAAATCCCTTGGGGGGGGGGGTTGCAGAGGAATAATACAATGTATAAACACTATGCAACTTTATAACAATGCCCCCCCCCGGCAGAAAAAAAAGTATTTTAAAAGAATGACAGTATTTTGGAAATTTGTACTTCATGGGTCCAATAAAGTCTTTTAGCATATCACAGAAGACTGGGAATATTAGCACCAGTGCACCTTGCACCTTGCGTACTTTGCATACAAATTCCCAGTGGATTGAGCTTACAACAGCTGTTAGTATTAGTTAAGCGTAGTTTATATCAGTGGCGTCACTGTGACGCGCGTCATCCCAGAGCAGGGGACGCGCGTCACCCCCCCCCCGACTCACCCCCCCTACAGAAACTTACCTTTTCCGGCGCTCGTCACCCTCCGGGAGCCGGCCAGGAAGCGCTCCAGGGCCTTCTGAAAAGAAGAGGCCCTGGAGCGCTTGTGTTAAAACGCGAACTTTGAAGATTTTCGCGCATGCACAAACCCTTTTCTGAGGGCAAGGGCCTGCCCTCTTGCCCTCAGGAGGGTCTGCGCATGCGCGAAAATCTTCAAAGTTCGCATTTTAATGCAAGCGCTCCAGGGCCTTCTGAAAAGAAGAGGCCCAATGCGCTTGCGTTAAAACGCGAACTTTGAAGATTTTCGTGCATGCGCAGACCCTCCTGAGGGCAAGAGGGCAGGCCCTTGCCCTCAGAAAAGGGTTTGCGCATGCGCGAAAATCTTCAAAGTTCGCGTTTTAACGCAAGTGCTCCAGGGCCTCTTCTTTTCAGAAGGCCCTGGAGCGCCGGCCGGGCCGGACGCTCCCCAGCCTCGGAGCGTCCGGCCTCCGGAGGGTGACGCGTGCCGTCGCGGAGGTGACGCGCATCACCCCTTGGCGCACGTCACCCCCCGGCGGCCCGCCCCGCCCGCCACGCTACAGTGACGCCAGTGGTTTATATGAATAAACGTTCCCTTAACTTGAGGAGGCCTCCGTGGCTGCCTCCTCCCCAGTATGCAGTGTGTATCCTGTTGGCATGACTGCATCGGTGCTGGAAAGTTAGTTAGGATTGGGTTGTCGGGCATTTTAACTACAGATGCTGTGTTTTTATCATTGGCATTTTTGACCTTTTTATTAAAATCTTTAAAAAACAAAACAAAACAGATTTTACCTGGATTGTTGCTATGCAGCTTATATTCTTGCTTTGTCTTATTTTACCTTATTAGTCATCATTGATTTTATGTTAATTTTCTGTAAGCCACTAAACCATACTGGAGAGGCAGGATATGCGTTTATTAAATAAAATGTGTTAGCTAGGTTGATGGGCAGCGCAATTCTGCCCAAGTTTAGGGCGGCGGAGTGAGTGCTCCACCGCCCTAAGCAGTCACAAATGTGCCATAAGGCGTTATGCCGGCAGCCCTTACTCTGCCACCAGATCTCCATGCGGCCACCAGAGGAAGGTAAGCAATCCCCCGGCAGCCGCATGGGCGGTCCGGGAGGGGGCCATTGGCCATGCCAGCTCGGGAGGGGGCGGGGATGGCATCTGCCATATCCCCGTCCCCGTCTGGTGCGGCTGTTACATGGCCTCCCCCAATTTCCACCAACTAAATAGCTGGCAGAAATTTGAGGAGGCCTATTGGGCCTCCCCCGGTTTACACCGGGGGGGGAAGGGGATGAACGTCCCCTTTCCCCGAGTAGACCTCCGGCCCGGAACAGGGATAGGATCCGGTGGGCGGGTCTGGGCCGCGCGCCAGATATTTACATAGGATTGCGCTGACAGTCAGTGCAGCCTCATGCTTAACATTTACCTGACCAAGAGTTACTCCACCTTATGCGAAGTGGAAGAGAATAAGAGTAAAAGCAGAATGCTCTTGTAAGACCTCAGCAACGGTCAGTTCCAGGCTTTGGGGAGCTGCCTGGCTGGTCAGCCCAGGAGGCTGAGGACAGGGACATTGTCCAAAACAGGTAGTGCTGAATTCGAGAAAACTCAGACCAGGGTCCAAGAGCCATAGGCATGAGTGGCATAAGAACTAGGCAGAAGGGCGACATTGGAGGAGACAGAAGCAGCTGTGAGGTCAATTTCAGACAGAGGTCACAATTTAAATCACAATCCATTTTTTTAAGCACTGTTCTTTCTCTTTTGGTTTTCTGGATATCAGTTGTGTTTTCTTGGTTGTGTGCTTGTCCTTTTTTTTTTTTTTTTTGCTTTTATTGCCTTCTTAAATTTATGTTGTGAGCTGCCATGAATCTTCAGAGATAAGGCAAGATGTAATTATTTTAAAAATAAGACAACACTGCAGTGGTGTCACTATACCGCCCTCCGTGACGTCACCACTGGAAGTGACATCACCACCACCGCCGCTGCAACTCCTGTCCGAAATGCATGGTGGGAGGGTGGGCCAAACCGATCGCCTTCTCCGCTGCCTGCTGTTACCACCACCAAAATGGCATGGTTGTCCCCCTTGCGACTTTGTCGCCCCCTGCTTGTTGCCCCCCGCCCCGACGCTTCTGCCACATTGAGGAAAGATAAATTGGGTAGAATTTTTGTTGCACTAACAAGTTGCTCAAACTGAACAGCGAATGTTCAGGCCTTGGTTTTGTTTGGCCTGTTGCACTGGGATTGGCTGTGGCAGTCAGCTGACTGTGTGGTCAGGCAGGCTGGTATTGCAGCTTACATGGCATCCTTGAAGCTCAGTCTACCTGGTTGCTGTCAGAGACTGCGTGCTGGGAGTCCTAGTTTCAGACATCCACTTTGGCAGAGCCTTTCACACAATCATTATCAAGTGAAATTTATGTTGCAGGATCACCTGGTGGTGACTTTGATATGCTGAAAGAAAGAAAGAAAGAAAGAAAGAAAGAAAGAAAGAAAGAAAGAAAGTCAGTTCCAATTCAAGAGTTGAGTACTTAATGTCCCAGTGCTGTCAGTGCTCTGAGTGAATATAATTTTCAGCCATTCCAAATCAGAGGACATTTGAGAGCTACATTGAGCAGCTACAATCCTCAATGTCCTTAACAGTTACAAGGCTATTGCCTTTCTATGGAGTCTTATATTAAAAGCTCAACTGGACACAAATGGGAAGATATTGGAAGATATTGCAAATTTTGCATGCATTGAATAAGGTTAACAATCTTCACACTTGCATTTAACTTTCCTAATTATTTTCATCACAAATAATCGTTCTCTTTTTTGGTCTTAATACTAGGGAGTATTAGAATATGTGATTGAGGATGAAAATTAAGCTCAACTAAATTTACAAGGCAGCACATAAGAGATGAACACTTAATTTACTTACATTGTACCTCAAATTTGTTGATGCAGGCAAGGAGCTAATCAGTGGCTGAAATGAGCTGAACCTTGGAAAAGAGCTCCTAGTTAACTAGGGGCTGTTGAGTCTGTTTAATCCTGGGGTTAATGATCATGAAGTCTAAAAGAAGAAAACAACAGTCATTTTGCTTTTAAGCTGTTTGATACACTAAGCAGGAGGCAATGACTTTATCCATTTTTAAGAAGGAACAAGTGAAATCATTCACTCAAATACATTCCTTGGGTAAGTCTGTATGATGCTCTCAGATCCAATGGAAAAAAAAAAAAACCTCACTGAAACAGCCATACATGGGTAATTTCATTACAACAGTATAGCAGTCACCTCTTGTTTTCTTAAAATATCATTGAAAGATTGGTTCTTCTGTTTATGGTTACATTTTTAACCCGTATCCATAGCAAACTCATTCAACTCGGTGTTACTAGAACAAAAAATTGACATGGCATCACTTGGTTGGCTTAATATCAGGAGCAACGAATTATTAAATCTGCACTGTTATTGTTTAGAAGTTTTTGAAAGTGCTCAGAATAAACTTGCAGTGACTATTTGGATAAGAATAACGAGACAGGTTAGAAAAAAGTACAGGATGCAAAGAATTCACTTTAGTTAGTATAAAGCAGAGGCAAAAATAAGTTTAATAAGAATAGACTAACCAGCTGTAATTCTATACACAGCTACATGGAAGTAAGAACTCTGTGGCACTTGCTTCCAATACAGTTGCATAGGATCATGGTGCATGTACAATTCTACGCGATGGCATGCTTGATTGGAAGCAAGTCCCGTTGGACAAAGGGGTAGGTTTTGTGTAAACATAGCAATGGGCTGAAAATGAGTTAAACCATAATTTATTGTTCGTTGTCTTGAGGACTTAGTAAATGGAAAGATGGGATCAAAATGTAAAAAATAAAAAATGGTAGTTCAAGGTTGTTCTCACAAGCAAGTATTTTCAAGCACCTGGTTCTAGAATATAGGCTGTAGGAATTCAACCTGATTCTCTGAAATAGGTGGCACAAGTGCTGAACATGAAATTGTGGCTCCAATCCTATCCTCTCGTCTTGCTGGTGGAACATGTGTTCTGCCGGTGGAAGTGAGAGGATGCTGGCGGAAGTGACACAATGAGGCCACTAGCGCAATGACTGGCGGCTGTGAGTGCGGGCTGGCAGAGAGGACTCTGTCTGCTGGCACCGGTGAATTGGCAGTGGGAGTGGGCGGTGGAAGGAATGGGGAGAGCATTGGGGGGGGAGGTGTGGAGGTGGAATGGAGGCGAGAGGGCAGTTACCGGCAGAACCAAGGAGACCCACTGGGGAAGTGGAGGCTTTCCCCAGGCTAAGGGAATGAAAGCTCCCTTACCTTGAGTAGACCTCTGTGACTGCCCCACCCATAAGATGCAGTGCGCACTCCGTTGATGCGGCTGCATCGGCGGTGTCTGTGTGTTTCGATAGGATTGGGCTGTGCCTTATACTACAGAGTCAGGTCATTGGTCCATCTAGGCCTACATTGTCTTCCCCAATTGGCAGGAAGAAGGATTTCAGGACGAAGTGTTTCCTCAGCCCTTCTACCTGAGATCCTTGAAAATGAAGATTAAACCCGGGACCTTCTGCTAGTTTTCCAGCTTGGAAGATGGGAAATCTAATGCTAATTTTCCAGAAAGCCTGACCATGGCATAACAGATTTCAGGAAAGTGTGGAAAGGAGTTGATGCAGCACAGAGCTAGAGTAACGCTCTCTAACACAGAAGTCTGATGTTTTGATACCACAAAGGCCTTCGGTGTGGTGACTAACAGTCCACTGCGTAGCCTGGTGATTCCTCATGTATTTCCCCCACTCCCCCGTTATTGGCTTGCACTGCAGTATATTCTTGAAGCCCTGAGTTGTTAGTTGCTCGGGTGCAGGGAACTGGGCCATTGATTTGCAGCTAGCCAAGGGATTGGGTCATTGTGAAATCCCATTGGGGGAGGGGCCATTGCTCAATGGTAGAACACATAGTTTGCATGCAAAAGGTCCCAGGTTCACCTCCAATTAAAAACACCAAACAAAAGAGTGCAGGTAACTCTCTACCTGAGACCCTGGATGACCACTGCCAGCGAGAGTAGATAATACTGCAGATGATGGACCAACGGTCTGGCAGAAGCTTCATATGTTCATCACAGTTCTGCAGGTTTCAAGAGTCCAGTGGCTCAACGGGGAGGTGGAGCATGAGAAGTTGGCAATGCGCAACCATTCTCCTCTTCGATGTGCATAGCCCTGAACGATACATTTGGCTGCTCATTTTCTTAAAAGAAACTTTGTCCCTTTCACTCACTCGTCTCCTAAAATAATGACCTCAATCCTTTTTTTTTTTTCCCCCATTAGGTTTGCTGTTCACTCTTAACCAAATAAACAAACTCCCCATTCATGAAACATTTTACAGTCTGCCAATAATGCTGTGCTAAACTTGTAGGGGAACTTAAAATTAAAGGCAAATATTTTCTTTCTAATCTTCTTCTAACTGTATTAGGTATCTTCTACCTTCCTTACTGTCCTCTCTATATTTTAAATGATCATGCATTCTTACTTTTTTTAACAAGGTTTTTTTTTTTAAACTAACCATGATTATAACTTGAATCTAAATTGTTCCTTAGGAAAAAAAATTATACTTACAGCCCAATCCTTCTTAACTATTGGCCAGCAGAGCATGCGCTCAGCTGATCTAAGGTGTTGCAAAAGTGCCTGAAAGCACTTTTGCGGCTCCTCAGGAGTAAGCAGTGCTGGCGCGGAGGCCGGAGCTGCTCACTTCGCCGTCCCCTGCACTCCGCGCTGGCCGACCCAGGTAAGTCCTGTGCCAGACGGTGGGAGGGTGTGGGGAGGATGGGCCGGGTGGCAGGGGACGGGGCCATTGGCCAGCCTGGTCTGGGAGGGGGGCGGGGATATCGGCACCGATATCCCAAGTCCCTTCCTGGACCGGCCTTACACAGCCTCCCCAGATGCTCTGGTGGCAGTGGCCTGCTGGATAGGATTGGACCGTAAGTCACCTGACCTAGTAGTGCCTTCATAGAAGGGGTGAGATTTAAACTGGGTTACAGCTCCCTCTATTAGCTCTATGTTCTTCATTAAAAAGGAAACAGGAAACAAGTTATCGGGTTTGCATTCAGCCAAGCGGAGAATGGCCGAAAGGTTACTTTCGGTCAAAGCGGAAGCTAGCGGTTCTGTTTCCAATTAGTGGTTCCCGCGCTTTTTAGCGGCTTGGGCTGTATATATTTAGCACTTCTCCACGGACAATGACATCTAACAGTTTTTACTGTGCTGCCTTGACAAAATCCCACGAGAGGGAAGAAACGTTGGCATGAGACTTAAGGACTTTCTTGCCTGTGGTTGGAAACCTTTTAATGCATATGTCTTAATAGTATGTGTTTTTAAAGAATTTCTTCAGACTACAATTGCGAGTTTAAAGTATCTTTATTTCTCAATTTTTAAAGAATACATGGCTGTCATACCCATATTTCCTGTTTTGCTGAAAACAAGTTATCTTGTTGGCTGTGTGCTCCCTGAGGCATCTGGTGGGGCCACTGTGTGATACAGGAAGCTGGACTAGATAGGCCTTTGGTCTGATCCAGCAGCCAGGCTCTTCTTATGCTCTTATGTTCTTAAAATATAGAAGGTAAAGGACAACATTGAAGAAAAGCAACTAAAATCAAAAGTGCAAATACCGAAACCTCAAGCTGTTAAGAAAGTAAAGAAAAAGCATATGTATGTGCACACACACACAGGGCCAGCCCATCCATGACGACAAGTGAAGTTGCCTCAGCCAGCAGATGGGGGGGGGTGTTGCCCGTCTCTGCCCACCAACCTGCCTCCACTGCTCCTCCTTTTCCTTCTACTCCCTGGGTTGGAAAAGGGCAGAGAGGAAGAAGAAATGTGGAGGGGAGGAGAGTGCTGAGCAGGAGCAGAGGCTGGCACATCATTGGGTAAGGGAAGAGCAGCATTTGGCAAGCCACCTCAGTTGTCAGAAGGTCTTGGGCCGGCCCTGCACACCCCACAGCCACACCCGGGTTGTTATTGGAACAACAGTTATAGTGTAGACTGTTTCGGTCATTAAAGGTTTTGCTCTACCCACAAGTCTTGTGATGGAAATAAGACATGGGCACTATTTGCAAGATCTGCTTCCAGATTTCTTGCCTTACCCATGTCTGATTCATAAGTGAGTAAATATGGGCATAAGTCCTTCCAATGTTTTGATTCTTGCCATGGGAGCAACTTGTGGGTACTACATTCCTGTAAACTGTAGTGATGGAGGCAACTCTAAGCGGGAATTACTGAACACATCATCATTCAAGTTCCACTGAAATGAACTGAGTTTTTGAAGAACAATTGCTTGGTGAATTGGGCCCAGGGGTGGATGGTGAGGGAAAGAGAGGAAGAAAGACAAACTGCCCGATTCTGCCTAAGATGTAGCAGCTGGCCTAAAGGGCTGGCCACTGCATCCTAGTCAGGATGTGGAATGCGCCGGCACAACCTGGGGTCACTTCGGGGTGACTTTCCTCTGGTGTAAGCTCCGAAGGCCCCAATGGGCCTCCTCGGATGCACACCAGCTCTTTAGCTGGTATGCATCAGGGGAGGCCGTGTAAGGCCAGCCCAGCCTGGGAAGGGGTGTTGGATCTCAACGCAACCCAGCGCCGATATCCCCACCCCCTCCCAGGCCAGGCTGGCCAATGGCCCCCTCTCTTGCCACCCCGGCCCACCACCGCACGCCCCTGTGCCGACCCGCGCAGCACTCACCTGGGTTGGCCAGCGCAGGTTCAGGTAGGTGGTGGAGTGAGCGGCGCTGGCCTCCACACCAGAAGAGCTGCAGAAGTGTCTTACGGCACTTATATAGGATTGTGCCAAAAGTGCTGTATCTTTCTTTGGAGGTCCATTTTGGAGCAAAGTGGTAGAAAGATGCAAGAAGGAGAATGAGGGTCAGACATGTACTTACCATGTTGATGCCCATAATTTTTGCATGTGGAACAAATGCAGGCTTGATCACCATGTAGTACAAATACATGCTTGAAGCACCCATTTCTGATAAAATGCTTAGTGCCTGCAAATCTATGCATATTCGCCTGGGAGTAAGCTCCAATGTCGCTTGGAACAGCAAGAACCCTATGGTAATAATGTTGTGATTCCCAGGATTTGGGCTAGATCCTGAATTGCAGAACATACTTGGACTGCTAGGAGATCAAATCAGTCAATCCTAAATGAAATCAACCCTGACTGTTCCCTGGAAGGACAGGTACTGAGGCTGAAGCTCAAATATTTTGGCCACCTAATGTGATCCCCTCATGGATCATTGCCTTGTCGTGGCGAAGGGGCTTGCGTAACTCAATGAAGCCATGAGCTATGCCGTGCAGGGACACCCAAGACGGACAGGTCGTAGCAGAGAGTTCTGACTAAAAGTGATCCACTGGAGAAGGAAATGGCAACCCACTCCAGTAACCTTGCCAAGAAAATCCCATGAACAGTACCAAAAGGCTAAAAGATATGACGCCGGAAGATGAGCCCCTCAGGTCGGAAGGTGTCCAATATGCTACTGAGGAAGAGCGGAGGACTATTCCAAGTAGACCCAGAAAGAGTGAAGCGGCTGGGCCAAAGCCAATAGGACGTCCAGCTGTGGATGTGTCTGAGGTTGAAAGGAAAATCCAATGCTGCAAGGAGCAATACTGCTTAGGAACATGGAATGTGAGGTCTATGAACCAAGGCAAGCTGGATGTGGTCAAAAATGAGATGATAAGATTGAACATTGACATCTTGGGAATCAGCGAACTAAAATGGACGGGCATGGGCGAATTTAAGTCAGGTGACCATCATATCTACTACTGTGGGCATGAATCCCTTAGAAGAAATGGAGTAGCCCTCATAGTCAATAAAAGAGTGGGAAAGGCAGTACTGGGGTGCAACCTCAAAAACGACAGAATGATTTCAGTTCGAATCCAAGGCAAACCATTCAACATTACAGTAATCCAAGTGTATGCCCCAACCACTGATGCCGAAGAAGATGAAGTTGACCGGTTCTATGAAGACCTACAACACCTTCTAGAACTAGCACCCAAAGAAGATGTCCTTTACATCATAGGAGACTGGAATGCTAAAGTCGGAAATCAAGAAATAAACGGAACAACAGGCAAGTTTGGCCTTGGAGCGCAAAATGAAGCAGGGCAAAGGCTAACGGAGTTCTGTCAAGAGAACACGCTGGTCATAGCAAACACTCTTTTCCAACAACACAAGAGGCGACTCTACACATGGACATCACCAGATGGTCAATACCGAAACCAGATAGATTATGTGCTTTGCAGCCAAAGATGGAGAAGCTCTATACAATCAGTAAAAACAAGACCTGGAGCTGACTGTGGCTCAGATCATGAGCTTCTTATTGCAAAATTCAGACTTAAACTGAAGAATGTAGGGAACACCACTAGACCAGTCAGATATGACCTAAACCATATCCCTTATGAGTATACAGTGGAGGTGAAGAATAGATTTAGGGCATTAGACCTGGTAGACAGAGTGCCTGAAGAACTATGGACGGAAGTTCGTAACATTGTACAGGAGGCAGCAACTAAAACCATCCCAAAGAAAAAGAAATGCAAGAAAGCAAAGTGGCTGTCAGATGAGGCTTTACAAATAGCTGTGGAAAGAAGGAATGCAAAAAGCAAGGGTGAAAGGGAAAGATATAAACAACTGAATGCAGAGTTCCAGAGAATAGCAAGGAGAGATAAGAAGGCCTTCTTAAATGAACAATGCAAGGAAATCGAGGAAAACAACAGAATGGGGAGGACTAGAGATCTCTTCAAGAAAATTAGAGATATCAAGGGAACGTTTTGTGCAAAGATGGGCATGATAAAGGACAAAAAAGGCAAGGACCTAACAGAAGCAGAAGAGATTAAGAAGAGATGGCAAGAATACACAGAAGAACTATACAAGAAAGATCTGAATGTTCCTGATGACCACGCTGGTGTGGTCACTGACCCAGAGCCGGACATCCTAGAGAGTGAAGTCAAGTGGGCCTTAGGTAGCATTACTAACAACAAAGCTAGTGGAGATGATAATATCCCAGCTGAGCTACTTAAAATCCTAAATGATGATGCTGTGAAAGTGCTGCACTCAATATGCCAACAAATTTGGAAAACTCAGCAGTGGCCAAAGGATTGGAAAAGGTCAGTTTACATTCCAATTCCAAAGAAGGGCAGTGCCAAAGAGTGTTCAAACTACCGTACAATTGCACTCATTTCACATGCTAGCAAGGTTATGCTCAAAATCCTACAAGCTAGGCTTCAGCAGTACGTGGACCGAGAACTACCGGACGTACAAGCTGGGTTTCGAAGAGGCAGAGGAACGAGAGATCAAATTGCCAACATGCGGTGGATCATGGAGAAAGCACGAGAGTTCAAAAAAAACACCTACTTCTGCTTCATTGACTACGCAAAAGCCTTTGATTGTGTGGATCACAACAAACTGTGGCAAATTCTTAAAGAGATGGGGGTACCAGACCACCTTACCTGTCTCCTGAGAAACCTGTATGCGGGTCAAGAAGCAACAGTTCGAACCGGCCATGGAACAACAAAGGCAAAAGGAGAAGGGGAAGGCCAAGGATGAGATGGTTAGACAGCATCACCGATGCAACAAACATGAAAATGAGCGAACTCAGGAAGATAGTGGAGGACAGGAAGGCCTGGCGGGACATGGTTCATGGGATCACGAAGGGTCGGACACGACTTAACGACTGAACAACAACAAATGTGAAGAGAGGACTCTCTGGAGAAGACTCTGATGCTGGGAAAGATTGAAGGCAAAAGGAGAAGGGGAAGGCAAAGGATGAGATGGTTAGACAGCATCACCGATGCAATGAACATGAAAATGAGCGAACTCAGGAAGATAGTGGAGGACAGGAAGGCCTGGCTGGCGGGATACGGTTCATGGGATCACGAAGGGTCGGACACGACTTAACGACTGAACAACAACAACAACAACCAGTCCAGCATACTTGCTTAGGCTGGAGTTGAAGTATACTACTACTACTACTACTACTACTACTACTACTACTCCTACTACTACTACTACTACTACTACTACTACTACTACTACTACTACTACTAATAATAATAATAATAATAATAATAATAATAATAATATAAACCTTATTACTGGTACCCACCCACCCATCCTCTGGGGACAGAAAGACCTGAAGGCCCTTTGAAGGAGGCCATAGTAGCTGAACTATGTGTGGGAGGAGGTGGTCCTTAAAGTAGCATGGCCCCAAACTTAGTGTTTAGCTGTTGAAGGTTAAAACCAGCACCATGAATCGGGCTCAGGAACAGACCAGGAGCTGGTTCCATTATTTCTAGACTGGTAAGATATATGTCCCACCCACCTGGTCCCAGTCAGTAATGTTTTTTACTAACTGCAGGCCTCAAACCATCTTCAAGGGCAGCCCCCCCTGTCTCCCATGCATAATATGAAGCTGTCTTATAACTTCATAAAATTGTTGGCTCATCTAGCACACTACTGTCTACTGTACATTGACACTCAAAGGTTTCAGACAGTGATCTTACCCAGCCCTACCTAGAATGCTACAGAATTGAACCCACGACTTTGTTGTTGTTCAGTCGTTAAGTAGTGTCTGACCCTTCGTGATCCCATGAACCATATCCCGCCAGGCCTTCCTATCCTCCACTATCTTCCTGAGTTTGCTCATTTTCATGTTTGTTGCATCGGTGATGCTGTCTAACCATCTCCTCCTTTGCCTTCCCCTTCTCCTTTTGCCTTCAATCTTTCCCAGCATCAGAGTCTTCTCCAAAGAGTCCTCTCTTCGCATTAGGTGGCCAAAATATTTGAGTTTCAGCCTTAGTACCTGTCCTTCCAGGGAACAGTCAGGGTTGATTTCATTTAGGATTGACTGATTTGATCTCCTAGCAGTCCAAGGGACTCTCAGGAGTCTTCTCCAGCACCACAGTTCAAAAGCATCTATTCTTCGGCGCTCAGCCTTCCTTATGGTCCAACTCTCGCAACCATACATTGCTACTGGGAACACCATCGCCCTGACTATACGAACTTTTGTTGGTATGGTGATATCTCTGCTTTTTATTATGCTGTCTAAGTTTGCCATAGCTTTCCTTCCAAGGAGTAAGCGTCTTTTAATTTCATGGCTGCTGTCTCCGTCTGCAGTGATCTTGGAACCCAAAAACGTAAAATCTGTTACTGCTTCCATTTCTGCCCCTTCTATTTGCCAGGAATTGATGGGACCCGATGCCATGATCTTAGTTTTATTAATGTTGAGTTTCAAGCCGACTTTTGCACTCTCCTCTTTCACTCTCATCAAGAGGCTCTTGAGTTCTTCTTCGCTTTCTGCCATTAGGGTGGTATCGTCTGCATATCTGAGGTTGTTGATGTTTCTCCCGGCAATCTTTATTTCGGCTTGCGATTCATTCAGCCCTACATTTCTCATAATGTACTCTGCATATAAGTTAAATAAGCAGGGTGACAAGATACAGCCTTGCCGTACTCCCTTCCCAATTTTGAACCAATCGGTTGTTCCATGGCCGGTTCGAACTGTTGCTTCTTGACCCGCATACAGGTTTCTCAGGAGACAGGTAAGGTGGTCTGGTACCCCCATATCTTTAAGAATTTGCCACAGCTTGTTGTGATCCACACAATCAAAGGCTTTTGCGTAGTCAATGAAGCAGAAGTAGGTGTTTTTTTGGAACTCTCATGCTTTCTCCATGATCCAGCGCATGTTGGCAATTTGATCTCTAGTTCCTCTGCCTCTTCGAAACCCAGCTTGTACGTCCGGTAGTTCTCGGTCCACGTACTGCTGAAGCCTAGCTTGTAGGATTTTGAGCATAACCTTGCTAGCATGTGAAATGAGTGCAATTGTGTGATAGTTTGAACACTCTTTGGCACTGCCCTTCTTTGGAATTGGAACGTAAACTGACCTTTTCCAATCCTTTGGCCACTACTGAGTTTTCCAAATTTGTTGGCATATTGAGTGCAGCACTTTCACAGCATCATCATTTAGGATTTTAAGTAGCTCAGCTGGGATATTATCATCTCCGCTGGCTTTGTTGTTAGTAATGCTACCTAAGGCCCACTTGACTTCACTCTCTAGGATGTCCGGCTCTGGGTCAGTGACCACACCAGCGTGGTCATCAGGAACATTAAGATCTTTCTTGTATAGTCCTTCTGTGTATTCTTGCCATCTCTTCTTCTGCTTCTGTTAGGTCTCTGCCTTTTTTGTCCTTTATCATGCCCATCTTTGCACAAAACGTTCCCTTGATATCTCCAATTTTCTTGAAGAGATCTCTAGTCCTCCCCATTCTGTTGTTTTCCTCGATTTCCTTGCATTGTTCATTTAAGAAGGCCTTCTTATCTCTCCTTGCTATTCTCTGGAAATTCTCTGGAACCCACGACTATCTGCATGCAAAGCAGGTGCTCCAATACTGAGCTACAGCCCCTTCCCCAAGCGGTCCTACCAACTTAAATGAAGCTTCTCCGAACACTGTAAAGTGCCAAAATTTCTAACCAAATCCTTCAGTTTTTTTCCCCCTGACATCAATTTTATTGACTTTAGACAGGTCTGCGTTGGCTTGATTGAGTTATGCACTTGCTGAAGCATTGCTGGATCAGATCAACGTAATTCTGTGCTCTGCGCAGATCAAGCTGTAATGTAGAACCTAACCAACACAGCAATGAATATTTGAAACCTTCATGAATCATTGCTGCTGCCAAGACGAGCAACTCTTAGTGCATAAAAAGATTTCCCCCCTTTATTCCTTCAAAGGAGAACATTTGTCATTTCACTTATTCAGTGCTTCTCAGTGTAGGACATTGATGTTCGGAAGTAGGTTTCCTACAGAAAACTGCATTTTCTGAATTCATTCCAGAAATATTGCCAAGGTAAATTTTAAGAAGTGAGGTCATAATTCTGCACATGAAATCTCAGGTATAGAACATTTCTCAAAGTTTCATTGCCTTGGGTGCCAAATGAAGGTCTGTGCTTGTTTAAGTTCAATCTGATGATGGATTGAAAGGTGTTTCTCGTTTTGGTTATTTTCGGTTCAGCATTTGAGAAGAACGAGTGCCATGGAATGTATTACCTGCTGATGTATATCCTTGTTTGAAAAACATAAAACAGAACCCAAACCAAGAGCAACAGTACAGCACATTGAACCAGCTCAGGGCAAGTGTCCATCCTCTACATCACTGGGGTCCCTTATTCCCAAGTTGCAGAACCAATATAAATCCTGAGAGTCACAGGTCGACTCACCAATTCCTGTAGATCAGGGGTTCTCAACCTTTGGAGACTCAGGTACCCCCTATCATGGTCCAATTTTCTGAAGTACCCCCTGCTAATTAACTGCTAATTAATTGGATTAATAAATTAATTAATTAGGTAATTAATTGTTAAAAAGTACTAAAGCAATTTTAAATGTGAAAAAATGTCTTATTTAACTCTGTGTGTGTGTGTGTGTGTGTGTGTGTGTGTGTGTGTGTGTGTGTGAGAGAGAGAGAGAGAGAGAGAGACAGACAGACAGACAGACAGACATGCATGCAAGGATATCTTTTTTTCTCCAAGTCACACTTCCCAAAATCAGCCCTTCCCTCCCCCACCCCACCCCACCAAAGTACATTTTCCAAAGTACAAAAATAAGCCCAAAACCAAAATCAGAGAGATAGAAGGACTCCAAAAATAATTACAATTTAAAATCCATGTTAATTAACACTTAATTAGCTGCTGATGGGGCAGATAAGGGGCAGGGCTTGGCGTACCCCCAGAAAGAGATCCACGTACCCCTAGGGGTACCCGTACCACAGGTTGAGAACCTCTGCTGTAGATAGAATGAGTTATCTACAGTGGATCCTCTCTATCTGGGTTCCGTGGATTTGTCTCACCGCGGAGTCCGTGTTAGGAAGGTTTTTAAAAGTTTAAAAAGCTCCCCAATTGGCGATTTTACCTTTGCGTGGGCAAACCGTGTCATTTCCATGCCCCTGCAGGGCTTTTTCAAGCTGAACGACCCACTTCTGGGTTGTGCGAAGGCTCCTCTCTCTTCCCAGCCTTGCCCCAGAATGCATCGTGACTGGAAACTGCGCAAAAAAACCTTTGCCCATGCAAAGGCAAAAATGGCGATTTGGGGGCTTTCCCCCCCCTACATTTAAAAACCTTAGCGCAGACCCCGGTATCCATGGCGCCTCGGACAGAGTCTTCTTCTCATGAAATGAAATCCTGCATTAATGAAGTGGGGGGGGGGGCAAAGGGGCTAGAACTGTGTGAGCAAGACACTCCCCTGGTGGCCTTGGGTTCAGTTTTCACAGGAAAGGGACAGTATCTGTATATCCCATTGGAGCAGGAACCCTGGATAATGTGCAGGTATGATCCCTCTTTCAAGACAACTGAATGTGTGGCAGGTGGGGGGGGGCATGGTCAATGGGTATAGTCACCCCTCCACCCTGTATTTACTAAACACAGGGAAGATTTAGTGAGAAGATGGCTAGAGAGATTATCACTGCTTTTCCACACTGGGACAGCTAAAGGGGGGGGGGAGGAGATGAATGAACATATTTCACTTAATTAGTGGAAAACTGCAGGTTCAGTCAAGACACTAATGAACACCACATTTTTTGCTGTGGGTTTCAATTACTGTAAAAGTGGATTGGATGAAACTCAGGGATGTGGTTTAATACTTCCCAGAGACTAATACAGAATGGTCCAGCAGCCTGCGGTTCTGAAGTTTTCAGGAAAAGCAACAAATGACTGCAACCTCTTCAGAGCCACATCAATGAGACCACAAGCCATCCATCTTTTGAAAATCACGACATCCAGAATCCTCATCAGAAGCCTTTATGAAAGAGCCATTAGCTATTCAAAGCAAAATGATATGAAAAATACATGTACACGTGTAGTGTAAACCATAGCAGATTATTAAACAATACACTTAATTTTTCTTGTGTATATTTCATCTCTTGATGTACCAGACTGGGTGGTTGTTATTACGTTCCCAATGTCCCAAAGAACTGTGCTAAGTAGAAAAGGTCATCCGAAAATCTGACATTGGCAAATGTAAGACTTTCCTACCATAACATCATTTTTATATAAAAGGGGGGGGGGGTAGAAGGAGAGAGAAAGGCATTCAAACATTAAAACTTAATAGGTTCATAATCCTATAAAAATAGATTTGTGAAACGAAAGCCTTACCCAGCATGTGTGCTTCCATTCAAAGATAGCTGCACTTTGCTAATTTTGTAACCGTATGGAAAGAAAAAATACTCACAACATCAGTACGTAGTTGTATTTTCTCCAGCGTACCTTGGAAGAAGGTGCATTTCTCTGAAGGAGCAGTTCCGTTCCCCACCCAGGGCCAGTCCTCTCATTGGCCCCATTGGCCTGTGCAAGATGTGCTTCAGCCAATGGCTCTTCACACACACACCCCAGTCTCTAGCTTCCTTGCAGTGGTGGTGGGCCACCTCCATGGCTGCCTCCTGCCCCAATCCGCCACTCCTGCTCCTGCAGGGTGAGGCGGGGGGGGGGGGAGTACAACACTGGCTGCTGGAGTGACTACCACCAGTCCACTCCTCCTCCTGTCTGGCCTTTCCACTCTTTTCAAATAGCAGGAACAGGGAGAGGGGAGGCCAGCTGGGGCGGGAGGCGGTGGTGGCAGAGATGTGCTAGCATAGGGCAGCAGCAGCAGCGGTGGCGGCCGCAAATGAAGCTGCCGCAGGATTGTAGGGAATGGGAGGGCAAGCAAGTACGGTGCTCTTTGCGCTCAAAGCAAAGTGTGTGTGTGTGTGGGGTTTCGACACCAGATCTGGTTGTGCCCAGGCACCAGGGAGGCTTGGACTGAGCCTGTTCTCACCAGTGGAGGGGGGGCTCTCTTTCCACCCACCCATAAAAATGTATGCACACAGCTTCCACCCATTCATACTCATGTACACACACACACACACACACACACACACACACACACACACACACACACACACAAACCACTTTCCTGCCATTCACACACACCTTCTACTTATCCATCCATTCGCATGTATGCACCCAGCCGCCCACTCTTCCAGGACTCTCACTCACACCATTGTTCTGTCCATCCTGCTAGTCCCTGCAGCCCATGCTGCTGCTGCTGCTGCTGCTGCTGCTGCTGCTGCCTCTTCCTTCCCTTGCCTCTTCCTCCCTTCTTGCTCAGCATGTCGCTCTTTGTAGCTCAGCTTGACTCAGCAGCTGTTTTTTTTGGGGGGGGGGAAGAGTGGAAGAGTCAGTGTGGAGTAGAGTCCCTCTGCCTGCCACATTCTTCTGCTCTCCACATTTCCCCTTTCATAATTCCAGCCCATAGAACAGGTGGGGTGAGGCGAGGCAGTGAGGGCACCAACAGCTACCAGGCACCTTCATCACGGGCACAAATGTGACCACAGGCACCACGTTGGAGACTTCTGGTCTAGGCCGAACCTGATTTAGGTGGAGGAAAAACACGATCAAAATGTACTTTATGTAGTTCCTTCTCCTCTTTTTGGCATATTTAATTATGGAGGGTAAGATGACCACTTACATACTCTTAAACTAACAGAAGTTATTCTAAAAAAAAAAAAAGGAAAAAGTATTCACCTCTTTTGTTTCTCTTTGTACCCCTAGATCCAAATCTATACAAAACATAGTTCATTATCCTGATGAAAGGACCCTTGTCCAGTCATACATTTTTTTCTTGAATAGTTGGGGATGCACCAGAGAGATAATAATAACGCTATCTTTGAGACCATATTTACTACTAGAAGAAGCTGATGGAAGACAGTCCAGTTGAGTGGGGGGAAGTCATCCCCCTATCTTACCTCTTTGTTAAAGCTACGAAACTTTTCTCAACCTCTTTTTAATGCACTCTTGGCTTTAAGACCTCAGAAACAGAAAGACCAATTTTTCAAACCTAATTCCAAAGCTATTTGTGGATTATTTTCCATTTGCTGCTTGTAATCTGCATTCCTGGGGTAAGAGTGCTAAAAGGACTGAGGATTTTCAATGAGCTAAGTGATTCTACTAAAAAGGGCACTTTTGTTTGCTCTTAGCTTCTGTGTTTAGACATGCTATGCAGCAGAAACCACTTCTGTCATTTCTTTTCAACCACAGAAGACACTGTTTATTTTTCCTGCAAAACGATCTTATAACAGCAGGTTATTGCCACTGCCAGTAAATATATTGGTATATCATATTAATTTTATTTTTGCGCTCTTTGGGCTTGTTCCTTCAGTATTAAAATATCTTGTGTTCCTTCCGTCCTTGCTCTGTTTTAAAACAACTCTTTCTGTGTAGCTGATTAAACTAGAATAGACCACTTCACAGTATTTTCCTTGCACCGTCCATCATGTGCTCAGTGCCACAGGACGAGAAGCTAAGCCTGTGCTGTGAAAATTAAAATAGGAGAGTATTGTTTTTCTGTAAATGGTGACAAGTTTAGCAGTCCGATACAACCTTTGTGGCCTTTGCATTATGTTCTTTATAAAACCGTTTAAACGTTCTGCCACTAGGCTTCCAAACAATGCAAGCAAACTTTACTGCATGATGTGATGGAGAGTGTGTTGGGTTTTGCAATATGAAAGCCTGTACCTCAAATACCTTCAATCTAAGAGTTGGTATATAGATTATAATGTGCAAATAACTGCTTGTGCAGGTGGCCTGCTTGTGTGATCTGCATAACTTCAGTGGAGTGGATTTTCTAGTTTTGCAATCTCACATCAAGTGCCTCTTCCTCCTCTCTCCCTGCCCCAGTCAAGCAAGTGGACCATTGGCTAAGAAAGTATCTGTGTTTATTCCAACGCATGATGAGCCCCAGAGGGCTAGCCTCTGTTCATCTGGTGCAGCAAAAATAACCAGTACTTCTGTGGCATCTTATCTTAAAGGCTAACAAATGTCTTGTGGCATAACCAGCAGGGACCATGAGAGGGGGGTAAAGGGGGTAAATTGTACCTGGGCCCAGGGTCAAAAAGGGGGGGCAGCAATTTTCTGGGATCTCAGCTGGCTTCATGGAGAGTGAAAAACAGTGGCAGGACAGGGTCTACCAGGCAGGTAGATCTGGGCACCACATAGGGAAGCTTGGTAGACCTGGGCTCTGGAGACTTTTCTGGCTATTGTTCCCCTCCCCCCACCCTGTTTTCCCCCTCCCCCCCTTTGAGAAAGGGCCCAAAATAAACTCTGTACCCACTGATAAAATGCCTCTCAGAGACCCTCGGTTTTTTTCTAGGCTGGGTTTTTAACCTATGGTTTTATTGTATTTACTTACTTTATTTGATTTATTGTATTCAGCAGTTAAACCGCTGAACCATAAGCTGTCGATCGAAAGGTCAGCAGTTCGATTCCCGCGACGGAGTGAGCACTCGTTGCTTGGCCAGCTCCTGCCAACCTAGCAGTTCCAAAGCATGTCAATGCGAGTAGATAAATAGGTACCGCTTGCGGGAAGGTAAACAGCGCTCCGTGTTCCAGCTGCATGCTACGCGGCAAGGAGAGTCATGACCACGGAGGCGTCTTCATGACCACGGAGGCGTCTTCATGACCACGGAGGCGTCTTCGGACAACGCTGGCTCTTCGGCTTTGAAATGGGGATGAGCACCACACCCTAGAGTCGGGCATGACTGGACTTAATTGTCAGGGGATACCTTTACCTTTTACTTTACCTATTGTTGAAAGCAACACGGGGCACCTTAGTTTTTAAAAGGAAAGGTGGCATATAAATCTTTTACATAGATAAAAACAGTTAATTGGTTGTGTTTATGTGTTTTATATTTGGTCATGCCACACCTTTATTGCTTAGTTGCATTGATTGCCAATTAATAAAACGGCCAATATTATTATGCCATTGTACAAATCAATGGTAAGACCACATCTGGAGTATTGCATCCAGTTCTGGTCACCACACCTCAAAAAGGATATAGTTGAATTTGAATTGGAAAAGGTGCAGAAAAGAGCGACCAGAATGATTAGTGGGTTGGAGCACCTCCCTTAATTATGAGGAAGGGCTACAGTGTTTAGGGCTCTTCAGCCTAGAAAAAAGGCACCTGAGGGGGGACATGATTGAGACATATAAACTTATGCATGGGATGGAGAGAGTGGATAGAGGGAAGTTCTTTTTTCTCTCACACAACAACAGAACCAGGGGACATGCGCTAAAATTGAGTGGAGGGAGAGTTAGAACGGACAAAAGAAAATATTTCTTCACCCCAGCGTGTAATTGATCTGTGGAACTCCTTGCCACAGGATGGGGTGATGGCACCTGACCTAGATGCCTTTAAAAGGGAATTGGATATGTTCATGGAGGAAAGGTCCATCACAAGTTACAAGCCATAAGCAACCTCCTGGTTTTAGAAGTAGGTTTTCTCTGTATGCCAGGTGCAAGGGAGTGGTAACAGGATACAGGTATCTTGTTGTGTGCTCCCTTAGGCATCTGATGGGGCCACTGTGAGATACAGGAAGCTGAACTAGATAGGACTTTGGGCTGATCCAGCAGGGCTCTTCTTAAGTTCTTATTTGTTTCTGGGCAAACAAACATCTAAGAGGGGCACACTTCTATCACATTCTATTGCCCAATGTTCCTAAAAGTGCTTACATTTGCACCGCCATTCTTTGCACCATTAGTCATTCCATCGGTAAGCCTCTTGAAGCCAGACTGGCAAGTTCAGCGCAGGAACTCCTACAGGAATGCAATGGGCAACCTCATCTCAGCAGCGGAGTGATTGGGAGTGCAGATTGAAAAAACACATTGGGTGCAGAGAGTCCTACGATTCCGAGTTCAGGGCTGTGCATGTCTTGATTTATGTCCCCCAATTCTGTACATCCCAGTGGTGACCTGCAGCATATTATGGCCAGCAGCGCATAATCATTGACCATTTCACTCTTTTAGAGTCACCGTCAGTTACATATGATGTGGCCAAGGGACCAGACAGCCTTCAGGAGGATTAGTAGTTGCCAGTTATTAGTGTCATGGCTTCTTTTGCTGTTAAAACAGTGCTGATGTTTGGAGCAGCCCATGAAATGTCACCAGGCTTGAGCAACTCTTTCGAGCAATAACCAGAAGACATCTCTCCCAAATGTGATTTGGCTCCAATAGCCGGGCCCTCTCGTTAGCCGAGTGACCTCATTTCACTTTTGTCCCTCATTTCCCTGGTTGAAAGGGATCACGGCTGATTGTTAGTAAACACTAATGAAGCCAATGGCTTTGTGTGCTAATCCGGGCTACCGGCAATTGCTGTGCCTTGCAAAGGTGGACATTCTCCCTCCTAAGCTGGAGCAGATCTGATGGTGATAAGCCCTGCTGGAATTCCTGTCTGGGTGTTCTGTGTGACCTGGGTGGCAGGAAGAGTCAGTGGAAATCATTCAACACTCTGTAGTGTCAATTTCTTTTCGGCTGGGTGTGCGACGTTGGAGACATGGCCGGCTCTGAACTTTTTACCTTCTCTTCTGAGGAATCTTATGGCAAAGAACAGAACCGTGTTTAGCAACTGGGGAAATAAACACTTGGCCATTACAGCAGGCACTGCATTCGCAAGATGTTAACTGCCAGTTCAAACATGTGTGGTTCTGTGACTTTGAGCATTAATTATGGATTCATGTTGTGATTTAAGAATTCATTGTTAAAAGGTGTGCTTCCAACCAGAAGTGCCTCTTATGCTTAAAAACAAAGAACAGCTGTGTATGGGTAGGGGGGGAGGAGGGTTCTCAGTGCTGACTGGGTCACAGCATGAAGGCAGGCTTTTTTAAAACTCTTTCCTCTTGCACCGTTTTCCTGCAAACAGCTGCTTCAAAGGCAAATGGGGTGTGTGATTTTCATTGAAACAATGGGCACAAATCAGGATTGGGCCCAACAATGGGTTTTTATAAAAATAAAAATAAAAAAGCCACTTCTCATTGGAAGCACACCTTTTAACCATGTGTTCTTGTGACCATCTAGTTTCGCCCTTCATGATTGCATTTTCATTCGTACAGCAGCACAGGCAGCAATGCTTCCTGTTGATTCACAAATCAGCATAAGACCAAAAGATCCAGCTGAACTCCAAGTCTTTGGTGGGGAGGCAGGGATTTGCTTCTCTGCAAAAGCAAATGAACGTACATCATCAAACCTGTTATGGCCTTCGCTTATAAATACAGTACAAATTAATGTGACACTTGAGCGCCACATTGATTATGTCTAAAGATTGAAGATCTTTATTGCAAGCCCTCCTCGATCTATATTGCAAGCCCTCCTCGAGGTGCCCCCTTGGTGAGGTTAGATAGGTGGTAATTGAAGAAAGGATCTTTTTGGTGGTGGTGGTGGTGGAATGCCCTTTTCTGGCATGATGGTATGGCCCTTTCTTCATAATGAAGGCACCATCATGTTTCTCTTTTAGAAGACAACTACAGACTTTTTTGTTCTCCAAAGCTTTTGCGTTTTGTGGTTTCATTTTTGCTGCGGTTGTGTTGACTTTACCTATCTATTCTTTCTCTTTTAATATTTAAATAATTTATTATTGCTCCTCTGCTACTCATTTTATTGTTGCTGACTGCAACAATTCACTTAGGGCCCAATCCGATCCAACTTTCCAGCGCCAATGCAGCCGCAATGCAACCCCAAGGTAAAAGAACAAACATGACTGCTCCCTCACCTCATGATGCAACACACACCCCATTGGCATGGCTGCAGCATCAGTGCTGGAAAGTTAGATAGGATTGGGCCCTTACCCGGGAATAAGCCCCATTGGACAGAGTGGGCCTGACTTCCAAGTAAACAGGCATTGGATTGCATTGTAGGGCTGCAATCCTATACACACCTGGGAATAAGTCCCATTGAATTGAATGAGATTTACTGAGTAGACTGGCATAGGATTGTGCTGTGTTTTTTAATCGCCTTTGTAAGCCACTTGGGCTACTGTTTAGTAGAGAAACAGTCTAAAAATATTTTAGATAATACATGAATTAATTAAATAAATAAACAAACAAACACATTTCTTTGTAAAAAGTCAACAGCTGAAACATGTTTCAAAGATATAAACACACACCTGATATTGAAGAATGAGTAGAAAAGGAAATAACATACTTATTTGAATAAGTTATTGAGTAAACGACTCATTTGCTTTCATGGTGAAGTATTAGGTATACCTTTAGATGCCCTGATGCAGCAGGGAATCTAGAAACAAAGAGTGTGGCTTCTGAGTACACATTCTGAGTTGGACAAAGAACTGTACGTGCAAATCCCGCTATGGGTGTGGCTCCGATCCAGCTACTTGGGCTCCATAGATGTGGGCTGCCTAGAAAATCAGCAATAGCACCAATCAGTGGAGGGAGGGTATAGTAGAGAGCCTGATTTAGTTCTACCTTCCCTGCCAAATAGCTGGTCAGCACAATTACTGATTTTCTGAAAGAGCTACGTGCATGCACAGTTGGATTGTTTCCTTCTCGCAAAACGTTGTGAGCTAAAGGCCAAAGTAAGTTTAAGCTAATAGTTTTAGACAATATATTCATTATTACTATTTTGGTTTTCCCAACTTCCATTAAAAAAAAACTTCTCTCCATACCTCGGTGTAATTCTTTCACATCTAGTTAAATTTTGCTTTTCCGTTTCTCTCCAAACAAACATGTATTGTATTTTATAAATTATAACTGAACAAAAAACTATACCTTTCTAGGAAAATCAAGGGGAGAAAAATCCTTTAATAATTTCCCATTTCTTTGTTCCCTTATTATTAATTGCTCTTACAAGTAGTTAATAACAGCCCTAGACAGAGAGAAGAAAATGTTATGCTTTAGGATAATTTCAGCATCAGATGTGTATTTCTGGGGAGGTTCGTAGAGTTACCTTAAAGTGGTCACCCTTTTAAAAGCCCTTGAACCCATTTGTCATGGAGTAAGGCTTCTCAGATTACGCCCTTTATGTTTTGGATTGTACAGGCCCTACTCCGCGACTTTGGTGTTTTTTTCATGCTCCTAGTCATGTGTCTGTGGATTAATAGAATGGAATGGCAGGAGGTTAAATGTGAGAACGTTGTGTTTTTAGACAGCTCTTATGTTCCTTGAAAAGTTAATTAGGAAGTGAAACCTTAAGCAGTTGACAGTGTACATTGTTGGCCGCTAGTGCCGTGTGACAAACACCACTGAAAGGTACTTCACTTTCTTTTGTAAACAGAAAGGTAAAGAATTTGCCCAAAAATGTATTTGTGAAGATCTGCTTTTCATCATGGCCCAACCACACAGTAAACAACAGAAATAACTTGTTTTAATAAAGTATGGTGTTGAAACATTTATCAGTGGACTCTTTCTCTCCATTTCAGAAGCATGTTTGGGTTACCAAAATCCTTGCCTTGAAGAAAACCAAATTTTCTTGCCTTGAAATTTTGTTAACATTTCTCCACAGTTCAGGACCAAAAAAGTGACAGAAATGTTTGGGGCTTTAGGCAATTGTACAATTCTCTCCCAGTCAATTAATCCTGTTTGCCCAAGAATGCATTGTTTGCAATTGTTCTATTATTTTGTTTGATTTCATCATACTTTTCCATATTTTGAACTGCTGACACATGAATGAGAAATTTCTCAGTAGACCAATTATAAAAAAAGGTAATTTTCTGTTATATTTTCCAGGCCTAATTCTTTTGTGTGCACATGTGTTGTATAGTGTAAATTGCTGGAAAAGAAATTAACTAAACAGACTTTGGGGCAGTTTATGTAATCTGACAGTTAAATCTGACAGGAAGCTGCCTGAATGTAATTATGGGGGAAATTAATTTGTTCTTACCACCCAAAATTCTTACATGTGCATTCTGGACATCAAACACTGAAAGTCAAAAACTTCATTGAGATATTCAGAGGATAACTGTCACAAAAGAGGACTAGAGGGGCTTGGAGATGCTTTTTTGTTGTTGTTGTTCAGTCGTTAAGTCGTGTCCGACCCTTCGTGATCCCATGAACCATATCCCGCCAGGCCTTCCTGTCCTCCACTATCTTCCTGAGTTTGCTCATATGGAAATGGAAATATTAATGAGCTTTCTTCATAGCTCTATTAGATATTTGTAAAATTAAGGAGCACCCTTTAAAGCATCCTGAAAGGCATGGGAAGAATGAAAATAATCTGTGTATTACTCAGAGACGATCTTCTGCCACATTTCTGATAATCAGGGCCAGCCCAAGACCTCTTGGCGCCCGAGGCAGCATTCCCAAAGCTGCCCCCCCGATGATGCGCCAGCCTCTGCTCCCCCCCCAGTGTTCTAGCTCAGCACTCCCCTCCCCTCCACATGACCTCTTTCTCTCTGTCTTTCTTTTCCTTCTCCAATCCAGGGCATGAAAAGAGAAGGAGGGAGCAGGGGAGGATAACTCTGATAGTTAGAGAGGTTGATCTGCCACTAGGGTTGTTAGATCTCAGGGTTGGACAGAGGCGTTGCTACGGTGGAGGCTGTACTGTAAGTTCCGCGCTATCCTAGACCCCATTTACTCCCCGGTATGAGGTGGCCCTGCAATGGGCAGGGATGCCTTTGACACACTGAATGGCTCCGATGGCGAGGGGGCGGGGCCACCTTGTACCGGGGAGTGAACGGGGACTAGGACAGTGCGGAACTTACAGTGCCCCCCCACCATAGCGATGCCTCTGGGGTTTGACCAAAGATTTAGCAGTTTTGCTTCAAGGTCTCCAGGTGAAAGAGTTAAATGTGGTTATGACAACTAACTTAGATGACTCTAGGAGGGGTTTAGTTACATTCATGGGATGAGAGGTCTACCACTGGCTTCGGATAGTAATCAAGGGACTATGTGGAACCTCCATATTCAGAGGCAGTATATCTCTGAATACCACTAGTTGGGTGGGCAACATCAGGGGAGACCTATTATCTTCATGCCCTGCTTCTGGGTATCTTGTCTGCCACTGTGGGAAAAAGGACGCTAAACTTGGTGGACCTTTGGTCTAATCCAGTAGGGCTCCTCTTAAATCTCAGGGTGAGGAAACCACCCAAATTTTCCAGTCTTACCACACAATCCCATTGCATGTTTACTTAGAAGTAAGTCCCAGTGAGTTCAAAGGAGGTTTTGTAGCCTTTGTAGCCTTCACTTTCTCTGGAAGAGTAACCAACTGAGAAGTGGATTCCAATACAGGAATAATAAATCTGTTCTGAAAACACAAGGGAAATTGGAGATTCTATACTAGAGATTCACTAGAAGGAAAGACCTGAGATGTATTTAAAACAACAACAACAACAACAACAACAACAACAACAACAACACATCAAGCGCCTCCAGTTTCTGTCCTCTCTTCCAACTGTCACCTCCTTGTGCTCCAGGCTCTGCCCCCTCATGAGATCCGGCAACCCTACCTACCAGCCCCTTGGGAGGTTAAGTATCCAAACGACCCCTTCACTCGAAGCCCACTGCTGCTGCAGCCCAACTCCAAAAATTGGACCTACACCAGGGGTAGCCTGTGCCAAAAAACATTTGGGGACTCCAGCCCCAAATTCTGCTGCCCACCCCCTACCCCTGCCAGCACACGAGCATGCATTATTGTGCATGTGCACCCCTGTATGCACCATTGATAGTGCATGCTGGAAGAGTCCACTTGCCTGCTTGCCTGGTGACCCAGCATTCCCTCCACCGGCAACTTGAGGAAGTGGTGGCAGTGCAGTGGCCACAACATCACTGAGGAGGAGGAGGGAGGTGACCTCCCTCCAGCAAGTCTAGTGCTGTTGTGTTCGCTGCCACCACTGCCACTCCCTCTAATGGCTGCAGAGGGAATCTTGCGGTTCCAGCATTTCCTCTGCCAGCCTCTAGAGGATGTGGGGGCAGCACTGCACACGGGGGAGGGAGGAAAGCCCTTCCCACCCTCTCCTGCCACATGAGAAGAGGATGGGGCTGGACCCAAGGCAGGCAGCAGGCTGGGGGAGATGGTGGGCAGCTGGGGGGCTTGGAATGCTCCCTGCCAACTTGCCACCAGATGTGAAGCTTTCAACGTGCCTCATGGCTGGGTCAGCCCTGGCTTATACCACTATCATCCAGCCTATACCTCAGCCAGGTCAGGCTTTGCCCACCCAAAGCATTTGGTCTGAGAAAGACTTTTGTTCTGCTGAGAGGATTTTAGTGAATTCTAATAGGTTTCATTAAGATATATTATGTGACTGATCAGTTGAAGGTGAATCAGAGTCTACTGCAGCAAATCAGCAAGGAGTTCTGACTGCTAAATGTTTCACAAAAGCAACAACATTTTTAACAATAGCTTCCCCCCCCCCCCAGTAGCCTGTTTGGGAATTAGAGTCCAGCTGCACAGAATGTTAAATGTGAAGTTTGACTGTGTGTGTTTGCTTTTTGGAAGCTAAATAACAAGGGGAGGCAATTGGGTTTGGAACCATGGGCATGGAGAGGGGTTATTATCCCTTCATGCCAAGCCAGAGCCCTGGTGATGAATGTTGGACTCCTCAAACTGCCAGTAGCCCTGGAATGGAAGCTTTAGGAGCAAAAGCTTTAGGAGCCTTCTGTTCTGAGGCTTATAGCAGACACTGGGTTTCCAGCTCCTCGGTAGGATTTGAATCCAGGCCTCTGGAGTCCAAGGGCATTTTCACACATGTCGATTAGAACGGTATTATAATTTCCTCCATTTGTGTAATTCAAAGGAAAAACACTATATTGAACAGAAATAATTCATTTCCGATTAGGAGCCGCTCAATGTCGATTGTGAAATGTCGATTGTGATCACACAAACTCTGTTGACTGTACGACATGGATTCTTATTAATTTCTTGACAGATTTTTGATCCTTTAGTATTAGATATTTGAGATTCAGGACAAACTCTCTCTCTCTCTCTCTCTCTCTCTCTCTCTCTCTCTCTCTCTCTCTCTCTCTCTCTCCCCCTGTCTCCTTTTCTGGAAACTACTTTGACCTTTGTTTTCGTTCCTTTGCTCCAGTTGATACCTTGCTGAAGGCACTGGCGTCGCTGCAGGGGGGCGGAGTTCTACGTTCCGCCGCGGTCCGAACCTCCATTACACCAGTGCACAAAGCGGCCCCGCCCCCTCGCCTTCGGAACCATTCAAGGCAGTGAAAGCAATGCGCATAGAGCTCCACCCCCCCCTGCAGCAGCGCCAGTGGCTGAAGGTGCAGACAGTGGCTGCCCCTTACTTCAAAAGCAGCATGTTTGGTTTAAAAATAAAGAATTTCAGCTGCACTACAGGTAGGAAAGAACTTCTTTCAATATTTATATTGCTCACAGAACACCGTGAGAATGTCAAGTTCTGGGGAAGAGAATGGGGCAAAACCATGTGAGAGACAGTACCTTCAGGGGGAAAAATAAAGTAGAAAAAGGAAATTATCTCTATGCCTTCAGTTTCTCCAAGTTGTAAATGAGCCTTTCATATACATTGGCACAAGAAAACATGCTTTTCTTTTAAATAAAATTGCTTTTGTAAACAGCAGTGATTTGTCTTCACAAGCTTAGCATTAGCACTGTAAAAATGTTTCAAAGACAGCAGAACGACACTTTAAATGATCAGTTTGACTCTGCCTACAGCTCTCCTTCTGACAGTCAGGAGGAATTCAATATACAGTACAGTCACTGGGAAGCAAATTAAGTTAATTGTTTTCTATATAATTTATAACCCATACACAAGTGAAATCACACCTCCCAAGAGCTGTCTTCTCCCATATGCTAAGCAGTACTTCCTCAGCTATGTGCCAGTATGTGCTAGTGTGCCGTGAGAGAACTGTTCATGGGCCAGGAGGAGAAAATGGATTGCATAATTAAAGCCAGGGTCCTGTGAGCCCAAAGGACTTGCCACCTACAGAGGAGGCTGCCTGCTGCATCTCTGAATGATACACTGCTCACTCCAACCAGCCTCCACTGATGCTGAGTAATTCCACTGTATCTCTAGATTGGGTGTGACCAGATCATTCAATTACTCCCAACACAAGAATGAAAACGAATCATCCACCCTTGTGTGTGCATGTGCTCTCTGCAGAAGTCACTAGGGGTGTGTGTTTGTTTTATAATGAATGGGAAAATGAACTGAATGGGGCACAGTCAGTTCATTTCCCATTTGCTACAAAACAAATGGAGACCTTAAATACTGAGTACAAATTAGAGTTTCTTTTCAGGACCTATTTGTTACCCACTCATTTTCATGTACTGTATATAATTTTTTTAAACATTCAAAAAACATTCTTACTTTTACTTTGATTTCTGCTGTTGCCCGTGTGGTCCTCAGCAGGAGTAGCAAGGTGTAGCTGCCTCCTGGCAGGTGCCATCTTGAATAACCATACTGCCCAGCACAATACAGGTGGGCCCCCATATCCACTGATTTGCTATGCACGGTTTCAGTTATCCACGGATCGTGGGGACCCCCCCAGGCTTTTACTTTTTCCCCAGTAAGCTTCGTTTCTTACTTAAAGAAACAGGAGAAGCAGCCTCTGGTTGCTTATTACAGGCAAGTAGAATGAGACTAAGTACTAGAGAGGTTAACAGAAACCTTGCAGAGCCTCTCTAGGACTTAGTCTCGTTCTACTTGCCTGCAATGGAGGCTGCTTCTCTGTTTGTTTTAAGGAAGAAACAAAGCTTGCTGAAAGAAAAATAAGAGCTGGGGGGGGCAAGCATGCCTGCCTGCAGGGGAGGCAGGGTGGGGGGGGCCCTCAGGAAACCATGGAGGGGGTGTTCGCTCTTATTCACGGTTTCAAGTATCCACGGAGGGGCCTGGAACATATACCCAGCGGATATGGGGGCCATTTGGGAACACAGAATGGGAGGTGCTGTTTGCTGGCTGGGTTATGTCTCAAAATGGTCGTTCCCCTACTCCCTGTACTTTGTATATATTCAAGGTGGCACCCACTGGGAAGCAGTTGTGTATTGCTGTTCCTGCCAAAAAAATAACATATATAAAAAGCACCTGAAAATGAGTGGTGGTTTCAAAATTATTGGGACCCTCCACAGCCTCAAACCCACTTAGCACTTCGATGGATGATATAGTTTGTGTGTGCTTGCTTCTGTGCCATCTTCAGTTAAAGGCATGCTTTCCACCAGGGTTTGCCACACTGAACTGTGATGCAATTTGTGCCCCTTGTGCATGCTTGCTGAAAATGGGTACTTACATGGCATAAAATCTAAAAACCATTGGAACCAGATGGCGATTACTTGGGCTATTGTTTATAATGTCTCCTTTTATTTGAGGCACAATGAGTGCATGCCCCCCACTTGCTATATAAGAGATGCATAATGTATGTAGCAATCTTAAACTAGCTCTGCGATATCTGCCCAACTTCTAAGAATTATTAATGTCCAAAACATTCAGAGCAGAAAATACATGTATATCATCTAGGTGTACATATACATAGTACACAAAGAAGTTCAGGTACAGATAAAAAAGCATCTATAAATACTTAACTCTCTGTCCAGTCTTATCACCCGCCACATTATAGCATGCAGCCGTGCCAGTGGAGGGCGCACTGCATGCTATGGCAGTGTAGTGAGGGCCCTACCCCCCCTAATATTTTTATGTCATCCCCCACTCTTCCCTGAACCCCCTCCTTTTTACCCCATCCAAATCCGTCAAGAAATCACGGAGATACAGCCATTTTTAACCAAGCGCATTTAAAATTCGGCTTCTTTTCGCTTTGCGCACCATTTGACAGCCGGCGCGTGCCAGCTGAGGGCAAAAGTTCACTGGCACGCGCCCGACACAAGCCCTCTCGAATCCCAAGGGAAGCAGCAGCGGCAAAAGTTCACTCTGTACCCTTTTAATCCTCCAAGCCTCTTGACCTGCTAACCTACTCTATGCTTTCTCCCTTCATTTGACAAGCTTTAAAGCGATACTAACTTATTTCTAAGGAACTGAACTATTCTGTGAATTCGCTATGCTTTTGGGGCTCCCTTAAGAGTTATGTGCCGGATCTTCACCGAAGATCATTGGGGTCACCCCAGGGATGGGTCCCTACACAGAAGGGTCCAGATCCTCCCACTCTACTGAGGCTAGTCTCAGGCTGAATGGAGAGGCTCCTGGAAGCAGGGCAATAGATTTGCGGCTGTAAAAGCTGAGTTAGAGTCTCAGCATCCCCACTGGGATTGCCCGGGAAGCCCGGGGTTGCGCAAGGGTTAGAGTCCCGTCTTCTCCTCTTCGCCAGGACTCAGGGGGGTTTAATGAAGGTTGGCACTACAGGTGCACCTCCCGCCAGAATCTGCACTGCAGGGAGTAGGGGAACGACCATTTTGAGACATAACCCAGCCAGCAAACAGCACCTCCCATTCTGTGTTCCCAAATGGCTGCCTTCTACCCGGGTGCCAGCTGGGAGCAGGGACAAGGGGAATTCCAGAAGCACAGCTGGAACCCAGATTACTGCATTTCCTTGAATGTCAAAGGCTATCTCTCTGTGCATGCCTTCCCCCACCTCAATCACCGCCATCTCCTTTCCTACCTTGCCTTGCTACACTTATGCTAATACTCTTCAGCTAATTCCATTGTTCCTGATCTGCCTTGCTACAATTATTCAAATGCTAATCTCGTTATCTGCCTTGCTCTTGCCTGACTGATAGAAATAACTGAAATGTCCTCAACTGTATACCTGGTGCCATGGGGCAGGGACCTATTGTGTGGCACTTTTGGGCTATCTAATTGGAAACACTGCCTTTTGTGTTAAGCAGGCTTCTCAAAAGGACCCATTCATAAAACTCCAGAAAACCTAGCTTCACCCGAAGTGGGGGTCTAATCCCATTACCTCCTGCCACCCAGTACCCCCACCCATCATCCCATTGGTTCCCAGTTACACAAAGCACCACACTTTCCATTGGTTCTTTTAATAAAGTTTATCTTTTATTGGTTCAAAGTTTCACACACGCTGCTGCTGTTCTCATTGGTGTAAAGTTTCAATCCTACATCTGATTGGCTGTATCGAAGTGTAACTCCTTGGATCCCCCTCTGTATTGGTTCCTTTTTGTTATGTATTCTTTGACCACAATGTACTCCATGATTCTGTATGACATAATGAAATGTATATAAGCTTTTGTATTGATTTTATATGTTACACATTGTGCCCTGCATTCTGTGTCCTTTGCTAGCAAAGTAAAGATCTTCCTTTTTACCCAGCGCTGGTCTGTCAGAGCTCTATTTTTGGCACCTCCGCAAACGCGGATCTCTCTTTCTCTCTCTATCTCTCTCTCCTTTTTTGGGTACCTTCTCCATCTTTGGAGTCAGGTGTCTGCTCACCGGACCAAAATGAGCTGAAATCACTTGCACCCCTGGGTGCTCACAACAGCAGGGGTGATCAGACAGCCAGTAGGAGGTAAGTAAAAAAATTTACTTACTCCCCCATAGGCTACTTGCTCGCCTATGGGTTTCCTCGAACCTACAGCAACTTCACAGCTGGCACAAGTCTGAAGAGAGCCAGTGGGTGGGGCAGGCAGAAAATGGGGGATAAAATCTGACATGCATGACTGGTGCCAGATCCACCCTCTTCCTCTCCCGACCCGGCCCTGGTTCCTCCTCCCAAATGCTCCATTACTGTCCCTCCCTACCTGTGGCCCAGCCCCATTTCCAACTTACTGGCACCTTCGGAGCTTCCTGGGGCCGCTGCCATGCATGCCACACCTCTTGCGATTTATGGCAGTGGCCTGGCAGCACACGACAGTGGCCTGGCTTTCGAGTTGCCGTAAAGGACCTTGTGCTGCCAGAAAACTAGTTCTGGCAGCACAAAGCCTCAATAGGATTGGGACCTTAGGCTGCAACACTTACTTGGGAGTAAGGTCCATTGATCTCAATGGGCTTCCTTCTGAGTAGACATGCATAGGATTGAGCTGCTAACTACCTAAGCAATTAGGCCCCCAATCCTATCCTTTCTCCCCCTGCCACCACTGGAGCATGCGTTGCATCCTGTCGGGGGGGGGGATCCCAGAGGTCTCCTCTGGATAAGGGAACATTTGTTCCCTTACTTGTGGGTAAACCTCTGACTACAGAATGGGTCTACTCTCAGACCTGTGCCAGTGATTTTGCTGTCGGAAGTCCGAGTGGACCCGGGAAGGTGGACTGAAGCCCAGAAAGGGGATAGGATATCAGTGGCGCCACTGCTGCTGATACTGCCCCCTTCCAGTCCTCGTTTTGCCCCATTCCATTCCCTCTCCTCCCCATTCCTCCCCCTCCCCGCCCATTCCATTCACCTCTTGCCTCCCTCCTGTCACCCGTGCTGATTTACTGGCACTGGGGGACGCGAAGGATCCATAAACAGGCTGCCTCTTGCTGTTTGTGGCAGTGGCCCAGCTACTCCCGACAGCGGGTCATGTTTGCGACCACCATGAAGCACCTTACGCCAATGCACCTTATCTAGTTCTGGCAGCATAAGGGCAGTCTAGGGTTGGGCTGTTAGATAAAGAACTTAAGCTTGTCAGTGTCCATGTTATATCTAGTTAAAGAAAAAGATGAGTGAGTTCTAAAGTTTTCTGCTGTATCTGTTGGCTCTTTTTCTCCTGCATATTATTCAGTTGATTGACATCTGATTATTCAGTTGATTGACATATGTGAACGATAGTAACACCATAACCAACCATTCTTTGAGAACTGGAACGATTCACACCAATTTGTGACAGCCACCATTATAGCTGCAGTTAACAAACTCCATACAAGGTCATGATAACCAGATTCACCACCATCATCGAAATAACCAAGCAAAACCATGAATGTACCTGGAGAAATAGAGTAGTTAGTCATTAGAGTGACAGTACACAAGATTTTATTACAAATACTCTGAATGGCCAAACAGTCCCACCCTATGTGGAGTGCGAGCCTGCTCTTACATCATCACATGGTCACATCTCCAGCACTTAGCAATATTTCAATATACTGTACTGTATCTTAATGATGGTAAGTACCATTGATATAGGATCTTTCAGTGGCTGTCTTTTAAATTATCATATGGGGAAAAGGCGGTTTCCTCTGTGTAGGTTGCTTGCCAAATCTGATCAGATAATCTGTCCAACTTTTATATAACAATCTTCTCTCTTTATGTTCCATCAGTCATTCCTTTGTCAGCATGGAGGGAGAAAAATGAGCATTCATTCTGTTATTTATTTTTTAAAATTCCAGTGGGTTTTATTGTTATGGTATGATGGAAAGGAACAAGTCTATTTGATCAAAACGGAACAATCACAAGCTCCAGAAGGACTCTTGTGGGGGAAAAGACTGGCTGTTACATTGATTTGAATACAAGATATGCAGCAATATTGTTCTTAAAATGTTGCATTGAATTCAAAACACTTGAGTTCTGGGTGGGAAGAAAAATGACCTTTGAAGGCATATTCATATGAATTTTGCTTAGATTGGCAGAGACACATAAATGAACTATTTTGTGAAAAAATAGACACTAAAGATCCTGTTGATCTTCTTGTTTCCATGACAACAGTTATGCTTGATGGAATATATCCATCATGCATGATCCATAAGCATCTGGTTTCTTAGTTCTCATTCCAAACACTCTAGGAATGAAATGTAGGTAAACTTTAATCAGTTTTTATAATGACTGTGGTACTTATAGAAATTACTTAACATGATTTTGCAGCTGCCTGAGCAAAAGGCCCCAAGGTCTTATTAGTCTTTTATGGCCACGTTTAAGCAGTCAGTTTAAGAATTGTTTTGTACTTTGGACACAGATGCCACTATTGTGTCTTTCGTTTTAAACCCTGTTGCAATGACATCACGTTCAGGTTTTTTTTCCCCCAGGTTCGAAAAGGTCAGTGTTATTTTTTTCTAAATGGCTCTGTCAAACATAAAAATTAACCAGCTTTTTGAGTGGGTCTTGTATTTGTAATATATGGTTATGTTAGACTTTCTGTCAAAACAGGGATTAAAGATAAATGTAGCCAATTAAAAGAACATTTTCTTAGAGCTCCTGGTAATAGATACCTCATTGTGGGGTCCTGAAGAATGACTTTCTTTACCAAGTGATGTGGTTTATGGTATCCAAGCTGAACAGCAGAGAAGACTGAATTTTCTGAATTCCATTTAATAGCCTGAGAACAATCAAGCTAAAGCGATGAAGAAGGTGAGGAAGAGACGTTGGGGGACATGCAGTGTTTTCTTTGTAAAATGTTCTTGTCTGCCTCCACTTCCTACACTTCATCATTTTAGATAATGCTTCCCAGCAGTACATGTAAATAAGCAAAACCTAGTCTTACACACAGGGAAAGGGGGGGGGGGGAAATCCAGTTGGCATTGGATGAGTCAATACGCTGTAAGTTGTCCAGCAAGGTAAATAAAATATTCTCTTCAATTAGGTAATTGTTTCCTTTTATCTTGCTTTATTTGACAAAGCAGCTGTGACCACAACATTAATTTAATTGCATATGACATCTGTGTTATCCCAGGAACTCCTATGCTGGAGAAAAAAACACCAGCAACTGCACTTTCAATAACTTTCCATGAACTTTCAAAGGGCAATTGAGTTTTTTTGCTTTCTTCAACACAAGGCTAAAATGCAATGACAACACCACTACTATACATCACTTGCTCCTTATTTCAGGATTTCAAGGAACGTTACAAATGGAAGGGCACATCAGAGATCATGCAGAACAGTCCTTGGGGATTCGCAGAACAATTTGCCGCTTACAACCCGCTCCAAAAAGGGCACTTTTCATAAGTGGAGATGTTCACATGCCATGTCAAATGCTGTCTGAAAAGTGGCTCTCCCCCCTTCAAGGTTCATAATATGACCCCTCCCTTATTTTCCAGGATTTACTGTCTCTGCTTTTATTATCCCAGCCACTAATGGGAGAAGATCTACTATGCATCTTCTCCCAGAAGCTCACAGGGATGTGGATCAAGTCTCTGAGTCCTAGTCCTGAGTCAAGTCCCAAATCTTTGCTTCCAAGTTCCAAGTCTTTGGTTGCGAGTTGCGAGTCCCTATCTATGTAATGGGGAAAACGGGTTTAAACCTGAATAAAATTCGACTTGTCATAAAAGGCTCCAAGTCTCGAGTCTTTAGAATCTTTTACAATCACCGAGTCAAGTCCGAGTCAAGTCATTGACGTGACTTGAGTCCAACTCGAGTCCGAGCCAATAGACTCAAGTCTTCATCTCTGGAAGCTCATATTATAAAGAAACTGTGCATGGGGTATAGTGATACCTCAATAGGAAGCCTACGTACATTGGCATGTGGTGGCCTGGCTACTTCAAATTCAGAGAATGAACCTGAGACCTTAGACATGCTGTATCATTAGACTCATTATTATTCACACTGATATCTCTCCCTTCCTCAAAGGAAGTGAGGGCAATGTACACAGTCCTCCCCCACCTTTATCCACACAACAAGTCTGAGAAGTGGGCTAGACTGAGAGGTAGTGACTGATTCATGATAATCCAGTGAGTTCCATGGCTGAGTAGGAATTTGAACTTGTGTCTCCTCAGTTCTAGTTCAGCAGTCTAACCACAACACACACTGGCTCTCAAGATCAAATGTGGTCTGAAACAAAGACCACCTCTCTCTCTCTCTCTCTCTCTCTCTCTCTCTCTCTCTCTCTCTCTCTCTCTCTCTCATATATGCACAAGACTGCCCTATGCATGTGAGATTTAATTTGGCCACCTATGCCTGGCTGTTGTTTCCTGGGACTCCGTGCTGGAGGGGTAAGGGGTGGCATGGAGGAGGAGCCCGACTGACTGCCTCATTTACATGGAGGGGTGGTGGTGACCTTCATGTTAGCCTTGCTCAGACAGACCAATCACATAATATTCATGAGCCAAATGGCGATGTCAAGAGGAGAAAAGGAAGATGAACAGCCATGCTGGCTAGTTCCACTAAGTCAAGTTCCCAGCACCACCACTGCTGCCTGGACTGACTCCGTTTGACCACCAGGTAGCCCATCTGTAGCACCTGCCATGGTTGTTTGCCAATGCTGGCACCAGCCTGGAGTCAGAGATTGGCCAGAGCAGTGGCAGCATAAAGGACCACAGTAGCCACTGTCAACCCAGCCAGGTTAGTAATAGACAGTAGCTGCCAAGTTGGGGAAGAGCAGTGTGTGTGAGAGTTCAAAGGGGGTCTCAGTGTGAGTTGGGTCTTCTTGTCTACATTCTGAAGTCCTTTACTGTATAATGCATGTGTGTGTGTAGCTCGGCTTTCTTTATTGCGTGATCTGCTCTGCTTGTGTTTTGAATTCTCTACCGTGGATTCACTCAACAGCTTTGGGACTAGTCTTAGCCGCAGTGTTTCTTTCCCATCTCGGACATGGGCAAATGTTCTTTAAATGCTTAATTCCTTGACCCTACAATACACATGTATGTGAGTTATCTCCAGGTTGTGCCTTGTTTTCTGATCATAGCACAGCTGTAGTCTGGATTGTGCTGTGATCTGGAGATGCCTGATTTCATTGATGGTTTGGTGGCAGGGGAATGTGTAAGTACACGCAGTAATTGTACATTTTAGATCAATAGAACGTTTCTGAATTCCTCCAGGCATATGCAGAGCCCACCTTCTAGTGCTGACCGCCCTATATATATGGTGAGCCAGCTATGTGGGCTGTTATTATTAGTATTGCTTAGATGTGCGTATACAGAGGTGTGGTGAAAGCAGACTTTTCCATGTGGCCATCACGCTAGACAAGCAGCTTGCCTCCATGGTGCAATTATTATGGTTGCCATGTTGATGCTATTTGTGCATAATGGCCCAGGATCACTGTCATCAGAGAAGGATACACACTGCTTTTTCAGTCTCATTTCCAATATGTCTATGTAGGAACCAAGGCAGTGGAAGAACAGTGAGTCAGCATTTAAAACTTATAACATAAATTCCTGCTTTGCCCTTAAATTTTTGCCTAGAATTTCCAGAGAATAATATTTGCATTGGCCAGTAAACCCCCCCAACCCTCTTAAATACAACTTGTTGCTGTATATTTCATCCATTTGTATAATTGCAGGATAAAATATGGACATGTGAACCCGCTTCTGCTACTGAGGGTTTTGCAAATACAGCCTGTGCTGTTTTTACAACAGTTGTTCTAATAAGAGTGACATTGTGCAACAGACACACCTGGCTGGCTGGCTGTGGCACCTGGGCAGAAATAGACTTATCGATCGTTATCCAAAAGAATTCTGGGAAACTCAAGGAACATGCCACACCTGTAACTGTTTCCCTGGGAGCAGCCACCTCCTCCAAAATTAAATATACTTTATAAACTCAGGGCGCAATCCAAACCTACTTAGGCCACCATTGTAACCAGCGGCCCAGTGAAAACGGGAGGCCCCAGAACGGAAAGGGGATTCAAATCCCCTTTGAATTCCCCTTTTGGAGGGGATTTGAATCCCCTTTCTGTTCTGGGGCCTCCCATTTTCACTGGGCCGCTGGTTACAACGGCGGCCTAAGTAGGTTTGGATTGCACCCTCAGGCATCTAAGAGGAAGCTAAGGAATGAACTAACTTGAGGGAATCGTATGAGAGGAATATTCTCGAAGAAATTCAGACCTGTGCCGAACAGGCAAGCACCTCTGGATCACAACCATTGTATATCCTGTTCCTTTAGCCATTCATACAGTATTTGTATAACTCAAGGGAACCTCCACTCAGTGGCGTCGCTCCGGTAGGGGCAAGGCCGTAAGTATCGCTCCGTCGTAGTCCCTTTACCGAGCGAGCAGGAGGCAGCCCCGCCCCCTCAGTGTCGGAGCCATTCCCCTGTGGAGAAAGCAGCAGGCAAGAGACCCTGCCTGCTGCTTTCTCTGCACGGGAATGGCTCCGACAGTGAGGGGGCAGGGCCGCCTCTTGCTCGCTCGGTAAACGGGACTAGGACGAGCGAAACTTACAGCCCCGCCGCTACCGGAGCGACGCCACTGCCTCCATTAGGACATCCTAGTGGCAATAGACAGGAAAGAGAAATAGTGGCTAGGACAGCTAGGTGAAATAGAAGGCAGAGTATTTCAAGGCAGCATGTGTTACTATTTAGCACAAAAAGAAACTTCTGTAGCAAGAAGATTTATGGAATAATTTGTCCATATGTGTTGGTTGCTAGCTCCCTACAGTATTTCTCTGATAGGTCAGAAGCAGTGGCGTCGTTCTAGGTGGGGCGGAGCTCTAAGTTCTGCCCCGCTCTGAACCCTTCCTTACTCCCCGGCACGAGGCAGCCCCTCCCCCTTGCCGTCGGAGCTATTCAGGGTGGCGAAGGCAACGTGCAGGAGACTCCCTGTGTGTTGCCTTTGCCGCCCTGAATGGCTCCGATGGTGAGGGGGCAGGGCCGTCTCGTGCCAGGTAGTAAGGAAGGGTTCAGAGTGGGGGCGGAACTTAGAGCTCTGCCCCACCTAGAGCAACACCACTGGTCAGAAGATTGATTTCCTGTAGTTGAGCGCATGCTGGATACTTAGGCTGCAAGGCTATTCACACTTTCCTGGGGGTAAGCCCCATTGAACATGATAGGACTTACTTCTGAGTAGATATGCATACGATTGCACTGTTGAGGTATCTTTGTAATCTTTTTTTTTTTAATAAATATGCAAGCAACACATAAATAGAGGCAGACAGCAAGCACTTTTCCAGGGATGCAGATCTGGTACCCCTGTTAAATCTTTAGAAAGAGCCCCTGCTTCTCATGGGCACCTTTATTATCTCATCTATCTCTTTCTTTCACACATGCATGTATCTAATCAACCCCTCCCCTTGGCTGGGGGCATTCGCCTTCCCCACCAGGATGACATTTAGGTGCCAATTTCTTTTCCCATGAGCCAGGATGGTGTAGTGGTTTGGGAGTCGGACTTAGACCTGGAAGATCCAGGTTCAAATCCCCGCTCAGCCACGAAGCTTCCTGGGTGACCTTGGGCCACCAGTCACTATCTCTTAGCCCCACCTATCTCACAGGGTTGTTGTGAGGACAAAAAGGAGGGGAGGAAATATGTACACCACTCTGAGCTCCTTGGAGGAAGGGCGGTATAAAAATGTGAAAAATAAAAATAAATTTGGCCGTGTTTAATTCTTGATTAGATCGTGATATTGAAATCTCAGTTCTCACGCTCGTTTAGCATTTTTGAAATTACAGATCGTTCCGATATTTTATCATTTTTAATTGTCTGATTTGCAAGTTGCCTTGGAAACTTTATGATCAAAAGGCAAGACAATTTCTTTTTTAAAAAATAAACAGCTTATACTGTACTTGGTTCACACACAAGCAAACGGCTTTTGGATATCTTCTCTGGTCAGCAGCCAAAGGCACCGTTTCCTGAAACTGCTGAGCCTAAATGCCCAGCAGCCTTATAATTCATATTGAAAAATGTATCTTGAAAAGGCAGCATTGTCTCCTATATTGCAGAGGGATTTTTAGTGGGCCTTCGGAAATACTGCTGCAGTAATTGTTGAAGAAAGAGAATTTTAAATCTCAGAGATACCGCAAGAGGGAAAATGTAGGCTGAACATCAAAAAGAATGGACAACACTGAGCTTGTTACATATAATTTCCCAGGGAAGAAAATGAATTGTCCCGTTGCTCCAGTTAGATTTGACAAGACATTAGAAAGGGCAGGAAATAATCTTTCCACTGGCAAGAAAATAGGCAAACAGACTTCCTTTTCTAATCACTAATCCTATTATCACAAGTGATTTTGTCACCCAATGGACACGAAAGGCAACCATCACGATTAGCCATGAGACAATGATGTAGGCCTAGTTATATTAATTTTTGAAAATTAATGACTGGAAAACTCTCTTAGGAGTTTTAAAGGCTTTCACATGAAAGGTAACCGTTGTTTGAGACAGCCCCTTCCTCAAAAGAGTGGGGCTCAAATGATAATTTTTGAGAACATAACACAGAAATGTGCAAGGGACTCTTTACTGGTGAAAAGGTGAGACACAGAAATGGTTATTGTTACAGAGGATTAGTAGTGCTTGATTTGAAGGTCTGGAATTTGGAAAATAATGACTACATCCTGATCCTATATGAGTATGTGAAGCCCTAGAATGGCCAGCAATGTCTTCTGATTCTCTTTATGTTAAGACATTTAAAAATGGGTGCCAGGATACAAATCAATAAGTGAAGCTCAGGTGCCTTCTGTAATTCCTAGTTCTTTCTGCTTTTTCCTTTGTCCCTACATGCTGGTTTATTTGTCTCTCCTGCGACAAATGTCCTCTTACCCCAAGGAGACTTCCAGCCTGCAATATTTATTTTCTGCGCAGGATGCAACACAGCCTACACTGGCGCCGCTCCATCGCTGTGTGGGAACTTAGGTAGGATTGAGCTGCTAGTTCATCTTTGTGGAGTTCTGTGTAGTCTTTTATTATTTATTTATTTATTTATTTAAAGAATTTGTAGCCCGCCTTTCTCCCGAGGGCACTCAAGGCGGCTTACAGCATATTAAAATACATAAAAACACGTTTGAACCTATATGGCCTCTCCTCAGTCTGAACCTTTTGATGTTGCTGGCTGTTCTGCAGCATGACCTGTGGAGTGCTCAATACTTCTCTCCTGTCACTTTTCTGGTGCTTTTTTTCTGGAACCTGTGGTTCCCAATCCTCCTCCCTTTCTAGAACAAGTTGACGGTACCACGTGTTGCATCAAAATATACAAACTTTCAGGCAATATCACTTCATAAGGATATGGAAAAACCTTTTTAGCTACTTGTACCTTCTCAGCCTAGTATGCAGCATTATGCATGTGCCTTTTGTTTCAGCAACTACAATCATTATGTCATAATCCATCTATTTATAAATCAAATCAATCTGCCTTAATCCATTTTTTTTCTTATTTCGTGGAACGTGCCCAGGCCAGAGGAGGCATATAACACTAACTCCTATAGAGAACAGCACTGGCCTGAGAGTTTTATTATTGTATTATACTTTTTTTAAATGTTGTAAGCTACCTTGGGGGCCTCTTCAAAGGTAGAAAGGTGGGATAAAAATTCCTGGATAAATAAATAAATAAAATGTATACCAAACCTGACAGTTCCCACAACCAACAAGTCCTTTTCCTCTTTCTGAGCCATATTAATTAAGTTTGGAAGCCATGTTCTCAGGGTGGCATCTCGAGGCAGTGTGAACAGAAGGTCATGTGTGGAAGCAAAGTTCTTTGCCCCCTTCTTGGGCAAATAGACCTTCAAAAATACTCTGGAGGGCTAGGGGATTCTGGGGAGCATGGATGGCTCTGGGGTTAGGGGAGGATTGGTGATGATTGGTCCCCCCTCTTGTGTAAATAGAATTTTCCCACAAGAAACTCTGAATACAATCCTGAGTTTCTTGTGGGACAGTGTTTCAGCTAGATCTTTTACGGATCTACTTCTGAATGGTAGTTTTCTTTAACAGTCTTTTATCTCCTTATTTTCTACAAGGCCATTTGATTGTGGATAATTTGGGATTGATGAGTCATGTTGAAAGTCATAGTTCCTGGCATTTTTTTTAAAAAATACAGCCAACAAGTTGAGGACTATTATCAGACATTAACATGTTGTGTTTGCCAGGCCTTGAAAAGATGAACTTTGAGAGTATGTCAACATGTTGCTTTGTTAGATTTTCTAACATGGCTATTTCAGGATATCAAGATTAATAGTCTAGGGCTGCATGCTTTCCTGGTAGTAAATCCCACTGAATACAATAGGACTTACTTACTATGCATGAGTAGACATGCATAGGATTGTGCCAACAGGTAGTTTTTGTCAGTGGATGAACAGATGTCAGCACCCATATTGTATCATTGCTCTAATTTAATCATTGCTTCCCCACAGAGGCGTTGCTGGAGGGGAGCGGTACCGTAAGTTCCACATCGTTTCACTCCCCATTTACTCCCCGGTACAAGATGGCCCCGCCCCCTCGCCGGTGGAGCCATTCTGTGCGGTGAAGGCAATGGGCAGGGAGTCTCCTGCCTGTTGCCTTCACCGCAGTGGCTGCACAGAATGGCTCCGATGGAGAGGGGGCGGGGCCACCTTGTACCAGGGAGTAAATGGGGAGTGGAACAATGCGGAACTTACAGTACTGCCCCCCCAGCAACGCCTCTGCTTCCCCATGTGACCTCTTTCTATTTCTTAGGTGAATACTTTTGATCAGTGTCACATTTTTTATCTATATGCTCATTACGTAGATGCATCTGATGCTTGGCTCTCATTTTATATTTTGCAAAGCCCAGATGGCTCACATGTCCTCTCTGAAACATGTCCTTTTGCAGTACTTCAGGCACTATAAATTTAGATTAGATTGTGAGCCCTTTTGGGACAGGAACCATTTAATCATTTGATTTTGTCTGTAAACCGCTTTGTGAACTTTTTGTTGAAAAGCGGTATATAAATACTGTTGATGATGATGTTGATGATAAATCTATGGCCTTTGAACAATATCTCATCCCATCAATGATAGATGCTTCTATTTTAAATGGAAAATCCGGTGCAGGTGACCTGGCATGCTCGTGGTTATATCTTTGATTTCTCATGGCCGCATGATGTCATTTGTTGTGACTTCTGCAGATTCCTTTCAAATGTCTTCTGCTACCTGGCAGCATTTCTTTATCAAGTTGACATGGATAATATCAAATCCATCATCATTTTCTCTGACAGTGCTATGCAAAGCCCTGGATCATGTATCTGCTACTACCAGATCTTTTCCTGGCTTATACTCAGTAGTTAATACTGTAGCTGAAGCTGGAAAGAGTCTCTGTATTCTGCCAAACCTTTCCTAGCAATAGATACTAGGGGCTTGTGGCCAGTTTCTGCAACATCTTTCCTTCAACAGATAAACATATGAATCAACCGTATACCAGTGATGGGGACTCGAGTCAAATGACTTGACTCGCAAGTGTGACTTAGCCACTTTTTCCCTGACTCGTACTCGTACTTGTACTCGTGACCCACTGACTCGCACTCACACTCGCACTCGTGACCCACGGGACTCGTACTTGACTTGCACTCGTGGGGGTAACGACTTGCCATTTCCAAGTCATTTTCCTTTAATGGCCGGCATCAACGCAGGCAGGCAGGCAGGCGCAGTGGAGACCTCGGAGGGGGAGGGCAGCAGGGAGGAAGGGTTTTCAAGGGGGTGGGAAAGCAAGCCTGGCTCTGAGTCCCCCCCTTTTGTTGCTGTCTGTTTGCCACTGGCCACAACTCTGAGCATGAGGGGTGGGGAGGAGTGAGGGAAGGCGCAGCTGCCACAGCAGTTCCTCCTCATTGACCAAAACTCCGAGCCCAAGGAACGCTCGGCTCAGCAAGGGGAAGGTGCAGGGAGGGAATAAAACATGGTTTGAATGTAGACATGCTTGTTTTTCCCAAACCAGATGGGTGGTGATAAGACTGAGAGGTGAGGGAAAGGGCATAGGGGGAGCCAAGTGGGTGCTTTAAAAGTCTCAGAGGTCCTCACACACACACCCCACACACAGACACCCACCCACCCCATTTTCAAGGGAAAAAGCCATTTTCCCCAAAGTGACTCGACTTGTGACTTGTGACTCGTGGTTTCTGGCCTTTACTCGTACTCGACTCTCACTTGTGCAAAAATGACTCGCACTTGACTCGTACTTGCCCCAAAATTTTGACACTGACTCGCACTCGCACTCGCACTCTTGCAAAAATGACTCGTACTCGCACTCGGACTCGTGACCTAGTTACTTAGATACATCCCTGCCGTATACTAAGGCCAAATCTTCCTCTTCTATCTGTGCATTTTCACCCTCAGTTTCTATGATGGCTTTAGAAACATGCGCCATTGGTCTTCAACCATCATTGCATTTTGTCAACAGTATACTCCAATTTCTTCTTTTAAGGCATCAGTTGACAATTTGGTTCGTCTTTTGTTATCAAAATATTTTAATACAGGCTCTTTAGCTCATGAACTTTTTGGATTACTTGCTTTAATTTTTCAATTTCCTTTTGCAATATTGAATTTGATGTCTACTATGTCTTATTTTTCAGTAGGGCTTGTATGTTGGTTGTGTGAGTTCCAGAAGTTTGGTATGAATTTCCCCACAAAATTTACCATTCTTAAGTTGCAATCCTATACAGTTACCCAGGTGCGTCGCTGGAGCATGGCGGGGGGGGGGGCGCCGTGGGGTGACGCGCGCAAAGGGTGACGCGCGCACCCGCACGCATCACCTCCGCGCCGTGCGACACCCTTCCGGAGGGTCCGAGGCCGGACGAAGGCCTCGGAGCGTCTGCCCCGGCCGACGGTCCGCAGCCTTCTGACGAGGTCCAATGCGGCGACACATTATTTATTAGGTTTTTCACGCCTGCGCAGAACGGTTCTGAGGGCAAAAGGGCAGCCCTTGCCCTCAGAAATGTTGTGCGCATGCGCGAAAAACCTAAAAGTTCATGTATTTCCGCATTGGGCCTCGTCAGAAGGCCCCGGACCGCCGGAGGAGGATGCCGCTCGGAGCCGGCAGTAGCCAGCAGCAGCGGGGGTAAGCGGGGGCAAATTTCGGGGTGGGGTGCACGGGGGCGGCGCACGCGCCCCCAACTCAGGGCGGTGCGCGCATAGCTACATTAGTGCAGTTAATTAGGTTAATTAGGTTAATTAGTGCTGGGATTAGGTTCCATCAAACTCAATGGTGATGGGGTAATTAGATGCTCTCTGGCATATATTGGGAGGTGCGTTCCCACTTATTAGCAGAGTTCCCTCCTCCACCCAGGCAGACTGCTTTGCTTAGCTAAATGAATACACACAAGGCATTGCTTTGTAGTTGTAAAAAGAAGAAGAGTTTACTCACAGTTCAGTTTGCATATATACATAGCGTCTGACCATCAATCAGAGGTACATCCTAGACTTAAGATAGAACCCCCCTAGAGCTGGGGCTCCCTGCATGGGGTTAGGCTGCAAGATGGCCGCTGGGCTGCAGGAGCAGCGATGGCATCATCTTGCTCGGTGGGCATCAAGAGAAGAGGAGACTGAGTGAGGGGCAAGAAGGAGGAAATAAAGGTCAGGGGCCACACCCCTTCCTGGAACACAGAGGGATTAGAGTAGGAGGTCTTTACATGTGACCAGGCAGTACACCACACCCCCCAGTGTCCAGTAGCTAAACGCTTCCCATCCTCCAACAAATGGGACTTACTGCTGACATGCATAGAAAGGATTTCACTGTTAACCTCCAATCCCTTCTTATCTTTGTTTGGTGCTGGCACAAGAGGGCCTATATTATTCTAGCATTTGTTTGCACACCATTTTCAGTTAGTTTTCCCCTTAATTCCTGTGTAAAGAAGCCCCGGGGGAGTGCGCGCTCCCCCGGGGCAGGGTGTCACGAAAGTGCCGTAAATCACTTCCGCGACACCCGGCGAGTAAGGAACACCGGTGCAGCAGCCCTTCCTCCCCCAGCTCTCCCCCGGTCTTGTGCCCACCGGAGCAAGTAAGGCCAACCCTGTCGAGGCAGGGCAGACCGGGTGGGCGGGGAGGGCGGCCATTGGCTGCCTCTGGGCCTGGAGAGGACAGGAACATTGGGGGCGAGATCTGCCATATCCCAAGCCCTCTCCAGGCCCGACACGGCCTTATCCAGCTGGCGTGAATATACGTGAGCTCTAGAGCTCGCATACATTTGAGGAGGCCCATTGGGCCTCTTGCCGCTTTCACAGGGGGAAGGGGACGATTGTCCCCTTCTCCCGAGTTGTTCCTTGGCTGTCCCGGGGCAGCCTGGGAACTCAATAAGATACGGCGTCCGGCCCTTTAGGCCCGGCGCCGTATCTTACACAGGATTGGGCTGCCAATGTGTATTTGCTGAATCCAGTTTCAGTTCTGGTGCTCTGGCCATTCCCAGCACTGTGCATACATTTTATTTATGCTCCTCCATTGTTCTGCCCCAAATTAGATATATTTCATCATCAATATAGACTATGGGGCCTTCAGTATATTCAGTCAGTGGTGTACTACTTTCCTGTGAAAGACCAAGCAACTGATTATAATCTCAAAGGCCATCTGCAAATGCACTGTGTCCCAAAAGTACACCATTGTGTACTCTGTTCATTTAGCAGAATTTGCCAAAAGCAGTTTGATGCATCTAATGTTGAGAAATATTTAACACCAGCCATGTCAGCCAAAATTTATTCCCTGGTGGACAAAATAAAGTGTTCCCATTTTTTAATATTCGTATAGCTTTTGTTGCTGACCAAGGAAGTGTGCATGCACAGCCGAGCACTCAACAATATAATCCTCTTTTGTTCTTCAATAGATTTTGTGATGTATCATCACATACAAATCATACATACTCATCAAAGCAGGTACAATTAGGTACTTCTGGGAGCAAAGGCAGCATAATCCTTTTGAAGACTGAAGGCCAAGCTACACTGTCCGCATCCGCGTCGCGTCCGCGTTCCGTGCGCGTCTGGTGTCCCGCCCCCAGATTAAACAACGGCTCTGATTGGTCGGACGTAGCGCGGATGCAGCAAAAGTCGAGGTGGCAAAAGTTTGACCTGGCGGGACACCAGACGCACACGGAACACGGACGCGACGCGGACGCGGACAGTGTAGCTTGGGCTTGACTCCATAAAAACCATGTAGAACAATCCTTCCAAAACTGCACCACTTCATAATGATTGTTCATTTTAAAGACAACCTGCAGGAGGCATTCTTTTACTTTTTGTGGATGAGGAGGAGAATCAACGTTTCAAGGTGATCAGTTGCATTCATTGGTGTGGTCCTAGATTCTAGAGCTGCATGATACACCAGATTGATACGGCAGTCCCGGGGCTCACCTGTGCAATGAGCTCAGTCTGTTCAAAGGCTCTTAGGGGTGATACTCTCAAAAATACAAGCGGAGAATTAATCAACTGTGAGTAGAAGATGCACAGGGTTACTGTTTCATTATTTCAGATGTATGCTCCCTTAAACACTGCAAGCCTTCCACATCCATGTAATAAACAAATTCCTCTACAATTGCCAGTGATGAAAGAAGGCCTTCTGTTTCATTTAAATCATACAATCAGTGTCTCAAAGGTGGAAGAGCTGGCATTGGTCAGTTTAGCACATGCCTGGCCCAAATTCTGGTTCAAGAAAAAATAATAATAAAGCTTCCATGAACACAGATGGGATCCATATGGAGGAGTCCTGCTTCTCCTGATTCTCTGAAGGTCTACATTTTTGCATGTTTTTGGCTGTGTCTCCCCAAGAGCATTTCAGTTCTGTTGGCACTTTATATAGCAGAATTAATAATGACATTCTCCTGGCATGCATCCAGTTGCGTAAGTTTATGGAGTAATTTTGTAATAGAGCTGTGAGAGTTTAGGGGGGAAAAAAATTACCAGCAGGTGAACAAGCTGTCCACCTCACTCTGCTAAAATTAAAACAAAAAACAAAAAAACAACAACCCACATCTCCAGCTTAGTGAGCTTGGAAAGACTCTCACTCACCCCCAAGATTTCTTTCAGAGCGAGGCTCTTTGAAAGAGGCAGGTCAACAAAGCTGCTCTCTCCCACTTCCAGCTGCGAAAACCATACCCGTGGTTCCCATTCTGAACTCCATCTATTTATAAATCAAATCAAATGGCGGAGCTGCCTTTGCCCTCTCTTCTCCAGCTGCAGAGTCCTGCCCCAGTTCCCTGCCATCTGAAGAAATGATTTAATAGATGTATCCCAAGGATCAGTCATTTCCTCCAAATGCCCTCCCGCATCCAGCTGCAGTTTTCTGCCCCATCTCTCTTACAAGCAATGACGAATACATGAAACTCATCACCCCCACTCTCCTTTCTTCCATCCAGCTGCAAGTCCACACCTTTCTTTGCCTCTCTGCCCCACAGTTTGAAGCTCCAGTTTCTAGAGATGATCCAAGGGAAGCCTGGATCTCTCACAATGCACGTTCTTTTCATGCTCGGTTGCGCTTCTCTACATTTGTTGACTTCAGAAGTATGACATCAAGCAATGGTGCAAATGCATTATGCCATGGTGTAAATCCAGAACAATGTGAGTGGAGCAAAATGTTATTGCATACACAAGTCTCCTTTATTCTGAACTTGAAGCCCCAACTTTACATCACTTGATTGCTTGGTGCTTGCTGCTCAGCAGCTAACGGCCCAATCCTATGGGACATTTATGCCACCATAAGTGGCATAGCGGTGTCGCAGATCGCACGTCACTGTCAAATGCTGTGGGACCACCGGTGCAAACATCCAGACATCCTGCTGCGAATGCACCAGAACCACCCCGACACCACGCCGAAGCAGGTAGGTTGGCGACTTGGGCAGTTCTTGGGTGGTTTGGGAGAGGTTCGGGGCAGAGAGGGGAAGTTCGGGGATGGAGGGGGTGGATCCCAGTAGCAGCAGCATGTGCTGGGATGCTACCCCCTTTTTCACTGTCCGACATGCCCCCTGCCTCTCCTCGGACTTACACCAGCAAAGGAGCTGGCGTAGGTCCAAGGAGACCCATAGATGATCAGGCGGCCTACCTGGGGGTAAGTAAAAAAAGTAATTGTATAAACTGTGTTGTATAAACTGTTGAAAAGCACTGCATTTGAGGTGACATTGACTGGTAGGCAAAGTCTGTGCATTTCTCTGTGCTGCAGATTGTATTCAGAGTGTATCCAATCTTCCAGGATTGGAGATGGGGGAAGGACTTGCAATGGTGTTTTAAGCAGCATTCTAAGAATCATTAATTAATTGCCCACAGAGTTGGCATGATCTTATCTCATTTGTCAGCATTAGGATGCTGTGGCTATTTAGCCCAACTTATAAAATCCTGACATTTTTAAAAAGCAATGCCATTGATCCCGTTTCCAGTGGAGGCTCCTCCATAGGGGCAAATGGGGCTTGGCCCCTCCAATAAAATGGAAAGGAAAAATGCATTTAAAGACTCCTGCCCCAATCCCATCCACCTGCCCCAATGCAGCTGCACCAGGTGGCAAGGGGGTGATCAGAAGAGGCCTCCTGGGCTTCTCTGGGTTCCCAGAATTCTTTTCTTCCCCTCGAAAGAGGACAGAATTCCTAGATGACATTTTATTTATTTATTTCATTAAAAAAAAATTATATCCCGCCTTTTCCTATGCCGAAGGCAAATGCCCAAGGCGGCTTACAACAGATTAAAATACATAATTTAAAATACATAAAATGAGTTTAAACAATACATAAAGGTAAAGGTATCCCCTGACAATTAAGACCAGTCGTGTCCGACTCTAGGGTGTGGTGCTCATCCCCATTTCAAAGCCGAAGAGCCAGCGTTGTCTGAAGACGCCTCCGTGGTCATGTGGCCGGCATGACTCTCCTTGCCGCAGCGCGTAGCATGCAGCTGGAACACGGAGCGCTGTTTACCTTCCCGCAAGCGGTACCTATTTATCTACTCGCATTCACATGCTTTGGAACTGCTAGGTTGGCAGGAGCTGGCCAAGCAACGAGCGCTCACCCCGTCGCGGGAATCGAACTGCCGACCTTTCGATCGACAGCTTATGGTTCAGCGGTTTAACCCGCTGCGCCACCTGCTGGCCTAAACAATACATAAACAAATTTAAAAAACAATAAAATCCACTGGGGGGGTACGACAGTATGGAGCAGAGAAGCAGCATGGCAGAGCATCTTGAGATATAGGAGGCAGACCACAACCCTTTCAGACATAGTAGGCAGACAGAGTAACGAAAAGGCTACCAGCGGGACCCAGGACACGCTGGAATTTTCATATTTGCACAGTGAATGTACGGTATGAACACAGAGAGGATTTCATTAAATGTTTTCATTACATTGAAAATTCAGGTGGCTTTGTAAACAATGCTGTCCATGAAGCTGGAGGCTTAAAAAGATTGCTGGAACTTGATAAAGAATTCCTTTTTTTCCTTGTTTTTTTCCGCACAAACTCATGCCTCATGTTGACATACTATACAATCAGCTACAAAAGCAAGATTGAGATTCTGCATATGCAGAAAAGATTATTTCTCAGTTCACAACACTGCATAAATGAAGTATAGGCTGCCATAAAGGGCTTGCATACGAAAATGCCCAGTGTTGCCATCTTGCCAAGAAATGTTAATATAGAAGTTTTAGAGCAAGCAGCATATGAAAGATGTGACATTGTCATTCTACACTCTAGGGAAAGGGTTACATTTACCAAGCACTGAGTGCAAAACTCATGCACAGTGATTGCTTTGCAAAGTACAGCAAATTTTTCCCAATACAGGCATTCAGTGTTACAGTGTCATTTTACCCTATGCTGGCCAAGGAAAGACTCCATTCTGAACTGACCCTGCTGTATAAAAACCCCCAGAATTTCAAAGTGCCAGAGGTGTTGTGGCACTACTAAGGCATTTCCTGAGCAACAATCTACAGGACGTATTTACAGAGGCAATAAAACTCTTGAAAATTCTTATAACTACTGCAATGATAACAGCAGAAACAGAAAGGTGCTTCTTTACTTCAAAGAAAATAAAACTATTTCTAACAGCCCAATCCTAACTAACAGCGCAATCCTGTGCAGCCCTACGTTGGCGGAGCTGCATGTAAGGCACGTTTTTGACACTCGCGGAGTAAGTGGTCCTGGCACCGAGGCCAGCGCTGCTCACTCCGCTGCCGGATGACTCCCACGCCACCGGACACAGGTAAGATGGGTGGCGGGAGGGCATGGGGAGGGCAGGCTGGGGAGGCAGGGGAGGGGACGATTGACTGGTCAGGCCAGGGAGGGGGCGGGGTATCAGCGGCGTGCTCCGCCAATATCCTAACCTCCTTCCTGGGCCTGGCCAGCAAAATAGCTGGTGCACATCCAAGGAGGCCCGTTGGGGCCACTGGGGCTGATACTGGGGGAAAGGGACCAACATCCCTTTCCCCTGAGATGTGCTCCAGCTCTGCCGGCATGGGCCTCATCCTGTGTAGGATGCAGCGACTGGCTGTCTAGGCTGGTCAGTGCATCCCATGCAGGATTGCGCTGTAAATCTTCTCGTAGTGATGCAGCAACGCCAGTGTGGCTTCTGCTGCATCCCGCGGGGAATTTTCGGCTGCTGGAGGTCTTCTCAGGTTAAGAGGACATTTGTCCCCTTGCCCTGGGGTAAGCTCCAGCAGCCGCTGTGGGGCAACTTGGACTTTGGCCAGCTCAATCACTGGATTGGATTTTGGGTTGGACCCTTTTGCATGTGGAAAGGCTGTAGCTCTCGCAGGGGTGGTGGTCACTATTGCATTCATGCACGAGGCTTCTGTGAGAACAAACACTGGAAATCCAAACTTGCATTCACTCCAGAAATACTTGCAACAAATCGAACCATTGTTGTTCCTCAGACCTCAAGCCTCACTACTTCAGCTCACCATGGGTCTATGCCCTGTGCCTGTGAAACCCTAACTGCTACCACCATGACAGGGTCAGATGGATTTTCCAACCTGACTAATGTTTGTTTGGAGAATAGAGTGAGAATGTGGAAGGTGGCCATTTCTGTTTCAGAGGGTTCTTAGAATCTGATATTCTTCATGATGCTTCAATGCTATAGAAAAGGTAGAAGAAATGGATGAGTGGCAGTGGTGTTCCTGCCCATGTATGAAATACATTAAAATATGATCTGGACAAAATTGAATTAATAGAGGCATTAAATATACAGTCCATGACAGTGAATTCTGAGTTAATTGCAAAAAAACAAAAACAAAAACACCTACACCAAATATGCTGGGTTAGATGTATTAGATTAAATTCAATTACCAATTTCAGCATCTGAGATTGACAATGAACTGTAAATTTTACTAGCAGACCTGAACATGATACCTGATACAATATTCCTTTAACCCATTGACATCTCAACTATTCAGTTCATGGATTGTTTTGCAAGGGTTGCCTTGAATTTTGCAAATAAAAAAAATGTATTTCAGCACTTGAAATTTACAGTTTGGAAGGCTAGGAAATTTTGAATTATGTAAGTGTTATTCCCTTTTTCTCCATTTGGTGGCAGCAAAGCCTGCAGATACAGGGTGGGAGACAAAGATTCTTCTTTACCCCTTCTCGTTGTTTGATGCCAGAAGGCTGTGTGGAGACAGGAAGCAGGCATGGGAGAGCACTGGGCACCAGGCAGCAGCCAGAGATGAAGTGGGAACGATTTTTAAAGCTAGATAGTTTCATTATTTGTATAGTTAAAGAAAATAAGAAAAGCAATGGTAGACGTTCCCAGTTGCAAGCTGCTTAGTCCACAAACCAGCTCAGTAGGCATAATTGGATTGGAATCAGTTTTGGCTGAAATCTTAAGCACAGCTACTTGCAATTGAAAACGACTGAAGGCAGGTCCAAAGAACTGATACAGGAGTGAGATTCACTGTATGAAATTTGAGAACCCCAACTTCTGAAGCCACTTCAGTATTCACAAGGTCCCAACTAACCTCAAATGGAAAGACTGATGTACGTACATGCATTTTAAGAGATTGTGTCCATATTTCAGCTGGCTTAAGCCTTTGGAGTGGGCAAAATTAAACTGAATCCAGTCACTGAGTCTGGCTAAACTGCTTTGTGGGTGATTTCAGCAGGAAATTTTTGTGTTTACGTGTGTTTATTTGTGTGTTTATTTCAGCAGGATGAAGCCTTTTGCATCATATGCAGACACATGAAAACTTGCACTGCCCTTTTAAATGAAACCCAACCTCCAGACTTCCCCTCCCTCTCTTTTCTTGACTGTCCTAGGAGAAATTCTGCTGCAGGCTTGTGCTAAAAGCACTGCTAGGAGCATGGAGCCCTGAGCCCTTTTGGGACAGGGAGCCATTTAATCATTTGATTTTGTCTGTAAACCGCTTTGTGAACGTTTTGTTGAAAAGCGGTATATAAATAATAATAATAATAATAATAATAATAATAATAATAATAATAATAATAATAAAATCAGTTCCATTCCCGAAGCATGTACATGACCAATACATGCATTCCTTCTGAAATCAAAGTTCAATAAACAACGTGTCTTTGATGTTATTTGTCATACAGCGCAATCCTATCCAACTTATGCCACTGGCTGAGCTCTGCTTAATCCTATCCAATTTATGCCACCGGTGTAACCAGCAGTGCAGTGAGAACGGGAAGCCCCAGAACGGAAAGAGGATTCAAATCCCCTCCAAAAGGGGGATTGAAAGGGGATTTGAATACCCTTTCCGTTCTGGGGCCTCCCATTCTCGCTGCACCGCTGGTTATACCGGTGGCATAAATTGGATAGGATTGAGCAGAGCTCAGCCAGTGGCATAAATTGGATAAGATTGCGCCCACAGTGTGTGTTTAGGCTGCTGAAGCATAATGACTACTGCCCCTGCAGAGCCTCTTGAAGCAGAATTCTGTGTTGGGGGCTATGCCAGGTCTATTCTTCCTCATTACACTTGATCTAGCTTGTAGTGCAAGGCTGCTAGTTGATAAATGATTTTTATGAACATACGCAGGTACCAGTCACCACGTTCTACCATTGGTCATCTATTCCACTATTGTCTGCTCTGTCGAATGCAAGTAGTGTACCAACAAAAGATTTCAGTAGTAAAAGAGATTGTATAGATTTTAAACATTGCTGTTCCCCAAAGACTGGGGTGGGTGGGGGGTGGAGTCTGTACAAGCCACCTATATGTATACAATGATGGTACCTGATGAGCCTCTCTGGTAAGTTCCATAGCTGTGGCATGAATAGAGGACGTTTTGTACACCAAGCATTTTAATTTCACATGGATGTGGAAACCAGAATAGGATCTCATACAAGGAATGTAGTGAGTGATGATGCTGGCAAAGGCACTTCCTAAGCTGTGATGGGCCAGGAGCCAAAATAGCTACGCTGAGGACAATGAAACATGAAGTAAGCAAATTATTATCACGATACATCTGTTCATTGAAAGTAGTTGCATACTTGCATAGTCTCTGCATATACAGTCACTATGCTTTGGAAATTTGAATTTGCAGAAAAGAGACTTTTTAAAAAAAAAATACTGTAACTTGCAGAAAAGATAATTTAAAAAAATACTGTAGCTTTTGTGACACAAGCACAGTGACCTCAATTATTTCATGTGTTTTCTTCTTTTTTGACAAATGTCGGTTGCTTTTGGTGCCTCTTTGGTGGGAAGGCACTTAATAAAATGTATATTTTTGATATTATATGTATATATGTGTATAAATAATATGTATATTGTCTACATAAAACACCCAAAGGGAAACAATACTGTGATTTGTATGTAATATTTAACTGGCTGCTCGTATTTTAGCCTCTGAATACTTAGTTTGGGGCTTCGGTATGAAGGGAGGGGATTTGAGGCATTGGTGAAGATTTAGTTCTTAAAACAAACCCATTGCTTGTTAAATCAGTCTGCTTCCTTAGGGACGCGGCTACTAGTCTGTCTTCTCAAAGAATGTATTAGCAGCAGATGTTTTCTCAGTAGTATTATGGAAAATATTTTTGCTGTACAAACAGACACACTTCTTTGGATTTGGTACAGTTTGCTTTGCTGTGTTTATGGGTATGGTCTCTATCCACAAAAGCCTTGATAACCCACAGAAGACAATGCTGTGGCTGTCAGTTGCTTAAGGGAAACCTGACTCCGGTCTTGTGGCTGCATTGCCACACTGAACAAACCCTGGATTTCTCCATCCTCTTCTAATACATCGTCTGCACAACTGGACTATCAAAAAAGAGAAGCTAGGGAAACAACACGAGAGTGTTGGATGATCCATACAAATGCCTTTTCCCCAAGCACTGTTTTTGCCCTGTGCTTCATATGAATATATGAAGCTGCTTTATACTGGGTAGGATTATTGGTCCATCTGGTCAAGTATTATCTACTCTTCTCTAACCTTAACTCTCAAGCAAGGGTCATTGCCATTTCCCCTGATCTGTTTAACTGGAAAAGCTGAGACTGAAACATGGGGCTTCCTGCACATGGAATACAGTATGTGTTCAGCTCGCAGTGATGTAGACCTGAGTCAATTGACTCAAGTCGCGTCAATGACATGACTTGACTCGGACTTGATTCGGCGATTGTAAGACTCGACTCGAGACTTGGAGCCTTTTATGAAGAATTTTATTCAGATTTAAACCCATTTTCCCCACTAAATAGATGTTGTTGTTGTTCAGTCGTTAAGTTGTGTCCGACCCTTCGTGATCCCATGAACCATATCCCGCCAGGCCTTCCTGTCCTCCACTATCTTCCTGAGTTCGCTCACTTTCATGTTCGTTGCATCGGTGATGCTGTCTAACCATCTCATCCTTTGCCTTCCCCTTCTCCTTTTGCCTTCAATCTTTCCCAGCATCAGAGTCTTCTCCAGAGAGTCCTCTCTTCGCATTAGGTGGCCAAAATATTTGAGCTTCAGCCTCAGTACCTGTCCTTCCAGGGAACAGTCAGGGTTGATTTCATTTAGGATTAACTGATTTGATCTCCTAGCAGTCCAAGGGACTCTCAGGAGTCTTCTCCAGCACCACAGTTCAAAAGTTTCCTTATGGCCCAACTCTCGCAACCATACATTACTACTGGGAACACCATCGCCCTGACTATGCGAACTTTTGTTGGCATGGTGATATCTCTGCTTTTTATTATGCTATCTAAATTTGCCATAGCTTTCCTTCCAAGGAGTAAGCGTCTTTTAATTTCATGGCTGCTGTCTCCGTCTGCAGTGATCTTGGAACCCAAAAAAGTAAAATCTGTTACTGCTTCCATTTCTGCCCCTTCTATTTGCCAGGAATTGATGGGACCAGATGCCATGATCTTAGTTTTATTAATGTTGAGTTTCAAGCCAACTTTTGCACTCTCCTCTTTCACTCTCATCAAGAGGTTCTTTAGTTCAAGACTTAGGACTTGGGGGCAAAGACTTGGGACTTGACTCGAGACTTGGAGTCAGAGACTTGATCCACATCTGTGTCAGCTGCTGACCTATACCAGTCTTGTTGTGCAGATATTGGGGCTATCAAGGCACCCTTTCTTACCACTTCTAATGAACCTATTATGGTTTAATATGAGAACTGCTCTTTCCAGAAATTAACTATTTTACTGTGTACTGGGGCAGGCATTCCCTTTGGCAAGGAATGGAAACCAAACGGGCCCCATTCAGTTTGTTTTCCATTCAGCCTGAAATTGTTTTCCATTCAGCAAGGAATGGGAAGAAATGGGGTTCATTTTCAGAATCCCAGTCACTATCCATTCTACACTGGAGAGGAAGACAGCAGGGCTGTTAGTAAATAACATGACAGGAACTCAGCTGTCCTTCATGAGAGAAGACAGGAAGGGGAGCAGAGGCTGAGCCTGGCAGCTGGCATTTGTCGCTAGCAGGACGCGAACTCAGCTCCTTACCCAATCTCGGTCACTCAGCAGAAGTAGCCAGAAAGGGAAGTAGCAACTGAGCTCTGATTTGGAAAGTGCCCTTCTGGTTATGAGCTGAGCTCCACTCTCCCTCCTGCAGAAAACAGTGAAAAATGGAAACTCTCTGCGTTGGGTACACAAACATCTAGTTATGGATCTGTGGGTGCATGCATGAGAGCATTAAAAAAATATGAAACCCCCCCCCCCAGTTGCAGCACAGTGTGGTACAGTCTAGAATTCTATCACCTTACTTTACTGCCTCATTGTGTGTAGTATATACAGTGGCTCTATGGCCCACTTCTCATTTTACACAAGCAGCATGTGAGCCACTGCAGTGTGGCTTCTTCCTGAACCATCAGAATGATATGAGAAACCCCAGGCCATGTGGTAAGAGTTCACACTAGAGTCCTCCCTTTGTCAGCTCGTCCTGTTTCCAGGGGAGGGGCAAAGATGCCATTGGGAGGGACACCTCCCATGTGGTTCAGGGTCTCTCATCCCAGGAAGGAACTGATCTGGAGTATAATGTGAGACAGAACTGACTGGGTCATACTTTGGAGTCACCATGGATAGGATTACACTGGGCAGCTGTTTTTTAACCATGTGCTTCTTATATAGCTAGATTTCACTCCATTTGCAGTGTTTGTGGTTTAGATGTTCAGTGGTCTGTCACATGTGCATCTCTCAGTTGGAAGTCCCTCGTTTCGCAGCTATAAATGACTTTGATGCTCTAATTCACTCTCAAAGTCCCACGGTGACTTCAGTGACCACCCAGGTTTTAGATTGCTTCCTTACCGTTTTTCCCTTCCTGATACTGTTTTATCGGATCGCTTTATTGTGAAACCAATTTAAAGCTTGAAACCCAATCATGTGGTTTATTGGGAGGTAGGGGGTGGTAACTTCATCGCTGCATCAGCGTTGTTGACCCGTATACCTGGTTTCTGTTAAACAATCAACTGGATTGTAAAAGGCATATTTGGGTATTATGTTAGACTTGAAATGCCACCAAGTATATTCTGTTTCTCAAACCCCTGGTTACATGGAATCTTTCAGTGATGTGAAAGACTTTGGAACGCAGCTCAGCAGACATAAAAAGAACGAGATTTACTGATAATTTGATATTTGGAAACATCATTTTAAGCCACAAAGGGAAGACGTTATAGCAGCCAAAATCAAAGTTTAAGACATCAAAACAGATATTTTTCCTGCTCCCAGGAGAATCGACTGTTTAAAGCAGAAAAGAGCTTTACATCCCCTGTCACCAGCTATAGATTTTATTTTTAAACAAAATTCTTGTCCTTCCAAACCCATCTGCAAACACATCTGACTCTGACTTCAGGAATTTTATCTCCCTGGCTATCAGTCTAGTCCTAAACATTGAAAAATTATGCTCACACTTCTTGCACCAGGCAATTCTGAATCGCTTATACAGTACTTGTACAGTGCAATCTTTTTCTATTTTCTTTCCTTTTTTTAAAGCGAGAGTTTTTACCATTGCCTTCACTGGCTGCCAGGATCCTCCATGCTGCAACCTCCACCATTGCGAATGATCAGAGGAATGCAGAGGAAACATAATCAGATTAGTAAATAACCCAAGGTGCCTGCAAAGGAGAGTTTTCCAGAGAACCAGTAATGGTATGAGTGCATAGTGTATAAACATTATTATTTTATACTGCTTTTTAAGTTTGCAAAGCAATTTGCATAGCAAAATGAACACAACATTTGTAGCTATAGAGCTGGGTTCCACTTCAGAAGTTGCCCCCTCCACATTAACTGAATGCATGGGGGAGAGGAGAGGGGGCCACCTCAGCTAGGCAGCATGCCCCCTATTCCTACATGCCTACTACTGGCTATCCCTCCCCAGGTATTCAGCGTTTGTCTGCATGAGGCAACACAGGCTTACAAAACTTGTGGAGAAACTCTTTAAATTTAATACCACTGTGTGCAGACAAACGTTGAAGGAGTGGGTGTCTGGAGGTATGGTCATTACGTGTGGTGGAATGGGACAGGCAGTATAGCCCTGCTTCCCCATCTGCGCATTCAGTGGAGACTTGTGAAGAACGCTTTGGTCCAAGGGCTCCATTGCAGAAGCTCAATATATTGCCTGGATAGGAGACCACCTGGGAACCTTTTATAAGCCACTTGGATGGAGATCATGGCATGTGTTATAAACATTAATAATAAAGACTTTTGATGCTGGGAAGGTGTAGTGGCTGGTGCTTCATGGAACCCAGCTGTGGCAGGCAGCCAGGAGACATTGCCAATCTGCTGTGAGGAGGAGGTGCATCCCAATGACATCATATGCCATTGTCCGCTTCCAGCCAGGGAAGACAGCAGCTGATCATGACCAGGTAGAAGGCAGAGGACTTGAAACAGCCCTTGAAACCAGGCTTTAGGACAGAGCAGGGGGAGGAGGTGTTAGGAGGAAAAGAACAGAGAACAGAGGCGGTGGATGCTAGAGAGAGGAAGAGCGAATAGAGAAAAGAATGGAAGAAGCATTTGCAAGGAAGGCAAAGGGAGAAACCGGGGAGATGAGAGGAGTGGGAATGGAGAAAGAAAAGCTGGAAGGGCCCCAAAGAGGTGAGGAGAATGAGGAGCAAAGGTGAGACAGGAAGGAAGAGGTGGATAGAGCCAGGCTAAAAGGTTCCACAAAAAGCTGGCCAAAGGAGGGAAGAGTCCTTGGAGGGACTGGGGAGAAGAGACGGACCCTGGGGAAGACCTGGGTGGGAAGGGGCAGAGATAGCCAGGCCCAGAGGGGGTTCAGGAAGCAAGACCCCAGGGCTATTCCCAGTTCTAGAATGGGCCAGGGGTACCCTGAAGGCAGGATCAGCCCCTCCCAGCCATGGACTTGGGAGAAACCATCAGCACAGTTGCATCATTGTCAATGGTGGGAGATAGGATTGGGTTGTTATTCAACAAAATTGTTGTTGTTCAGTCGTTAAGTCGTGTCCGACCCTTCATGATCCCATGAACCATATCCCGCCAGGCCTTCCTGTCCTCCACTATCTTCCTGAGTTCGCTCATTTTCATGTCCGTTGCATCGGTGATGCTGTCTAACCATCTCATCCTTTGCCTTCCCCTTCTCCTTTTGCCTTCAATTTTTCCCAGCATCAGAGTCTTCTCCAGAGAGTCCTCTCTTCGCATTAGGTGGCCAAAATATTTGAGTTTCAGCCTTAGTATCTGTCCTTCCAGGGAACAGTCAGGGTTGATTTCATTTAGGATTGACTGATTTGATCTCCTAGCAGTCCAAGGGACTCTCAGGAGTCTTCTCCAGCACCACAGTTCGAAAGCATCTATTCTTCGGCGCTCAGCCTTCCTTATGGTCCAACTCTCGCAACCATACATTGCTACTGGGAACACCATCGCCCTGACTATGCGAACTTTTGTTGGCATGGTGATATCTCTGCTTTTTATTATGCTATCTAAATTTACCATAGCTTTCCTTCCAAGGAGTAAGCGTCTTTTAATTTCATGGCTGCTGTCTCCGTCTGCAGTGATCTTGGAGCCCAGAAAAGTAAAATCTGTTACTGCTTCCATTTCTGCCCCTTCTATTTGCCAGGAATTGATGGGCCCAGATGCCATGATCTTAGTTTTATTAATGTTGAGTTTCAAGCCAACTTTTGCACTCATATTCTCATTTTGCAGTATATTCAACAAAATACTTGATACCAAATCTGAGGAAACAAAATGCAAAGCCTGCTAGCTATGTGGCAACCTGATACTCCTGACACTACCAACTTGAGACAAAGACATTTCTTCACATTTCTTTTTTCCCCCCTCCAGGAACACACACCAAGATGTCTAGGCAACCCCGTATTTCAACAACTAACACAGGTCCTACAGTACATTTCTCCATATGTGCAGTAACATGATTTACTTTTGCATCATCATCCTCTTTCAGAGAAACACCATGGATTTTCTGGTTTTAGTAAAAAAACAAAACACACACCCAAAAAACAATTATGTCAGATTACCAGATTTATAAAATACTATTATATTATCCAAGCCTGAAACTTTGAAAATATATATTCCCTGTGTGATCTAATAATTCTCAAATGTAAATTAATCTTCAGACTACTCTCAAGAAAGTCACCTTTGGAAAGCAAAGAAGCATGAGAAAATTTCAGCCTCAAAGTGAATTTGGCATAATATTATGCTTTCCCGAAAGCTGGAGCTGTAGTGTAACTTAGAACCGGCTTTTTCCAGGAAAGAAACTGCTAATCCCTGGTGCTGGGTTGGATAGTCAATGTGAATATTTTTCCTTGAGATATTTATGTCACAAATTAAGACGGAAAGGAACACATCTTTAAGGTAAAAGAAAATGGCTGATAAGGAATGTTACTGGCTTGGCTTGGCTGGGCTGCCATTTATGAGAAGAAGAGGGCTGGGGGAAGCCTCAGTCAGTCATATTGCCCACTGGGAAGATATGCAGTTGAAAACAGCTGGTAACCTAGAAGGAATGGGGACAAACAACTACCAGTGAGAAGGCTTATGAATTCGAGGGTTTCATGAATTCACGAGTAACTTACAGCACAATCCGTGTAGGATGCGCTGGCTGTGCTAAACAGCCGGCCGCTGCATCATAAACAGAATGCAGTCCGTGCTGGCGGGGCTGGGGCACACCTCAGGAGAAAGGGACATCCCTTTCCCCTGGTGTACGCCCCAGTGGCCCCAATGGGCCTCCTATTTTGCTGGCGCACATCCGAGGGGCTGGTGTAAGGCCGGCCAGGCTCAGGACGGGGGGATAGGATATTGACGGAATGCGCTGCTGATATCCCCACCCTGTCCCTGGCCTGGCCAGCCAATCGCCCCCCGCCACCCCAGCCCACCGCCTGGCACAGGTCTTACCTGTGTTCGGCAGTGTGGTCCGTGGCTGTTGGCGGAGTGAGAGGCATAGGCACCGGCACCGGCACCACTTACTCCCCGGGTGTCGAAAATGTGTCTTACAGCACAATACCCAATGCCAGAGAAGCTGTAGCGCCGCTGGCGTTAATCTACACTGGATTGGGCTGCCCATCTGGTCCCAAGGTGCCTATCCTAGGAGATCCCATGGGGTCATGCTGAAACTAGCGTTGACACTTCTTACTCTGGGGCATAGGACGTTACCTGTTAAATCTCCAGTTGAGGCAGGAGAAATGTAACCTCAAGAGCTCTTCCCACCCATTCCCTCCATGTTCCTGCCATCTGCTCCCTCCCTCGCCTATTGTGATGAGTAGGTCTCAAGTAAGCCATACAACAGATGAAGGAGGCAGGCAGGAAACAGAGCTGCAGAGGGAATGGGTACGGAACCAGTGCTGCCAAACGGGGCTGGTCTGGCCATGAAGCAGACTGATGTGGAGGGGCAGGGGGGGGTTCGGTGTGTCCGTCTCCTCAAGACTGCCACCACTGCCTCCACCCAGTCCATGTGGATGTGAGCCACGTAGATTTGTTTCTCACCTGCTAAAAGCGGGTGGAGAGTGGACCATGATCTGCTTCTTTACCATGCTGCATTGCACCATTTTCACAAAGCAAGAAGTGCAGGACTTCCAAAGGGACCAAGCAAATGAAGGGGCTCCTCTGTTCATGCCGTTCCTTTAAATAAAACTGGAAGTCCTCCACTTCCTGGTTTGCAAAAATCATGTGACAGAGCATGATAAGGTGTGCCACAGCAGAGATAGCAGCGGAAGACTTGGGGTGGCTTTGCATTGGTTAGCATCCCGTCATGCTGGCACTGCTGCCAAATGCTAGCCAAACTGCAATTTAAGGGGCCAGTATAGTCAGACATCCATGGCAGGATATGATAAATGTATCAATATATGTGGAACTTAGAGCCCAATCCAATCCTTCCCCCCCCCACTGGTGCAGCTGTGCCAAAAACAGGTGCACTGTATCCAGTGGGCGGGCGTGGATTGGAAGGCGTCAGAGGCGAAAGGGAATTTATACACTTAAGTAAGCCTCCCGACCCACACTAGCAATTTCACTAGTGCAAGTCCAAGGAGAGAAAGGGGGCGGGAAGACTACAGGAAAAGGGAATAGGATCTGGTGCATGCCATCGCTGCCAGACCCACCCCCTCCCGCAGCCTCCCCACCCCCGTTACACCCCCTTCCCCGCCCAGTTTTGCCCCTGTGTCCCTGGCAGCGCACTGAGTAGTGTGCTGCCAGAGCACCTTTTACAACTGGTGCTGACTGCTTTATGGCAGTAAGCACCAGTGGAAGAGGCATGGTGACGACGGCTGGTAAGTATAGGATTAGGCCATAAGTAAGAGAGTTCGAAACGTAGCCTGTGGGGATAACTCAGAGACACAGAAGGAGGAGCCCAAGTGAGGGAACAGCTACAGGAAGTGACTCAGAAGAGCAGAGCAGAGCAGAGAGGGAGGGGGAGGGAGGGGGAGGGGAGGGAGGGAGAGGGATGCAGGGAACCCAGGAGTTCTGATGAGAGTTCAGACTCATTTAATACTTTGTTTTGTTACTCTTGCCTGACTCTTAGCTAATCGAAACCACCATCGAAACAATACAGATTCTTAAACTACCAGGGATTCCTAAGCATTTCAACATTTATTTAAAAAGCAGTAAGTGTCTAACAGCACAATCCTACCCAGCTCCTCCATCGGTGCAACCAGCGGAGGAGGGCAGAACGGGAGTCTTTGGAGGGGAGAGAGGATTTAAATCTGCTTTGAATCCCCCTTTAGAGGGGATTTGGATCCCCTTTCCTCAGCCAAAGGCAGGAGCCCCTTGGGAGCGAAAACATGTCGCTGAAAAGTGTCGCATCAGAGCAGGGTTCCTGTAGTTCGGCGGTCTGAATACCACCAGCAGTCGACCAAAGTACCACAGGTGGTACTAGGACCCCTGGTTGAGAACCCCCTGCTCTAGAGTTCAGAAAAAGCCTGCAAATTGAGCAACGGATTCTGACAAATCTGCTTCATTTGCTGTAATTCCCAGATTTGAGTTTTGTTCCTGCAAAATGGAAAGTTTTCCCACTCCTGCTGCACTGCATAAGGATTACACTTAGTAGTATCTAGCCATAATTTCTTATCTCGCACCCATCAGACTGACCAAGTCTTGAAATCTTCCTTGAGAGAGATGTGTCTCTTTTGCATTTCCAGTTAAGGATAATTAATAGACATTGGCTTCTCACCAAACATTTGGATGAATAAGACACACAGCTGGAACTCCAGAGATGAGTAATACAAGACTCGAAAGTTCTTCGGAGAGGCCGGACCTCTTTGCTTTAATACCCTTTCAGCTCTTTATCACTTCTTGATGTACAACTGGCCCAGTTTCAGACAAGAACACTGACAGGAGGTGCCAAATTATTGCTGGCTCAACCTCAACAGTTTCATTGGCTGGGTTCAAGGGCTCCCCTAACCCTCTATCGCTGTGAGAGTGGAGTGGGCAACCTCCTTGGCATATGCGCCACCAAGTCATGACATATCTCGGTGGATGCAGCTGTGCTTGGGCCTGCTGCCGCCTCGCAACAGAGACATCTGCCTGCCTTGGCCACTGCCCCCTCTGCTTGCCCGCTCACGTTTCGTTTCTGTCTCATATTCCCTTTCAGACTGAAACGCTGTTATTTCTGCTTTGCCTTCTGGCGCCTGTCCCTATTAGCTCATGTCGGCAATGGCAGAAGATGGTGTCTGAGCACCTCCCGTGCAGCTCAAAAACAAACCACTGTGCAGATGGTGATTGTCTTTGAACTGGCGCACGGTACAGTATTAGGGCTTCAACGCGTTTGGGCAGCTGGAGATTGTTGCTGACGCTTGTTTTCTCGGACACCTTGCTTTGCACCTGACAAATTCGTACAGGGAGGCTTCAGTCATCGAAACATCTGTTATTTAAAACTCTTTGGCATTCAGGTTCCCCATGTGTCCTCATGTTGCCTTATGCTAATGTATTATTATCTCATACCATGAGCAGTTGATGTTGTCTCTCTGTTTCTCTCAAAATGTTCCAAACGTAATCAACGGATCTAGATCAACATAAGCAGATGGACCACGTTTATGCAGTGGTGTCCCTAGGGGGGGGGGGCGGTACTGTAGGTTGCACACAGGTCTACTCAGCGTTACGTGGTGGACTTGCTGTACTCTGCCCACCTGACGTCTTTTGATGCCCTATGGTTTCACAGTGAGGCTTTACAGACATAAGTGTCATCATGGGCACGCTCTTGCTCTTGTCACAGAGGACCTGGGCAACATCGGATGAGGCAGCCAGTCACTAAGGGGGCAGATTTGGGGAGTATTCCAAGGCCCATGAGCAGCTTTTGCTACATTAAAAACACATTCAAATAACAAGCATATCTACTCAGAATCAAGCTCGACTAAGCTCAAAGGGACTTACTCCCATTGTTTAGGACTGCTAAACACGATCAAACCTAAGAGTCTCCCCCCGCTGGTGTAGCCGCGCCAACAGGGCACAGGTTGCATCCTGCTGGGGATCTTTGGGCCCCCAGGCCTCCTCATTTGTTCCCTTGCCCCAGGGCAAGCCTTTACTGCCCCAAGGACTCAAGATCTGCACCAGCTACTTTGCTGGCGCAAGTTCTTGTGGACTCAGGTAAGTGGATCCAGGCTGGGAAAGGTGGATAGTATATCTGTGGAGTTGCTGCCACCAATAGCCGCCCCCTTCCTGCCCTTGACACATACCCTCCCCATCCCAGTCTCTGCCCCGTTCCTCCCCAACCCTATTCCTCCTACCCCGCACCCACCCCCATGCTGACTTACCAGCATAGGGATTCTCTGGAGGCCGCTGCACATGGCCACAGCCACTCACTGCTTGTGAAACCACTGCTTGTGGCAGTGGCCCGGCTGTGAATTGGGCCCAAACAAGCTGTTTTGTAGAATCTTCTTCAAAGACCAACAACAGGTAGCCCCTGAGTGACGGAATCTGACTTACGGACATCCCAACTTACAGACAGCCACATCGGTTCTTTCGCACAGGCACAATTCATCTGGGCTTGTGCTTTCGCACCTGTGCAAAAAGCACAAAGCCGGCAAGAGTTGGCTGGATGGCCACATCAGCGCTTTTGAGCAGGTGCAGTCCTTCTGGCCTTGGGTTTTTGCGCAGGGCTGATAGCGCTGTTTTGACTTATATCAATTCTGACTTTCAGACAAACTTCTGGAGTGGACCAGATACAGAGATGCTGTTTAGGGCAGCAGAGCTATGTTTTCCAGAAGAACTAGCACTGTTTGTTCAGCATTCATATTGCATTAGCACACCGCTGTTGATTTACCAAAAGAAGATGTGTCAAGGGTACAAGAGAATGACACCAATCCTTTCTCACAACAGAATTCCTATGGAAGGCATTTTTCACAAACTGGGCTTGAGAGAAAGATCATCTTTCATTGAGCGTCATTGTCCCCAAACTATGTTTTCTGCTTAAAAAAGACTCCAGACTCTTTTCTGCTTAAAAAGGATTATCAGAAGCCCTCCTCCCTGCAGGGTAGTTTGTATTTGTTAGAATGCATATAGAGAGGCTGATTTTTGTAATGTTATGCTATTCTTTCTCCCATTGTTTGCCAAGGAGCAAAGTGCACATGACTACGTAAAGAGACATATCTCTCAGCATCAGGAAAATGAGGGACACCGAGCTTTGAAATAAAGGAAAGGTGATCTCTCCAGGAGGTGCAATCCATCAACAGGTTTCAGAGTTCCCAAGATATCCATATATGGCAGAAATCTCGGTTCTCACTTTCCAAACACATCGTAAAATCCCACAAAATAGGGAAAATAGCGATTGGTCATTTTTTTTTCCTCATGTGATCTCATGGCTGTTACATAGTGATTTATTTTGTACTAGCATCTACAAACTGCAAAAAACAAACAATGAAAGTCTCTTTGTCTGGCTCTGAATTAGGGATGATGCAAATGGAAGGAGTGATTGGATATTGAATGTTGGATGCCTTGCCTCTTCGCAGATATGGAATGGGCCACTTGTACATAATGTGACAGTGTGACACAACACTTTCTCAGAAGGTGCACAATGTATGTTTGACAGAGGAGTTAGGGATGGGCTAAGGCACTTCTCAGACATATGAGTCTTGTCCTCCTATTTGTTGCTGGATGACTGTAGAGCTGGGGTTCTCAACCAGCGGTACTCGTACCACCAGTGGTACTTCGGCCAACTGCTGGTGGTACTTGGCCTGCCAGGCTGCTGGAACCTCACTCCAACAAGGTGCTTTTAGAGCCGTGTTTTCACTCCCGAGAGGCTCCTGCCTTTGGCCAAGCCTCTCGGGAACGCTGAGAAGGGTCCTCCCACCCACCCAGAGCCTCCTACCTGCATTTCCTGGCCTCTGAAAACCCAAAAACCTGGAAGTAACTGGCGATGATGTCATCGGCAGTCACGTCCGGTGGTACGCAGCAGGACAGTGGCGCTGGAGGTGGTACACAGCCAGGAAGGGTTTGAGAACCCCTGCTGTAGAACATAAAGACTTTGTCCATGTAGCTGCTACCATCTCAGCAACTGTAAACTGGGCAGCTGGCAAGCTGGAAAACCTAATCTTAAACAGATTGTTCAAGTGACAGAGGTGGCTGCTGCTGTGCCCCCAACCCAGTTTCTTCCTGGATACTGTCACTAATCTTCTTCCACAACTGCTGAAGGTCTTTAATTTTGTCTAACAGCAGATGGGGAAGGAAGGTGAGTGAGGGGACATGTGAAAAAATGCAGCAGGAGATGGCAAACTCTCATGCTGCAGCAGACAGTACTGTTAAAGTTTCAGAGAGAACCTTTATCTACCGTGTCAATTGAACAGGAAGCGTTAACAGGAAGTTAACCAGACAGGCTTGATAAATGGCTTAAAAACCTGTAAAGAACTGCTTCACATTGACAGTTCAAATATAGTCACAAATTTGTGTGAAAACTAAACAAATGTTTATTCTACCTACAGTTGCATGTATCTGGGCGACACAACGCATTAAAACAACTGTAAGTACAACAAAATAGATATTCGTGTGCTGTCACACACATGCTGGATATACATTTTGTACGTGGTTAATCCTGCACCCTATAGGACCAATGTCTTGTGTGAAAATAATGTATATACCCCAAACACATTTCGGATCCATTTACCAGAAATTATGTGGATGCTCACTTTTTCAGAAACAGTACTGAACTCCAAATAATACATTGAGTATCCTGAAGTTTTCTGGAAGGATCTACCTATAGCCTCTGCTGGAAGCAGAAGCTGGACTAGATATACATATACCTTCCATCTGCAGGTGAGATATGCTCAGGTAGTTAAAAAGCTGCCATAAAGACAGTGGGAACAATAATCAACGTCATCATACAAGTAACGCGTTGAAGGCACAATAAGATAGTTAGGCAGATAGTAAGCAAGCAAAAGGATGGGCGGTGGGGGGGGGAGCAGGGCATGCATATAAAGACTATTTTGTTGCTCTAATTTTTCCCGATCTCTGCCTGGAAAGTACCTGTGAGTTTCAAGTTTGTGCTGCATACTGAACTGAGCTAACTTGTAGACAGCATCACCGATGCAACGAACATGAAAATGAGCGAACTCAGGAAGATAGTGGAGGACAGGAAGGCCTGGCGGGATATGGTTCATGGGATCACGAAGGGTCGGACACGACTTAATGACTGAACAACAACAACAAACTTGTAGACATTCAATTTCCAGAAATGAGGTGGAGGGGGGGGGTAGGGTTTCAACCATTTTTTAAACTTCCTTTGCCTAAGTAGCCCTATGTGTGTATTCAAACTGTATCTTTCAGAGACTAATGCAAGCCTGCAAGAAAACTCTTAATTTCCATCTTTAGATTTTACAAGTTAAGAACATAAGAACATAAGAAGAGCCCTGCTGGATCAGGCCAAAAGCCCATCTAGTCCAGCTTCCTGTGTCACACAGTGGCCCCACCAGATGCCTCAGGGAGCACACGAGACAACAAGATACCTGTGTCCAGTCGCCACTCCCTTGCACCTGGCACAGAGAAAACCCACTTCTAAAAACCAGGAGGTTGCTTATGGCTTGTAACCTGTGATGGTCTTTTCCTCCATGAATTTGTCCAAACCCCTTTTAAAGGCATCTAGGCCAGGTGCCATCACCACATCCTGTGGCAAGGAGTTCCACAGATGAATCACACGCTGGGTAAAGAAATATTTTCTTTTGTCTGTTCTAACTCTCCCTCCACTCAATTTTAGTGTGTGTCCCCTGGTTCTGGTGTTGTGCGAGAGGGAAAAGAATTTCCCTCTATCCACTCTCTCCATCCCATGCATAATTTTATAAGTCTCAATCATGTCCCCCCTCAGGCGCCTTTTTTCTAGGCTGAAAAGCCCCAGACGCTGTAGCCTTTCCTCGTAAGGGAGGTGCTCCAGCCCACGAATCATTCTGGTCGCTCTTTTCTGCACCTTTTCCAATTCAACTATATCCTTTTTGAGGTATGGTGACCAGAACTGGACACAATACTCCAGATGTGGCCTTACCATCGATTTGTACAAAGGCATAATGATATTGGCCGTTTTATTCTCAATCCCCTTTTTAATGATCCCGAGCATGGAATTGGCCTTCTTCACAGCCGCCGCACACTGGGTCGACACTTTCATCGACCTGTCCACCAGCACCCCAAGATCTCTCTCTTCATCCGTCACAGACAACTCAGAACCCATCAGCGTATATGTGAAATTTTGGTTTCTTGCCCCAATGTGCATCACTTTGCACTTACTTACATTGAAGCGCATCTGCCATTTTGCTGCCCATTCTCCCAGTTTGGAGAGATCCTTCTGGAGCTCTTCACAATCCCTGCTGGTCTTTACCACCCGGAAAAGTTTAGTGTCATCCGCAAACTTGGCCACCTCACTGCCTATCCCCAACTCCAGGTCATTTATGAATAAGTTGAAAAGCACCGGTCCCAAGACCGATCCTTGGGGCACACCGCTTTTCACCTCTCGCCATTGTGAAAATTGCCCATTGACTCCCACTCGCTGTTTCCTGGTCTTCAACCAGTTCCTAATCCACAAGAGGACCTGCCCTCTTATTCCCTGACTGTGGAGTTTTCGCAGGAGCCTTTCATGAGGGACCGTGTCAAACGCCTTCTGAAAATCCAGATATATAATATCCATGGGTTCGCTCGCATCCACATGCCTGTTGACCTTTTCAAAAAATTCTAACAGGTTTGTGAGGCAAGACTTCCCCTTGCAGAAGCCATGCTGACTCTCCCTCAGCAGAGCTTGTTCTTCTATGTATTTTAAGATTTTATCCTTAATGAGACTTTCCACCATCTTCCCTGGAACAGATGTTAGGCTGACCGGCCTGTAGTTTCCCGGGTCCCCCCTCCTTCCTTTTTTAAAGATTGGTGTGACATTAGCTATCCTCCAATCCTCTGGCACATTGGCCGTTTTAAGGGACAAGTTGCATATTTGGCATATTCCTTGCCTTTTATAGCCTCCCTAACTGTGCTTGTTAGCCATGCGGGCATCCTCCTGGACTTGGTCGAGCCCTTCCTCCTTTGTGGGATACACTCCCGCTGGGCCTCTATGACTGTTGTTTTAAACAGCCTCCATGCACTCTGGAGCGATTGGACTCTTTTTACCTTCCCTTTCAGCTTTTTCTTAACTAGTCTTCTCATTTTGGGGAAGTCTGCCCTTCGGAAGTCAAGGGTTTTCGTGTCAGATTTGCTCGGCACTCTCCCTCCGACATGCATGGCGAAACGGATCGCAGCATGGTCACTGTTCCCCAACGGTTCGGTAACATTTACCTCCCTGACCAGATCTTGAGTGCCACACAATATCAAGTCCAGAGTCACCTGTCCTCTGGTCGGTTCCGTGACAAGCTGCTCTAAGGCACAGTCATTTAACATATCTAGAAATCCAGTCTCTCTTTCATGACCTGAGCATGAATTGACCCAGTCGGCTGTGGCCGCGAATTAAGTGAGCCTCGGTGCCAGTGCCACTTACTCGGCAGGTGTTGCAAACATGCTTTATGGCACGTTTGCGACTCCTTCCTCCGGCGGGACTATAGTCCCGCCAGGGGACATTTACAGAGGATTGCACTGTTAGAATGTGGAATTTTTTTGTTCTAAAGCTGCAACACCACCACGACATATGATTTATAGCTGGGCTGTAAAATGCCCATCACTTGTGAGTCCTGTGAAAAAGCTGGAAACACAGAGATGCATTTGGTTATGGGATTTTCTGAAACCAAATTTCGCAGTGGATCTTGCTCTTGATATTCCTTCCAACTTTATGTTTCTGTGATTTTATTGGTTGATCATCTTACTCTGAAAAATAGTGAGGGATAAGCTGTGTACCCTTATTTCAAAACAAGGAAATTGGAGATTAGTTTTGTTTTTATTGTAATATTTTTGTTCTCATTATTTTTAAGCACTGTTAATATGATCCAATAGACTTTGCCTGAGAGAACCAAAAATCTAGTGGCATAAATATCCTCTTTCTCAAAACAAGGTGAAGTTTTTCTAGCGTCATGAGCCATGAGAACATTCTTAGGGTGAATTCACATAACTATTTCCCCCAATTTTTCCACATTGGGCAAGGACCACAGCTCAGTGGTAGAACACTCAAGATGAAGAACATGCTCCAGTGGTAGAACACTCAAGATGAAGAACATGCTCCAGTGGTAGAACACTCAAGATGAAGAACATGCTCCAGTGGTAGAACATGCTCAAGATGCTTTGCAAGCAGAAGGCCTGAGATTCACTCGCACCCTCAAAGAGGGCTGGGAAAGACCTGGGGTCTTGAAGCACCTGGAATCCCGGGTAGTGATGGGGGGCAGTTTCATCAGCTGTACTGAGTGAAAAAAAGTTGTGATGCCTTTAAATTGAGTATAACCATTGGAATCACAAGGCTAGACAACTGCAATAAACTGTACATTAGGCTGCCCTTTATGATTGCTCAGAAGGTGCAATGAGTTCAGAGCATGCAGCACTGGCCCATCCATGAGGTGGACTGAACCAGTTATCTCGGGCAGCAGATTGGTGGGGCGCCCACCTCGGTCCACCTGCTTGCCTCCTCCTCTGCTCCTCCTCCCACTCCTTAGATTGAAAAAGGAAGAGGGGAATGGAAATTTGGAGGAGAGGAGAGGGGTGGGCCACTTCAGGTACTGGGAGGTCTTGGGCTGACCCTGACAGTATGCTTGCTCTCAGGGGCATAACAAGCTCCCATGCTGCCTGGGGTACAGGAGATTGCTGCGCCCTGTCATGTGACGTCACTTCCGGGTTTGGTGCTCTCGGCAGCCCTTGCGTTCCAGCAGCCCTCGCATTCAGTGGAACGTGCGGGCTGCCGATTGCCTGCATTCTCCATGCGCCACTCTGTGACGTCACTTCCGGGTTTGGTGCTCTCGGCAGCCCTTGCGTTCCAGCAGCCCTCGCATTCAGTGGAACGTGCGGGCTGCCGATTGCCTGCATTCTCCATGCGCCACTCTGTGACGTCACTTCCGGGTTTGGTGCTCTCGACAGCCCTTGCGTTCCAACAGCCCTCGCATTCAGTGGAACGTGCGGGTTGCTGATTGCCTGCATTCTCCACACACCGCTCTTCTCTTGAAGAGAAGAGGGGGGCGCGGAAGCTGCAGGCAAATGGCTGCCCTCGCGTTTCGCCGGAGCATTCTGAGCCGGCTGTGAGGGCAGCCATTAGGTGGTGGGGCCTGAGGGGCAGCTGCTCTGGGCGAAAGCAAAAGTTACAAGTTACACCCCTGCTTGCTCTTTCCCTTAGGTACAGATGACTGTCAAACAGGTAGAATAGATGTAAAATGTTCTGCCTTATAAGCACAAATAAGTGCTGAGAAGTCAACAATTACCTTGATACACAGAGAGTCCAGGGACAGAGATTGCGTTCTACCTATTGAATCTGCAAAGCATCTCTTAACATTGTAGAGACTGGAGCAGCATCTGTTCTGTTTGCATGAAGCTTCATAAGTCAATTCCATGGCTACTTTATGCATAGAACATTCTGGAGGTATATTGGGGAAACAGACCTCATCTACGTATGGAATGCAGACAATGGAGAAAATACGGCCCACTTCACATTTTAGTTCTTTATTTATTTGGCAAATATATATTTCATCTTTTGAATCACAAGCAAACTTGAGGCAGCTTGGAAATACAATTAAAATCAGAACAAATGAATCAAATAAAACAAAACAAACGTAACATGGCACAAAATTCAATCAAAACAGATAAAAGTAGATGAACTTCAATAAGGTGCAAATGATGTGTGGACTGTGTGAGTGTTACAGTATAAACTCCAAACCCGTTAATACTAGTTCCGACTCTGAAGCTCTGAGTGGTGTTTGAGGTTTCTTGTATCACCTAGTCAGAACTAGAAATCACCACGTCTGTTGGGAACAAGTGCCACCTGGAAAAAATGAGAAGCTCTAGACCAGGGGTTCTCAACCTTTGGAGGCCTGCATACCCCTACGCGGGCCTCCGGTTGCCCCGCGTACCCCCAGATGTTGGGGGCCCCATGTAGCCCCAAGATTCCCCCAAGTACCCCCACGTACCCCCTTAAAATGTATTTCCTCCCACCCACTCCACAACCAGGGAAAAACGGCTATAGGCCTCCTGATGTCCCCCAAATCTCCCCATTACCTTTCCTCCCAGCCGAGATTTCACGAGATCCAAGATGGCGGCACCCAAATTTCGTGAGGGCACATGAAGCCCTCATGAGATTTGGGTGCTGCCATCTTCCAAGATTTCATGGGATCCAAGATGGTGGCAGCCAGGAGAACAGATAAGGGGGAGCTATGGGGGACATTGGGAGGACTTTAGCCGTTTCCTGTCATCAGCTGCTGATCGCAGCAACTGATAACGGGCAACGTCTCGCGTACCCCCGGCCTGTGGTCCGCATACCCCTGGGGGTACGCGAACCACAAGTTGAGAACCCCTACTCTAGATATTTTCAAGGTAGCAAAAATGGGATTTTCCTAGTCAGAGCTAGATCTTCCTACTAGGCACAGTACTTTCTAGTTTTTTTCTAGGCAATACTAGAAACCTCCAATGCCATCCAGAGCATCGCATTTTTAATAGTCAGAATTAGTAGTGACGGATTTTGGGGTTTTACTGTAACATTACCTTTATATACTGTATACCCAATGTTTTTGGGCAAATTGCCTTCTTCAGGGATACAAAAAGGATTTTTTCTCCTGGTATGGAATCCCACTAACTGTGGAGAACCTGCCAAGTCTGCTGTTAGTGGAATTCCATGCCAGGAGAAGAAATCCTTTTTGTGAGGAAAGCAATTTGCTGGAATATATTGGACATATATATGTCCTGGACCGGTTTCAACCTGGCTTTTAAGCAGCTTTTGGGACCGAAAGAGCTTTGGTCACTTTAGAGCAGAGGTTCTCAACCCAGAAGCGTCGTCGGGGTAGGGGGCGGGGGGCCATGGGCCCCAAGGGGGCAGGTGCATGTGGCAGCGGAGGGGCGTACTTGCCTCCACAACGCGTCTCCTCCGCTGCGGTGTTCGACCTGCCCGCCCTGGAGCTCGAATGGCTCCAAAATAGGTAGTAAAACGGCATGTGTGTGTGTGTGATTGGAGCCGAGCTGGGAGCGCGCCTCAAGCTAACATCACGCCTGGGTCACGTGGGGGCATGGCGTTGGCGGCCCCCCCGAGGATTGCCACTGTCTCAACCAGTGGTACTTCGGTCAACTGCTGGTGGTACTCAGACCGCCGGACCACCAGAACCTGGCTCTGATACAGTGCTTTTGGCAGTGCATTTTTGCTTCCAAGAGGCTCCTGCCTTTGGCCTAGCCTCTTGGGAATGCTGAGAAGGCCAGCCCACCCGCCCAGAGCCTCCTACCTGCGTTTTCTGGCCTCCAAAACCCTGAAAACCTGGAAGTAACTGGTGATGATGTCATCGTCAATCACTTCCGGTGGTAAACAGCAGGAGAGTGGCGCCGGAGGTGGTACTCAGCCGGGAAAGGGTTGAGAACTCCTGCTTTAGAGGATGATCTACACCAGGAATTAGATGGAAGAGTGCATTCCTGTTGGTTCCACTGGATTTAATGCCATTGATCATGGTATCCTTCTGGGCTGCCTGGTGGAGATGGGTATCGAAGACACTGTTATGCAGTGGCTCCAATCTTTCCTGGAGGGCAGGTTCCAGAAGGTAGTGCTGAGGGACTCCTGCTCTACGGCATGGTCTTCGGCTTGTGGCATTCTGCAGGGCTCCATTCTCTCCCCCATGCTGTTTAACTTCTTCATGAAACCTCTGCAGGAGATCATCCAGGAGTTCACCATGATGTGCCATTAGTATGCTGGTGACACTCACTGCCCAATCCTAAACACCTTTCCAGCGCCGATTCAGCCACAATGCAGCCATGAGGTAAGGGCTCACTCACACTCGACTCGCACTCATACAAAAATGACTCACACTTGACTTGTACTTGCCCAAAAAGTTTGGCACTGACTCGCACTTGGACTCGCACTCATGCAAAAATTACTCGCACTTGCACTCGTGACCTAGTAACTTAGATACATCCCTGGTTACAGGTGATAGGAATGACTGAGAATCCCAAATTCTCTTATGCCAGTTTGTAGACAACAAGTTTGTGGATTGTAATTCCACAACACCTTTTTAAAACGTATTGTGTATTGAGCTGCCAGGTACATTTCACTTCAAGTGCTATTTGAAGTGAATGGGGGTGTTCCTTCTCAGGCAAGGTATGTGAAGAGTCTTGAGGGTGGCCTCAAAAGATTTTGCCTGTGAAGAATTGTGTGCGTGTGCGTGTGCGTGTGCGTGTGCGTGAGAGAGAGAGAGAGAGAGAGAGAGAGAGAGAGAGAGAGAGATCCTATTTGTAGAAGTTTTTTTAAGAAAAAAGTACCCTGAAGGATAATAGTCTGTGCTGTCTCCTAATTGTTCCATGAATGTGAGACACTCCATTTCTGCAACGGGGGAGAAGAGATATCACCTGATCCCTCCCTTCCCTTGGATTGGTTGGTCATGTTCCCTACCTCCTATTTTTCAACAAGGGCAGGCAGTCTACCAACACACATTCCTGCCAGCTGAGTAGGTCAGATGTAAATTGAGGCAGCAGCAGGAACAATAGCAACAGGAATTTCCTGCCAGTAAACCACATCAGGCCCTGCCCCCCTTAGAGGCCAGTCTTTTCAAACTTTCAGGTAGGCAGGGGGAGGAACTACACAACAGTTTAAATCTGGGGCTGGTTTGCGAGTGAGCCCTTTCAGGAGCAGCGAGTGGCCTCACGGGAACGAAGTGGCTCACGGGGACAAAGTGGCAAGATAAAAAAAAGACACAGCGAGTTAAGCAGCTGGGCGAGGAGAAGGTAAGCAAGGAGAAGGTAAGTGAACTCTCTCAGTTGTGCAGCTTTGCCTAACTTTAATTTACCATTAACTGTTAAGGACTTGGCTAAAGCTACCTTAAACCTAAGATAGAACTAAGCCTAGCTAGGAACTAAGCCTAGCTAAGTAGAACTAAATATAACCCGAGGAGGGGGATTGTAAGGTCCAGTAGCTAGGACACAGGCACAGAAGCTAGGTGGGAAATTAAATAGATTCAAAACACAAACAAGCACCTATCTAAAAGACAGGGGCAGAAACTGGACAAGCCTGGGAGCTGGTTCTAAAGAAAATTGCAGTCCAAATCTAAACAGGTCTACTCTGAGTAGATTCTACAGCTGATTCTAAAGAGAATTGCAGTCCAAATCTAAACAGGTCTACTCTGAGTAAAACCAGTGTTTACTCGAGAGTAAAAAGCCCAGGGCAGAGACCTGAGTCTACTTTAGAGTAGGAGCCTAAAACAAAACAAGAGGAGGCTGAAAGAAGGGGAGAAAGCAAGCTAAACTACACCTTAAGCAGAGTTAAACTTAAGCAGAATTTAAAACATACAGTTTAAAACATACAGACCGCATGGTATAGAAGGCCACATGGTAAATTAGGGTGACTCAGAAACCATAGCAACACACATTCCTGCCAGCTGAGTAGGTCAGATGTAAATTGAGGCAGCAGCAGGAACAATAGCAACAGGAATTTCCTGCCAGTAAACCACATCAGGCCCTGCCCCCCTTAGAGGCCAGTCTTTTCAAACTTTCAGGTAGGCAGGGGGAGGAGCTACACAACAGTTTAAATCTGGGGCTGGCTTGCGAGTGAGCCCTTTCACGAGCAGCGAGTGGCCTCACGGGAACGAAGTGGCAAGATAAAAAAAAGACACAGCGAGTTAAGCAGCTGGGCGAGTTCAGCAGCGGGGCGAGGAAGCCAGGCCCCACACACTGCCCGGCACGTCCCTTGAAGAGAGGAGAGCTCCAGCAACATTAAGGTACCCAAACTTTGATAAATCCATAACTTACACTCAAAAGCTATGCAGTCAGACAGCCAGCAGAAGGGTGGGGGCTATCCAGTGTTTTGCACTGAGTGTCACATGTATGACTATCTGCCTCTTGGGCAGAAGTCATGGGTGTGTGCTCGGTGCAAAGAGCTCCAGGCTCTCAGGGAACGGGTTCGCTCCCTTGAAGCCACGGTTGCTGACCTGGAGAAGCAGAGACAGGTAGAGAGGTACCAGGGTGAGACTTCTAGGGACGTGGAGGCATCGTCCTACCCTCAGTTGGCCAGCGCCTCAGCTGCTAGGAAAGGGAGTCTCAGGGCTGGAGGACATTGCTCTGGGAAAGAGGGAAACAATCCCCCAGTGGGGACCCCTTCTTCAGGTGATGGGCCCGTATCCAGTCGCACTATGGATACTCCTCTGGGAAGGGGGCTTCTTGTAGTGGGTGACTCTATAGTCAGGAACATAGAAAGGGGGGTCTGTGACGGATGTGAGGACCGCACGGTGACTTGCCTACCTGGTGCGAAGGTTGCGGACATCACCTCTCGTCTAGATAGGCTGGTAGAGAGTGCTGGGGAGGAGGTAGCGGTTGTGGTGCATGTTGGCACCAACGACGTGGGGAAATGTAGCCGGGCGGTCCTGGAGGCCAAATTTAGGTTGCTAGGTAGGAAGCTCAAATCCAGGACCCCAAAGGTAGCGTTCTCAGAAGTGCTACCTGTTCCACGCGCAGGGCCAGCTAGGCAGGCGGAGCTCAGGGGTCTCAATGCGTGGATGAGACACTGGTGTCAGGAGGAGGGGTTTAAGTTTGTTAGGCACTGGGGAACGTTTTGGGACAAGCCAGGCCTGTACAAGAGGGACGGGCTTCACTTGAACCAAAACGGAACCAGACTGCTGGCGCGTAACATTAAGAAGATGGCAGAGCAGCTTTTAAACTGACTCCTGGGGGAAAGCCGACAGGAGCCGAGGGGCATCCGGTTCGGGACTCCTCATCCCTCGGGAATGAGGGTGCAGAGGATGGGGAACAGTCAAGTAATAACAGAGTAAGAATTGGGAGTGGTAGCGTGATGGGACATGACAGCCAGTCTAGCAAGACAGAAGGCTGCAGGAATAAGGGGGCAAACATGCAGCCCTTCTTGGGGGACCAGGTATATAAGTGCTTTTATGCAAATGCCCAAAGTCTACGGGCAAAGATGGGAGAACTGGAATGTTTGGTGGCTAGGGAAAACATTGACATAGTAGGTATAACAGAAACCTGGTGGAATGCGGAGAACCAGTGGGATACTGCAATTCCAGGATATAAACTCTATAGGAGGGACAGAGAGGGGCGTGTTGGAGGTGGGGTGGCCATCTATGTCAAAGAGGGGGTAAAATCCACCAGAGTAGAGCTGGAGGGGGGCTCTGACTCCTCCGTAGAATCACTGTGGGTTAGATTACCAGGCTCAAAGAGTGATGTAATAGTAGGGGCATGCTACCGTCCTCCAGATCAAAAACCTGAAGGGGATCTTGAAATGAGGAAGCAAATCAGGGAGGTGTCAATGAGAGACAGGGTTGTAGTCATGGGGGACTTCAATTATCCTCACATCGACTGGGTCAATTCATGCTCAGGTCATGAAAGAGAGACTGGATTTCTAGATATGTTAAATGACTGTGCCTTAGAGCAGCTTGTCACGGAACCGACCAGAGGACAGGTGACTCTGGACTTGATATTGTGTGGCACTCAAGATCTGGTCAGGGAGGTAAATGTTACCGAACCGTTGGGGAACAGTGACCATGCTGCAATCCGTTTCGCCATGCATGTCGGAGGGAGAGTGCCGAGCAAATCTGACACGAAAACCCTTGACTTCCGAAGGGCAGACTTCCCCAAAATGAGAAGACTAGTTAAGAAAAAGCTGAAAGGGAAGGTAAAAAGAGTCCAATCGCTCCAGAGTGCATGGAGGCTGTTTAAAACAACAGTCATAGAGGCCCAGCGGGAGTGTATCCCACAAAGGAGGAAGGGCTCGACCAAGTCCAGGAGGATGCCCGCATGGCTAACAAGCACAGTTAAGGAGGCTATAAAAGGCAAGGAAGCTTCCTTCCGTAAATGGAAGTCTTGCCCTAATGAGGAAAATAAACAGGAGCACAAACTGTGGCAAAAGAAATGTAAAAAGATGATACGGGAGGCCAAGCAAGACTTTGAGGAACGTATGGCAGGCAACATAAAAGGGAATAATAAAAGCTTCTTCAAATATGTTAGAAGCAGGAAACCTGCCAGGGAAACGGTGGGTCCGCTGGATGGTGAGGGAGAGAAAGGGGTGATAAAAGGGGACTTGGAGACTGCAGAGAAATTAAATGAGTTCTTTGCATCTGTCTTCACGGCAGAAGACCTCGGGCAAATACCACTGCCGGAACGGTCTCCCCTGACTAAAGAATTAAGTCAAATAGAGGTTAAAAGAGAAGATGTCTCAGACTTAATTGACAAAATAAAGATCAATAAATCACCAGGCCCGGATGGCATCCACCCAAGAGTTCTGAAGGAACTCAAGAATGAAGTTGCTGACCTCTTGACCAAAATATGCAACTTGTCCCTTAAAACAGCCACTGTGCCAGAGGATTGGAGGATAGCTAATGTCACGCCAATCTTTAAAAAAGGAAGGAGGGGGGACCCGGGAAACTACAGGCCGGTCAGCCTAACATCTGTTCCAGGGAAGATGGTGGAAAGTCTCATTAAGGATAAAATCTTAAAATACATAGAAGAACAAGCTCTGCTGAGGGAGAGTCAGCATGGCTTCTGCAAGGGGAAGTCTTGCCTCACAAACCTGTTAGAATTTTTTGAAAAGGTCAACAGGCATGTGGATGCGAGCGAACCCGTGGATATTATATATCTGGATTTTCAGAAGGCGTTTGACACGGTCCCTCATGAAAGGCTCCTGCGAAAACTCCACAGTCAGGGAATAAGAGGGCAGGTCCTCTTGTGGATTAGGAACTGGTTGAAGACCAGGAAACAGCGAGTGGGAGTCAATGGGCAATTTTCACAATGGCGAGAGGTGAAAAGCGGTGTTCCCCAAGGATCGGTCTTGGGACCGGTGCTTTTCAACTTATTCATAAATGACCTGGAGTTGGGGATAGGCAGTGAGGTGGCCAAGTTTGCGGATGACACTAAACTTTTCCGGGTGGTAAAGACCAGCAGGGATTGTGAAGAGCTCCAGAAGGATCTCTCCAAACTGGGAGAATGGGCAGCAAAATGGCAGATGTGCTTCAATGTAAGTAAGTGCAAAGTGATGCACATTGGGGCAAGAAACCAAAATTTCACATATACGCTGATGGGTTCTGAGTTGTCTGTGACGGATGAAGAGAGAGATCTTGGGGTCCTGGTGGACAGGTCGATGAAAGTGTCGACCCAGTGTGCGGCGGCTGTGAAGAAGGCCAATTCCATGCTCGGGATCATTAAAAAGGGGATTGAGAATAAAACGGCCAATATCATTATGCCTTTGTACAAATCGATGGTAAGGCCACATCTGGAATATTGTGTCCAGTTCTGGTCACCATACCTCAAAAAGGATATAATTGAATTGGAAAAGGTGCAGAAAAGAGCGACCAGAATGATTCGTGGGCTGGAGCACCTCCCTTACGAGGAAAGGCTACAGCGTCTGGGGCTTTTCAGCCTAGAAAAAAGGCGCCTGAGGGGGGACATGATTGAGACTTATAAAATTATGCATGGGATGGAGAGAGTGGATAGAGGGAAATTCTTTTCCCTCTCGCACAACACCAGAACCAGGGGACACACACTAAAATTGAGTGGAGGGAGAGTTAGAACAGACAAAAGAAAATATTTCTTTACCCAGCATGTGATTCATCTGTGGAACTCCTTGCCACAGGATGTGGTGATGGCACCTGGCCTAGATGCCTTTAAAAGGGGTTTGGACAAATTCATGGAGGAAAAGACCATCACAGGTTACAAGCCATAAGCAACCTCCTGGTTTTTAGAAGTGGGTTTTCTCTGTGCCAGGTGCAAGGGAGTGGCGACTGGACACAGGTATCTTGTTGTCTCGTGTGCTCCCTGAGGCATCTGGTGGGGCCACTGTGTGACACAGGAAGCTGGACTAGATGGGCTTTTGGCCTGATCCAGCAGGGCTCTTCTTATGTTCTTATGTTCTTATGCCAGAGGTCCTCTCTCCCTCTCCTACCCTGTTCAATCCTGCCTCCTCCAAGTTTCTGTCCTTAGTCATCAGTACACAGACAGAACAATATTGGAAATAAGATACGGATGGTGAACTTCATCCATGTCTGTCTATTATTTTTTTCATCACAAATTTGTCAGCAGCAACATCCTCAGACAACACCAGTCAACACAGTACAGCTGTTCTGTGTTTTTTTTTAAGCATTCAATACCCAATGGAGAACAGCAGCATACTTCAAATTTGGCTTGAAATATATTTTGTTTCATTCACTGAGGACGGTGACTACAACAGAAAGAATGGTATTTTGAGTCCTGAAACAGAAACAAGTCTGTTGTGATGAGTCACTGAACACACACACAGGGAACTGGAGCTGAAATTAATGTACTCCCCAAAAATTATCCTCAAAAATTTCCTTTGGGAACAGTGGTGGCAAAGGCTCCTCATACCTGATTTGTCATCCAATGATATTTGATTTCAATATTTGATATCTAACAGTTGGCATGTTTATATATTTTGATGGTTGATGTGCAATGGCATTTATTATTTGACAGTATTGATAGCTGATATGTAACAGTGTGTCACACTTCTTATTTTCAGGTGCTATTTCTCATGTGGACCGCATCTGGCCGGGGTCACCACGTGGAGGCTCGGGCGGTGTGGTGTCATCCTCTGAGGGTGACATCCGGTGCACCCCGCACCCCCCTTGTGACACCACTGTTTCAAGCATAAGGACTACAAAGTTGAGTTTAAAAAATAAAGAGAATGCCAATCTTTAGAAACCGGAATCCACAGCCAATATCACATTTTGTATTCTGTTCTTCTTGTGCATTGTGGCATGTGTGCAACTTTGACCATGAATCGACACTATTACTACTGTCTGTCCTCTGGCCTGTCTCAACAGTGATATTATTACTGAAACTCCACTTATAATATTCAAACGGATCCGATATGGCATCAACTAGATATTTATCTAATTGGATTTAGGGCCCAGTCCTATTCCCTGCCAGCCCAGACCATGCAGCATCACCGACAGAGTATGCACTACATGCTGGGGAGATGGACAGGGGACACCAAGTTGTCCAGGAGAGGTAAGTAAAAACCTCTCCATAGGCCACCTGGTGTTTAATGGGTTTCCTTGGATTTACCCCAGTCCTTTAGCTGGTGTAAGTCCAAGGAGACTACTGGGTGCAGGTCTGGGTCAGGAAGGGGGGATAGGATCCACCCATGATCCTCCCCCGAACCTCCCCTGCCACTGACATACTGGCAACAATGGGATGGAGAAGGTTCAGCAGGCCTCTGTCACCCGAACATCGTCTCCCTCCAGCCATTTGCCTTGGTGGCCGCAGCCTGCTGAATGGCAAAGCAGCTTTTCTGCTGTTGGTCCTGGTCTTACGCTGATGGATTGCGAGATCCATCAGCGTAAGCCCCAGATAGGGTCGGGCTGTTAATCAGTGAATTACCCTTCTGCAGATAAGCAATATATAAAATATTTCCCAGGCCTTCCTCAATAATGTTACTGGAAGAGAATCAAATTTGCTGGGCAGCAACTCCTTATACGTATTGCTGTAGTTGTTGTTCAAATCCCCTTTTGGCAAGATAATGCAAGTTATTCATTATCCTGCATTTCAACAAATGTTCACTGAAAAAAGGTTTTGTACAGCTACTGAGGGTCCAACTGGATAGGATGTAGGGGTTTCATGATTGGAACTTCCCTGGTCTTTTGTCTTTTTTTTTTCAAAAAGCAGCTGTGGGAGGCAAGTTCTATTATGGCTGTTGTGCAGTGGCGTTGCTGGAGGTGGGGCGGAACGCTAAGTTCTGCACTGTGCTGACCTCCGTTACTCACCGGCACGAGATAGCCCCACCTCATGTAGGAGACTCCCTGTGCGTTGCCTTTGCCCCACTGAATGGCTCTGAAGGTGAGGGGGCGGGAGTAACGGAGGTCAGCATGGTCAGTAACGGAGGTCAGCAGAGGTCAGCGTGGTGCAGAACAGCGTTCCGCCCCACCTCCAGTGACGCCACTGCTGGTGTGTGTTTGTGTGTGCATGGGTTTTTGTGGGGTTTTTTTTGACAATTTGCCACCATGACAATTTCCAGCTTAAAGTATCCCCCCCAGCCTGCAGAGGGGAGAACTTACAAGCACAATTGTAACCAAATATTTCCCCCTCAGTGGCTAGTAGCCATGTGGGGATGGGGTGAGGAATTTGCATTGGGCTATGGTGTGGGCAAAACCTTTGACTCCCCTCTCCCTGAGCCGCCGTGTGTGTGTGTGTGTGTGTGTGTGTGTGTGTGTGTGTGTGTGTGTGTGTGTTGTCTTTGCCAAACACACTGTTTCTACAAGTTTCTATATTTTGATTACACCCCATTTTTCTTGTTGGGGGAAAATCTAGCACAGTCCTTTTCATGTACCCTTCCCCTTTCCACACACTGCCCCCCCTTTGCCCCCCGCCCGATTCACAAATACAATGGTAAAGTTAAGCTACAATAAAAAGGTAATTTTCTCCTTTCAGCAACAGTAACACAAGTGGCTGCATTTCCTGATTCTGGATTAAGTTCGAGATTTCAAATAAGGCTGGCCTCACTTCTGATTAGAAAGTTTGATATTTATCATCAACTTCCCTGTCTTCCATATCCAGCACGAGAGAGATTGTACAAAGGTAACCTGAAAGGAGCCTTTCTTTTATTCCACAATTAACCCCATCTGAGTAAATAATACGGTGTTGTGCACTTAAGCCCTCGCTGTTATTCACTGACTTCAGAATCCAAAACGGCTTCAAAGAGCGTTCATGAAACGATGACAAGATGCTGCAGAAACTGCTTTTCATGTGGAATATAATGCAAGGATTGTGTTTCACCGTACAGTAACAAATAGAGTATAGTTGTAATGATATAGCAGATAAAGTGTCTGGAAGTGCTTACCTGAAGGAAACCTAATCTTATTTTAGTGCAGGGACTGAGGCCTATAAACACAGTATATGGCTAGAAACCTAAATATTATAGGATTTTTTTTAAAAAAAGAAAGCAATAAAGCTTCTCACACCAGACAAACAGAACTTCAATGCACATATATCATTACCTAATGTAATTTAAAAAAAAATATTAAATATAGGTATAAATGCAGCTGCTTGGGCTCATACAGTCACTTAGGGGAGAATCAAAATGATTAAGGTAACAATTTTGACTTGGAAAGATGGAATTAGCTACATGCAAAGTCAATGACAGCTTAATGCATAGTCAGTTGCATCGTCAGCTGTGGGGGCCTTGGGGTGGTGGGCCCCCGGGAGGCGGGATCAGGCCCCAGGCAGCAGGCAGGCGGGGGTTGCACTCACCTCCGTCCGGCACTCGAGCAGCTGTTTGTCACAGTGGGAGTTTGGCCCGCCCGTCCTGGAGCCGTTTGGCTCAGAAAATGGGCCAAAACGTGACGGGTGGGTGTTTCGCGCTGCACCATGGCGCATGAGCATGATGTCATGCCCCCAGGGGGCGGGGCATTTGGTGGCACATGAGGGTGTCGCGTCAGCCCCCGCCCCCCGCGGGGGGTGTTGTAACGCCACTGTGCATAGTCCATCTTGAAACAGGATATATGTACATCCCTTCTTGAAAACAGTGGGCTGAAAGTCTATCCCCAAAGAGTTACGGCCCATTCCTATTGGTATGGGTTTACCCTGGGGCTTACCCCGGTGCAAGGGAATGAATGCTCCCTTACCCCAAGGAAGCCTCCAGAGGCCAAAACTCCCCCGCAGGATGCAGTGGATGTTGTGTTGGCAACACTGGATCTCTGCACAGGGAGGAAAAGCACCCTGTGGGTACTTTCACCCTTGGGCTGTTAATTTACTTCTACCCCACCCAGAAAGTTCAATATAGTACAAACATAGCCTAAGGGTCTTTCCATGCATTTCCATGCTCCCCCACCACGCATATACCAGCTGTGTGGAAGGAGAACTGGACCACACCTGCCAACTTCACCCATATACAGTTGTATAAAAGGTAAAGGTGACCCCTGACAATTAAGTCCAGTCGTGTCCGACTCTAGGGTGTGTTGCTCATCCCCATTTCAAAGCCGAAGAACCAGCGTTGTCTGAAGACACCTCCATGGTCATGTGGCCGGCATGACTCTCCTTGCTGCAGCGCGTAGCATGCGGCTGGAACACGGAGCGCTGTTTACCTTCCCGCAAGCGGTACCTATTTATCTACTCACATTAACATGCTTTGGAACTGCTAAGTTCCATGTTGTATACATGTATGTATTTCTTTTCAAGTCAGGAACAAAGCCCTTCTTCCCTCACTCTGAGTTGGCTTTAGGGCAATGCCATTAGGAGTAGGAAGTAATGCTTTTATCCCCGCCCCCTTTAAGAACATAAGAACATAAGAAGAGCCCTGCTGGATCAGGCCAAAAGCCCATCTAGTCCAGCTTCCTGTGTCACACAGTGGCCCCACCAGATGCCTCAGGGAGCACACGAGACAACAAGATACCTGTGTCCAGTCGCCACTCCCTTGCACCTGGCACAGAGAAAACCCACTTCTAAAACCAGGAGGTTGCTTATGGCTTGTAACCTGTGATGGTCTTTTCCTCCATGAATTTGTCCAAACCCCTTTTAAAGGCATCTAGGCCAGGTGCCATCACCACATCCTGTGGCAAGGAGTTCCACAGATGAATCACACGCTGGGTAAAGAAATATTTTCTTTTGTCTGTTCTAACTCTCCCTCCACTCAATTTTAGTGCGTGTCCCCTGGTTCTGGTGTTGTGCGAGAGGGAGAAGAATTTCCCTCTATCCACTCTCTCCATCCCATGCATAATTTTATAAGTCTCAATCATGTCCCCCCTCAGGCGCCTTTTTTCTAGGCTGAAAAGCCCCAGACGCTGTAGCCTTTCCTCGTAAGGGAGGTGCTCCAGCCCACTAATCATTCTGGTCGCTCTTTTCTGCACCTTTTCCAATTCAGCTATATCCTTTTTGAGGTATGGTGACCAGAACTGGACACAATACTCCAGATGTGGCCTTACCATCGATTTGTACAAAGGCATAATGATATTGGCCGTTTTATTCTCAATCCCCTTTTTAATGATCCCGAGCATGGAATTGGCCTTCTTCACAGCCGCCGCACACTGGGTCGACACTTTCATCGACCTGTCCACCAGGACCCCAAGATCTCTCTCTTGATCCGTCACAGACAACTCAGAACCCATTAGCGTATATGTGAAATTTTGGTTTCTTGCCCCAATGTGCATCACTTTGCACTTACTTACATTGAAGCGCATCTGCCATTTTGCTGCCCATTCTCCCAGTTTGGAGAGATCCTTCTGGAGCTCTTCACAATCCCTGCTGGTCTTTACCACCCGGAAAAGTTTAGTGTCATCCGCAAACTTGGCCACCTCACTGCCTATCCCCAAGTCCAGGTCATTTATGAATAAGTTGAAAAGCACCGGTCCCAAGACCGATCCTTGGGGCACACCGCTTTTCACCTCTCGCCATTGTGAAAATTGCCCATTGACTCCCACTCGCTGTTTCCTGGTCTTCAACCAGTTCCTAATCCACAAGAGGACCTGCCCTCTTATTCCCTGACTGTGGAGTTTTCTCAGGAGCCTTTCATGAGGGACCGTGTCAAACGCCTTCTGAAAATCCAGATATATAATATCCACGGGTTCGCTCGCATCCACATGCCTGTTGACCTTTTCAAAAAATTCTAACAGGTTTGTGAGGCAAGACTTCCCCTTGCAGAAGCCATGCTGACTCTCCCTCAGCAGAGCTTGTTCTTCTATGTATTTTAAGATTTTATCCTTAATGAGACTTTCCACCATCTTCCCTGGAACAGATGTTAGGCTGACCGGCCTGTAGTTCCCCTTTCTCTCTCTTCTGGGTAGGAAAGAACTTTGATGAAAAATGGTACCCAGCACTCCACAGGGAGCATGATCGCTGCCTCTGCCACGATGGTCACACTAACTGCAACAAAACTGCAAAAACTGTGGGGGCACAGTTTTAGGAAATCTTTACCCTCAGCCCTCAAATGCAAGCTAAAAAAGTTATTCCAAGAACTTTTGGCTCAGCTCTAATTATAATCCCCCTGGGGATGATTTCAGTCATCCATTTTATTTTACTTCTTCCTTGCCTGTACACCTCACTGACTTAGGCCCTAACCAAACGTGCACTTATTCTGTGGGAAAATACATTCTGGGTCTGCAGAAATCCCAGCAGCACCTGCTTGCTGAAAAGGAGCCAGAGTTTCCCTCTGACGCTTTGCCCTTCTTTGCCAACTGTCGCAGGGGACAATTTCCCCCATGCTGCTTTCCCACGATTCCTGCAGTTCTTCAACCAAGAGCATCTTGCACAGTTTCTGCCTCTTTCTGCCATCTTGCAATTTCTGCCATCTTGCAATGGTTCTGCTGGAGCAGGAACCATCCACAGCAGAGAGGGACGATGACCTCCCCTGCCCCTCACCCATCTCGTGCTCAAGAGGCAGAGTGCATGAAGAGGCTGCCAAAAGAATCAGGGACATGCTCTGCGGCTATTTCAGTAGTCAGGGGCTGGAGTATCTGGTGGGGCAAATGGGGACAAGGCGTTCTGGGGGCAAAAACCTGTTCGTCTGGTCACCTGAAAGACCTTGACCTTGACCTCTCTGTGTTCCAAGGAAGGGGTGTGGCTCCCTGTCTCTATTTCCTCCTTCTCCTACCCTTCTTAGTTCCTCTTCTTGTAACGGAGGCTCTGATCACGGAAGAACTTACAGCTCCGCCCCCCCCCCTGTAGTGACGCCAGTGGCACCAGCTATAGGGGTGTTCCATCTTAAGTTAGAGTAACCTAACCTCTGGTCTTAACCAGATGCTGTATATATGAACTGAACCGTGAGTAAACTATTTCTTCTTTTGCAACTTCACTCAGCCTATGCCTCGTGTGTTTATTTAGCTAAGTATAGCAGTCTGCCTGGGTGTAAGGGGGAACAAAAACTCAAATAACCCCCAATAAGAGAGAGTAGACATGCATGCTGAAGGGGGTTTGCGCAGCCCCTCAAATAGCCACGGAAATATCAGTTCCCTCCCTCATGAGCCAATGCAATCTAAAGGTTCTCAGGCCACAGTTCAAACGCACAGCACTTTCACGCCTTTCTCTCCTACTCACCGCAAGAGAGGGGGAGGAGACGGCTGCCTTTGAAAGGTGCGGCCAGTGAGAAGAGGAGCGGTGGTAAAGAAGGGCTCTCCAGGAAGCTGGTCTCACCTACCAAACTCACAGAGATTGAAATCCACGTGGAGTTTGCAACCAAAATCTCATGTGAAAAAATTCGAACTCATGGATTAGGAGGGCAATGAATGGCACTTGGGTATTCTGTGGCATGACACCCACATGAATACGGCTTTCTAATGTGCACTTATTTTGTGGAAAATGGCCATTACCATGTGGATTTTCGAACATGTGGTTTGGGCCTTAGCTTTGGCACTCGGCAGTAAGAAAAGAACTGCTGAGGTTATAGTATTTTTCCCTTGACCCTTTACAATGATATAAGTAATCAGGGAACCTCGGTCGTCTACTTGAGAGGTTTTAGCAGGTGCAGATCTTGCAAAGATTGCAAGATTGCAAAGATTGGTTGGTATCATTACTGAGCTTCGTAGATATTGGTCTGTCTTAACAAAGAGAAAGTGTGCTGGTATACAGTATTCTCGTACTTCCTTAATTATCCCTCTCTCGTTTCTGAATGGCTTGTGAGATCATCTCAGCATTCATATTTTTCCACTATAAAGAAAGTTTCTTTCTTTCTAACAGATGGAAATATAGCCCCTAACATATCTCCAGCAATTCAAGTAAAGGGGGGGGGGCAATACATAACAGATGTAATAGTACTCTTCACAATGAATACAACTACAGACTAAAAACTGTCAGCATATCACTCACGGTCACATTTTTTCACCTGTACACAAACCAAGTATGATTTAAACCAATATGGTTTAAACCAGTATGATCCAGAAAACCTATTTGCTTTGTGTTTGGAATCAAACTACACTCCGAAGAAGAGGTTTGACATTGAAGCTTCTCTGTTTTATGTTGGACTTGATTTTGCCCTTTTCTTATCCTCTTCCTCTGGCACTGGGAGCCAGCCAGCCATCCCTTCTGTGACAGAAATGCAATTGCCACCACCCCATTGCACCAGAATGGGTCAAAAGCCCCTTCAAGGAGAATGACGCAGGAAGCTTTTTCAGTGTGACAAGGGTGACCAGAGCATGTAGTTTCTCACAGCTCCTATTGTGGCATGACTTCAACTAGCCTTCATCATGCAGCACAGTTGTGCCATCAAAGAGGTACAACAACGGGGGGGGGGGGGGGGGATGGGAAAGTGTCTTGAGAGGCGAGTAGGACAGAGTAGAGCAGGGCAGTTTTAGTACAGAAGGGAGGAAACAGGGCTAATAATGTGCAAAATTATTGTGCAACAACATTATTTTTTTTAATGCTCGGTTATACTACTAGTACTGCCTCAAACGTAACTGCCAGCTCTCCCTTTACTTTCTAGATTCAGGTTCCAAAAATACCTACATTTGAATGAATGGCAAGACACACATGCAGTCTCGGGTGTTAATGGCCCCTGTGTGTTAACCGTCCAGGTTTTAGCCATGATAAACACAGTAGCTAAGATGGAGAAAGAATTGGGGGGTCCCTCTTGCATGTTTGCTGCAGGGAATTTGAATGCAGGTGCTAATCTCCATTTTAATTGATTTTTTAAAAAAGTATATAATGTAATACAGAAAAAGTACATAAACTTTACATAAGGAAAAGAAAAGAAAAAACACCCGGAAGAACATTGTCATGAAAACTATTCTTCCAATAATTAACAAATAAAATTGTTCTCTCTACAAGTGTGTCTGCTGATAGTCCTTCTTTGGTCCTTTGGTAAGCTTCGTTAAATAAACAAACAAATAAATAAAAAGAAGTTACTATCCAGATCTCTTTATATTCATCAAGCAAAGGAGGAGCTCTACTTGGTGAATTTACACAGGCAGGAGAAAAGGTGGACAGAGTGAGGGCAAAGGGAGAGGTCCCAGGAGACGTGGGAGGGACGTGGGTGTTTCCTCAATGAGAGTCCACTCCACTGAGCACCAACAAAGCAGGCATGCTGAGGGGCCACACAAGAGGAAAAGTGATGGATCGCTTTTTGGAGCAGAAGTCTTGTTATCATCTCCTAAAAAGACCTTTGAAAAGTGGGGGGGGGGCAGCCAGTTGATGGGAGTGGGGTGAGCTAGAGAGGGGTGAAGTCTTTACCACCGTTGACATGGACCACAGTAAGCATTGCACAAGTACTGCGCTACTTAAAACTAGCAAAGCACCTGAGGAGGGACAGGCAGAAGTGGCAGCATCTTGAGTTCTCCCAGGAGCTGTTGTAAGAGAACCAGGACATGAGCACGAAGCTCATGGAGACCCTCAACTACCTCCAGGGAAGAGACCTTGCAGCAAGCAAGGGACACAAGCTTGAAGAGGGCAGCGGCCAGTAGGGAGCAAGCCTTGGACAATACGACCAGCAGGACTCGAGGCATCGTCGGTCTCAGCAAAGATTGCAGGACATGAGGATGCTGGTTTGGGCTGATGAGCACTGATGAGTCATGATGATGAGTGCCTTCTGGAAGAGGCAGACCGCCGAGTTGGAGGAGGCTTCCCTGTCCAGGCATGAACAAGCTGAGGGCAGGAGAAGCAGTAGGAGTTCATGTCACTGAAGGGTACCCTTCTCGGTGAACCCATTTGCCAACCCTCCTTTTGTGTGCATTTGTAAGTAGCTGTTGTAATTGCCCGCTGTTACAAAAGAACGATGTGTTGTGTACAATTGTAAATAGCCGATGTGTTGTGTACAATTGTAAATAGCCGTTGTTGCATTGGAATGCTGCACTTGGTTTGTGTACATTTGTAATTACCGATCCTTGCACCGGAACATGGTAAACACACCGTTTAAGTTTACTCTGGAATGTTTACTAGCAGATAAAATGGCAGTGGACTGTTTTAAAAATAAAGCTGTGCTTGTTCAACAACAACAAGAAAACAACTAAAATAAATACTTGTTTCCCAATAAAACCTCTTTATTCAAGCCACTACTTAATCTAGCCTCTCGCTGCTTCTAAAGTGCCCCTGATCTTTCTGGTCAAAATTGCCTAGATCCAGCAGTGCTGCTCAACCCACTTGACAACTCACCAGCCCCCACCAGCTTCATTCCCTGCTTTCAGCCAGGGTGACCCACAACCAATGGGCTTGGAGAGGAACAAAACATAGAGAATTATTAAACTTGGGCCAGCCAATCACTTGCTATGTCTGTGTCTGGCGCATCTGCTGCTGGGCTAATTTGCCAAACTGAGGCCAGGCAACAGTAATATTCCAACCAATGACACACAGGTTACTGGAGAGAATATTACCCACGTGGGTGTATACAAGTAGATCAATAAGATGATTTCCAGCGCAATCCTGTGTAAGTTTCCGCCAGCGGAGTGACGGCTCCACCAGTGCTGGGTGGCGTAAACATGCCATAAGGCATGTTTTCAGCATCTGGCACGTAAGTAGCGCCAGTGGAGAGGCTGGCGCTGCTCACTCTGCCCAGGGTCGCAGGCACCACCAGCAGACACAGGGAGGTCCTGCGCTGGGCAGGGCAGGGGTGTGGGGAGGGGCGGACCGGGTTGGCAAGGGAGGAGACGATTGGCCAGCCAGGCCAGGGATGGCGGAGGGACGATTGGTGGCACGCTCCACCAAATCCTATCCCCCACAAATGTCCCTTTCTCCCGAGGAGTGCTCCACCTCTGCGGGCGTGGGCCCAATCCTGGCTAGGATGCAGCGGCCACCTTAGGTGCACCACCGCTGCATTTGAGAAAGGATTGCGCTGTTCGTCCATTTATTATATGAATGTTTGTACTGGAGCATCTCGAGAATAGCTTATCTGAAAGGGCAGTGTTAAAAAACACCTTTTGCATGTCGAAATCCAAATGCCTGTAGACCAAATGCATCTCCCATTGGCAAAACTCCATTTACTTCCATGGTGCTAAATTTTTGAAAGAGACAGGAATCCAGGGTTATCAACAGTAAGCAACAGAGTGCATTTTGCAAAAACACAAGCTATGGTATAGGTTCTTCTACTGGAATGCCAAAACAAGGGATGATATTAATTAAAAATCTATTCTCTGTGAAAATTGGTCCAAAAGGAGCAGTCTCACACCACTATCATCAATGGCCAGAGATTCCATAGCCACTGAAAGAAAACTGACTTCTACTTGAGAATATACCATGCTCTCTAACTGATAAGAAAATGAAATACAGGTTTGGCAGAGCCTGGTGGGGAGATAACAATACTATGAGATATTCAAGCAGCAGCACTTCAAAAGGATATCTTCAGAAAATATATTGTTTCCTTTGCATTAATATGATTAAGTGCTCATAATAACAAGATTGTTTTAACCCTGCCAATGTGCTGTCACTGTCAATTTTATTGTAAAGTGGGTTGTAAATAAAGACCTATTACCAGGAATACACATTTAAATGCAGAAACCGAATGCTTACGTGATCATTCTCAATAGCAAAGATTACACATTAAAGTGAAATCCCAGGCCATACTAGTACATTTCAGAAAAGGCATTCAGCATTGACAGATGCTCGTTTCAGACAAACTGCTGGAATGGGAGAAATGGAGTAGAGCTATGAAACACGTCTGATAGGAACAAGATTAATGCACAAAGTAGAAACGCAGATCACATCTTAAACGAAACAAAGCAGTATGTCCTTGCAATGTTTTAAATATATCTTATTATTTACATTGCACCTATGGGCAAAGTAATGGTACAGAAGAACTTTACAGAACCCAAGTAGTTCACAAACTAAAATATGATAGCAAATGGCGGAGGGAAAGATGGTGGGGAGGTAAAGAATGGAAGAATGTGTACTCGGTTCAGTTATTAAGGGTGTGCATCAGTTTCATTAGGAATATGAAATCGAATGGGGCCCCAAAGGGGCCCCATTCAGTTCTTTTCTCATTCAGTACAAAATGAACCCTATTGAATGACTACAAAATTGGGTTCTTTTTGGGAACCTCACTTGTTACCCATCCATTTTTGTATATATATTTAAAATAAGAATAACAGCCCAATCCTGCGTAAGATGTACTGGCCGGCCTCCCTTGCCCCCTATTTTGCTGACGCATGTTCGAGGAGGCCATGTAAGGCTGGCCAGGCCCGGGAAGGGGGTTAGGATATCGGCGGAGTGTGCCGCTGATATCCCCACCCTCACCCTGGCCGGCCAATCACCCCCTTCCCCTTCACCCCGACCTGCCCTCCCACCGCCCAGCGCAGCACTTACCTGCGTTTGGCGGCTGGGTCCGGGGATGGCGACAGAGTGAGTGGCGCAAGCTTCTGCGCCAGTGCCGCTTACTCCAAGGGTGCAGCGAAAGTGCTTTATGGCACTTTTGCAACACCCAACGCTGACGGAGCAGGAGCTCAGAGCACCATTTTTCCAAGCCATCGAGTTACAGCAAGCTTTGCTGCTGCATTTTAGCTTTTGGGGGTTGTTCTGCCAGTCCAGCCTTTTGATTACACCTCAGTGAATACATGTTTACTATATTATAAAAGCTTCATTAGATATAAATGCTCCCTCCCTCCACCTGTGCATCATGTGCAGACATGAATGATCCTGGCAATGGAAGCTAATATTTGGTGTTGGGGATAAAAAAGTTAAACATCTACACGTTTTAGTCAAACTTTCCTAAACTAGACAACCCAGTATTGTAAGCCTATCCCAACAGCTGTTTACCAAAAACGCTAGACCATTTTTCTGTGGCAAGAGATGGTCTCTCATGAGCCTGACTTGTTTTTTTCCTATGACTGTTATTATGTAAGAGCGTGTTTGCGTTCTAGGTTAGGAATTTTCCAGTGGTAAAATGTAACTTTCATCTGTTCACTAACAAATTCATTAGTACACCCCAAAGAATTTGCCTAATCTTTTGCTTCCCTTTGGTTACAATATGGAAACTTGTGCTTGATTAATAATATCTCTACGAGGTTAGTTTGGGGTACCCCATAACTCTGTCAGAGATGTGCCTCTTGAGTATTCGGAACGTGGAAGCATTTGCCTTTGTTTCTCGTTTCTGATGTCCAGACACTCACAAAGTCACCCTTGGGTGAGAGTTATGAGACCCATCTGTACATTCATCTGACATCAGAGAGATGGAAAGAATGAGCAGAAAAGAGAGGAAGAGGAAGAGAGAGGAACTTGGGGGTCAGCAAAAGACAGAATAAAGATGTTAGAGGAAAGGAAACCTTTGAACTGGTTCAATTTTCTGTTAAAATGAAACTGCGATTTACGCCACTGTAGAAGTGATTGCGACACTTTCAGACATCTATAGGCTGCTGGCAGATTATTTTTTGAGAGAATGTAAAGCTTGCCAATGATATTCACCAGAGGCTTTGGAAAAAGCAGATTCCTCTCCTAGTGAGACCTGATTTGGGTTTAATTCTCACACGAAAAGTGGATAATGTGGTAATTCTCAACTGTATTACTTCAGACTGCAGAGGGGGAATGAGCAAAACAATTCCCTGTCCATTGAAAACTAGATGTAAGGGACAAAGATTCTAGCCTAGCAGCTTCCTGACATCTAGTCTCTCTCTCTCTCTCTCTCTCTCTCTCTCTCTCTCTCTCTCTCTCTCTCTCTCTTTCTGTGCGTGTGTGTAGGAGCACACTTGACCATGTGAGCCCCTATTTGGAGTCTGAAGTGGTCAGGTGAAGAAACAGTCTCGTCCCCTTATCTGCTGCTTATAGTAACCAAACCACAGATGTCATTAAAGGAATGAAGAAATATTTCCCCCCAAAGGCCTTAGCTCTATTGAGTCGTTATTGCCCCTTGCATACATTGAGCATGTGGTAATGGTGTATGCAGCATGCGGATTAGCCACGTTCCCTGGGCTGATATATTTGCCAGTCACACTCCCAGGCCTTGGCACATTTGATTCTTGTCTGCAGAGGGCAGCACTGAAAGCAGGAAGGGTTTCTCCCAAGGTTCTACATCACAGGAAAGAGCCCTCCCACATTTAGCGTCCCCTCTGCAGACAAGCACTGAATATGTATAGGCGACCTGGGGGACATGACCAGTGAGCATATTGGTGTGCAGAGGGACTCGGGGAGAATGGCAGTGGTATAGTCTCCATTTTCTCTCAATCCATTCACTGACAGCCCAATCCAATCAAAAACCCTCCCCCGCCAATGCAGCCGTGTCACTGGAGGGCGCGCTGCATCCCGCAGGGGAGGTAGTCCTGGAGATCTCCTCTGGGTAAAGGAACATTTGTTTCCTTGCCCAGAGGTAAACCTCCTCTGCCTTTCAGACTATGGCCTGACAAAGAAGATGGTGATCCATCCAGATGAGCTGTAGCATTATTTATTTTATTTTATTTACTGAATGTATACCCCGCCTTTCTCCTGGTAAGGGCACCCAAGGCGGCTATAAAGATGGATTAACAAGATTGGACACCATTTCAAAAGCATCAGGATGTTTTCCAAAAATATCATGGCAGGTTCACCACTGTGAAACTTTTTGGTAATGAGCTGGGTACCAAAAGAGAAGATGGAAAGAAATGGAGGGAGAGAAAAAAATCTTGGCAATTGAGTATAGCTGGACAGCCAGGGCAGGAATGTAATAATAGCCATATTTAGGCTTAAACAGATTTTCCCGGTTCTAAACCGGGACACCCTCCCAATTAATTAATTAATTTAAAAATTGATTGATTGATTAAATTAATTAATTAATTAACATAAAATACAATATTTTTTTCTGGCCGCAAAGTGTCCAGTTGCCACCCAAAGGGTGCCCGGAATTTTTATTTATTTATTTATTTATTTGTTTATTTATTTATTTATTTATAATGAATTAGTTAATTAACTTGCCTGTTTCGCTGCCACCATTGTTGCTATTCTGCCGCCACCGTTTTTGTCGTCTTCTGCGTCAGCGTCGTCCACCTCTGGAGCCTGGCCGGCTGCATCCAAGCCAGCCAGGACTCCTGCCTGCCCCAGCTGAAGCCGCCGCCGCCGCCGCTTCCGAAGTGCCAAAAGGCACTTTTTTCCAGTGCCACCATCTTGGATCTCGTGAAATCTCGCGAGATCCAAGATGGCTGCGCCGAAATCTCGTGAGGGCTCATGAGGCAGAACTACGAGTGCTCTGGCGCTGGAAGCCGTTGCAAATGTGCCGTAAGGTACGTTCGCGTCTACTCGGGAGTAAGGGAGGCTGGCGCAAGGCCGGTTGCCCTCACTCCAGCGCCGGAATGTCCATGTGGCCGGTGGCAGGGATGGTGAGTCTCTGGCGCCGGCTGCATGGGCGGTCCGGGCAGTGAGGGAGGGGGCCATTGGCCATTGGTTCCCACCGGGCCGGTTCGGCTGTTACATTGCCTCCTCCTACTTCCACCAGTTATTTAACTGGCGGAAATCCGAGGAGGCCGATAGGGCCTGCCCTGGTATACACCCGGGGAAGGGGACAAATGTCCCCTTCCCAGAGTAGACCTCCGGGCCGACGTATGGTGGTCCATGGAGAGCACGGGATTTGGTGGGTGGCCCTGGCCCGCCGGCCGGATCCTTACACAGGATTTCGCTGTGAGTCACAGATACCAGACTTCTCTTGTGCTTTGTGAACACTTGTGCTTGCACATTATACACGCACAGAGATGACCTAAGTTCAGTTTAGTTCTGTTGTGAACACACAGTGCTTCTGTCAGAGGAGCATACTGGGCATGAAGGCACTTAAATAAGTACAGAGTTTAGCTCAATACAGCTTGCAATAACTAAAAATCCCTATTTTTATTAACTAATTGTAGGCATCTATGCTAAGCCCTGGAACACATTTCTGGGTCCCTTGTGCCTTGTTTCCAAGATAGTAGCACCTGGAAAAACACACAGCAAGATTTTTGTAGCAGATATGAGTTTAGATACTAAGGACCGCATTATATTACCTCTGTTTAAACTCCTGGCAACGTAAAAGGAATCTGGCAGTTGATTCTTGGGAAAAGGAATGTAGGAATGTATAGAAGTCTCATGCAGAAAAATAACCATGAGATACATACCTGTTCCCCATAATAACAAACTGGTGATCGTTTGTTGATCAATTATTTTTAAAACAATATATCAGGGGCGGGCAAACTTGCTTAATGAAAAAGCCACAGATGATAAACTTCAGATGTTTGAGAGCCACAATATAGAAGCATTTAAATTCTTAAATATATTTTATTCACCATGAACATAAGTTATGTTTTAAGCCAGTGGACTCTCTGTTAGTTTATACCTGGTAAATAATTATAAAGCTTGAAAATTTCTTATCTACCTTTTATATTAATTGTGATGCAAAAAGCACCTTAGTCAACTTACTGGTATTTCCGAGACCCACACATTATATGTCAAAGAGCTGCATGTGACTCACGAGCCGCAATTTGGCCACCCTTGCGATACATAATGGTTGGAGAGCCATGGCTGTTAAGTCTCATATTTTGATTGGTTGATTTGTAGCTTTGTTGTTTAGGGCCTCTTCTCTCAATCCACTCTCTCCATCCCATGCATAATTTTATACGTCTCAATCACGAATCATTTTGGTCGTTCTCTTCTGCACCTTTTCCAGTTATTTATTTATTTTCACATTTTTATACCGCCCTTCCTCCAAAGAGCTCAGAGTGGTGTACATATTTCCTCCCCTCCTTTTTGTCCTCACAACAACCTTGTGAGGTAGGTGGGGCTGAGAGATAGTGACTGGCCCAAGGTCACCCAGGAAGCTTCGTGGCTGAGCGGGGATTTGAACCTGGATCTTCCAGGTCTAAGTCCGACTCCCAAACCACTACACCATCTTGGCTCATCATTATATCCTTATATCATCATTATTTCAGTTCCATTATATCCTTTTTAAGATGCGGCGACCAGAACTAGACGCAATACTCCAGATGTGGCCTTACCGTCGATTTGTCCATGAATTTGTCCAAACCCCTTTTAAAGGCATCTAGGCCAGGTGCCATCACCACATCCTGTGGCAAGGAGTTCCACAGATGAATCACACGCTGGGTAAAGAAATATTTTCTTTTGTCTGTTCTAACTCTCCCTCCACTCAATTTTAGTGTGTGTCCCCTGGTTCTGGTGTTGTGCGAGAGGGAAAAGAATTTCCCTCTATCCACTCTCTCCATCCCATGCATAATTTTATAAGTCTCAATCATGTCCCCCCTCAGGCGCCTTTTTTCTAGGCTGAAAAGCCCCAGACGCTGTAGCCTTTCCTCGTAAGGGAGGTGCTCCAGCCCACGAATCATTCTGGTCGCTCTTTTCTGCACCCTTTCCAATTCAACTATATCCTTTTTGAGGTATGGTGACCAGAACTGGACACAATACTCCAGATGTGGCCTTACCATCGATTTGTACAACGGCATAATAATATTGGCCGTTTTATTCTCAATCCCTTTTTTAATTATCCCAAGCATGGAATTGGCCTTCACAGCTGCTGCACACTGGGTCGACACTTTCATCGACTTGTCCATCAGTACCCCAAGATCTCTTTCCTGATCTGAAAGCCAGAAGTATTCAGAATACTCCTGAAAGCCAGAAGTAATGCTTGGGGCTTTTGTTTTGTTTTTTGAAAATGGTTTGTGGAATAATCATCTACCATATCTGCTGCTATGGTAAAAGCCTTGAGATTTGTACAAGCAGTATTGGACTGTGTCAAACCTAGTGGGAGAAATTTGATCTTCCTGGGTCTTAGGGTATGTACAGGAAAAGTACTCTCAAAACCATCTTCTGAGGTCTGGGGACTTTCTGAAACAGACCAACTGGAAAAAACCCTCAAATACATTGTGAAAGTATTTGTTGGGAGTGCCATCGCAATAAACTCCTACTACTTCCTTGAGAGTGGATGTATAGTCTCATGGCAGTTTTTCTGAACTCTTTTAAATTGAATGGGTTGACTGAGAGTAGATTTAAAAATGCTTCTTGCAGCAATTAGTAACAGATCATCAGGGCACTGGCAGTCTGACACACCACACCACTTGGAAGCAAAAATGCAAACTTTTGATATTGACTTCAAACCCGTGGGAGGATTTCTTTGCAGCAGGTCTGTAAATTTGTGAAAAACAAGTTGAGAGGGAGAAAGATGTGCTCCAGGCTACAGAAATAATTCGGTTATTTTTCACCTCCTCCTGCAAATGTTATTGCAAGGTTACCCATGCCTTGGAAAGGCATCTTCACACATTCCATTGCCAAGGCTAGCCTAAGACCTCCAAATGCTTGAGGTGGTACACCAAATACTGCCCCCTTACTTGGCAGCGTACCAGCCCCATCACAGTTGCTCTGTGGATTTGCAAAGGAACAACCAGAAGGTTCAAGGGTGGTAGACTAGAGCATCATGCTTAAGCCCACCACTCTCAGTCCCTCACACATTTCCTCTTCCACTTCATTCTTCTCTTCCTTTACAGCTCTAGGAAACAGGAGATTGAGGACTGGTGGAGGTGGCCAGTGGATGGAGGTAGGCACCCCCCCCCCCCCGATCTACCACCTAAGGTGACCAGTTCAGGTAGCCTCATGGATGGGCCAGCCCTTCCATTAATTTAATGCACCAGTTTCTTAGCCCCCAGATTTCAAACAATTGCCTTGTAGAACATCCCTGCATCCGCTCAGTTATGGCAATTGAAAATATTTACCATTATGTGTTCTACTCCCCCAGATGTGAACTATCCCCCCCCCCCAGTGGATTTTATTGTTTTTAAATTTGTTTATGTACGGTTATGTATTGTTCAAACTTATTTTATGTATTATTTTAAATTATGTATTTTAATTTCTGTTGTAAGCTGCCTTGGGCATTTGCCTTCAGCATAGGAAAAAGGCGGGGTATACATTTTTTAAATAAATACAAATAAATAAATACTGTATTTTTAATTTTTTTATTACGAGTAACAACAATTTGGGATTCCATTATATCTTCACTGTAAGCTATTAGGAAAAAAAGCACAATTCATCTCTTCAAAGGAGAAAATAGTAAAAAAGATATATCAAGTTAAAAAAAAAAAGATGAATTACCAAAATGTTTGTCAGTCTTGGAAGCCAGGTATTTCACTGGTGTAGCCTAGTGGCTAAGAAACTGTGCTGTGAATCAGAACTTTGCTGGTTTGAATCTTGCCTGTGTCAGGAACTTCTTAGGTGGCCTTAGCAAGCCACCCTCTCAGTTTTAACTGCAATATGGGGGTACGCTCATACATATTTAACTTACTCGGTTGTTATATCAAGATAATATATGGAAAACACTTTGCACTCCCTTGCCCCTGCACTGCTTGGTGTAGTTTCTTACTGTCTCCGGCGTGCATGGAGGGCTGCACTGGTGCCAGTGGGACGGTGCAAGCCTTCCTGCCAGTGCTGCTGTCTGGCGCGCTGTCGTAAACTGCTTTATGGCAGTTTTGCAATGTTCTGTGCAGGCGAAGTGCGTGCTCTGCCAATGCAGAGGGGGGATAGGATTGGGCAGAGGCTTTGTCAGGGGGGTTGAGGGGGTGGTGGGCCCCTGGGCGGCGGGATTGGGGCCCCGGGCAGCAGGCAGATGGGGGGTGTCAAGGCGGCTGGCGGCGGCACAACTCACGCCGTTCATCGGCGCGAGCGAGGAGCAGCGGCAGTGGTTTGGGCCCGCCCGTCTGTCCTACACCTCGGTACTATGCATAACGGCTGCAGCCATTACGTCACTTCTGGCCCGGGGGGCGGTTGGCGAAACACCACTGGGATTGGGTCATTTGTTATATTTAGAGTTGCCAAATTTGCAGTGGCTGCATAACAATTGAGAAAGGAATACATCGAAGCCAATGCAATAAAACAGAAGGCTAAAGGCTGAGCTACATTACACACAGAGGCTCTGCCGCCTCCTCTGCCTTTGCCTACGCGCTTGGAGCGGGAGAGTGTCTTCCCTCCTGTTGTCCCTCTTGTTGTCCCGCCTTCTTAAGAAGGTGATTGGAGGTAGTTCTGATTGGCATGCAGCCACTCTCCCCCCCCTCTCCTACGATTGGCAGGCTGCAGTAGCTCCGCGAACTGCCCCCTAGCTCTGCGAACACGCCCCCTTAAAAGTAGGATTCCAGCTTGAGGTACGCGCCGGCAGTGCGGAGGTCGCAGTGGCTCCGCTTGCTTCAAAAATGATCTCAGAAGCTCCGCGACGCGTGTAATGTAGCTCAGCCTTAAGACAAAAGGGCCCCCAACTTCGCTCTCCTATTCACATCACAGGTGGCAGGTTTAGGGGGCTATTTTATGGATTTTCGGGTTGGAGTGAAATTCAGGGTGGGTTGAACTCACCAGGCCACATTAGAGTTCCTTCCAGTGACCACCAGCTGATGGCCGCTATTTTTTTTAACCCAGAAGCCCCCATCAGAGCTATGCTACATTCTCATGTAGAATGGTTTTCGGAGACTTTGGGAGAAAGTCTCCCTGAAAACTGACAAGAGTTTGAGCTCCCCCAAATTTTGAAATGAAAATAATTCTCCACTGATAAAATACATCCTTCTTAATAAAATGTGAAGCACTTCTAGTAAAGGAATACCGTATTGGTCTGAGTATAAGACTAACTTTTTTCTCCTAATTTAAGTTTTTAAACTAGGGGTGCATCTTATAATCAGGCTGTTGCAATTTAATGCCAGTGATTTAATTAAATTTTTTTAATAGCACCAAACGTTAAGGGTGCGTCTTATAATCAGGTGCGTCTTATACTCTGGACAATACGGTAGATGTCCCTCATCCAACTGGCCCCTTCATGGAAATGGCATAGAATTTCTCTTGGATTTATGTAGTGGGTGCTAATTGTGTTGTTGGCAGATTTTAAATTTTTGCTCTGGATTTTGATTCGATATTTATATTAACACTGTGTTTCATATTGTTGTTATACACTTTCTGGGTTTTTGTGTGTGCTGACCAAAATTTTAATTAAACAAGAAAAGTTTGATTTCATTCATTTTGGACCATTTTCTATAGTAGGAATCATAACAATCACCTGTGACCTTGGTCCTTCCCCTTGTTCTAAGTTTACAACAAAACACTGAAAATGTGAAATACGAGAAGTTAATTCTTAAATCATTTAATGCTGGAAAAGTTTTTCTCCTATTTGACTTGCCGTTTCCCCACAGGATCTTGACACTATTTATTTAAGAAAGAGACATTTAGCCTCTCAGTCAAGCAAGATTTCAGGAAAATATCCTCCATATGCCCTATCTTTAGACATTTCATGAAGTTGTTCCATATCTGTAAATCGGCATAAATAGCTGAAGTCAGGAAGAGAATGGTACTTTTTTTCCTTTATTTTCCTTTAGAGTCATGCAACAAACTTGAGAAAACAAGTACAAAGTCCCTTTGGTGTTTAAGGTAGTGAATGACTTGGACCAAGTTGAGTTGACCAAAGAATTCTTTGTGTATTCTTTGCATATTCTTATCAAAGAATATGCAACACAAGGTAGCTATCTTCCTTTGATTTGTCAAAGGACCATTTATGTAACTATTGTATTTTACTGTTTGCTGGCATTTTTGGTAATGCCTTTGTGGTGGAGATGGTTTTGGAAATGCGAGGTGCTGCTCTGTCAACTTGTGCAAGGCAATCAAAAGTCATGACAGAGATGTTGCTGTCCTAAACACATTGCTGGTCTCCTCCAGTTCACCCAGAGACTCTAAATCAGTGGTTCCCAAACTGGGAGGTGCGGCTCCCAGGGGAGCCGCAGAAACCAGCCAGGGGAGCCGCAGAGTGCCACGGAATCCTCTTGGAAAACAGTGCAATGCCAATTGGCTGGCATCAACATTATGTAATGGGGAGCCGTGGCCAATGGTCGCCAACGGTCAAGGGAGCCACAGGTTGAAAAAGTTTGGGAAACACTGCTCTAAATGATCAGTCTTTGTTGTACAGGCCTTTTCATTTCACATCTGGGCTGGTGCAAACTGTTGCAAAAATTAAAATGGATTTTAATAATTGGCAAGCCTGGAAAAAGACAAACTGAAAGTCTTATCTTTGTGGTTTAAAAGAACTGAGCTATACAGTACAAGTGTGCCAGCAAACCCTGATTATGAGTCGGACTGGTGGGTACTGCTGTTTTGCTGGCCCGCTGAATGCATCTCCTTGGACTGGGTTAGTGCTGGTGCGGGGGGGGGGGGCTAAACGTGACTCTTCTGAACAGCACTGGCACTAACAATAATTGCTAACAGATTTCAGTTCCCTGGTCTCTTCTTTCTTTCCCCTTATGGCTCCTTCTTCACTTATCAGCATATTTTATGTTTGAGTTATTAGAAATTGTGTCCTTCATTTATTGATTCTTGACAGTTACCAGCCAGCTTCTAATTGTTTCCAGCTCTAGAGGTTTCAAAAAACACCAGTTTTCTTTTTTGATATTTTAATCATTCATAGATCTTCCTTTCCTTCCCACCATCCTTTGCTCGCTGTTCTCTGGTAAACGTTTGCTAAACCTAGGTACCTCAAGGGTGGAGCTACACATTATGAGAGAAATATGGGGTCTCTCTGTTTCTCAAAACATAAATTCTAGGTGACAGTATTTGCAGAGGAGGATTATTTGCAGGGTGGTGGGTGCTTAACCTTTCCCCCACCTGCCAGTTCTCCTCTGCAAAACTTCCTTCCCACTAACAAGCTCTTCTTACTTAGACTATAAGAAGTCTGATTGCAGAGAAAAACAGCCGGGGGGTGGGGGAAAGGTTTTTTTAAATTAAGAATAGTAGGCACAGGAGATGTAGGTACCCCTTCTCGTGCACCAATTTTCACCTTCAAGTGCCCCCTTAAACACCCCACTGTTAACATAATCTCAAATGTGCTTTGTGGTGATAATGTGTAACTCCTCACAGCCAAATCCTAACTAGGATTAAGCTGTCCTTTAGGCTGTTCCAACAGTGGAACATAGTTGCATGCATAGGCGTGTGCAGCGCATCGCCAGTGGCCATTTTGGGTCTGCCGACACAATCGGCGGCAGTGCCAGAGGTCTGCTGTTGCTGCTGGCTACCTCCAGCAGTGAAGGTAAATTGGTGGCGGGGAGTAGCTGGGGGTGGGCAGAATGGGGCAGGGAGGGGAGGATCGGGGGAGTTTCTGGGTGAGAAAGCGGGTGGGTTGGAGGTAGAATGGGCGCGGGAGGGGCAGTTGCACCCTGCTGCAACACAGGGCCACTCCTGCTGTCAGGAATGGGCAGTAGGAGAGGCAGAACAGCCTCTGTTGTAGTCCATGGAAAATAGCTGCAGCCTCCTCTGTGACTGCACACGTGCTCCACCCGCTTTCTGAGTCAGGAGGCTTCTGCTATTTTCTATTTGTATTTATAAAACACAATGTGGCAAACTGATATAGATGAGCCAGTTACCCCAGGACGAATGACCTCACCCCAGAATATTTTGGTCATCTGTAAGGGCTCAGGCCTTTGGCTTTCCACGGTCACAGAAACGCCATGATAAGGTACATGGGATATCTGCATGCACTATAGTAGTAGAGTACATACAGTTCAGTCCTTGGCATCTCCAGTTAAAAGGGTCTCAGGGAAGACCTTCCTCCACCATTGTCGGGGAAGACCTCCAAACCATGGAGTGCGGTTGCTAGAGAGAATAGTCCATACTCTGCTACAGTAGGTGGACCAATGGTCTGACTTGGTATAGAGCAGAGCAGATTCATCTGTTTGTCGACTGTGATTTCCTGTTCTCATTCATTCCGAACCAGTGGCCAAGTAGGATGTTGCAAGTACGAAGATTAGACTGCACAGGGCCTGCCTTATCATTCTTCATCACACCCTTTTTACACATGTGATAAATTCCTTGATATCTGCAACTAGGCGATAATCTACCAGATCATATGATCAATTACATTTATGTTTTGCCTCCTGACCTTCACTCTTGTTCTCTGCCCCATCTCCACTGGGACTACTTCTAACATTCCAAACTGCTGAGCAGCTTTCAAGCAGCCATCATTTAAAAACAAGCGGCCACAAATTGTTTCCTCATTTCCCTGGATGTATTGAATTTTTACTTTTTTCCCCTCCGTCTCCCAAATTACACTCGCCTATGATCCAAGGCTAAAATTCTCAGCAGTGACCAAGTATAAATGCAAGGTGAGAAGAAACTTTGGTTGCCTGCGGAAGCACAAGGATGTGCAAGAAGCACCTGCACTGCTGTACACACCTGACACAACATGCTATTATTATAACTTCTCCACAACAACACCCCCATCAGGTTAAAATCCCAGCACAGCAATCCTACCGTAACGGTGTAAGAGTGTAGACTTCTTAAATCAAAAGTAACTACAGAGAAATCAATGGGTTTATGCTAGACATGCCTTGTAAAAGCCTCTGCCAGCGCATCTATATCCGTTAGGACAACGTTTCAAATAATTCCTCAAATGTCACCACAAAAGAAAGTACAGTACTGTATTAGCCCATCTACCGACACTTACCTACATTAGTAATTTGTGGCATTTTTAACAACATAAACGAGAAAAAAACTTCCATATTTCAAAAGTGTTCCAGCCTTCAGCAGTATGCCTCAGGGTTGCTCCTATGTGGCAGGGCTGTCGCCTTTCCCTCCGGCTTTTCGGAGCAAGTTGGAGAATCCGCTCGGCTGCACCACAGGCCGAAAAAAAAACACTTTTCCCATTTTTCCGCTGCCAGTTATCAGCTGCTGATCGCAGTAGCTGATAATGGGGAACATCTCGCATACCCCCAACCTGTGGTTCGCAAACCCCTAGGGGTACGCGTACCACAGGTTGAGAACCCCTGACCTAGAGTTTATTTCTGTCATGTACAGAAAGATGGGGTAGAATTTCAATATAAAGATAAATAGATAAATAAGTATCCTCAGGGCAAGAGTTTGATAGATGCTAAAAGAAATTGATTGGGATATTGGCCCTTTTGGTTTCTATTTTAAGATGTATTTACTTGTTAACACAGTAAATTGTTAACACAGTAACACGTCGTTTTTCTGGCCTCTCGCGGAATCGGCAGGGCTGTAGCCTTTCCCTCTGGCTTGTGGTGCGAGCCGGAGAACCTGCTCGGCCGTGCCGCAGGCCAAGGAAAACATTTGGGGGTGCACTTTTGGAGGTGCATGGGGGTACGCGGGACTTGGGAGGATCCAGGGGTATGCCAACTTTTGGGGGCCTGCATAGGGGGTACGTGGACCCCCAAAGGTTGAGAAACCCTGCTCTAGGTGGCTTACAAGGTTTATTTTTACTCTTATTGTTGTTTCAAAGTTGAAAGATGGGTTATAAATATAGGAAACTAACTAAGCAACAGATTGTATGTACCCCCTATTTTATTTTTAAGAGCCATACCGAAGTTTCATACTTTAGCAGCCCGATACTAACTGGGCGAGATGCAGTGGGATCATGCGGCTCACGCTGCCTCCTATTCTGGGAAGTAGCAGGCTGGAGGTCTCTTTGAGGTAAAGTGACATCTGTCCCCTTATCCCAGGTAAAGTCCCGACGGGGCTACTCAGATCTGTATGACCTAAATAGCTGGCACAGAACCAAGATGTCCAGTGTTGGGCTTTCAAGTCAGGGAGGGGGCATAGGATTCAGCGTGCGCCAACGCCGCCAATCCTGCCCCCGTCTGCCCCAGCCCTCCCCCACCCTTCCCCAGCCCCAGCGACACTTGGAGCAGCTCCTATCTGCTCCAGCCTACAGTCCAGCTGGATTCAGTGCCGGCAAGACAGCACAGGTTTTCCCGCTGGCGCTGATTGCTCTCCAGGTATCACAACATGCTTTATGGCACTTTATGATAGTCATCAGTGCCAGCGCTGAGGTCACAGCGCCGATGCTGACTAAGAGTAGGGTTGCGCCATTAACATAATGGCAGAGCTGGAGTATCTCAATGATGCAAGGAGATGAGGTTCCCATTGCAGGATCTCTTGAAAGCAATATACATACCATTGTTCCCCTGAAGCAGAGCATTGTATTGGGCCATTGCCCGTAACAACCACCACTGCAGTACATGTTTACTTCAGACGTTGCAGCCTCCAAAATGGAGAACAGCTGTTACTTTTGAACGTGTAGGATAATTTATATTTGTATATTTGTTTGCTTTGCACCTAATGCACACAGGTCTTTGCTGGGCACACAGTGGTCTGCAAAAGATAAAAATAAAATGGAGAATCTCTGAATGAGTCTGCTGTATGTGAGAGTGCAACCAGCCACTGTTGTATGCAAGGGACCTCCCCCAAATATTTTTATTTCATCCCCCACTCTCCACTGAACCCCCTGCCTTTTTCCCCATCCAAATCCATCAAGGAATCACTGAGATACAGCCATTTTAAGGCAACCGCATTACAAATTCGGCTTCTTTTCCGGTCTGCGCGCACTTTGACAGCTGGCGTGTGCCAGCAGAGGTCAAGAGTCCACAGGCACACGCCTGCCGCAAGCCCGAACCCACAAGAGAAGCAGCAGCCAGCAAAAGTTTACTCTGTACCTTTTAATCCTTTAAGCCTCTTAACACACTAAGCCTTTAATCCCCTTTCTGGGCGTTCAGCCAAAACATACTAGACGGAGCGTGCCTCCACTTAACAGATTATCGGAACTGCCGAATGACCCAGTAACCTTCTAACTTTCCTCTCGCAGCTGACAGTCTTCTCACAACCGGCCTTCTTAAAGTCGTACTAACCTAATTCCAGGGAATGGAGCTTTCCTGTAAAACTACTGTGTTTCTGGGGTCCCCCTTAAGAGTTGTGTGCCGGATCTTCACTGAGGATCATCGGGGTCTCCTCAGGGACGGGTCCCTACACAGAAGGGTCCCGATCCTCCCGCTCTACTGGGGCTAGTCTTGTGTTGAGCTGAGAGGCTCCTGGCAGCAGTGCAATAGATTTGCAGCCGTTAAAAAGCCTAGTTCGAGGCTAGGCATCCTGCTTGGGGTCCCGGGGAGTATGGGAAAGACGAGCGGTTCGAGGCCCTCCACCCACCTTCAGCGAGGACACAAGAGGTTGAACGCAGGCAGCACCGGGGGTGCGCCTCCTGCCATGAATCTGTACTGCAGGGAGTAGGGGAGGCCATTTTAAAAGCACAACTCATGCATGTTAACACGGCTCCTGTTCTGTGCTGGTCCCAAATGGCTGCCTTCTACCTGGGAAGCCAGCTGGGCCAGGGAAAAGGGGAATTCAGGAATCGCAGTGGGGTCCAGATTGCCACCATTTCCTTACTTCCAAATTCTATCTCTTTGTGCATGCAACTTCCCCACCTCAATCACTGCTATCTCCTCTCCTACTTTGCCTTGCTACAATTATTCAAATGCCTCTCAACTATCTACATTGTTCTTGCCTTACTTGGCTACAATAATTCAAATGTCCTCAACTGTATACCTTGGGATACATGGTGCCATGGGGGCAGGGACCTATTGTTCGGCACCCCCAGGCTATCTAACTGGAAACACTGCCTTTTGTGTCAAGCAGGCTTCTCAAAAGGACCCATTCATAAAACCCCGGAAAACCTTACTTCACCTGAAGTGGGGGTCTAATCCTATTACCTCTGCCACACAATACCCCAGACCCATCAACTCATTGGTTCCCAGTAACACAAAGCACCACACTTTTCATTGGTCTCTTAATAAAATCTGTCTTTTTATTGGTTTAACGTTTACAAATGTTGCTGCTGCATCTCATTGGTGTAAAAACTTGAATCCAACATCTTATTGGTTGTATCAAAGTGTAACTTCTTGGATCCTCCTCTTTATTGGTTCTCCTTTATTATGTATTCTTTAAACAATGTACTCCATGGTTTTCCCTGTAATAATGAAATGTATATAAACTTTTGTATTGATTATGTATGTTACACATTGTGCTCTGCATTCTGTGTCCTTGGCTAGCTAAGTAAAAGATCTTTCTTTTTACCCAGCGCTGGTCTATTTTGAGCTCTATTTTTGGCGCCTCCGCAAAGCGCGGATCTCTTCCTCTCTCTCTCTCTCTCTTTTTTGGGTACCCTCTCCCTCCGCGGAGTCAGGTGCCTGCTCACCGAATCAAACGAGCTGAAATTGCTTGCACCCTTGGATGCTTACAACACCACGATGGTTAGTATAACAAGAGCTGGAGAATCAACCCTATTGGCCTTGTGCCCAGTGTAGTAGAAAGAGGCTCAAAAATGTGGGCTCTCTCATCTATGCCACCGCCTCTGCTTTTTGCCCCTAAGCACTAGGCCTCCAGCGCAATTTCAAGCAATCTTTTAGGATGCTACATTGTAGTGTTAGGTGCTTATATAAATATACTGTATGTGTTCAGCAGCTAAGTGAAGATGACTATGCCGTGGAAGAAACCATCTGGAATTATAGGGTTCTATACCAAACAATATTATAAAGATCCTTATCGGATCTAGATAAGCATGCCTATGTAAACCGCCTTGAATAACATCTGAAGAGCAATCTGAGGATAAGAAAGGCAGTATATAAATACAGAAAATAAATAAATAAATAAGGTGCTATATAATTATTATTAGCTTGGGGCACTGGCTGCTCTAAGGTGTGCCGAAGAAAAAGCTGCATGGAAAGTCAGAGGTTTTTGTACTATACAACCAGCAGTTTCATGCTTGTTTGCTTATTGTATTGCTGAGATTTTTACATCAAGTTGATTAAAAGTGTATGCAGTTAATGCTGCTGATTCTTTTCCACCTGAAAGCTGCCTTGTGCAAATAAAATAAAGTGGCACAGGAAACAGGACAGCTCGAACTTTGATGAAGTAGCAGGAATTGCAGTTGAGGAGTACAGTGCAATGCCCATCTCATATTTCCTGCAAATAATAAAAGTGCTCGCTGGAGCTGATGGCCCATAAATTGATAGCTATCACTGTTGCTCTGTGTGATTGCAAGCTTTGCCCCTTTCCTACATTAATGCATCTTAGCCTGCAAGTAAAAATTGTTTCTGCAATTGCCAACAGATTAACATATTTTGGGGGGGAATATATGATTCTCTGCCAAAATATTTCCAAGAGTTCAGCACAAATACAAAACTATCATCATGCTTTTTAGAGTCACATTCATTTACCTTCTCATGGGGTGAGCATCTGCGGCTGGCTGGCAGTACAATACCTTGCAATGTGGCAGTCTGCCAGCTCAGCAATAGTCTTGTAATTGTGTTTCCTCCTACAAGTTAGGGTTTCTCCCACCCCCGCTCTTCAATTTTCATCTTAATCTTGATCGAGGCTCCTACATTTCCTAGTTCACTCTCAAGTAACTCTTAAGCCCAGGGGGCAAATTTAGCCCTGGAGTATGCTATGACAGTTCTGCAAGTGGAATGGTGGTTTACGGTACTTATTTATGTGTTTGTTCTTTATGTGTTTTGCAAATTTACACACCACTTCAAGGCCCAAACAATGCGGCTTACAACAAAAATTCATGTTTTTTTTTTATTACCATTTTTCCCCAGCTATATAAAACACATAAATCAGTATACATAGCCTGATCCCCATTCCATCCCCACCTCTCTGTAGCTGTCGACAGCTCAGATACAGACCAGACCAATCACCTTAAGACAATATCATTCCAGAAATGTTCCAATGCAGTTAATTGCTATTTGGCAGGGATGCTCTGGAGGAACTAGTGGGATTTACCATCCATCCCATATTGAGTTTTATACTACATAGCAATAACGACCACAGTTCCTTTCAGCCCTCACCACCCCCCCAGTATTGTATTGCCCTTCCCCTTTCCAAACCCACCCACCCACCAAGAGCCCAATCCTATTGTTTCTCCCAGCCGATGCAGCGGTACCAAAATGGCACCAAAATGGCTACCACTGCATCCTCCATGCTGCTGGAGCACATTTTACAACTGGCACTGATTGCTTTACGGCAGTGAGCGCCAGCAGAAGAAGCACTGCGGTGACGGCTGGGGAAGGTAGGATTGGGCCGCAAATAGTGCACACATACAAATATAGAACGGAAAGGAGGGGGGGGAAGGAAATAAAATGAAGGGGTGATGAAAGCAAAAGAGGCAACCAGTGAAAGCCACTTGGATGGATAGATATCTCATTAGGACAGCACAGCATTGTGTTAGGTTTCAAACTTCTCAAGAAACACTGGCCAAATGCATAGCTGTTTCTCATCTGCATCCTACATAATAATAAATGCAGTATTTTCTCATAGCTCGGTGTACACATTTCTCATAGCTGAGATGCTCAGTGTGATTGGAGCTTTTCCAGTTTGTATCTGCCCTCAAATCAACAGCACACAATAAGCCATTGTTAGGTGTAATGATCGTTTGTCAAGTATTGCAATAAATGTTTCAATTAAAAGCAACAGCCAGAATTAAAAGTACTACAAGACACCTCTAATATTAGGAATTCCCCCTAACCACCCCCCCACATCTCCATTATCTATGGTTGAACATATAAAACTGAGTTAGATCATTGGTCCATCTAGCTCAGCATCATCTACACTGACTGGCAGAGGCTCTCCCGAGGTTCAAGAGAGGGTCTTTCCAAGGCTTCCAGGATATGTCATAGACTGAACCTGGACCTTCCTGTGTGCCAAGCATGTGCTCTGCCACTGAGCTGTGTGGAGGACAGGTAGGAGGGCGTGTGCTTCTTTCCGTTTCAAGATACAGTCTCGATCAGAATTCTTGCCAAGTTCAAGAAAACATTCTCATGATAGTCTTGCTTTTCTGTGCATGGAAGCGCATAGCCAACGCCAATGTAGCGGTGACAATGGGGTGTGTGCCTCATCCTGCACTGGGGGGGGGAATTGAGGAGGCCTCCTCAAGGTAAAAGAACATTTGTTCCCTTGCCTCTGGGGCGGGGCTGAATTGTGGCTGCATCAATGCTGGAAAGTTGGTTAGGATTGGGCTGTTAGATGTACCACTACACCTATCTACCGGCTTGCTGCCATGTTTTGTTCTTGTGTTTGCTTTTGAAAATGTCCTGAGAACAGGAGGAAACGTAAAGCAGAAGATTTAAGGCTTTCCTGTGCTTGACTGTTTTGGATAATCCTAGAAAGCGTCTGCCCACACTACCGGTGGTGTATGCAAGTAAAAGGAATTTCTTCAGGCAAGTTTTTGTACTTGATTCTTTATTTCTTCAACCTTTGAAAAACTACATGGCTAAAAATCCCATAAACATTGTTTCTATACATATTGTACCAAGCCATGAAAACCTGCATGCTACACTACACCACTGGCTATTATTGTGAACCAGCCAAAGCAGAACATTTTTAGGTCCTATGAATCTCTAGAAGTGGGGAACTTTACCAATGACATCATCAGCTGGACTTAAACATGCTTAACCTTGGCTGGAATGCGGCCCATCCTTGTTGGATTTTGCTATCATCTGGGAAGTAGGATAGGCTTCCATACCAGGGAGTGGCTCCTCAGCAGAAGCCAAATACACCACTCTTGGTGGATCATATCACTAAAAGCATTATTGACTTGCTAATTTACTACGTAGTAGGCATGTGTGAGGCCCTCCTGTGGATCACCAGCATTGACTGGGCTTTTTGTGTATTCATGCAGTTGAACTTTGTTCCTTCCGCAGGAAATGGTGCGCGGAGCAATGTTTGCAGCCATGGCCGCTTCTGTTTCACTCTCCTGTCCTCCATCGCTTGCTACTTCATTCTTCAAAGAATAGCGGGGTCTGAGCTCCATTTTGAATCAGGCCCAGACTGAAGGTGGTTGGACCCAACTCAAATGAAGCCAACCTACTTAAGGAGGGGCAGTTTGCATTTCAGTCTCCCCCCTTTTGGATGCTCGCCCCATCTACACATGTAGTTGTCAGGTCAGATGCGTACTAAAACCTGAGATTTCTGAAGTGGAGCCTGGTGATGCCACAAAAATGTTAACCCTTAACCAGAAGCGTCGCTGGGGGGGCAGGTGCCACGGGAGGCATACGGGGACGACAAAGTGGCGGGGGGATGACAACCCCACTGTATGGGCGGCGGGATCGGCAGTGGCAGCGGTGCAAAAGTTGGGCTTGCCCGCCCACCTGCCTTGTGTCTAGGAAGCCCTTTGTGGAGGCGGTGGCGTCACTTCCGGTTGTGACGTCATGGGGGTTTGTGACATTTTGTATGCTGTCCCCCCCGCATGCAGGGTGCCGCGACGCCGCTGCTCTTAACAATGTGGTGGTGGGAGACTAGCACTAGGGTAGGGCCCAGTAATAAATGGTAAAAGGGAGGAGCCTACTGAGGGGAGGAGCCCAGCAGGAGTCCCCAAATGACCTGAGGTTAACCTTTGCTGCCCATTTGCCTGAGAAAAAAGTAAAAAGCTAGAGAAGCAGGGTCATTTTTGACAAACTGGAAGCCCTAACAGACAGAGCCCATTATGATCCTGATCTTTTTTAGCCTCACAACACTCCTACTCTGTATGTTACCTACCGCCAAACAACCCAGCAGGATAACCAATACAGTGTGACATTTTTAACCTGTCAGAAAACATACATTTCCCAGATGGTAGCAGCAAGGAAAGAACAGCTCTTTTACTGAAATATATGCTCTACTTGGTCTTCTAGGCAAGCATGCAGTAAAACAGAAGAGAGCTTCCTCCTGGAAATGGGATCATAAACATGGTTAAGAGTAGCTTTGAATTCGCACACCTCTAGCAAATATGTTCCCGATTTATAAAATTTATAGGGGCCATTTTAACCAAGATTGCCAGATGGAATGCATCACTGAAGATTTAATACCGATTTGTTAAACATAATAGAATTTAAATAGCAGTTAATTATATTTTTATTTAGGGAAGGTTGAGAGAAATGCAGTCCTAGTTTTCCTTTTAGCAGAAGCAGAAGCCAAAGTCTTCTGCACAGAACTGCACAGACAAGACGGAAAGGAAGTCTCCAATGGGAGAGTCTCCTTCACAGATACCAGTCATTTCCCTATTATCACAACTGTATTGAGGTAGAAAGTACAGTTGCTGATTGGCCACAACTCCAACCGAAAATCAGTCTGAAGCACATTGTGATCCTGAAATCCAGTGAGGTGACACTAGCTTATGGAACTGGAAATCCAAGCCAATCAGGTACTACTACAACTTCATACAAACTGGAACCCTGCAGCCAAACAAGTGGCTGGTCAGATCTGATAATAGGGGCGTAGGCTGATATGGGGCCCTGGGGCAGTGGGCCCCAGGGCGTAAGGGCGGAGAGGCTCCTGGGGGGGCGTAGAGGGCCTCTGGAGGGGCGGAAGACATCCTAGGTTTCGTTTTTTTCTTTTGTTTTTTCCCGTTTTTTTCCGGGTTTTTTAAAGGTTTTTTTTAGAAGTAACGGGGCTTTGTAGTTTTTTCCCCCCCTTGCATTGCAGCCTTGCCTAGCAGCCCAGGAGTCCTGATTCACCCCCCCCCCCCCAGAGGGCATTAAGGGGCAATACACTTTCAAGTTTATTCTGCAGAGCAAAATTCACAAAATTGATGTTTGGAACACTTTCAAGTTTATTCTGCAGAGCAAAATTCACATCATTATGAATGCCTCATCATGTGTGCTGCTGGAAATGGAGACAGGAGGTACAAAGTGGACAAGGAGGCTTCCAAACTGAAATCAAAAAATCCCAAAAATTTGCTGCGCGGCTGCGCTGTGGGGCGTAAAGGATTACGGCCGCGCGTTTTTATGGGGGGGCGTCAAGGGTTTGGGCCCCGGATCAAAAATGGTCTGGCTCCTCCTCTGACAACCCCACCCCATAGCTTTTTGCTAGGCTTTAGACCCTAGCTACTCTATGTCCCCTTAGAGTTCTGGTCCATAGTCTCCCATCTCCAAACCTCCCTTCCCTTTCTACCTGGACTCCTTAGGTCCAATGATTAAACCCCAGTTTTTACTTTCTCCTGTACTACTCTGCAGGGATGGTGTCAGAGTTTGATCAGACTGGGCATTGGCTGAAGGTCCACGCTCAAAAGAGGGCCCATCCACTTGGGCCCTGAACTCCCCAGAACCATTCAGAGTCCCCCATTCACCAGTGTGGATGATGGGAGGAGCCACTGCCATGACCTGTCACTGGCAAGCTTGCTGGGCTTTGCCAAGGGCTTCCAGCAACCTGGCTCCTGGATTGCTACTTCATTCTTCAGTGTCATGTCTCCACCAACTACCATTTCCTTGGTTTCATGCTTTTCAAGCCTTGACTACTTCTTTACCCTATTTCCTTGAGCCACCATGTCGCTTGGCTAGCCTTCCTAACACTCTTTGCTCCCTCTCCCCATCACATAAGCGGAGCTCCCTCTCCAAGTATGAAAACTACAATGTGTAGTTATTACCGATATGGGTTTTCTGTGTTCAATATTTATTCTGGAGGGCATCAGATTGTGCCTTATTGTATCCTGGTTTATAGGCAACCTCTGTTCTGGCCTCCCCTATTCTGAAGTGGGACTCTTAGCCTTTATTCTGGCTAGTCTGGCACTGGTGGTGGGGCCTGTTGTGGTGGTGGGGCCTGTTGTTAAGGTTTAAGAGAGCGTTTTCAAATAATAGCTCCAGTATTGTCGCAGTTCTGAAAAACATATAAATAGTAATAAACATATAAACATATAAATAAGTCCAGAGGCAGCGCAATCCTGTGTAAGGATCCAGTCGGTGGCCTAGGGCCGCCTGCCGGATTCTATGCTCAGGTTGCCCATCCGATGGCGGGCCGGAGGTCTACTAGGGGAAGGGGATGTTCGTCCCCTTCCCCGGGTGTAAACCAGGGCCGGGCCGATAGGCCTCCTCGGATTTCCACCAGCAAAGTAGAGGAGGCCGTGTAACGGTGTAGCCAGCCCGGTGTGGACAAGGATATGGCCGACGTCATCCCCCTACCCCTCCCAGGCCAGCTAGGCCAATTGCACCCCTCCCTCGCCCGCTGAACCGCCCTCGTGGCCACTGGTGGGAGCTCTTACCTTCTGTCAGCAGCCGCGTCCTGGTCCGGCGTCGGAGTGAGGGAGGCCGGTCTTGCGCCGGCCTCCCTTACTCCAGAGTAATTGCAAACGTGCTTTACGGCATGTTTGCGACATGTTAGAACGGTGGAGCACATGCTCCACCATTTTAACGTTCCCCAGGATTGCGCCGTAAATTTGTTAAGTGTGTGGCACACTCCATCCAATCAGTACTTCTGCTAACTGGACAGAGGCCATCTCTAAATAGATTTGTTTCTGTTCAGTTCAAAATGCTGGTTTTAATCTTTAAAGCCCTTTACAGCAAAGAGCCGAGATATCTTAGGGACTGCCTTCTTCCATATGAGACAGCCTGCCCCCTAAGGTCATCTGTGGTGAGTTTGTGATGCTTGACTGGTGGCAACAAGAGGGAGGGCCTTCGCTTCTCTCTGAAAATGTCTGTTTAATATAGTTCACGCTATGCTGGCCAAAGGCGCTGATAGGATTGCGCCACAAGTCATTGATTGATTGATTGATTGATTGATTGATTGATCGTTAAGTGGTATCGGGTTCAAGTCTACCCCTGCAGAGCCTCACTGTATGTTTCTTACCTGCCTGATAGCAATTGATTAACTGTGGCTCTTGCATGTGATTTTCTTGACAATTTCATATACCGTATTGCTCTGAGTATAAGACTCACTTTTTTCTCCTAATTTAAGTTTTTAAACTAGGGGTGCGTCTTATAATCAGGCTGTTGCAATTTAATGCCAGCGATTTAATTAAATTTTTGTAATAGCACCAAACTTTAAGGGTGCATCTTATAATCAGGTGCGTCTTATACTCGGGACAATACGGTATATAAAAGGTTAAAAACAACAACAGCACAGCTGCAAGAGGGAAAAAAGATTGTTGTTGTTTGGGCTGAAAACCTTTCATTGTTTCCATAAGTAAAACTAGTTAAAAATGACCTGCATGTGTAGACATTTCAGTGACTTAGATCAGAGAGAAAAGAAAACGAAAAACACATTGGAATTTAGAGATACCTAAATTTTCCATTGCTTAAAGAGAATCTTTATTTTTAAATCTTCTTCCATATGTTATTCATTAAGTAATTCATATCACTATTTACTGCAAAATAATGGCACCAGAAATCTAGTTTAATCTGCCACACATTGTTTTTTATTCAGTAAATAAAACTGACCTTTCATCTTAGCTTCAGGCTTCCAGCAAAGTTGTGCTACAGCACCAGAAGGGAGAAAATCGATCTAACTGAGCAGCTGTTTAGCATCCTATATGAGGAAAGCAGGGCGCTATCACCACCATCACATCCAGTGATAAATTCCTCCATTCCACAAAACCGCAAACCAGCCGTAGAGCGATTGCCCAAAGCTGACCGTCTCTCAAGGAAAGAAAGGTTGTGTCTTTCTTGTGTTGCCTTTGTGATCCTGAAACTATTGAGAATGTCACTGGAAACGGTGCTTTTGAAAAATATAAGGAGAGTCATAAACATGTGGTTCTAAGAACTTGTCTTGGCAAGCTTAAAAGTACAGTACAGTATACACAAAGGAGACAAAGTGGCCTTATAGACCTGGGGCACAATGTCCTCCCATATCCGGCAATATCTGGGGTCAGGGAAGAGAGGGAAGGTTCAGGATTTTCTGCAGAAGGTATAAAGCAGATCCGACAGTAAGAAGTAGTGCATTTTTTCTCCTCATGATTTTCACCCGATGCCCTAACCTTGCATTCTAATGATATACTCTACTATATATTTTATCATTAGGTGGTCACTTATACTCCCAATGATCTATGCATTGCAGCCTAAAATGACAGTCTTGAGATCAAGTTATACCATACACAGGGGTGGCCAAAGTTGCTTAAACTAAGAGCCACATACAATAAACTTCAGATGTTTGAGAGCCGCAATATTTAAGAAGCATTTAAATTCTTATATATATTTAATCACCATGAACATTAAACATGTATTCAGTCGTGTCACAGGGACGCGCGTCACCCCAGAGCGGGGCGCGCGCGTCACCTTTAAGGACGTGGCTCCGCCCCCGCGCGTGACGTCACGCGCAGGCACGGAGCACCCCCCGCTCCATTTTCGGCTCATTTTGGAGCCAAATGGACGCGAGGGAGGGAGGGCGGGCCCAGCACCAGCAACAAACTGTAAGTGCCGGGGGGACGCGCGTCACCCTTCTGTGCGCGTCACCCCTGGGCGGCCCGCCCCGCGCGCTTCTCCCTGGCGACGCCCCTGCATGTATTAATCCAGTAGACTCTCATTTTATACCCGGCAAATAATTATAAAGCTTGAAAATTTCTTATTTACCTTTTATATTAATCATGATACAAAAAGGAGCTCATATTTCCAACATATTTCCTAGAGCCGCATATTCTATGTCAGAGATCCACATGTGGCTCAGGAGCCACAGTTTGGTCACCCCTGCAATAGAATATTTTTTCTATATGCTTGACCCCAAAAATGTTGGCCAGTGAGTCAATCCCACAGAAAATGCAAATGGTTCATATGTCTATCGACATTGTTTCCTACAAAGTGGACTTACCATGTAATTTTATGCATGTTCAATTAGACATAAGCCCCATTGAGTTCAATGGGATTTACTTCCAGGGAAGTGTATAGGATTTCAATCTAGTTTTTATTATATGGAGCTCAACTGCTGTGAGATTCCCACTACTATTCCATGCCTCCTCCTCATCTTAAATTGTTCTTTTTCAAATCTAATGCCCATGTCCTTGTGAAACTGGGGCTATCTTTTAATATCAAGGAAAATCAGCAGATGGTAGATCCTGGAGATTGTACTCTTTGAACTAAAATTTAAGGAGTTCAGTAGATTTTTTTGAAGGATTTAACTGGCTTGAAAATATGCATGAGTGTCACTTGATTTATCTACGTTTGATTATTGTACACAATGACTAGCATTTGAGATTAAGTGGTATGAAATGTCTTCCTTTGGCTTAATAATTTATCATAAGAAATTACATGATCATCATCTACCAGGTCTATATGGTTATGGTGACAATCATATAGACCTGGTATAGACCATATAGACTGATGTCAGTTATTGAATTATTTAAAGATATGAACCTTGAACTGTTGTTGTTGTTCAGTCGTTAAGTCGTGTCTGACCCTTCGTGATCCCATGAACCATATCCTGCCAGGCCTTCCTGTCCTCCACTATCTTCCTGAGTTCGCTCATTTTCATGTTCGTTACATCGGTGATGCTGTCTAACCATCTCATCCTTTGCCTTCCCCTTCTCCTTTTGCCTTGAACTAGAGTATCCCAAATCCAAATATACCATAGCTCCATTATAGAAAATGTGTGCCTTTTTCATCATTGGGATGCAATGCTTCCATCGATGCAATCCACTTGGCATTTTATCATGCCCTACAGTATTTCCCTATATTGTGAGGCATATGTTGCATGATTTCTACCTTCTTGTGCTTTAGTGTCTCATGAGTACAGTGTAACAGTCTACAGAATCTGCATTTATAAGATTAAACAGGAAACATGATCTCATGTCAATAAGAGGTACTACTGAGTTCAAGTGAAAAAAGTGAAGATGACAGTTTGGATCTGAGTGCAAGTATGTTTTTTTTTTATCACATTTATAGAAATCTTGCATTAATCCATCATACCCTTTCTGTTATCTTATTTTTCCTCCAAACCATTCAAAGCTATTTGTTACTATTGGTGATTAACAGGCAACATTCCAAATCACAAATCAAAGGCTACTTTTTGCTCCAGCTTTTTGGAGCAAAAATACTTATAATTTACTTTTGCAAAAGAAAACTCAAAGAGATATATTGTTTTTCCATCAAAGACAGGGATTTTTCTGAAATGATTAAAAAAAGTCTTTCGGCAAGGATAAGCTTGGGAAAATTCAGTCTGGAAGATAAACAGTTGAATAAGTATGAGTGTTTACAAATGGAAGTTAGAGTATATATTATGGCATGCACAACCAGGGTTTGATGTAAATAAAAAAGATTTATTAGAATGGTGACTTTTCAACACAGTTGTTTAAGCTAATTGCTAACTGGAAATGCTGATGATTATATACAGGGGGTCTAGAATCTACACTAAAATCCCAAACACACAGAGTCTAATAAATATTTGAGGGTATTTCAGGAAGCAATGGCAATGTTTGACATACATGAGGGCAGCCATTTTGTCACAACTCTCCAAAACGCAAATACACATGCACGTGGAGAGAGAGAGAGAGAGAGAGAGAGAGAGAGAGAGAGAGAGAGAGAGAGAGAGAGAGAGAGATATGAAGTCTCTTCCCATGATGGAAAAAGGTGCCTGTTCTAATTGGTCAAGAAGCACTTTTTCAATTGGTGCTCCTCTTCTATTTAGCAGGGGGAGAGTAACTGCCCCCCTTTCACCCCAGCACAGTGTCTTTTCTGGTGTCTGTTTGCTGGTGGTGGTCTGCATCTTTTTTAGATTGTGAGCCCTTTTGGGACAGGAAGCCATTTAATTATTTGATTTTGTCTGTAAACCGCGGTATATAAATACTGTTAATAAGTTTCCTCCATCCCACAGTTCCTGTAACTTGGGACATGGTGGGGATTTAAAGTACCGTATTTTTCGCTCCATAGGACGCATCGGACCATAGGACGCATGCATCCTATGGAGCAAAAAATAGGGAAAAATGTTTTTTTTTAAATAAAAATAAAAATAATAATAAAAAATGTAAAGAAAAAATACTTACCAGGGCTTTGGGGAGGCCTGCGCGAGCCTCTGCAGGCCTCCCCGATCTTCATTTCGGCAAAAAACGGCCATTTCCGAATGGCCATTTTTTTTTGCCGAAATGAAGATCGGGGAGTCCTGCACAAGCTTCTGCAGGCCTCCCCGAAGCCCCAGGAAGTATTTTTTCCTTTACATTTTGTTTTATTCGCTTCATAAGATGCACACTATTTTCCCCCTATTTGGGGGGGGAAGTGCGTCTTATGGAGCGAAAAATACGGTATATGGTATATCTCTGATGACTGGGGAGATAGTCCCGTGACATGATCTGAAGGCACATGATATACAGTAGCACAGCACAATCCTATCCAACTTACACCACCGGTGTAACCAGCAGTGCAGCGAGAACGGGAGGCTCCAGAACGGAAAAGGGATTCAAAGGGGATTTAAATCTCCCCTCCCCTCCAAAGCCTCTCGCCCTCCCTTCTCCCACTGGTTACACCAGCGGTGTAAGTTGGATAGGATTGCGCAGAATAGCTTGCTAAAAATAAACAGGCAAATCATCTGTACGCTACCTTAAATTCCATGAAAGAAAGGTGATAAAGTAAATACACAATTGTATGATAGGGGAAGTGCATACCTAACCTTCCACAGTTGGAAAGGACTGGGCAACCTAGTACTATATAAACTGGGCTGCAGATACAAACATATTTTCTCTGTTTTTATGGGGTATGGAATTTTTGTTTTAGTTTTCATCATGATTGGAGGTGGATTTGGGGACTTGCAGCAGATGTAAGAGCTAGTGTAGTGAAGTAAATAGAGCGTTGAACTTGGACTCAATCCAAGACCTAATAAAAATCCCTGCTCACTCTCAAAGCTGACTGGCAGTGCAATCCTAACCAACTTTCCAGCGCCGGTGCAGCCTCCATGACTGCCCCTGCACTGCAAAATGCAGTGTGCTCCCTGTTGGCATGGCTACACCGGCACTGGAAAGTTGGTTAGGATTGCACTGTGGATAATTTTGGGCCAACCACTATCTTTTGGACTCATCTACTTTACAAGGCATTATGAGGATGAAAGAGAAGAAGCCCATATATGCTCTCCTTAGTTCCTTGGAGCAAGGATGGAAAAATAATATGCCCTGAGTGAGCTCCTTGCTAAGGAAAGGTAGGATACAAAAATATAAAGAAAATAATTAAAATAATTAAAATAAAAATATGCAATGGGAGGCAGGTAGGGTGCAAATGTCTTGAAGGACTGTGATCTCATTTGAATACTCCTTACATTTTTATCAATGCACAGTATTCCTCAAATTATCAGGACTATATCAGCACCATGAACGTTTCAGAGGTCATTAAGAGGTGTTATGACACTTATCTATGAAAGGGTCTTTGGCTTCCAGAGCTGACTTATGTTTTTCATTTATTTCCACTTTCTGTTAGCATCCAAAGTGAAGATTTTATTAGACTAGAAGTAGTGAATTGAGGATTAGCTATTTTTAATTTGCATCAGGAAATGCATAAAGTGCTGTTTTTACAATGAGCCAGAGGTGCATTTTGCAGGTATTAGCATCCAGGGAGCATCTTGAATACTAGTTTCTTTCTCAGTGCATTTTATGGGGGCGGGGCATTTTCATAACATCTAATTGAAGTGGAGACAGACTGTAGATGTTCTGCATTTGTAACTTTAAAAATTTGCCACTTAGCACACTTGGGTATATATGTGAATATTTAATAGATTTAATAGCTTGTCCTAAATTACTTGGCCCACGCATATGTTTGTGTACAATTACTGGGGTGGGGTGGGGTGAGAAGGCTGCCTCTTTTTCTTTATGTACTTCAGAATCTGGTTTCTATTACAATTACCACTCCATTTATTCAAGTTTACATATATGAACTGCGAGTAGAGAGTAAAAGCAAAACAGGTCTCCTATAAAATAGTAAGTGAGGCATTAGAGCACACACCGCAGGAGTATTTAGATAATAAAATAGTTTTAAAGAGTGTTGCATTCAGAGTAAGCCATCCATCCCGCGTTTGAACAGTCTCATTTAATTCTTAGGGCTTGATCATCTTTCTGTCCATGGAAATAACACTTTGAACTCTGTACTATCATGGTTCCTTTTTAAAAGAAAAGAAGAATGGTCTAATTATAAAGTCAAATATCAAATACAAATTTCCAACTCAGGGCGCAATCCTCTGGAAGAAAGGAATGGTGGAGCGAGCGCTCCACTGTTCCAAGACATCGCAAACGTGCCATAAAGCACGCAAGGCCGGCCTCCCTCACTCTGCCGCCGGACCAGGACGCGGCTGCCGGCGGAAGGTAAGAGCTCCCACCGGCGGTCGCGTGGGCAGTCCGGAGAGAGGGGGCCATTGGCTTAGCTGGCCCGGGAGGAGCGGGGGATGGTGTCGGTCATATCCCCGTCCCTACCAGGCGGCTAGGCTGTTACATGGCCTCCTCCGACTTCCGCCAGCTATTTAGCTGGTGGAAATCCGAGGAGGCCTACTGGGCCGGCCCCGGTTTACACCCGGGGAAGGGGATCCTTTTTGCGCAGGATTGCGCTCTAAAAGAGTCATACTGACCAATAGGTAGGAGGGTGATATGCAGAGAGTCTTACCTTGGAATGGATCTGATCATCTTCCTTGTGCAGGAAGGCAAGTTCTGACAGTTGGGACCAGAGACACCAGTTCAGAGCCTCTGATCTCATCTGAATGAGGAAAAGAAATTTCCTTTTAAACGACTCTGACAAAGAATCTGACAATTTGGCAAAGACAGGGGCTCTCCATCCCCACTCCACAGTTGCACTCTTAAATATGACTCATTATGTGCAAACCTGGATCAATCTCTTGAATGATTCCGCTAAAGAAAAACAATGCTATTTTCTGGTTCTGAAATTAATGATGGGAAGGAAACCTACCACAGGCAATGAATTTAGAGATCCATTTTTTTGGAAAGATATTCCAAAACAGACACAAACCAGAGCCCGAGGTGAGAGCTAGATCCTGGAATGATTCCCTCACAGTCATAGCACTACCTTCCTCTTCAAATTGTCCCAATAAAGATTTATTGGTAAAGTAATGAGAAAAGTATCCAAACATGAGCTGTGGTAACTATGTAGACCTTCTTAATCATACTTTATTAGCCAAATAATGCTGAACTTAACATAACTGAATCCCCCGAGACCTGCTGTAATTGCATAGCATGATTGCATATCTATCTTGCCATGGGGTCTGATTCGGGTGATTGAAGAAACCATGGTTTATAGTTCAGAAACAAGCAAGGAGTTCCAGTGCACCGCCTTCTCTCTTCTTCCTTTCCTGCACTTGTCTGAATTAAAACCACCTTGATTTCTTAAACCAGTTTCTTGTGTCTGAACTAAAACCACCTTGATTTCTTAAATCAGTTTCTTGTGACATCTTGAACCAGGGCACTGTGGTTTGAGCACCATTTGCAACCCAGGTTATCAAACCATGCTTTGGTAGCCCGATTGATAGGCAGCACTCAAATCACAGTTTCCCAGTTCAGACATCACAGCAAACTGGTTTAACAAACCAGGAAGTTCTCAATTCAATAAGGTGCATGAGGAAAGTGAGAGTGGAAGGAAAGTGCATCAGAACTTGCTGCTTATTCTCAATCTGACAATCATCTGAACCGGGCCTTAGGGTGCAATCCTATCCAATTTATGCCACTGGCTGAGCTCTGCTCAGTCCTATCCAACTTATGCCACAAGTGTAACCAGCAGTGCAGCGAGAACGGGAGGCCCCAGAACGGAAAGGGGATTCAAATCCCCTCCAAAAGGGGATTCAAAGGGGATTTGGTGTGCACTGGGCATGCAAAATGGACATATGTGGACTTGCTACACAACTTTTATTCTGCCTTAAAAATAATAATAATAATAATGAGAGAGAGAGAGAGAGAGAGAGAGAGAGAGAGAGAGAGAGAGAGAGAGAGAGAGAGAGAGAGAGAGAGATTTCCAAAACACCGAAATCCTAATGTTGGTCATGATTCACCAGACACATGCTACTTCTTTAGGGCTTGTGCAAGTTTCAGTGGATTGTGCCCATTGAGTGTAGTGAAACACTGCCTCCATGATTTTGATTGCTGCCCATGGAATATCTCTCCCCTTTGACAATCCTCCCCTTTGACAATCCCAGCAATCCTAGGCATGTTTACTCAGAAATATGTCCAAATGGAGCTTACTCCCAGCTAAGTGTGCATAGGACTGTCTTGTAAGACTTCAATTTCGTGCATCTTCCCAAAGGGAGTAAGTGCCATTGAATTCAGTGATACATACGTTGGCATAAACATGCGTAGGCTGGGACTCCAAGGTGGCAATACTATGCACTTTTACTTGGGAGTAAGTCCTTTGGGCACAGTTCAATCTTCATCTGAACTAAATGTGCATAGGATTGGCATCTGTCTTGTAGAGTTCTTGTGGAATGCAAGTTGTTTCTGGTTCAGCAACTAGCAGGAATAAAAAATGGTTAACGCTGGATACAGCAAATTGACCTCAAAAGACCCTTAGACTGAAGTAAAGGAACAACTAGCATCAGATGAGACTCCTGCCCAGAGGTCCAATATTGAGGGTGCACCAACCCCCATACAGTACATTGGCAAGCAACATTTCTATTAGGCATTGACTGACTGACTATGGGCATTGCATGGAAGGAATTATGTGTTACTTGCTTTTGGGGTCAACTTTGGATTCACACATGTTCCTTAAGCTTCTTTGACCCACTTTGACTAGTTCAGAGTCCAAATGAAAGTGCAGTTGAACAAAGAATGTACCTGCAGGGCTTCACAGGCAACAGGGGAACTGGGTTCTGGAGGAAACGTGGCACGATTAGGTTCTGTGTTCCCTTGGGGGTTGGCAATGAGGAACCATCCACTTCTTCCATTTCTCTTCTGACATCTTGGCTGGGACCCTGCCTCCCCTTAAATGGGTGGTAGCTGTTCCCAGGCCTCCCGTTTCTCTGCTGGAAGGTTCCTCTGCTCTGGCGCAAGGGGCAGTGGGAAATGGACCAGCACAGATTCTGTGCTGCTGTTGGGGGCACCTGAGGGGGAGGAGCAAATTCTGCTCTCCTGCGCTCCACAGTTCTAGATGGAGCATTTTTGAGTGGCGCTGACCTTACTCCATCCCCTTTTATATTAGTCTCCTGACTGCCAGGCAATCCAGTTTCAACAGGGGGAGGGTGCTGCACTGCTGGCCAGGCAATGCACTCCAACCCTTGGGCACTCTTGGTGGAGCGGGCCCTGGGGTGGCACCAGCAGGATGGGGGGGTGTCTTCATTTCCCAACCATCTGCTTCTCATTTCCAGATTGGGGGGCTGCTGGGGGGGATCCCTCCTGAAGCAACTGCCACTTGAGACTCCCCCGGAGGCAGCTCCCTCCATGTGGTTAATTAACAGTGCAACCCTAACCAACTTTCCAGCGCTGATGCAGCCGTGCCAACAGGGTGCACACTGCATTCTTATACCGTATAGAATAATTAATAGAATTAATAGATATTTTGCCCTCCTCAGGTTGCTTTGACCTAGTACTTTAATACATAGTAGTGTAATATCTAATAAATATTTTGTTTCAATGTGTCTTTGACACATCTTTAATTTTACGTCACACACACACATGTGTGAGTGTGTGTGTGTGTGTGTGTGTGTGTGTGTGTGTGTGTGTGTGAGAGAGAGAGAGAGAGAGAGAGAGAGAGAGAGAGAGAGAGAGAGAGAGTTATTGAACTATTTCTGCACCTATCAAACAAACTCATCCTCTTCCAGGAACTGAAATGATTTTCCGGCTTGGTGCATTATCTGTAGGCAATTCTTTCAAGTGGCTCAAAGTGCCAGATCTCTGCCAAGTGGAAGGATGTGATTCCAGATATATAGCTTTCATCTCCTGGCAACGTTTCCCTCTGTGTTCAGTCTTGCTCAGGGGCTTGCCAAAATCTTGCCAGGAACACATAGACTGTTAATGAACTGAATTCCTCAACAGCTGTTCTGGAAATCTGCACATTTTCACAGAAAGGAAAATCTCAGTGTGTTGTGTTCTGCTTAATGGTGGCATCAAATAAGATCAGGAGAAATTGGGTCGAAGTAACTAGAAAACATCTTTGAAAGCTTGCTCAGTGAAGTCTCACTGCCTGAAAGGAGGGGTTCGTTCGGCCTCATCGCTGGGCTGGCCCTGGAGACTTCCACCCAAGTTAAGTGCGCACAGGATTGCAGTCATGCATACTGATTCTATGCAGGGCTACTCAGAAGTCTATCCCGTAAGTTCAATGGAACTTACTCCAAAGTAAGTGCATATAGGATTAAAGAAAAGCCCGTGAGAGCCCAAGGATCACAGTTCACCAATGCCCTGAGATAATTCTGCTGTTTTATTCTTTTTTCTTTAGCATCATGTGCAGCTCAATCCTAAGTGGGTATCATTGTATTCCTTAGTTGATGTTAAAGGTGCGACCAACACAGAAGCTTTGAAAGTGTTCCGGTGGTGCACTGAACCTCTGTACACATGCTTGGAGGTGCTGCAACTTAACTAAGTCCCGTTTGTGTTCCTGGCAGTCTATATCAAAGACCAGGCATGGGTAGGCTTACCATATCACCGACCGGGACGCTCCGTCTTGCCCTTAAGGGGCGGGGCAGGGGAGGCAAGACGGAGCGTCCTGGTCGGCGATATGGTAAGCCTAGGCATGGGGAGGAGCTGGAGGAGGAGCAGACACAGCTTGCCATGGTGCCTAAAAAAACCATTTAATAGACACCATCTCCAGGTGAGAGCATGGCAACCTGACGGCGCAACCCTGAAGATCGATCGGGCAGCGGAATGAGCATTCCACCGCCCAAAGCAGTCACAAATGTGCCGTAAGGCATGCTTGCCACTACTCGAGAGCAGGAAAGGCCAGCGCAAGGTTGGCCTCCCCTGCTCCGCTGACGGACCTCCCCTGCGGCCGCCGGAACACATAAGTATGGATCCGGTGGATGGGGGGGAGGTTTGGCGGGGGAGGGAGGGGGCCCATTGGCCCAACCAGCCCGGGCGGGGGAATGGCTCCCACCATATCCTGGCCCCCGCCGGGCAGCTGAGCCATTACATGACCTCCTTGACAAATATGCTGGCGGAAATCCGAGGAGGCTGCTTGGGGCAGCCAGCATTTACACTTGAGGAAGGGAACAAGCATCCCCTTCCCCAAGTAGACCTCCGGCTGATCGGGAGCCTGCCCATGGTGGAGCATAGGATCCGGTGGGCAGTCTGGGCAGCCCAGCACATTCTTATGCAGGATTACTCTGTGAATCGCTTAATCAAGGAGGGGAAAAACAATCTGCTGAAAAAGTCTTCCTACCTACAGTGTTTCCCTGAAAATAACAGTGTCTTATATTAATTTTGGCTCTAAAAATGCAGTAGGTCTTATTTTCAGGGAGGTCTTATTTTCCCATCCTGTGGCGTGACCTCCCGCACCCTCCCCCGGCACTTACTTTGATCGATTAAAGCTTCATTCTTTCCCGAGGGTACAAGGCTCTGCAAAGCCTGGAAGGCTGGCACTTGAGTCTTCCACCATGGAGACGACGTGCTAGAGAGACTCTGCAAGGTTGTAGCCTCCTTGCAGGCCTTGCTAGCGTCTCTAGCACATTGTCTCTATGGTGGAGGACTCAAGTGCAGGCCTTCTAGGCCTTGCAGAGCCTTGCACCCTCAGGAAAGAATGAAGCTTAAATCGGTCAAAGTAAGTGCCGGGCGGGGGGTCGCGTCCATCTGGCTGATGATCCTAGCTAGGTCTTATTTTCAGGGGAGGCCTTATATTGATGAGTGTCAGCAAAAATCGTGCAAAAATGACGGTAGGTCTTACTTTCGGGGGAGGTCTTATTTTCAGGGAATCAGGGTAGGCACTTTCCTTGCCATGAGAGCGTACCTTCAAAAATATGCACAGGGCCTTTCCAGATAATCACCTTTTTCTAGCTAGGATTTGGGACAGTGCTTCTCTGTTTTCGCTTTGTATTAGCACGAGTCACTTGACATGATATCTCCACCCCCATATCATAGAAGTGGGTGGAAAAGGAGCCTTTCTGCAGCAGGACAGGCTCCAGGTTGTTGTTGTTGTTGTTGTTATTACAAAGCCTCACAGACAGAAGGGCTGAGAAACAATCCCTGATTTGCTGCCAATGGAAGTGCTCCTGGGGCAATATTGGCACCTCCGATGATTGATGGCTGAACAGCCTGCCCAGGTAAAGGAGAGCCATGCGGCTGCGTCAGCAGGATCCCGATGCCCTCTCTTCCATTTCCCCTACCCTAGATTTTAGCCCCATGCCCTAAATGGTCCTGGTCCAAAGCTGATGAAGCACCAGATGTTGGGCATGCAGAAAAACCATGAGCACAAACAGACATATCGAGAGACATCTTGAGTAGGAGGGCCAGCATTTCCGTGACGGGATTGTGTGTGGGTGCATGCACGCGTGGGTGTGTTTGTGCATGCACTGCAAACTTGTTCCACTGCTGCAGCCTAGTCACTGGGGTATATTTGTTTATCTTTGATTTATAGACTGCTCTTCTGCTTCTTGCAATAGTTACCAAAAAGGTTCAGGAGCTAACTGCACCATTTGTAGGCAAAACAGCTACTAGACATGGCATATTCTGCTCTATTTTGCAGATCCATGCAGTGGGATCCAGTGTAAATGAGTGTATGTTGGCCAGCATACACAAGACATAAATGAACATATAAAGGCCTATATTGTATTGAATTAGTCCATCTAGCCCAGTATCATCTACACCAGTGTTTCCCAAACCTTTTCAACCTGTGGCTCCCTTGACCATTGGCAACCGTTGGCCACGGCTCCCTATGACATGATGTCGCTACCAGCCAATTGGCATTGCACTGTTTTCCACGAGGATTCTGTGGCACTCTGCGGCTCCCCTGGCCAGTTTCCGCGGCTCCCCTGGGAGCTGCACCTCCCAGTTTGGGAACCACTGATCTACACTGACAGGAAGTGGCTCTCCAGGATTTCGGATAGAGGTCTTTCCTAGTCCTACCTGGATACCCAGGGATTTGCCCTGGACTTTTGTGCATGCAAAGCATGCGCTCTACCACTGAACGACAGCACCTTCCCAAACACACCCGGTCCCTCCATGTCCCAACTCCGACCACACCATTAGGGCAGTTGCTGATGTAGGCAATTGATGGGTCTGACAGACGCGCAGTTGTAACGATGACTATAGCGATGCAGATGCAAATTCTGGTTAGCTGAGCAGGGTTGAACTTGTCCTGAGGTTCAGAACCCCAAGCTGGGGCAGATGCCAGTAGTACTCCAGAGACGTCAGCTTAATTTTTGGCTGTTTACCTTGGAAATGAAAGCAGAATTTCTCAGCTGCAATGTGCTAAAAATGAGGGCATTGCTCTTTAAAACAGCTGAACCCTGCAAAAGAATGAAAACCCAGCAGGAACTGCAGGTGACTACATAGTGCTGAGCCAGCTAATCGCAACATTGGAGAGCAGCCAGCCCTCGCTGGACGCCACTCTATTAAAATCCATGTCACCACTCGACGTCTTGAGGTGTTTCTTTAGCACCAAGGGCTGCAGGCTTACTCTGGAGTTGCCTTACTGAAGTCAATGACCATTTCCGAGAAAACCCACGCAGACATGGGGAGAACGTTCAAACTCCACACAGACAGTGGTCCCGATTTATTTTCTCAACAACTTTAAAGCGAAACAACTTATAACGAAACGCCCTTAAGTAAAGACTTGCTGTAGGTGTGTGCTTAGGATAACAGCCTACATGTTCTCTGGATTCCTCTGGCTGTGTACTGTAGCATACCAAATACAGGGGAGAAAACAGATTGTCCTTTTTGCTCAATTAGTAGGATTCTTCTGCTTCGCTCTCCTTGTAAACATTTTTTGCTGATTTTCTGATAAGGCAAAAAAAATGTGAACAGGATGACACACTGAAGCAATTTTACTTTTTTTAACGCTTAGCAAAAGGAGAGTAACTCTTTAAACTCTTAAGACAGCTGGTAGTGGCTTGTGATTAGGTGCATGCATGCACATGAATTTTCTTCGTGTATTGAAAATTGCAGCAATCAGTTCAGATCGTGAGTAAAATTGCAATGCAAATGAGAACCAGCAGAGTGCGTCTTGTTTTTCAGCAATTGCTGAAAAATGAGTAAAGCTGTGAAAAATATCACAGCCGTTGGAAGTTGCACAGAGAATTCAGAATCAAAAGCCCACAATGCAGGATGCAGCACGTGCCCCATTGGTACAGTTGCATTGGTGCTAGAAAGTTAGTTAGGATTGAGCTGTAAATATATTTATTTTGTTAGCATATTTATTTTTAAATGTATATTTTATTTATTTATTTATTTATCACATTTTTATACCGCCCTTCCTCCAAGGAGCTCAGAGTGGTGTACATATTTCCTCCCCTCCTTTTGTCCTCACAACACCCCTGTGAGGTAGGTGGGGCTGAGAGATAGTGACTGGCCCAAGGTCACCCAGGAAGCTTTGTGGCTGAGCGGGGATTTGAACCTGGATCTTCCAGGTCTAAGTCCGACTCCCAAACCACTACACCATCCTGGCTCCTTTTTCCCATACAGGCAAGCACCCAATATAGAGCAACTCAAAATATAACAAATTAAAATTCAAACAGAAAACCAAACATTCCCTCCCCCCCCCCACAAAAACACCCAGAAAACGAAACCCAAATTTGGCAAAAAGTGGGCTCCCACCCCACAGGAACAATCAGCTTACCTCACAGGCCTGTTGGAAGAGGAGGAGCTTGATCAACTTTCTGAAGATGGCCCAGGGGAGAGATGTAGCCACCTAAATTCTATGGAAACCAACAGAACTTAAGTATTTAACTGTGCAGTTTACTTTTGCTTATTTAAATGAGAGCTAATTTTTGCTGGCCTCTGCTAGCGGAGATGTGCTTCCTTTTCCAGATGCCTGAGGGTGGTTTGTGGTGACAACAGTTCAAATGTATTTACGCAGTCCAGTCAAAAACGTGGAAGTTTCAACTTTTTAAGAGCATGTTTTTTAAACATCATTGGTAAATGGAAATTTTGACTTTCTGCCCAGGACACCATGACAGCTTCTCCTTTACAAAAGAAACATCAACGAATAAGATAATAAATCCCAACTTTTTCTCTCTAAACAAGTGTTGCTTCAGTTATACTGACTGTAGCTTTTCTCTTACTGTCTGGCCAAGTTCCTTGCGTTGATTGTATCTATTTAATAAAAGACTTTCAGCTCATCTATCTCTATCCACACTTTACTGATTTCCATTTAAACATCATTGGCTAAAACTCTAATGTATCACGACTGTTTTGCCTAGCAGTTGTATGATAATTTATTTTCATTTTGAAAGCTTTGGTGTTTATTTGAACTTCAGTGAGCTGTGTGCCAGGCAGCCCCACAGAAGAGAACAAGGTATTCTTCCAAATGCACTTCTCTGACATTTTACATATGCTTTCCTCATAGAAACTTGTACATGCCTAGAGACTTGAGCTTAAAAAAACAAATTTTTATACACATTCCCAAATTTTGCAACATTTCAGAATTCAGTCAATTTATTAACAGATAGGTACTTGCCAAGTACTTGCCAAGTACTTGCGGCCAGCGGGTGGCGCAGCGGGTTAAACCACTGAACCATAAGCTGTTGATCGAAAGGTCGGCAGTTCGATTCCCACGACGGGGTGAGCGCTCGTTGCTTGGCCAGCTCCTGCCAACCTAGCAGTTCCAAAGCATGTCAATGAGAGTAGATAAATAGGTACCGCTTGCGGGAAGGTAAACAGCGCTCCGTGTTCCAGCCGCATGCTACGCGCTGCGGCAAGGAGAGTCATGCCGGCCACATGACCACAGAGGCGTCTTCGGACAACGCTGGCTCTTCGGCTTTGAAATGGAGATGAGCACCACACCCTAGAGTCGGACACGACTGGACTTAATTGTCAGGGGATACCTTTACCTTTACCTTACTTGCCAGGTACCAAGGCCAAGGCCAGCAGGTGGCGCAGTGGGTTAAACCGCTGAACCATGAGCTGTCGATCAAAAGGTCGGCAGTTCGAATCCGCGACGGGGTGAGCTCTCGTTGCTTGGCCAGCTCCTGCCAACCTAGCAGTTCCAAAGCATGTTAATGCGAGTAGATAAATAGGTACCGCTTGCGGGAAGGTAAACAGCGCTCCGTGTTCCAGCCGCATGTTACGCGCTGCGGCAAGGAGAGTCATGCCGGCCACATGACCACGGAGGCGCCTTCGAACAACGCTGGCTCTTCGGCTTTGAAATGGGGATGAGCAGCACACCCTAGAGTTGGACACGACTGCACTTAATTGTCAGGGGTCACCTTTACCTTTACCTTACTTCCCATAATGCACATGTCATGCCCATGTTAAAAGACTTTTGCTGGCTTCCAATTTGTTTCCGGGCCCAATTTAAAGTGCTGGTTTTATTATCTTTTTATTTGTCATTTATTTAATGCAGTTCCATGCTGGCACAGACATGTCACACACGACGGCCCGATCCTATCAAGGTCCTGTGGCAGTGGATCTCATGAGCCACTGCCATAGGCCCCGTTGCGGCAGCATGAAATCCATGCCACCATTGCACGCAACAGAGGCACTGACAGAAATGGCCAGCAGCTCCGCATGCATGCCAGACTCAAGCAGACACTCTAGTGGCCCAGGTAGGGTGGAGGACGGGGCGGTTCAAGGGTGGTTTGGCAGAGGTTTGGGGAAGGGAGGGGGAAGACAGGGGTGAGGAGTGGGCTGGAGGGGGTGGATCTTGGCAGCAAAAGCACATGCCAGATCCTATTCCCCATTTTCCACCTCACCCCTTCATCTCCTGAGACGTGTGCCAACTACATAGCTGGCGGGGGTCCAAGGAGACCCATAGGTGACCAGAAAACCTAGCAAGGGAAAACTAAACAGGTTTTTTTAAACTTTACTTTTTAAAACTTATAAACCTTTTTAAAAGTAAGGTTTTTATTTACCTCTTATTGGCCTTCTGGTCACCCCCCCCCCATGATAACATGCAGCACATGCTCATTTGGCGCAGTTGCATGCTATAGCATGGCGTGGGATAGGATTGGGCTGCAACTGTTGTCATTCCACTGTGCTTGCCAGGTTGATCTCATACAGTGATCCATGGACTGCTTTCTTGCAAGACTGCCAGCCAAGTCCACCGTAAGTATCTGGCAGGCGGCCCAGGGCATGCCATGCGGCGGGCCGGAGGTCTACTCAGGCGTCAGTCCGCCATGCGGCGGGCCGGAGGTCTACTCAGGCGTCCCCTTCCCCGGGTGTAAACCGGGGTCAGCCCTATCAGCCTCCTCGGATTTCCGCCAGCTAAATAGCTGGCAGAAGTAGTTAACGGCTGAGCCGGCCTGGCAGAGACGGGGATATGGCCAACGCCATCCCTGCCCCGTCCCGAGCCGGCTCGCCCAATGGCCGCCAGCAGGAGCCTTACCTGCCTCTGGCGGCTGGATCCTCGGTCCGGCAACGGAGTGAGGGAGGCCAGCCTTGCGCCAGTCTCCCTTGGTCTAAAGTAGGTGCAAACGTGCAGCTTCTGGTGCCGGAACTTTAGGGTGGATTTCACCCTGTTTTCTTGCATGCCTGTATAGCTTAGAATGTAAGCAGCCCATGTGCATTTTACCCACCCAACCACACACCCACACACACACACACACACACACACACACACACACACTGTATATATAGTTTACAATGCAGAATGATGAATATTTTACTAAACTTCTCTTATTAATTATTATTCTTATTATTTTAATATCCCATGTCTACAAGAATGCAGGTGCTCCTGGGGGCTAATTGTATGCATTCTGAAAGTGTGTGTGTGTGCATATGAGAGAGAGAGGGGGCACATAAACATTACCTTTCCCTTAGTAATACCCATACTTAAGGAAACGTTAACAATATGGTCTCTATCTGAATAATTATTTGTTGATTTTACATAACACTCACTCTATAAAGCATGGATTTCTGTTCACTTGGGTCAGGTGTGTGATTTGAAAAAGTGAAAATCTCCCGCTTACTTGCAATGCCAGGATAAAGTTCCTGCAACATCACCATAAATAAATACTGTGTTTTGTAATGTAGCTCCATAGTAGCAGTGGTTCGTCCCATCCAAAGCACTTATTTGCTGGCACAATTGAAGCCTTTTAAGAAAGCCTCAGAATAAACAAGACATTCTTGGATTAGACGGTCTATTATCTCAGGAAGGTTTGAGTAAAATAACCGGCTGGCTGGCTACTGTCAGGGACTCTTGGCTTCCCCTGCTTTGCTTTGATTCCAAATTACCTTCCTTTTCTTCTCACAAAATAGTGTATTAGGCATTGGCATGACCCTGAATGCTGTCCTTAGTCTTGTCAAATTTGGTTTCCTGTCCATCTGGTTTGATGCAGCAGCCAGATAGATAGCTGCATGGCATTTGCAAGGTACAGGACAGAACGAGGGGACAAGCCCAGCAACAATCATGCCTCAGGGTCAAGGGGAAAAGACTTGCCCTAAGATGGTGTAGTGGTTTGGGAGTCGGACTTAGACCTGGAAGATCCAGGTTCAAATCCCCGCTCAGCCATGAAGCTTCCTGGGTGACCTTGGGCCAGTCACTATCTCTTAGCCCCACCTACCTCACAGGGTTGTTGTGAGGACAAAAAGGAGGGGAGGAAATATGTACACCACTCTGAGCTCCTTGGAGGAAGGGCGGTATAAAAATGTGAAAAATAAAATAAAAAAATAAAATCCCTCAGGAGTGTTCAAAATTATACAGTAATTCCATTAATAGCCAGAAGGCACTTAATCCACTTTTATGTGCGTCACCCCCTTCATGGATCATTGCCTTGTCGTGGCGAAGGGGCTTGCGTAACTCAATGAAGCCATGAGCTATGCCGTGCAGGGACACCCAAGACGGACAGGTCGTAGCAGAGAGTTCTGACTAAAAGTGATCCACTGGAGAAGGAAATGGCAACCCACTCCAGTAACCTTGCCAAGAAAATCCCATGAACAGTTCCAAAAGGCTACAAGATATGACGCCGGAAGATGAGCCCCTCAGGTCGGAAGGTGTCCAATATGCTACTGAGGAAGAGCGGAGGACTATTCCAAGTAGACCCAGAAAGAGTGAAGCGGCTGGGCCAAAGCCAATAGGACGTCCAGCTGTGGATGTGTCTGAGGTTGAAAGGAAAATCCAATGCTGCAAGGAGCAATACTGCTTAGGAACATGGAATGTGAGGTCTATGAATCAAGGCAAGCTGGATGTGGTCAAAGATGAGATGATAAGATTGAACATTGACATCTTGGGAATCAGCGAACTAAAATGGACGGGCATGGGCGAATTTAATTCAGGTGACCATCATATCTACTACTGTGGGCATGAATCCCTTAGAAGAAATGGAGTAGCCCTCATAGTCAATAAAAGAGTGGGAAAGGCAGTACTGGGGTGCAACCTCAAAAACGACAGAATGATTTCAGTTCGAATCCAAGGCAAACCATTCAACATTACAGTAATCCAAGTGTATGCCCCAACCACTGATGCCGAAGAAGATGAAGTTGACCGGTTCTATGAAGACCTACAACACCTTCTAGAACTAGCACCCCAAAAAGATGTCCTTTACATCATAGGAGACTGGAATGCTAAAGTAGGAAATCAAGAAATAAACGGAACAACAGGCAAGTTTGGCCTTGGAGCGCAAAATGAAGCAGGGCAAAGGCTAACGGAGTTCTGTCAAGAGAACACGCTGGTCATAGCAAACACTCTTTTCCAACAACACAAGAGGCGACTCTACACCTGGACATCACCAGATGGTCAATACCGAAACCAGATAGATTATGTGCTTTGCAGCCAAAGATGGAGAAGCTCTATACAATCAGTAAAAACAAGACCTGGAGCTGACTGTGGCTCAGATCATGAGCTTCTTATTGCAAAATTCAGGCTTAAATTGAAGAATGTAGGGAACACCACTAGACCAGTCAGATATGACCTAAACCATATCCCTTATGAGTATACAGTGGAGGTGAAGAATAGGTTTAGGGCACTAGACCTGGTAGACAGAGTGCCTGAAGAACTATGGACGGAAGTTCGTAACATTGTACAGGAGGCAGCAACTAAAACCATCCCAAAGAAAAAGAAATGCAAGAAAGCAAAGTGGCTGTCAGATGAGGCTTTACAAATAGCTGTGGAAAGAAGGAATGCGAAAAGCAAAGGTGAAAGGGAAAGATATAAACAACTGAATGCAGATTTCCAGAGAATAGCAAGGAGAGATAAGAAGGCCTTCTTAAATGAACAATGCAAGGAAATCGAGGAAAGCAACAGAATGGGGAGGACTAGAGATCTCTTCAAGAAAATTGGAGATATCAAGGGAACGTTTTGTGCAAAGATGGGCATGATAAAGGATAAAAAAGGCAGAGACCTGACAGAAGCAGAAGAGATGAAGAAGAGATGGCAAGAATACACAGAAGAACTATACAAGAAAGAGCTTAATGTTCCTGATGACCACGCTGGTGTGGTCACTGACCCAGAGCCAGACATCCTAGAGAGCGAAGTCAAGTGGGCCTTAGATAGCATTACTAACAACAAAGCTAGCGGAGATGATAATATCCCAGCTGAGCTACTTAAAATCCTAAATGATGATGCTGTGAAAGTGCTGCACTCAATATGCCAACAAATTTGGAAAACTCAGCAGTGGCCAAAGGATTGGAAAAGGTCAGTTTACGTTCCAATTCCAAAGAAGGGCAGTGCCAAAGAGTGTTCAAACTATCGCACAATTGCACTCATTTCACATGCTAGCAAGGTTATGCTCAAAATTCTACAAGCTAGGCTTCAGCAGTACGTGGACCGAGAACTACCGGATGTACAAGCTGGGTTTCGAAGAGGCAGAGGAACTAGAGATCAAATTGCCAACATGCGCTGGATCATGGAGAAAGCACGAGAGTTCCAAAAAAACACCTACTTCTGCTTCATTGACTACGCAAAAGCCTTTGATTGTGTGGATCACAACAAGCTGTGGCAAGTTCTTAAAGAGATGGGGATACCAGACCACCTTACCTGTCTCCTGAGAAACCTGTATCCCGAAGGGGCAGAAATGGAAGCAGTAACAGATTTTACTTTTTTGGGTTCCAAGATCACTGCAGACGGAGACAGCAGCCATGAAATTAAAAGACGCTTACTCCTTGGAAGGAAAGCTATGGCAAATTTAGATAGCATAATAAAAAGCAGAGATATCACCATACCAACAAAAGTTCGTATAGTCAGGGCGATGGTGTTCCCAGTAGCAATGTATGGTTGCGAGAGCTGGACCATAAGGAAGGCTGAGCGCCGAAGAATAGATGCTTTTGAACTGTGGTGCTGGAGAAGACTCCTGAGAGTCCCTTGGACTGCTAGGAGATCAAATCAGTCAATCCTAAATGAAAACAACCCTGACTGTTCCCTGGAAGGACAGGTACTAAGGCTGAAACTCAAATATTTTGGCCACCTAATGCGAAGAGAGGACTCTCTGGAGAAGACTCTGATGCTGGGAAAGACTGAAGGCAAAAGGAGAAGGGGAAGGCCAAGGATGAGATGGTTAGACAGCATCACCGATGCAACGAACATGAAAATGAGCGAACTCAGGAAGATAGTGGAGGATAGGAAGGCCTGGCGGGATATGGTTCATGGGATCACGAAGGGTCGGACACGACTTAACGACTGAACAACATGTGCGTCACAAATGCTGGGTCTTCCTTCTCTTCCCCCCCCCTTTTCTTCTTGAGTTGCTTCGATGTATTATGTAAACTTGACATTGTACTACCGAATGTTTCATCTTAGTAGAAATGGAGCCAAATTAGCATGTTGTCATTGTTGCACATTTCTCCTGGTACTCACTGCCAGAACTCCTGCCTTTTAATCCCGGTTATGACAGCAACTCCCCTTACGGCCTTGAATTTAGCACTTAACCTCCCTGTCTGTCTATCCATCTGTAAAATGGGGATAATAGTACTTGCGTCTTTCATATAAGACTGCTGTGCAAATTAATTAGCAAACCCTGATGAAGAACTTTGAAGATTTCTACGCACTTTGACACTGGTAAGCGTTACGGGAGCTGAGGTCTTTGCTTTCATCATTCCAATGACTTGATTCAATGGAACAGTATCAGCTAGGATGCACCTATAAATCTGTTTCATGCTGTCATCCTTTTAAAAAAACCATTCCTTGATAACAGGTGCTAAGACATAAGAAAAGGCTGGCTGGAGCAGTCCAAATGCCTGTCTACTTCAGCATTTGGTATCCCACAGTGGCCCACCAGCTGCACTGGAAGTGATGTCACCACTGCCACCGTTTGTCCCTACAGCAGAGGCACAGGGCGGGTGGGAGGACCAAATCCGTCGCCACTGGCTGCTTGCACCGCCAAAACGGCCTGATTCGCATTGCCGGCCGCTTTGACACACACACACACACACATGCCTGCCTGCTGCCTGGTGCTTCCACCCCCTCTTACAACGCTACTGCCCAATCCTCTTCTTGCTTGCTCTCAGCAAGTGTGGAGAGAAGTGGAGAGCCAATCTAAGTGGCAAGTGGCCATCAAGCTGGAGAGAGGCGTTGGGCAGATGTGGGGTGCAAGGTGCTGCGGTCCTCCGCAGGATCTGAGCCTGGCCTGACCAGACCAGCTGCGTCCACTTGGCCATCCCGGCCCCGCCTGCCTGGCTACAGCTGGCTGCCCAGGGCAGAGCCAGAATCCCTCTGGGCAGAGTCAGGCTTAAGAGAGAGGTCGGGGAGGAACAGGAGCTGGCTCTAGCCCAAGAGCCTCTGGGCAACTGCGCCTCCCAGGAAACATAGCAGGCCTGTGCTCTCGCTCTCTCCTGGCCTTGTGGCCACAACACCCCTCACCAGGGTGCTACTTCTCCCCAATGGGCCGGGGATGCCCCTACCCTTGGGGACCTCTGTTCCATGAGCCGTGCAGAAGTATCAGCTGCCCCTGCTGGGCACAGACCCAATTAACCAATGAAGAGGCATCAGAACCCTGCTGCTCAACAAAGCTACATCCTCCCCCCCCCACTCTTTTGTTTGTCTACCTGACCCCACCTCCGAGTGAAGGCAACTACGGCAGCAGAGGTCCTCCCTGTTTTTAGACCCTTCCTTGTAAAGAAGCCTGAATAAAGGTACCTCTCAGTTCAGCAACGTCTCCGGTATGTCTGTTTCTAACCCCTTTGACATGCCCCTACCACACTGGGGACTGGCTGCACCACCCCAGGTTGTGCCAGGTGCGCGTTGTCAGTTCACCTCTCCAACCCACACTCAAAGCTGCTACTTCAGCCAGCCTCATGACTGGGCCAGTCCTGGTTATAATATGCCATCATCTATACCAGGAGTGGCCAAACCTGCTTAATGTAAGAGCCACATATGATACACTTCAGATGTTTGATAGCTGTAAGAGAGCCGCAATATTTAAGAAGCATTTTAATTCTTCAATATATTTTACTCGCCGTGAACATTAAACTTATGTTTTAATCCAGTGGACTTTCAGTTTATAACTGGTAAAAAATTATAAAGCTTGAAAAATTCTTATTTACCTTTTATATTAATTATGATGCAAAAAGGAGCACAGCGAACATATTTCTGAGAGTCACACATTATACATCAAAGAGCCCCATGTGGCTCAGGAGCCACAGTTTGGCCACCCCTGATCTATACAATGCTTTCTGATGGGCTTCATGCTGCTCATAACCAACATATGAAGGGTTTTGAAAATCAAATTAAAAATGTTAAGACTGTACCTTCAGAAATTATATAACCAAGATACTTCCCCCGTATGGTTTTGAAGAAGCCCAACTTCAAATCTGTTTCCTGAATCCATTAACAAGTTAGCTTTTCACGAGGGGTTACTTTCAAACAACAGACCCTCCACCTTGCATTCAGAGGTAAGCCAGTCCTTGAGACAATGACTCCAGAGGAGGCTCCAGAAATAAAGGTATCTGCCTTTTCCCAAACACTTCCAGAATCCCAGGTTAAATATGCTACAGGACCTTAGGAGTACAAAGCTTCCATTTCGACAAGCCCCTAACAGAAAGGGAGGAAAGACTATGTTTTCCTGTGACATAACATTTCTCAAGATTTGCCACCTGATCTCAGTAACAGAGATTCTGGCCAATGCTTCTTTGTGTTAAGTCTTTGCCTAAACACCATTATAATTTAGGCATGGTGTGGATGCTTTCGCTCTCAGTTCCACAGAGCATCATAAAACCAGAAATTCATTTTAGAGGGATCAGCACTTCAGAGAGAAAAGTAAGGTCTACAGCTGGCCATGAAAGGCTTCTTCCTGATTCTAGAGTAAAAATGATATTATACACATACCAAAACATAAACACATTGTAAAGTGCACTTTCAGCCCAGATTCCAAACACACTGAGCGTTGCATAATTTAATGGGGGATAAACTCAGAATGATATCCTAACGGAGGAAATTACTGGCTCCAGAATGACAGCTGCTATCATTCCAAAATAAGAAATTGTTTACAAATGAATTATTTGTCATGATTAATTACTGAATGACAAGGAAATCAGATGCTTGCCTGCTGCCACATTTGTTTTCAGTTTCATGAGGAGCAGAGTGGGACGTACCACAGGCGGTGAGTCAAATGTGCTGTGGCAAAAATCCTGGGGCTCCCCCATTTGTGTTCATTTTTGTCTATTTCTTCTAATCTCCCAAAGGCTTCTGTGATGACTCGCATCCTAAAAGTCTCTCTGTCACCTGCCTGAAGTGGCCCTGTCTTTTTGGAATCCAGCACCATTACAGAAGGGTCACATGGCTGCCTAGACAAGGGCAATGCACCATTGCAATCTTTGTGGCTGACGCTTCCCCAGGGACAAAAGATTCTGGATGACCCTCTTTCTGAAACTGGCTGGGCCCACTGATTGGACAGCCAAGCCCACCTGGCTGGGTAAGGGATGGGAGGTCCTAGTGATCCTCACTTCTCCAATCGGTTGACCCTATGACATCAGCAAACCTAGATGTTTGTACAGGAGGGCGAAGGGGAGGGAGGATTTTTCGAGGGGGTGGGTAAGCAAACCTGGCTCGGAGTTTTTCCCCCTTTTTTGCCGTCTGTTCGCCATTGGCCACAACTCCGAGCACAAGGGGTGGGGAGGGGGGAGGGAAGGCGAAGCTGCCGTAGCAGTTCCTCCTCATTGGCCAAAACGAGCCCAAGGGATGCTTGGCTCAGCAAGGGGAGGGAGCAGGGAGGGGATAATAAATGGTTTGAATGTAGACACGAGTACGTTTGTTTTTCCTGAAACAGATGGGTGGTGACAAGACTGAGAGGTGAGGAGAAGGGCATAGGGGAAGCCAGGTGGGTGCTTTAGAAGCCTCAGAGGTACACACACACACCCCACACAGACACACACACACCCCATTTTCAGGGAAAAAGTCATTTTCCCCAAAATGACTCGACTCATGACTCATGGTTTTTGGCCTTACTCGCACTCAACTCGCACTCGTGCAAAAATGACTCGCACTTGACTCATACTTGCCCAAAACGTTTGGCACTGACTCACACTCGCACTTGCACTTGTGACCTAGTGACTTAGATACATCCCTGGCCACAACTTCCCACAAACAGCAGCACAGAGAATCTTCACCTCCATGGAGAACTGGAGGGCCAGAACTAAAGCCACCTGTCAAAGAGTCAGCGTCTTCCCTAATGAGCTTTTTAAGTAAAGGCTTGAAACCTGACTCTGAACAGATTATACTTTGCCTGGCTATCACAAGTACAGAACTAAAATGTGTTTAATGTCTTCGGTGTGGCTGATTGACTAATAAAGACCAAACCCTGCCCAGAAGTATTCAGTCTCACACATTGAAGATCAGTTTTGGGAGGCTGGTAATGCAGTGAGTGAATTCTGATGTTATTATGTCAGAGCCTGGTGATATATATCTCTTCACAATTCAAGCATTCACCACTTTAGTAAGGTTTTGGGTGTTGTTTTTTCCACAGTGAAAGCTTGTATGTGATGACCTTGCCTGTCAGTCATTTCTGGATATGGTATTAGTCTCCTTTTGATGTTTCTTTCTCAAAGCCATTTGGATGTATCACCTTGTGAGGAGCTTCAGATGTAGGGAAACCTGCTGGCTTTCACTGATAAAGGCAGTGGACCCCGAACAAACAAGCTCACTACCAGTCTTTCTTGACTGTATAGAATATGAGGAAGGATAAAGAGAGAGAGCTTAGTTTCTCTAGCGGGAGTGGAAATGAAGCGTAAAAATGGAGTGGGGCTTTTAGTTCTTTGTTGATCGATAGATAAGGGCCTCACAGATCCCAGTCAAGGGTTTCCTCCTTGCATTCTAAGAAACAAGAAAGATCAAAAGATAATCAGCAGGGGTTAACTTTCAAGCCAGAAGTGACTGTAAGAAAAATATCGATAAGTGAACTGTAATATGACAAGGGGGGATGGAATGTCCATTCCACACTCGCTGTGTCCAGCATCCTTTCTCTGACCAGTGGTGGTCCTTCACAGCCTGGAACCCACAGTCTTCAGAGACTGTCTTGCCCCATACAAACCCTGCTGCTATTTACATTTTGTAGGTCAGGCCCCCTGCTCTGGATGCTATCACTCAGAGAAGGATCTCTGAGTCTGCAGGGAAGAGAAGGGCCTTGACTGCAGTTAGCCCCAAGCGACAGAAGGACTGCCCTGATGATGGGGCTCAGAACTGTTCTTCAATTCTCGTCTTTTGAAAGGGATGTAAAAGGGATGTGCAGAAAACCCCAGCAAAGTTTCACATATCTGATAGAAACTTGTTTCCCTTGCAAATGCTCAGATGTTTCTCTTTAGGGGCAGTCAGAAATTTGCTTTGAATTTAGCTCGGCGAGACATTTCAGTGCCACCCCAGGAAAGTGCAGAAAGACATTCCTCTGAGAGACATTTCACATGTCATATCGTGAAATAGGGGTCCTATCCCATATGCCTCAGCTTCCTTTAGGCCTTTCCCAAGCAAAGAAGGGGGTCCCCTTTAACCGAAGGACCAGAAGGGCAAAATATGGGCCTTCCTGCACCCCTTACTTACAGTCTCTGGAGATGTCTAGTCTCTCCCTCTCTAGCATCTCAGATTTCCCAAAAGTGAAGAAGGTTGAATCATCCTTGTCCTCATTCTCTCTGCAAGTCGGCTTCACACCTTGGGGTTCTCAGCTAGTCTGTTCTTCCTTCCTCCTCATTGTTTGCCATACTTGTCATTTATAAAACATTTTGCACAGTAAGATTATGATGAAAACAAAGGAACAGCCATGGAAACATCACATAAAGCAACTATTAGAACTCGCAGTTCTCTAGCTTCAATTCTTGATGGGAATAATAAATGCTTTCACATAAAATCAGCTTCACTTGCCACTGAAACTCAACAAAGAAGATCAGTTAACTGTGGTGCATTGGTCCTCTTGACCTGCCATACCAGGAAGCGCATGGTACATAATATGTGCCTCCCTGGGCAGAGAGTTCCACAACTAGGAACCATCACCAAAAAGGCTCTGCATTTTGTAGAAACTAATGAGCGCTTTTCAAAAGAGCCTTCTTGAAAGATCTCAGCGCATGGAGAAGAATATATAGGAGGAGGCCATCCTTCAAGCGCATAGGGCCCAGGCAATTATATTAGAAACATTCTGTCCTGGAACCCCCAAATCTGCCACCTGTGGAATGCCCTCCTCCCCCTTCATGGTAGTATGAACCCTGCCCACCATGCCAGATCCCAGAATGTTAATTTGTGCCTCTTTGCACCCTGTAGGGTAGGAATTATGACAAGTTTCACATTATCAGTCATTTAAAACAGGCAAGCCCAGTCACGAGCTGCGGTTTAAAAATATTTATTGCAAACAATGGGGAACACTTAAGAACCATTATTTTCAATCTAGATGACATTGTGTTTAGCATCCATTTCCTCCAACTATGAAAACACGCAGCTTGTGGAATCTGTCAGCTTTCTCGGCAACCCACATGGATTTGAAGTGACACCTCCCAGTAAGTAACTTGAAACACGGAGGGCGGGAGAGAACACAGTGCAGTGGTCCGGTGACCTGTTTTACATTATGAGGATTTTCTGCAAGAATCTGACATAAGAATGACAGTATAGCTGTGGGGAAAATATTATGTTACACAGCACTGACTACAAGCCTTGTATGTAAGCACTGTCAAGATCATGCATTGTTTTGTTCTAAAGGAAAAACACACCGAACAAACCAGTTAGCTACTAGAGCACAGAATTCTCTCTAAAAAGTTCCTTATTATTATTAACAGTATTTATATACCGCTTTTCAACAAAAAGTTCACAAAGCGGTCTACAGACAAAATCAAATGATTAAATGGCTCCCTGTCCCAAAAGGGTTCACAATCTAGAAACAAAAAGAATGCAGAACACCACCAGCAAACAGCCACCAGAAAAGACACTGTGCTGGGGTGAAAGGGGGGGCAGTTACTCTCCCCCTGCTAAATACAAGAGGAGCACCAATTGAAAAAGTGCCTCTTGCCCAGTTAGCAGGGGTTGGATCTTAACTTCCATACTATGAGCTCTGTGTGTGTGTGTGTGTGCGTGTGTGTGTGCGTGCGTGCGTGCGCGTGCTAACTATGAGAAAGAATTTGAAGGCACTGCTGTTCTCTTCTTGATGGTGATGCTGTTCCTGAATTGTTTTCTTGATTGTTGTTTCTACTGTTGTTTAAAAGGTTCTATTGTGATTTTATATTCGTCAGCCATCCAGTGATTTTTTGCAGTGGTATAGTATACAGTACATTTTTCAGATAAATGGATGGAGGTGTTTGTGTTCGCTCTGGTGTCACTACAGGGGGGGGCGGAGCTGTAAGTGCTGCTGAAATCCGAGCCTCCCTTACACAGACGAACGAAGCAGCCCCGCCCCCTCACCCTCGGAGCTGTTCAGAGAAGCGAAAACAACAGGCAGGGAGTCTCCTGCCTGTTGTTTTCGCTTCTCTGAAAGGCTGCGTGGGTGAGGGGGCGGGGCTGCTTCGTTCGTCTGTGTAAGGGAGGCTCGGATTTCAGCAGCACTTACAGCTCTGCCCCCCCCTGTAGTGAAGCTAGTGCCTGTTCGTATTATTCAAATCAGACTCTTGTCCTCTTTCAATGAAGCAATACATTCATCTACCAGCAAAGTACTCACAGCCCAGTCCTATCTAACCCCCCCCCCCCCCGCCAATGCAGCTTCGCCACTGAAGCACATGCTGCCCCCTGAAAGGGAAGGGAGCAGTTATGGAAGTCTCCTCCTAAGGGAACATTTGTTCCTTTGCCTCAGGGTAAGTCTCCACTGCCCTGATGGGTCTACTTGGACCTGCACCAGCGATTTTGCTGGCACAAGTCCAAGTGGACTAGGGTAGGTGGATCAAGACCAGGAAGGGGGATAGGATATTGGCGGAGCTGCTGCCACCACCATGACTGCCTCCTTCCTGGCCTTGACACGCCCCCATCCCTGCCCTGTTCCTCACCCTCCCCTCCCTGTTCCACCCGCCCCGTGCCAGCTTACCAGCACTGGGCCTCCCATTGTGGCTGCCGCCGTTGCCCAGCCACCGCTGCTCACCATTTGCGGCAGCGGCCAGGCTGTACTCTATGGCACGTCATGTTTTGTGACAGCCGTAAAGTGCACTGTGTGGTTAGGATTGGTCTTTATGGTGCTGAGACTCTATGGGGCCTCTAGGGCAAAGGGGCTATTGCTCAGTGGTACAACATGCATACAGATGCAGTTGCCAGGAAGGGCTGAGAAGGATGTCTCTTGCCTGAAACCAGGAAGGCACCTTCACATGAACATCTCTCCAATACTGCCAAACATCCGCAAGCAAGAAAGCGATCCAAAAGACAGGAGGGGACCAAGCCTCAGGCAAAAGCTGCCTCTGCCTTTATTATTTCTCACCTGGGGGATCCACCCTCTTCATAAATCTATAGTTCCTCTTTCATGGGGACCCAGCACTCAGCCAGCACCTTCAGAGGACCCATTGCTACTGACATAAGTCACATGACCCACCTATGTCAGAACACCCCCCCCCCCAAATTCTGTCAGGCCACCCATGCTGCACTCCACTCCAGCTAGAGTGGAGGCAACATTTCCTCAGGGCATTGATGAAATGGCCATAGCAAAGAGTGTCATGAGCGCCGCCACGCCCGCTGCCCAGTGAACCTGGCAGAATCCACTCGTGGTGGCAACCACACCACCTAGTGCTCAGTGCTGCTGCTCATTCATCGGCTGCAAGGTGCACTGAGACCCTGGGCAAGCCCATCTCTGGTAGCAGTGGCCCAGTCAACACAGAACCCAATGGATGAACCCAATTGGGAATTTGGCCCATGGCGTCCTGATACTTGGAGCCGACTCTGGCTTTAACTCATCCTCCTTCCACGAACTCATTATCCATTAAACACACACACACACACACACACACACAGAGAGAGAGAGAGAGAGAGAGAGAGAGAGAGAGAGAGAGAGAGAGAAAGACATCCCCTCAACCTCCTGAAAACCAACAAAGTGACATATTCTCAATAGTTCTCAGATACAGTAGTATGCACCCATAGGCTGTTGCTCTCAGTGCAAACAAGGCACCACCAGATACATTAAGCTGAGCCCCAAGGTTGCCTGTATGCACACTCTCTGTTCCCCATTAATGAAAGTGTCCTACAAAAAGATTGCATGATGCAAAGTGTATAAAAATATACATATAAAATGTATATAAATACAGAAATAAATAAAAACAAGCAATTGCCCTAAAGGCAATTGCTCTGTCTTCAAAACCAAGAAATATATTTGAAGATTTGGCTCCAGCTATAAGGAAGAGGAGAGTGCAAAAGTTGGCTTGAAACTCAACATTAATAAAACTAAGATCATGGCATCTGGGCCCATCAATTCCTGGCAAATAGAAGGGGCAGAAATGGAAGCAGTAACAGATTTTACTTTTCTGGGCTCCAAGATCACTGCAGACGGAGACAGCAGCCATGAAATTAAAAGACACTTACTCCTTGGAAGGAAAGCTATGGCAAACTTAGACAGCATAATAAAAAGCAGAGATATCACCATGCCAACAAAAGTTCGTATAGTCAGGGCGATGGTGTTCCCAGTAGCAATGTATGGTTGCGAGAGTTGGACCATAAGGAAGGCTGAGCGCCGAAGAATAGATGCTTTTGGTGCTGGAGAAGACTCCTGAGAGTCCCTTGGACTGCTAGGAGATCAAATCAGTCAATTCTAAATGAAATCAAGCCTGACTGTTCCCTGGAAGGACAGGTACTAAGGCTGAAACTCAAATATTTTGGCCACCTAATGCGAAGAGAGGACTCTCTGGAAAAGACTCTGATGCTGGGAAAGATTGAAGGCAAAAGGAGAAGGGGAAGGCCAAGGATGAGATGGTTAGACAGCATCACCGATGCAACAAACATGAAAATGAGCGAACTCAGGAAGATAGTGGAGGACAGGAAGGCCTGGCGGGATATGGTTCATGGGATCACGAAGGGTCGGACACGACTTAACGACTGAACAACAACAATAAGGAAGACACTTATGGCCAGTGGGTGGCGCAGTGGATTAAACCGCTGAACCATGAGCTGTTGATCGAAAGGTCGGTAGTTCGAATCCGCGACGGGGTGAGCTCTCGTTGCTTGGCCAGCTCCTGCCAACCTAGCAGTTCCAAAGCATTTTAATGTGAGTAGATAAATAAGTACCACCTGCGGGAAGGTAAACAGCGCTCCGTGTTACAGCCGCATGCTACGCGCTGCGGCAAGGAGATTCATGCCAGCCACATGACCACGGAGGCGTCTTCGGACAACGCTGGCTCTTCAGCTTTGAAATGGGGATGAGCACCACACCCTAGAGTCAGACACGACTGGACTTAATTGTCAGGGGTCACCTTTACCTTTTATAATAAGGAAGACACGTTGCAATCATCACTCCCCCCCTCCCTTATTCCAGAAAAGCCCCCATGACTTCAGTGGGACTGTTTCCATATAAGCAGATTGAGGATTGCTGGTTTATTGAGTGTTCAGGTGCTCCATTTTTTAAAAAAATTTTTGAGATTTATATGTAAATAAAAAAAGGCTTTAAACTATTATTGAGGCTCCACTTAGAGCATTATGTTGATTGTAAAAATTTCATTGTGTGATCAGAAACACATGTAGGGTAGTATTTAGAAGTCAGCCTACACCCTTGCATGATTTTATTGGAAACATAGGTTTCTGCCCTTCAGAGTAATTGGAACATGGAATGTGGAAGTCATTTTTATAGGAACGTGGGGATGCTGCCTGCTGTGGCCCAGGCTCAGGCAACCAAGCGAGGATAATATCAGGAAGCATTCATGCTAATTGAATAAATTCTGACATCCTAAGCCCTGCTGGATCAAAATCTTGCAGTCCAAGCCTATATTTACTCAGAAGTAAGCACCATGGAGTTCAGTGAGATTTACACGCAAGTCAAGCCCTCTTTACAAGCTACCCTCCCAGGTTCATTGAATATGTGACAGAGAAAGTGAGAAGGTGCCAAGTAGCTACACAGCGGCATCGCGGAACCATGCATGTGGGCGGTGGCATACAAAATGCCACCCCGCCCATGACGTCACCCCCGGAAGTGATGTCACAACCGCAAAGGGCTTCCTAGATGCAGGGCAGGCCCAACTTTCGCACCACCACCCTCCCGCTTTTTGCACCACCGCCACTGCTGATCCCGTCGCCCATACAGCGGGGTTGTCGCTCCCAACACTTTGTCGCCTCCCGCATGCTGCATGGGGGTCCTCCCCCCCCCCCCCGGCGAAGCCTCTATAGCTACACTCCTTGTGCTGATGTGTCCGCTGGTCAGGACCCTGGCTGTCCTCATGTTCAGCCCCACTTATCTCCAGAGGGCAACACTTCATGTGGAGAGAATTCCTCTGCATGATATAGTCCAGCTCTCAACCCCAGCAGAGGGGGCGTGGCTACCTGGCATGCTTCTGTTTTCCATCTCCACAAGTCCAACAGTTATGGGGGGGGGGGACAAATTGTGAAGAGGGTTTAAATGTGCCTACGCCTGTAGCTTTAGGCAATTATAGATTAATATCTGATAGGAACCTTCTGTAGGAACCTGATTTTTTTTCTTGCTTCAGTTATTCATATTCAGAAGTGTATAAAGTATCTTGTATTCACTGGTTTTCTCTTTGAGTTGTTCCATGAATCATGATCCTCCTGACACACACACACACGCACGCACGCACGCACGCACGCACGTGTGTGTGTGTGTGTGACCTCCTGACACTGGAGGCAGCAGCATACCACATGGTGCCCCCCCGCCCTTACCCCACCATGTGTCTGTTCCTCCCACTCTCCCATGTTCTAGCTCAGCACACTTCTCCCCTCCGCATTTCCTCTTCTTCTCCTTCCCCCTCTTCCTTTTCCAGTCCAGGAGAAGGAGGAGCAGTGGAGGCAAGTAGTTGGGCAGAGAGGGGTGCCCCCCCATCTGCTGCCTGAAGTAACCACTTCAGTTGGCCTCATGGACAGTGGTGTAGTTAGCCACTAGGGGGCCTGGGGCGGCGTTGCGTGCTACCGGGGGCAGGGTTCAGTGATGCACCCCGGGCGGCGTCACTGAATCACACCCCTGCCAGCGCCGTTTCCGGCTGCAAAACACACACACACCTGGGTGTTTTCGGCCAGGATAAGGCTACACGGAGCCCGGACGGGCGGGCTAAACTTTGCCGCCGCGGTGGTGGAAAAAAGGCCACCGCAGCTTTTGCCGCGCGCACCCCTTGCGTGCTGCCCGGTGCAGCGCCTATTGCTACGACTCTGCTCACGGATGGGCCAGCCCTGAAAGATTTCTAGATGGTCTCCCTTCCAGGCACAGCTCAGATTCAGATCTGCAGAGCTGGCTTCAGATGTCAGGGGGCGCTCAACACACTGCCCTCCATGGGCCCCCTTTTACCTGGGTAGTCTGTGGTGGGGCTTACCTTGGCAGATGTGCTGAGAGAGTGACGGGCCACGGCAACAATGACACGCCTCGCTCGGCCAAGGGAGTGGCTCTGCCATCACTGTACAAAGGCTTTGGGCACAGAGGTGTTTCAGGGATTGGCAGTGGGTCCTTCTGAGGGCCCTCGGCAGCTAGACTATGCTGACACTGGCTCTGCAACCCTGCTTACTTCAGCAGTGGCTATATCACGTGCCTTCAGGCCACAGACCTAGTTAAAGACATCATAGTTGAGTAATTGTATGATGGCTCCCAAGCCGGTAGGCCCTGTGCTGGCAGTGGCAGGCAACAGACCAGCTACTGGAACAGGTAAGGTGGCTGTAGGGGCATATTGGGGGCAGATCATGGCAGGGATTGGGTCAGGCTGAGGGTGGGTCAGGGGTGGAGCTCGGTGGCGGCAGCATCCGTGAAATCCGGAGCGCCCATCCCAGGTCATGCCCCCTTTGACCTAACAGATTTGTGCCAGCAAAATAGATGGTGCAGACCTGAGTAGGCCCATTGGGGACCAGGAAGTGCCAGAGGAAGTAAGTAAAACATTTCCTTATTTACCTCTCCTGGGCTGCCTCGTTCCCTGCCGACCCATAGAGTGCAGCGCACAATGCGTCGGTGGCAGTGCATGCTGCGGGCCAGCCCTGGATAGGATTGGGCTGTTAGCATACTAGGTATGTGGATTCTCATTAAATTACAGTTCCTACCCCGAAGAGGCAGCTGCTTTCATATATTGGAGAAAGATTTCAAATCCATGTCTTATCTGTAGATTATGAAATTTAAGAAGTGTTCTGGAGCATTATCTAAAAGAAACTGAAAGTAGAAATGGGGCAACCAAACTCAGCAAAGGCTCAAAGTGTTATCTTTTGCAATTGGCATCACTGGGTTTAAGTACTTTATTAATTATATTATAATAATAATAATATAATAATATTCATAATAATTAATAATACTTTGGTTCCATATCTGTATATTATTGTATATGATGACAGATATCAGAGACCCAGTGATATAGGGCTCAGGCCGGGAGAAGCATATATATGTTCCATGTACTTAGTATCTCAATGAGAGACTACCTAGAAATCCCTTTTATGCCACATTGGAGGCAGGTAGTAGTAGTAGTAGTAGTAGTAGTAGTAGTAGTAGTAGTAGCAGCGGCGGCGGCAGCAGCAGCAGCAGCTACCAGTGTTCAGCCAGCTTGTTCACTGTTGAGGACAAAAATAGTTCAATTTCGATTTTTATTTGTCTCTTGTCATTTAAATTATCCTAAACACAGGCCCTAACAGGTTGTTTTTGCCACTGAATCCCTCTGTACATTTCTTGTAGCAAACAGATGGTTTCCAGTCAAGTCAAGCTACTAATTTACTTGCTGGGATTTTGGTGGTACCTAAAGGTGACCCAGCCTGGTATTTAGACTCCATTATGTCTCTTATGTGCATGTGATACATGACATGTTTCTGCCAAAAGGTTCAAGCAGCAATTACACTCTCCAGCCTGTTCTGCCCTGAGGAGGTTTTCTTCATAGAAACGGGACACTAGTCTCTGGCTGACTTGCCTGTGCTTGCTTGGGGGAATTCTGCAAACTCACTAGAAGCAATTAGACCGCCTCTTGAGATTGAAAGTTTGGTTCAAGGCACGGGCGGCAGCCGTATTGTACTGGTTTTGTTTTAAATCCTGCCCCCTTTTTAGAGCATAGGCCAGAAAACAAAGCCTTGAGCTCTTCTTTCTAATCAGCAGTACAAGGTAACAGAAAAAGTAAACCAACACTTTTCACAATGAACATTCTTCGAAGTTAGAAGCATTTTCACACATACTACTACTATGCATTTTTGCAACTCTTTAAGACGTGCAAAGCATTCACATACATTTTCTCTGAAATCTTTGTAGTATCCCCGTGAATATTATCATCCTCATATTTCAGATGCTGGACTAGTCTAAGTCTCACTTAGAAAGTTTATGGCAGGGGCAAGATTTGACCTGAGATTTCCTGGCTCATATCTCAGGGCCAAACTAGATGTCAGAGACCTGTGACTGACTTCTTTAAAAGAAGCAACAGGGTGGGAGGAGCCCAAATCAGATTGGACCATGGCAGCAGGGCAAGGGATGTTAACCCTTCCTGCCTACACCATTTCCCTGACTGAAATGCCCCCCTTCCCTGAATGTTGTTTAAGGGGGGGGGACACAAGTAGAGTATGGGTATCTCAGTGTGTTTTTCTCTTTGGCAGCTAACAGCAGCCTTAAGAAAGATTTAAACTGGGGGAAAGCACAGTGGAAAGGGTTACAACGCCTTCTCCCCCAGCATTGTGATACCTACCAGATGTTTTTGAGTCTAAAAAAAGGCATCAGAAGGTCTGCCCAAGAATTTCCCACATCCCACATCACATCTAGAATCGTCCTCAGACCCCCCCCCCCATTGCATATGATGTTAGTTACCTCATTAGCCCTAGTGTGCTTGCTTTTTCTGGTGTAAATAGCTCATATGGGTGTGATCTGGATTAGGACCACAGTGAGGGTAGAAAGGCTTTAGCCCTATCTCTGCGGTTCTGATCTGGATCACACACACCCCTGTGTGCTATTTATGCAAGAATAAGAGCTTCCATTGGAGCTAGTGGGTCTCTTAACCACTACACTATTGTAGTAGCATTACAGCTCCAAGTCCTTTTTTTGGGACTACGTGAAGCATGTGTGAATACAATATTGTTAAGCAGAGCCAGCTCATACATGAGGCGAACAACACCATTCACATTGGGCAATAGATGGAGGGAGTGAAGGGGCGGGTGGACAGATGCCCGCCACCTTCCCTCCACTCCACTACAGATAAACCTGGTCTCCTTACCTGACCCTGCCTCTGCACAGGCTCTTTAAACAAGGGAGAAAATGTGGAGCATGCTAGGATCAAGAAAGGAGCAATCCGAGAAGATCAGAATGCAGTGAACCTGCCCGCTTTCCTGGCTCCTTCTTCCGGGGCGCTTTAATCCAAACAGGAAATGCAGAGCATGCTGGGATTGCTCTCAGCATGCTCCAGATTTCCTGTTGTTTAAAGAGCCCAATGGAGGAAGGCTCAAGGTCTCTCCTTCCTCTGTGCGGGTTCTTTAAACAAAGCAGGAAATGAAGAGCGTGCTAGGAGTGATCCCAGTGTGTTCCACATTTCCTGCTCTGATTCAAGAGTCCACACAGAAGAAGGAGCCAGGTAAGGGGTGTGCTGGTTGAGGTGGCAGAGCTATTGGACTGCCTCAGGTAGCCCAGTAGTGTCAGGCAGCTCTGTTGTTAAGGCAGAATTTAAATCAACTGTAGGCATTGCATTCAAATTACAATTGTGAGGAAATGTAAAAACCAACTAAACCTTCACATGTGAAAAGCCCTTGCTGAACTAGTGACTTTGATCCCAAATCCCTTCACTTTAGAAACTGTGTTCCTTTAAAATTAAGTGAGTTCATTTCCAAGTAAGAGTGTTTAGGGCTAGAGTTGAAGAATCTGATCCATTCTTGAAAAACAGCAGCGCCAGCAACAACAACAAAAACCTTTTTATTTCAAGTTTTAAAAGTAGGACTTTGTTTCAAAAAACTAAGGTGCTGCTGTTCCATAACCGGGTATCTCCATGAAGACAGATAAATTTGACTCTTTTATCTTGCATTATCTTTGTTCCCCACAGGAATGCAATGAGAGCTAAATTCTGCATTCCTTGCACATGTTCTGCTTAAGTAGGTTTGATGTTTTAGGTGGAGAACTGCTTAGGGATGAGGGTCCTATTTGAATAGTCTGGCTTTTCCTACACCAGGACACAGATGCCTCAGAAGGGGTGTATTAATAACAGCTACAGCAGCACTCCGGGATGTGGATCAGGATTCTGACTCCAAGTCTCAAGTCAAGTCCCAAGTCTTTGGTTGCGAGTCACGAGTCCCTATCTATTTAATGGGAAAATGGGTGGGTGCTGGGCTGAGGTGTGTGTGGTGGGACTGTAAACTGAAGCAGCTTTTCCTTCTCTATTGCCCCCTCCACTCCCACCCACACCTCTCCTGCATTTGTGCCTGCCTGCCTTGGCTTCGGCGTCGCAGATGCCTTCTTCCTGGTTTACGGCGGCCGATATGGTAATATATAGGGACTTAAAATTTGATTTGTCGTAAAAGGCTCCAAGTCTCGAGTCGAGTCTTTCGAATCTTTTATGATCACCGAGTCAAGTCTTTGACGCAACTTGAGTCCAACTGGAGTCCAAGTCAATAGACTCAGATCTACATCACTGGCAGCACTATACCTGAAAACACTGACCAGGCTCCAGGGAGCCCATTAGGCATGCTGGAGTATTTCTGCACATCTTTGTGCATCTATGCATTTGCATTCCTTTCTGTTTTTCTAGCCTCCAGCTCCTCACACTTCATCAGGATCTGCTCTCGAACTTCTTCAGAGTTCTGGCTTGTTAAGTAGGATGCAGAGCTGCTTTCAGAAGAGAAACTGCCTAAAAGCCACTGCATATGTACAGGTCTTTGGACTCCCACTATTATAGTGCTACATCAATGTGCAATTATGTTTCGCAGACCTATCATCCTATGCAGTTATTTAGGATTGGAAATAGGAATGATGGTGCCATGAAAATCTATGGATCAGAAGCCATTGGCTATAGCTCCAGCAGCATCAGGCCTGCTTACCAAGATATCACATTCAAGATGTTTAAAACAATAATTGTTTATTCATAGAGAACTCAGAAATACCTTCACTGGAAGATTGGTGGATAAAAGTTTTGGATTATGCTGAAATGGACAAACTTTAATTAAGGAAAAGTCAGTAAACCTTTTTGTGAATAATTGGAAACCACTTATTGATTTTATTTTTTTTATTTTTTTGAGAGAGAGAGAGAAGAAGAAGAAGAAGACGGATGTAATGATATGTAGATTTGATGAATAGAATGTTGGAGACATTTTGGCTTAATTGGATATTATAAGTAGAAAATAGAGAATAGTATACTAGTAGGATATGCTGCTTCACGCTTGCGCTAATCTTTCAGAATATATCATGCATTGTTTTGTTTTCATATTATACCATTAAAATAAATATATATTGCAAAAAACACAATTATTGTTTATTCACCAGTGTAAACACACACACAATACACACACACACACACACACACACACACACACACACACACAATGTTCTGTGCTAATAACTGGTCTTGCGCTGCTGAGGTTCCCTTTGAAGTCCCAAATACAGATACATGATCCCATTCAGTGACAGCCCTTTAAATTACAGGCTGCTTAAATCCGCGAGAATGCTTCTCATCTGTTCCATATTTCTGTTCTGCTGCACTGTAAAACAAAGCCGCGCCCAGTGCTGTCAGCAAAGACACTGTCCCAGTCCAGCCGTTGCTCTTAGGATCTGATAATAATGGCTAACGTTACCTCCAGAGAGAGAACCGACAGGCAAACATGTCACGCAGCACACAGCTTGACTAAGACCAGATACATGCCACTGGTCATAAAGGGTAAACACTTAAGACATTTAACCCAGCTGAGAGGTACTAAATGGAAGGCAATGGTCATCTGGCTTTTGAATCACCTAATTGACATGTCAGAAAATAAGCACTTTATTGACAGGACATGATTGCCAAGAAAAGTCATTTTTCATTTAAATAGCCAGATACCTTCCCCTCCTCTTTCTTGTTGAGCTCCCAGTGATTAGGGACTTCTTTGTCGTAAGACTAAAAAGTACGGTGCTATATATACACAATGTTTTGCTGGGTTGCTTCTTCTGCTATCATGCTAACTTTCTAATGAGGCCACAAAGAATACCATTATCTATCCACCCACCTTCTGGCTTGCCTCTGATATGTGTGAATTCCAGCTATTTTCTGCTCACTGACTGTGCACTGAATTTAAAACACACACATCTTACTCCTGGTCACTGCTTATACCAGACAGGGGCTGATAACAGTTTGCTACAGATTTCAGTGATTGAGGCCTCTGCTTACGTTATGTACCTTTTATGCAGACATACACCTCATATGTCTGGTATGAGAGGAGTAAACGTGTTTCACAGTAATTTGGAACACGGCTGCAAAACAGTGGTTACTTTCCAAAGACAGAGGTGCTCTGCCCTGGAACAGAGAAACTGGAAGCCCTACCTGAAATTGCATATGCACGAAGTGGACTATGGTGTGGTTGCTCAGTGGGGAATGATTTATGCTCTGCACATGCTCAGAAGTACTCTCCTTTGTGCTTTACAAACATGTCCATCTATTATGCTACTATCTCACTCTTACAAGGGGCTCTCCTGACTCTCTCGTCCAGAGAACTGATCTTGCATTTGATAGGATTCAACATCATTCACTTACATTCCAATTCAATTAGGCAGTTATGAATGCTGGAAATTTGTCAGACTTGTACATTTTTTCATATCACCGTCGTCAAATGTCTCGGCTGTGCCCAAACCTTTACAGGACTAGTTAGCATCATAATGCCAGATTTAAGAAACATACACTCCTATCCAGAGCCTTGGATCATGCATACTTCAATGTGCACAAGGAACTCCTGTGTAGATGAGGTTCGTTCCCTTCCCCGAGTGTAAACTGGGGCCAGCCCTATCGGCCTCCTCAGATTTCATACATACATCAAGTCGGAGGAGGCCGCGTAACCGCCAAGCCGAGCCGGCCTGGCGGGGATGAGGATATGGCTAATGCCATCCCTGCCCCCTCCCGGGCCGGCTCACCCAATGGGCCCCATCCCTCGCTGGCTGGACTGCCCATGCGGCCGGCGGCGGAAGACTTACCTTTCGCCGCCAGCCGCATCCTCGGTCCGGCGACGGAGCGAGGGAGGCTGGCCAGGCGCCAGCCTCCCTTACTCCAGAGTGCTTGCTCTGGCGCCAGAAGGTTACGGCGCATTTCACCGAGAGAGTTGTCCTTTTGTTGATATGCCTGTGAAAGCCCTTTGGGTGGATGGGGAGCTCTGTGCGCACATTGGAACCCTCCTCTCTCCGCATATTAGACTGAAGCACTTCACACTTAGTAAATACTACTATATTTACTAGTTTTGGAATATTGGTAGGAAATGAGACGCTGAAGTATTAATTGAAAGGAATTTCTTGGGGATGCTCTGTTGCCTGTTGTAGGTCATACAGCCAGTGACTGCACTGGCACACAATTGTGGATATTTCTGTAAAGTACAAAAGCGCTTTGGAGCCATTCGTTTGTTTTCCATCAGAATGGCACATGCAATCAAGCAATTTCCTACATTTTCGTCCAAGGGGAATTAATGTTTGATTTTTAATCCTCTGGCTTGGAGCATGCTTTCATTCACCGAGCGACAACCGATTTTATTTTATAATTGATCTATAGGGGAAAACAGTGGGGGGACGATTAAAAATGTATGAAGCCCAACAAACACACGCGATGATTGCTGGGGGAAGTCCCTTTAGACACATTTTTGCAGCTTGCTTGGCTGTAGAGAGGCATTCTCACGCCACTTAATGAAATATGAATTACACCCGTAATTCATATTTCTGAAGCAAGTTTGGCTGGATGGTGTTTGGTTATTTAAAATATATATCTGAAGCATGAGGAGCATATGGGAAAGTCACACAAATGTAAATCCTTGCAGAATACAGGACCTGCCTTCTCCTCACAGGGCACATCGACAGTGGCAACACTACATTGTTTTTGTGTTCATCAAAAAGCAGCAGATCTGCTCCATGGCTCTTCAGTAGCCCCAGTTCAGCGGTCATACAGGCAGTGCAGTGGTAAAATACATTTGTATAACATACATAAATATTACTTAGGAGTCACAGGAAAAATGTTCAGCACTGAGCCAACTGACACACACACACACTGTGTGATCCTGTGCATGTGGTGAAGCCACAAGACCTCTCATGCTTCCTCAGTGTTTGTTGTGGTGTGTGACCCAGGGTGTTCAAATGTGCTCTGTATGTGTGTTCGCCCAGTTCAAGCAACCCTTCTCCTTTCTTGAGAAACGAGGGGTCTCAGGAACATAAATGTATGCACTTGACTATACCACTGGTCTCATTTGATAACATGTGCACAGTAGAGAGCATGTTCAGTTTTTTTTTAATTAATTTCATTTGTTTATTGTCAATATTTATAGCCCATGTTTCTATTTAAATAATAATATGTGGATAAGGCAAAAAAAAAAAAAAGTAGCCACTCGCTCTGTAAATAGCCCAGTGTTTGGTATTAATTTCTGTAATTAAGAACCTTGGGTGGCCTGTGCTCTGGAGACATATACTAATCAGGGGGACATCCATATATACCCCAGATCATCGGACCAGGGAGCACATCAACATAGTTGGTGCACTCCCATTTTCTCTCTGCACACATACACATTGGTCTTCTAGGGAGGACTAATGCCTAAATGAATGCTAAATTTTCCCAATTATTTAATTATTTAACCCACCATTTTTGCCTCCTTTCGCTGCTTTTTTCTCAATTTTTACTTGCCTCCTTCCTACTATGGCAGGTGTGTTAGCACCTACTAAGGCACCAGGGACCATGGGAACTATAATTTTCCCAGGGCACACGAGTCGTTTGTACAAATTTCTGGTACTCTGGAATTATATGTGCCAGGGGTCAGGTGAGATGCATGGAACTACTGCTATAATGTACAGTGGTAATTTTAGACTTAACACTAAACTACCCTGGGGAAAATAATACTGAACCAAGCTGCTGGCAGCGACTTTGGAAGTATATATGCAGTGAAATACTTGCAGGAATGCCCCTTTAGACTTGAGATTACGGAGGGAGAAGCCACTAGTTCACAAACACTTGGACTGATGTGCTTGAGGGCTATCCTACAGCACAGATTCTAAGCATGGGGAATGAGCAGGCATAAGAACAATTCAATTCAAACAAGATCATTTTGGGCTAATGGGACAATGTTGTGAGGCCATCATTTAAAAACAACAACAACCCACCAATTGATTTATTTTTAAAAACCCTGTGAGGTTGGGCTATCTATTTCAAAAGGGGGAAACTGACATTACAGTACAGTATGTACTACTGCAGCTTTGCACTATTTGCTAATCTTCCACTAGTAAGCTACATAAATGAAATGAAAGGCTATGGATGAGTGTAGACAGTGTACAAATGCATTGCTTGACATGAAGGAATGTACTCTTTCTGCTTCCGTTCCACAGGTCAGCCTACAATGATCTGCATGCCATAATCTGAGAGGAAGGGTCATCCCAGAGGTCATAGGTTTAGAAGGGTGCTACTTCAAAGACATTTATCTCCTTTACAAGACCATTAAGCCTCTGGTAATGGTCTATTGTCTTTCATCATCTCAACCTCTTCACCTGCTTGTTTACTTTTACCCTAACTTCAAAATATAAGGGAAGCCGTCAGCAGGTGCTTGCTGGTGAATGTCTGAATGGCCAACACTCCATATTGTCTTAATGGAAGTGGTCAGAATCATTGTTTTATTTTATCCTCAGGCAACATAAGGCATGCTCACAATTGATCTGCGGCAAGCAAAAAAGCAGAAACACTGCGAGCCTCAAAATGTCCATGAAATTTGGGCAAGTATCAATGCTATGACACCTATAAGATGAGAGTTAATATCAGAATCAGTTTGGACTTGGAACACCCAACCCTGCAGTGCAGGGTAATGACTAAAAGAGTGAGCCTCAGATTCAATGCCGCGTCCGCCATGAACTCACTAGATGGCATTGAGCAAACACTATTATCATATTGAGAGCCAGGATGGTGTAGCGGTTCTGTTGTTGGACTTGGACCTGGAAGATGGAGGTTCAAATCCCTGCTCAGCCATGGAGCTTCCTGGGTGCCCTTGGACCAGTCACTGTCTCTCAACCTAACCTACCTCACAGGGTTGCTGTGAGAACAAAAGGAGGGAAGGAACCATGTAGACCACCCTGAGCTTCTTGGAGGAAGGGCAGTATAAAAATGTGAAAAATAAATATTCAGGCATTGAATATTGGAGGGCCAATATGTGGATAAGGCAAAAAAAAAAGAAAAAAAAGTAGCCACTCGCTCTGTAAATACCAGTTTTTGGTGTTAATTTCTGTAATTAAGAACCTTGGGTGGCCTGTGCTCTGGAGACATATACTAATCAGGGGGACATCCATATATACCCCAGATCATGGGACCAGGGAGCACATCAGCATAGTTGGTGCACTCCCATTTTCTCTCTGCACACACACACATTGGTCTTCTATGGAGGACTAATGCCTAAATGAATGCGGAATTTTCCCAATTATTTAACCCACCATTTTTGCCTCCTTTCGCTGCTTTTTTCTCAATTTTTACTTGCCTCCTTCCTGCTGCTGCCCAATTCCTGGCTGGCCAGCTGCATCGGACCAGCCAGGACTCCCTGCCAGTCCCTGGGCCAGTCGACTACCCTCTCCCGCCGCCACTTCCACGATTTAAATAGTTTTCCTGGGCACCACCATCTTGGATCTTGCGAAATTTTTCAATTAATGTTGATGTAGGAATATTTATTAATCATGAGTATATTATTAGTTGGTATCCTACAGTTCCCCCCAAGTGTTCCTCGGGAGAAAGGGTTCCTATTTTATTTTAACAACAACCCTGTGAGGTAGGTTAGGCTATTTTATCATGACAGGTTAAGGTCACCCAGTGAGTTTTGTGCCTGCACAGGGATTTGAACTCGGCTCTCCCCAGTCCAAGACGGTCTCCTCCTCGTCAGAGAGGCTCGAGAGCTTTCAACTGCAAGCTTTCTAATCAGGCAGATAAACGGAGGACACTGACACCGCTCTTCTTGCTTTCATCAAGATAAGATATCTCAACATTAAGTCATGTGCCCAAATACCTTTGCTGTTTGTTCCCTGGGCTTGGCACTGAGGGAGGTGGCTGGGGGAACAGGCATGCCCAGCTGAGGGATGTTTAGCTCTGGAATCCCAGTCTCTCCCCAAGCTGAACAAACCTCAGCTTCGGCATTTGTTCTGACTCACTGCAGGAGGCATTTCTTCACTGGGGTTTTGTTTTTTTAATTTGGACTTGCAACATGCTATTCGTCCCATCAGGAGCCAAAGGAGATCAGCGGGGCGGGCACTGCTCTGTGTCAGTTGTTTGATTTTTGACAACTGGCAGAAACAGTTGCTCTTTTTAATTTCTACTCATGTGTTCCAATATCGTGGTAAGCCAAATATAAACATAACAGAAGACAGCATGTTAACGGAGTGGTGCTAGAGAGAGGGCAGCTTCTGGTGCCTGCAGCTCGTCCGTTTGCAAAAACAAGATGGTACAAGGGAGGAAGAAAAGCAAGGTGGGCATAGCCTCACACCATCTCTCCTCCACCTCACAGCCAACAGCAGCGAACCTGTGCAGCACATCTGGAGGAAAACAGTTCTGCATGGAACTGAAGGCTAGGGAGGGTTGAATACTAGCAGCCTGAAAGCCAGTGCTGGCACCAGGTTGCTGGGAACCCTGGGGGAAAGTCTTGCACCATGGCACCCACACGCTCCCCCTGATGGTGCATTGGACACTGCCACTGGTACTGAGGGTTCAGGAACTAATAACAATAATAATAAAAAAATCAGTATTCATATACCGCCATTTCTTTGGTCATCGGATTTCTCCTCTGACTTTAATTCAAAGGCGGTTTACATGGGCAGGCTTTCTAAACCCCAAGGGGTTTTTACAACATAATAATATGTTCTAATCTTTCATAGAACCCTTCATTCTAGATGGTTTCTTTCACAGTCCAGCTCTCTCTCACTCTCTCCGACGTTCGCCTCACCGCGCTTCAGCTGACAGGCAACCTTGACTCTCACTCAAGTGCAGCTGCAGTTTCTCTCCTCCACAGAGGCTCTAGACTGCAACGTATGAGCTTGGCATGCCGGCAGCTCTCCAACAGACACAGATACTTCCGGCCGTCTCGAACTGCCGTCCTTCAGATCTTCAGGCATATATGAGACGGTCACTCTACCAACTGAGTCTGACCTCCTGCCCTACCTAGGTGGGCCTCTAATGGATAGGCTTACCATCCATCCTGAAAACCCAGAACCATTCCGGGCTCCAGTCCCGGGCTTTCCGGGCCTGGTGAAATTGCAGTCGCCGCTTTTTAAAGTTTAAAAACTTAACTTTTTTCCGGCGTTGCCATCTCGTGAAATCTCGCGAGATCCAAGTTGGCGGCGCCCAAATCTCGTTAGGGCACATGAGGCAGTAGAGGTCCAAGATGGCTGACAGGAAGATGTACCTTTTTAACTTTTAAAAGCGGTGGCAACGGCTCTGGAGGGGGCAGGAGTCCTGGGCAGCTCAGATGCAACCGGCCAGGCTCCAAGCGGCGGCAAGGACAGTGAGGACAGCGGCGAGGACGGCACGGGCAAGATGGCGGCAGCGAGGACGGCGGTAAGGAAGGATGATGACGACGAGATTACGGTGAGGACGGCATGGGCAAGTTGATGGCGGCGAGGACGGTGGCGGCGGAGAGGAAGGACGATGGGGATGGCGGTGATGGTGGGACAGTTAAGTGGCAGCGGCAGGCAGCAAAATGACCATTTATTTATTTATTTGTGGCCAAAACGGCCACAAATAAATAAATATTTCAACCGGCAAATGGGCACTTTGCGCCCCCCAAAAAGGCTTTTTTAAATTGAGTGATTGATTAATCAATTAGTTAATTAAATTAGAAATTCAGGGGGTGTCCCGGTTTAGTGCCGGGAAAATATGGTAAGCCTATATAATGTATCTCCTTCATGGATCATTGCCTTGTCGTGGCGAAGGGGCTTGCGTAACTCAATGAAGCCATGAGCTATGCCGTGCAGGGACACCCAAGACGGACAGGTCGTAGCAGAGAGTTCTGACTAAAAGTGATCCACTGGAGAAGGAAATGGCAACCCACTCCAGTAACCTTGCCAAGAAAATCCCATGAACAGTACCAAAAGGCTAAAAGATATGACGCCGGAAGATGAGCCCCTCAGGTCGGAAGGTGTCCAATATGCTACTGAGGAAGAGCGGAGGAATATTCCAAGTAGACCCAGAAAGAGTGAAGCGGCTGGGCCAAAGCCAATAGGACGTCCAGCTGTGGATGTGTCTGAGGTTGAAAGGAAAATCCAATGCTGCAAGGAGCAATACTGCTTAGGAACATGGAATGTGAGGTCTATGAATCAAGGCAAGCTGGATGTGGTCAAAAATGAGATGATAAGATTGAACATTGACATCTTGGGAATCAGCGAACTAAAATGGACGGGCATGGGCGAATTTAAGTCAGGTGACCATCATATCTACTACTGTGGGCATGAATCCCTTAGAAGAAATGGAGTAGCTCTCATAGTCAATAAAAGAGTGGGAAAGGCAGTACTGGGGTGCAACCTCAAAAACGACAGAATGATTTCAGTTCGAATCCAAGGCAAACCATTCAACATTACAGTAATCCAAGTGTATGCCCCAACCACTGATGCCGAAGAAGATGAAGTTGACCGGTTCTATGAAGACCTACAACACCTTCTAGAACTAGCACCCAAAAAAGATGTCCTTTACATCATAGGAGACTGGAATGCTAAAGTAGGAAATCAAGAAATAAACGGAACAACAGGCAAGTTTGGCCTTGGAGTGCAAAATGAAGCAGGGCAAAGGCTAACGGCGTTCTGTCAAGAGAACACGCTGGTCATAGCAAACACTCTTTTCCAACAACACAAGAGGCGACTCTACACATGGACATCACCAGATGGTCAATACCGAAACCAGATAGATTATGTGCTTTGCAGCCAAAGATGGAGAAGCTCTATACAATCAGTAAAAACAAGACCTGGAGCTGACTGTGGCTCAGATCATGAGCTTCTTATTGCAAAATTCAGACTTAAACTGAAGAATGTAGGGAACACCACTAGACCAGTCAGATATGACCTAAACCATATCCCTTATGAGTATACAGTGGAAGTGAATAATAGATTTAGGGCATTAGACCTGGTAGACAGAGTGCCTGAAGAACTATGGACGGAAGTTCGTAACATTGTACAGGAGGCAGCAACTAAAACCATCCCAAAGAAAAAGAAATGCAAGAAAGCAAAGTGGCTGTCAGATGAGGCTTTACAAATAGCTGTGGAAAGAAGGAATGCAAAAAGCAAGGGTGAAAGGGAAAGATATAAACAACTGAATGCAGAGTTCCAGAGAATAGCAAGGAGAGATAAGAAGGCCTTCTTAAATGAACAATGCAAGGAAATCGAGGAAAACAACAGAATGGGGAGGACTAGAGATCTCTTCAAGAAAATTGGAGATATCAAGGGAACGTTTTGTGCAAAGATGGGCATGATAAAGGACAAAAAAGGCAAGGACCTAACAGAAGCAGAAGAGATTAAGAAGAGATGGCAAGAATACACAGAAGAACTATACAAGAAAGATCTGAATGTTCCTGATGACCACGCTGGTGTGGTCACTGACCCAGAGCCGGACATCCTAGAGAGTGAAGTCAAGTGGGCCTTAGGTAGCATTACTAACAACAAAGCTAGTGGAGATGATAATATCCCAGCTGAGCTACTTAAAATCCTAAATGATGATGCTGTGAAAGTGCTGCACTCAATATGCCAACAAATTTGGAAAACTCAGCAGTGGCCAAAGGATTGGAAAAGGTCAGTTTACGTTCCAATTCCAAAGAAGGGCAGTGCCAAAGAGTGCTCAAACTACCGCACAATTGCACTCATTTCACATGCTAGCAAGGTTATGCTCAAAATCCTACAAGCTAGGCTTCAGCAGTACATGGACCGAGAACTACTGGACGTACAAGCTGGGTTTCGAAGAGGCAGAGGAACTAGAGATCAAATTGCCAACATGCGGTGGATCATGGAGAAAGCACGAGAGTTCCAAAAAAACACCTACTTCTGCTTCATTGACTACGCAAAAGCCTTTGATTGTGTGGATCACAACAAACTGTGGCAAATTCTTAAAGAGATGGGGGTACCAGACCACCTTACCTGTCTCCTGAGAAACCTGTATGCGGGTCAAGAAGCAACAGTTCGAACCGGCCATGGAACAACTGATTGGTTCAAAATTGGGAAGGGAGTACGGCAAGGCTGTATATTGTCACCCTGCTTATTTAACTTATATGCAGAGTACATTATGAGAAATGCAGGGCTGAATGAATCACAAGCCGGAATCAAGATTGCCGGGAGAAATATCAACAACCTCAGATATGCAGACGATACCACCCTAATGGCAGAAAGTGAAGAAGAACTACAGAGCCTCTTGATGAGAGTGAAAGAGGAGAGTGCAAAAGTTGGCTTGAAACTCAACATTAATAAAACTAAGATCATGGCATCTGGGCCCATCAATTCCTGGCAAATAGAAGGGGCAGAAATGGAAGCAGTAACAGATTTTACTTTTCTGGGCTCCAAGATCACTGCAGACGGAGACAGCAGCCATGAAATTAAAAGACGCTTACTCCTTGGAAGGAAAGCTATGGCAAACTTAGACAGCATAATAAAAAGCAGAGATATCACCATGCCAACAAAAGTTCGTATAGTCAGGGCGATGGTGTTCCCAGTAGCAATGTATGGTTGCGAGAGTTGGACCATAAGGAAGGCTGAGCGCCGAAGAATAGATGCTTTTGAACTGTGGTGCTGGAGAAGACTCCTGAGAGTCCCTTGGACTGCTAGGAGATCAAATCAGTCAATCCTAAATGAAATCAAGCCTGACTGTTCCCTGGAAGGACAGGTACTAAGGCTGAAACTCAAATATTTTGGCCACCTAATGCGAAGAGAGGACTCTCTGGAGAAGACGCTGATGCTGGGAAAGATTGAAGGCAAAAGGAGAAGGGGAAGGCCAAGGATGAGATGGTTAGACAGCATCACTGATGCAACAGACATGAAAATGAGCGAACTCAGGAAGATAGTGGAGGACAGGAAGGCCTGGCGGGATATGGTTCATGGGATCACGAAGGGTCGGACACGACTTAACGACTGAACAACAACAACATATAATGGATGGATACAGGCTCTGGCCCAATGCATGACCTGGCTGACCTCTGACTCCGCCCCCTGCTGAAATCTTAGTCACGCTGTCTATGTTGCATTTCATGACTCGTCTTTTCAAAAATGCACAGCAAACAAACATGTGTAGAAGGAGGAGCAGAAAATGGCTGAAGACCTTGTAGTCTTGGAAAGAGTCATGTGCAAACCTCAGGACCCTTTCCTCCATTCAGGTCGTACGTGTTGGAAAGTGATAGTGGTGTGGCACATTCCTTACGGCTGAAGATCCTTTAGGTTGTCTGACATAGCCAGAGGGTTCCTTGCCTATGAAAGACAGGCACGGACAGAGACGTCAGATAATCCAGATAAAGCATGGTCCGCTTTATTCAGAGGGTTATGTTGGGGAGAAAGACAATGCTCACTTGCCCATGTTTTTGGCACAGCCTTGTATTCTGGTTTAGAGTGCACAAATTAGTTGTTAGGGTATACATTAAAACAACACGTGAGGTTGCAGAACACAAATTATTAACTAATGTATCCGGCATATATACAACATGTTCCATCAGTGTTCGGATACCTAAAGGTGAGGCAAAGGGTAATTTAAAGAGATCCTTTGGCAGGTTCTTTCTTGCAGGCTTCAACAACATGCTTTTTCACTAGAACTGGCTAAAGAATTCTCAACTCTAACCTGAGGGTTGAAGGAACCCTTCTACAAACAAACTCTGGTTGACAAATAACTGTTGAATTCACTTTGAACAAGATCCAACCGCATTTTGCAAATAATGCTTTTAAGTCTGCCACGCGGTTTCTACAGCTTCAAGTTGGGAGACCCCTGTCAGATTTTTTAAATGCGATACAAAATATACTGTATACCGTATACGGCAAATGATATTAATCCAGTCATACGCCTACTGTACATGCCTGAACTTCCCAGTGTTACAAAAATGTTTGTCTGGCGTGGCGCCTGATTTAAGTGAAACAGCAGCCAACTGGATGCCACGGAAGAACACTTACCAGTGGAGGCTCTCTGTGAAGGTCAGTAGCCCATGTACTGATGCTGCTTAGATGCCAGCAATGAATGAGAGGTCCTGACAGTGCTTCTGTTGATGTGCAGATGGTGCAAGCATATGAGCTAGCAGCTTTTTGAACATGGTAGTCCCCTTCCCATGAAGTAAAAAGGTAAAGGTATCCCCTGACAATTAAGTCCAGTCGTGTCCGACTCTAGGGTGTGGTGCTCATCTCCATTTCAAAGCCGAAGAGCCAGCGTAGTCCGAAGACGCCTCCGTGGTCATATGGCCGGCATGACTCTCCTTGCTGCAGCGCGTAACATGCGGCTGGAACACGGAGCGCTGTTTACCTTCCCGCAAGCGGTACCTATTTATCTACTCGCATTGACATGCTTTGGAACTGCTAGGTTGGCAGGAGCTGGCCAAGCAACGAGCGCTCACCCCGTCCCGGGAATCGAACTGCCGACCTTTCGATCGACAGCTTATGGTTCAGTGGTTTAACGCGCTGCGCCACCCGCTGGCCTTCCCATGAAGTAGATAAGTGCTTTTTTACACCCTCCATGATGCCACTGTCACATTAAAATAAGCCACTGACTGCTTTCCAGCAAATGAATGCTTCTCCACAGTAAATGACTAACACAGAGATTTGATAACTTTCTTCTGATTACACGGGACTACACGAAATTGGCCTTGAAATGGAAAGAGCTCATCTTTACTCATTTCGATGTGCTGAAAACGAAAACGACAATACAATCTGTCGATTGGTTCTAGTTTAGGAGAAGCAGTTCGCATGGGGTACATAGGTGTTGTAAGTGCTGTCGGGCATTTACATGTCTATTGTATGTACGGTACATTTGCATGTTCATTGTCCTATTCGTGTTCAGCACCTCAAAATCTATAAGAAATGAATAATTTAATATTGGGGGCATGACCTTTGTTAAAATTTAATTTTCCAGTGTAACCTATGAATCATGTTAATTAAGCAGTGCAGCAACGTCATCATAAACCTGGAGGACTATATAGTGGACCCTTTCTATCCGTGGATCCGGGATCCACGGATTTTACACACTGTGGATCCTGGACCCGCAGGGTTCACCTTTCCAACAATGTAAAAAGAAAAAAAAAGAAAAAAACCGTGGTTTTTTTTAACCTTTTAGAAGCAAAACGCTGTGTGTTCTTGCTTAAACAGGCTGAAACCGTGCTCCAGAAGCCTCTTCCAGGTCACACGACTCCGCCCTCCCCCCCAAGGTTGCCCCAGAATGCATTGCAAAGGTCCTACCTGCGTTGGCCAACGCCGCTTACCTTCCGGGTGCCATAAACGTGCTTTACAGCATGTTTACGCCACCCCCATCGGCGCTGAGTTAGTGAGGATTGTGCCATAAGAGGGGGAAAGGGTGCTCTATGGATTTGGCGTGTGCATTTAACTGATAAAATATAGATGTCTCTCTCTCTCTCTCACACACACACACACACACACACACACACACACACACACACACACACACACACACACACACACACACACACACACACACACACACACACACACACACACACACACACACACACACACACACACAGAGTGACCCAGTGAAAGGGTCACTTTCAGCCAAGATGATGGAGCTGAAAATGCATGATGACTATTCTAATCAGAATGGATACATACGGATATATTTAGGGTTGGATATTTGCTGGCAAAGAGACCCAAGACAAGACTCAACTTGATCAGACGTATGATAAAAATGGACCAAGAGTTTCTTTCTTAGTCTCTTCAACTGTCCATCCTTCTCTTCTCCCTGCCCTTCCCTTGTCAGTCTGCCTTCGGATTTGTAAATAGTGTTGTCAGTGGCATGAAATGTCAACTGAATATTTTCTTCTGACATAGATAGCTGGCAGCTCCTGAAATGCATGATAACAAAAACTGTGGGGCAATACTTTAGTTCATTATTTACTTAATTAGTAGGAAAATTGAGACCCTGCCCTAGCAAATTAACTTTCAGGGCAGCTTACAGTCAAATTTTAATATTTTTTTAAAAAATGATCAAAATAAATTTGTAACACAAAAAACAGCAGCAGTGGCATAGTTAAAACAAATTTAAAATAGCAGAACGGTACCAACACAGTCAGTACATGAAACCAAATCAGCTAACTTTCTAAAAGGCCTGGGAAAATAAAAACGTCTTCAGCCAGAGCTGAAAAGACATGAGTAGGTGGTGTCAGACCACCAGTCTCCCCAAGGAAAGCATTCCATTAACCAGACACCTCCATCATAAAGGGCCTTTCCCTCGCTGCCTGCCACCTAGTCCTGGAGAGCAGGTGCACTTGGAGAAGAGCCTCCGATGACAAGCTTATTGGATGGGGAGGTAAAGATAACCCCTCTAAGTACTAATGTACTATTTAGTGTCTGCAGGGGGGGATGCAGGAGGTTGGTGGAACGGGGCAGGGGGTGGTGGAGTGGGGTGGAAATGGGGGGAGGAGGGTGGATCGGGACCTAGAAGGGGGCGAGTTCAGTGGCAGTGGCTTCCACCAAAGCCTAATCCCCTTCCCAGCCTCAATTCCTCCAACCCGGGTCCATGAGGACTTTCACCAGCTATAGAGCTGGAACAGGTCTTAGACCCGGCAGCCTGGCATGGGTGTACCCTGGGGTAAGGGAACAAATCTTTCCTTACTCCGAGTAGGTCTCTAGAGGCTGAAACTCCCCCGCAGGATACAGCGTGTGCCATGTTTGCACCACTGCATCACCGTGCGGGGAGCTACTTAGGATTGGGCTGCCTGTGCGTTGTAACACTTGTTGGGGGCCCAAAGGTGAGATAAAAATCCCCAAATAAATAAAATTCAAACCCATTGCTGTTGATGGAACTCAACTGATCGAAATTGCTCCAGCTTCCCTGGCTCTTACATTAGACAGCCTGTGCTGTTCTACCAGGTCATTAGCGATGTCAGTCATTTGTGAGTTGTTGTAGACCAGCATTTGCCCAGAGCTGACCTGCATTTGAACTGCCGAGCGAGTAGCGCTTTTGGGGAAGAATTAAAATGTTCTCCAAATACCTGCCAGCTGCCTCAAGACAAAAGCAAAGCAACTTTTCCATGGTAGGATGGAAAGAGAATGCAGCTCATCTTTGTTAAGGCTCTTCTCTCAGTATGGAGTGTCCCAAGACAGAAGGAGGCAGGTAAGATAAGAAGATTGGCTCAGTCATGGAAGACTGCAGTGAACAAACAACATTCTCTTGGGCTGTTCAATAGAATTACTCAGGTTCCTTACATGACTTTCCTCCTCAGCTCCTCTCTGCTCCTTGCCTGACAGGGCTTACAAGGCTGGAGATCAAACTCGAAACTGCCCTCCTAATATACCATGCAGATGAGGGAGGTGACCCTTGACTCCCGCCCATTAAGCTGGTCACTCAGGTTTTCACTTTTTAATCTAACCACCTCCCCAGTAGTTTTCGGTGGACACAGTTATTACGCTTGCAAAAATGCCTGTTAAAATACCTTCCTGCTTCACAAACCTAGCGGTCACAACTTCCAAAGGACTGTTTCGATTTACACCATCAAAAGACACCACATTTGGGTCTTTCGCTCTGTATGAAAAAGGTAATAATAACAGATGTCCTTTTAGTAGAATTATTAAATTGCAAAATGAAGAAAAAGCTCCAAAGACAAAACATTTAATTTCAGGAAAGCAGCTAAATGCCTACATTTTTCAGCAGAGCAGAGATTCAATAAACGCCATTGATAATTAAGGTAAAGGTATCCCCTGACAATTAAGTCCAGTCGTGTCCGACTCTAGGGTGTGGTGCTCATCTCCATTTCAAAGCCGAAGAGCCAGCGTAGTCCGAAGACGCCTCCGTGGTCATGTGGCTGGCATAACACTCCTTGCCGCAGCGCGTAGCATGCGGCTGGAACACGGAGCGCTGTTTACCTTCCTGCAAGCGGTACCTATTTATCTACTCGCATTAACATGCTTTGGAACTGCTAGGTTGGCAGGAGCTGGCCAAGCAACGAGCGCTCACCCCGTCGAGGGAATTGAACTGCCGACCTTTCGATCGACAGCTTATGATTCAGCGGTTTAACCCGCTGTGCCACCCGCTGGCCTATTGATAGATTATCCAGCCTCAAAAGTTGCTTCAGGAAATCTTATGAACAATTATTGTAAGAATTGTTATGGGCCTTCAATAGAGCAGGAAGTAAGGCTGGTGGAATACCAAGGCGATGTCTAGTCCAGCCTCAAAAGTTGCTTCAGGAAATCTTATGAACAATTATTGTAAGAATTGTTATGGGCCTTCAATAGAGCAGGAAGTAAGGCTGGTGGAATACCAAGGCGATGTCTAGTCCATTACACAGCTGCCAGCCATCAGAAATTAGGACTCCTCTAGCATCAGCATTGTGGCCCGCCCTGTTTCAGGGGCAGTCCAAGGGTGAGGCGACTGTTGTGGCGAGCTGCAGGGAGTGGCAAAAAGACTCAGGGTGTTTTTTGCCCCGAGTCAGCTTACATCCCCCTGAAGCTCCCCATGGAGAGGGTCGATCCACTTCAGAAGGCAGTGAGCCTCCTGCACTCTTTTCTTTCTCCTTCTTTGAGCAGTTTCTTTAAAACAAAACAGGAAGAGCAGGATGCACATTACCCATGAATTCCACACTTGTTTAAAGCAGGGGTGGCCAACCTTCCACGATTAGGGCCTCTGCGTTCTTAAGAGTTGTGTAGAAGACAGAATCATCTTGGCAGCTGCAAGTGCTGATGGTGCTGCTAAAGCAGCTGCACCTGCTGAAATGCCCTCACCTATACAACCATGAAAGGGCCAGGAGCATTCATGTTGAAAAGTTGGCCACCCCTGGTTTAAAGGGAACACATGAAGAAGAAGAAAGGTAAGGGGGTAGGAAGCATGCTTGCTCTTTCCACATGTGAGGAAGAAGGCATGCAACAAGGCGGTGCAAGGCAGTGGATCACCTTCAGCTGCCCCTCCTCTGTTTCCTAGCATGACCGGCTCCCCATTGGTTGTCCCAGATTAGATAAAACCACATCATATACTGATTAGTAACATAGCCAATGCACTTGCTGCTTGTGCATTGATTATTACTTCTGATTTGTACCTGATCTATATATACACTTGATTTGCACTCTACAGTATTTTGTTCTGGTATAGCATAGTAAGCAGGAACAGTCAGTTTTCGTGCTGGAAGGGAGACCAGGAAGTCACTGATAAGCTGTCATGACCCTCGGTGGCAGAGAGGAGTCGCTGTTGTGTGGTGTGGTGAGAGAACAGACTGGAATGCTGAGAATGTCAGTGACAGAGCGATGACAACTGGAAAAATGTTTCCCTGTTCAGCATGATCTGTGGCGTCCTGCAGAGAGCTCGAGGCTTGTGTTCAGCAGCTAGTGAAGATGACTACATCATGGAGGAAACCAGCTGGAATTGTAGGGTTCTATACAGAACAATATTGTAAAGATCCTTATCGGATCTAGATAAGCCTGCCTATGTAAACCGCCTTGAATAACATCTGAAGAGCAATCTAAGGATAAGAAAGGCGGTATATAAATACAGAAATAAATAAATAAATAAATAAATAAATAAGAGCATATAACTGAGGTTAGTAGTGAACTATGCGCAGGACATCTGTGATACAAATCTGTCCTCAGCCAAGAAGTCACTGGGTAGCAAGCCAGAGCCATCCATCCTTCATTCTGTAGTAAAGGGAAATGAATATGCAAGCAGAGGTACCTATGTGTGAACCATGGTAGATACGAGTTTTGCTGCTGCAAGTTGAGTTCTGCTACTCCCTGCCTTCACTCCTCTATGGCATAGGCACTGTGCACAGCCACTTCAGCTGCACTGTCCAAGGGAGCAGATGGTATACGTGCCCAAACAGTGGTGAACAGGGCTGGTCCATCCAGGAGGCCGACTGAGACAGTCACCTCAGGTAGCACACAGCAACCGTAGTCTGGTCTTAGACCTGTGACAGGAGATCAAAACAGAGCCCATTGTAAACATGGGCAGTTTCCTGCTTGTGAAATGATGCTCCGGCCTTTCTTAGGCACTCAGTGTTGCTGGGGAAGAAAACAGAGAGGGAACCTCTCAGCCAACTTTGTTGTTGTTGTTCAGTCGTTAAGTCATGTCCAACCCTTCGTGATCCCATGAACCACATCCCGCCAGGCCTTCCTGTCCTCCACTATCTTCCTGAGTTCGCTCATTTTCATGTTCGTTGCATCGGTGATGCTGTCTAACCATCTCATCCTTTGCCTTCCCCTTCTCCTTTTGCCTTCAATTTTTCCCAGCATCAGAGTCTTCTCCAGAGTGTCCTCTCTTCGCATTAGGTGGCCAAAATATTTGAGTTTCAGCCTTAGTACCTGTCCTTCCAGGGAACAGTCAGGGTTGATTTCATTTAGGATTGACTGATTTGATCTCCTAGCAGTCCAAGGGACTCTCAGGAGTCTTCTCCAGCACCACAGTTCAAAAGCATCTATTCTTCGGCGCTCAGCCTTCCTTATGGTCCAACTCTCGCAACCATACATTGCTACTGGGAACACCATCGCCCTGACTATACGAACTTTTGTTGGCATGGTGATATCTCTGCTTTTTATTATGCTATCTAAATTTGCCATAGCTTTCCTTCCAAGGAGTAAGGGTCTTTTAATTTCATGGCTGCTGTCTCCGTCTGCAGTGATCTTGGAACCCAAAAAAGTAAAATCTGTTACTGCTTCCATTTCTGCCCCTTCTAGTTGCCAGGAATTGATGGGACCAGATGCCATGATCTTAGTTTTATTAATGTTGAGTTTCAAGCCAACTTTTGCACTCTCCTCTTTCACTCTCATCAAGAGGCTCTTTAGTTCTTCTTCACTTTCTGCCATTAGGGTGGTATCGTCTGCATATCTGAGGTTGTTGATATTTCTCCCGGCAATCTTGATTCCGGCTTGCGATTCATTCAACCCTGCATTTCTCATAATGTACTCTGCATATAAGTTAAATAAGCAGGGTGACAATATACAGCCTTGCTGTACTCCCTTCCCAATTTTGAACCAGTCGGTTGTTCCATGGCCGGTTCGAACTGTTGCTTCTTGACCCGCATACAGGTTTCTCAGGAGACAGGTAAGGTGTTCTGGTACCCCCATCTCTTTAAGAATTTGCCACAGTTGTGATCCACACAATCAAAGGCTTTTGCGTAGTGAATGAAGCAGAAGTAGGTTTTTTTTGGAACTCTCATGCGTTCTCCATGATCCAGCGCATGTTGGCAATTTGATCTCTAGTTCCTCTGCCTCTTCGAAACCCAGCTTGTACTTCCGGTAGTTCTCGGTCCATGTACTGCTGAAGCCTAGCTTGTAGGATTTTGAGCATAACCTTGCTAGCATGTGAAATGAGTGCAATTGTGCGGTAGTTTGAACACTCTTTGGCACTGCCCTTCTTTGGAATTGGAACGTAAACTGACCTTTTCCAATCCTTTGGCCACTGCTGAGTTTTCCAAATTTGTTGGCATATTGACTGCAGCACTTTCACAGCATCATCATTTAGGATTTTAAGTAGCTCAGCTGGGATATTATCATCTCCGCTAGCTTTGTTGTTAGTAATGCTACCTAAGGCCCACTTGACTTCACTCTCTAGGATGTCCGGCTCTGGGTCAGTGACCACACCAGCATGGTCATCAGGAACATTAAGATCTTTCTTGTATAGTCCTTCTGTGTATTCTTGCCATCTCTTCTTAATCTCTTCTGCTTCTGTTAGGTCCCTGCCTTTTTTGTCCTTTATCATGCCCATCTTTGCACAAAACGTTCCCTTGATATCTCCAATTTTCTTGAAGAGATCTCTAGTCCTCCCCATTCTGTTGTTTTCCTCGATTTCTTTGAATTGTTCATTTAAGAAGGTCTTCTTATCTCTCCTTGCTATTCTCTGGAAATCTGCATTCAGTTGGTTATATCTTTCCCTTTCACCCTTGCTTTTCGCATTCCTTCTTTCCACAGCTATTTGTAAAGCCTCATCTGACAGCCATTTTGCCTTTTTGCATTTCTCTTTCTTTGGGATGGTTTTAGTTGCTGCCTTCTGTACAATGTTACGAACTTCCGTCCATAGTTCTTCAGGCACTCTGTCTACCAGATCTAATGCCCTGAATCTATTGTTCACCTCCACTGTATACTCATAAGGGATATGATTTAGGTCATATTTGACTGGTCTAGTGGTGTTCCCTACATTCTTCAGTTTAAGCCTGAATTTTGCAATAAGAAGCTCATGATCTGAGCCACAGTCAGCTGCAGGTCTTGTTTTTACTGTCTGTATAGAGCTTCTCCATCTTTGGCTGCAAAGCACATAATCTATCTGGTTTCGGTATTGACCATCTGGTGATGTCCATATGTAGAGTTGCCTCTTGTGTTGTTGGAAAAGAGTGTTTGCTATGACCAGCGTGTTCTCTTGACAGAACTCTGTTAGCCTTTGCCCTGCTTCATTTTGCGCTCCAAGGCCAAACTTGCCTGTTCCGTTTATTTCTTGATTTCCTACTTTAGCATTCCAGTCTCCTATGATGTAAAGGACATCTTTTTTGGGTGCTAGTTCTAGAAGGTGTTGTAGGTCTTCATAGAACCGGTCAACTTCATCTTCTTCGGCATCAGTGGTTGGGGCATACACTTGGATTACTGTAATGTTGAATGGTTTGCCTTGGATTTGAACTGAAATCATTCTGTCGTTTTTGAGGTTGCACCCCAGTACTGCCTTTCCCACTCTTTTATTGACTATGAGGGCTACTCCATTTCTTCTAAGGGATTCATGCCCACAGTAGTAGATATGATGGTCACCTGACTTAAATTCGCCCATGCCCATCCATTTTAGTTCGCTGATTCCCAAGATGTCAATGTTCAATCTTATCATCTCATTTTTGACCACATCCAGCTTGCCTTGATTCATAGACCTCACATTCCATGTTCCTAAGCAGTATTGCTCCTTGCAGCATTGGATTTTCCTTTCAACCTCAGACACATCCACAGTTGGACGTCCTATTGGCTTTGGCCCAACCGCTTCACTCTTTCTGGGTCTACTTGGAATAGTCCTCCGCTCTTCCTCAGTAGCATATTGGACACCTTCCGACCTGAGGGGCTCATCTTCTGGCGTCATATCTTTTAGCCTTTTGGTACTGTTCATGGGATTTTCTTGGCAAGGTTACTGGAGTGGGTTGCCATTTCCTTCTCCAGTGGATCACTTTTAGTCAGAACTCTCTGCTACGACCTGTCCGTCTTGGGTGTCCCTGCACGGCATAGCTCATGGCTTCATTGAGTTACGCAAGCCCCTTTGCCACGACAAGGCAATGATCCATGAAGGGGCTCAGCCAACTTTACAGAATTGCAAAACCAAAATACAAAAGTCCAAGAGTGAGCAAAGGGGGGGGGGGGGGAGGAGAGAGAGAGAAATACTGCTGGAATGACATGTCTGTTAGAGATACATGTGAGTATATTCAGATTTGGTTTTGTTTTTTAAAAGATGGAAAGCCCTGATAAAGAAAGGGTGGGACAATGCCTGGAACAGGAACTGCATACTATTTGCCCAGCCTGTTATGTCTCAAGGTCCCCAGATATACGGAAGAACCTGTGCTCACATGTTCCACAAATGCCAGAAAAAGAGCATGCTGATTTATTAGCTTTTCAGAACACAGAAATCCAAAATGACGTTTTTCAAGTTTCCTCCCAAAAAGAAACATCTGAGAATTTTCAAAGGAAACCAGCAAGTTTCTATAAGATATTTCCCAGAGGGTTTCTGCACATCTTCAGGAACACTATACTGAAGACATTACACCAAAGTAAAGTTCGGCTTGAAGCAGAAATACTGGATCATTTCAGGTACCTGAAAGATCATTTCCAGCAGAAACTGGCAACAGTGATGGAAGTGTCTATTTTATGAGGCTCTAGTTTTATAGGTAAATTCAGGAAAACTGTTATTTGAATTGAACATAATAATAGGGGCAGCCTGCAGGAGCTGCTAGCAGTATTGGCTGATATCATTCACATGAAGATCAGTTTGTACAACTGCAGGCATATCTAACGCTTGGTTCAGCCTTGGATTGGGTAACAATCTATTTGTGCGGTTTAGGAGCAGATGTACTTTCCTCCTCTTCACCACCCAGGTAATGACTCGTATCATGCAGGTGTTCTTTGAGGATAAGAAAATGTGCCCAATTGTGAGGGCATCCAGTTCATGCCATTTTTTAAAAATGGGGGGAGTGACTGCCTGGATCCGGTGTCTGTGCAATAGGGAACAGTACTGTGAGTCCTGCTGGGATGCCGCAGGCAGGCGGGGAGACAGAGACATCCGGTTTGGTGACTGGCAGGGGTGCAGGTGCATGCAACTCTGCTGGTCAGCTGGGAGGCAAAGCATGTGTCTCTGCTGACCAGCTAGGTGGCGGGGCACGTGACTTGCCCAGTCAACTGGGCAGTGATGTGGAAAAGTCTTTGGCTCCGAGTCTCAAGTCAAGTCCCAACTCTAGTCTTTTTGCATGTCAAGTCTCAAGTCCCATTTCAATTCCCTATCTTTTTATGGAAAAAAGTGAGGGTGTGTGAAGGTTGTAAACACCCCCTGCACCCATCTGCACTTCTCTAAGTTCCATTGTAGTCATTCAATGGGGCTTGATTGTGTCGTCCTGAGAAAAATCAATTCCTCTCTGATAACTCTTTAAGTAATCAACAAACCCAAAATACTGAGCTTTTTTAAGGCTGATCTACACCAACTCCGGTTGCGTTGCGTTTGCAGGCTCGCGAGCGTAGGGGACAGGACGCCCTGCCCCAAAACGCTGCCCTGGGCTCCACCAGTTTCTTCAACGCGCTTGTCCCTCCTGATTGTCCCGCCTTGTAATAAAGCTCAACGCTGATTGGCTGAAAGCCCCCTCTCATCCGATTGGTTAAACAGTTTTCTCTGCGTCCTGCCCTCTCTCTCCCACGTTCCGTGGCAATCGGTTAAAAAGGAAGCCATGCCGCTCCGCAGATGCCGCATCATGCGCCCAAGACACACTGGGATACGTGCGGTGTAGATCAGCCTTAAACTGCCCCTGAGCAATCTCTCTCTCTCTTTCCCTAACTGACCACCCCGACTGACAAAAAGAAAGTGTGGCCAAAGAACCAACTGCTGGAAAGCTTGCCTTCACTCGCCCCTCTCATCCCCGCCCCCCAATCCCTCCCTCCCACCGCCTCCTGTGTTCCTTCCTTGCCTGTGCTTGCCTCCTCGTCTTCTTTCTAGCATTGCCACATTCTTCTGGGTTCCAGTAAGAACTGCACTATCTACATAGGAACTTGAAAACGCAACTCGGCCAAAACAGGCCGAGTCTCAAGTCAAGTGGGGGGGGGCAACCCCTTCCATTTTTCTGTTCACCTACTTTCTGGCCCCAAATAAACTGAGAGCAAAGCACTGACTGCATCCAGACTGGTATATCAACAAGTTTCCCAAGCCCGCTGGGAGGAGGAGGTGGAGATGACACATGGGGGGGGGGTATTTCCCCCTCATGCTATTTTTCTGCCCACCATCATACCCCATCCCCAAGGCAGCTCACCCCTGAAGTGTCTGATTGCTGCAAATAGCCAAGAGGACAAACAGCTGCTGGGGGGGGGGGGAAACAATGCAAGAAGAAATTTCTTTTTTACAAACCACCCTTTCTATGCACTGCAGTCTCAAACTGGATTGGGGCCCCCACAGCATCTGTTTGTTTTAAAAAGAAAGAAGCACACTTCTAATCCATACCTTCCACCTGGTGGGACATTCCAATCTATTTACAGGCCACTTCTAGTGTTAAGCTGCCTGAACTACTTTAGCGGACAATTGATCCTTAAAATTGTTAGGCACGCCCCACTGAAATAATAGGGAGCAGGGGCACCAAAAGAACTTCTTCGTTGATTATGTCCATAATGACAGTATGAATGGTTCTTCTGTCAGTTTTCCATATTAAAAAATGTTTAGGGTCTTTGCACATTAAATGAATCTCTTCACAAGTCTCTTTGGCCAATGACATTTCCCAAACATCTTCATTTTTGTTTTGGAAGCAATAACATCACTGACTTCTAAACAGTTTTCAAACAAAAAAAAAAAAGGCCTGACCTCTGGATTCCAAGTGACAAGTGAAAAGTGCTAATGGGGCATTTTAAGAGTTCCACTGCAACAGATATATCTTTCCACACACTGTTTGTAGGTCATAAGTACGAACACATAATCTTTCAAAAACTACATTCTCTAAACAAGGTTATAAATTAAGCAGGTCAATGCATACAGTACAAAGGTGATGTTATATATTCTGTAGCAGAGTAGTGAAGGAGTATTTTGGTAAGAAGTGATTTATATTTCGGAGTGCAACAACTTATGCAGCAAAGTTCTCCAGCTTCAATCATTTCCTAATTAGATACATGGAACATAAGAGTAACTCAGTGCTTAATTTTGTTTTTCATATCAACCAAATCATTATTTGGTTGAATTACCAAAACAGTTCTCTTTACAAGCTTTCATGTCATCTAAAGACATTGTTCCAATCAACAAATTAGCCATAGAGTTGAAAAATCTTATTTTCCAGTTTCCAAAGGAGTAGCTGTCTTGGACCAAAGTCTTAATTTGCTAGGGAGTAAGACACACTAGGATTTATTTCTGAGTAAACATGCATAGGACTGCACCGTTCCCCCTAGGACAGCACATTTTTTCACAGTTTTGCTACAAATGAACATTGTTCATCTGAATGAGTTCATCAAGTGAGTGACAGTTGTCTGCCATCAATACCAATAACCAGGCAACACTGATCTGCGCTTAAGCCTGTGACACACTGCCCGCGTCCTGGTGCGTTGCGGTCCGAGAGTAGTGCTGTGTCGCACGCACCACACTGCGATGCACCCTGTCTACACTGGAGCGCTTCCGCACATCAACGTTCCCAATGATTGGTCATTTGCGGTACCCAATGATTGGTCGCTTGCAGTGGAGAGGGAGTGGTGCTGAGGGTCGGCTAAAAAAAAACACCTCAACTCCAATTGGCCAACATGTCGCTTGGCATCCCAACCCCACAGCACCGAACGCTGCCTCTCATTGGTCGAAGTTCAATTTGTTCACCTTTACTCGCACCACAATGCAGCTCTCCTGCGTTGCGGTGTGATCTTGTAAAAGACAAGACACACCAAGATTTTCCAGCTACGCGCGAACGCTGCTCTACGCAATGCAATGCAGCACGGCTGGTGTGTCACAGGCTTACATTTCAAAAGTGGGAGATACTAGGGCTGAAATCTTCCTGGAACCATATCCCCCCTGCTCAGGAATTCCTGGCCCTTTTTTCTCAAAGGGTCAGGGATGCTTTACATTTTAAACAATTAAATAATGGTCTTAGTACAGGACATTTGTTGTGGTACCACGTTTTCCTCCAAAACAAAACCCAAAAAATGTGACCGTCTCTCCCACATCCATCCTCATTTTCAGAAACATTGCACAGGAGAGCTGCAAAGCTAGCTGAGTGCTATAATAATCCACAACCTTTCAGGCACTGGTTAAATAAAATGCGATGTATGAGGGTGTGCCATCTTCATGGGATTTTTCTGCATGGCCTTTGGGTGTGAACTTCGCATACTGTTCCTTACAGGAAAGCTCCAGATGAACAGCTGCAGGCTGGCAGTGGCAACCAGGGCAAGTTTCCCTTAACTGCTTACACAAATAAATGAAACCTATCTCAAACACACCCGTCTGAAGTGCTCCTGATTTACTAAGGGTTCTGGACTCTTATCAGAAGCAAATCTAAATGATCACCTTGCACAAAAAGCTATTTAGATGGATAAATATTAATGAGCCAGGCATTCCTCGCATTGTGTGTGGTGGGAGGAGCTGGGGACTTCGTCTCCTGGATCCTGTCATTGGTGCATGAACTCTCAGAGAACAGAGTAAGGGTCAGAAACTGGGCAGGCAGCAGCTTCTGGGAATGAGGATTTCCGGTTGCGGAGTCCCCCATAAATACACTCATTTCAAGGCCCAGGCCAGGAACGGGTGCAGGATATTGGTGGAGCTCGCCGCCGATATCCCCACCCACTCCCAGCCCAGGCTGTTCAACTGCTGCCCTTCCTCACCGCCCGGCCCTCCCTCCCCCTGCACCAACGTACCTGCACCGGTGGGTGCCAGGTTCAGGGAGAGGCGGAGTAAGGGCTGCCAGCCTCCGCGCCAGCGGCCCTTACTGTCTGGGTGTCGAAAATGCACTTTATGGCACGTTTGTGACACTCGGTGCCTGTGGTGCCGATTTGTGCTGGATTGGGCCATAAAGCATTAAGAATGTCTCTCCGTCTTCTCTGCCATAGTGCTAGGACAGAAAAGTCCCCTCTTTACACCTTGTGGTTTTTCTCAGGCCCCAAAGGGCCTCAATTCTCACTTTTCTCATAGGCCTGCCATTCAGTCACCTGCTCTCTAGACAACTAGCTCTCTCCTTTTCCTTCACTCCTTGCAATGAACCTTACCCCTGGCTCCAGGTCTCCCTGTTACCTGGGACTGCCAGGTGAAAGATAGGTCTTGGCAAATGAAGCCCAAGGACGGATAACGGCATTTGTTCATTTTCACCCCTTGTTACATTGGCTTCTCCCTTCTCCTGGAAGTTCCTGGGAGAGGGGATCTGTCTTGTTAAAGAACATCAACTGCAAATTTGCATTGAAGGTGCTGTATATAATATCACCCACCTCTATGGTACCAGGCTGATTCTTGCTTCCTTTCCATCTCTTTGCCAAACTTTCTACAGGCTTAATATGAACATCTTCAACAGGGCCAGCTTTAAGCCAATTGGACGAATTGCTCCCAACTGGGCCCTGCACCTAAGGGCCCCCCACGCTAGGATAGTCTACTCCAGTGGTTCCCCAACTGGGGCATCGCGACGCCCCAGCCGGGAACAAAGGGTTGCTATGCCCTTAAGGGGCATGGCAACCTGTGGTGACGTCGACGGCGCGCCCGGGATTGCGCCGCCGCCGCCACCGCCGTGCCCGGGATCGCCCTTGTTACCTTCATTGGTGGGCAGTGGGTGTCTGGCGGGGGTTGTGGGGAGCCTGCGGACCCCTCCGCAGGCCTCCCCAAGCGCCGGAGCAGTGCTCCGACGCGATTGCAACCCACTTCCGGTTTTACGCGAAACCGGAAGTGAGTTGCGATCGCGTCGGAGCGCTGCTCCGACGCTTGGGGAGGCCTGCAGAGGGGTCCGCAGGCTCCCCACAACCCCCGCCAGACACCCACTGCCCACCAATGAAGGTAACAAGGGCGATCCTGGGCGCGGCGGTGCGATCCCGGGTGCGTCATCGCGACCCCTGGGAAGGCCCCGCTGCTACATAGAGCAGTGGAGGGCCTTCCCAGGAGTTAGGGAACCTCTGGTCTACTCTAGTCTTTAAATTAAAATGTGCTTAGATCCATTTGGTCCATTAACACACATGCACTTTTTTAAGCACACATTTTGAATGTTTTCCATTCTACCATAGAGATATAAAGTCTATAATAAATTTTATTTATATCTCCAATACATTTTATTTATTTCTTTAAGATTCTGTAGACCTTGGCTGTGAACCTGGGGCCCAGCAAAAAAATGCTTCCAATTGGGCCCCGCAGCTCCTAAGGCCGGCTCTGATCTTCAAACCAGAAACAGTTAACAGATACTAGTGTTCTCTCCAAGTTTCTAGAGGGCACCTGGCCCAAGTATATTTTCCAAACAGGCTGAATCAATGGAAACGACATCACAGGAAGTGTGTGGATCCCATGTCATCCCATTACTGGGCTTCAAGTGACTTTATGCAACAAAAGTGCCCCTCTCTTCCCCCCCCCCAGACAATAGAGTACTGTACAGTGTAATAGAAAACAACAGCTAACATTTCATGGAATCAAGTTATTTTGGGATCTGATGCTGATAATCAATTTGGGGTGCAGTCTGGCGAGTATCCGATGCAAATATATCCAGCATTTTTTAGCCAACTGGGAGCAGTCAAGAAATGGAGATAAGTTAAAGTGCGCTATCAATGAACCATTCATGAACTCAGATAGTGCCCTGCTTGTATATGAAGCCGGCACAGGTGGACTTTTCTGCCTGTCATTCTGGATTCTTGTTTTAAGTAGCAGTTGTGAATCATGCTTATACAGTGTGTCAGGTACTGGGAAGAGAGCTCCATGCATTTTAAAAGTCAGCATCAAGTCTACTTAAGAGAAAAAATCCCTGAAATACAGGAAGGACTCTGGATATCATTCCATCTGCAAATAACTGAATTCCATCCAAATGATAATGTGAGCCCTTCTCATAATTCAATCCATTAAAAACTGAGACATTGAAAGTCAAGCCACTATTGGGCTGCTATTTGAAACAGCTGCTCGAGCAATGTCTCCCTCTGTGCCTTTAAAATTAATTTAAGCTTTGTGACTTGCTAGATGTTGACAGACTGGACCTCATCCAGGGTTATACCACTGCTCAAGAAAGGCCCTTTTGGAGACTGAAATGCCTACAGATTTGAGCCTGGGCTTCTGAGCTCCAAACAAACCCACCAGCATACCAATGGCCAGACTTGTCTGAATTTTTCTCTGTCTCCCTTTTCATATTGCGCTTGTTTGTTTGGTAAATACAATGTTCATATCATAGGAACACAAGACAAAATGAACCATCAAAACTGCCATAACTGGGTAAAGCAACAGGTCAATCATCTCCAATGGTAGGCAAAGCTGGATGTCTCAAAAGAGTCGAGAGAACACCAAGCATTGATGAAAGGAAACATGCTCTGCTCTGAGATTTTGGACCTGTAGGAAAATGGTACTGGAAGGGCTCCAAAAATATAGAGTAATGGAAGACACCCCCAAATGCAACACCTTTTCAATGCTTCTACTATTCTGGCTTAGCAGGTCTAGATTTGATCAGTACTCAGTTGGGAACTCCATGTATACCACCCTGAGCTCCATGATGGAAGAAAAGCAGGATATAAATGTAATAAACAAATATCAATGTCACTCTTTCAGTCCCAAGAGGACCAACATGCATCATTATACAAGGTAGAACATAAATATCAAATGAAGTTGTCTCTTCCTTTCAAATATATGTGATTAAAAATTAAGGTAAAGGAGAGGAGAAGAAGCTTGCATCAGGAGGTTTTGAAAAATACTTCCTCGCAAAAGTTAGTTTCCCAAATTAAATAATAGAAAATTCAATTTGTGTTTAAGAAGCTACAGTGCCGCATTTATTGGTTAAACTGTGTCATTTGATTATACAAGAGGAGGACTTTTCTTCCAAACCCCAAGCCCCAGTGCAACAACAGAGTCCTGACTCACTCATTTCGTACACACACCTCCATGAAAGCACAAACTATTCATTTTCCATATAATACCAATTTTGTAAGCCCAAATCCAGCCAGTGAAATATGCCTATAATTTTTGACACATTAGCACCTTGTGAATTAACACCATTAACACCTACTGAATCATCTTTTTACAACCTCTTGTGCAGGGAAAATGTGGTTAGCAGCATACTATAGCAACATACATAGGCTTGCTTGCTTGCTTCCTGATCCAGGAAATGTATTAAGGAAATGAAAATGGCTGGTAAATCAGAGAAAGACTATTCCCCATCTTGTCTAGGTTTTTTAGCTATGGAAGTATAAACAACGAGGTCTGTTGCCATAATGAAAAACAGCATGCTACACTTAGGGCACAGCTATGTATTACAAACAGGTTTTCAAAGCCATGTTTACCTTGTAGCACAAATGCAGGAGTGGGAGCATTTCTGGGGGAGAATCGGTGGGTGGGAAGCATAAGATCTTCCTGCTCTCTGTTCTCCCCTGCAACCCCTCCCACTGCTAGACTAGTCAGATTTCTGGAAATGTGGAAAGCAAAGGCAAAGGAAAGTTGAGTACCCATTCCTTCTCACCGATTCCCCCCCCCCACGCAAATGGGGCCAGCACCAGCTTGCTGAAGGTCTTGGGGAAGAGGCCCTGTTCCCAAGCTTAACAGCAACAGTAGCTGGTGGCAGCCCCTCCCACCCTCCTGGTGGTTGACCAGTTCCAGGTTCACGGGATTCAGATGGTCAACTCTGGGCTCTTGACCAATGCCCAGCCTCGTCAACCTCTGACACTACCCACATGACTGCCAATGCTCCAACATTAATTGGCAAGTCCATGTTGAGGAAATGTGTTTTTCAAGGCAATGTGTAGTTTTGCCCTTAGGCTGTAATCCTATATATGATCCTGGGAGTAGGACCCACAGAACACAATGGGACTTACTTATATGAGTAGTCATGCATAGGATTGGAGCAACCAGTTTTAAGGGTATGTTTTACTGCTGCTTTGTATTTTATAGGCTTTGCTCTTTTACTATGGGGTGATTGCTGCTGGTTGCTTTTAGTTATGTTTTAATTGTTTATGTAATGGTTTTATACACCCTATGCAGGTTGTTTGTTTTAATTGTTGTAATTATTTGTTTTTAATTATTTTAACGTATATACGTATTTTAATGTTTTATTGTAAGCCGCCTTGAGTGCCCTTGCTGGGAGAAAGGCGGGGTATAAATTATTTAAATAAATAAATTCTTGTAAGCCGCTTTGGGTGCCCATCAGAGAGGAAAGCGGGGTAAAAACTGGGAAAAAATAATTGCGCAGTTAGTGTATGACAAATAGCCAGGGGTGCCACATAGGAAGGCAAGTGGAGGGCCACCTCCACCTTTCAGACCACATGTTGTTCGTCAAGTGTTGAAAGTCACACCAGCTCTTCATTATACCTGTTTAAAAACAACAATATCAGCACTCTCTATAGAAATAGTACAGGCTGCAAATTTTTATTGAGAACTGACCTAACGCACTATCTCCGAGGGCTTGCTTGCTTGCTTGCTTGCTTAATTAATTGGGAGGGAAATGGCTGATATTTTTATTTTTACTCTGCACTCTGTTTAGTGGAGCTCACAAGGGGTCTCAAGTTTCTCTAGCTGTCTCAAAGCTTATTTTGGTTTTCAAAATTCACACAGCCCTCTCTTGGGCAATGGCAACCCAAAAGCGAAGTTCAAAGTCTGCAAAGAGGCATGAAGTCATCAGACATTAATTACCAGTAAGTTACTTTAAAGTCACTAAGAAGCAGTGAGACTTGTTGCTTTCTTGCTCCATTTGTGGCAAAATCATTTATATGAATGAGATCTCAATGCAGAGAGGGTTTATTCAATTTTAACATCTGAAACTTCATTTCCTCTGTCAAGTAGGTCCATTCTTAGATGGTATTTCTAAGTCACGAAAATATGGAGAAAATACAGGGGAAATAGAAAAAACTCTTCCATTGAATTTGAGGAGATGGTGAAGTTGCTTTAGTTCACACATGCAAGTAAATCCCTTGGTTGCAGCATCAAGTGGTGAACATTTCACATATGAACGAGCCACCATGGAGCAAACACCAGAGCCAAACAATGCATGTGTTCTGTCCAGTATTAAGGTTGACATGCTTGTCAATAATTTATTTATTTATTGTTTTAATTTATTTTTCCTCAATAAATAGTAGGTATGGGGAGTCCATCCATGGGCAACTGCAAGGCAATCAAGGGGGGCAGAGAGAAAAGTCGATCCTTACTAGAGGTGGTGGTGGAGTCCAGGGGCTTCTTAGTCAGCCCTATGCAAACACGCAGATGTTGACTACCTACCAGCTTCCACTGACGTGAACAGTCCTGGCTAACCAATAAGCCACTGAATGCTTGCACTGGTGTTTTACCAAGAGCTCTCCTGCCTCTGGATAGCAGTGTTGGGCGGGGGGAAGGCATCAGTAGAGCAAAGTATGATCAAGATGTGCATCTCAGTATCCTCTGTAGCTTTTCAAGGAAATGCTAAGGCAGTGCTCTCGGATCATGTAAGGTAGATACTTGGAGAGACATAATGTCCTGAGCTGACCTCATAGAACAGGAGTTCCACTGGACTGGATAACTTCAAGCATTGTCCAGTGACGCTGGAGTCTGCAAAGTAAAAAATACATGGAATGTGATTGAATATGGCAGCATCCTGGGGGAATGTGTCAGCCAAGACATTTTGGAGATCCCAGTGGAAACACAAAGGAATTCAGTCTCAGGAAATGGGAGTAGGTTGTGTCAGGACCTAAAGAAAAAAAAGCTATCTGTGGATCTTGGTCTGTCATTAGAACAGAAAAGTGAAGAGAAGTACAAGTTCTTTGTAAATCAAGTACATGACATGCAATCCCTTGTTGTATGCTCATTAGAACCCTAAAAACAAATTCATACCAGAGGGTTTAAAATCATCATAAAATAAAGATGAAGCATTTACATAGAGCTACATTATTATTATTATTATTATTATTATTAATAATAATAATAATAATAATAATAATAATAATATACAATATTTATATACTGCCTTTCTGGTCATTGGATTTCTCCTCCGACTTTAATTCAAGGGCAAGCTGTTCTAAACCCCAAGGGGTTTTTACAATATAATAACATTCTAATCTTTCATAGAACCCTTCATTCGAGATGTTGCTTTCACAGTCCAGCTCTCTCTCTCTCTCTCTCTCTCTCTCTCTCTCTCTCTCTCTCTCTCTCTGGCGTTTGCCTCTCCACGCTTCAGCTGACAGGGCAACCTTGACTGCCACTCAAAGTGCAGCTGCAGCTCCACTCCCCCACAGAGGCTCTGCAGCTTATCAGCTCAGCGTGCCAGCAGCTCTGACAGACTTCCGGCCGTCTTGAACTGCTGTCCTTCAGATCTTCAGGCATTTGTGAGACGATCGCTCTACCAACTGAGCCAGACGTCCTGCACACATTAACCACAGTCACCTACACAACAACCTTGTTAGGTAAGTCATTACTATTATTTCAAGATTAAAGAGGACAATGGGGGTGAGGGGTGAGTGCTAAGAAATACCAGCTTGCCTAGGGCCACTTAGAGAGTTCATGGCTCAGGGTAATATTTGAACCAGGGACATCCTGGCTCCAAGCTCACACTTTTAGGCACTATGCTATATTCCACATGTACATATAAGTGCCAGTGAACCTGAAAAACAGTATCAGGTATATCCAATGGAAAGATCTCCCTGCAAATTCAAAAATCAAAAACAAAACAGACATAGGAGACTTCCAAATCTTCTCTGTGTAGCGCCACCCAGGTGTTTCTTTTCCCCGAGTCACACGTGCAACATTCCTTCCATGCCACAATACATTTTGCATTTTGGGGTGCTCACATTGTGCTATGTACCGTCCACACTTCTGGGCAATCATTGCTGCTGTACCACTGCTCAGTGAAGTAGGATTTTCTGCATTAAGAAATGCAACAATTTAAGAACGGGGAAAAATACAGGTGGACAATGGGCAGATGACGCCAAGTCACACACATGTGCATTCATAAAGAATGAGTGAAGAAAGTTCACACCCAGTTAAACGCCCCATCTGGAAACACCCACTGACTGCGTTTGCAAGTACAGGTATTGCAAAAATTAAATATATACTTTTCAAAACTGAAGAAACTTCACTCTTAATTGCAACCTATTCTATAGCTCCTGTGTAGATGCCCAGTAAATACCTAAGGCCAAACTGTGCACCTCAGTCCCAAGATACAGCACTTCATAATCCCAATTATTCCTATAAAGGTCCTATAAATGAAGCAGCACACCAGTCACAAACATTGCACATCATAGCTTTGTATTGACATTGGCAGAGCTGAACAAATCCATCAGAGAAAAAGGGGGAAACTGATGACATCACTTAGCCCTCACCCTTACACAGTGACCCACATCAAAGGCATTTTAATCACTGCCCAGAGGAATGGACATTCTAGAACGCAAAATGAATCACATTTCAAAGTCCTCAGAGGTCAGACACAGCTTCTGGCAAATCCAGAGGAGAGACGTGATGTGGACAACTTCTCTTTACAAGCAACCCCAGAGAGGCTGTAATGCTGACAATTCTTGTGAAGGACTGCCCCAAAGGGGTTAGCCAGAGTCCTTCATGATGACTGATTAATGAGATGTGATCAATGACTCCCCAGAGACACCAATACATAGATTATCTTACTGTTAACATGTCTGACCAAGAAGAAAATGTGTTATAAAAGTTTTTTTTAAAAAATGGCTAGGACAGAGTAGATGCTCAACTTGCAGCCCAATCCTATCCCCCCCATAGTATGTGATGCAGCCGCGCTGATGGACCACGTGCTGCATCCAATGGTGGGAGGCCGACCAGAAGGTCAACCAGAGCCTTCGGCTGTCTATGGGTCTCCTCAAGATCCACGCCAGCTATTTAGCTGGTGTATGTTCGAGAAGAGGAGGGTTGGGGCTGGAAAATGGGGGATATAATCCAGCATGCATGTCTGCCGAGATCCACCCCCTCCTGCCCACTCCTTGCCCCCTGCCCTCCCACTCCCTGCCCCAAACTACCCATGGTCCACCCCCGCCACCAATGTACCTGGCCCAGTGGAGTGTCTGGGCAAGTCTGTTGCATGAAACAGCAGCATGTTTCCACCAATGCTGGGCCTTTTGCACCAGCAGATCAGAAGATCAGCTGTTGCAAAAGGCCCATCGGATTGGGCATTCAGTTTCTCAACTATGCTTATTGCCAACAGCCTATGGAGCTAACCTGTGAGATGGAGAGTGCCGGAGCCTGGAAAACAGCAAGAGACTCCGTTTTCCTTCAGACATAAGCTCTGAAACTGGAGGGGTAGTGGTCTAAGAGAGCTCTAATTCAGTCCTTTTACTGAAAGCCTTTGATGGCTATGGGGTAAACAAATATATGCCTTATACATAGTCAAACCATTACCCCATCTAGTTCAGTATTGCCGCCCTACACAGAGTGGCAACAGCTCTTCAGGGTTTCAAATGGGGATCTTTCCCAGTTCTACCTGGGAATTTCTGTGTGACCAAGAATATGCTCTACCAGAGAACTGTAGCTCAATCCCCATGTTTTGTACCTGACCTTTTTCATATACAAAGATACATATGCTTGTGTATCCTTTCTCTGCAAAAAAAACAAACCTGTGGGCAATTGGAGACCGTTTTCTTTAAAGAGAACTCTCCCCTCCCTTTTACCTTCTTGTGATTATTATATGACCACATTTCTTTCTGAGACTTTAATGGCTGGATTTCCTTTCCCCAATCCCCACTTTCATTCAACAGGCCATCAACCTTCATAATACTGATTATTCCTTATCCTTGAGCCTCTTACCTGCATTCCCTAACCATCTTTTGTGATTGCCATGCTCATTCCACCCATGCAATTCACTACTTTTTTCATGTCCTTGATCTTAAACTCTCTTGAATTCACGTGTACATGCATGTGGATTTCCCCCTGCTGCATTTCCAGCCCCCCACACAACACCCCAAATGTATCTGGCCCTTTCAAACCAGTTGAGCACTGGGGGTTGCAAATGGAAGGAATCAGTGACCCCCTCCTCCAAAGTGGTGCAACAGGATCTTTTTAGATCCATGGGGACACAAGCAGAGAAACCAGGGCTAGGAAGCTCATACCATCATCAATATCCTACCAACAGCCTGAGAAAGCTGAGCTGGAGCAGCCCCTCCTCCCACTTTCCCAAGGGTTACTTAAAGGTCTGTGTGCCCAAGTGGGAGGCAGAAAAGAAGCCCAAGCCAAAGAGCTCATGCCATCAGGTCCTGCAAGGATCACCAACAACCTGAGACAATTCTGCCGTTAAATTGTTATGTCTATTGCAGTGGTTCTCAAACGTTTTAGCACCGGGACCCAGTTTTTAAAATGACACTGTATCAGGACCCACCTAGCTTTACGAGACTTAAAAAAAAGTGATCTAGAAAAAAATGTATTTATTTATTTACAAGTAAAGAGCTCAGCTGCTTGGCAATTACTTATCTGATCTTTCCATCACCTGGGACCCACCAGAAACCAGGTCCCGACCCACCAAGTGGGTCCCGACCCACAGTTTGAGAAACACTGGTCTACTGTATCTTCTCTTTTTTCTTTCACTATTTTAAATCGCAACTGCCTTGAGTGTCTTTGTAGAAAGGCAGTATGTAATTGCCATAAGTAAGTGAACAGTTATTCCATAGCCTAGAACGTTTGTCCTAAAAAGGAGAGATTGGGAGAGGGTTTTTTTTGCTAATTTCTCCCCCATCCTCTTCCCAATAAGTAGGCTTACCAGTTTTTCCCGGTGTTCAACCGGGTGTGGGGACAAAAAAGTCAGCAGTTGGCAAACCACGCTGACGACAGGACTTGGGCCAGTGGCTGGCAAACCACGCTGACCTTTCCTAACCTGTCAGCACATTTCTTTACACTATCTGGAACATGTAGAATTGTCTCAAAGCACAGCATGTTTACAGCAGCAGTACATGATAAGCTAGTAACACATTTTGCCTGTGTGAACTAAAACTTGCTGGAACAGCTTTATGCAACTATACTGTATTGTATCAATTCATTCTGCCTTTATGGAATGTCAAATCTCAATAAATGGGATCTCCAGCCAGCATTCGTGGTGCCTTCCCACCAAGGTGCCTTACACCAAGGTACCTTCCCACGGCGGGAAGCTCCCGAGAGCGATCTGGAAGTCTTCCCACGAACAGAGACTTTTGCCTTCGTGTCTTTCCATCCGTCTAACTGTTGCAACCCAATGCAACATCTGGGACACCCCCCCCCAATTAATTAATTAAGTAAAATAAATTTACTTTTTTATTTTGGGGATGTGAAGCGCCCCGTTTGCCACGCAAAGCGCAGCCGCAATTTTAATTATGTATTTAAACCAATTAATAAATAATCAATTAAAATACTAAGGGGGGCAAAGTGCCCCTTTTGTCGCGCAAAGCCCAGACGCATTTTTAAATTATTTATGTTTCCTAGTGAAATAATAAATTTAATTGACTTACCTTACCTTCTGAATCCCGTCGTGCTGCTGCTCCTCTTCTTCGCTGCTCCTCTGTCGATGACAGCAGGCCGAGCGGCCGGCCGAGAGCGCGGGGCTGCGCTCGGCCAGATCGGTGCCTCCGGCGCCGTGCTTGGCTGGCCACTCGGCCAGCCGCTCGGCCTGCTCTCGTCCAGGTGAGAGCGGCCCGAGTGGCCGGCCAAGAGCGCAGGGCAAGAGTGGGCCAAGCGGTCGGCCGAGCATGGCGGCAGAGGCACCGATCTGGTCGAGCGCGACCCCGCGCTCTCGGCTGGTCACTCAGCCCGCTCTCACCCGGGCAAGAGTGGGCCGAGTGGCCGGGCAAACGTGCAGGGCCGCGCTCGCCCAGCTCGCTGTTGTTGCCGCCGCCGCCGCCACCACCATATTCTTACCTTTTTCCCGGGAGCCGGCAACTTGGATTTCGCAAAATCCCGCGCGATCAAAGATGTCGGCGCCCAAATCTCGTGAGGGCATGATGCCCTCACGAGATTTGGGCACCGACATCTTGGATCTTGCGAGATTTCGCGAAATCCAAGTTGCCGGCTCCCGGTTGTCTTTGAGACTTCTGGCGTCAGTTGACTGAAATGACCTCTCCCTAGTTTAGCCATTTTTAGACATCCCAAGTTTTCAATTTTTTAAAAACGTATGCATGAGACTAGAACACGAGTGGCATGTGTACGTTGTGTGAATGGATGTGTAAATGTACAGTATGTGAATGGGAATATGTATAGAGTGAAGAAATAATGCACACGCAAACATACACAACACACACACACAAATGTATAAAGATTTCCATTCATGATGGTGTGAGTAAGCACTGAGAGAGCCCACTCTAAAGCAGCACCAACTGTTGCAAAACAGCATACTCTTGGAGTCCTGCAAGACTCCTCCCAGCCAGCTGCAAAACACAGATTTCTTTCTTTTTTACTGGCTACATTCCAACTCCGCACTAATTTGTCTCTAGCCTCCACTGGAGCATGTGGGATATGTGGTAGCTAGTAACCACTAACAATCAATGCTCATTAAAGAAACATCATCTAGCCACTGCATAAGCATCTTTAGCTAACTCTAGAAACATCAACTGACAATCAGTACCCATTAGTAAGCAATCAAGTGACTCAAAAGATAGCCATTACTCCACTTGACACCCTATGAAAGAACATTCATTTAACAAACTCCCAGGCTTGCTAGCATGGACATAAACAAAAAGAGTGACTGAGTAGCTAAAAAAAAATACCAGTTGGAGGAGCCAAGGATTTGATGGCCTCGGTTTTAGTTTGTACAACTATTCCAGAGGTGATTAATTGTCATAAAATTGCCCAGCAATTTTTCAAATCCAGCCACAGTGTTTGACTCAGCGACCTCTTCTAGTAGCGCATTCCTCAGGTTGACTCCATGCTGTGTGAAAGAAATCGTTCCATGCATTTCTTCTCTCTTCATTTAATGGTCATTAGTTTCCAGCCTTTGGGAAATTAGAAATAGGCCTGATCGTGTGCAGGATTTCTGGTTTTATTTGTAACTTTGCCATAACATGGAACACATTTGCTCATTTAATGAAGTCCCAGACTGGCTTGTCTTTGACATGAGCAGCAGGAGCGACAGAGGAGTTCAGAAGTCGTTTGGAAGAGGAGGAGAACGGATGCCAGGTGTTCAATGAGCAAACTGGGAAAATGCACAGGGTCAATATGACAAAAGCCAACCTCACCTACCTCAATGGAAACGTAAAATAATTCAGCTGAGTTACTCTAGATCAGGCCTGCACAAGTTGTTTGCTTTTTAAAAATATTTTAAAATTAATTTTAAGAAATGCTCATTAATCCCATGAATGCTCGTTAAATTATGTATTTATTTATTTGTTATTTAATTAATGCAAAGAAAAGAAACATCTTCCAACCATAAGTCTTTCCAAGTGGGTCTCCGACATCACCCAAATTCATTCAATTTTCCAACAAATAGTGACAATAATAAGGCAAACATGGGTATAAAATTAAAATGCGCAGGATCACACTTGGAGTAAAATTCTCCTTGGCAAGCCCAACAGAAATGAATGGGAGTGCACAGTAGCTCTCTTATATGGTTTCCTTATACACTATGCATTTAAGATTTTGAAATTATTTTTAAAGGGTGCTCCTGTAGGGCGCCCAGAGACTTAGTTCGCAGCAGGGTACAAGCACCTTGAACCATCAGGGCAACTCGCAGGCTGAAAACGTTTCTGACCTATCTTTTCTATGTTGCAGCATCACCCTCATGCTGGCCAGTGATGGTACTGCTCTCATCAGCCCTGTCAAAGACAACCTGGCAAGACAGGTACTTGACCGCCAGCTTGCCATCGACAATCACGTATATTAGCCTGCGATTCTTGTCTGCTTGATGGACCAGCACCAAGTCAGTGGGGCAAAGTCCTGCACCCGGCTCCCATGGCACCCCTACTGGCCCCTGCCTTGATGGCACATTGGGTGCCATCACTGCCACCAGTACTGAGGGTCCAGTTCTGGACCTTCTGATGGGCATAAGGCTTAATCCAGTGTCCAATCTGCTCAACTGCTGACGTCAGACCTGCTTTGATCCAGCAACCAACCACCAGTCCATCCCCAGCCATGTTTTCTGCCTCTGGTCGTGCCATCTCACCCGCCACTGGCCCTCCTTCACCATCTTCAGCCTGTGCCAGAATCAGATCTCCAGCTGTGGCCTATTCTGGAGCTTCCCTAAGGCCTGACAGACAGTCCCATTCAAATGTGCCATCTACTTTCCCTGTACCACCCAGTCCCATGTGAAAATGCACAGAAGTGAAAATTCGATGGGCAACGAAGTGAAAAACAAACAAAGGAAGAGTGGCCAGAACTTAAAGAGAGGGAATTTCAAGTGCTCTCACCAGAAATGCAAACACTTGGTCAATCTTGGTCTTTTCATGTTAATGTTAAGGTACCTGAAGACTACTGCAAGATGTACATGAACTGTTAATATTTCAAAAGCAAAATGGACTGGGCTGTAAGAGCAGATTTCTGTAATAATCTGCTTTTACAAATCAGACAGTCCAGTAAAAAGGATATTACTGCTTCCCTCATTTCTAGTAAAGTCCCTCAACTTCATTTCTCTAACATTGCTGGGTTATTTTATACAAGCCTTGATTTGTGAGGGTTGCTCTGAATGCTTTTTTTAAACAATTACCTTGCAAAGCATTCTGTTATTCTGGGACAGTTAAATGAAATGGCATCATTCTGTTTTAAAACGTTGCAGTGTTAAGTAAACTTGACCTGCAGCACCAAAGCATTCGTTTTTCTTTCGTGACATCATACCATCAAAATGCGTAGGCACATATAGCACTCTGCCATCTGCAGCTGAAAGACAAATGTAAAGCCTGCTTTAGAAATCATTAGGCCTTTTAGCTTTGCTGCCTGTAGAACAGAGTAAAGCCATGACTGATAAGGAGAACTTTAATTTCCAAATAAAAATGAGGATAAACTCAAGAACAAGATGAGTTATCAAAACTGTCATAATTACTTTTGGGAAGGGGAAATCCAAATTGTACCTTCACGAGCGCACACAGACAAGTTGGAAAGTAGGTACAATACCACCTGTAGGACATTAGGGGGCAGTGTATTGTCCAGGAGACAGGTGACTCAGAGGCTACCTGTCTCACAACCCAATCCTGTTCTAAAGATCCGCCAGGCAGCCCAGGGCCGCCCGCCGGATCCTGAGCTCTACAGCGGGCAGGCTTCCCACGGCGGAAAGTCTACTCGGGAAAGGGGACGCTTGAACCCTTCCCCGAGTGTAACTGGGGTTGGGGCCGATCGGCCTCCTCGGAATTCCGCCACCTGTTTTGCTGGCGGAAGTCAGAGGAGGCTGTGTAACGGCTCAGCCAATCGGCGGGGGTCAGGATTCGGCCGAGGCCGATCCCCGCCCCCTCCCCAATTGGCAGGGCCTATCGGCCCCCGCCGTTTGCTCCCGACCCCCCTCCGCTGGATCCTTACCTGGGTCTGGTGGCGGGCGGGAGATGGTACGGGCGGCGGAGCAGGGGAGGCCGGCCTTGCGCCGGCCTTCCCTGCTTGTGAGTTGTCACAAATGTGCCTTATGGCACGTTTGCAACGTCTTCGGCCAGCGGAACGCTCGTTCCGTCGGCTGAAGTTAGATCAGGATTGCACCATCAGACCTCATACTTTGTCCTCCTCCACCTGTGGGAGTGTGTCTGTCCCTCCCTGATCTTCCAAGCGTACAAAACGTCTCTCCAAGAGCTCTGACCAGCAACATGGAGTCCACCTGCCATGAGATTTTCATTAACCTTTGCAAAGGGAATAGCTCTAAGGCTCTCTATTCCAAGTCTAGGATCTGTACTATCAACAAAGATGTACATGTTTGGTGAATTGTAAGTAAATTATTTTTCTTTAAAACGTTTAAACTGCCTCTGCTCCTGTTTTGTTTTTTACAGCAAACTAGCAGGGGATGGTGGGGAGAACTATGTGACCCTGCAGCTGGGGTAATTGATTTTGACTTGTAATGCCCTATATAGGACAAATAATATTCTTCTACATGTCCAATGTCAGCATATGGAGCCAGCCCTGTCTTTCTAGTACAGTGGGCCCTCGCTATCCGTGGAGGAAAGCGAGGATCCACAGATACAGTACTGTAGTCCACCTTCAAAACACTGTCAAAAGGAAGAAAAAAAAACCCAATCCTTCCTTGTTGATACTTTTGCACAGTGAAATTGTGCTGTTTACAAGCCTCGACAGGGCTTCTGCAAGCTTAACAACCCACTTCCAGGTCACATGAAAGCTCTTCTCTCCCTCCTAGGCTCACCCCAGAATTCATCCTGTGGCATGACTGGGAGGAGCCTTCATGTGACCCGGAAGTGGGTCGTTAAGCTTGCAGAAGCCCTGTGGAGGCTTGAAAACGGCACTATTTCACCGCTCAAAGGTACAAATGGGGATTGGAGGGGCTTTTTTCTTGTGTTTTGGACCCCATGGATCCAGGGCCCGCGGTAAGCCAAATTTGCAGATCCCGGATCCACAGATAGAAAGGGTCCACTGTATATCGTTATTCCCCAAGCACCCTCTTGACTTGTCAATCAGTGGAGGATAGCCTATTGCAGAGTAGTAAATGAATACAGCGTAGAAGAGATGGAGCCCTGCTTTCAAAACAATGCCAGGGTAACCAAGTTGTGGACTGTAGGTGGCCGCAGAACGGAAATCAATGAATCCACTACTGTGCGTGTCATCTATTCCTCACTGGTGCCTTTTGCCCTTCTACAAAGGATTTTACTTAATGCGTATATTGAGTTAAAGGTGGGTGATTGGGAGTGAACCCCAGGACATTCATCATGACATTGATGTCCTTCTCCATGGCTTCAGACGATGCCTTCCATAGAACCACCTGCATTGGTGGGGTAGACTAGTCCTTCATTCCAGAAGAGTCACTTGTTGTTAGTCTAGCACAAAAACAACTGAGCCCTGTGGAAACTTATAAAGTAAAAAGGATATGGTGGCATTGACTTTTGTGGACTACAGGCCACATTGTCAGATCATGGTCTAGAGCAGAGGCTCCCAACCTGTGGTACTTCTGCCAACTGCTGGGGGTACTCGGAGCGCATGACCACTGGAACTCCACTCTGACGCGGCGCTTTTGGTGGCACATTTTTGCTCCGAAGAAGCTCTTGCCTTTGGCTGATTCTCTCAGGAACGCTGAGAAGCATCCTCCCACCCGCCCAGAGCCTCCTCCCTGCATTTTCTGGCCTCTGAAAACCCGGAAGTAATTGGTGATGATGTCATAGCAAGTCACTTCCGGTGGTACTCAGAAGGAAAGTGGCACCGGAGGTGGTACTCGGCCAGGAAGGGGTTGGGAACCCCTTGTCTACAGAGTTGGAATATTTACTTACACACACACACACACACACACACACACAGAGGGGGGGGGTGGCGCAACCTGGAATGCTACCTGATGCAATTTCTGGTTCACCACCTCTGCACTACCAAAAAAAAAAAAAAAACCAAATCCTGACCATGCTCCTCACATGCTGAAGAGCCAGAAGTCCTGCACCTCTGGGTTTCACAGCAGTGCACAAGGAACACAGTTAGGAGGGGAATGATCTGCTTCTCACGTGAGTGAGCAAGCAGCAGATCATTGCGACTTGCACTGGCAGCAGGTTGGAGGGAGGTGGCAGCAGATGCAGACGAAAAGCACCCTGAATCAGACCCCTTGCACTGCCACTGATGCAACTCTCACCAGGTGACCTCATGGATGGGCTGGATTAATAATAATCAAGGATTTGGGCCTACAGGCCCTGGAATGTGTGGTCATACCAAAGGTCCTATGCCTATAGGCATACATTCATGCAGTGAACGTTACATGCAGTGTGTGGGTGCCTAGTTTGCCCAGTGGTGGAAGCAGCAGTGGCGAGTGTACACCCCCTGGGGGGGCTGCCGATGCGACACCCCCACGTGACACAACACGCCACACCCCCTGGGGGGGTCAATCAACCACCCCCCGCTGTTTTGCTTACCTTTTTGGAGCCAAACGGCTCCAGGGCAGGCGGGAGGGCCCAAAGAGAAGACGGCCAGCACGAGAAGACAACTACAGTGGAGGGGATGCATCCAGGAGGCAAGTACACCCCCCTCCGCCGCCACGTGCGCTTGGGGCCCACAGCCCCCCGCCCCTACCCCAACGATGCTACTGGGAAGCAGGAGAGGTATGCACCCAGTGGAATATGCAGAATAAGTTAGGAGCAAACAGGGTTCACTCCAAACTGTAAGTGTTGTTACTCAGACAGTCTGAATAACGAATAGGGTTCACTCCAGACTGTTTATTAAGTAAGTTCTCAAATGTTGACTCACTTGTAAGCCAAGATATTGTTGGCATGTTTGTGAAAGTCCAAAGACACACAACACACAATGAACGGGATGGATGGGAGGACACAGTCCCCTCCCCCACTGCACCCCGGTCCATTTAGAATCTCATCCAAACTGACCCTCTGATTCGCACTTTGGTTCTTGTGTGTGTCTCCCTTTCTTTTTTTAAAACATGTATTCTGCAGAAAAGTCAGTGATAATCCAGAGGTGTTGGAGCAAACATTTGTTTGTTTCCCCCTCTTCTCCTCTGCATGATATTTTATAAAGTCGTTTAGGTGCTATGTGAATGATCAGCAGTCAAAGATTAAACACTGGGTCATTGCCCTGATATTTCTCAGCCCTTCAGAAGAGGAAGAAAAAGCTCCACTCGGTTACGCAAATCAAGCAGCTGTGTTGCAAGAATACCCCCCCCAAAAAAAACCACACTCCAAACCCCAAAAACTATTAGCTGCTGGCCAAAAGCCAACAATCCATTAATGACAGCCTGGTATCTCTCCAGGAATGTAAAATGTTTAACTGAATAAACATTAAAGCAGGAAGTATTCAGCTTCTGTCACTAGGTGAAAACTTCAGTGTGATCCTGCCCTGAAAGAGCTCAGAAGTGGGCAAGAAAACTGTGTTAAGCTGATAAAAGAGCTAGATGGTACCAGGAGAAGCCAGTGAGATGTATTCTTACTCTGTCTTACAAAGCATGATGTATGAGGTATGATACTTTTATTGGATCAAGTCACTGGTGCTACATAAAGGAGAGAAGAAAGAAGGATATCGGCTGAGAATTCACAACAGATAATATTTGGTAATTAAATCTCAGAATTCCTGCACATTTTCAAGGTGGGCAAAGAGAGACAACACATGAAAGTTAAGGCTTAAAATACGGGGGAAAGAGCAGATGGAGAATATTTCTTCCACATGAAAATGAAAACTAATTTGAAACTAAGATTAAATACAGGGCTATTAACCAATTAAAAGTGTTTTAGTTGAGTTAAAGTACCAGTCTTTTAACTGAGGTATCAGTTAACAAATTACAGTGGACACCACCTTACGATGATAATCTGTTCCGGAGACAGCAATGCATTGTGCAAATATTGTATTGTGAACCCAATAACACATTGTTTTTTGCCAATTCGTTCCAAGAGTTCAGAAAATTGAAGTTTCTGCCACAGATCTAAGCCAGGGGTTCTCAACCTTTGGAGACCCGGGTACCCCCTATCATGGTCCAATTTTCTCAAGTATCCCCTGCTAATTAACTGGATTAATCCATTAATTAATTAGGTAATTAATCATTTAAATAAAGTACTAGGACAATTTTAAATGTGAAAAAACGCCTTATTTAACTGTGTGTGTGAGTGAGAGAGAGAGAGATGCAAGGATCTCTTTTTTTCTCCAAGTCACACTTCCCAAAATCAGCTCGTCCCTCCCCCACCCACCCAAAGTACATTTTCCAAAGTACAAAAATAAGCCCAAAACCAAAATCAGAGACACAGAAGGGCTCTGAAAATAATTAAAATTTAAAATCCATGTTAATTAACACTTAATTAGCTGCTGATGGGGCAGATAAGGGGCAGGGCTTGGTGTACGCCCAGCAAGAGGTCCGTGTACCCCTAGGGGTACCCGTACCACAGGTTGAGAACCTCTGATCTAAGCTATTTCCCTCTCTAAAAGATGATTTAAAAAGGTGCCTGCTACACTCTTTAGACACCATGGTTATCAGTTTACACAATGTTGTAATTAGAAAACAAAAATTAAAAGGCTGTATTCTTCCCCCCAGACACACAGCCACGTTAAAAACATTGCTATTGGTCAAGATGTTACCAAACACTTGCATTTGCATTGCTGATTGGCTTATCTATCACCCACGAGGTCCTATTGGCAGTGATTGTGAGTCCATCATAAAGTGAACAACATATAGTGAACCTTTTTATACTATAGGATCCACTGAATATCTAAATGAATTTGCATATTGCCAACATGTGAGTACAGCTCCTTCTTTGAGATAGCAAAAGGCGCTGGAGATAGCTCACAATTTTATAAGCAAATACTGCAGGGTTGCACCCATGAGGCCGGGTAAAGTGCCTGCCCGCCACCTCCACCAGCCCACTTCCCATCCATCCATCCATCCATCCATCCCGCTCTGTGTTGCCTCAATCCTCTTCTTACACATCTTCCTTCAAGGAGACTGAGAAGTGGATTGAGGCAGGGAGACCATGGTAGTGGTCCACCTCCTTCTCCAGCACTGCTGTCAAAGATCACACTGACAAGGTTGGAGAAGGAGGTAGAGAATGCGGTAGCAATCCTCTTCCCAAGAGCTATTGGGAAGAGGATTGCCATCTTCCCTCCACCATTGCTGCGTCCATTGGAGAAGGAGGTAGAGAATGCGGTAGCAATCCTCTTCCAAGAGCTATTGGGAAGAGGATCGCCATCTTCCCTCCACCATTGCTGCGTCCATTGGATAAGGAGGTAGAGAATGCGGTAGCAATCCTCTTCTCAAGAGCTACTGGGAAGAGGATTGCCATCTTCCCTCCACCATTGCTGCGTCCATTGGAGAAGGAGGTAGAGAATGCGGTAGCAATCCTCTTCCAAGAGCTATTGGGAAGAGGATCGCCATCTTCCCTCCACCATTGCTGCGTCCATTGGAGAAGGAGGTAGAGAATGCGGTAGCAATCCTCTTCTCAAGAGCTATTGGGAAGAGGATTGCCATCTTCCCTCCACCATTGCTGCGTCCATTGGAGAAGGAGGTAGAGAATGCGGTAGCAATCCTCTTCCAAGAGCTATTGGGAAGAGGATCGACATCTTCCCTCCACCATTGCTGCGTCCTCCTCCACTGCCTCTTTATCCCTCTACCACTTCTTCAAAAGAAGCTGGGAAAGAGGATTCTGAGTCTTCCTCTTCCGATCCCTATCTCCCCCTGCCCAGCCTGTTTTGAACTGGTGGGCAGATGAGGCAGCAGAGTGTGAGGCATGTACACAATGAAGGACACACACATGCACAGGAATCAAGGAACAAAGAGGGAGTGGGAAATGGGGAGGAAAAAAATTGGGCCCTTCAGATGCCAGATCTTTGGACTGGGCTTGGAAAGGTGCGACCTATAGTAAGATAGAAGAGCTGTCTTTAATACTTTTCTTTTTCATTCTTTATTACATTTGCACACTAGATCAGGAATAACCTCAAAAAATAAAAGAGCGTGTCCTTAACTCTCAGCATTACCAACTAAAGTTTACCCTCACTGATTACATTTGGCCCTCACCTATCCATCAACTCATGCTTTAAGCCCTGTTCAAGTACACGTCCCCCCCTGTGGAGATGAACACATAAGGGCTTCCTGGGAGGACAGCAACACGGCCAGCCCATCCATGAGGCCAACTGAGGCAGTTATCTCAGGCCACATGTCTGCAGCAGGTGTCCATTTCCTTTCTCTACCCACCTCTGCTGCTGTTCCTCCTACTGCCCTGTTCCATGGGTTCAAAAAGGAACTAGGGAATGGAGCAGAAGAGGAAGTATGGAGGAGAAAAGAGTGGTGGGCCAGTGGCGCAGTTAACCACTAGGGGGCCTGGGGCAGCATCACGTGCTACCAGGGGCAGGATTCAGTGACGCACCCCTAGGCGGCGTCACTGATTCACGCCCCCACCAGCGCCGTTTCCGGCCAGAAAGCAAAACCTCCCACCCGCGTTTATCAGCCGGATAAGGCTACCCAGAGCCCAGGCGGGCAGGAGGGCCCAACTTCATGGCTGCGGCAACGAGAAAAAGGCTGCCGCCGCTTTTGCCATGCGCCACCGCCACTTGCTGCCCGGGGTGGGGGAGCGTACTGCCTCCTACCTGGGGTGTGTTGCTCCCCCCGTCCCATCTATTCCTATGACTCTGTGGTGGGCTAGAGTGTTGGAAGCAAGTCCTTCCTCAGATGAAGAGTATCAGCTGCTACACTGCCAGATAAGGGCAGCATTTAGTGCACTGCCTCCGGTGACAGGAGGTCTTGGGCCAGCCTTGCACAGAGAAGAAGCATGCCCCACCCTCTCTGTGATGTCATCATGGAGGGTGGCAGTCATGGGGAAATATCTTCCCCATGTTTAGCACTTGTTGTGGCTAACAAACTTCAAATGAGCATGTGATTGCCACATTCTGATGAAACACTCACGCATTTGACAAGGTTCTTAACTGTATGGGTTCTGCAGCCATGTCAATGTAAAAATAGAGAAATAAAATCCTTTACCGCTTTTGTTGTTTGTTTAGATTTCTTTATATTGTGCAGGTGTCACATACACAGAAAAGGTTTTCTTACAATAACAACAACACGGGATCCTACTTCCCAAGCCGACGTTTCACTCCATTCACGGAGCTTTCTCAAGGCAATTTGGCAGTAAAAAACTGCTGGATGAAAAAGAATGTTATGGAGTGGTGACAGTTAAACATCAGTCTGTTGCTCAAAGTTAAAGGGACCCACTACTTTTGTCCTCAGAGTTATTCAACACTTATTACTTTGGTTATTCAAAATTGGCATCCATATCCTATTAGCATATGTCATTTCCTGCTGGCGGTTCAGTAACTTTGAAGATTTCGTCTGGGAAATCATTAGAGCCTCCAAATTTAATCTATGTTTTAATCTGGGTTCATGAAACAAGGCACGTGCATGCTCAAACATTATCCTGTGTCCTGATTCTGTAGAGCAACTGCTACACAATCCCAAGGACCCCAGACCAGCGTTATCTAACCCCGGAGTATATGAAATTGGCTGCGAATGTGGGAAAGTTTATCTGGGACAAACGAAAAGACCAATAGGGGTCCGGGTACGAGAACATCAAAGAGCAACAGATGCAAAGCAAGAAGAAAAATCAGCAGTAGCTTTGCACGCGAAAGAATCAAACCGTGTTGTTGTTATTGTAAGAAAACCTTTTCTGTGTATGTGACACCTGCACAATATAAAGAAATCTAAACAAACAACAAAAGCGGTAAAGGATTTTATTTCTCTATTTTTACATCGACATGGCTGCAGAACCCATACAGTTAAGAACCTTGTCAGTTACCCACAGCCATGAAAATCTGCATGCAACATTGACTCACGCATTTGTCTCCATGAGGAAAACTTTTTTATGGGTGCCTTCTGCTGATGGAACTACTGTTCCATCAATGGAAGGCCCTCTCTGACAGTGCTGCAGGTGCAGCATCAACGCACGCAAAGCAGCCGCCAGCACAAATGGCTGGCAACCACCAAAACACCCAGCCACCACTGAAGGTATGTTGGTGGCGGGAGTGGGCAGACAGAGAGTAACGTGGCATGTTGGGGAGGATGGGGGTGGATCCTACAGCAGTCATGGATGCCGAATTTTATCCCCCATTTTTCTGCCCACCCCACCCCCTGGCTCTCCTCAGAATTGGACCAGCTATACAGCTATGGGTCCAAGAAGACCCATAGGCAATAGGGCAGCCTACTGGGGGTTACATTTTATATATATCTCAAACAATTACCTCCTGCTGGGTGTCCAATTGCCCCCCTCCGGCATGCAGCACAGCCTCCATTGGCACAGTTACATGCTATAACATGGCAAGGGACAGGACTGGGCAGTAGAGCTTGCAAAGCTAATTGAATAGCCTTCTTCCCCATAAAGTTCAGTCCATATTGATACAGAATTTTTTTTTCCTGAAAGCCCCACTGTGATGAGTGGGTGGCCAACAAACTTCAAGGAGAATTTACCAGTGGATTGTGTTCTTGGAGGGAAAATTCTAAAAATATTTGGGAAAATAACTGTTATTGCAGTGATGGAATTGCAATGAAAAAGGGTAATTGTAAATAAAAGTGGTCACAGCTGAGTGGCACATGCTTTGGCTACAGAATATTCCAGGTTTAGTCTGCTGACATCTCCAGATAGGACAGATTATGTCTGAAAAGTTGGCAAGCTGCTGCCAGCCAGCGCTGACAAGACTGAGCTAAATGAACCAACGGTCTGACTCAGTATGAGGCAGCCTCCTACATTCCTAAATAGTGGTTTCTCAATATTTTCTTTAAATGTTTCGTGTTTGTTGCTCCAAAATTAGTTCTTTGACCAGCAGAGGCTGCAAGAGGCCTCTAACTGCCACAAACTAGACCACCAGAAAAAACTGCAGGCATCATAGCCATTTGGGCCATTGCTGTTGAATGCACTTGCCCTCATTGCATAAAACTCAAAATGGTGCAAAAGTTTTAAAAAAATAATTTGAAATCATGTGTTTCAACCAGCTCCTCCAAATGCTGATCTATGATAGGAAGCCACAAATACTGTTCTATACTTCTGTTCACCTCCGTAATGTTATTTTTTAAAATGTCATTTAAGAATGCCATAAATGCCTTAACAGTAACTTGCTTGAATACCTTTCCTCCTCAGCTGTTTTGTCATTCTGTTATTTGTTACATATTTCATAGCTGGGAGGAACATTTGGATGGATTAAAAAAAACTTCTGAAATTTCCCCAGATGTTTCCACATTTTTACTTCTATCTTTGCTATCACAAGGGAGAGACACTTTTTTCATTTTATAATGGACCTAAAAATGGCCTATGAACAGTCAAACAACAAGTGTGGCATAATTCACCCAGCCCCACAACAAACAAGCTTTCCTTTTGTGTAAATAATATTTAAATTGTTTATGCCAGCATGAAGGCTCCTTTATAAATATTCATTATGGTTGTAAATGTGATGTTGCTTACATTGGAATATGCTGCATACTATCAATAACAAAAGAGCCAATGTTTATTTCAGGCATCTTGCAACATGGTGCCACCTGTCTCTTCCCTCGGGTCACACACATATTTCTGCAAAAATTGCTTTCTACTACCTTAAAAGGAAGGATATCTATGATTTTGAGGAAAGTGAGTGAAGCAATTACGTTGTGCATGTTGTGTCAAGCTAGGTCAGATAACAGCCTTTGTGGTATGCATGCAAAACTCATATGCTCAATATAAACTGTTATCCACTATCAGCATCTGCTTGACCTAAGGTGCTTATAGGCTCTAGAAAACTCTACAATAGAGAAGTTTCATTCACAGAAGCAAATCTAAGATCTCAAACCCAACCTGAGAGAAGCAAATGCCATTTGGAAATATATTTTATTGGTTGATTGGCTCAGTCCCGAGACATTAGGAGGGGAGGAAGGATGAAAACATCCTGCAAACTCAATGAGAAGCAGCCATGAGTGTGTGCAGAAGGGGTGGGTGGGTTGCTCCATACTTGGCAGTTCAGGTATCTCACAGCATTAGACACAGGAGTGGGTGGTAGATGCAATGCAGCTATCATCCTACACTCTCCTACAAGAAGTGCACCCATATGGTATGAAGTCTGAAAACCATCCAACTTCCCTAACAGAATTTATTCTGCTAGCAATGGGAAATCACAAGGTAGCTTTTTGTTTCAGCACTTGACAGCAAGTAGAAAATGGTGAATGCCAAACCAGAATGGATTTCTCATATCTTCTGCATGTGCATATAACTGACTCATAAGCACATACTTCACGGTCCAGAGTCAACAGCTGAATGTTTTCTAGGTGTGCCCTAAATGCTACATTTGGCTTTAAGAAGGATTTGAGTGATATGTGACCCTCAAATACCAGAAATGACCCGACTCTCACACCACCTTATTACTTTACCAGAATTCATAACACAAACCTCTTTTCCAAATTGAGAGCAGGCATCCCGTTTGAGAAGACGAAGTAGAACAAAAGCAGAAAGAAAGAAAAAAAACCAAATGCAAAGTGTTTCCTTCTGAATCATGCTCTAACCCACTCTATTGCATCATATCACAGCCCAGCTGCACAGAACGTAACACTGCATAAAACAAGATTGATCTTAAGGACTTTCAGCACCTTGGGTGAAATAGTAAAATGGTTCCCCACCTGCCTCCCAAGTATTCTGAAGTAACATGGCCTGGCAGGTTCTTTTCAGCTATCTTATTTAGCTTGTGGTGCCTGATCATCAGGGCTATGTATCTACTGCAATTTCTCCAGGACACAGAAAAAAACAGGATGTTGTGCTGGGTATGAAATCCAGCTTCCTAGCAATTTCAGTATTCTTTCTTTTAGTTAAAGGAGGAGTTTCTAGTCCTGGTGGTTCCCAGGCAAAGACTCCTTTATGGAAAGAACTTAAGCTCAGTAGCAGCAGAGCACCTGCTTTGCATTTATTTTTTTATTTTTCACATTTTTATACCGCCCTTCCTCCAAGGAGCTCAGAGTGGTGTACATATTTCCTCCCCTCCTTTTTGTCCTCACAACAACCCTGTGAGGTAGGTGGGGCTGAGAGATAGTGACTGGCCCAAGGTCACCCAGGAAGCTTCGTGGCTGAGCGGGGATTTGACCCTGGATCTTCTAGGTCTAAGTCCGACTCCCAAACCACTACACCATCCTGGCTTAGAAAGTCCCAATTCAATCCTTGGTATTTTCATGTAGGACTCCTGTCTGAAATACTGTACTGCAAAGCCACTGCCAATCAGAGTAGACAATACTGGATACAGGCTGCAATTCAGTACACACTTACCAGAGAATAAGTCCCACTGAAATCAATGGGACTCACTTCTGAGTTGACAGACATAGGATTGCACTGTAGGTAGACCGATGGTCTGAGTTAGTGTACGGTAGCTTCATATGCCCGGCTTCAAGGTGTGAAATACATTCTCACTTTCTCTCTCTCTCCCCCTCCCTCTCTCCAATAAAATAAGAGGCAGCGCTTGGTGGTATCAGGATATGGAGCCTGGTAATGTCATGCAAATGCTCTAAAGCAGGGGTTCCCAACCCCTTCCTTGCCAAGTACCACCTCCAGTGCCACTTTCCTTCAGAGTACCACCGGAAGTGACTGGCGATGACATCACCACCAGTTACTTCTGGGTTTTCAGAGGCCAGAAAACACAGGTAAGAGGCTCTGGGCGGGTGGGAGGGCCCTTCTCAGCATTCCTGAGAGGCTCGGCAAAAGGAAGGAGCTTCTTGGGAGCAAAAATGCACCATCAAAAATGCCGCATCGGAGTGGGGTTCCAGTGGTCTGAGCACTACCAGCAGTCGGCCAAAGTACCACAGGTTGGGAACCCCTGCTCTATAGGAACAAGGGTTTCAGGCTTTTCTAAAAGCTGAGCATATATATGCCTTTCAAATATGCATTATATTCGTATCAACTGATTTTTAACTGATCATATTTTGAATTGGGAAAGAACCAAGGGCCAGCATTAGCATTGCCCATTTCCACATGAGCCAAGATACAAGTAAAGTGGACTGAAGCCCTCTTACCCCCCCCCATGTAAACAGCAACAGAGGCGAGAGAGAGCCCCCCCTTTTGTGCATCTCAGCGGTTCATTCTCATTTGTCCATCTGTTACATACAAGAGCAAACAGCTAAAGTATGGGAAGAACTGTGACATAGCCTCTGTTGTTGTTCACACTGGAAAAAGTGAGATTAGAGAGGCTTTTGGCAGTCTCAGCTTTGTGAATACAGCTGAGGTGCGCAAGGGCATGTGAGGGGGCTTGGGACGATCCAAGGGGCCAAATGGGAAGCCTCTGGGGGTCAAATTCTACCCCCTAGCATCCAGTCATCTATTACCTCCTTTTAAAACATGGGTTGCGTACTTAATGAAAAGGGCAGCCATTTTTTTGTACTGTCTCACAACACAATTGGGGAAGTTGGTTCAGCAAATCTTGCTCCCTCTTCTGGCCAGCAATGTATTTATCAAGAGAATGTATGCCCTGCTGTACAGGCAGCTGCTTCCCAAAGCGGCTAACAAGGTTTAAACAAAACCCTATAATAAGCAGCAACAGAACGGTACAGCCAAGAAAATGTATAAAACCCAAAAAAATCTAAAAAGTGGACAAATAAAAAGATCTTTGCCTGGCATCAAAATGATAGAGTTGGTGTCAGATGAGCTTCCCCTAGGGACTGCACTCTAGAATCAGGGTGCCTCAACAGAGGCAGCCATCGGCCTCAACTCCGATAGTATGGGAATCCACAGTGGGGCCTCAGAGGCAGATCTTACGATCCAAGCCAATTGATGTGGGAGAGGGGAGATGGTCCTCAAGATAGGCTGTTTAGGGCTTTGCAAGTTAAAATCAGCTCCTTGAACAAAAGTGAACTAGGAGCCAGTGCAGCTGTTATAAAACAAGCACCCCATGACTACATAACTCATCCTTCAAGAGAGTGCAACCAGATCCTCAATCGGATGAACCACCTACTAACAGCACCTCCAACTTATGAAGATTAAGCTTCAGGTTGCTGTCGTTCAAGCAGAACATTTATTATTAATTATTATTATTATTAAATATATTTATACACTGCTTTTCAACAAAAATTCACAAACTGAACGGCTCATTTCTGATCCCAGACTCATTAAATATTTCCACAGCTTTACAGAAAATGGATAAAAAGGAGAATGAGAATTGGGTGTCATAGCATACTGATAACACCATCCGCCAAATCCCTAGTTTTCAAAAAAAATGGAGCCCAGGGACACAATGCAGCATATCTGCTATGGGGCAGAATAAGCCCCTATCCTCTGAAGATAGCCATCAAGTAGGATCAGTGCCTCAATTCCTACTCAAAAACAGCTCTGGTGGAATCAATGGTATTGAGAGACCAGAAGAACGAGCTGTCTGTCTCTGGGCATTGGTCATCCATCAGAACAACCAAAGGTGTTTTCGTGCAAAAACCAAGACAGCAACTAGAATTGTCCAAAACCACATTATCTGGTCTTTCAACATGCTTTCAAACACAGAATCAAACAGAGCATTTGAATAAGAGAATCTGAAACAGAGAACACACCAGTTTGCATACAAAACAGAAATGCCCTTGTTTAGATGCTCTTCCATAAAATACATTTTAATTTTTACTCTGTAAAATGGCATTTTTACATTAGGAGGCACAAAACTCTTTTAGTGCCCCTGGTTGACACAACGTGGGAAAGAATTTTATAATTGTTTTTGAATTATTTTTATATGATGTGTTACACCTTCTCAGGACGGCATCTTTTGCTGTCTGAGGTCCTATAGCTGAAGTTGACTGGGACTGAACCTAGGACCAACGCATATGCTCCATTATGGAACTATAGGCATATACAAGATGACAGACAGACAGACATATATAGGTATACAAGCAGACCCTGCTATATGATCCTTATACCACAAAACAAGAGCAGATGGATCACATGATAGACTGAACCTACTCACAAATGTTTGCACATAGGTCTTGGTATATACCAGGGGTGGCCAAACTGCAGCTCCTGAGCCACATGCGGCCCCTTTGACGTGCTGTATAATGTATGGCTCTTGGAAATACGTTGGCCGAGCTCCTTTTTGCATCACAATTAATACAAAAGGTAAATAAGAAAGTTTCAAGCTTTATAGTTACAGTATTTACCAGGTATAAACTGAATTTATACCTGTCCACTGGATTAAAACGCAAGTTTAATGTTCATGGTGAGTAAATATATTTAAGAACTGAAATGCTTCTTAAATATTGCAGCTGTCAAATATTTCTCTTACAGCTCTCAAACATCTGAAGTTTATCATATGCGGCTCTTACATTAAGCAAGTTTGGCCACCCCTGGTATATACTACAAGCATCAGATTTGTTCCTTTAATAAGGAACAATAAAATTATTAAGGAATAATAAAATTGTTCCTCCACTGTGTGTAAAACCGACATACCAGGATGTAACATGAGTTTCTGCAATGGGGTTCTCAAATTATGAAGATGCTATGAATATCAACACATAAGAGTGACAGTAAAATAAATGGATCCAATCCCACACCCCTTTTACTCGGTTAAACACACAAAACTGAAAACATTTACCTACAAATCCGTGAAGACAGACATTCTAGGGAGGAAGCTCTTGTTTCAAATATAGTTTCCAACAAAGTGAAGGCATTTTATGAACATTTAACTTTAGTTCATACTGAGAAAAAAAACTGTTGGTAAAAGATGTGCAAGATGTACTATTAGAGAGGCAAGGGCAGGGATTGCTCACATAGGCACCATTTCTTTCTTCTGTCGCCCAGGCAGGCACCAAGAGCATAAGTAACGATGCAAAGTAAAGGATGCTAACTGGGCAAGAGGCACTTTTTCAATTGGTGCTCCTCTTCTATTTAGCAGGGGGAGAGTAACTGCCCCCCTTTCACCCCAGCACAGTGTCTTTTCTGGTGGCTGTTTGCTAGTGGTGGTCTGCATCTTTTTTAGATTGTCAGCCCTTTTGGGACAGGGAGCCATTTAATCATTTGATTTTGTCTGTAAACCGCTTTGTGAACTTTTTGTTGAAAAGCGGTATATACTGTATTTCTTCAATTCTAAGACGCATGTTTTTTCCCCAATTAAGCATTTAAAAAAATGGGGTGCGTCTTAGAATCAAAGGTCTCCAAAAAGCACCCCAAAATGCTATCTTCTTACTTACTGGGGCTTGCGGGAGCTTCAGGGAGGCCTGCGCAACCCTCTGCAGGCCTCCCTGATCTTCAGTTCGGCAAAAAACGGTGATTTTCAGCCATTTCCGGTTTTTGCGAAAACCAGAAATGCCCAAAAATCGCTGTTTTTCGCCAAACTGAAGATCAGGGAGGTCTGCAGAGGGTTGCGCAGGCCTCCCTGAAGCTCCCCCAAGCCCAGGTAACAAAGGAAATGGCACTTTCTGACGGGGCCAGAAATGCTATGCAAAGGCAGTGCACTCAGTCATCCTCAGCTACAGGAGACACGCTGGGGAGAGTTGGTGCTGAGCAGGTAGATTTAATGAAGAGAGGCGAGTCTTACAATTGATGGATTTTTTTCCCTGCTGGTGGCGCTGAAAGTAAAGGTGCGCCTTAGAATCGATGGCGCCTTAGACTCGAAGAAATACGGTAAATACTGTTAATAATAATAATAATAATAATAATAATAATAACTACCCTCATTTCTAAGCACACATGCAAATTATGCCTCCTGCCATAAGATGCCAACTTCTGCACAGGATAACCCACTAGCCAGTGGGACTTATTTCTAAATAGTGGGTGCACTTCATAGGGTCAGACACGCTACACAGCACAATCCTAACCATTGCATTTTGCAGTGCAGGGGCAGTCATTGAGGCCTCTTCAAGGTGAGGGCACATTTGGTCCCTTACCTTGGGGCTGCATTGCAGCTGCACCGGTGCTGGAAAGTTGGTTAGGATTGCACTGCCAATAACTTTAAAATGAACACAGTTTAAGCAGCTAGCTCTCGACTTACATCCTATAGACTTCAAGTGGAATAAAGTGTGTGCCTAACCTTTTCTAGATTGCACCCAGTTACTTCAGTCTTGTGTCTTTGCATGCATGGGACCACCACCAAGTATGAACAGTGCACTTGGCCACCCACAACCGATGCTCTATTTTAATAAAAGAAACTGTAAAGATGTCCTGCCTCCAATGAACGGCTCTGGTGAAAACACATTATGCACAAGAGCTCTGCATGAGCATTCCAACACAAAGCTACAGGTCAGGGTGATTGCGTTTCAGATGTGAAGATTAGTTCTTCCTGCATGAAACCGCTATTCATGTCATGACTATTACCTAAGACAACATTTTTCTGGTGTATTTGTATTTTTCTTTACAAAATTAGTACTTTTTTCTCCAAAGAATACATGTACTCAACACAACTTCTATTTGTAAATATTTTCTCCTCTTTTGCTGATAGTTCCCCACTAGGTGAAGGTTGCACAAAATCCTTAAGTGTAACTTCCATTTTAATGAAGTCCTTAAATCTCTTAAACTTACCACTAAGAATATAAAAAGATTTAACGTCCAAAAGCCTTTGAAGATTAGGTTTTTAAGTGGTGCTTGTTTCACGCTGACGGCATTTGAGAATTGTAGCCAACATTCAGTTAAGATAAAAAATGTGTTACTATTTAACCATAAGAGAAGAACATAAAAAGCAACTAACTGTTTTGAGGAAGAAGTTTAATAATACATAGTTTTAGTATCATCCAGGAAAATTGTATGGTAAAAATGTTCTGGATATTAATTTACCTCAGATAGCTTTGGAGTTGTAAATATCTGGGGCAGAACCCAGCAGGAAGATTCCCTGCCCAGGCCTCACTGAAATGGACGGGAGCTGCGCAAGGTCTCCTTGCCGGATTGTGCCCTTGCAAGGTAGTGAGGTAGACAACAGAAAAGGAATTCCCCATCATTAGCACAGAATGTTCAACCTTGCAGCAACATTGTACGAGAAACCAGTAACATTACAGACATACAAATGAAATATTTGATTAATGCTTAACTCTGTACAACCCAAATATAAACTTTTTAAAAAATATTAGACATTTTAAACATTGAGTGCATATAAATGTTCTGGACACGAAAAAAAGGAAATGCATGCTTTTCACCTCCATTTTTGCACTTCTCAGTCTGTTTAAATAAACACATATTTACAACTTCAACATGAACAACAGTGCATCCAAACCAAAATGTGCATTTTAAAAAAAAAACTTATTGCTCCTGGCCAAGGCTTTCCTTTATTAGCATTTTTATATTATTTTTATTATTATTACACTCATTCTCCCCACCCAGCCATTTTGCAGCTCTATGAAATCAGATAGTTTAACTGCTCTAGAATTCATCGGAGGAAGGAAACTCCTAATGGGCCTCAGGAATGCTTAGAAGTGCATTTTCTTTATGTAGAAGCCATATTCATGGGAGGTTGGGTTGGAAAGGAAGGCAAATGTCTAGTTCTCGGCATACTTGCATGTACTGTGCAATACTGGTGCTACTTAGAGGCACCTGCCTCTCCCAAAATTTCTGAAGTGTATTAACTACCTAGTGAGTGACACTTACCTCGACATTAAAAGATGCTTCTAAGCCAATTTCAACTCATTTGTGCTTTCTGGAATACTTGGCTCTTTTCAAATGTTTTCATTATTATGATGTTAAAAACCAACCTAGCTGGTAATTACAGTCTGGAATCATGCTGTAGATGTGTGGGAGGCCGTGTAGTGAGGCTACATCAGCCCGGTTATCTCGGGGAGGGAGACTGTTTTTATGACAAACCAGCGGTGTTCTGCGCATGCTCTCTATAACCGCTTCCCTTAGTTAAGGGACTCTGGGTTTTCAGATAATTCTAAGAAAACGATTCAGCGCTTAAAATGGAAGCCTTTTACCTTCACAGCGCCTTCATTTCTTCCCCACGACAATCCCAGAGAGCACCCCGTCCTGCCCAATTGCTTCGCTGATTAACAGGGGTAGAGAGTTTGAACAGGTGCTGTTTCTCCCCTCCGTCTTGGGCCAGGCAAGAAAAAGGGCTACACTGCAATCCGGAAGATAAAAGCATCTGGACGCCCCTCCCACGCGGTTACCGAGCACGTGCGAATGCTACTCGTGCAGGAGGCAAGGCGGGAAACAGCCACGTTAAAATTCAATACACATGCTATGCTATCTATGCCGAGGAGGGGCTTGCCAAATGCGAACACACGACACAAACGTCACTTGTGAAAACGGATCCAATTCTGCTCTGAAAAGCGTTGCAATATCTGCAGCGCTTCCCTGCCCTTTTCTCCTCCCTACCAACCTCCTCCTTTGGACAGTCACCATTTGCAGATGGGAGAGGAGCGAGAAAATAAGGGAATGATCGGCTGAACTCCTTACTGATCTTGCCTCCAGCTACTGCGTCAAGGGGTCCAGCGCTTAACTTCTAAAACGAGAGGCCCCACTCTTTGCAAACTCCTCCCTCCATACCAAATGCATGGTGGGAGCCGATGGCGACAGCTTACTCAGTGATACGGCAGTCGTATTCGCCGCCACACTCTCACTGCCCCCCCCCTTCCTCCTCCACGTGTTTCAGAGCAGAAGCTCCGCATAGAAAAAGCGCGCAGCGGATTGGTTCGCCCCAATACGCTCGCGTGCGGAGGTCACGAGGCTGGCGAGAAAACCACCTTCCGCGCTCTAAGGAAGAGAACCACCAATCAAGAGGAGGCACTTGAACTTTGACGGCTGAGTGGCAGCAGCCGCGGGAGTGCACGCGGGCGCATTGCTGGGCTGACCCCTTCATGCTTCCCCCAGAAATTGGTTTGGTGAGGCGCGCATGCTCGATGCTCCTAAGTCCTCCGCTGGAGGGCTTTCCTGGCGCGCGCTAGCCCCCACGTGAGCGCCTCCTTTGCTTCCCTCCATCTGCCGGGCCAACTCTGGCGAGTCCGGCATGCGTTATGTTCCCAAATTCTCTACTGCTTCTTTTCTTTCCCCGTCCCGGGGGAGCCGCCGGCGAGGCACGCTGCTATCTGCAGCCGCAGGACTCGACCACCATATCCTCGTACTGCTTGTAGACGACGTTGTTGCCGGCGTCTGTGTAGAGGATGCTGATGGGCGTCAGCTTGGTGGGCACGCAGCAGCTGGGCGGCGTGGAGCCCGGGTCCATGGAGTTCATGAGCGTCTGGATAATGGCGTGGTTGGTGGGCTCCAGGTGCGAGCGCAAGGGGAAGTCGCATACGCCCTCGCAGTGGTAGGCTTCGTACTCCAAGGGGGCGATAATCCAGTCGTCCCAGCCCAGCTCCTTGAAGTTGACGTGCAGGGCTTTCTTGCTGCAGCGCAGCCGGGCTTTCTTGCCGTGCCGCTTGCCGTGGCGGTTGTTGTACGCCGTGCGCCTCATGCGGCGGCCCCTGAAGCGCAGCTGGACGGCTGCCGGCGGCTCCTGGGCCAACGTGGACTCCCAGCTCTGCTGCAGGGCTCCCAGCTCGTGGCGCAGCTCGGCGAAGAGATTCTTCCGCCTCGTCTTGGTGAACGCCACCAGCAGCGCTTTCTCCTGCTGCGGCCGCGCGCCTCGTCCCAAGCCCAGGCTGCGCAGGTCCAACAGTTGCGGCTGGTAGTGAGTTCGAGTCCCCCCGACGGCACGCAGCTCCAGGCAAAGTTGCTGCTGCTGAGCCTGCTTCTTCCACGGTTGGTGGGGCTGCAAAGCCTGCCACACATCAAACACCTCCCAGCTGCCACCGACCCGGGCAGACGCCGCCTCCTGCAGGTCCAGAGTCCTGGAGTCCAGGACGCGGCCCGAAAGGCAGGGCGAGAGCTGCAAATGGGCCAGGCCTGTCTGAGCCTTGGAGAAATGATCGCCAGAGGCTTTGCGAAAGAGCCGTAGCTCAGCTCCCACCAGCTCCTCTTTGTCTGAAAGAGTTGATACATCAAACAAATACTTCTGTCTCCTTAAAGCGCTGGGCGAAAGATCGTCTGCAAGATAAAACGCATAATTGCAGTCAGTTTCACCTCTTAAGGGGAGCTTCCATCACGGGGCGGGGGGGGGGGATAAGGAGGGAGATGGCTTTGCCCAGGTGCGTTTGACCTCTCCTCCAGCAGCCAAGATGCCCACCTTTGCACAGGGAAAGAAAAGACCTTGAGAAAGGGGTCTTAAGAAATGTATTTTGTAGCCACATCCATCCACGTTAGTAACACTGCAATCCTATGCATATTTACTCAGAAATCGGTCCCATTTTGTTCAGCAGTTCTTCCTCCTGGGTAAGTGTGCGTAGGATTCTAACCTGAGGTGGTCCTATTTAAATCAGTGGGATTTGTTTCCTAATGTTTGTTTCCCAGCTGCTTTGGGTCCCCCTATGGAGGAGAAAGGCAAGATATAATAATAATACAATAATAATAATAATGTGGGAATACAAGACACATATTCGGCTAAACATAGATTATTGTAGACTTCGCTCATCAGCCTAGGCAGAATGTTTTAATGGTGCCACCTCCCTCCTTACTTGAAAGTGAGTTTATCTGAAATAACCGACTCTTCCAAGTAAACAGGAGTGTTCAGCACTCTTTAAACTTTCTTTGCATTGTGCCCCAGATCAAAATACTTATGTTTATTTCAGTGATCCAGGGGAGAGGATCCAGGAGGGAGTTTGCAGGGATATTTAGTTGTGACACTTTTCCCAGTCTGAACCCTGGGTGATGTCCCCAAAACTTTGCTAAAACAAACTCAAGGTTCATATCTGTGCTTTTTTTTTTTCAAAATCCAATTTAGTGGGAGGGAGGGAATCCTGGTCACATTTCTTTTTTTGACACATTTTGTGTACGAAGTACATAGGCTGCGAAAAGCAAACCAGATTCCCCATTTAGCTCCTTTCCAATAAAAAGGTTTACAAGCCAGCAAATACAAAAATTCTCCCAGCCTCTGGGTTTCCCCCAAGAGCTAGTAAAAAGTCTGTATATATTTCAACAGTAAAAGTGTCACCACAGAGCCTGCGCCCGTGAGCCCCACGCTGCAGCTCAAGCTGTGAAAGGGAGACTGGAATGGCTACAAGCGCCTGGTTATTTATTGATTGCGAAGGTCACTGTACTATTCCTAATCAGTGTATTTTGAAAGTTAAGAGGCCTGGTTGAAAGGTCTTGGGAAGTGGGGGGGGGGGCAGAGAGAGAAAAGGGTGATTGATGGGAACCAAGACCTATATATGTGCCAAAGAGACATCAACAAGGAGTCAAATGTAGTTGTGTCTCACTGGCTGCCTTTCCTCCCCCACCCCCCAAGTGTATGTTGGGAGGAAATAATAGGTCTAATCCAGCCCCCTCAGTAAGCAATTTCACTGGGTTGTGGATTTCGCCTCTGTGTGCAATTCAATACATGGGTCTGTAATCCCATTACATAATGAAGAACCCCAACATGACCCAAGGTGTGTTACTTGGAAGTATTCTCAAGTCAAGTAAATGTGTGCATACACTACAGTATTTGGAATGGAGACTCGCAGCCCAATCCCATGTCTTTTTCCTCAAAATAAAGTCCAATTAAGTTCAGTGGCCCTTCTTTCTAGGTATGACTTACAAGATTTCAGCCACAGTGATGGGCCATTATGACATCCGTGGGTGCTGGAGGATGCTCCTATATACTCTTAGCAAAGGGGGATCCCCTTCCAAACATGGAACCAAAAATCAGACAAGGAGAGGCCTTTTCTTTTATGGTGCTTCCAGAATGAAATCTACACTGGGGTCCATCTGGTCACCTTGAAGAGATCTGGATGACCTGAAAAGTTTACTTCCCTTTGTAATGCACCCATGTTCCTTTGACGAACAAGTTGAGAATCAATTCAGTTGCGTGTATCTGTTGCAAACAGATACTCCATGCTTCTGCATTAATTTTACTGAGTTAACATAAGAACAGCCCTGCTGGATCAGGCCAAAGGACCATCTAGTCCAGCTTCCTGTATCTCACAGTGGCCACACCAGGTGCCTCCGAGAGCACACAGCCAACAAGATAACCCGTTTCCTGTTGTCACTTCCTTGCACCTGGCACAGAGTTCTTAGCAAAGGGGCCGGCAGCCTATTTCTAAAACCAGGAGGTTGCTTATGGCTTGTAACTTGTGATGGACTTTTCCTTCATGAACCTATCCAATCCCCTTTAAAGGCATCTAGGCCAGGTGCCCTCACCACATCCTGTGGCAAGGGGTTCCACAGATGAATTACAAACTGGGTGAAGAAATATTTTCTTTTGTCCATTCTAACTCTCCCTCCACTCAATTTTAGTGGATGTCCCCTGTACAAAGATTGTGGGTGCCCGCTACCACCTCCTTCAGCAGGCACAAGGTGGTTCCGTTCCAAGTTCATTCATAATTAAAACAGCACCTTACCTACAAAGAACTGAAGGTGGCATACATAGCTTTCTCCTCCAAACTATTTTATTCTCAAAACAGCCCTGTTAGGTAGAAGAGACTAACAGCCCAATCCTGTGTAACTCTTGCACCGGTGTAACAGTAGATCGCCGGGGTAAGAGCACTTATGCCAGTGTAACTTGCTGTACGTCGATGGATGCAGGACGGACACCGGCATAACCCCTCGGATGCCTCACATGCACAGTTCGGATACGGAATGGATACCGGCACAACTCCACCGGCGCAGGGGCATTCGGGGGGCATTCAGGCACCCCGGGAATGCCCCCTGCGCCGCTGGACTTGCACCGGCATCTGTTCCGTGTCCAAACTGCACATCTGAGGCGTCTGAGAGGGGTTACGCCAGTGTCCGTCCTGCATCCATCGGCGTATGGCACGTTACACTGGCATAAGTGCTCTTACCCTGGGGGAACTACTGTTACACCGATGCAAGAATTACACAGGATTGCACCCTAAGGGAGGCTAGCCCAAACCACCTAGCAAGCTTCACGGGTGAGCTCAGTGTTTCACCACTGCGCATGTGCTGGCACGTTTCCCGAGACTCTGTGCATGCATTGGCGGAGCTCCCCCTGAGACTACTCTTAGGAGTGTAAAGGGCTCCAGAGAAAAGAAAAGTTTGAGAACCACTGCAGGCTTAGAGGACAGAATCCCCATCAAAATCTGAAGGAGGGGCCAGAGAATTTAGAGATGCTTCCATCTATTCTAAGCTAGAAGGTACTCTAAGTCAATATGCCCCCCATGCAGGCGCGTCGCTAGCGTGAGGCGCGCGTGGCACCCCGCCCCTGGGTGACGCGCGCACAGGCGCACGCGGGCGGACCGCCAGAGGGCGACGCACGCGGAGGGCGATGCGCGAACCCACGCGCCGTCACCTCCCTGTGCGCATCGCCCTCTGGAGGCTCCGCTCCAAGGCCGATGCACCAGGGCCTTCTGACGAAGGCCCACTGCGTCACAAAGTTATTTATATTGTTTTCGCGCATGCGCAGACCGTTCCTGAGGGAAAGGGCCTTCTGACGAAGGCCCACTGCGTCACAACATTATTTATAACGTTTTTCGCGCATGTGCAGACCGTTCCTGAGGGAAAAGGGCTTTTCCCTCAGGAATGGTCTGCGCATGCGCGAAAAACATTGTAAATAACGTTGTGACGCAGTGGACCTTCATCAGAAGGCCCTGGCGCGTCGGCCAGGGAGGTTGCTCCAAGGCCTTCTCCCGGCCTTGGAGCCTCCAAGGCCTTCTCCCGGCCTTGGAGCGGAGCCAGTTGCAGGGGGGAGCAGAGCCAGGGGGCACCCGGGCCGGCGTCCCATCGGATCGCCCCCCCCAAAAAAGGGACGCGACCTAACGGCCGCACCAGGAGTCATTAGGGTGGCGCGTGCCCCCCCACTTTCGGGCAACACGTGCCCTAGTGACTCCACTGCCCCCATGTGCAAGCCCCCAGGGCAGTTGTCCCCCGTGACCTGCTTCCTCCTGTAGGCACGTATGAGCTGGGATGGATGACTCTAGGCTTATTTGGGGACAGGTTCTGAACTACATACTTATAAATCAATTAACTAGCGGCTGGCTCTGTTTCTGTAATAATATCTCTGCATTGTTCTGAGGCAGCAACTCTGTGAGCACTTTGCTGGGATTAAGTCCCATTGAACACAGTAGGACTTCTAAGTAAACATGGAAACATAAAGTTTTATCTCGTGTTTAGATAAAATAGATTAAATGTACAAAATAAACAATTTTCTCTCTCTTTACACACACACACACACACACACACACACACACACACACACACACCATACCATTGGGTCATTGTCAGCACTAACTGGCAGCAGCAGTTCTCCAGGGTTCCAGCCCTACCTGGAGATGCCAGAAATTGGAGGTGGGACCTCCTGCATGTAAAGCAGAATCCCCCTACTTTATTTTGACTACAGTACTGAGTTAAGTTGTTGGTTCTCTTGCAGAACTGGGTCTTAGTTAAAACAGCCTCCGCAGTCTCCATAGACTAAGTGCCTTTTTCACCCTCTACTAACCTATTTTACATTTTTATTTCCCACCTCTTACTGCAGGAAGCTCAAAGCAGTATACATGCCCTCCCCCAGTTTTGCACTTGCAACTCTGCTAGATAGGTTAGCCTGAGAGACAGGGACTGGCCCAAGGCCACCGAATAAACTTTATAGCCAAGTGAAGATTTGAACCAGACATACAGTCCATATCCCTCACTAGCTCTTCCTATAGAGATCCCTGGCACACAGTGTAGGATTACCAACTGTTTTCTGCCGACAGAGCTACTGAGCCTTTTACAATGGCATGGCAGGCAGAAACTCAAAGGTTATGTTCTTGCCACTAGGAATATCTCCATGAAGGACAAACAGACAGGCGCGTCACCAGGACGCGCGTCACTGGGGAGCGGGGCGTGCGCGTCACCCTTAAGGACGCGGCCCCGCCCCCGCGCGTGACGTCACGCGTATGCCCGGAACACACACACACCGCGCCGTTTTCGGCTCATTTCAGAGCCAAACGGATGCAAGGGCGGGCGGGCCCAGCTCCACCGACAAACTGTAAGTGGGGGGGGTCGCGCATCACCCCTATGCGCGCGACACCCCCGGCGGCCCGCCCCCCCACGCTTCCCCCTGTCGACGACAATGCAAACAGACCCTGCTGAATGTACACCTGCTGTACATCTGGGAACAAATTAATCACAAGTTACAAAGAACAAATCACAAGTTACAAGCCATAAGCAACCTCCTGGTTTTAGAAGTAGGTTTTCCCTATATGCCAGGTGCAAGGGAGTGGCAATAGGATACAAGTATCTTGTTGTCTTGTGTGCTCCCTTAGGCATCTGGTGGGGCCACTGTGAGATACAGGAAGCTGGTCTAGATGGGCCTTTGGCCTGATCCAGCAGGGCTCTTCTTACGTTGGATTAATCCAACACTCTGGATGGAAACCAGACTTGGCTCATGGAAGAGAAGATGATTGCAACAAACTGTCTTTACCAAGTCAGAAGTCCCTCAAAGCTAAAGGGAGAAGTAAATGAAGTTATTTCTGATTCTTTAGAGTTACTTCACATACATGTGACCTAAGATTTCTGCCAGGGAAGGTTAGGCAAGAGACACTGCAACCAAAGTTGTCACCTGCATAGTTTGATTCTGGATGATGTAATAATTAATGCTCGATTCTGGATGATGTAATAATTAAGCAGTTGACGCCTCTGTGGTCAAGCAAAGGACATTTTCCCTTACTTCAATAAAGGATGGGGCTCCCAGGTCAGATGGAACCGGCCAAGCTTGTTTTACCTTGGCACCTCTTTAATGTTTTAACTAAATGGGGTGGTACCTCATCCCTAAGCCCCATTGATTTCAGTGGAACCTGCTTCCAAGTCAGTCATCTTTGGGGAATTCTTGTGCAGCCTATGCATATTTACTCCCAGACATTGACTGTGTTCAATGGGGCTTTACTCCCAGGGTAACATGTAACAGTTTTTTTAACCACTGCTCCATCCTAAACCTGATTCTTTTGACAGCCCTGTGGAATCCCATGACATTTTCCCAGTACCTGCTTCCTTACTTGCAGTTGGTGTGCATTCTACTAAGAAGGAAAAAAAAAAAGAAATAGACATTATTTCTGAATAAATATGATTAAGGGATCATGTTGTTGTTGGTCTCACCTTAAGTTGAATTACTTGTGGATAATCCTACCCTATTCCTCCACAAGAATCCACAAGCCTTCAAGGGACTTCTGTTTGGCCTTGTCTTTATTTATTCCCCCCCTCCAAGGAGCTCAAGAATGGAGGGGGTCTTTCTCCCCTCCAACTCTGTTGTTTCCTTGCAACAACCCCCTGGGGTAGGTTACGCTGAGAGAGAGAGAGAGAGAGAGAGAGAGAGAGAGAGAGAGAGAGAGAGGTCACACAGCCAACTCTATGGCTGAGTAGGGATTTGGAAAACTTCTTTTGTAAGCCATGCTGTTATTCTCTAGTCTAGCCTTTTTAGCCACACCTCCCATCTGTAACCACACCCTTTCTTGGAAGAAACACACATACAGAAAGATTATAAAGAAAAGCAAGCAGCTATAGCATGTGCCAAGTAGCAACTCTCTGGAAATTAAACAGTTCCACGTCTCCCTTGCAATATTCTTCTGAGAAAGAGTATTTTTGTTTAAGACCTGTAAAAAGCTTATATGCCTTATGGACTTACTCTCTAAGTCTAAGCCTTCTTATGTCCTCTTTCATACCTGTTCATTTTCACTTCTTCATTGGAGAGGGAGAGAGGAAATGACCAGTTCATGGAGGGTGGAATATCAAGGGCTCCTAATAGCTAAATAGAGCCTCCATGTATAGAGGCAGTTTGCCACCAAATACCAAGTGCTGGAGACAAAGTGCAGAGGAAGACTATCACACCCTGCCTGCCTGCTTCCTGGGCGCCTCTGACAAACCAGGAAGACGCTGGAGGACGTGACTGTTGCCTGGTCTGATCCCGCTGCAGAACCTTTATTACGTCATCTGTCTGATGCAGCAAGAGATTATTACGTCATATCATAGGAACGTTTATTGGCTAAGTGTTGAAACGGGTAAAGCCCATTTCGCCCTAGCAAGACCTTCCCAGAAGAAGGCAGGATGTTCACGCCTCTCGTTTCAAAAGGAAAGACAAGTATCCAGAGACGTCCAACACCTGGACGTCTCTTTCTGGTTGTGTGTTGACCCGCCGCCTACTCTACCTATCCTCGAGGCCCTTGGAGTCCGCATTCCCTCCCCACACAGTGATTGTGGGCACCCTCCAATCATACGTGCAGGTGCACTTGCTCAAGAGTCTGTCTCATTCGTTGGTTTCTTATTCGCAGCACGTTTTTGGGGTGCAATCCAAACGTGCTTCATCGCCTCAATTTCGATCTCAGAAGCTGGATGTAAAATCGGGCGAAAACTGAACTACCGGTGCACGTTGCAGGAAAAGGGAGAAAACACGTGGAAGCAAATGCTAGTGGGCTTCGAGTTTATCTTGAAATAAATGTCGCTCTCACGTTAGTGTACGCAAACAAACTTTCTTTTGTACAAATCTTTGTAGGAAGAACAGGAACGTGTGTGAATTGCCTCTCTGAGGTCCACCTGCAAATTAGAAGATTTGCTGGCTGCAGATTAACATCGAGGATCGATTTGCAGGCACCATTCAATCCCAACAGCATTTCTTTTTCTAAGCGTTTGTTATCAACTGGCCAGCCAAATTAGAGAATCCACGAATCCTTAGAACTGCAGCAGTCCCGTGAACGGTACTTTGAAACAAATCCCATTGATCTCTGTGGACTGGATTCTTACCAGAAAGTAAATTCTGCAGCAGGTTCGGGTTGCAACTTGCAGGGCATATTGATTGCCATACGTTGAAAAAGAGATTGGAAAGACGTCTTTGCTTACTGCCCTTTATTACAGCAAATCCTTCCAATTTAGAGGAGGAAGCAACACGGTTTATTTCGGATTTCAAATATGTGGTCCACAGAATCCAAAACCCAATACACACAGCCAGTCACCGAAAAGAAACTGAGAGCACAATCCTATGCATGTCTCCTCAGAAGTAAGTTCCATCAAGTTCAATGAGACATACTCCCAGGTAAGTGTGTGTAGGATTGCAGCCTATGACACGTAAATTCGAGCGTCCTCCCCGTAACTCCGGAAGACTATTTGGACTTCTGACCCCGTCTGGCTCCATCCTGGTTAATCCCCCCCCCCCTTTGGCGTGTCACAATCGACGGTCGCGTCAAGAATGTTCACCATTTGTAGAAAGAGATTTCAAAGGTCATCAGCTCAGCTAGATTTGCGCAACATCTATTGGTCAGGATTTAAAAAAAATATCTTGCAAGAATGAACGTCAGTCACAGAACCTATTTAGTCCCTTCAACATGGCAAAGGTGTGTCGGCTCACCTTTGAATCCGGTCACAGAATGAAATCCGATTGGATCCCTCTTTGGCAGCCCGACAATCGGCTGAATTCATTAAAAGGTAAGGTATGTGTGCATGTACTGTATTCGGAAGTAAGTTCCACTGAGACTGAGTTCAACAGGGTTTACATCAAGTAAGTGTACACAAGAGGATTGCGGCCCTCGGCAAATAAGTTTAGCCTTATTGAGTTTAGTGGGGTTTACCTCTGAGAAAACGGGTCCTGTATCGGATTGCGCTGTCTGCCAAGCGCCGGGCGAGAACATTGCGCTAGACTTTTTGCTTGTCTGTTATGGCCATTGGGATGGAGGGAGGAGGCGGCGGGGGCGGCGCCAAAACAAAATGCAATATATGGGCGGACAGAGATGGGGCAAAGTGTATTTCCTGCAAGCTTTAGCTATGTGGAACAACGGTATGTTCCGCATTAACATTCCATCTTAAACCTATTTTCGCTGAAGTAAGCCCTATTGGGTTTGATGGGGTTAATTAACGTTCAAGTAATCACTTTAGCATCGCACCCTTGTTTTAATTTCCAGTTAATTCAGCAATTAGGATGTGGGGGGGGAGCTACTTGTCTGGGGGGAATCGCTTGCCCCCCCCTCCTCTGGCGCCGCCTATGACAGGAGGAAGTAAAAAAAGAGAGAGAGCAGCAGGGAGCTCTCACAAAGGGTGCTTGGACGCCTCAGAGAACCACAACCAGCACGATTCAATACTAGATGCCTGTATTAAGAAATTCAGCTCATAATACAGCACAATCCTATGCATGTGTCTTCAGAAGGAAGTCCCATTGTATTTAATGGGGCCTACTCCTGGGAAAGTGTGCATAGGATTGCAGCCTTAGTCTCTTAGAGTAGGGTTCACTTCACAATCCAATGTGCAAAGGATTGCTGCTCAAATGCACTTGCATGATGAGAGTAAGCCATATTGATCTTCATGAGGCTGGCTTCTGAACCCGCTTGCACCACTGAAATCCTCCGGGATCTGGAAAACTAAACTTCTGTTTAATTCGGGCGGGGTAGTAGTACGTATGACGCTCTAGAAAGCAACACTTGCGTTTTCAAACAGTGGGTCATGCTCCGGCTCCACCCTCTAGTCTCTGGGGCTCCCTGCAGTTATTCATTAATGGAAAGACAGTTTAGTCCCCCTCAGTTGTGGTTATTAATGAATGGTAAGGTAACATATTTCAGCCTGGAATCCAAGAATTGCAATACGATCTCGCCCATCCTCCCCTAGAGAGGAAGGGGAGAAACCCAAACCTGGCATTTTAATTCTGCACACCACACGTATTAAGAGGAAAATCCCGTCGATTGCAGTTGACCTTTCTAACAAGCAAGTAGCTTAAGGGCGGCGGCCTGAAACGTATGATTTATTTGGAACCCTATTTTTTCATGTTACATCACAGCAGCATTCAGTTCTCTTAGTGAGCGTTCCCCTTCCTGCTTTCTCTCAGCTAATCTGGAAACTCAGACTTATCTCAAATGGTGAAGCAGTTCACTCTCGTGGGTTCTTAATGGGGTGTTATCTGAAGGAGGAGGGGGTCACAGGGCCTGGCAGGGTTACTCAGAGGGAGCTCGTTCAATCTTGCCTATTTCAATGGGGCTTGGCAGTAAGCAGCGCACTGCGTGTTTGTTTACTCAGAAGTTCCATTGATTTCAGCAGCAGCAAAATCCTATATATGTCTACTCGGAAGTCAGTCCCAAGGAAGTTGCTAACCTGGGCAATGAGACTTTCTTCCAAGTAATTTATGCAATAGGATGGCATTGCATCTATGTATATAACATAAGAAGAGCCCTGCTGGCCAAAGGCCCATCTAGTCCAGCTTCCAGGCTGTATCTCACAGTGGCCCCACCAGATGCCTCAGGGAGCACAAAGACAACAAGATAACCTGTTTCCTGTTGTCACTCCCTTGCACCTGGCACAGAGAAAACCTATTTCTAAAACCAGGAGGTTGCTTATGGCTTGTAACCTGTGATGGTCTTTTCCTCCATAAATCTGTCAAAACCCCTTTTAAAGGCATCTAGGCCAGGTGCCCTCACCACATCCTGTGGCAAGGAGTTCCACAGATGAATTACACGCTGGGTGAAGAAATATTTTCTTTTGTCCATTCTAACTCTCCCTCCACTCAATTAACTGCACTCTCCATTTCAGCTGTTAGGAACATAGAAAACTGCCTTCTGCTGCTGAACTGGTAAATCTAGCTCAGGATTGTCACGCTGGCTGGCCAGTGTCTCTGAAGGATTTTCAGGTGGGATCTGGGACTTCTGCATGCAAAGCATGTTCTCTACAGCTGAACTAGGGGCCCCCCCACCCCATCCAGCCCTGAGCTTGGAATTAAGTGACACCAATTAGCGAGACTCCCACCCAACAAGTTTCCATGAAATAGCCTTCAATTAAATTTCAATGTTCCAAAATACACTTACAGAGCAAACCTGTGATGGATTACTCAGAGGTAAGTTCCAGAATTTAAAAGGGATTACTCCCAGGTCAGTAATGTGCATATCATATCTGTCTGTGATTGCTGAAGCAAATGGAATTCTCTCTGAAATCGGTTGGATTTGTTTGTTACTGAGGCTGCAAACATGTTTACAGTCCAATCCTTGTGTGTTTACTCTGAAGTAAATCCCGCTGTAGTCAGTGGATGTGTGATCGTGCTGCAGCCTTAACTCAGCCGGAAGTCCGATATTTCAGTAGATTTTAAATTTGATGCTTCAAATTCAACCAGTATTCATTGGAAAAGCCCTACAAGTTTAGAGGTAACCAAGGTGAATACTGTCAGCTACTAGTGCGCAGATCGGACCTTACATAGCATTCTTTTGTATGTTTACTCATAAATAAACCCCACGGCGTTCAATGAGATTTCCTCCCTACTAAGAGTGCAATCCTATACAAGCCTACTCAGAAGTAAGTCCCACTGAATGTAATAGAACTTACTCCTGAGTATGTATAGGGTTGCAGCCTAAGGCTACAATCTTATGCACACTTTCCTGGGAGTAAACCCCCATTGAACACAATGAAATTTACTGCTGAGTAAACTGGGGTGCTGGAGAAGACTCCTGAGAGTCCCTTGGACTGCCAGGAGATCAAATCAGTCAATCCTAAATGAAATCAACCCTGACTGTTCCCTGGAAGGACAGGTACTAAGGCTGAAACTCAAATATTTTGGCCACCTAATGCGAAGAGAGGACTCTCTGGAGAAGACTCTGATGCTGGGAAAGATTGAAGGCAAAAGGAGAAGGGGAAGGCAAAGGAGGAGATGGTTAGACAGCATCACCAATGCAACGAACATGAAAATGAGCAAACTCAGGAAGATAGTGGAGGACAGGAAGGCCTGGCGGGATATGGTTCATGGGATCACGAAGGGTCGGACACGACTTAATGACTGAACAACAAAAATGCATAGGATTGTGCTGTAGTAAGTGGGCCTTAGAACAGCAGCTTTACAGCACAAGCCTATGCATGTCTACTCAGAAGCAAGACCCATTATGTTCAATGGGGCTTACTCCCAGGAATTTGCAGTCTGCTTGCGGAGATGCAAGGAAAAGCCTGCAGGTACTATTCTACCCAACTGCAATTACTCACTAAGATGTAGAAAGCAATTACTCACCTTAAACTCATTAGGCTACCACCTGTATTTATGTTCCGATTGTTTTGCAGGGATCCCTGCCCTCTGGAGTCCTCTCGCCCCCAAATTTCTAGTTAGGGGCTTGGCGAGTCATAACGTTCTTTGCACTGAAGACGACTTTAAAAACAAACTAGAACGCAGTGGGTAACAACTCATTAGTTTGGGTCCCGGATTGAGGTTTGTTTCCCCCCCCCCACACACACACACACTATCGAGTATTTCCCATTCTATTCCCTTATTGGTGGGGCTAATGCAAGCTCCGCTCATTCTCATTTCCTCTTCGCACATGGCACGCCAAGGCCCTAGTCCTCAAAGCTTTACGTTCCAGAAGATCGGTGGGCTCCCCTTGCTCGCCCCTATCTCCTTTTCGAAGCAGTTCGGAGCTCAAAGAGTCGGAGCACAATCGCGGTGAGGGCCATCTCATTTAAAACCTCGCTCTCCATAAGCATTGCACAACCCGGCGACGGTTCTCCTGGTGACAGGCAGAGAAACACGCGGGCGGCCTGCACAGTGAACACAGCACTGCCTGGAGGCGTTTATTCTGCAGGCGGCGAGAGCCCCGCTCCCTGACCACGGGGTGGGAAAGGGACCCACTCCATCGGCAGGAGGAGGACCCCGATCTCAAGGATCTTACGCAAACGAGGCTGAACCACTAACCACCACGGAGGGCCCCCTAAACCACGTGGGCCCAGTACTACACAGGAACGGCGCGGGGTTAAGATCGGGAAGGGGGAGAATAATGGCAACAGTTCTCACCAAGATTGGAAGATCCGCTCTTTATTTATATTGAAGATTCAAACGGTATTCAAGACAAGCGATAAGCGTCCCAGTGCGATGTTTCTAAGTCCCCTATTTGTATGGAATAAACCTGCACTTACACCCCACTCCAAAGTACCATGCAACGAACGTAGCTATCCTTGTTCCTAATCCTACCGCCTCCATCGGTCTGTTGTGCAGTAGGTAGACGGTAGACCAAGGGGAAGTTGCAGCTCTCTTCGGATTCACAACAGCGGAGATCTAAGAACTGTACCTCAAGAGAGGTCATCAGTCACTCTCTGTTTGCAAAGCAAACAGCGTTGTGCCCCCCTGACGACGAGTAGAACCCACCCAGACCCATATACACAGTGACAGCCTAGCTAGCCCGCATCCTGGTAGCGAGTCCCAACTTGAGCAGCCAAGTCCAAGAGTCAGCAGCCTACATTAATAAACACCAGATAGTGGTAGAATTCTGGACTGTACCACTTCAGGCTGCAACGTGGAGTTACATTTTTGGAATGCTCCCCAGCGCAAGAGCTTCCTGCATGTAGAAAACCAGCGCCTTAGGGAGAGGGCTGTGCCAGTTCACGGCATACAAGGAGGCGTTGTTTGGTTTTAACGCATGATGGGAGAACATTATTTAAAAAGAACTCCCCCCACCTGCACTCTGAAGTGGTACAGTCCAGAATCCTACCGCCTCCGTCGGTCTGTTGTGCAGTAGGTAGACCAAGGGGAAGTTGCAGCTCTCTTTGGATCATCGACCTCATTCCTTGTGGATTTCAGGCTCCTGGTCAGCGTCTTCGCTGCCCTCTTGCTGGGAGGAAACATTAAAGCAAACAAAAACAAATGGTGGCGAGTCTAGCCTGACTGCCCGAATACTTGGGCTGTAGAAAGCAGTAAAGCACCATTCGCCCCGCCGGTGTGACGGCCCCATCGGAACGCGCCAAGACGAAACGTTCGTGGGTAGGAACTTGTTTCAATAAGAGCCCCATTGAAATGAATGGGAAATCCCCCGCAGAGTGAGCCTTGGTTGGCAACACGGGCTGGCCGCCCAGGCTCTGATGTGGGAGTGTCGCCTCCAGCAGCAGCCAGCCTCGCACAAGGGAGAAGATGCCGCCCGACACCTGGGCAAATCTCCCGTCGTCAACCAAGGACCCGACGGAAACAAGCCAGCCTCGTCAGTCGAACAGAGCGAGGAAGCCCGTTTCCCATTAGAACCGCCGTCTGGTTCCTCTGCGTCAGTCCGACGCCCAAGCCCAACTTGGCCGTTGCGGCGGGGAAATAAAACGCGGTGAGCCAATGAGAGGCGATGGGCGGGTTCCCAGAGGAAGCGTCTTGAGCTGGCACGCGCGGGCTTATTAAAATTAAATACCTTGACCCGGCTGAAGGTCTCTCCAATGATGATACCGTTCTTGCTTATAAAGGTATGTTACACACAGATTCACACTCTCAGGGATTAAAGAGATGCGGATTTACTCAGAAGTAAGTTCCAAAGTATTGACTGAGGTTTACTCCCAGGTAAGTGCCGATAGCACTTGCATTCTTAAGGCTGGAATAAGAGCACATTTCTTACGGAGTAAGTTTATTTCGTGGGACTTCTAACGTGCTTCCAGAAAACAAGGGATCTTTACCTTGACATCCAACGCTGCCAATGACAGCTACCATGACAGCCAACGCTGCTGCTGCTGCTGCTGCTACTTCTATTCAGAACTAGAGTTTCTGCTTGCTTACTCCGAAGTCAGTCCCCTTGCATTTAGTGGGATTGCATCCCAAGTGAGCATGCGTAAGGATTGCACAGCCGCTGTTAGATTTCAAGCCTATCCATTGAGCTGCCAGACTTGAAATGGGCCATGGGTGTTTCTTCTCGCTCCTCAGTTTTCCGCAAATCCAAATGCAACAAGGGGAATGCTGCAAGTGTCTCATTATTTCGAAAGCTTTGGAGAATTAAGACTCTCTCTTTGATCTTGCTGCAGGAGTGTTGATTCCTCACCCCAGGCAAACTGCGCTTGGAGAGAGATCTTGCTTCCATTCCAAGGAACCATAGGATCATACACTCCGGAGAATCTGCTTTGACTTTGTTTCCTTCCAGCGGCCTTCACTACAGCTGAGAAGAGCATCAGGCAGGAGCACCTTCAGGGTCCAGGTGTATACAACTGCGCTTCTTGGAGCCAAGGCCGTAAAGTAGCTGTGCCCTGAGGGAACTGTTAAAAAGTCTGTCTCTCTCTCTCTCTCTCTCTCTCACTCACACACACACACACGTTCAGTTGAACGTCTGCATGCTGTGTAAGGCGGTACAATCCTTATCTGTGCAGGACTCTCTCCACACCCGGAGCAAGGTGCATGTGGATTGGAGGGCCACATCGCCAGACATTGCGAGACAGATAGGAGAGGGAGGAGTTCACACCTTTCCTCAGGGAGCTCAAGCAGCCCAGCTGAAGACAAAAGAAAGGATTACAACAAGAAGGGGGGCGATTACAGCCTGCAGAATTCTTCAGGGAAGAATCAAAAGTACAGAGAGCAATGCAATTTTTCCTTCAGAGAGCAGAAAGCCCTAGGTCTGGAGCATTTCCAGAATCGGAACCAAGCTTCTCATTGGCTTATAGACTTGGGCTGTTCGAGCCATACAACAGAACAAATAGAATTTTTCCAGGAATTGGACAATAATTTTACAGGAGACATCTCAGTTGCAGATGGCAGAAAAATAGACATCCATGGAAAGGGACGAGGAAAAATTACATGCCTTGCAGGTGATGAAACAAATTAAGTCATAGCAAATGAAGTGATTTTTGCCCCAGAAGTGCATCAAAACATGTTGAGTGTGTCTGTCTTAAACAAACAAGGACTGACAGTTATATTTAAAGAGGGCAAATGCAAAATATTAAAGGATGATATACTAATTGCTCAGGGATCTGAGCAGGAAGGAGTTTTTATTTTAGATATGCCAGAGCAAGATGAAGAGCAAGTGATGTCTGCACAGCAACGTTGCACCAAAGAATGCGGTGACTTGTGGCATAGAAGGCATGGACACAGAGACATTGACACAATACTGGATATGCAGAAGAGAGATCTAGCAGAAGGTCCACAGGTAACACGCTGTAGCAATCATCCAGACAGGTGCGTAACTTGCGTAAAGGCCAAAGGCACAAGATCTTCTTTTCCAGAGAGAACTGAGAGATGCACAAGCAAAGTGCTAGAACTTGTTGTTCACACTGACCTGTGTGGCCCCATTCAAACGCCCTCCATTGGGCAGAATAAATACATACTGACTTTTATTGATGATTATTCAAAGTATACTGTGATTTACCTACTCAAGGAAAGAAGTGAGACTCTTGACATGCTCAAGAAATACGTGGCAGCTGTGAGTAACAGGTTTGGAAGGAAACCTCAGGAGCTGCAGAGTGACAATGGCGGTGAGTACCTGTCACACCAGACACAAACATACCTTGAAGAGCAAGGAATAGTACACAGCCTAACAGTACCATACACTCCACAACAGAATGGGGTGGCCGTGGCAGAAAGAACGAATAGAGATGACAAGATCAATGCTTGCAGATGCAGAACTACCTAATAAATTTTGGGGTGATGCGGTAGTTACAGCTAACTATCTGCAAAACAGATTACCCACCAAAGGTGCAAGCAAAACCCCATATGAACTGTGGCATGGGAAAGCACCAAGCACAAAACATCTTAACAGTCTTTGGGTACAAAGTTTATACTTATGTGCCACAAGAAAATAGGTCCAAACTGGATCTTAGAGCCGAAGAAGGGATCTTTATTGGCTATCCACGAGGATCCACTGGCTATAGAATAATGGATTTAAAGACTGGACATGTGTCAGTTCGTCATGGGCTTTACTTTGAAGAGCATAAACAGACTGACAAGCGCCAGACCTTCATAGAGAATTCACCAGTAGCAGATGATGAGTTAACATATGTACCAGCTTACTGTACAGAGACCAGTATGCCAGCAGAAGGGGACACAGCCGGGGAAGATGAGCTGCAGGAGCCAGATGTCGCCAATGATGCAGACCAGGTTCCGGATCAGCAACCCAGACGTTTGTCCAGAGAAAACAGAGGCGTACCATCTGCACGGCTTGGAGTGACCTACCTCGCAAAGTCGTCATTGCAGCGCAAGCCGGAGTCATGGGAAGAACTGAAAGGGATGCCCACAGATGAAGTAGGTAAGTGGAGAGATGCTGCATAAGAAGGGGGACTAGAACGCCACAGAGTGAGACTAGTAGCCAAAGCTTTTTTTAACAAATGTACGTGTGAACTATGAAGAAACTTTTACCAAGAGACTGATTCCAGAATCTGCGAGCAAGAGAGATGGGCATCGTGGATTCAAGCATCCGACGCTGAGAAGGGGTGTGGAGATGGGCAGCGTTCGGCTGCTGGACACTGGGGAGCAGTGTGTCGTCTGGTCACCTGAAAGACCTTTTACCTTGCTCTCTCTGTGATCCAAGGAAGGGGCGTGGCTCCCTGACCCTATTTCCTCCTTCTCCTACCCTTCTCCGCTCCTCTTCTTCTTCTGGTTGCCAACAAGATAAGATGTACCAAGCTGGTGCTCTCCTGCCCAGCGGCCATCTTCCAGCACACCACATGCAGGGAGCGCCAGCTGTAGCGGCGCTCCATCCTAAGTTAGAGTAACCTCTGGTCTTAACCAGATGCTGTATATATGAACTGAACCGTGAGTAAACTATTTCTTCTTTTGCAACTTCACTCAGCCTATGCCTCGTGTGTTTATTTAGCTAAGTATAGTAGTCTGCCTGGGTGCAAGGGGGAACAAAACTCAAATAACCCCAATATGTACAAATATACATATACTGATATAGAAAAAAAAATTGAACACAGCCAATGGAGTATGCAGCGAAATGGAGTACGCAGGAGGAAATGAAATGAGGCTGATCACCTCACAAGTCTAGAAATATGCACAATAAAATAAGCAGTGGTGACAACTCACAAGCAGTGATGAACTCTTAGCAACTGCGACCCAGATTAGTGCCATTAGAAGCTGGAGCTGCGATCCAACCCCCCTCCTGTGATGGATGGTGTGTCAAGTCTGGTTCTAAATTCCAATTCAACTTTTTCTTCAAGAACAATCCACCGAGGCCCAATGGACGATCTACAGAAGAAGCCTCTTGCCTCAGAAGTAAATCACACACATAGCTATGAAGCTTACTCCAAAGTATGCCTAGTGTCAAAACCCAAGATCCTGGCCCACTTCCTTAGGAGTAAAGCCCCAATGAATGCAGGTCCACAGGGTCGTGCATTGGAGCTGGCAGTCTCCAGTTTCCATTGAGGAGTAACATCGCAACAAGCAAGGAGCGACAGATGCTCAGGCTGGCAGAGGGACATGTTGCCTGCTGACCTCACGCTGCCAGGAGCGGAAGAAACCAGCCAACCTCCAGTCCTAACTGACCTAGACCTACACTGTACAGGACCCGCGATACCACTGCCCAGATGGCCTAGACACACACACACACACACTACATTGTGGTGGTTAACTGCATGCTTTCTGGATTCCCACGTCCTCCTTTCTCTGCATCCTCCCCCCCCCCCCCCACACACACACACATAGGTAGGCTGCTATTCTATACACACTTACTGGGGAGTAAGTTCCATTGAACTTAATGGGGTTTACCTCTGAATAGACACTGTTTAACGCAGGGGTGGCCAACCTTCCACCATGAGGGCCTCTGTGTTCTTAAGAGTTGTAGAAGACAGAATCTTGGCAGCTGCAAGTGCTGATGGTGCTGCTAAAGCAGCTGTACCTGCTGAAATGCCCTCACCTACACAACCATTAAAGGGCCAGGAGTCTTCACGTTGAAAAGTTGGCCACACCTGGTTTAACAGCTTCCAAACTTTTAACTCATTGTGACATGAAAAATGAGGGCTTACGCTGGATTCAGACGACCAGAACATGCTCCAATCCAGTTTATATATACACCGTATTTCTTCGAGTCTAAGGCGCCATTGCTTCTAAGGTGCACCTTTACTTTCAGTACCACCAGCAGGGGGAAAAAATCCATCAATTGTAAGACTCACCTCCCTTCATTGAATCTACCCGCTCAGCACCAACTCTCCCCAGCATGTCTCCTGCAGCTGAGGATGACTGAGTGCACTGCCTTTGCATAGCATTTCTGGCTTCGTCAGAAAGTGCCATTTCCTTCGTTACCTGGGCTTGGGGGAGTTTCAGGGATGCCTGCGCAACCCTCTGCAGGCCTCCCTGATCTTCAGTTTGGCGAAAAACAGCGATTTTTGGGCATTTCTGGTTTTCGCAAAAACCGGAAATGGCTGAAAATCACCATTTTTTGCCAAACTGATGATCGGGGAGGCCTGCAGAGGGTCGCGCAGGTCTCCCTGAAGCTCCCCCAAGCCCCAGTAAGTAAGAAGATAGCATTTTGGGGTGCTTTTTGGAGACCTTTGATTCTAAGACGCACCCCATTTTTTGAAATGCTTAATTGGGAAAAAACATGCATCTTAGAATTGAAGAAATACAGTAATGTAAATATCACCAGGAGTTATGTGGTTGTGTGAATAATACTTAAAAAACAGTCTCCCCTTGCCCAGCCGCGAATTTTGGCCTGTCTGAGATCTACAAATTGTTTACACGGGAGTAGCATTGAACTAACCCTAACCTTCAAAGAGTCACAGCCAGATCCTAAAACCCACTTTTTATGGATATAAACCCTGCTGCCAGTTTCACACGAGCACCTTCAATCAAGAAAACGCCCTGGTCAGGTGCCTCAAATCCTAAACACGTTAGCTGAACATAAAGGCTGATTCACACTAGCCTATTCCCGGCGCGCATGCCGCCTGTCCCTGCGTCTGCGCTTGTATGCGGTTCTCTGAACGTTTGGAACTGGGGGCTGCTTGCCGCCTGTTGTCCCTCCTTCTGTCCCGCCTTCTTGAAGAAAGCGCAGCTGTGATTTGGTGAACAGAAGTGCGCTCCGATTGGCCAAAAAGCGACCCTTCTTTGTAAGACAATTGGGGCTTGACTGGAACTTCGAAGCAGATTGCTTAGAATTACAACCATATTTATTCATTTATTGCGATTTCTAAAATAGTTACGCGCCCTAGCCTTTCCCTAACCGGGAGAACAAACTGTAAATCGCTCTCCCAGCTGGAGTTTGAACTTTTTTCTTTGCCTCCCGCTCGCAAACCTTGAAGTAGACCTTGCAAGAACCCCCCACGCCGATTGGAGGTGGCTATGATTGGCATGCCGCCACTCTCCACCCCCTCCCATCCGATTGGTGGGCTGCCATAGCACCGCCAGCATAAACGCAAGCTTAAACGCAAGCGCATCAAAAAGATAAGGGGATTCAAACCATCTCTCCTGGCTGCGACGCAAGCTGAGACGCAAGCATGAAAAACGCTCGGAAAGACCCAACGCAGAGCCACAACGAGCCGGGAAAAGGCTAGTGTGAATCAGCCTTGAAGGCTCTCTCACCTAGCCCTGTGGACTCACCGGACTCGCTCCCAGATAAAGTTGCATTGCAACAGACCAGTCTTTTAACACGCTTACTCACAGACCGCTGGGACTTCCCGCGCAGGTTACTTGGAAGCAAGTCGCAGTGCATTGCGTGGTAATTGTCTCCCTGATTGCAGCCCGAAAGTGCACAGCGTTGAACTGCGTACACTTACTCTCGTTGAACTCAGTGGAACTTGCTTCCGAGGAGACGGAATCGAGGATCGGTTTAGGATCGAGGCGCCGACCCAGGCTTCTGCTGTTGTGCCCAAGAAGAGGCGAGATACTGATATCCCCTGCCAGGTCAGCGGGGGGGGGGCGGGGGCGGGGGCGGGGGCGCCCATGCTCTTCCCTCTCTCGCTGTCTCTATCTTCCTGCCCCTTTGCCGGGCAGCGAAGCGCAGATGGGGGACCTTGCTCCGGCCGTCTGGTCTGCAATTAGTACTTTTATAAGGGGCTCAAACAAATCGAATACAAGGTCACCAAATAATTAAGAGCGATGAATTCCCTCCGTTCCCATTAAAATACTTCCCTGCTTGTATTTCATTCGCCTTTCGCCAACCACAACACCGTCCGGCTGAGCCGCTGCCGCCCGCCGGGGCTCTGCAGATCGACCTAGAAGCAGCAACCCTCCCTAGAATACGGAAGAGAAGCTGTAGGGGATCCGCATTCCTCCGTCACGGTCACGTTTTTGCACTGCGGAAGCCCCCCCCCCGCGGAAAAAATAGCTATCTTCCCACACCCCTGACTAAGGATAAGGTCCGTCTATCAAAACCCAGGAGAAGAGGCAAGGCGACGCAGTCTAAACGCGCCACAAGTTTTAACATGGTTTTTCTTTTCTCCGTTTCTTCAGAAAAATCAGTTTCTCCTCTAGGCAGAGACTTCAATGCCTTCATCCGCAGGGCCAACGCAAAAGCAGCAAGCGGGGTTGTTTCTACACGTAACTGTCATTACACACACACTTCCTTGGCAGGCAATTCCATTCAGATCAATGGGACTTACTAAGCATAAAAGGGCTGTAAACCTACAGAGAGCACCGTAAGATCTAAATAAACGCTAATCACACCGAGCGCATTTTAAAGGGAGAGAAAAGACCCTTTATACAGTACAGTACAGTATAGCCCATTTCTCTTGGGCTTTGAATTTCGCATTTGAAAGGTATTATATACAAAGAGCGGAGGTGGGAAAAGTCTCAGAGCAGCCTTTTTTTGCGCCCACGCTGATTCTCAACACAGATTCTTGGAAAATTGGTTTAAAAATCAGAGGATCTTAGGATCCTAACACACTCAGGACGTGGCTGGCAGGTGAATCCTGACGGCCTTCCTGGGCTCGTCTGTATTCCACGGAAATCCACGAGATTCACATTCGGGGAGGATTATGAGCAAACACCCCGCTACTAAACACGTGTGGGATGCTACGATCATGGTCTAGGACTGCCACCCGCTGTACTCGATGGTACTTGAGAAATCGTGCTGTCACATCACGTTTCTTGGGACCAAGCGCGATTGAAATCATTGTGGCTGCCTGCAATTATCCAGCGCACGCTTACCTGGGAGTAATCCCCACTGAACACACTGGGACTTACTTCCAAGTAAGGATTGCGCGTCTTCTTTCAAGCCCTCCGGGTCGTGGATGGCGTGGCAGACCCGTGAACTTCAGTGCTAGCCCATTTCCCGATGGTTGGGGGCGTTGTTTATGAGGGGGGGGCGGTGTTTACTGCTCTCTCCTTGCAAATACCAGCCAGGCAGCCTGAGAGGCAAGGAAATTGTATTTATAATTCCTCCGCAGCGCCTCGGAAATCGTCAAACTCCTAGAGCCGAGGCCATTTCAAAGCCCGCATACCCCTCTCGGGGTACTTCTACCGTAGAAGTACCCCGAGAGGGGTACCTCACTTTCATTGTGCGGGATCTCTGTTGGAAATAGACCTCGGAACATGGACTTTTGTGGCATTTTTCAGCCCAGCTCCCTACTGGGCTGTGAAAACTCCCGCTGAACTCGGTGGTGGGAGTGGACTCGACTCCTTTCCCCTTTCGAGTTTCCCCTCCCGAGGGCGAGAGGAAGCGTTTCTAAAAGGGGCGCTGGTGTTTTGTTTTTCGTTATTCGTTCTGCCTTCCTTTCCCCCGTTCGCGAAGTTCCTAATTGTTCTGCTTTACTGGAGAGCTTCGGTGCTGGGGGGGGGGGGGGCGAGAGAGAAGAGGGAGGCCGAGGCCAGCGAGCCGAGCACCATCTGCGTTTTAATGAGTCACTTCATGCGCCAACAGTAATTTTCCTACATTCAGCAGGGTCCTGTCTGATCTCGCGACAATAACTGGGAGGGGTGACGGGGGTGGGGGGGGAATGTATGTAAGGTGATAAGTGGCGAAGGTAATGCTAACTATCCCCCGCACACTCCTTTCCAAACAAGCACTCCCCCCCCAAGAAAAACATAGATAACACTACTTTTATCTCATTATTAAATTATCCTCCTAAAAGATCTACACTCAAGAGAGAAAAGACACCAGATTGGGGGGTGTGTGGCTCTTTAAAAAGTTAAATCGCCCTCCTTCTCAAAGTACTGGTGGGGAGAAAATCTAGCTGATTTCAATGGAATGCACTTTCTCCCATCTGAAATCGCAGCTGAAATCACTCTCGCTTGCTTCTGAACGTATTTCTGAATCCTGGGAAACGATGTTTGGGCGTGGTCCCGAGTTTGCATTCCCCTCCTTGGCTTGGTTTTCATGACATGATTGGGAGGGGGGGGGGAAGCAAGAAAAAGAAGAAAAAGAATTACTGTTTATCTTCTCTTCCTTCCGTTGATTCAAGAGCGAGAGGAATACTGCAGCTCTGTTTAGTACTTCTTAAGAGACCCCGATGCATGTCGTTATTCCTTTCCCAATGTCTCCGTGGGGGAGAAGAGACAGGGAAATTCACCGATTCCCAACGAGGAGGAATTACCCTGCTGCCCGATGCCCAGCCTTCCGTTCTGCTCACCTGAAATTGACAAAGTCTCCGCAAACAGAAGGGGCTTGGGAAAGAATTTCAAGTTAAGTCAATGAAAGTCTATCCGAATGCGTCGAGAGAGTGACTTTTAAGTCACTGTGACTTTATATTGTCTACAAGCCAATGGAGAGAAACCTTTCTGGGCTGCTGCTACCACAGCGCACAAACCAACCCATCTCACCAATTAATTGGGGGAGGGGAGGGGGCCAAGTAGCTCACAGGGTGGGAGGTGGGCTCTAGTTTTTCTTTGGTCAGAAAGGACTCTCTCTCTCTCTCTCTCTCTCTCTCTCTCTCTCTCTCTCTCTCTCTCTCTCTCTCTGCCACTTCAGAGGAGCGGAAGTTCTCTTGAAGCTCTCTCCCTGGCGATGCGCGATTGGCTGGTCCCCCTTCATTATGGGAGACTAGACAATATTTGATATGTTATGACATGAACACTCAATTAGATCACTGAGTTGAAATACTCCAATCAGTGGCTTGATGCTAAGCAACCCTCAGAAGGTCCCGCACGAGGTCACAGCCTGTGACACATCAAATCAAAATCAGTGGGAGGGAAAAGGAAGCCTTTCCCCTTCATCAGACCAGGACTCCTGGGCGCAGGGCCCTCCCCCTTGCTCGACCACCCCCCCACCCCCTTCCCAATTAGTCTCCCAGAAGCGGAGATCCCAGGACCTGCTCCCGGTTTAGACCCACGCTTACTCGCTCCTCAGTGCTTACAAGAGATTTCTCTTTCCCCAAGGGAAAAAGTTAAACTGGAAGCGTGTTTGTGTGCCCAAGAAGCGGGCATTCCAGGATAAACGAGACGCAGACACAAACCAGGACTTCTTGCTGAGAAGGTGAAGAATTTACTTGGGGGGAGGGAATGAAAAGGGAAGACTACAGTTTTCATCCGGCCCTTTACAAACCTGCCTGACCTACAGAGACAGGAAGAACGGATCGGGGAGAAAGGAAACCTCTCTAGCTGCTGCTGCATTCAGGTCGCATCTACCACCAACCGGTAACCACGTCGTCCCTGTTAGCTGCCCTTTGAAGAATCGTACAAAGAGTACCAGCTAACCTTTCAAATGTGCTGCATAACCAGCACCAATCACTAGTTATGAATGATCGGGAAAATTAGGAACACGCGCATTTAACCGCCCCCAAGAAGAACATTCTCCTCTCCATCGCTTTCCTAGTCAAAACGTTTCCTTGTGAATCTGCAGTCAGAAAGCCAGTCAAATCGGATTGTTAAAACACCATGTGGTTCCTTTCGCAGTACCAAGAGAAAACCAATGTAAACTAGAGAGGGGGTCCTTGACTAGAAACAAGGTGAAAAGCGATGAGATTACTGCAGCCTACGTCTAGGGTAGGACGGGGACAGTAGACAGACACGGGGGCAAAAATGAATTTACCCCGGGGTACATGATGCTGCAACGTAGTATATAGGCAAATAAACTATTGTGGAAGCAGGAAACAATGATTGGAAGTCATTCGTGCCTCATCTTGGGGGAAGAAGTGAGAGGGTTGTGTCTTTTTTTTTTTAAATAAGGGCTTGCTTGTCTCTCAAACCCCATCCCCCGCGACCCCCCTCTTTTAGGTGGAGACATAGCAATTAACCAGTTCACAAAACTACAGTATGTGGGTCTTTCCGAAAGGAGTGCAAGGCTGTTTTATTTGCTCCGAGCACCAACCTCCAGTACAGTCAGCGGATTCGATCCTTCCCCCCTCCCCTTCCAACAGCTCATGAAGCCCGCTGACCGGCAGCTGGTTCTCCCAACAGGCACCGTCGTGGAAGCAGGAGCAGGAGAGACGTCTTCTGAACAGGTAGGGAGGGGCTGCGTGCGGGACGACGAGAGCAGCAGGAAGACGAGAACGGTGGGAATCACACCCAAATATACAACCCTCCCGCAGAGCCAATTAATTAGCAGATCATTAATGGCTCTCGGCTAGCTAAACAATCCACAGGATCCTGAGAGATTCCAGAGAGAACTCCGCCCCCCCCCATTCCCAACCCAAACTGGCAACTATAAGGGAGGGGGGGTCAGGAAAACGCAAGCGACCCTGAGATCCCGTTTGGCCGTGTGAATCCTAGAGTCTAGGATTCACACGGCCAAACGGGATTGCGGTTAACATCACAGTCCCGTTTGAGGCAAAGCAGGAGACGGTGGCCAACGGCTGACATCCGTGAAAGAATCCCCTACTAAGGTTGAAAGCCCCGTGCGGAGTTACTCGAGTGTAAAAGCGTGTTCCACTAAATGAGAGGGAACGAATGCTTAGTAGTAATCCCTGGCTGGGATGATCCCGCAAGCATCATTTTTCCAACGAAATGATCATGCTGACCAACGATCCGAATTAAAGTCATTAAGGGGAGATGAGTGGAATTCAAGACGTGAGAGAAATAGCAAAGGCAGATTTATACGTTTCTCGTTGTGAAACCGGAATAAATGTCTGCTTCCCCTCCCTGCTCCGCCTTTGTTTCAAACAGGACCGGGCCCTGGGCGAGGGAGGACAAAATCAGATCCGAACTGCCCCCAGTAAGGAGCTGAATTTGGCTTCCAAAAAGGGAGCCTGGGGACGCCCGTTACACTCCGATTCCCAGCGCCTTCCTTTCCTCCGAACGCAGTCCCACTCCCACCGAAATCCGCGGGGCTTAAAATACCAGCAGCAGAAACGGTGTCTAAAAGACCTCCCTCTTCTAGAAAACGGGGAGCAGAAATCGCGGCTAATTCTGCGGAAAAGCGACCTTCAGGCAATTTCGAGGAGCCCTAGATCGAGCTGAAAGTTTTCAAGTTTGCCTTTCAGCCCAAGTAATGGGGGCGGGGGCGAGATAAAGAAAAAGAGGGGCTTGATTTGAGCTGCCTTTTAAGCCCTCTGCTATTTACTTCCTTCACAACCATTTTTGAAATTAACGTTTGGATTTTTTTCATTCCAGAGCAGTTCGGAATGTCCGCTTGTGTTTACCACGAAGCGAAGCGAGACTCATCATCACATTCAACCGGACTTACTCCGAAGCAGGTCTGAGTGAGATTGCAGCCGGGGGAGACAGACACCCCAAAGCGCGCTGTGCAGCCCAATCCGATGCATGCTTACTCAGAAGCAAGCTCCGTTGAACACAGAACGGGCTTCCTTCCAAGAAAGCGTGCATAAGATTGCGACTTGAAAGTCTCCTTCACCGATCGATGTCTCTGGAGGATGCTGGGGGCAGGAGATGGATGCGGGAAAAGATCTGAGAGAGCCCTGCTGAAGGAGAGACTAGAGTGAGCCAAGCAGGGGAAGGAACCGGGCCGTCTTCGGGAGAGGTGTCAGCGGGGCTGGAGGCAGGAAGGGGGAAAAGAAGAGTGGTGTTATTTGGACTGCGGATCCGCTGAGGACACATCTCAGGCAGTAGCAGATGGGGGCGGGCGGGAGGGGGATGGTCTAGGATCTGGCCGGGGGAATCGAGGAAGGCGCCTGGCTGCTGCGCTGAAGCGCTTACCTCGTCCCCGGTCCACAAAGCTGGTGATGGTGTTGGCGGCTTTAGAGGACTGGAAGAAGCTGGCGTTGATGCCCAGTTTCTCGGCGATGGAGTAGGTCCGGTAGAGGGAGAGCATGTACTCGTGGGGCTTCACGCGCGGCTGCCCGGCGTCGGTGGCGGCGGCGGGTCCCCCCTTTGGGGCGGCGGCAGTAGCAGCGGCAGCAGCAAAGTCTCTGGGAGATCGGGGCGCTTTGCCCTCTCGGCGGCTCCGCATGCCCTTGGCGGACTCCTGGAGAGGCGGCGCGGCACCGGAGGCGGAGGGGATGGTAGCCTGCTGGCAACACGGCAGATCCCCCCAGAAGACGCAGGCGAGCAACACGGCGGAGAGCAGGGCCCGGGCCGCATTCATAGCGAGCGAGCAGCCGCCCCGGAGCAAAGCGCGCGCCCGCTCCGCCCAGCCTCTCGCTCGGCGCCCACGGCCAGCTCCCTCTGGTTGTCTGAAGCGCAGCGCCCACAGCGCGAGAGGCCAGAGCCTGGCCCGGGACACGCCCCCGGCACGCCCCCTCCCCACTGCAGGACCCGCCTCCCGTCCTGGAGCCGCCGGGAAAAGTTGGCAGCTGACAGAACCGGAGTCTACTTCTCAAGTCCAGCAGGGCTCAACGCGGGGAGGGAGGGATATCATTCATGTGAAGTCATTCCAGAAAAAAAGAGAGTCCGCCGCTAGAGCATGTTCAGAGTGCCTTGCCCACCCTGCTACTTCTAACCGAGAACTAGGAGGACTACCGTCCTGTGAGCAACAATCCCTTGGGAACAACATCCCTTGTGCTCACTGAACAGAGTACTCAGACGGAGGAAGAATACGGCTGCATAGGACGGTGCCTTCAGCAGGTGTGAGATGAGCAGACATTCAACACAGGAAGAAGTTGGCCAGAAGCAATGGCCTTCGATCTGGAAGGCCTCTTCCCCATTCAGCGGGGTTGGGCAGCGAGGGATTGATTGCTGCTGCTACTCCAGGAAGAGAGGCTGCTACTCTTCACATGCTCAGTCAAAGGCATTCTCTTGCTTTCTCATGCCCTGGTGAGCTTTGGCAGCTCGAATTCATTCCTGGAGTGGGTGAAGATTAGCAAGATTTCAGGAAGGGGACAGCTTGTGTTATTCCTCTGGACATACAGCTGCGTAGATACTGAACTTGAAAGAAAGGCATTTCACAGTCCAAACGTTTGGAATTTTGATTTGTGTTGACAAACTGAGCCAGGAGAACAACCCAGCTGCAACAAGCGCTTACCTACTCCTCCTAACACTCCACTTCCGAACCCAAGAGGAGCCAGTGGATGGAGGACTGATCTTCGTGGACTCCAAAGTTATGGAATTCCATTTCCACTCCCCTGGAGAGCGTCCAAAGCCTGAGCATGTTTGGGAAACACTCTTCTGATTGCCTGTTTGATGACCAGACATGATGCTTTTCCTTCATGGAAAGTGCTCGTTTGGTATAGAAAAATGGGTGAACTTTGTATATGGAGCTCAATATACAACGATCCATGTATGCGTCTTTTCCCCACTGCATTTACAGGTTGCGAATATCTCTTGGGACTCAGGGATGGCTCCCCAGGTGGGACCTGCTGGGACACCTGCTGGGGATCCATCGCCATGCAAGGGCCCACACCTGTGCCTGCCCAACCCCTGCAGCAGTGAGGGTCTGCTGCTGCCAGTGCTCTCCAGCACTGCCTGGCAAGCCAAGGCCCATAAAGAAACTTTCTGGGGGAGTTGGGGGCAGCTGCGGACCATTTTCTTCATCCCTGGTGCCATTTCACAATTCTCAGTTGTTCTGTCCCCAATGCTGCATCTAGAGTTGGGGCATCCAGGTTATTGTTAAACACAGTGGTGTAGGAATGGGGGCGGGGTGGATTGTCCCCAGGTGGCACAGGGGGTGCATAAGCTGCCGTGGGGTGCACAAGCTGCTGGCAGGGGCAGAAAAAAGGCACTTTTTTGGCACAGTGGAGGGAAAAGGGCCCCCCCCCGCCTACCCCAGCTGCTAGTAGCCATTTTCTGGCGAAAAAATGCCTGGGGGGGATCCACTGGAGGGGCGAGGCTTGTGATGTCACAAGCAAGGGGTGGGGCTTGTGATGTCACAGAGGTATCACACGGGTGCCGCCGCCCCCTGGCGAGGCTAGGTATGCCACTGGTTAAACAGCACCAGGAGAGAAAGGAGATGATCTGCTGCTGCTGCCTGTTCCCTACTGCCCTCCCATTAAGCTACCCCATTAAGCTCTGGGTCCGACTGGCTTACTGGGAGGCAGTGGGAAATAATAATAATATCTGTATTTATATACCGTCTTTCTATGTTGTCAGATTTCTCCTCAGACTTTTAAGGCGGTTTACACAGGCAGGCTTTCCATTCTCCCCCTCCCCTCCCCGTTTTACAATAAATGTTCTATTTGCGTAGGAGGACCCAACGTTTCCATCTGTTTTCTTTCAACGATGTGGTATCTCACTGGTTGCAAATGGCTTGTCCGACAGTGACTCCTCTCCCTCACAGAGGGTCAGCACAGGCTATGTTAGCTGAGATATCACAGTTTGTTGGCAGCTTGTCGGCGGCTTCCGGTTGTCTCAAACCGATCCTGTCCTAGTTGTTCTTCAGGCAAGGCGGCAGCTCAACCACTAGACCGCACCTCCTGTGTGGAAATGGTGGTAGAGGTGGATCGTCCTCTTTTTCTCTGGTACCATTTTGAAAAACTTGCTGCAGCTGCTCTCCACTATCATCTCAGGCCAACCAGGGGCCAAATGGGGAGGCAGTGGGGAGCAAGTGGCAGCACCAGCAAATGCGAGTCCTCCTTTGCACCCTCCCATACCTCTAGCAGAGATATTGAACAAGGGGCTCAATTGAAATGTGTCTCCCTACTGCCTGGATCCCCCCAATGTTGTTTTCCCTGTGTGCTCCCTTCCCCTGCCCCCTGCTCACTTGGCTGTCCACCTGTTGCTCCCCTCTCTCCTTATCCACCAGGGGGAGGACGAGCCAGCAGGGGCAAGATAAGCGAGCAAGCAAGTGCCCCCCCATGGATAGCAAGGGGGGAGAGAGGTGCTCCACCCCCTTCTTTCACTTACCAGGAACTCAGCGCCCAGCCACCCTCCTCCGCGCTGCTCCTGTCTCAAAAGAAGAAGAGTGATGCATGCTGGAAACCCAGCATGCACAGCTCCTGTGCATTTGAAGCTGAAGCGATGCAAAGGATGGCTGTGCGCTGATGAGCATCTAGTATGGCAAGAGAAGGCCAGCCCCCACCCCCACCCCCAGATCACCTCTGCCTGCCTGCTTGCAGCACTGGAGAAGGGGTTTGCTAAGATCAGCTTCTGACTTGCGGAGGAGGAACTGAGAGTGAGCCGGAGGAAGATCCAAGAACCCACTGGAGTAGCAGGCTGAAAAAGGCAGCAGACAGATGGGCTGGGGGCTCATCAGTTTATCTTCTGTCTATTGGATTTTTCCCTCTTACACCCAGGCGGACTGCTATAGTTTGGCACGCCCTGCATGAGGTATGCTGGAAGATGGCTGCTGGGCAGCAGAGCCCAGCCATGGCACGTCCTCCCAGGTTGGCAGTCAGTAGAAGAAGAGGAGTGAGACTAGGAAGGGGAAGGAGGAAATAGGGTCAGGGGCCACACCCCTTCCAGGGATCACAGAGAGGACTGTCCAGGTGAAAGGTCTTTAGGTGACCAGACAACACACTGCCCCCCCCCAGTGTCCTGCAGACGAACGCTGCCCATTTCCAACAGTGTCCAACTCTGCCACTCCTCCCCCAACAGGTTCAAACCGCTTCATGAAAAGGCCGGCCTTGATATTGACGAGGACAGTTGCCCGTTCACTGCCTGGTTCCCACACACCATGGTGGGTTGCTGGTGCATGCAGGTGCTTCCCAAAGCATGAGCCCTCCACTGTGGAGCCCCAAAGAGTTACAGTCAACACTGCTGGGGCTCCATAGCCAAGTGTATCTTTTCAGCACCTGTACTTGCAATGAAAAAGCCATGTCTCCTATCGTCAACTGCATGCAATAGCTGCTTTCCGTGTAGAAAAAAAAATGACATTGAAGTGGCCCTTGGTAGGCTTTTGGTGGTCAGGATTGGCTAGCATGGTCTAGTAGTGAATAGAACATTTCTAGTGCTGCATTTACTATGGAATTCTTATGATGGCATTTCTGAAAGACCTCCCGGAAATAGATGTGCTGCATACATTTTGCAAATTAATTTCCCACATTTACTTATTACATTTTAATCCCACCTTTCCTCCAAGGAGCTCAGGGTTACTCCTCCCATTTTATCTTTACAACAACCTTGTGAGGTAGGTTAGGTTAAGAGGGAGAGTGACTGGCTCAGGTCACCAAGTGAGGTTTATATGGCTGGAGAGTTTGAACCTTGGTCTTCCCAGACTAGTGGGCCAAATCAATCCTGTTCAGGCCTTACACTGGAATGCTCATTCCAGCGGCATAAGGCCCAGGCTATTTTGCGCCCCAGGCAATAAAAAAAAACAGAGTATAAATTTTTTTCATAAGACTTTGTAATTCATTATATTCCATACCATAGCACTGATGTGGTATTCATCTGTCTAGTTGGCCTAATGATAGCACCAGCCCTTTATAGCTGTCATAAAATGCGACAAGCGTTTTGGGTTGGCCTGGCCTCCGCTGCAAGCGGCACGCAGCCGGGTCCACACTCCAGAGGACCAGGGATGCCCGCCAGCACCAGTAAGTTAGCACAGGGGGTGGAAGGGAGCAGAATGGGGCAGAGAGGGGGAGGAATGGGGAGGAAATATGGCAGGGAGGAGGGCAGATCAGGGCCAGGAAGTGGGTGGTATCGGCAGCAGCCAGCGGCACACACCAATATCCTATCCCCCTTCCCGGCCTTGATCCCCTGATCCAGGACTTGTGAACTTGCACCAGCTATAGAGCTGGTGCAGGTCCAAGTAGACCCAGCGGACCAGTGCAGGCTTACCTCAGGGCAAGGGAACAAATGTCCCCTTACCCGCCCCAAGGAGGCCTCCAGAGGCTGAAACTCCTCTGAGGGATTCAGTGCATGCCACATTGGCACAGCTGCTTCACTGTGCAGGGAGTTTTGTAGGATTGGGCTGCCTGTCTACTGCTTGAATCACTAGGTTCTCATTTGTTTATTGTGAATAATATTTTCTCTCTCAGTTAGTCTTGGAGAATATCATAGAGAGGTCATTAAGGGCCTAGTGTCTGGCTATTAAAAAATTGATTCCATTCCCGCCTCCCAGACTTCTGACCTTTCCCCAGACATTGCCACGTGTTAAAATATCTCTCTTGATCTTGAGAACTAGAAACTTTTTTTTTCAGAAAGAAAAGGAAGAAAGCTGAGATTCCTGAGATGCTGACCTTGCATACTAAATCCCATGTTGTTGAGTCTGATTGATGCAGAATTGCAAAATACAGACCCTATTACTCCCCTTTTAATATTTTGGAAGTTTGGTGGGGATTCTATTTGGATTGCACATCTAACCATTTAGAACTGGTTTTATGGCTTTACTGTTTTAGTTGTGGCCTACACTAGATCTCTAGAATGGGTCAGGTCAGGATGAACATTCAAAGAAACATAAAAACAAGCAAATAAGCAATGAAGCACTGTGATCTTCAGGGAAGGGGTGTGAGGGCGGGGGGGGGGCTACACCTAGTGTAAGGACAGTGGTCAAGGCTGGTTAATAATGCACACACAGGTGCTCTTACCAAATCAGTATTTGTTCTTCTAAAATCTATAAAACCAACACTGAGGGCATCACCAAAGTAGCACCTGACAAGTGGGGACAAAGGTGCCCGGTTGAATATGGGTGGCAAGGAAGACAGATAAGAACTAGCCTACTGGGAACATGAAAGGCTTCTTTTGATATCCATCTGGACCTTTTCCTGTCAATAATGAGGACTGCAAGGTTCAAAGGCACTTTAATTGAGGGATGGGGGGGGTCCCTCTTCCTATTTGTCCAGTAAAAACACCCCTTTTGTGGGATTTGTATTTCACAATCATACCAAATCAGGTTTAGTTGGGTGAATCCATCCCATGTTGTGCTTTCTGATGCATCAAATATCTGTAGCTTTGCTTGACCTGTAACTGGTGCTCCACACAGAAATTCTCTGCACAGAAATCATTTCACTTCCTCATATGAAACTGACACGTCACTTGTAATATGTGACAAATGCGCTGCACACATATTGACAGTCGATTGTATAAACTGTCAATATGATCTTGTTTTTATGATCTTGTTTTAAATGTAATTTTTTAATCAATCTTTAAATGTTTTTATTAGTTTGTTAACTGTTTTTTATTGTTTAAAAAGTAATTATCTATCTGTATTTTTTTGTATTTTCTTTTTGTTGTAAGCCGCCTTGGGTCCCTTTGGGGAGAAAGGCGGGATAGAAATATTGTAAATAAATAAATAAATTGTGCCCCATCAATGCTTTCTGCAGCATGTATGAATAGGGAGTGAGAAGCCAGTGTGTTCATCACACATGGCAAACTACAAGTGAGTTTCACACCATTTCTTTCCCAAGAACTCTCTTCCACAAAAGAAACGTGTCTCATATGAAGTGTCTCCAAATCTATGTATGTTTCGATGTTTGGGTTCTTAAATGTGTCAGTGAGATGGGAACATACCCAAACCTAGCAGTGACTGGTCACTATCTTTCCCTCCATCTTCTCACGCATTCCGTGTAACCATGAAGGAATGTGGAAAGAAGTGTTTCAATTCACAAGCTGCTCAAGTCACATGGCCTCTCCTATGGCTGCTGTAACATAAGAAAATGTGACGTTTCACAAATCATAAGCTAGAAGGAGTAGTGGGCCGCATATGTCTCACTGAAGGCAGTAGAACTCCTAAGCACTGAAAACTGGTGCCTCCCAAAACTGGCGCTAAGAGACAGCCCTCCTGCCCTGTTAAGCCACTCCCACCGTACCTTCCGTCAGTGCTACCCACCCCAAACTCTTCTTATCTGCTCCACCCAGCCCCTCCCAAAGACACCTCCCCCTCATCAGCCAACATGGGAACTAAATGAACTGTAACACGGAACGAATCACTGGTTTATGTTTCTGGCCCTCACTTCACTTCACATCCTAATCCCTACTGTACTCTCTGTGCTTCTTGAAACTGAAGCGCCAAAGACATCTTGGGCCTTCATTGCACAAGTGGAAATTGTGCTCATCATGGAATCAAAACAAGTGGTTGTCATGTTGGTATCAAAGAGAGGCAGGACCCCAAATGATTCAGACAATAGTGTGTACTGGGCCAACTAAAAATGATACCGTATATTGGATAATGTTGGCTGAATAAAAGTTATCAATATCAGTTGAGATCTCCTGAATGTGATGATGACGAATGCTCACCTGTTTTGATTTTAGAGGTAAAAAGAACACTCTCAGCGCGGTCAGGCAATGTGTTCATGGAACAACCGTTTTCCAAACTCTGCAAATATTTACAGGTGGGCCCCCATATCCACTGATTCGCTATCCACGGTTTCAGTTATCCACGGATTGTGGGGACCCCCCCAGGCATTTACTTTTTTCCCAGTAAGCTTCGTTTCTTCCTTAAAGAAACAGGAGAAGCAGCTTATTACAGGCAAGTAGAATGAGACTAAGTACTAGAGAGTCTCTGCAAGGTTAACAGAAACCTTGCAGAGCCTCTCTAGGACTTAGTCTCGTTCTACTTGCCTGCAATGGAGGCTGCTTCTCTGTTTGTTTTAAGGAAGAAACAAAGCTTGCTGAAAGAAAAATAAGAGCGGGGGGGGGCAAGCATTCCTGCCTGCAGGGGAGGCAGGGTGGGGGGAGCCCTCGGGAAACCATGGAGGGGGTGTTCGCTCTTATCCACGGTTTCAAGTATCCACGGAGGGGCCTGGAACATATCCCCAGCGGATATGGGGGCCCAGAGGTGTATCAGCAGCGAGTGCTGCCTGGAGCACTCTCTGCTGCGCCGCCCCAAAGGGTTAGGGTTTAACCCATCGTTAAAACGTTCCACGCATGTGCAAAACAAGGATAAATAGCGCTGTGCGGCAGTCGGCCGCCTTCAGAAAGCCCTGGCCACCGGTCGTGGTGGACGCTCCGGGGCTTTCTCCGGCTCCGAGGCCAGGGGAGAAGGCCTCGGAGCGCCCGCCCACATCACCGGGCGGGCGTGCGCGCTCCGTGGAAAGACCCCCAGCCAATTAGGGGTCATGTTGTGAACAGGAAGTTAAGATGAAATGTAGTCATTCAGCACTGTCTATATGCTGACATCACTGAGTGCAAGCAAAGAAGATTGGTTAAGCATTCCCTCTCAGTGGGTGAATACCGCCCTCTTCAGATACAATGCCCGAAAAGTGCATTTCAGTGCTGCCAACATTTTCTTGAAAAATACCTCCAGCTCAGTCCTATAGAGATTATAAATGAGTCTTTTTTACATTAGGAACGTGCACAATAATTTATATATCACATTTGTTTTGACTTATACGCCAGTTTCCACTGTTCAAGGCAAATACAAATAAATCATTAAAACCACATCAGTTGAAACGATGGAAAGATAGCATGAGTTCTAAAATCTTGACTGTGCCAAGTAAAATATGGTCAGGACTTTTATCTACCCTGAACAGCTTGTAGGAAGAAAAGAAGTTTGCACAGGCCTTCTAAAAGCCAACAGAGAAGGAATCAAGCAAACCACACTTGACTTGGCAATTGTACATACACAGCACACGGGCAGTTCTTATCGCAAAGCAGACTGAAAAGGTTATGAGTACCTCAGATTTGTATGATTTTTTAAAATGTATATTTGCATCAGTTTCTGAGTCACCTGAAAGAGACATTAGGCTCCAAGCCCCAAGAATTGTTCATCCACCCATCTCTTTTTACTTTTATAAAAATATTTATATGCCACTTTTCAAATTGCTTATGTCACTTTTTAACATGTCACTTTCTAAATGCAGAAAATAATGAATATTTGTTTTCACATTTTCCCTTCATTCTGTTTTCAATGAGTTGTTATATCATGTTCTAAAGACAAACAGTGACAGGAATGTTAACTGGCCAAGTTCTACCATGTGAACTAGAAATGTTCTTGGACTCCACCCAGCCAATCAGGACCACTTTTGGATCTCAAGATTTCGCGGTTTGAGAGTTCACCACCTTTTTCCTTCCTGAGGGGAGGGGTAAGGTTTATTTTTCAGTTGTGCAGCATCTGATTTGCTTCTGTGCCATTGTTGGAATTTTAACGAAGATAGAATGGGTTTTGATGAGCAATTCCATTATATTACAGTGATTGTTAATTCACAAATTGTGTGTGTGTGTGTGTGTGTGTGTGTGTGTGTGTGTGTGTGTGTGTGTGTGCGTGTGTGTGTAACAGTAACTTGGACCCAGCCATGTCTATGCACAGGGGAGGAAAAGATCACATCTCAAGGGTAGAGGGCATGTTTTGCATGCAGATAGTTCCAGGTTCAATTCCTGGAATGAAGGCTGTGACACACTGCAGGCAACGCTGCATGAAACGAAGCCGGCCTTTGCTTAGCTTTGCACTACTTATTTATTTATTTATTTTAAAAAATATACCCCTCCTTTTCCTATGCCGAAGGCAAATGCCCAAGGTGGATTACAACAGAGATTAAAATACATAATTTAAAATACATAAAATACGTTTAAATAATACATAACCATACATAAACAATTTAAAAAACAATAAAATCCACGGGGGGGGGGCAGTATGGAGCAGAGAAGCAGCACGGCAAAGCATCTTGAGACACAGGAGGCAGACCACAACCCATCACCCAAACACTAGACGAAACAAAAACATTTTGAACCCTCTCTGAAAAGTCATGAGGGAGGGGGTGGTTCTCAGATCCCCTGGCAGGGAGTTCCACAGTTGTGGCGCCACAGCAGAGAAGGCTCGCCCACATGTTGCCACTCCCCTAACTTGCAATAGAGGTGGCACTCGCATGAGATCCCCCTCAGATGACCTAAGAGAGTGGGCCGGAATGTATGGGAGAAGGAGGTCCCTCAGATATCCTGGGCCCGAACCTGTCTATATTAGCCGGGGGGGGGGGGGGCTTGGATGGTTCTCTCTGTTGCCCTTTCAGCTGATCAGAATTGAGCCTTCTCAGCCTTTCAGACTCAATTCTGATTGGCTGTTTGCTTCCCTATGTGTCCCGCCCCACTGCACCGAACTTGGCTGCTGATTGGCCGAAGTTCAATTTTTCCATCTCCTCTCTCAGGGCTCTGCTAGCTGACATGCACTGCCATGCAAAATGCAAGAGAATGCATGACACACTACCCGCATGCTGCTGCTTCCCAGCGCATTGCGTCACGAGCAATGTGTCACAGCCTTTAAGCTAAGAAGATCAGACAGCAAATTATGAGAACACATAAATGCCTAAGAGCCATTGCCAATCAGAGTAGAAAATACTGGGATAGGTGAACCAGTGCTCTGGCTCAGTATGGCAACTTCACCCAAATAATGCAATGAAATGTAGCTGTTTTGGAATAATGATTTTCCTACTAAATTTGGCTTCGAAACTTCACAATACAGGAAATCTCTCTACTGAAGCACGGATTGGTTTCTGGGGGGAAAATGGCTATCAACTTTGTAAACCTTAACATAGAAGCAATAAAAATGGGAAATTTCACACAGGGGATCTACAATGCTTGGAAAATTATAAGCATGTGCTTACTTTGCATGAGATCTTTGTTATACTTTTATTTACTAGCACTTGGGGAAAAGATAGGTTCTCAGATTCAGTGCTTATTTACATGTCCAGAGAATGTCACACTTCCCATTAATTTGTCATAATTTGTATTTCTGCTTGGACACTCCAGCTATGTAAACGCAACCCCTGGTTTTACTATCATTTGTAATTTACCCAGCTGTTCGACTAACTCTTGAGGCCATCTGTCCTTCAGTTAATTCCCAAAATGAGGCATTATCTCAAAAATTATGGTGTAATCAGTTCTCCTGAATTCATTTCTGAATCTGTGCTTCTCCATTCCTTAGAGGTTGAAAGTCCTTTGAGCTTTTCTTTAGGGTCTGTTCTTACAACTACCTTCATGTTTTCGCTATTGGAAAATCCAAGCCTGCTCTGGTTGCTTCAGCCAATGGCAATATTGTTTGCATCTGCTGCCAATGTTGAAATAAATATTGTTTGCATCTGCTGTTGTCTGATTTTTGGCATGCCATGGAAGCATGGATCATTAGACCATACTTCTTTGATGACTACGTAACAGGTGCAAAATATCATCATATATACTCATAGAAAATTCAGATGGTTGGGTGCCTATCAGTTTGTAGGTGAAATGGGGCCACCCACAGACAAGTCAGGGTTTCTATAAACTCAGGGGGCTCCCTAGGTATGCAGAAGCTTGTAAATCAAAAGTACAAAAAAAAGGAACCCCCTCTCCACAAAACGTGCCATGATATGAACTGGGCATGCTCAGTGGCCTCTCAAAAGCCATGGAATGTTGAGGTTTTAGTTGGGAACAAACTAACAGCAGAGCACAGAGTGAAGGCCGGTAGAGGGAATTGGCCTGCTTGAGCCAATTGGACATTAGGGTTGACAAGATGCAACATTTCTTGGCAGGTATTTCTTGTCTGCATATGGAGACCAGGGCGGGGAGGAGGGCAGCTCAAGGCCAGGAAGAGGGCAGTATTGGCAGCAGGGGTGCCGCCGATCCCCCTTCCTGGCCTCAATCTGTCTTGCCAGGTCCACTTGGACAAAATTGCTAGTGCAGATCCAGGTAGACCCAGTGGGGCAGCAAAGACTTACTCCTGGGCAAGGGAACAAATGTTCCCTTACTCAGAAGAGACCACTGAGATTGCCCCCCCCCCAAGGGCTGCAGTGCGCATTCTGGTGGCGCAGCTGCATCGACTGGGGGGATTTAGGTAGGATTGGGCTGTTGATGGCAGCATCAAGCAGAGACATGAATGTATGAATGAGCCAGCACAGAACATTAGACAGGATGTTCATATCACTTGATTACTGAACAAATCTGTGAAAGCCAAGTTGTGACAGGAGGGCTAGCATACAAAACTCTGGTGTCTTTTAAATTAGGCTGAGACTTTGCTTTCCCATAAACATAGGATCAGGGCTGTCAATGGGACCCCTTTATACTATGTTGTAAAACATACTTGTGACTTGATGTCATGACACTGCTTGTTTCACTGCCTGCACTTTACACCAGGCGTTTCCAACCTGTATAAGGGGTAAGCGGACCACAGGCCGGGAGTACGCGAGATGCTGCCCATTACCAGCTGCTGCGATCAGCAGCTGATTGTCAGCAGCTGTTAAAGGGATTTTTTTCTGGGTTGCAGCACGGGCAGGTCCTCCCACTCGCACCGCAACCCGGAGGGAAAGGCTACAGCCCTGCCAAATCAGCAGGGCTGTAGCCTTTTTTCCAGGTTGTGGTGTGGGCGGGCGGGTATGCAGGGGGTACCAGGGGTACGCGGAGTCTGGAGGTCCGGGGGTATGCAGGGCAACTGGAGACCCGTGTAGGGGGTACGTGGGCCTCCGAAGGTTGGGAACCCCTGCTCTACACCATTGGCTGCAGCTAGTGGGAGTGGGGAAAATATACAACAGTGTGACATCAGGACATGGGTTCATTTTACTACAAATTACAGAAGAGCTGAGGGAGTGTTCAAATTGGACTTCCTATCTCATGTAACATGTAGCTCCATCTTCAGCTCTGACTAAAGCTCACTTTTAAAAGTAAGACCTCTAATGGTGTGAATCTGTACTACTGTCAGTGAATGAGTGTTAAGAGTAAGTCCTCACAGATGCTAGTTAGAAAGTTGCAAAACACAACAAACCCATTTGGAAGGCATTTTGATTTGTTCAGAGGTTATCCTATATTAACAGCCCAATCCTATCCCTTGCCATGCTATAGCATGCAGCCATGCCAAAAAAGGTGCATGTTGCATGCTAGGGGTGGGGGTGGGGGCAGGCAATTGGACAGCCAGCAGGAGGTAAGTAAAAATATTTTTTGCTTACCTCCTGGTAGGCTGCCTGATTGCCTATGGGTCTCCTTGGACCTATGCCAGCCATTCTGCTGGCGTTAAATCTGAGGAGAGCCAGGGGGCATTCTGAGGTGGGGTTTCAGGGATAGTGCCCTGGCACAAGTCTCTGCTGCCAAGATCCACCACCCCAACCTAAAATGCCCCTTGCCCTCCCAGATCCTTCCCCAAACTCCCCCTGCCCACCCCCTCCCTGCTCACAGCACACACACACCCGCCACTGACTCATTGAGACTGACGCAGCCTGGGGTCCATTGCAGTAGGGCTCTGATACTGCTGCTTTGTGGTAGCAGCATGGACTGGCTGCCTGGCAGCGGTGTGCTCCAGCCTCCACGTACCATTGCTGGGTGTTTTGTGCTAGCGGGATGCTACTCCCATTGTTGCAAATGGCCCATAGGATTGGGCCATAATTTACATGGTAAAGAAACTGGACTTCTAATTCACATTTACATTGTAAAACATTGTTTAAGTTTTATTTTCAATCTGGAAATCTTAATATTTGAATTCCCAAACTCAAAATTTTGAATTTGGCAAGAAACATGAATTTCAGAATCACCTTTCAGACCCATGTAGCAAAGTTAAATTTTCAATGGCAAAACTGAAGCAACATTTATTTCAAATAACATTGTAAATGTCATTTAAAAAAATAACACATTTATTGGGAATTCAGATACCTTATTCACATCAATTGCAATTAGGCAAATTTCACTTCATTCCCTGGCTCTGTACAAGTGGTGGGAAAGTTGCAAGATGCAACTGTACTGTATGGATGATCATTAGATATAGAAATATATGTATGGTTCCCCCAGTACATTGTGTCTAGTCTCCGAAAGACTACATCACCACATATTTTGGGGAGTTTCAATATGAAGGTGAAAAATTGAGTGGATTTCTTTTTAAGATTTAAGAACAGAGTCGTTATTTCTGGGCCCAAACCTATAGACAATAGCACGTTATTGTTCAGGGTGAAAAGGGATACAGACATATCATGGCCAGAAGCAGCAACTCTACCTGTCTCCCTCTTGGTAGTGATTGGTAGTGTAAAATACTGGATGTGTTGCAAGTTTTCCCACCCCTTCAAGTGACAGCCCATGAAGTGAGACAGTGGTGGGGAAAGTGCGCAATGTAATGAGTTCTCACCACATGTTTTGCATTGTTAAATATTATCAGAGAGTAGAAGAGGAGACATGCTGCTGTTTTCAGTGGTAGTCTGCTATAACAGATGAAACAGGTGAAAAGGTAAATAAGATCGGAAGCTCTCATGGCCAACTATTATGCATACTGATTTAATTTTTAAAACAGGATTAAAAGCCATGTTACATAAGAAAACGTTACTGTTCTTAAAGTTGGTTAGACACTACGTTTCATCCATTAACCATGGACCTCTTCAGGTATAATAGGTACTTCAGATTTCCAGAACACGTGGGTATAACGGATGCTTCTGGTAATGATGCTTAAAACCTGGCCCAACCTCTATGCTAAATGTTTGTGAGAACTTGCCACACATGTGACATATGACTAGCCCAGGGGTGGCCAACCTTTCAACATGAATGCTCCTACAAGCCTTTTATGGTTGTATAGGTGAGGGCATTTCAGCAGGTGCAGCTGCTTTAGCAGCACCATCAGCTGCCAAGATGATTCTGTCTCCTACACAACTCTTAAGAGCACAGAGGCCCTAATGGTGGAAGGTTGGCCACCCCTGGTCATGAAAGATGGGGAGCCCAGTGTGATGCTTGCTAACGTCATGTCTCAGTTGTATTCTTTGGGGCTGCTGGAACTGGTGTGCGTGTGCCACCTGTATACCTTCCAAATTGTTTGGAATGGTCTTTGTTCACACATACAAAGCTGCCTCATATTACTGGGTCATTTTGCTCAGTATTTTCTACATAGACTGGTAGTGGCTCCCCAGGGTTGAAATTTGGGTTGAATTTGCATCCTTCTGTGTACAGAACATGTGCTCTACCACTGAACTGTGGCCCTGCATACCAGAATGACAAACGGCGACATATCAGGTATTACCGACCGTATTAATGAGGAATTGAGCCACCCAGCTAGACCAGGGCCACCTAGCTCAAAGAAGCACTCTCATTGAATTTGCCTCAAACTGCCAGTGATGGGGCCACAATGAGATACAGGAAGCTGAACTAGATGGGCCTTTGGCCTGATCCAGCAGGGCTCTTCTTATGCTCTTGTTCCCAGTCCTGATCTTTAAGCGATGTCCCAGGCTAATGTCAGCATATTCACTGATTCACATTGACTTTCCAGCTAGGAAAAGAGTGTTATGTGGGTCTGTTCCACGGCTGGTTCCCAAAGTTCAGAGGGAATGTGCAAAGTGTGTCACATCTGGATATACTTTTTCATTTTATTATGCAACATCTGTTAGGTCACAAGTTTGTATGGATGAAGGTTATGATTTGGAACTGGTGGGTTCACAGCCCCATCTTGTGGACAGAAAAAAAAACAGAAACAGTTTTTCTTCAGAGGCAAAAACGGAGATGCAAGTAATGGAATGAATACATTCACCGTGGTGTCAACTGAAAAAAGGGAAGGAAAATCAAGTGAAACGTTAATCATAAATAATACAGATAAAATTTAACTCAAAATCTAACTTTCTAATAGCAGAGGTTCTAATAATTCACTTGACTTTGCTTCTAGGGACAACTAAGGTTTGTTTTGGCCAATTCACTCTCTTTACTTCCTAGTGAGATCCACCATCTTACTACCAGATAAGGGAGGGGGGGGCAGGATTGCACTGAAGGCTACTGAGAAATTGAACCAAACATGGCATTTGACAGTGGTTGGGGAGAGGGATTGTAACTGCCAGCTCAAAGTCACTTGAGCTGGAGGGTGGATTTGGCACTAGTGAAATCAAGGAAGGGGGTGGTCCAGTTGGGTTGGGGTGGGAGCCTCTCTTGGTCTGTTCTGTAGACAGGGCTGAGAAGGGCCTGGCTTTGTGGACTTTCTGGTGCCTGGTTGTTTAGGCTAGATTCAGACCTGGTTCTCAATGCAGTGGTGATAAATCTGTGTCAGGTCTATACCACTTCAGACTCTAGCTGTTTTGAATGCTCCTCCATTAGAAATAGGTTCACTCCAAAACAAAAACTAGGTGTCAGGGAGAAAGAATCCAGCTAGCAGGGGTGCCAACATTCATCTTTCCAGGTGTGGAAATAGGAACTTGGCTGGCTTCTACGTGTTCCTTTCCAATACAAGACTAGCATTACAGCACCAACAGTTCTTCCTTGGCTTGGATTGTAACTTGTGCAGGAGAAGACCTTGGCTCCTCCCTCCTCTCCACTCACCCACACCCAGACCTCAAAATACACTCCCCCCCCCGCTCCTATATCCCCAGCAACCTTTGTTGCTGCTCCAGCAGCAGGGAACTGGAGGGGGAGCAGTTAGCTTTTCATCCTCCAACACCTGGCTGTGTGCCAGGCATGAGAGGGACAGCACGGGGAGACAACCTTTCCTCCTTTGCCCAGTTTCTTTTTGCTGGAGTAGCGGGGCAGCTGTCGATCGAAAGGTCGACAGTTTGAATCCCCGTGACAGGGTGAGCTCTCGCCGCTCAGCCCAGCTCCTGCCAACCTAGCAGTTCCAAAGCATGTAAATGCAAGTAGATAAATAGGTACCACTTGCGGGAAAGTAACAGCGTTCCGTGTCCACCCGCATGCTATGCACTGCGGCAAGGAGAGTCATGCCGGCCACATGACCACGGAAGCGTCTTTGGACAGCGCTGGCTCTTCGGCTTCGTAACGGGGATGAGCACCGCACCCTAGAGTCGGACACGACTGCACTTAATTGTCCAGGGAAACCTTTACCTTTAGCACAAAGAGCAAGTAAGTGGGAAGGCAGCTGAAGGGACTGGAGGCAGGTTGGTATGGAGACTTGGGGAGGGGTCAGATAGGAAATGGACCCTGTTTATTTCTGATGAAATCACTGGGGGCTGCAACAAGGTCTGATTAGGCTTGGAATTGAACTTGAGATAAACCAACCTAACGTAGAGGGTTTTGGAAACTACCGGTAGTCCAGTTCTTCTAAGTCCAATTTCAAGCCGTCCCCATTGCTCGTTTCAGCCTAGCCTTCTCCAGGACCTGCTAGTTTACTATATGCAGAGAAAATATTTGTATGCAGGAGCAATCAAGCACGCAACACCTTCCTTCCCAAGTACTGCCTAGTCACAGGTTTACCATCACAGTGCGGATGATGTCTTCAGATACTGTTTCCTTGAGCCTGAATGTTTGGCCCTTCTCAACCCCTTAATAACCTTAGAAATTTCTTGACCCAATACATAAGCTACACCAAGACATCTAAACCTTGCTGTTGCTGAGGCAACCTACTGCTTGGATCCTGTCCCAATCCATCACAAAGACATCCATTTCCGCAATAATTTCCACAGATAACTACTAGGTACGTATATTATTTCACAGATTTTTAGAGGCCGTTTTTGCCCATCACAGGTTGCAGTTGTTTCCAAAGTTCCCCTAGGTCTGTCTGGTACCACTATTTATACCCCCCCCCATCATGCCCCCTGCAGCCTTGCCCTTCCTTCCACCATTACAGGGATGTGACACCTGTGATTGCTGTTGGTGTGCCAGTGTCATAACCATGAAATATTCAGTGGCTCATGTAATTACACTATTTTGTTACTCTTGAGACATATGGTGCTTTGTAAGAGGCATTCCATGTGCTGTGCTCAGCATTTTCCTTTGCCAAGAATTGTCTGACTTTTTGCTGCTTAACAAACTCATGACATTCTTGTGCTCTTTTTTTAAATGAATATAACTTCCAGCATATTGATTCCTCCCCCCCCCCCCGAAAACTTGGAAAGCTCAGATCCTACACATTTTCCTTTTAAGTCTTTTAAATGCAAATCTCTGATCCTGAAAGGCCTAATCTGCAATGGTTCAATCACTACAACATTAATAAATAATTATTATTCTGGAGTCAGAGATGCAAAAACATGGGGCAGTTTGCCATTTGTGAGCAAATGATGTTCTGCCCCTTGGATTGCCTCTTCCTGAGGAGACAGCCTGGCCCTTTCTCATCATATCAGATGCTCAGATTGCTAATCATGATCACCAGAATCCAAGAGCCAGTTTATTTATTTATTTATCAGTTTATATCCCCAAGGTGGCTCACAACAACATCAAAATACATATAAATTATAAAATGCATTAAAAAAGTACATAAATAACATACCATAAACCCTTCCCTTCCCCCCTCAAAACCTAGATAACATAGAAATGTTTTTAAGTCTCGTCGGAACTGTTCCACAGAGGAGGCTGATTGAAGATCCTCTGGAAGTATATTTCAGAGGTGCGGTACCACAACAGAGAAGGCCCTGATTTTCGACATCATTCACTTTACTTTGGATGGCGGTGGAACTCTTACCAGGGCCCTGCCAAATGACCTAAGGGGATGAGCTGGACTGTATAAGAGTAGTACCCTAGTCTCAGGACATATATGACTTTGTAGGTCAAAACCAGTACCTTGAATTGGGTCCGGAAACAAATTGGCAGCCAGTGCAGTCGCTGGAGCAGCGGTCAGACAGAATCAAACTGCTAAGCCCCAGTAACCACACAAGCTGCAGCATTCTGAACCAGCTACAATTTCCAAACCATCTTCAAGGGCAGCCCTACATAGAGTGCATTACAGTAGTCTAAGCATAATGTAACTAAGGCATGGATTACCGTAGCCAGATCCAACTGACTAGGGTATGGTTGCAGCTGATGCACCAGCCAAAGCTGGGCAGGGGCCCCCTGGGCCACAGGCGCCCCCTGGCCATCCAGTGGCGTCGCTCTGGTAGGGGCGGGGCTGTAAGTTTCGCTCGGTCGGAGTCCCTTTACCGAGCGAGGAGGAGGAGGAGGAGGCGGCCCCGCCCCCTCACTGTCGGAGCCTTTCCTGTGCGGAGAAAGCAGCAGGCAAGAGACCCTGCCTGCTGCTTTCTCCGCAGGGGAATGGCTCTGACAGTGAGGGGGCGGGGCCGCCTCCTCCTCGCTCGGTAAAGGGACTCCGACCGAGCAAAACATACAGCCCCGCCCCTACCGGAGCGATGCCACTGTGGCCATCCAGGAGCAGTTGTGAATCCACCCAGATCCCCACACTGCGGACCTGCTCCATCAAGGGGAGTACAACCCCATCCAGTGCAAGGCACTGATGCAATACCTGAGTCATGGTTTTCTGGATCAGGAGGACCTCTGTCTTCTCTGGGTCTCAGTTTATTGGCCCTCATCCAGGTCCCAACTCCAGGACTTTGACAGCCCCCTCGGTATTTGGTGGAAAGGAGAGAGAGAGAGAGAGAGAGAGAGAGAGAGAGAGTTGTTAACCAGTGAGTAAGGTTATTTACCTTGGGCTGATTTTTGTACCGATGAGAGTTGCCCACTCCATAAGCAAGGTCATATGCGACACAGGTATCTTCATGCTCTTCTTAGAGATAAGGAACAGAGGTGTAGAGAAAAGGTGCAATGCAGAAAAGGTGAGACACCTCTTAAATCTATTGAAACTGACAAAACATAAGCACTTGCCTGTTGAGTGGTTTTGTTTCATTGATGTCAGTAGGTCTTAGACATGCTTCACTTTCTAGATAGTACCCAAGGTCATTCAGAGAGACCAAAACTGAGTTGGGATTTGAACCCAGATTTAATCCCTGGGGCCTTTATTGGACTACAGGACTTCATGCAGCACAATTTTAAGCATATTTACTTTGAAGTAAGTCCCAGTAAGTTCAGTGAGACTTATTCCAAAGTAAGTGTGCACATGATTGCAGCTGTTGTTGCACTGGTCCCAGAAAGAGACGGCTTCCCCAATGGCATAAGAATATTTATATACAGTACCACTTTTCAACAAAAGTTCACAAAGCGGTTTGCAGAGAAATCCAAATATATTGCTCCCTGTCCTAAAAGGGCTCACAATCTACAAAGGCGCAAAAGAAACCCCAGCAAACTGCCACTGGAAAAGACACCATCCTGGGGTGAAGAGGGACAGTTGCTCTTCCCCTGCTAAATATAAGAGGAGCACCACTTGAAAAAGGGCCTCTTTGCCTAGCTATCAGCACCAGCCTGTCTCTAGGTTACAAACATTTTTTGTCGCTGAAGCTTGGATTTTGGTTAAAGTGCTGAATTTAAGAGTGTATATGAACAAAAAGGAAATATTTTGCTCTACGACTTGTCCACCTGTGAAAATCTAATTTATTTGTAAATAAACAAATCCTGATAACATGCTATCATGACGATATATTGTTACAGGCTCCCCACTTTCCTAAGCGGTGGGAAGCTCCAGGGGGCAGTGTTATTTGAGTTTGATTTCTTTTGGAGGAGAGATCAAGGGAGATGTTATGTACTGTAATATTTGGTATATTCATAAACATACAAGCGCATACAGCCTGTGTATTCCTACAATGTTGTAGATCCACCAGCTTATATTGGATCTCCAGAGAGAAGTCCCACATGTCAAGGTGTCTTCCCTTAGCACTCATTTATTTTTCACATGGTTATACCATCCTTCCTCCAAGGAGCTGGTGTACATAGTTCCTTCCTTCCTTTTGTCCTCACAACAACCCTGTGTGGTAGGTTAGGCTGAAAGATCGTGACTGGCCCAAGGAGGTAACCCACAAAGCTTCATGACTGAGTGAGTGGGGATTTGAACCTGGATCTTCCAGTTCTAGGTCCAGCTTCAGAACCACTACACCATCCTGGCTCTGTGTTCAAGAACTATATACAACCCCCCATCCCCTTAGCCTGGGGTGTGTATCACCTCCTCCAAGCTTTGATAGCTGACACTCAAAAGAGATTTCCTATGAGGGAAACGTCACTTAGGCATCCTGGACTATTCAGCCAGGAATTCCACCAAGCATACTGGCCAGGCAGCAGCCATTACAGTACAATACAGCACCAGCAGAGAGGGTCTTTAATTTGCCTTCTTTAGCATGTAAAGAGTCACAGCTGAGCAAATCACCACTCCTCTTTGGAATGTGCTTAGAAAACACATTACTACCTTAGAAGTGTCAGAAATAAATTGGACGGGTCATTTCCATGACTGACAGGAAAAGGGAATGCAGTTAGCAAAATTCCTGATGGGATTATACTATTCAGTTGTATTTGGGGTAGAGTGCGGGGACACAAGGTAAAAATTACATTTTTAGAAGTGTTGTAGATGCACAATACTAAGTACTGAACTTGCTTTGAATTAAATATGCAAAAGGAAATGCTTTATGTAACATGAACAAGCACTGTCCTCATTGTAAAGTCCAGCAAACCTAGCATAATTCTTTTTTGGTAAGAGGACACCGAGATCCAAGCAAAAAAAGGGGTCCCCCCCCCATACCAAAGGCAAGCAGCCAGTTATTATCATGGACCAGTTCAGGCATGAATCCAGATTTTTGGCCATGAGCCTTAATACAGATGGACAGAACCAGTCAATTTCACTGCAGCAAACCTGTATTTTTGCACAGAGCTTCTGTCCATACTGTATGGGACTAGATCAGACAGCCTGAACGCATCAATTCTTGTCAATTATGTGTAGTGGCGAGATCCCAAACTTCTGGCACCAGAAATGAAATTCATCTAAATCTACTTCTGATCAGTTTCACTGGATTGCCCTGAGGTCTAGTGGTCTCTGTCCACCTCTTCCATATCATGCATCATTTTATAAACCTGATCATATCCTTCCACAGTCACATTTGTTCTAAACAAAGTCCCTAATCATTCGTCTTTCCTTGTAGGGAAAGTGCTCCATCCATTCATCATTTGGGTTGCCTTCTTCCGTATCTTTTCCACTTCTACAATATCCTTGACTGCTAGGATTTTGCTTTTATACAGAACACACACAGTCCCAAGACTACATTTTTTGCCTTTTAACTGCTGTGGACCACCATGAATCAACAAGATGCCAATTAAAAGAAACCAGTCAATGAAAAAATGAAGCATCAATAAAGTATATAAGCTAACATAACATTCACAAAGATTTCCTTCTCTGTAAATACAACAATTATTAAAATGAATGCCAAGGAGATTAGCAACACTTGGTTATGTTGGATTGCACTGGTGTCTATACAGCTGCTTGTTTTGAGGGTGGGCAAATAACTTCCATTGTAATTATTATCTTGAATTCAAACGCTTCTCTTTCACAGACTGGTAAGAGAGAGATGAATCTAATCCAGTATCCATTGGAAGAGCATGAATGAATAATCAAGGCAAGTGAAGATCCAATTAAATTCTACTTTTCCCATGTAGGTCTTGGCTCTATGAGAAGCATTTTGAGTTGCTGCTTTCCTTTAGGCAGGTCCATTGGCAAAATTCAAAGGTAAAATGCAAAACCCTGAGGTCATCATTCCCTGCTTGGATCTCAACTGATGTAAACTCTTAGTTCTGTTTGGTTGGGACATAGTTCAAAACCCAACAGCCACCCTACTGCAGCAAAAGATTGAAAAGGACCAGCCTTAGAAACACAAAGTCATCCTTTAACTTGTATTGATAATAAACAGCCAAAGTTGACTGATCCTCTTTGTTGAGCTGGCCCATTCATTTTTCTTCAGGTTGGAAGGCGCTGTTGATGTGCACTGCTGTAATCTTGCGGAACGTTGGGCTGATTTTGCTTCCAAGATTTTGCTTCAGGAAGAGAAGGTCCAAGTGGGGCTTACAGCCAAGTGTAGCACAAACAAAGCTGTGTGAAGTCTTTCATACTGTTCCGATAGACATATTTGTGCCAGACAAATCCATATGGCAGTGTTTCCCAAACTTTTTTGACCCGCGGCTCCCTTGACCATAGGCGACAATTGGCCATGACTCCCCATTACATTATGTTGATGCCTGCCAACTGACATTGCACTGTTTTCTGCGAGGATTCCGTGGCACTCCACGGCTCCCCTGGCTGGTATCCATGACTCCCGTGGGAGCCACACCTCCCAGGTTGGGAACCACTGCCATATGGAATTGGACAAAACACCCACCATCAACTTAAGCCAAACTACAATGCCAACCTGGCATTGCACACCTTGAGTCCTTGGAGGGGATTTCAGCTCTGGACCCCTTACCACTCCACAACTTGCTTGTGCTTCCTGTTTCTTATCTAGTACATGGGGCAATCAGGTGGGTGGCACTGTTTATATTCCCAAAAGATATCACGGAACGCTAGCCAGGGGAAAGTATGATTCAAAGCATTAGCCCAAAGTTGGTGGGATGAGGTAGACAGCTATCATAAAACATTCAATTTACAAGGGCATTTACCATAATTGTTTGGAAAAATGCTAAGAATGTCACCTGGAAAATGGATGCTTAGAGCACTCCAAGGACAATAGAACGAGGCAAAGTATTTCATTTTTGAGCACCATCTGCGTATTACAGATAGGAAGTGTGTTTGCACTTCTCACATCTGCTAAAAACTAAAACGGATCAATGTTGGCTTTTCTTTCAAAAACAACCAACACCTACTACAAAGTTTCTTGCCTTCTAAGGGTGCACGCACACGACCAATTGAGGATACATATACCAGTTTCTTGCTGCCTCTCTCCTCAGGGAGATTGATTTGGAAATGGCAACACAACACATTTGAAAGGATTTCTTGCATTTACCACAGGTCTTTGAGAGGCTAAAACTGAGAGTTGTGTTATAGTTGAGGGAGATGGTCATGGCCACGGAGTCATACATGATGTTGTGAAGATACTACCACTAATGACTGCATTTGTTTATCCCACGCTTCTTTCAGAACATATATCTGATGAATGCTCCAAGCTTGAGGGTCTTCCACCATAACTATGCAAGTTTAGTGATGGTACATCTGGGGACTGCCCATCAGGCAACAGCCAGGTAAGGGACTGGTAACAGGTCTGGCTAGCAAGACTGATCCCAAGCCCCACAGTACAGGTCAGCTGCCAAAGATCCCCCCCCCCCCCATTGGTGGATGGGGAGTAAGCTTGGGAGAGAATAATGTAGGACTTTCCCCCAAGGTCTCCAACACCTTGGCATCGGTAGTCCCACTGACATCAGGACGTATCTACTCCATCTGTGTTGTTTGAGTGCCTCCCAGGCAATTTGCAAACTTCTAGTCCAACTCTCGCAACCATACATTGCTACTGGGAACACCACCATCGCCCTGACTATACAAACTTTTATTGGCATGGTGATCTCTGCTTATTATGCTGTCTAAGTTTGCCATAGCTTTCCTTCCAAGGAGTAAGCGTCTTTTTATTTCATGGCTGCTGTCTCCGTCTGCAGTGATCTTGGAGCCCAGAAAAGTAAAATCTGTTACTGCTTCCATTTCTGCCCCTTCTATTTGCCAGGAATTGATGGGACCAGATGCCATGATCTTAGTTTTATTAATGTTGAGTTTCAAGCCAACTTTTGCACTCTTCTCTTTCACTCTCATCAAGAGGCTCTTTAGTTCTTCTTCACTTTCTGTCATTAGGGTGGTATTGTCTGCCAACAAAAGTTCGTATAGTCAGGGCGATGGTGTTCCCAGTAGCAATGTACAGTTGCGAGAGTTGGACCATAAGGAAGGCTGAGCGCTGAAGAATAGATGCTTTCGAACTGTGGTGCTGGAGAAGACTCCTGAGAGTCTCTTAGACTGCTAGGAGATCAAATCAGTCAATCCTAAATGAAATCAACCCTGCCTGTTCCCTGGAAGGACAGGTACTGAGGCTGAAACTCAAATATTTTGGCCACCTAATGCGAAGAGAGGACTCTCTGGAGAAGACTCTGATGCTGGGAAAGATTGAAGGAAAAAGGAGAAGGGGAAGGCCAAGGATGAGATGGTTAGACAGCATCACCGATGCAACGAACATGAAAATGAGCAAACTCAGGAAGATAGTGGAGGACAGGAAGGCCTGGCGGGATATGGTTCATGGGATCACGAAGGGTCGGACACGACTTAACGACTGAACAACAACAAAACAAAGATGTATAAACTTCCACGTGCAATATGTAGCTGGTAGCTAGAAGCAAAATTAGCTCCTGCATTAAATGAAAAAGCTGCTATTTAGAAAGAAACTACTGTGTATGCAAACCTTACCTTTGAGCTTCTCTGCATTCCCTACAATCAGCTGCCTTATTCTGAGCGAGTCAGACCATTGGTCCATCTAGCCAGTACTGTCTAAGACAGCAGCTCACCAGTCTCAGGTACAGGTAATTCTCAGTCATACTTGTTGACATTTGTTTTAGGCAAAGACTGAACCTAGAACTCTCCCAGTTATGGCTCCTTCAATTAAAGTTCTTATATTTGTTTGTGCTAATCCTGACTAACAATGGGAAAATGACTTTTTTTAAGGTTACCTCTATTCTCATATGCTCAATGTCAGGCTTGCACCAAAAACACTATAAAGGATCAGTGCAAGAGCCAACTTTCAGCAATATGTTTTGTCAAATATCCAGGCAGGAACATACTGATGTAAAAGCTATTATTGCTTTAAAGGTTATAGCAAGCAGACATGTTAAAATATTTAACATTTATGTTTTAACAACTCCAGGTTTTATTAAGTGTTCTTTACACAGTCATCTGGTCTGTTTAAGGACTGAGCAATAATATAAAAGGAAATACAGCTATAAGTGATTGAAGTAATAAAATCTTGAAACTAAATAGCATATCATAATTCATTTTACATAGCATATATTAGATTTCATTACATCAGTACAGGACTTAGTAGTTAAATTCTCTTGTGGGTCATAAGCCTTTAAGGTGCTGTCATCTTGAAAAATGATTTTTTTTTAGTCACGATAGTTGAAGCTTTGCAATCAGTGAACATCCCCATCTAGTGCCAGGGTGAGGAATTAATGTAGAAGCTGCTGCTATGCTGTTTACAGTGTAAACTTTACACAATATGGTATTTTTCACTATTCACATTGAACCCTAGAATGACTAGTCAGTCATGATGCTAAAAATAAACCAATGTATTTACTACCTGCATGTACCAATTTAGTAATCAATACTTATCTGAAGGGAAGGAGGATTTTGTGCCTCTGAAGAATGTAATACTTTTTTGATATCTGTAAGTTGGGGGAAATTGTATCTAGCTGAATCACTTCTAAGCAATATTTAAAATTAGCACTCTGGATGCACCTATAAACCCATCTAGCTATAAGCTGGAGGAGAGAAGAAAACAACCACTTAGATCCAATTCAAATTTCATAAACAATACACCTCCAACAGAAACCCAAGCTTAAGGCTGAGAAGTTGTGCTGATGATACCAAGGATCATGGTGAAATACATTCCACCAGAGAGTCACTATCTGGTAAAACCTCACAATGAAAGTGAGATGCTTGTAAGCACTTTTAAAGAAAATCAAGTCTGGTTCCATCACATCAAAAGCAAGATTGCAATTTAAGGGGGAGAAGACATCCACATCTCTTTCCCTCTCCCAGCAATGTATTTATTTAACACATTTATACACCCTTTCCTCCCTAAAGAGAGATGCCCAAAACAGCTAATATGTAAACAATTTTGTTCCATCTCACTTCTGGTATTGAAACCCAGTCAGGAGAACACGTTTGGGCAACTGACTGGAGGAAGTGAGGCTGGGGTATTCTACCTCCATAACTTGTTATATATCAGAACCTCCCCCCCCCCCCCCGCTTTCTATGTGATTAAATCCAGATCTACTGTACTTTGCCATCTAAGATTTACTGCCATCAAACCCAAGAACTAGATTGCTCAGTTATTAGAAAGTGTGAATGAGTGTGAGTAAACACTCTAAATAAGTGAAGTCTACAGACGTGACTTTACATACCAGAGTAGGCTACATGTGTTTCTAGCCAGATTATGTGTACTTCTGTTCACTGAAGACCTCACGTTTGTTAGAGCACAACATGTTGTTGTTGTTGTTCAGTCGTTAAGTCGTGTCCGACCCTTCGTGATCCCATGAACCATATCCCACCAGGCCATCCTGTCCTCCACTATCTTCCTGAGTTCGCTCATTTTCATGCGAGTTGCATCGGTGATGCTGTCCAACCATCTCATCCTTTGCCTTCCCCTTCTCCTTTTGCCTTCAATCTTTCCCAGCATCAGAGTCTTCTCCAGAGAGTCCTCTCTTCGCATTAGGTGGCCAAAAACAACATAAGACTACAAACATGCACAAGGGATTATGATGGATCAATTTGTACCCAGCCCATGAAAGCATGAAGCCTACTGACTACAGGTGTGTGGCCCTCGATGAAGCTACAAGTGAAATAGATGGGAGAGTCATACTGTGTGTCTAGAGTTTTTGCAACAGTTGTCTGCATAGCTTGCATGTACCAGCATAGATTCATGCGCTGCAAGCAGAAGCAGAAGCACGTCATCTGAATTTCTGCTTTGCCCACTTCTGCTGCAACATCTGAAGTGAGGACCTGTTATATCACACTCTTGGGCAGATCTGCGAGCTCCGCTCAGCAATCAAATCCCAACATTTGGGTATTAGAGCGCAAGTAGGAACACTCATACTTCTGCTTTCATTACATTGCAAACAAACTTTCAGGAGGAAATGAACGCTTTCCTTTACAGCTCTTCTACTATGCAACAATGTATACCAAGTGCCACTGCTAATCAGAGAAAATACCCTTGAAAAGGAAAAAAGTTCAATGATTAAATCTCAATCCTAAACCTCTGCACTAAATAGATCCCTCAATTCCTATGGGACTTTATTCCAGAGTGTGCTCAGGACTGCATGATTCAGTATGGCTGAAATATGCTTTATTTAGATGATTTATATCTAACCTAACCCAGTAAATAAATCCAAATGACTAATTCAGGTTAAATGAGGCAATGGCCTTTATTTAAAGATTGGCAGCAAAAACAAATTCCAAAAGCATCTATTAATGTAGCATTCCATGTGTTTGGGTAGACAAGAGAGGTGTTACGTAACGCCTATCTAGGGGTGCTGTTGAATATTTCAGTGTGTCTGCATCCACATCTCCGGAGACAAGAGGTGATGATGGATATACACAGCCACTCTGCAGATGGGTATCCCTTTTAAAAAGGGATCAGAACAACAGAAACAAACAGCAAAGGCTGTTGCTTATCTACCCACCCAGCTGCAGGAAACAGCTGTATTATGACAAAAAGAATGACTCAAACAGCTGGCCTGAAGATCACAGATCACCGTGTTAGCATGCAATGCAGCTGAATGACTTGAACCAATTCCTTGCAATTTAGGAGAGCAGATTCCAAGTAGATTTGGTAATGTTTATTTTAGTTGGATGGACAAATATTAGCGAGCAAATAGTTGCATGGAATTTCTCGGCACCCAGATTTTCCTCAGACCTCTACCAGAACTATATAATTTAAAATTTAAGAAAAAAGACGTTTGTCCAAATAATTACAACAGTTATTTCTTCTCCCACTCTTCTCTTTCGAGTCTTTCACGAATGACTTCTTTCAAGTATGGCTCAAGGTAAAATTTATCCTGGAAAAAAATGAGCATATCAGAAAGGTCAGAGTGCATCTTTGCAATAAAACCAAAGTAGTCCCTATTTGCACAAGCCTGCCCCGAGTTACACTTCTTAGTAATGCCAGAAGACAACAGAATCGGAGCCACTGTTTTTAGAAATCTCCCACGTGCAACTCATGCTTTCCCTTAAAGGTTTGCAGCAATTGAAATATAGTCATATTTTAGGTGTTTAAAATATTGGTACATGAAGGCTGCTGCTGCATCACTATGTTTCACAAGTGAGGTTTTACTGCACTATCCTCACAAATAAGTCACCAAGCAAGAGGTGATCAGCATGCAAGAACTGATTTCTGCAGAAAGGCTGTCCCAATCGCAAGGCAAGAAGCTGCTGGGGGGGGGGGGGGGGAGAGACATACTACAGACAGCCCCTGTCACCTGCACAAAAACTCCCAATCCTGATAGATCTCTTAGTAGTACAGTGGAACTCTGTATGCTCAGAGTTCATTTCCACCCAGGTTTTGGGGCAAACACTTAATTGCTTCCTCCCAGTCATCCGTTCAGTGCAGAGAAGGTGCCCTGCAAGTGCTGCTATTCTCAAGAGTTTCTGGACTGGGACATGAGCATTACACCCACTTATGGCACAATCCTAGCCGAACACTCTGCCAGCACAGCAGCTGCTGAACCAGCCTAGGGTGTCGCAAATGTGTCGTAAAGCTTGTTCGTGACACTTGGCGAGTAAGCAGCGCCAGCAGGAAGGCCCATGCAGTCCCACCGGCACTGGATCCAGGAGTCTACACGCCGGAGCAGGTAAGGACAGCTCCGAGTGGCACAGTGGCGGGTGCAACAGGGCGGGGGAGGGGTGGGCAGATCAGGACTGGGAGGGAGACAGGATTGGTGGCGCTAGAACATGCCAAATCCTATCCCCCTTCCCGGACCCATTCACGCTACATGGGCCTCCCAGACTTGCACCAGCTACATAGCTGGTGTGGATCCGAGATGACCCATAGCGCTGGCTGGGGTTTTATCCGGGGCAAGGGGACAAATGAGACCTTTAGCCTGCTCCTATCCAGTGCTGGATACAGCGTGGGCCATGTGGTCCTGCTGCACCGACACTGGATAGAATCGGGCAGTTAAGAGGCAGTTCCATATATATTAGCATCACAAGAACACTCAGCACATCCAAGCAATCACTAGAATTATGCTCAACTATCATTCAGTATCTTGCTTTGGCCAAGAAACAGTAATGCAGGGTGGAAACACTTCTGTTACCATGTTTTTCCCTGTGGAAAAGGTCTAAAAATGCATTGTTTCATAGTTATTTAGTAACATAATAGATGGATATAATTTCCTTCGGTATTTCCTGTATTTCCTGAACACTGTTGGTAGATGGATATAATACTAGCCAAATCAACTTTTCAGATACTACTCCCAAGAAGCAAGAGTGAATCGCACAGACACAAGATGGGGTGGGGCAAGGGAAGAATTGGGACAGCGGGGAAACCTAAACATACTAAATCAGAACCCTACTGATTTAGGTCATAGAAATGTTTTCCGATTCAAAATTCTCTGGAAAACCCACATCACCTGGGGCGTATAAGTAGTCAACTTTCCCCATAAAACATAATTGTTTCTTTTCAAGGAAGTGCATGCAACAATCTCATACCTCTTCATATTTTACCCATTGTTCTTTGGGAAGAATTTGTTGCCTCATGCTCAAGTCCAGTGCTCTCTTGATGCGAAATAATCTTTCATTATACACATTTTCTGGAAGTCTCTTTAGTGCTTCCTTCACGTCATCATCTTCATAGATTGTATCATCTCGCATAAGTCCTGTAACAGACAGATGTTTGTCATTCAGAAAAACGCTGGTCAAACTTCAGTAGTTTTTACAACAGCAAGGTCTTCAATGTGAATGCATATCAACTCACAACATCTTTCATTACAAGATGCTACACCCCTGACCTCTAGAATTAGGTTTTGGCAACTTGTTGCCACTCATCATGTGTACCCAAAAACATATGTGTGGGGACATGTATGTACCACACTTAAGAACTGCAGATTCCAGCACAGTAAATGCACATCCAAAGGCACCTTATGGTAACACTTAGAATTGCAACTGGCATCCCCACCCAACAATCTCTTCAGCTCCCTCTGGAGTACTTGCATCAAATATGACAGAACTGATCAACTAAATAGTTTAAAGTTTGCAGCAATCCTAAAGGCAGGTACATCATGTAAAGAGAATATGGCTCAGCTACTCTCTCTCTCATGCTTAAATGTTTCCCAAGGCTTACCTTAAAATTGTTTTGGCTCACCAGTTCATAATTAAACACATATCTGCACATCCAGAAATTAAGATGCAATAAAATCTTAAGTTTGTCACTACCGTACTACACGTGCTGGGTTAAAGGACAAGTAACAGCTGAACAATTCTCCAATATGCTTGTTTAACTCAATTTCATTTAAACCAATTGGGCTTGGGCTTGCATGGGTTCTCAACCTCTTCTCAGCCGCATACCACCTCCGGTACCGCTCTCCCGCCACGTAAATAATTTTTTGAAAAGGTCAACAGGCATGTGGCATTTGGACAGATTCATGGAGGAAAAGACCATCACAGGTTACAAGCCATAAGCAACCTCCTGGTTTTAGAAGTAGGTTTTCTCTGTGCCAGGTGCAGGGGAGTGGCAGCAGGAAACAGGTTATCTTGTTGGCTGTGTGCTCCCTGAGGCATCTGGTGGGGCCACTGTGTGATACAGGAAGCTGGACTAGATGGGCCTTTGGCCTGATCCAGCAGGGCTCTTCTTATGTACCACCAGAAGTAACTGGCAATGACATCATCACCAGTTACTTCCAGATGCTGCAGAGGCCAGAAAAGGCAGGCAGGAGGATCTGGGTGGGTGAGCGGACCCTTCTTAGTGTTCCTGAGAGGCTCGGCCAAAGGCAATTTCTATTTTATTGTAGTTTCAGTGAAAAAACCACAGAAATCACAATATTCACAAGATCTTTAGAAGGATAATTACATTTTAACATTTAGTACTCACAAAACACACACACGTAACCAGAGTGTGTCAAAAAAGACAGTTTATATTTTGTTCTTATCTCACAATGAACAGATTATGTTTCCTACAGAATATTTGTAGCAATCATTCTTTAGTTTATCTGTAAAGCGAAGACAAACCTACCAAGTTTGTTGAATCCGGCTGCATTGTAATACCATTTGCGAATACCATCAAGCAGACGCCCACTGGCTGCAGCTGGAAATATCAATCATTGCTATTAGTTCAAAAGTAGAACAAGATCCAATATAGGCATTTATCCAGGAACAAAAACATCTACAAATATGAATTTCATTTTGCATTCATAGACATGCAACATTGCTTAACACTTAAGAGAAGGTTATGCCAGATAGCTTGGCTGCAGTGTGCTTGTTGGCAGCTTAAAAACCCTAACAGTATTTGAAATACTTACGTCAAGTACATTATTTTTGAGGGAAGAGAGAAGCTGTGTACCAGTCCCTCAAAACCTCGATCATACTAAAAATGGTAAAAGAAAAAATGAATACTCTGCAATACCTCAGTTTACCAATGCACTAGAGCTCTAAAGGTAAATTGTTTTTCCAACACAATTTGCATATATAAAGGACTTTTGCTAGCCAAAGTCAATGAACAATGGCCAATATCAGGCCTTCTGGCTACTTTTGTTCAGACTCATTGTGTCAAATACACATGTACATATACATGTATGTAAAAATGTAATACCCTGGGGCTTTTAACTGACAGCTACCACTTAACAGATTAGGAAGAATTCAAACTTTTTAAAATGCACTTAATCAGCATTATTCTACATACCCCCAACTCCATTTAGAGTTTGTTTAAAATACTGAGCTTCTTAGGCTGCAATACTGTGCACACTTACCTGGGAGCAAGACCCATTTATCATAGTAGGACTGTTTTAGGCTGTTAGACATTAAAAAGGAACAATAAGACCACTTAAGACATTATGGGACTACATAAACTCTACCCAAACCTAGAATAGATTTACTTAATGGACTTGCCTCATATGTCCACAGGCAAAACTATGTATTACACAGTAAGGATTTTCCAGCTGAATTTTTAGAAGGAAAGAAATTTTCCAAAACAATTTCTATGCAACAGATTATGTACCAAGTACAGTAAAACCCATAAATACATTAATACACACAGATATTTGATGACTGATATTAGAGAAGATCTACATGTGTTTACCTGAATGTAGTTCCCATGATCAGTTAAAATGCTAGGAGTATGTACAGTTGCAAGAAAAAGTATGTGAACCCCTTGGGATTACGTGGAGTTTTGCATGAATTAGTCATAAAATGTGCTCTGAACTTCATCTAAGTCACAACAATAGAAGAACACAGTCTGCGTAAAATAATATTACACAAAAATTAGATGTTGCCATGATTTAATTGAACGTAATATGTAAACATTCACAGTGCAGGGAGGAAAAAGTATGTGAACCCCTAGCCTAATGACGTCTCCAAGAGCTAATTGGAACCAGGAGTGAGCCAACCTTGACTCCAATCAGTGTGATGATATTGGATGTGTTGCTGACAGCTGCCCTGCCTTTTAAAAACACACACACCTGTTTTGGGTTTACTGGTTTCAAGAAGCACTGTCTGATGTGAACCATGCCTCGCAGAAAAGAGCTCTCAGAAGACCTACGATCAAGAATTGTTGACTTGCATGAAGCTGGAAAGGGTTACAAAAGTATCTCCAAAAGCCTTGATGTTCATGTGTCCATGGTAAGACAGACTGTCTACAAATGGAGAAAGTTTAGCGCTGTTGCTACTCTCCCTAGGCGTGGTCATCCTGTAAAAATGACTGCAAGAGCACAGCGCAGAATGCTTCATGAGGTAAAGAAGAATCCTAGAGTGTCAGCTAAAGACCTACAGAAATCTCTGGCACATGCTAACATTTTTGTTGACACATCTACAATAAGGAAAACATTAAACAAGAATGGAGTACATGGGAGGACACCACGGAGGAAGCCATTGCTGTCCAAAAAAAAAATATTGCAGCACGTTTGAAGTTTGCAAAAGAGCACCTGGATGTTCCACAGCACTACTGGCAAAATATACTGTGGACAGATAAAACCAAAATTGAGTTGTTTGGGAAGAACACACAACACTATGTGTGGAGAAAAAAAGGCACAGCACACCAACATCAAAACCTCATCCCCACTGTAAAACATGGCGGAGGGAGCATCATGGTTTGGGGCTGCTTTGCTGCCTTAGGGCCTGGACGGATTGTTGTCATTGATGGGAAAATTCCAGAGTTTATCAAGACATTTTGCAGGAAAACGTACGACCATCTGTCCACCAACTGAAGCTCCGCAGAGGATGGGTGATGCAACAGGACAATGACCCAAAGCATACAAGTAATTCAACAAAAAAATAGCTTCAACAGCACAGAATACACCTTCTGGAGTGGCCCAGTCAGAGTCCTGACCTCAACCCGATTGAAATGCTGTGGCATGACCTTAAGAGAGCGATTCACACCAGACATCCCAAGAATATTGCTACACTGAAACAGTTTTGTGAAGAGGAGTGGTCCAAAATTACTCCAGATCGTTGGTGCAGGTCTGATCTGCAACTACAGGAAACGTTTGGTTGAGGTTATTGCTGCCAAAGGAGGGTCAACCAGTTATTAAGTCCAAAGGTTCACATACTTTTTCCTCCCTGCACTGTGAATGTTTACATGTTACATTCAATTAAACCATGGCAACATCTAATTTTTGTGTCGTATTATTTTACACAGACTGTGTTCTTCTATTGTTGTGACTTAGATGAAGTTCAGAGCACATCTTATGACCAATTCATGCAAAACTCCACGTAATCCCAAGGGGTTCACATACTTTTTCTTGCAACTGTATGTGACCCATGCCTTCAGTCAACATATAAGAAGAGAGTGGAATCTCATCCACTGGCCACATACCTGAATTATCTTGGTTCTGGCTAGCATGGGGCCCCTTTCTCACTGAACACAGGGCCACTAGTGAGCATGGCTAACAAATGCAGCTGGTGAGCATGTCAGAGAAGCAGACGGGCACAATCCTACCCCCCCCCATTCACTTAATGAGGAAATGGGAGTTGTGTAAACACCACCTTTTGTCAAAGGACAACAGTAATCTGATGAATACCAGTTTTAAACAAATCATGATAAAGCTATTTATAGATATAGCTAACCAAAAGTTTTAAAGTAGACAGTAAAGGAACATCAGTCTTCCAAAGAGCCACAACCCCCACCACTACCTGACAGAAGTCACCATTAAGAGAAGAAAAAAAGTACTGCAAGGCACTGAACAGACATTGTTCTGTCATTTCCCTAACTACATCTAGGGTTGTTGGCAATACTGCAGAACAGCTGCCTTTTTTTAGACACCAAAAACAAAAGCAGCAGCACAAAAGAGGATGTTTGGGAGAAACAAAATCCAACAGCTATGCATTGCATCAAAACCTTGTGTAGGAAAATTAAACAGCAGGCAAAAATTAAAATTCAAAAAAGCCTGCTTGGTCACCCATTTCTGAACCTGCTAGGGCTGGCAACTCTCTGCCTCCCCACAAGGCTCCTGTGCCTTTTAACAGCCATGAAACAAGCAGGAAAAGAGCAAATATAGCTTGGCCTCCTCAAGCATAGATCACTTTGCAGCTTCCCTTCAACACAGGTATGTAATGTTGTGTTCAGGAGCCACAGTCCTTCTGATGACTGCTCAGCGCAGGGGGTGGGGCTTGCAAGGCATACCACAAACGGGGGAAGAGTGAAAGTCAGACGGATGCTTGTAGTGCTATTATATCCTTCTGTACAGGTTGAGGCCCACGGTTGATTGCGGAGTCACAGCGACCCGGGCGAGATACCTCCTCTCCTGACAGGCAGCCTCGACCTCATTGCCTTTCTACCTGCCCGCCCGCCGACCTCCATCTACAGCACAAGCCGGCCGCACCTGGCACCGCGCAACTCAGGCAAGGCCCTTTCCTTGCCGCCTCCCTCAACCACTGCAACTCCCTACCAAAGTCCAAAGCCGTCTCCTACTACCACCACTTCCAGACCCTCGACACTCACCAGGTGCCCTCGCCGCCATCTTGACCTCCGAGAAACGCGTGCGCACTGCCCTCTGGGTAAATCTCCGTACGGGCTTATCACGTGCTCGACGGCCGGGTGGTCACGTGACTGGACTGGCTGAGCGGTGCGCCGCAGCCCCACGTCCAAAACACTAGATTGACGCTTGCAGTGACTGGAGACGAGGTCTCTTGCCAACCTTTGCTAGCGTGTTTCCTTCGTCGCCGCGCGGGGGAAGAGGAGCTGCCCGAAAGAAAGAAACAAAGCAAAAAAGCCGGGACTTGAGACTTTCATTAGGTAGCAGCAAAGCTGCATCATCCTCTCCCTCCAGTGTAGATGCAAAGACAGCAGTACCGAATCTGAGGTTGGGAGAGGAGGTTGCTGTTTAAAAGCATTGAAGAGCTTGGGCTGCAAACGAAACTACAGCCCACCTGTATTGGGAACGGGACGTGGGGCGCTACGAACGAGACAGTGGCTTACTTCACCCTACCATTGTAGCCCATTGTGCTTATCCCCACATTAAATGTTTAGAGAGGATCGATTAGATATAGTTGCTCAGGTTAATAACTTTAGCTTGTAAAGGGGTCCGGTCCGGAAGAAGGGGTGGAGGAGGCGGCGGCGGGCGGGTTTCAACCTGCAATGCGCTCTGGTATTACTCCCATATTGCACGGAGAACTGAGGTCGCGTAATGTACACGTGTGTGGCGTGTGTAGCCTTGTGTTATAGGTTGTTATAATATATACTATATTAAACATATACTGTACATATGTTAGTAAATGGTGCCTAAAAGTACAGTAGTAGCCATTATGTATCTCTCTCCTCCCAACCCTTTCACTTGCTACTGGGACTCTTTGCATTTGCAATTGCAAGCAAGAAAAATAACTTGTGCAAAAAAAAAAAATCCTCCTACCAGCTTGGATCACAATAAGGGTAATTCTGGTAAAGCCACCCCCTTCATAAACCCCACCAGTGGCCAACTATAGAAGCAGTTGTACTCTTTTCACTTTCATGTAGACATGCTGTATTTTTACCCATCTGCGTCTGCAATCTTTAGACACTTTACCTGCTGGGAATAAGACTCACTCAGCATTGTGGGATGTACTAATACGCATTATGCTGTGACAGTGGAAAATGGAACCCTATAGAACACACGAGGGGCCCCAAGTTATTTTTTTACTTTATGTGCTACCCTAGAGGATTCAAAATGATGCAGGTTGTATAGAAAAGGGACTCTGAACTCAGACAGAAATAAGCAGGGCAGGGCCTTTTTTAGCTCCATCAGACTGGGCAGGAGTGGAACAGAAGAGGAAAGCATTGGTATATTAACCCAAGCACTGGTTTTGTATATGGCCATGGTCAGCAGTGTTATGAGTATGCTTGCTTGTACAGTTTCTCTCTCAAGGAGAATGCTTCAAATAATATCTTGAAAGACTCTTACTGCAGATGATCACTCACCACAGCTGAAGCCCAGAGACAGCTCAAACAGGGCTCCCTGTACACATCACTAGGTTGGGTTTTGTTTTGTTTTCTTAAACCATAATATTTATTATGCAAAATCAAATAATTCAACTATTCTTTAAAAAATGAAAATACGGTGGAACATTATAGCAATCAGCTAAGCAATTCAGCAGCCTCCTCTTTTCATTTGCCATTATATAAACTGGAGCGACTCCAGGAGAGGACAAGGGTGGGATGAGGCTTCAGTGCCAATAAGCCACCAGGGGTTGGGTGCCTGAAACAGGAGTGATGTGCTACACCCTTGTTCATAGCATAAGCTCCCAGCAGGAATGCCAGAAGAGGCCTAAGGTCATACCTCAGATTCCAATTAAAAGCAAGGCTGGCAATTTTTCTCCATGGAACAAATGAGCATACTGAACAAGGCATACATCTTTGCGAGGCCCACCCCTTTGCCTTCCTTTATTGTGAGCCAACATTAACTTTTCTTTAAAAAGAGTGTTCTACCTTTGATGGAATATTGGTAAAATGTTCCTGCTGCAGTTTTATAAGCACATCCATGCACATTCATCAGTGTCTCCCCCCCCCCCATCAAATCAAGCTTCATTTGTTTTGTTTTAATTCAAAATTAACCATGAGAAAGATCACCACAGCATGTTTTCCACCAATTTATTTTTTAAAAACAAAGAAACAAAAGCGTTACTTTACAGAGTTTTTTGGAATTTTTGGAAGTCCTGTACTGTTGCTTTAGCAATTTCTGTGCAAAACATATCATCAGGCAAAGATACCATTTTTTCCAAGGATATATAGCTGGGCTGCTGTGGATCATATTGTGCTCTCCCCAGAAATTTAAGGAACATGTGTCTTTCTTTGATTCGCAGTAGTTTTGAGTTAAACACCTAGAAATAAAAGACCAAAAAGGAATGTGAATTAAAGCCTAACAATCTGAAATTGCTTCAGTTGCAATCTCCCTGTACATTTCCTTGAGAATAAGGAAAATCAAAATCAGTGAGACTTAGGTAAGGTAAATATGGGTAGGATTAAGCTACCTAGTATTTAAGGTTAACCATCTCATCTAAAATAATACTTATTTATTTCATTTTCCCCATCTCATTAACTTTTATTAGGCATTATTTATTAATTTTAAAACTGTGAACAAAGTTGGTGACTGTTCAAATACATTCACCCCGTACCCTTACATCATGTAGAAATGTGAAGGTTGCATATTTTTGCCTTCAATACCAGTCCCTTAAAACAAGTTTCAAGTTTATTCCTATAATGATTGTGTTAACTAAGCAAGATTCAAGGATCTTACCTGAGGAAAGTGAACCATGATGTTGTGGGGAATACCCATTATATTGTGCAAGTAATCAAATGTCTCTGTAAGTTTCCTTTTGTTTATCTGTAAAATCTTGGGGATTCTGTACACAATGTGCTGGACTTCATTGTAACTAAAACCAAGTTCAAGCTGGTACACCTGGAAGACAGGGATTGCAATGAATCAATCCATTTTGAAACATTTCAGGGTAAAGGGTTATAATCTATATTTTAAATGTAGAAAGTAAAAAATGTGTCAGTACTCTGCTTTGATGCATGGTAAACCTCCAAAAACTATTACCATATGCAGGTTACCCAGAATGAAGTAAACTGTAAAATTTGTCGGGAAAACCAGAAGTGGGTCGTGATCGCGGAGGGCTGTTCTGACTCATGGGGAGGCCTGTGGGGCACCACCACACCCCTCAAAGAAGGTAAAAAAGCACTTTTTCCCATGGCGGTGGCGGCACGATCCTGGACGCGCCATCAACATCACTGCAGGTCGCCACTCCCCTTAAGGGAGTAGACCCATTGTTCACAGCTGTAGCAACCCATTGTTCAGCTATGCCCCAGTTTGGGAACCTCTGCTGTAATGGTAAGGGATACGGAAGCAACCAAGCATTATCTTTTCTCCAGGGCACTAACATGTGATCATATCAAGCGCTTGTCAACCGAGTATTCTTCACAATGCTCTCAATTACATGAAAAGCATTTAGCAGTGTTGTTCCCTGTACAAGGCAATCCAAGGTGCTGTTTTATACATTTCCTGTTACATCTAAAAGCTCAAATGTTGCCTTCTAAACTGGAGTGGTTAATGACTAACATACTGTTACAAAAATAGTAGACTTACCTTCAGATTTTCTTTAATAGGTTCAAGACTGCCAGTAAGTAACCCTGGACGCCGGGTTACTAGATCTCTGGTCTACATTTTAAAGAAACATAAGGCAAAAATATTGGCGTTATGTACAATAATTTATCTTAAGTAGATATTACTTAAATTTGTGCTCATATTTCTTTGCTAGATTATTTTCACACACAGACTCTTTAAAAACAGCATCGGATAATTTGCCTGAGAAAGTGTACATTTGTTTCCATTACGTGAGCAAGAGGCATTCCACCTGTGGAATTTGTCCAAAGTGACATTTGTATGCATTACAGAATTATACGCATACAGCAGTTTCCAAACGTGTGATTTCAAACAAACACGTGCCATATATCAATTCATGATGCTTTATTGCTTCCACCTGGATATACAAAAATATCATGTGTGATATTTTGACCCACAGCCAAAAACTCATGAGCAGATCATTATGCGTTAGCCTCAAGATCACTTCATGCAGTTTTCCTACATGGATATCACATCTGTATAAGAAAAGAATGTGTACCATAATCTCTAACAAATGTACACATGTATTTTACAGCATGTACCCAACTCTCATTCATTTCAACAGGGCTTAAGCAGGACACATTCGCAGCAGATAGTACCCCAAGTCCAGGTGAACCTCCATTCTTTTAGGGCGCAATCCTTTCCTACTTATGCCACCGTTGTAACCAGCAGCGTAGCAAAAATGGGAGGCCCCAGAACAGAAAGGGGATTCAAATCCCCTTTGAATTCCCCTTTTGGAGGGGATTTGAATCCCCTTTCAGTCCTGGGGCCTCCCGTTTTTGCTGTGCCACTGGTTACACCGGTGGCGTAAGTGGGATAGGATTGCGCCCTTAGTTATTTTAAATTCCAAATTAATTAATTTATCTTATAATTATGCCAACATTACAGCACATAAAACGAAGTTTCTTTCAGAAAAATGTCCAATAATTCATCAGTTATTTGGTCATCTGGATGACTGAAGCTGTACTGTCGACACAGACTCGTACACTCTTTCAAGATGACAGACTTCAGAGGCAATGTTTTAATCCTCTGTAATGCTAGAGATTCTTGCTACCTGCTTACTGAGTTTTTCCACAATACAAACCCTCACCCCCTGCCCAATAACTTTCCACATTAGACCATCTAAACGACAAAGCAGAAAAAGGTGGCACCTTTTGCATATTTAATCCAAGTTCTTCTTGGAAGAAACCCAGTCTATTATCCAGTCTTTCCACAGAAAAGAGAAGTAAATATGGATCCCTTGAGACCATCTGTGCAATTGCTTCCTTGCTGAATTTTTTGGATATTAGATAAGCCACCCTAAAGGAGAGGGAGAAAGAAAGATTCAAATTAAAAATGAAGAAAATAACACACAGACATCATTTATCCAGCTGTGCCAATTCCTCAGCAGTATCTATCAAAATGACGGATGTTCTAATAATATTAATAAGCAAAGCTGCCAAGAAGAAGGGTGGAAAATCTGCAGGTATGACAAAAGCAAAATACCATGGTGTCCAATTAATGACAAAGGAAATAAACATTTTTGTGCAAAACATTAGCACTTAAGAATGATTCTAATGATTTCCAGCTGCACTTAAATTCGGTCTGTACCAGCCTAGTTCAGAGATATAATCTTATTATCCCCAATGGCTTACACTAGACAAAACCCTAAAAAAAAACCACTTTTGCAATTAAAAATTGTGAGGGGTCTCAAGAACTAGAAAGGCCCCTTAAGAAAGGAAAAAAAGAAAAAGGTTATCAAGCAACAACCCAAGTGAAACCAAAGATTTACATCCCTCCCTTATTAAAGAGATAACCAGGTACAATCTTCTGCAAACAACAATCAAAATGATTCAGTGCAACACAAAAGTGTTTTTGTATCACCACAGATTTCCATTTTTAGGGGGCCTGCACCTCCATATATATGAAATGAACAATTCTGATAAATTGAATTCTACTGAATTATAGACTGTTCCTTCAAAGTAGAATCCATACAGTTCTAACTGTCCTTAAGCCCCCAAAACCTATTTGTTTAAGGCTGGAATCCTACACACAGTTATTTGGGAGTAAGCCCCATTGAAATAAATGGGCCATACGTCTGAGTAGACATGCACAGGATTGTGCTCTAAGTGATGAGGTTTGTGGGCAGCATCAAACGTAGACCTGAGAAAATGCAGTTCAAATCCTGGCTTGCATATGCCTTAATAATGGGTAGCCTTGCATAAGCATTTTTTCTCACCTGTATTCCACAATGGCATAATGGTGACTCAATATTGGGTAGAGGATAAATGAGAAAATAATTTTTCTTCTTCTATTTTGGCTACAATGATGATTTTGAGCCACAAAGACACAACTATAAATATTCTCTCTTTTAAATTATCTTACTCAGCGAATTACTAAGTAATTAACTTCTGCAAATTAGACAGAAACAGATGGCAGATTTTTTTCTGTTCATCCAATTAAAAAAAAGTTACTGAACAACTAATAGCAAAATTACTTTAAACCCTAGTTTCAACCTATAAGATAAGTCTCCTTCTCCCTTCCTGAACAGTTTTATTTTAGTGAAAGCATGGTAATAAAAGTTATGTATTAGTAATATTTCAAAACAAACATTTGCGGCGCAGCTGCAGTTCAGATGTTTTGCAACTATCAGGACTGTTTGAGAATTGGAATATTTTTCTCAAGAAATAAATGCTATGTTTATTGAAATGTACGTTGCATTCTCTGGCAACAGAGGATTTAAAGCAATAAGACATTCCAGGCAGTGAGGTGACCCAGACTGTCTAACACAGTGGTTCCCAAACGTTTTAGCACTGGGACCCACTTTTCATAATGACACTTGGGACCCACCTAGCTTTACTTTGCACAATCTTGCAAACTGCAGGAGCTCAGCTGTTTTCAGGGCAATCAGCAGCTATCTTGCAAACTGCAGGAGCTCAGCTCTTTGAAGGGCAATTAGCAGCTATTTGATTTTTGAATAGCCTCAGGGCTTGAGGCAATTACTTATCTGATCTTTTCATCATCGATGTTTTCATTGGAGGCTCTGTGGGACCCACCAGAAATCAGGTCGCAACCCACCAAGTGGATCCTGACCCACAGTTTGAGAAACACTGGTCTAACACTAGGCAAGAGTGCTTAGCTATGGGTAGTTTACATGTATCTTACTTCATGCAGCCCTCTACCATCTATATAACAGCAATCTCACAACAAACAACACCAATTGACAACTAAGGATGCAATCCTATGCACATTTTCCTGGGAGTAAACCTCATTGAACACAGTGGAACGTACTTCTGAGTAGATATGCAGAGGATTGCACTGTAAGCTATGCAAATTAAAGCACCCCTAACATGTACTATTGTTTCCAGTGGCAGCCACTGTTTCTCTGAGAAGCCATAGCCAACCACCCCTTATTCGAGGCAATATATTTGCTTAACATACAGCTTTATAAGCCTCTTTGCAATGCACATTATTCTTTCCAAAGGGATTATATTAACTGAAATCAAACAAATCTATTCAAACAGAACTAGAGCACATTCCTGCTCTCTGGAAAAAGAGTCACTGAAATAAATTTTGTAGTGGATTTTGTCATGCAGAGTCAAGTAGATTCTGTGTTCAAACCACTACAACTCTGAATCATTCAGTATCTCCTCCTCGTAGTCGGGGGAGCCTGGGGCCCACTCCCACGGGTAGAAAATACTACTGGAACAGCCTCTGACAATACAATCCTATGCATGTCTCCTCAAAAGTAAGTCTCACTGTTTCCAATGGGACTTACTCTCTGGAAAGTGTGCATGGGATTACAGCCCTAGTCTGCAATCCTATACACACTTACCTGGGAGTAAGTCCTATTGTGAGCTCAGTGAAGCTTACTTCTGAGTAAATACGCATAGGATTGCACTGTGTGAGTGAATTCATTCTAAATCCTCTTTTTCAGAACCTTCTGTTCAGATTTGCCCAGTTCAAAATGCAGCTAAGCCAAAATACTTGGGTTTTCAGTTGACATAGGTTGCTATCTAGTCTTCCAACAGCCTTGCCAGTAGGAGAGAGACAAATTAGGGGAGCTGACACAGCTGCCAACGTCACCTGCTGCTTCACCAACTGGGAGAGAACCCCTACTTCACACAGCAGGCTATTTAAGGACCTGATGTATCTTTTTACCGGGGGGGGGGGGGGAGAGAGAGAGAGAGATTTCTAGTTTTCTTCCTTTTCAGCTATGCATTTTTCGTGTCCTCTCAAAGGGAGAGATCTGAAGCTCGGGGGGGAGGGGCTGCGGAGAGTAGTGCAGGCCTCCCCAAACCCTCTGGAGGGCTCCAGGACTCACAGTAAGTCCACAAATCGTGTTTTTTGCGGCAGTGATCCCTGGGATTGCCACCACTGTTGCCATGCTGTCCCAGCCCCTTAAGGGGGCAGGGGGCAGCTTTTGGTTCCAATGGTGGGTCGTGACCCACCACTTTGAGAACCACTGCCCTAAGTCCTTGGGAAGGACGTGGTTTTTAGAAAAACGCCAGCCACAAACAGGTGGGCTGTGACTAATCAAAATAATAGTCCTACACACACTTACTTGGGAGGAAGCATCACCAACCTCAGTGAGACTTACTTGCAAACAAACCTGCATAAGACTGAGCTTTACATCCCATCGGTGACATAATCGCAAGCCTGTGCCTATTTACTTGGGAGGAAAACCCACTGAACTCAGTTGCACTGGGGTTGGTTATTACAAGACAAGTGTTTGGAGGTTGTCTGCTAACTGCTGTTTCAGCTCAGCATTACGAAAAACATCCTGCAAGCGTTGCGATAGGTTATGCTGCCACTGCAAGCAGATATGCCAGCACAAGTGGTTTGTATCAACGTATTCATGCATCAAAGTGCTAACTGGATTTAGGCAAACGTTGTTCAGGTCTTGTTTCAAACGCTTTTAAATGCGTCTGAGTTATTTATTACAACAGAAAATCCCCCTAGATCAGTGGTTCCCGAACTGGGGCGTCGCGACTGCCCAGCCGGGAACAAAGGGTTGCTACACCCTTAAGGGGCGTGGCAACCCGTGGTGACGACGACGGCGCGCCAGGGATAAACCGGAAGTGGGTTGCGATTGCTTTTACGATACTTTCACTTTTGTTTCGCTTTTACGATCGCTTTTGCGATACTTTTTTATTTAATGATTAATGATTTAATTAATTGATTAATCCAATTAATTAGCAGGGGGTACTTCAGAAAATTGGACCGTGATAGGGGGCACCTGGGCTTCCAAAGGTTGAAAACCCCTGTCTTAAACTAATCCTTTTTATAGCTCAGCTTTGCATTTTCTCTCGGCAGCACATATTGACAATGTCCAGAGTGTCACTTTCACTTTAGACAAATAGATCTATGCTTCCATTTGATCCATGTTAACTGCATTATGCTTAGGAAACACTGCCTTATAGGCCAGAATCTTTATCTTTTTATCCATACTAAGCCTGTATTTTTTTCTACCAAAACAATCAGCTAATAACAAGCCTTGAAGAGGAAGGGTGAGGCAAGTGAAGCGTGTTGCTACCCAACCTCCCACTTTCTCTGTTTGTTGTCTTTTGCTTTGCCATGTCTGATAGGCTCCAAGAATAATTCCAGCAACAAGAATAATTCCAGCAACAGGATTATTGGAAATTCAACTCCTATTCCCCCCCAACAGCCCCAAACAGGAAACTTTGTGTAGTCGCCCCTTAGATTTATGTTTGCTCTACAGGACAGATTCTAATCCCCCTTCTTTGAGTCCCTTAGTTTAGCTGGTGTCAACACAAGCAAAGTGTTTAGCTTTGTTTTCATACTTGCTGTATTTGAAGTGGTGTTAGTGACAGAATTCTGTACTCAAATATTATGGTCCACATTGTCTTGTAAAATCCAGAGAGAAGGTACCTCTCTCTTCCCCAGCTACAGAAAAGATCCCAAGGAAAAAGCAAAGATAATGTATACAACATCTATAATTTTTGCACTCCTTTTGGAAATAACTGTGTGTACATTTATGAACAAACTTTAACATTCACCTGGATTACATATGCTGCTGCACTTGTCTATGTGGAACATTTGAAATTGTGTAACTCAATAACCCCCCAATGCAAAATTTACCAAAGTTTGCTAAACTGCATAAAGGGCAGCAAAATATTTCAGGCAGAAGATCTGACTAATAAAAGATTATACTCTTAAATGGACAATATATTGGGGGGAATGCGAAGAAAAGACATTTTACCTTGTCTCTAGATCGTTCACATCTTCTCTGAGAATATAAGGGTTTTTAGTGAGAAATGTCCCAAGTTTGTCATCTTCCACACCAACATCCTTCAAAAACAGAAGCGTTTTTCTTATATCCTTTTCAAAGTCCAACTTCAGAAGGAGCTGACCTGCATTTGGCCGTTTTTCCACTTTGTACAAATCGACTCCTGCAGCAAATTAGAATCAGAGTTGGAAGGGACCTACAAGATCATGGAGTCCAGCCCCTTGCCTATGCAGGCTGTCCACAGCGACATCCCTGATAGGTGGGCCATTCAGCCTCAAAGTCTTCCAATGATCAAAGGCATCGCTTTGGCGAGATACCCAATAAACAAACTTTATTTTTTTGACATGTATCTAATGTGTAATGCGACATGTATTTATAAGTAAATCTTAAAGTTTGCATATGGTTTCTTTAACACACTCTGGGTCTACGGCATGCACTCCTTTCCAAATTTTCTTGGACTTCTAACTTTACTACGGTAAGTGGCACCACAGTAGCCACATTGCAGTTACCCATTTTGCCCCATGTTTTTAAATAAGCATTCATTTAATGCACATTACTATAAGGTGGCTGTGCCTATGGAGTTAGGATTTGCTATTCTACAGCCGTATAGAATGCTGACTGAAGAGTTTCCAGCGTATCCCTAGGAGCCTGCCAAGTACACAAATGCTTACCTAGAAGTACCAACTTGCGCAGAGTTTCTGAATGATCAACATAATCTTGAAACGTGAAAGACTCAAAAGGAAGCGGTGGCTCAGCTATGATCTGAAGAGCTTCGTCTTCTGAAACCTCCTCCAAGGCAGAGGAAGGCAATGTATCTTCCCTACCTGAAGGTCATTAGCAGAAAAAAAAATAACCATTGCGGAAGAAACTGACAGAACATACATAGTACACATGTTAACCCCCCCCCCCAAAAAAAATAGTCTAACAACATTGCTTCAGCTGTTAAATGTATCTCTGTTTCTTAGCAACTACCAGTTCAAGAACAGAAAACTAGTTGTGGGGAAAATGCAATTTTGTGATCAAGTATGTTAATTAAAAACATCCTGATCCCAGTCCTTCCATGGTCCCGAGACCCAAACCTGTATATCTTCTTGACCATTTACTAATTTTAAGCACTTCAGAGTTTAGACTATTTGATGCACTGTTGCACATCCTACAAAAATTAATCACAGCAAAGACAGCTCTGTTGTCTTCTGCTGGTCATGGGGGCTAATTGCTTAACTTTTCTGTTTCAACTTTCCCTCCTCAACCATCATATAGGGGTACGGTGGATTTATTTAACACAGTCCACTGAGATGATAAACTTGGCCTGCTTCTATATTAGCGTCAATGTAACCAAAATATTAAAAGCTTTTCCAACAGTAAGATTTTCTGTTATATAACACTTACTTAGTTGAAATGAGTACAGTACAAGGACACAATTATAGAATGAACTGAGAACGGGCTAATGCATTTCATACCAATCACGGTACTTGATGTTTTTATTGGATCATTTACAAACTCACCTACTGCATTTAGCTTCTGATCTGGGTAACTTTTAATAGCAAGTGGAATGTTATTTTTAAAAGTGACAGAACAGGCAGAATGACAGCAGGTGGAGCCCGTGAGGCACATAGTACTGTACATGGCTATGGAGGAATCAACTCTAGTAATTCCAGAGGGTTAGCTGTGTCAGTCCATTACAACCAAAACCAAAAGGAGCCTCGTGGCATCTTCAACAACCCATGAAAGTCGATGCCACCGTAAGAATGAATGAATGAAATCTTTATTGTCATAAATGCCACCATAAGTATGTTAGTCTTTATGATGCCACAAGGTTCCTTTGGTTTTTGCTATTCTACCATGGTAGAACAGTATTGGAGATTACTAACTCCTTTTATCAATCTCCCATATTACGCAGGGCCCAATCCTATCTAACTTTCCAGTGCTGATGCAGCCATACCAATGGGGTGTGCGCTGCATCCTGCGGTGGGGGGACAGCTACTGAGGCCTCCTCAAGATAAGGGAACGTTTGTTCCCTTACCTCGGGGCTGCATCGGCTCTGGAAAGTTGGATAGGACTGGACCCACAGTTCTGCTCCAATTCAGTCTGCAAAGTCATCTTTTTTTCCAGTCATGCAAGTTACATGCATTTTTAAAACCTCTTGTCCTGGACAGAGTACGGACAGAACCCCAACTCTAATAAATACATTACGTAGAAATAAGTTGTACTGGCTTCGGACTACAGACTTACAAATTTCAAAGCTACTATGACAGCATAGAAGATTTAAAGTGGCACCTTAAATACCAGCTCAGTGCAGCAGGAGTTTTGCTTTGGCATTTGCACACTAACCAATCCCATGGACAACCTCTGGTCCCTTGTCTAATCTGAGCCCCAAGATCAGTGCTGACACAACAGCAGCCACCAGAGCTAGTGCTTCAGAACTAGAACCGTGACCTTGCAGTGGTGTAAGGGCACCTTCCCAATACTTACAGGACTTGGAAATGGCACTGATGGAGCAGCCTGAAACAACAGCGGCTGCACAGTGTGGCATCCTAGTAGCCAAAGGCATCCACAGAAAGCTAATGCAACGCCATACCAGAGGTGGGCACAGAATTGGCAAGAAGCATTTTTATTCACACATGGATCCCATCCTTCCTTCACTGAGTTCAGCATGGTACAAATCAGAGTTTCTCATCCTTTGTGGGTCCGCATACGCCCTGTGCGGGCTTCCCAAAGGTTGGCATATCCCCGGATCCCCCCAAGTCCCGCGTACCCCCGCATACCCTCCCAGAAGTGCACCCCCCAAAATGTATTTTTCCGGTCTGCGGTAAAATCGGCAGGGCTGTAGAGAACCTGCTCGGCCGCGCCGCAGGCCGGAAAAACAGGTAAATTGTCCCCTGTAGCTCTCCCTACCTTTTCACACAGCCACCACAATGTTGGATCTCCCAAAATCTTGCGAGATCCAAGATCGCGGCTCCCAAATCTCACCACAATTTCATTTACATTTTATTCATTACCTACCTTCATGTAATGCTTTGGTATCTGAACTAGAGTTTATTTCAGTTTCTGGTTTATTAGTTAGTGACAGTGAATTATTTTCTTCACTCCAATTCAATTCAGTACTTGAACTGCAGAGCTGTATCCGGTTTTCAAAATGAACAATCCTAGGGTTCTTTAATACTGGTTGACAGGTGTATCTGTAAGCATGCAATGACAGCAAACCCAGTTGTTCAAGAGGAAGCATCCATGTTTTAATAGATTGTTTTCTCAGTTCTGTACTATTCATGATACTGCACGTCTTTAGCAAGGGACAGCATCTGGGTATCTGTCGAGTTAATGAAGCCATCTTGTTGATGATATTCTGTAATAAAAGACCATTACACAGAAAAGGTTATAGGAATATTAAAGCCGATATTGTGCATGCAAAGGTTTTAACAGGGAAACAATTAATGGCTTCGTTTAATTATTACAGAAGGAGAACTGAAGTGCATCTAGTACCAATCTATGAGAAACTTTATTTCTGATATCCAAAGGTCATAGCCATCAACAGAATGGCTTAATTGCCCATTGTGCTGGGTCTATAGCCAAGGTTGTACTGCAAAAAGATTTTCTTGAAGGAGATACGTAAGTGCCAATGGCAGCTTCCCTCCAAAGGTAAATTGCAGGTTCAAAGAGCCAGGATGGTGTAGTGGTTTGGGAGTCGGACTTAGACCTGGAAGATCCAGGTTCAAATCCCCGCTCAGCCACGAAGCTTCCTGGGTGACCTTGGGCCAGTCACTATCTCTCAGCCCCACCTACCTCACAGGGTTGTTGTGAGGAGAAAAAGGAGGGGAGGAAATATGTACACCACTCTGAGCTCCTTGGAGGAAGGGCGGTATAAAAATGTGAAAAATAAATAAATAAATAAAATAAAGTGACCATTCTTGTTGGGACCACTCTGCAAGGGAAAAGAGTTCCACAGTTCCAATCCTGATTGCCGTCTCCACCACCCCAACGATCACTTAAGTTAAATACACAGGCCAAACTAGGCATTTAATGTAATTTAAATAGTGTAACGGAAGTTTAGCCAACCTTCCACTGTTGTTGGCTGGCTTTGCTTGCCGAGCGACAGTTGTAGTCACTGCTATTAAGTAGCCCCCCCTTTGCAGTCCTTCTCCTCTGGAGCAGAAGAGGAAAGTGTGGGGCTCAGCTGCGCTCAGCAGAGGCATTCAAGGCTCCTCCGCTCAGTACAGCCAAAACCTGCTCACCACCCCTGCCAGAAAGTGATTCGTCACAGCTGAAATCGTAGAAACCTGCGTTTGACCTTCAACAATAAACACTACCTTTAAAATGCCACATTTTAAAACTTATTTAAAAGTCTGAATACAGAGCTAGTCACATGCAAGAAATAAATACTGCCTCCGGTAACTACCTAGGCAGAAATTTCTTCTCTTCTAGGCTGTTACTAACACAGGTACATTTGGGCAGAAAAGCAGGCAAGAAAAAAAACACCTGTGGATAACTTCTAAGGAACTCATTCATAATGCTGGATTATTTTAACTGTTTATAGACATGCAGCATGTTTTATGCATATTTACTAAGAAGTAAGTTCCGCTGCGTTCAATGGGATTTACTGCATGGGAAGTGTACATACCATTTGAAGTCTTAATTTCATCATTATCTGTTAAAGAAATATAGCATGTGAAACACTCACACTATACATGTTCCAGGGGGGAATGTAAGGGAGCGTACGGACAGGATTTGGAAGCCACAAGGAGAAATTAGCCTAAATTGGTGCTGGACTGGAAGACTTGCAGTCTGATATTCTGCATGCTTACTCAGAAGTAATTTTATTTTCACTGAGCTTACTCCCAGGGCGCAATCCTAACTAAGGATCTGGCGGGCGGGCCAAGGCTGCCCGCCGGATCCTGTGCACCAGCTGCTCAGTGCGCGCTGGGCCAGAGTTCTACTTGGGGAAGGGGACACTCATCCCCTTCCCTGAGTGTAGACCCAGGCCGGCCCTATTGGCCTCCTTGGATTTCCGTCAGCTAAATAGCTGGCAGAAGTAGAGGAGGCCGTGTAACGGCGTAGCCGGCCTGGCAGGGGCGGGGATATGGCCGACGCCATCCCCTGCCCCCTCCCGGGCTGGCTAGGCCAATGGCCCCCCTCCCTCACCTGGCTGGAGCGCCCACGCGGCCAGCGACGGATCACTTACCTTCCGCCGCCGTCCGCATGGAGATCTGGCGCCAGAATGAGGGAGACCGGCCTTGCGCCGGCCTTCCATATTCCCAAGTCGTCGCGAACGTGCTTTACGGCACGTTCGGGACGGCTTCCATCGATGGAGCGCTCGTTCCGTCGCCAGCCGGATCTTCAGGATTGTGCTGCCAGATAATTATACAGTAAAATGAGGCTCAATTTGGAAGCCATTGAGATTTTTAAGCATGGAAAATTGGTTCTGAATCATAAGCAAGAGCTGTCAAAGATTAACAAAATTTGGACTCCGTCTTTAAGCAGAGTGGCAGTGAACTTGAGTAACCAATAGAGGCTGGAAACATCAGGGTGGCTGTGACAATTACTAGCAGTTGATTGCCTCTGTTTTGCATTTCTGGGGGTTAATTGCTTCTATTGTAGTAGACATGCCGGGTTTCCCTTTAAATACCGGCCATGGAATGTTCCGCTTTACCTTCTTGTGGCCGTTTTTACAGGCATGTTGCATCTGAAGATATTCATGGATAAATGAATGAATCGTCATGCTGTGTTTTTTAAATTAAATACACTTTTACTTATGACCTTTAATCCCGTGAAGATGATTAGTTCGTGTTACATTATTGCTGGTCATAACAGTTTTCCCTCCATTTTAGTATATACAGTATTAGGATTGCAACCTTACTCCATGTATAAGATCAGATGACATATTTCATCAGGTTCAACTGGTGAGGATAAAATGTGGGCTAGATACTACTAGTACTAGTGGGTTCAAAGTTGGTTAAACAGCTGTTCCCAACAAGTCCTAATAAATGGCTCCACATCAACCCGGTGAGAAATATCGAGTGGGGTGTCATAGGGCCCTATCCTGTTCAAAATGTTTATGTGATTTGGATGAGGGGGTAGTGAGGGGATGGTTATCAAATCTGCAGAGCTGGGGAGAGGGAACAGCTAACACACTGGAAGACAGCATCAGGATTCAAAACAATCCTTACAAGCTCAATCACTGGACCCATACCAACAAGATGAAGTTCAAATGTGACAAATGTGAATAGATACAAAGAAACAGAGGCACAAGTACAGGATGGGGAAAACCTGACTTGGCAGCAGCAGCATGTGTAAAAAAAAAGGTCTGGGTGTCTTAGGACCCAATCCTATTCAACTTTCCCACGTCGATGAAGCTGCAATGCAGCCCCTAGGTAAGGGAACAAACGGTCCCACTGCAGGATGCATGCACAGCTGCATCAGCGCTGGAAAGTTGGATAGGATTGGGTCCTTAGTGGACCACAAGCTGAACGTGAGCCAGCAGAGCGATACAGGTGCAAAAAACCAAATGCATTAATGGAGGTATAAGAGTCGAGCTCATGAGAAGTAATACTGTAGTTCCACTCTAGTCTGCCTCATGTAGTCGGCTTTCCAGCAGAAATTGAAGAGTTGCCTGTCAGGAATGGTATAGCAGTTCTCTGTATTGAGCAGCAGCTGAGGGCTGCCTGGGGTCCCGTCCCCCCCCACAGGGTTTTGTTTTTGTTAAAGTGTGCATTTGAAAAACGGCCACGCAGCTTGCATGATTGGCCCACCCGCCTGCCCGGGCTCCTAGAAGCTCTATTCTAGTGAAAAAACTGCGGGGGGGGGGGCGTTTCTCACCACGATGCGGAGGGGGCGGGGCATGTGTGGTTACGCGTGGGGGGTGCTAGAGAGGCTACCTACGCTTCTGGTATAGAGTAAGGGGCTGGGGGCTAGATGATCTCCAAGGCATCCTCCAGCTCTCTGATTTTATGTTCTAACCCCACATTAATGTGCATAGAATTACACACTTGGGTTGCAATTATAAGCACAGCTACATTGAACTAAGCCCTGATGAATGAACACGCTCTAGGACTTACTCTCCAGTAAACACACGGCAGACTGCAGTTGTTATTGCAGAATATTGTTGCAAGTCTATGCATATTTACAATTTAGGAATAAATTCCATTAAACAAAACAGACCAAATCTACACATTAATAATATTATGTAAAGTGAGGGGGTAGAATTCTGGCCTGTGTCACTTCAGACTTTAAGCAAGGAGCCCTATTTCTGAACGCTTCCTCATGTCAAAAACAAAAACGCCCTTCCATGTGGTAAACACCAGAACATCAGGGAGAGATCTGCAGCCACTGACTCAAACTCAAACCTTTCAAGCAATGCGCTCATTTAGTACGTGCAAAATCTGGAGCGGAGCGGGGTGGGTGGGATGGGGAAGCATTCTGAAGGGCCTCCCCGCGAGTCATACGTTCCTTCGCGGAGCCCTTCCCCTGGCGGCGTGCCAGGCGTGAGGCCACGCGTGTTCCGAACCAGCCCCGCCGCGCAGCAGCTTCGGGACAGAGCGGCGCCCCTTACCTGGCACCGGGGCGGCCAGGTCCCGCTCGGGCTCGTCTCGCGCATGCAGGCCGGCGACGCCAGCCCCACTCCCCGGCGGCGCGCGCTTCCTGTCCGGGCGAGGGCCTCTGACGCGGAAGGGGGCGAGGCTCCCAGGCCGACTCCTCCCTGTTGCCTGCGGCGGCAAGGCGAGCCCGGCGCGGTCCTCGGTGGCGCCTCCCTGCCTCCAGCCCTGGCCAGGGCTGCCGCGTCCCCTCCCAATTTCTATGCTCTCGCGCGGCCGCCGCGGCGCTGTCTAGCTGCTCGCCTTCCAGCGGCGGGCTGGGCTGAGGCGGCGACGGGAGCGGGCCGCAGGCAGCGCCGGAGAGGGGAAGCGGAGCGATGGCGTCGTGCGTGGGGAGCCGGACCCTCAGCAAGGACGATGTGAACTACCGGCTGCACTTCCGCATGATCAACGAGCAGCAGGTGGAGGACATCACGCTGGAGTTCTTCTACCGGCCCCACACCATCACCCTGCTCAGCTTCACCATCCTCAGCCTCATGGCCTTCGCTTTCACCAGGTGCCCGCGCCGCGTTGGAAAGGGGGTGAAGGAGAAAAGTGGGGAGGTGGGGGCCCCAGCGTGGGGGCATCGCCAGCCCCGGGGCATCGCCAGCCCCGGTCGAATGTATGCCGCAATTGTGGCGCTCAGCAAGAAGGCTTACTTAGGAATCGGAGCCCTGCTGCAACACAGTGGGGCTTGCTTGCGATCGGGTTGCGTGCACGATGCAGCGACCTTGCTGAAGCTCTCAGCACGTCTTTAGGGCTGGTCGGTCGGTACCTGGATGGGAGGAGAGTGCCGCCTGGAAGCCTCGTGTACCGTCTTGGAACCTACGGAGGAAAGGCAGGATGATGATGGCGATGTTGATAAAACGAAACTCATTTCGCTAACGCCCTTTGCTGGGCTACGCTAGGTTGACAAGGGTTATGTTCCTAATTCTGGACTTCCCATTCGCAACAAGGTTGAGAATCTCTGTTCTCTCTAGTAGACTAGTGAGAGAGGATGCAGCCAGAGGGACAGTTCTGGGATGAAATGAATGGGGAGAAACTTAAGTGTGGGTGGACAAACCGAGGAAAAGGCAAAGCTGGACATGAGAGAGTGATTTGGACAGGCCAGTAACTTAGGAGTACCTTTAGAAGTGATTTTTTTCCATTTGTAAAGGGTAGGTTTTCATTTCTGACTGCTGACTTTGTTACTCCTCAGATATGCTGAGATGAGATCAAACGTTTACTAAAGAAATATCCCTGTACTTTTGTCAAAGCACCTGCTAGCAATTCCTTCCCTCTGGAGTTCATAAATATATGTGTGGCAAGGAGAGTTTGTTTCTGGAAAGCACCTGACAACGCTAAGTTGGCAGGTGTTCTGAAACATTCCCCTGGGGAAAAGTGCATCTGACACTGTCATGTAAAAGAATATAAGAAAAGAAAAGCCCTGCTGGATCAGGCCAAAGGGCCTATCTAGACCAGCATCCTCTTGCCCACAGTAGCCTGCCAGCTGCCATAGTTCTTCTTTCCCACCATTGCTCTCAAGTATTCAGAAGCATATTGCTGCTGAACCCAGAAGTTGTGTGTAGGCATTAACAGACCTGTCTTGCAGTGGCGTAGCTAGCCACTGTGGTACCCAGGGCAGAATTTAAATGTCACCCCAGAAGTGCCTCGGACGTGACGTCACACCCTGCAGTTCTTAAAAAAAATTGTTAAGGCTCCGCTGCCTGTTTCCCCCCCAGCCCAGCCTGTCGCCCCCTGCCCCACTCACCTTACTGCTGCCTTTTTTGCCGCTGCTGCCACCAGTCTCCAGCAAAATTTAAGTGGCAAAACCCGAATTTTTTTGCTGGAGACTCAGGCGGCGGCAGCAAAAAAGGTAGTTGCTTGCTGCCGCCCCCCGCCTGCTGCCCCTGTCGCCCCCACCCTGCCCCACTCATCTTGCCACTGCCTTTTTTGCCACTGCTGGTAAAAAAAAAGGGTGTGCGGCACGTGTCACCCCCCACCCCAAGGTGCGTTTGGTGTGCCAACCCCGGGATCACAGCATCCCCCGTCCCCCCTTTAGCTATGCCACTGATGTCTTGCATGAACATAAGAAGAACCCTGCTGAATCAGGCCAAAGGTCCATCTAGTCCAGCTTCCTGTATCTCACAGTGGCCCTGGCCCACCATCAAGGAATTTGTCCAGTCCCGTTTTTAAGGCATCCAAGCTATTGACCATGCCTGTATCTTATGGCAGCAAATTCTGCAGGCTTATTACGTGCAGAAGTACTGTAGGGCCCCTGTATCCGTGGGGGATAGGTTCCCCCCCTCCGCGGAAAACCGAGGAAAAGACAGGGAACCCTATCTCCGTGCTCCCCCCACATCCCTTAACTTTCTCTGTGTTCTAGCAGTGGCCCCAAGCAATCATGTGTCTTGCTTTCACAAAACGCTATAAGCAGCAAAATGCTTATAGCAGACAAGCAGCCTGCATGCTAGAAAGGCTCAGCTGAACATTAGCAGGAAGCAGGAAGTTAAGGCCGCTTCAGACCGCACGAATCTCGGCTTGTCCCGGATCTTAGCGTATCTTAGCCGAGGCGTGCTTGGGTGTCTGGTTAACACAGCGGAAGCGAGCGGTCTCCCGATTGCCGGCACACTCGAACATCCCCTGAGCCATGTTTTCAGGGGGACGCACAGCGACGCTACTGGAGCCATCAATCAGAAGAGAGGGGGAGGAGTGTTAGCCAATCACCGTGGAGGTTTCTTCCAAGAAGGCGGGACAAAAGGAGGGACTATTTGCAGGGAGACACTCCTACAGACAGGCAGGTCGGTGGCCAGCCTCTCGCGCTTGCTCATCTTCGTCCGCTTCCGCAAGCGGTCTGAATCCGCTCTTAATGTTGTAGTATGCAGCAGGCTGCTTGTCTGCTTCTCTGCTATAAGCAGTATGCTGCTTATAGTGTTTTATGAAAGCAAGATACACGATTACTTTGGGCACCAGCTAGAACACAGAGAAAGGTGAGGGGGGGCTGTGGGGAACCTTGGAAAACTGAAACCACGATTACGGGAGCAGCGAATATGGGGATTCCACTGTACCTCCTTTTGTCCATTCTAAATCTCCAGCCAATTAGTTTCATTGAATGATCCCCTCGTTCTAGTATTGTGAGAGAGGAAGAAAAGCCTCTCTCTCTCTCTCTCTCTCTCCACCACGCATAATTACCGTATAAACTCTCAATCATGTCTCTCCTTAATTGCCTTTTTTCCCAAGCTTAAAAGCCCCACATGTTTTAGCCTTTCCACATATGCAGGTTGCTCCAGTCCTCTGATCATTTTGGTTGCCCTCTTTTGTAGTTTTTCCAGCTCTACAATATCCTTCTTAAGGTGTGGCGATCAGAACCTTACATGGTATTCCATATGTAGCCATATGTTGGTCTCACCAGAGAAGTTCTTTTGGCAACCTTCACAATATGCTGTGGTTTTTACCACCCTGAATAGTTTGGTGTCATTTACACATTTGGCTGCCTCACTATTTAAACCTAAATTCAGATCATTTATGGACAAGTTAAAAAGCACTGGTTCCAAGACAGATCCTTGAGGGGGACTCTATTTGCTATATCCGCTGTGAAAATTGCCCATTTATTTCTAGTATTTACTTCCTATTCTTTAACCAGCAACTAGTCCATAAAAGGACTGGATCTTCTTTATTTTGTGACTGCTATGTTTACTCAAGACCTTTGAGAGGGACTTTGTCAAAATGTTTTTGAAGTCCAAGATGGTATATGCCTGGTGTCGGCTGAATTGCCTCAGTCTAGGTATCTGCTGACACTCTCAAAGTACTCTTAGGGTAGGCGTTCCCAACCTGTGGTATGTGGACCGCAGGCTGGGGGTACGTGAGACGCTGTCCCTTATCAGCTGCTGCGATCAGCAGGGCTGTAGCCTTTCCCTCCGGGTTGCGGCGAGAGCTGGAAGACCCGCCTGCCTGCGCCGCAACCCCCCCCCAAAGGCAACAGGCCTACACTGTCCCCTGCACTACAGGTCTACATCCTACCTTTTCTCCTTGGCACCGCCATCTTGGATCTCGCGAAATCTTGTGAGATCCAAGATGGCGGCACCCAAATCTCGTGAGGGCACATGAGGCAGTAGTTCTCTCATGAGATTTGGGCACCGCCATCTTGGAGCCACGCCCCCACAGTGACGTCACACGGCCTGCGATAGGCCACAAACAAACCCAGGGGTGGGTGGGAGGGCCAAACACCTCCCCCGCCCCCGAGGCGCGCCGCTGCTGCCGAAGGCAGTGAAAAGGAGAAAGAAGCGGCATCGCAGGGACCATGGGGGTGAGTTTGCTGCCCCCCCCAGGCCTGCTGCCCAGGGGCAGTCCGCCCCCCCCATTCCTACACCACTGTTCCCGTAGCGTTTCTTGCTTTCTGAGGTTTCCTTCCGTCTCTCCCTCCCCAGAGCCCTGGCAGAAGTAGCACTGCTGAAAGGGCAGCACAGGGAGACCCCAATTGTCACATGGGTTGGATAAAGAACTTCTGGGGGCCATATCTCGCCCATGGGCCTTATGTTCCCCTGCTGTAGAAGTTTAGCAAGGCAAGACTTACCTTTGCAGAAACCATACTGATTCTTCTTCAACAAGTTTTGTTCTAGATGAATAATTTTATCTTTAATTATCTTTAATTATGCATTCCACCAGTTTTATGCAGAACAGATGTTAAGTTGGCCAGCCAGTAATTTTCTGGATCCCCCTGATCCCGTTTTAAATATTGGCATGACATTGGCTATCTTCCAGTCCTGTGGCACAGAGAGTGATTTAAAGGGCAAGTTGCATTTTTGGGGGGAAGATGAGCAATTTCACATTTGAGTTTCATAAGAACTCTTAGGTGGATGCCCTCTGGGTCCAAATGGACTCAGCATTCAAAACTGTTGGCTCACTTACCTAGTGTATATATTATCTGGAGAACTGCAGGTCTGAAGCAGTTAAGTGGGTTTGTTGGAAGAGCTATTATTATCATCATTAATAATAAAAAGGTAAAGGTATCCCCTGACAATTAAGTCCAGTCGTGTCCGACTCTAGGGTGTGGTGCTCATCTCCATTTCAAAGCCGAAGAGCCAGCGTTGTCCGAAGACGCGTCCATGGTCATGTGGCCGGCATGACTCTCCTTGCCGCAGCGCGTAGCATGCAGCTGGAACACGGAGCGCTGTTTACCTTCCTGCAAGCGGTACCTATTTATCTACTCGCATTAACATGCTTTGGAACTGCTAGGTTGGCAGGAGCTGGCCAAGCAACGAGCACTCACCCCGTCGCGGGGATCGAACTGCCGACCTTTCGATCGACAGCTTATGGTTCAGCCAGTGGTTTAACCCGCTGCGCCACCCGCTGGCCTATCATTAATAATACTTGCTACTAAATACATTTTAGGTGGTTTTCAGGGCTGCTTCTGCTTTACAAAATTCCTACAAAGAAATGCCTTTCATGCAGGTATTTATATGAAACCCACTGTGTAGATCAGGGGTGTCTGCTTGAGGGCTGGAAGTGACATCATTAAGCAGGAAGGGAAGTCATTAAGCCGATGATGGCCCGAAATAAGCACTTCTTTCTCATGAAGGAACTCATTAATTGCAAATGACAGAAGAGAAAATATGCAAATCTTGATTATATTTTCAAGATATGGGAAGTCTAATTATCACTCTGGGAGAGCCCAATTATCATACAAGTCGCCCTTTTAGCTGCCCAGCTTTTGCCAAGGCATCACTTCGCAGCTCAGATGCTCTGGTAAGTGATGCCTTGGCCGAAGCAGCACTGCCGAAAGGGTGGCCCGCGTGATAATTGGGCTCTTGAAGTGCCTTGGCAGCATCTCCCTCTCTCATCCCCCTTGGTCTGCCTTTTCCCTGTAGCGTTCCTTGCCTTCTGAGGCCTCCTTCTATCTCTCCCAGAGCCTCAGCAGAAGCAGTGCTACTGAAAGGGTGGTGCTGGGAGAGCCTAATTGTTACATGGGCTAGACAAAGAGCTTCCACTGGGCATATCTGGCCCATGGGCCTTATGTTTGACACCCTGGTGTAGATCATTGCACATGACAGTTGCACACACAAGTTTTACCTTCTGTGTTACCCCTACTAACTGAGCAGAGACACCTTCTAAAATGTGTTATCTTATATTTAGCAGGGGGAGAGCAACTGTCTCTCTTTACCGCAGCATAGCATCTTTTTTGTGTGTGTTTTTTTAGATTGTGAGCCCTTTGGGGACATGGAACCACTTATTTACAGTATTTATTTTGTTATGTAAACTGCTTTGTGAACAACTTTTTGTTGAAAAGTAGTATATGAATATTCTTAATAATAATCATGCATATGCACTGTGTGGTTGTGATCCATCACAGTTTTCCACCATACCTAATGTGGTGAGAAAGCAATGCATGCATGTGATCTGTACATGTGTTTTGTGCTAATTCATATACTAAACTGTGAAGCGATGTGGCAATGTGCGAAGTTTCCATAAGTGGTAAGCATTAGAGCCTGTGACAGAAATGGGAGATGCTAATTACAGCCCCATTTCTTTCTTGTAGAGAACAGAGATGTTAAATCTGTAAACTAGCAACAATCTTATATTGCTAAAGCATGATTATTGCTAACGTAGCTGTGTTCGTAGCAGCAGCAGCAGACGTAGTACTGCAATATCTTTAAGATGCATTTATTTATTGTGGGTTGAGATTTCTTGGTGAGAAGCTGGCAAATGCCTCCTCAGATGCTCACACTGATGTACTTGGCCTTATTCTCTGCCTTCTGCCTGAGAAGATAAGTAAAAAGGTAAAGATGACCCCTGACAATTAAGTCCAGTCGTGTCCGACTCTAGGGTGTGGTGCTCATCCCCATTTCAAAGCCGAAGAGCCAGCGTTGTCCGAAGACGCCTCCGTGGTCATGTGGCCGGCATGACTCTCCTTGCCGCAGCGCGTAGCATGCGGCTGGAACACGGAGCGCTGTTTACCTTCCCGCAAGCGGTACCTATTTGACCAAGCACCACATATACTGTACAATAGCTGAGGAAGCCAGTGATTTATCATATTGCCTTTTGTTTTCTACACTGCTGTTTGACAGTAAGGGCTGCTACACAATTTTTGACTTAGAGTAATCTCACTGTGGAGTTCAAGGGGTGCAGTAGGGACATCAACCTTCAGCCCTTTTCCTGGTCCAAGCTTTGTCTAGGCTTGGCCTGCCCTGTCCTACCAGAGAAGTGTCCAAGGAAATGAGCCTTGGAGGTTCGTGTGTGTGTGTGTGTGTGTGTGTGTGAGTTCGTTCGTTCGTTCTATCTGCACCCTGGTTGTCCTCCAACTGGCCTGGTCGGTCTCCTTCCCAGGAGGAGCCTCCCTTCCTCTGGTTGGCTAGAGGGCATGCAACCCACCTCCGCTACCCAGTTCTCCCTGCTTTGGGCCAGCGAGCCACTCATCCCAGGCTCTGAGCTTTTTCTATCCCAGGCTGGTCCCATAAGTAATAGTCTATTATACATATGCAGGCTCTCATTTCTCATGGTGGTTTCATCTCTAGTCTATCGAAACAGGGACTAGGTGCAGCGCAGCGCTGAGGAACAGGCAGAAGTGTAGCCTGGCCCTGTGCCATATCTGGGCCTCCAGCTCCTGTCCAAGAGTGCCCCAATTTCTGTCTGCCTGTAGTATTCAATGCTCATATAGCGCAGTAGTCCTTGCTCGTAGCGCAGTAGTCGCACTGAACTGTCGTTGCTTAAATCTTGCTGTTTAGCATGGTAGTACCAGCGGGTGGCGCAGTGGGTTAAACCACTGAACCATGAGCTGTCGATCGAAAGGTCGGCAGTTCAAATCTGTGCGACAGCTCCTGCCAGCCTAGCAGTTCGAAAGCAAGAAATTGCAAGTAGATTAATAGGTACCACGTCAGCGGGAGGGTAACAGCATTCCATGCGCCTCGGTGTTGAGTCATGCCGGCCACATGACCATGGAAACATCTTCGGACAGCGCTGGCTCTTCGGCTTTGAAACAGAGATGAGCACCGCTCCCTAGAGTCAGACACGACTGGACTTAATTGTCAAGGGATACCTTTACCTTTACATGGTAGCACCTCCCTTATGAGGAAAGGCTACAGCGTTTGGGGCTTTTCAGTCTAGAAAAAAGGCGCCTGAGGGGGCACGTGATTGAGACGTATAAAATTATGCATGGGATGGAGAGAGTGGATAGAGGGAAATTCTTCTCCCTCTCACACAACACCAGAACCAGGGGACATGCACTAAAATTGAGTGGAGGGAGAGTTAGAACGGACAAAAGAAAATATTTCTTTGCCACAGGATGGGCGATGGCACCTGGCCTAGATGTCTTTAAAAGGGGTTTGGACAGATTCATGGAGGAAAAGACCATCACAGGTTATAAGCCATAAGCAACCTCCTGGTTTTAGAAGTAGGTTTTCTCTGTGCCAGGTGCAGGGTAGTGGCAGCAGGAAACAGGTTATCTTGTTGGCTGTGTGCTCCCTGAGGCATCTGGTGGGGCCACTTTGTGATACAGGAAGCTGGACTAGATGGGCCTTTGGCCTGATCCAGCAAGGCTCTTCTTATGTTCTTATGTACAGTACATGCTCAGGATTCAAATTATTTGAATAGTTGGTGCACCAATTTTAAATCATCCCCACTAAATGCATGATTTTACATAAAATTGTGTGTGATATTCTAGAAAGGATCTTAATCCAGGAAAGTTGGTACCCTTCTGATAGTACCCTGTGCAGATCCAAAAGAATCCTCCTTGCGTCCCCCATAACTTTCTCAAATTGAGTCAGAGAGAAAGGGAGGCGGTCCCTGTTATTTAAACAAATATATTAAAACTGCTGAACCAGCTTGGTTGGAATTTCTGGTCTGAAGCTACAATCCTGTACACACTTACGTTGGAGTAAGTCCCATTAAACTCAGTGGGACTTGCTTTTGAGTAGACATGCATAGTACTGCACTGTAAGTCTAGAATCTTCCATTTAGCAGACATGGTGCTGGAGTTTTCTTTTGCCAAGAAAAAGATGAGGGCAATATCTTTCTATAAGATATTATTACCAGTTAGCTGGTAATAGATAGCACACATGATGTAAGTGGAGTCTCTGTATTCAAGACTGGATGGCAGACTGGATGGCAGAGAGAGAAGACTCGTTCTTCTGGTCAGTAATGATCTTCATCCTAATGAGAGCTTTAATTTTATAATAAATTCTTACAGGGCTGAGAAACTTACAGACGGGTGTATTGATTTCATGTTTAGCATTGCTCTTTGATGAACTGAGGCATATTTGTTTTAAGTAAAGAATTTGAGTGTGAAGCTAGCTAATGTAGCTTTCTGAAGCAGAGATAAAAAACCGGGTATGTTCACTTTTTTTTTTTAATCATCAACTTTCTCTTTTTAGGGATGATTCTACTCCAGAAGATAATATTTGGAAAGGCATCCTCTCTGTGATTTTCTTCTTTCTAATCATCAGCGTTTTAGCTTTTCCAAACGGTAAGAAAATTTGTATGTATGGGTGAGCCTTTCGGAAGGGGGGGGGGAAGAGTGGATTTTTGGCCATGTTTTCAGCAGTTTCTTTTAAAAGATAGTGTTCAGACTCCTACAGTACCCGGTGGAGGGGCTCTGGACAAGATCTGTTTTGGAGTACTGATCTATGGTTTTTTCGGAGGTTGGAGAACATTTTGGCATAGGTCTCCCTGTCTACTTCCTTACGACTCTCACCTAGATGAGGGATTATCAAGGCAGTATTGTAAACTCAAGACGGCTTGGAAAAGGAATGCAAGATTAGGGTCCTGTGCACGCTTCCCTATGAGTAAGCGCCATTGAACATAGCGGGACTTGTTTCTGAATAAACATGAATAGGATTGCACTGTAGTCTTGCACACTAGGGTCCTCTATTTCTCTTGGAGGTGAACAAGGGCAGCTCCTATTGCTTGGTAGAGGAAACAAAGCCTCTCTTGTTGTCCACTACTGATGTGTGTTGAGTTACTTATATACTGCTGCCAGAGACAGGTTGTTCTCCTGTGCATGGTACTGCATGAGTTCTTCCTGCAGGAGGCTTTGTAAGGGACTCCCTTCCTCAGTAGAAAGGTGTTTGACAACTTGACCTTCATCACAGCAGCAAAGGTATAAAAGTCAATTAACCAGGAGTAGCACAAAAGTGTAGATTATTTTTAAAGTTTTTCAACTATCTAGACCAGTGGCTCTCAAAGTGGTGGGTTGTGACCCACCATTGGAGCCAAAAGCTGCCCCCTACCCCCTTAAGGGGCGGGGATAGCATGGCTGCGGCAGCGGTGATTCTGGGGATTGCTGCTGCTGCTGTGAAAAGTTTTTAAACACAATTTTTGGACTTATCAGGGGTTCAGGGAGGCCTGAAAACCAGAAGTGATCGTAAGTCGCTGCGGAGCAGCAATCTGAAGCTCGGGGGGGTAGCGCAGGCCTCCCCGAATCCTCCGGAGGGCTCCAGGACCCCTGGTAAGTCCAAAAATTGCATTTAAAACCTTTTTTTGTGTGGCAGCAGCGATCCCTAGGATCACTGCCGCCGCTGGCTCTGCCCCCGCAAGCACTCCCCGCCTTGCTGGGAGAACTTTGAGAAATGCTGATCTAGACCATCGCACTTCTAAAACAGAACCATTTTGTTTTTTTCAGTTGCAACAGATGTGATTAAATTACATCTTGATTCTGTGATTATGCATATAAAACCATATGATCCCTTTTATCTTTTAACCTAAGTCAAGGAAATAGAAATGAGATTTTAAAATACTGATTAATTATCATCTAGGGGATGATCTCAGAGGTTGTTATTGGAATTAAGCAATAAGCCTGTAAATTGTGTGATAGCAAGCATGCTTACTTGGAAGTAAATCCATTAAAATTAGGGCCCAATCCTAACCAAATTTCCAGTACTTGTGCAGCCACAATGCAGCCCTGAGGTAAGGGAACAAATGTTCCCTTACATTGAGGAGGCTTCTGTGATTGTCCCCCTCCCCCACTGCAGGATGCAAAGCATGCCCCAACTGCATGGTTGCATTAGTCCTGGAAAGTTGGATAGGATCGCAGTCTTAGTGGGACATATTCTAAATAAATCAGTTTAGAATTGGAATCGGGGTAAAAAATATTTTGACGTTCCATTGTACAGTATAATGAAAAAAGCGCCTTATAATAAGTCAAACTAATGGTTCATCTAGATTAGGGGTAGCATATCTTCAAGATTTCAAGCATAGTTCCTCTTTAGACTTGAAATGCTAGGGATTAAGCCTGGGATTATTTTATATACAAAGTATGTGCAAGTCTTGCTATCATCTCAAAAAGTCCAAACTGTAGTGATTGTTATTGGCATTAGATTAACGGCACAATCCTCTAACTTCGGAACGGCAGAGCACACTGTAAGAAAGCACGATTTTATTTCATGCCAAAATGGCAACCTAAAGAAGCTCACAATAACACACGCACACACACACACGATACAGTAAAAGATGCACTAGATATGGCAAAACCAACACTGAAACAACGTTCTGTAAATCTTGGTTAACTGAAGTTCACTGTCCAGTTTTTCCTATACCTACTGCCGCCTTTTCCTGGAAACATTAGTGTGATCTCATTGTGTCTGGTATGGTGATGGATGGTAGCTGTGGGCCTGTCAGCAGCAGATGGTTGCTGGCTCTTGTCCAGTAAAACAACTGTGTATAGTAACTGCGTGGTATAAGTGGAGCATGTTGCACTGTCTGATCGAAGCAGTAGCTGAGTTCAGTCCTGAGCATTCTTGGCAAGTAACTGAATACCAGGGCATGATCACGCAGGAGATGTAGCTGCTGATAAGAGCACTTGTTCTCCCTCCCTTGAGATTGGCTGGGTTCCCTTGCTATGTACAGCTGGGCTTGGTAGCCTGGCTACAGAGCAAGCAGTTAGTAGCAGCCAGAATACCTCCCCAGTGAGGAGTTGTTGCTAGAGGCTTCAGAGAAATTCACACCATCATCCAAACTGCTGGTTATCAAGCAATGTCTGATATCCCATAGGAATAATTGGGATTGCACTGTGCCAAGGACTCTGAACTATACATTACAAAGCCAGACACCTGATCATTGCAGACATGAATAACTGTAATGGAAAGGCCATAAAGCTAAGTGGATGTGTGCCTTTAGCAACTCAGGGTATTGAGGGTTAGAAAGGCTTCAGACACCTCGAATTAAGCTACTTTGAGCCATGTAATCTGGATTTGTATTTGATCTTAGCGGTGTCTCTAAAAGGTATTGATTTCAGTTGTGTAGCTGAGAGGGACTATTTTCCACACGAATTCAACCTGTGTGCTTGGTACTTGATATTCTGCGAGGTATCTAATGTCTGGCCTACTGGAAGTTTTAAGTGGCCTGTCCTGCTCTCCTGCACTTTATCAAATGTTGCTAATCACCTAGATCCTTGACTGTTTGTATAATCAAGTCCCTGTGTGCCACAACTGGAACAAACTACATAACAACACCACATCAGCTTTTTTAAAGTGATCTGAAACTAAGCATCAAATATCAAGGAAATGAAAATGGACTTTTAGGACAAAAGTGCTTTCTCACTTTTAAAATAGTATATGCCATGTTTGGGGAAGTGAACCCTTGTACCTGAGCTCTCTTAGGGGCTCTAAGATAAGATATTTGCTTTGAACTCTCCACATCAGGGTTTCTGCTACACATGAGCACATTCCTTTCTCCAGTTCCTAAGTGGGTTCTGGTCATTGCAGTGGAATGGCTGGTACCCATTGATCCCTGAAATGTGATAGGGTAATCAAAGACATGATATTGGGCTGGTTCCAAGGTCTGTTGTACATCCAGGGGATACCAAAATTGACTTCTTCTTGATCAAGCTATAAGCAAGCAGTTGCAGATGAGGCACTCCGTGTCTGTCGACTCATGAGTTTTTAGCACTTTCCCCTGTGGGATGAATTCTTGGTCAGGAACCAATTGGACCCTTCATTCCAAGCTCATAGCGATACCCCAGTTGTTGATGATATTATGGATAAGAACCTACTTTTCCCATGAGCAGCGTCCTAATCAGTATATGTAAAACCAGTTTCCCAGGGTTCTGTCACACCTTCACAAATCACACAAACAAATGGAAACCAGAGCAAGGACATGCAAGTAAGGGCTGCCTCAATTCTCAGTGGTTCCCATTGAGTTCCATGAGGCAAAGCAAACGATACATGCAGGACAATCAAGGATACAGCCCAGACTGAAAGGGATCAAAACCTCACCCTCATTCTTGATACTCTAGCCACTGAGAAACGCATATAAGTGAATGGTTATCATTCACAGCCATGGAAAAGTGCTGCACTCAGTGACAGTAAAACCTGACCAGTATCCCCAGTACTGTGAGGACTCCCTTGACGGAGACCCCTAAATGGTAGTATACAGTGGGTCTAAAAGTGGAATATAAATTCAATAAATAATAAGAATAATAATTATATTATTATTTCTGGGCATAGAACATACAGAGACACATTGTGCACAAACACACGCATAGACTATGTGCCCTTGCAATCTATGGGCTCTCCTTCCTTTCTCTCACACATGCAGAGCCAATCTCCATCATGGGCATTTCACAAATCTACTTGTATTTTCCAATTTTGTGTTTTCACTCCCACTCTTCCTGATTATGGGCATTCCATTGCTGATGCACCCTGATTGCCAGGTAGAGCCATCACCAGTGTTTCCATGTTGTTGTCCTTGCTGACCAACGCTATTCTCCTTGCAATTTTTTGTCTGCTATCTGACAGAGTCGGAGGCTAATTTATAAGTTACTGTTATTTTAAGGCCTGCTTTTTCAATACTAAGGTAATTTGCACAGTTAGGCTGCAATCTTATGCACACATTCCTGGGAGTTAGCTCCATTGAGCACATTGGGACTTACTGAGTAGATATGCCTAAGATTGAGCTATGGCAGTGGTTCTCAAACTAGTGGATCATGACCCACCATGAAAGCCAGAAGCACTTGCTACCCCCTTAAGGGGCGTGGCATCGGCAACACTTTTGGGGTACCGCCGCTGTAGAAAAAAGGGGTATTTTCACTTACTGGGGGTCATGCCAGAACTTTCAATGGGATCAATAAACAAACATTCCCAAAGAAAAGTTGAATGTTGAATGTATGTTTGGGAGCTACGTCTGCTTTTTGCCGAAAACTGGAAGTAGCTTCCGAATGTGATTGGAAAATCTTCTGAGGTGCGGGGGGCTTGTAGAGGGGACTGTGGGACCCCCGCAACCCCTGGAGAGCCGGCGCAACCCCCGGTAAGTGGGAAAACTTTTTTCTGTAGCGGCGGACCCCAAAAGTGCCGTCGCCGAGTCCACAACGACTTACAAATTCCCTTACTCCCCTGTAGGAGTTTGAGAACCACAATCTATGACAAGTGCTTATCAGCAGCCCAGACTCAATACAGGGTGTCTACAAATGATTGGAGCGGTTTTGTGATTTTTTTATGACTGTAATATTGATGTGCCGCGCAAGTTGAATGTTCACGCATTGCTCAAAGGTTGCTTTGGGCGCCACTAGCGGCCGCGAGAGGGCAGTAGTTTTTTTTAGTTGGCAAGATGGCTTCAAACAGCGAGAAAGCGTTTGCTGTCCTTGAATTTCATGGTAGTCAATCTGTGACAACAGTGCAACGACACTTTCGAACGAAGTTTAGGAAAACTCCACCTAGCACCAACTCCATTCGGCAATGGTATAAACAGTTTAAAGCAACAGGATGCCTGTGTAAAGGGTTTGCTCACATTGATAGAGACATGCTGACTCGCGTGTGGGAGGAACTTGATTACAGAGTTGTTTGCAGAATCACTCAAGGGTCACATATCGAGCACCTGTAATATGCCCCCCCAAAAAACTTTGCGCATTGTTATGTTATTTTAAAGTTTTGTGATCATATGTCAAATAATATACCTACAATAAAATCGTGAAACCACTCTAATCATTTGTAGACACCTTGTAGTTCCTTCAGTGGTTTTAATTAAGAACTTAAACTCATTGTAAAATGTGTACAAAACTGGATCTTAGTTGGGTCACTGTTGCAATAAACTTCTCTCAGATCAAATTTAGGCATACTTTGCCATTGTAACAGGCATTTCTCTCTCTCTAGGCCCTTTTACTCGTCCACACCCCGCAATATGGCGCATGGTTTTTGGTAAGTCTTTTCAAGATTATTATTATTATTTATATACTGCATTTCAACAAAAGGGTTCACAAAGTGGTTGACAGAGAAAATAAAATAAATGACTCAGTTAAAAAGCTGTGCCTCTGGTGTACTAGATGTTTCCTTTGTTGACTATGCATTTCTTCAGTGTATTCTGTCTTCCATGCTTTTGTAGAGGTATATTGATATCCAGTTCCTGTACATGGTTAGTGTGTTCCCCGTTAAGGTTTGAGTTCTAAGCAAATAAATGGAGTGCTGACAAGATTGTTTTATTTATCCAAGTGAAAAAAGGACATTCAAGGAGTTTGTGTATGACTGGAAGGTGACATACGCTTCCGAACTGAGGAAACGAACTATAAAACACTTCTTATCAGGGATGTGAATCAAGTCTCTGATCCAAGTCTCAAGTCAAGTCCCAAGTCTCTGGGTCCAAGTCTCAAGTCAAGTCCCAAGTCAATGCCCCCAAGTCTTCTGACAATGCACCAAACAGGACACACACACACCGGCGCTGAGCAGGCCCTGCAGCAGCGGCTCCCTTCCCACCCCTCCTTTGCTCGCTTGATCCCACAGCTCCAGGGTGGTGTGACTGCTCACTTGCATGCCTGGAGCCAGGGGGTGGCTTAGCAAGGAGAGTGGGTGGCTGGAGCAGAGTCTTATGCAGATACACACTGGCAGTCTCTTCTGCCTCCTCTAGTCCTCCTGCTGGTCTCACAAGGAATCTGTCGGCATGTCCACGCTGTCAGCCTCTACTTGGCTTCACGGGTTTTCTGAAGAGCCGCCCCACGTTCTTTGATCCCCCACTCCCCTCGCTGCAACTTTTGAAAGCAGCACCATGCAGCCAATCAGCGTTTGGTTCCTTTCGAGCCTTGTCAGGCTGCTCTGCGTTTCCGTGTTGTGGCCCGAGTGTTCTTTCTTTGATCCACCATGCACGTGCCCACTCTTACGGACTGTCAAACCCCTGCGAGTCACGAGTCAACTCGAGTCAGTGGGACATCCACTGCGATTCGAGTCCAAGTCAATTCATTCATGCGACTTGAGTCCGACTCGATAGACTCGAGTCTACATCACTGCTTCTTATATCCTCTCAATAAGATTTTATACACTCTGGAACATTCTAAAAAACACATTAAATTTCCCTTGTGCCAACTGTTTGAACATTGGCTGAGCAATTCCAAATTTTGTTAGTACAGGTGGGCCCCCATATCCACTGATTCGCTATCCACGGTTTCAGTTATCCACGGATCGTGGGGACCCCCCCAGGCTTTTACTTTTTCCCCAGTAAGCGTCGTTTCTTCCTTAAAGAAACAGGAGAAGCAGCCTCTGGCTGCTTATTACAGGCAAGTAGAACAAGACTAAGTACTAGAGAGGCTCTGCAAGGTTAACAGAAACCTTGCAGAGCCTCTCTAGGACTTAGTCTCGTTCTACTTGTCTGCAGTGGAGGCTGTTTCTCTGTTTGTTTTAAGGAAGAAACAAAGCTTGCTGAAAGAAAAATAAGACCGGGGGGGGGGGGGCAAGCATGCCTGCCTGCAGGGGAGGCAGGGTAGGGGGCCCTCAGGAAACCATGGAGGGGGTGTTCGCTCTTATCCACGGTTTCAAGTATCCACGGAGGAGCCTGGAACATATCCCCAGCGGATATGGGGGCCCACCTGTATAGAATAGGGCCATTCTATAGTCCTTATGCTCAGCTTCAGCTTAATTGTACTTGCATGTGAGTCTATTGAACTTCTGAATAGGGCCATTGGATATGAAGTGGAGAGAGAGGGAGCAAGTCCTGAAAACCCAGCTGTTCCCATTCACCTCACCACTCATTTCTAATGCTTAAAGGTGGAGGTGGGGGTTAGGGTAGGAGAAAGAGCACAGTGGGCCTCCCCACAGGCGTAGCTATGCCCCCCCCCCCCGACGCCCCCAATAAAACTGTCAAAATGTTAGGTTTCGGTTTCGGTTCCCCTTTTTTTCCGAGGTTTTTTTACTGTTTTCCGGGGCTTTTTAGTGGTAACAGGGCATCTGTGTGTGTGTGTGTGTGTGTGTGTGTGTGTGTGTGTGTGTGTGTGTGTGTGTGTGTCTGCTTTTCCCCCACTTAGCTTGTGTATAGGAGCCTCCAGCGACGACGATCTTCAGCGACGAGCCTCCAGATCGTTCCTTTGCCTGCGCCCAGGGGCGCGAACTCTGTAAAGCACCCAGCAGCGCTTTCCACAGTTCGCGCAGGCGCAGAACGTCGATTGGAAACGTCATCTGCCTGCACGAACTGTGGAAAGCGCTGCTGGGCACTTTACAAAGTTCGCGCCCGGGGCAGGCAGAGGAACGTCGCTTCCAATCATCGCTGGAGGCTCCTATACACAAGCTAAGTGGGGGAAAAGCAGACACACACACGCAGAAGCCCCGCTACCACTAAAAAGCCCCGGAAAACACTAAAAAACTCAAAAAAAGGGGGAAACGAAACCAAAACTTAAGGAGGCCCACGCCCCCCCCGGAGCCTCAGCGCCCTACGCCCTGGGGCCCCCCGCCCCCCCGCCCCATATCAGCCGACGCCTCTCCCCTCTTTTCATCTCCATGAAAATTTGCAACGAAGGTTAGAATTTAGCCGATTGAAAGGTTTGAGGAAAGTTCCCAAGAGTTCCTAAGATGCTTTGGAAGATGGTACTTGATCTACTGATGTGCCGAGGTATTTTCAAAAATGTCACCCTGTATAATTATAATCTGTAGGCACTCACAGCAGCTGCAGCCATTCCACTGTTAATGCTACAGCTGAGTTTCCATCATGAAGAGGCTTTTGGATGCCCTTCAAAAGCCTACACAAAGTCACATCTGCTTCATGAATGATGGATTAAATTAGCATTTTTCTTCTGAATGCTGAAATCCTTCTTTGAATTTGATCCCTCTGAAACTTGTTCAGTCTCTCGGTGGTGGTTGGTTGGAGTGGCAAACTGCCTGACCCTTAGTTACAACCTATTAAAACGATCGCGTGCCTGAAAGTTGTGAGTAAAGTCTAGTCAATTATGCAAATAATTTAGCTCTTCTTCAACACCTTCGTTATGTAGCTAACTACAGTATTTCATATTTTCACACATGGGGAGAGAAAAAAGGACATGAGACATGAAAAGAAACTTCCAAAAGTTGTTTAATTTATATATTCAACTTTTGTTTGGGAATGTTTGTTTATTGATCCAAAGTGGTCTATTGACATTGATGCGTAGATGGTTATGAATGGTTGTTGGGTTTTTTGGGTTTTTTTTTATATATTTACTTTTGGACAGACATTTTAGACACCAAGCCCACCAAAAATGTCACCAATAAACATCTCATTTGAATTTGTTTTCCTACAGGTCTGAGTGTTCTCTATTTTCTGTTTCTGGTGTTCCTGCTCTTTCTTAACTTTGAGCAGGTGAAATCAGTGATGTACTGGCTGGACCCTAATCTCCGATATGCAACAAGAGAAGCAGACATCATGGTGCGTATTGATTGCATTGCAGAGAAAGTTCTGGCACTTTTGTCCTAGTGCTGCCATTTCTCTGTATTAAAAGCTGAGTATTAGAGGCTGGCCAATGGGTGGCGCAGTGGGTTAAACCACTGAACCATGAGCTGTCGATCGAAAGGTCGGCAGTTCGAATCTGCGACGGGGTGAGCTCTCGTTGCTTGGCCAGCTCCTGCCAACCTAGCAGTTCCAAAGCATGTTAATGCGAGTAGATAAATAGGTACCGCTTGCAGGAAGGTAAACAGCGCTCTGTGTTCCAGCTGCACGTTGGCTTTTCAGCTTTGAAATGGGGATGAGCACTACACCCTAGAGTCGGACGCAACTGGACTTAATTGTCAGGGGTCACCTTTACCTTTATTAGAGGCTGAGTAGTGTGCATGAACTCTTTTGAGAGCAATAGAAAACAATTCAACATTCTCATATCATCTTTATAGAAAACTCTGCACTTCAAATATAATGTGATGTCGTGTTCAATAAGCCTGTTTCAAAAACAATATTGTAGAAAGCAGGGTTGTGGATCAATTCTCTGTCTCCAAGTCTCGAGTCAAGTCCCAGGTCTCTGAGTCCAAGTCTCAAGTTAAATCCCAAGTCTTTGCCCCCAAGTCCTGAGTCTTTGGTTGCGAGTTCCTATCTATTTAATAGGGGAAACAGGTTTAAACCTGAATAAAATTAAACTTGTCGTAAAAGGCTCCAAGTCTCGAGTCGAGTCTTTTACAATCGCCGAGTCACTTGAGTCTGACTCAAATCTACATCACTAGTAGAAAGTATAGGGAAGGTTAACAGAATTAGAACATAAGAATAATCCTGCTGGATCAGGCTAGAGGCCCATCTAGTCCAGCTTCCTGTATCTAACAGTAGCCCCATCAGATGCCACAGGGATCACACAAGACAACAAGATACCTGTATCCTGTTGCCACTCCCTTGTATCTGGCATTAAGTGATAGCCTATTACTAAGACCAGGAGGTTACTTATCCCCATCATGGCTTGAAACCTGTGATGGACTTTTCCTCCATAAATCTGTCCAGTCCCATTTTTCAACTTCATACGTGGAATACCATATACTGTACTTAGAGAGACAAAAAGGGTAACCTAAACCAACAAGGGGTTGGAGCAACCTCACTAACAGGAGAGGGAAAACATTTGGGTCTTTTTTTTAGTAAGGCTGAGCTGAAACAAGGGGGGGGGGGAATAACACTTTGTGAACAGTAGAGGACATAGGTAGCATGTTCACTTTGTAAATTGTGCCCCCCTTAGTCAGCTTTAGAGGGGGGCTTTTGGAGGTGATGGGAAGCACTACAGAGAGAAGCCCATACCTCATGTATTCAGATGGTGACAAAGAGATCTGTTGTGAGCCTCTTCACAACCTTGATTCACTTCAATGTTATTTTTTGCCAAATATCTCTTCCTAATAACAGTCAGCATTGGCAATATCACTAATGGCAAACAAGCTAATTGAGACTGAGGGCAATGTGTTCAGGGGGTGGGCACTGATGCTCTGTATAGCCAGGGATGGCTCAATTGGATCCGCTGCCTGACACCACCCCTGACCTGCTGCCATCACGCAGTTGCCCCCCCCCCCAAAAAAAAAACCTCAGGAAAAAAAATGCAGCCTCTCCTTCCTGTGTGATCCTTTTTGACAAAACAGGAAGTACAGGTCAGGATGGGAGCCCCCAGTATCTCCTGCACTTCCGGTTCTATTTAAAAGGACAGCAGTAAGTAAAAACATTTTTATTTACCTCTCCTAGGCCATATGATCGCTCCCCCCACCATAGCATGCAGTGTGCGCTCTGTCAACATGGCTGCATAGCGTAAAATGAATTGGGTTGTTAAATACATTGTGGAATGTGGCTATTTTTTGTGCAGGATCTGGATTACTCTGACTAGAATCTGGATCTTCTTAACCACAGAATATCATGGCCCTCTTGAATAAATTATCCCTCAGGGTTTAAAAAAACAGGAATATTTTTTCATATTGGAAACAGTCAATCAAGTGATGTGATGTGATGAGGAGCAGTAGTACACAATTGAGTTTAAAATACAATTCAGATTTCAGAACCTTTCTTGGCATATATTAAAATACATTTTCATAACAGATGCCTTTTTATGGAAGATAGGTGTATTGGACCATTATCCAGAATTATAGCATGTGCACTTTAGCCCCCAAGCTTTAGCTGATCATAAACTGGGAGGAGAACATTCTCAGATATTATAGTGCAGTGTATTGAAATGTATTATTTCTTAGAATGGCTCCGATATACCCTAGCTGATAGTTCTTCTTTCCCTCCTCTCTTCCCCAAATTATTAACAGGAATATGCTGTGAATTGCCACGTTATCACTTGGGAGCGAATCCTGAGCCATTTTGATATATTTGCTTTCGGGCATTTCTGGGGCTGGGCAATGAAGGCTTTGTTGATCCGTAGCTATGGACTTTGTTGGACTATTAGCATCACCTGGGAGCTCACTGAGGTAGGTTGTGTGCTCACAGCTTACGGATGAACAGTTCATACGTTCGTGTTTGATGCTTCTAGCACGCAGAAGAATGTGCTGACAGCTGCGTCCCAGTTGAAACTAAACAAGAACCTTACGAAATGTAACTGTTTCTAGGACGAAATGTATATCCTTGGGGCTGGATATGTTTGATTCAGTTTAGTGGCTTTGCTAGCATTATGTCAACGTTGCAGGCATAGCTCACGGTAATTAGTGTTGTCTTAATTTAACGTACATGCTGGATATTCTGTGAAGTTTTCCTTCTGTTTGGGGGTCAGGACAACAAATTGAAATATGTTCATTTACTCAAACTTACTTGGAAACATACTCCATGAATGTAGACTTTAGTGTTACTATACTAATGTATGGATTGCTTCAGTCAGTTTCGTATATTAAAGAGTGATGCTGTATCCTTCCAGTCATGAAAGCCTTAGCACACTAGTGATGCTGTATTTGCTTCTGTTGGTGCACATGATAGTGTGCCTCCTAAAATACTAATCCTTCTTGCAAACGGCACCATTTGCAATACTTGTTTTTAGATTGGCATTCTATAATCAAAGCCGGTTTCCCCCAAGTCAGGCTGTGTAGCATCAGGAAAGCGTTCCACTTTTCTGTAGCTGCAAGTACAACAAGGAAGTCATGTGGCCAGGGCCATTTGTCGACTGGTTCGTTCTTCATTCCATCTAATAGATCCGGCGTAAGATCCAGAAGCTCCAATGAGCATGCTGAGCCAGTGTGCTCAGAGACTTCTCTGTTCACTCCTTTGCACCAGCTGCACACAAAATGGAAAACTGGCAACCCATGAGCCCGTTCCAGCCATCAAAGCTGTTTTTTTAAGCTAGATGTGGTTAAAAAATGAGACCACAGTTTCACTTGAAAGAAAAAGAAGAATGCATGTGATGCATGTGCTTCATTACTTTGAAACTCTTCCTGCTAGATGCAGCCATCTCTATTATGGAGCCTAATTACTCATTAGAGAGTCTGTTTCTGTGACAAAATACGCCCCCCCCGCCCTCATCCTACTATCTGAAGAATTGAGTGGCATATATGAACATGAACATATATGTTGGCCATCCATGATGTATACAATGTGGAATCCGTACGCCATACATGGAGCACTTTTCTTCATTTAAGAGAATGCTAACCAGGAAGATGCTAACAGCCCAATTCTAGCTAACTTTCCAGCGCCGATGCAGCCATGCCAGTGGGGTGCATGCTGCATCTTGCGTGGGGGGGGGGGGTGAGTCACAGAGGCCTCCTCAAATTCAGGGAATGTTTTCTCAGGGCTGTGTTGCAGCTGCATCGGTGCTGGAAAGTTGGTTAAGATTGGGCTGTAAAGATGTGAAGCTTTGAATTTCACCCATTGTCTTTATTTACAACTGCAATAATCCGTGCAGTCTGGTACCAGGTGAATTTCAAAGCCATAACCTTCAGGGACATAGCCAAATGTTTTTAAATATTGTCATGCAGTTAAGATATCAAAATAACTTTGCTTCTGTCATCTTTATCACAGTTAAGATATTTACTGTTGCTGTGACCTGCATTATTGAATATCAGTACCAAAGCTTGTTAAATCTTTACATGTATCTTCAGAAGCTGCAGTTATATGTCGTTAGGTCAAAGCATTAGGTTACATAAGACTGGTCATTTCATGTTGGACTGGAATTAAAGTATTGTGCTCTTCACATAAGATCAGGCCAAAAGTTGTAACAAGGTAGAATGAAATCTCTGCCGATGGCTTAAAGCCGTCAGCAGAGAGAGATTCTAGACAAATTAACTTATTGAGTTATTTTTCCAACAAGTTACAATTGATCAACTTATTGATCAATTGATCACAGGTCAATTGATCACAGCAAGTAAGAGAACTGCTTAAACCATTTGGTCATTCCCGCTGATTCAATGCAGATGTATTGGTGCCTCTCCCAATGGTGTCACGAGGCTCTTTGTAGTCCCTTGGCATGCAACATGCTGCATTTTTTCAGCATGCTTCAGCAATGAAAATGTGCTTGCTGTATCGTTCAGTGGGTTGGCAAGTCAATTGCTTCTGCTTTTTGTTTTATTCAAATATATAAAGGTAGAATTATGTTACAATGAATAGCATTTTGTGCTTAAGAAAATACAGAAAACTCTGGTCTGGTTTCATTGTCTCCCTGAGTGTACCACATTAATTTGCAAAGTCAAAATGTTCCTTGTAACCTGATCATAAGTCTTATCTATGCCAGTACTTGGGACACGCTCAGTAGGTACACAACACAACACATGACGTCGCTCCAATTCTGCAGGGATAGTTCAGCAGTGTCTGTTCAAAAGCAGGATACAACAGCAAAGGTCTATCATAAGGATATTAACCTAATTCAGACTTTTGTTAAAAATTAAATTTTTGTTCAAATGACTGTTGCTGGGTAGTACATCTCAAGCTCACATTTCAAGGTATCCACCAGGAAAATTTCCAATCTCCTTTCATTGAGCAAAAGTGTTTATCCCTTTTGCTTAGAAGCTCCATCTTGTTCATCTTGATGCTAGCTTTTGAATACTTGTTAATGAGAAAAAGTTAAGATGAATTTTCTTTTTTTGGATGGCAATGAAAAACTGCTAGGCACAAGGGATAAGGATTTCATCACTGCATGTTTAGTTTTGTTCTGTGTTATACTTGAAGTTCCTTTTAATCTGAACTAGCCTATAACAAATTAAATGAAATAAACTTCAGTTATACACAGATGCTAATACCATCTTTGGTGATTGGCAGATAACCAAGATGTCAGGTTTCAAAGGACAGCATTTCTTGGAGAATGAAATTTTGAGAGCTTAACAATGAGAAAATCCAACTCTGTAATTCTCTAAAACTGCAGTCCAATACACATATATCTGGGAGAAAGCCCCATTGAACATAGTGGGACTTACTTCTGGGTAAACATGTATAGAATTGTGCTGTAGGTTGTGGTATTAAATAAAATGAATATGAAATAAAAACAAAGTCAGTGTTTAACTGAAGCACAAAAGTTAGAACAAGGCTTAACAGTGCATATATTTGAAATTATTCATCATAGCAAGATTAGTCTGTTGAGTGTGTGATGTTGGCACTTAACCGAGCAACCAAGTTTAACACTGAATACTAATGTTATTTTAACTACAATTACTGTTGTCTTTTTGGAACATAAAACTGGGGTGTGTGAGTGAGTGAGAGAGAGAGTACAACAGTCCTCTGAAATCTGGGTCAATAACCTTTAGTCAAATTCAGCTGCTATATGAATTTTTTCCCTGTATGTTCCACACCTGTTCTTGTGTAAAATCACATTGTTATGTTAAAAAGAATCTTTGCCTGTATGAATTCCTCACCCAGAATCTTTTTTGCTGTATTCTATAGCTGTTCTTCATGCATCTGCTGCCTAATTTTGCTGAATGCTGGTGGGATCAAGTCATTTTGGACATCCTGCTATGTAACGGGGGTGGCATCTGGTTGGGCATGGTAGTTTGTCGTTTCTTGGAGATGAGGACCTATCACTGGGCAAGCTTCAAGTAGGTCTCATATACAAGCCAATAATCGTTGTATTAATGATGCTGCAGTGTACAATTCTTAAGTATAATGTTATATTGGGAGATCATAAGTTGCAGAGGTTGTCCAATTACAGTCCACTTATATTAGTCCAATTAGTGCAGAATGCGGCGGCCCGGGTAGTTGCTGGAGCTAGGCGGTTTGACTCTGTTGAGCCGTTGCTTCAGCGGTTGCACTGGCTGTCCATTCATTTCCGGGCCCAATTCAAGGTGCTGGTAATGACCTTTAAAACCCTTCACGGTTCGGGTCCAGGATATCTGAGGGACCGCCTTCTCCCATACATTCCGGCCTGTTCTCTTAGGTCATCTGAGGGGGCTCTCCTGCGGGTGCCACCTCTATCGCAAGTTAGGGGAGTGGCAACACGTGGGCGAGCCTTCTCTGCTGTGGTGCCACAACTGTGGAACTCCCTGCCAGGGGATCTGAGAACCACCCCCTCCCTCATGACTTTTCGGCAAGGGTTCAAAAAGTTTTTTGTTTTGTCTAGCGTTTGGGTGATGGGTTGTGGTCTGCCTCCTGTGTCTCAAGATGCTCTGCCATGCTGCCCCCCAGTGTTTTTATTGTTTTTTAAAATTGTTTAAGTATCGTTATGTATTTTATGTATTTTAAATTATGTATTTTAATCTGTTGTTAGCCACCTTGGGCATTTGCCTTTTGGCATAGGAAAAGGCGGGATATAATTTTTTTTAATAAATAAATAAATAAGGGCGCAATCCTGTGTAACTCTTGGACCGGTGTAACAGTAGATCCTCCAGTGTAAGAGCACTTATGCCAGTGTAACTTGCCGTACGCCGACGGACACAGGACGGACACCGGCTTAACCCCCCCTTGGACACCTCACATGCGCAGTTCGGACGTGGAATGGACACCGGCGCAACTCCGCCGGTGCAGGGGGCATTCTGGGGGCATCCTGCGTCCGTCGGCGTATGGCAAGTTACACTGGTATAAGTGCTCTTACACCAGGGGATCTACTGTTACACTGGCCCAAGAGTTACACAGGATTGAGCTACCAATCTAACAATACTAATTCTTCTGAATTCCTAGTGATATGAAAAATGCCATATATGCACTTGTTCACTAGGATTTGCAACTCAGAATTACCCAAATCTTAAAGCCTCGTTTTAGATTTACTTATGTAAGCTGAAAATCCCAAGGTATGTGACCCTATTGTTCCACTTCCTTAGGCGATTCCTAAATTGGAATGTGATTATTTTTGAATTCCACTTCCTGTGATGTTGATGGATTTTAACATTGTTGATGATTCATGGTCTCTCTTCTTCACTTTTAATTCCCATCAGCCTCTGATTTACCTCTTAATCGCATAAACAACTTCAATTATGTAGAGAAGCTCCCAAAACACCACTCACAAGCATACAACCTACACTGTCACTCAGTTCTCTTATTATGAATATAGTCTAAGTGATTTTGAAGAAAGAAAGGTATATTTGTTGTTAAACATTATACTGTGTAAATGATATTGCAGGATTGGGGTGTACTCCTGTACCAAACTGTTTCATATTTCTTTTTAATGTATAAAAGTACTGTATTTCAAACCTGGTTATCCAAAAGAGCGATTGGATGGTGGAAGTACAGTATATTGAGAAGTGTACTTGCAGTTGGCACTAGTGTTTATGTGTAAGAATGAACACAGATTTCGATAAGGAAACTCTTACATCTAAAGCTAACATTGTTGAGCTCACTCTTTTTTTTAAATGGTCATTTCTTTTCAATTAATAGGACAGCTGAACAGTCGTTTACAGTAGCTGAGGAAGCTGAGAATCTCATTTCACATATTTTCCTTAAAGGAAATAGTTTTCAATGGCAAAGCTTAATGCTATTTGAGAGTGTCTGATTGAATACCGTAGGAAGTTGCTCTCAAGTGCTTTGCAATTTTCTGCTTTGCTACCTTTCAGGAGTGAAGCATGCATGTGGAAAAGTGTGTTTTGGGGCAAGTTTCTTTTGAGATTAAACTCTTGCTTGCTTCATTAGAATTGTTACTAAGGTCTGCTTCTTAACACACCTTTCTCTGCAATGTGCATGAGGCCTCTTGCTGTAGTTGTATCATAAAACCGTATTCTGTCATCACTTGTTTACACAGCAGTGCAGTGTTGATTTCCTTCTTTTTATTGTCTGTGTTATCTATTTCCAGGGACATTCACACCACCACAGGTAAAATCAAGAGAGCTGTATTACAGTTCACTCCAGCGAGTTGGACATATGTTCGCTGGTTTGATCCCAAGTCTTCATTTCAAAGAGTTGCAGGAGTATACCTTTTCATGATCATCTGGCAGGTACAACGCACAAACTTTGTGACATCAAAGACCAGGCATTTCAGTTGACGTCTTGGCTATACTTGGTCAAAGGAGATTATACCTGTTACGTTAATACAGTATATAAGTAAATGAGATGATACCACGAACTAGGATATTTCAGCTCTGTTTGTAAGGCTGTAGTTGTTAAAAGAAGCAAGGGCCTAAAAGTTGATGTTCCAAGAACAGAATTAGTATTTAACCGTAGGCAACCACCTCCTGCTGAGTCAGACCATTGGTCCATCTAGCACAGGGTGATCCAACTTACCGGAGCAGGCGGTCCGCATGGAACCGGAAGTGGCGACAAACCCAGAAGTAAGTGGCGGGGATTCGAACATGTCACGTGATTATGTTACGGCCACTTCCCGTGAGCGTCCAAATAGAGGTAAGAAGGTCGGAGCAGGTGGGAGGGCTTTGCCAAGTGCAGAAAAACCATGCACAGCAGCTCTGCCTGCCGCTCCAAGCCTCCTGCCACTGCTTGGAGACTCGCCTCGTGGTCTCGCTGCCAGGCGGTGGCCTGGAGTGGGGGGGGGGGGTCTCCCAGCCACAGGAGGGCTGCCAAAACAGGCCACAGGTTGGACCACCCTGATCTATCAGATGAACCACTGGTGTGACTCAGTAGGAGGCAGTCCATTGATTTTCCAGGTAGCAGTGGGCAATCAATGTTCAGTAAAATGGGCCTACATTGTATCAGTAGTAATAAGTTATGAAGATATTTGCCCTTATTAAAATCTTTTCCTTGAACATCTTCTGGTGTTTTAGTTCTCATGGAGACAAACTCCAAAGGGTGCAGACGATATGACATTTATTACAAGTTATTTTTTCTGTTTAAGACCAACGCATTTTAGCACTAAAGGGCACAAAAATGTTATAATACGGCATTGGTATAGTATGGTTTATAATATAATTGTTGTGATCCTAGAGTCTTACTAAAGTCTCTACTTATACTACAGAAATACAATTTCGTTAAATGGTAAAATGCAAATATCGTTTTGTATGAAATGTTATTCAGAAATAAATTTACAGAGTATATATTAAGAATTCGCTATTCAAGGATTTATTTAAACATGTCAGGTATATACATGGGAGTTAGGAGAGTGTAGAGTGGTTACAGTCTAGTGTTGGACTAATATTGGGGGACAGCTAAATTTAAATCTCCCATCAGCCTTCAAGGTGCATGATCCTGGCTGTGAGGATAACATGGGGAAAGGAGGCCTATGCATGGCCCCCTGAGCTTCGTGGAAGAAGGGCAGGATCACAGTGTGGTGGTAATAAATAAAAATGAGGCGTACATTTTACTACTTGAGGCAAAAAAAAAAAAAAAACAAGTGGCACCCTCCTGACGTTATAATATCATAAACTAAATAATTGGCAAAAGTGATGCTCTTTAATTAATGGTGCCACAAAATCTGCCAACTCATGTGGGATGGTAGGACCGGCCCTGGGAAACTGGATTCATTTTGTGAAGAAAAGGAGATCAACTTCATAATTGTCCAGCTCCAAGCTACTGGTTCATCCTCCCCCCCCCCCCCTGCAAAAAACAACCACACCTAGTGCCTCTTTGAGGGCCCTTTAACTCGTTAGATACCCGACACGTAGAAAACAGTCCCATTCTGCCGATGACATTTATAATTCACTATTCCTAGCGGGGAGTGCATTCTGCAGATGTCAGTAGGCTGCTAGTGGTGGCTTGCAGGGCTGTCTTTGGAAGGAGCACACCCGCAATTACTGAAACGCACTCCTGTCTATTTTGTTTGTCTAGGATAAAAATGTTGCTAACTGACTCTTTCTTTCTGCTCCTTTGTTTTAGCTGACTGAGTTAAACACCTTTTTCTTGAAACATATCTTTGTGTTCCAAGCAAGTCACCCTTTAAGCTGGGGTAGGATCCTCTTCATTGGAATTATCACTGCACCTACTGTGAGGTAGGGTGTTTTTGTTTTGTTGGGGTGTTTTTTTGCTTTTGTTTTCATTTTCGTCACTGTAAAATTATTTGGAAACTAGTCAGAGCTGTAGCTACAGGGTGCTCCCTGAATATTCAATTTCACTGAAAAAAGCACGTCTCTAATCCCTTTATTTATGGAGATACAAGGGAAACGTCCAGGTATTATTTTACCCAATTGTTCGCTGAGCAGTAATAACATGAAATAATGATGATATACTCATTTATATTTGGCTGTTATGCTATGTTTTGGCTGGTTTTGCTCTATTAGAGCTCCTCACCACAGGATTTCTGACAGTGGACCAGCAATCAGCATTTACACAAATCTGATTCCCATTCCACAAACCTTTTTTCTTTGCTACCATACTCAAAAGAGCTCTGTCCTGAATCGCTTTTTAATCTCATAGGGAACTGCCTAATGCTGAGTCAGACCATTGGTCCATCTGGTTCAATATTGTCGACACAGACTGGCAGCTGTTCTCTATGGTCTCAGGGAGGAGTTTTTCTCTGCCTTATCTGAAGATAACAGGGACTGAACCTGGAACTTTCTGCATGCAAAGAAGATGTTCTGCTGCTGAGCTATGTTCCCCTAAACTTAGCCTTACCAGTGTCCCGGAATCGAGGCTGGCTTCGGCCTGGAGCAGACCCGAGCCGCTCCCAAGTGTGCACCGCGGCTGCCCAATGGGGTTCCGAATTCCATCGCGTTGTTGACCAGATGTTCCAGAAGCCGGAACCCCATTGGGCAGCCGCGGTGCACACTTGGGAGCGGCTCAGGTCCACTCTAGCCCGAAGCCAGCTTCAATTCCGGGACGCTGGTAAGGCTACGTAAACTCAGCTTCCATCTTTCCTCCAGTCGGATCTCACAACAGCTAGATTATTTATTTTTAAGAGGAGAAACAACTATAATATTTAAAATGGAGAGTGCTAACAGACCATGCAGATGTGTTGTTCTAAAGTTAGGGCGGTGTATATATTTGCATCAGTCCACTTAGTCAGAGTTCTGAACAGGCAAGCAAAGCATTCTGTTCATATAGCATCTGGCTTTTCTGCCACTCTTACCATTCTCAGCTGTACACCTGCCTTTGCTGGATACGTTTACCAAGTGTCAATCATTAGAATATACATGTTTTGCTAGTAACGAATAAAATTACAAATAGATATATTTGCAAGTCTTGAGGGCTGGAAAATATCTTCTGTGTTCTTAGTGTAATTGCTTGTCTTATTTTGCTGGTCACCATCCCAGGACAGAGGCGTCGCAGAGTGGGGGCGGGGGGCCCTGGGCTGCAGGGCGCTGAGGCTAGGGGTGGGGCGCTGAGGCTAGGGGGTGCTCCGGTTTTGGGGGGGTTGGGGGTGTTTTTTAATTTCCTGGCCAGCTGCCACCCCCCCCCCCGCTGCATCCCAGGGCGACAGCTGCCTCGTGTGTTGACCCCAGCGTGTTTTCGGGGCACTGGTACTTAACTTGCTGGCAGTTTCGTTCTCGGCGGGGCACAGGCAGCATTTTTCTATCCAGGTGACATCCATTTTGAATGGGCGATACTCTCTAGGATCTTCTCGCTGGTCGCACACCCTCTCTAGGGCGCGCGTGTCGTTGGTCTCGCTGTTTGGTCCTCCAGAGCCTCCTAGAGAGGCCTGGAGGACCGACGGACCAGCAAGACTAGTAGAGTCCTAGAGAGTCCCGCCCATTCAAAATTGATGCCGCCCGGATCGGATCTAAGCTAAGGACCTGCGCCCCGCCGAGAATAGCCTGGATCAATGCCCTGCCGGGATCAATGTCTTCATGTTTTTATGCTTTTTAAAACCAGAACTGATTTGTTTACTGTGTCCTTCTGCAATGTCTTGTTCAGACTGATCTGGTTGAGGTTTTTGCTAAGTTTCAACTTCATTGCAGTGATTAATAACAATAATCAACCCTCCTTCCTCCTACACATTAAGGTGTTCACCGTTGTATGTGAACATCATTCTCAAGTTTGAATGCCTCTTTACATTTTATTAACAAATTAACACATTTTATTAGAACTATGAGCATGCCTGTGCTACAAATGAGTTTACGTCTGTTTGGTGCAGTACTAAGGCAAACCTCTACATTCAGAAAAATGATATGCCTGCCCTAGCCTAAAAGTAAAAAAAAAAAACTCAAAAAGGTGTAAACCCCCGGAAATTTTTGCGAACTCCCCCCCCCCCCAAATTTTGCAACGCGGCCTTATGGCCACGCCACATTATGTTTTGGGGACATTAGAGGGGGCGTGTAAAAAAATGGGTGGGGGCGTAAAGGGGGGGCCTGGGTGTAAAAATGGCCTGGCTCCCCCTCTGTCCCAGATGTCTTACATAGTTTTCATTAATTGATCTTCTTTGTCATTAAAAAGTTGTTTTATCTATAATTGAAATATGTAATTATCTGTTTCATCAAAGAATTTTTCTATTTCTTGTTCCAGACAGTACTATGCTTACCTCACAGACACACAATGCAAAAGGGTAGGAACACAGTGCTGGGTGTTTGGGTAAGTTTTGGTTATAGTTGAAGATGTTGGCATTTTAAGTTTTTGTGCTCTGACTCAGTGAGCAGAGAATATCTGCTCTTCAACGCTCTCATTTAGAGTCTCCTACTGACAAGAAATGTATTTATTACATTTGTATCCTGTCTTTCTTCCATAATATCCAAGGCACTGTACATGAGGTTTCCAGTGAAACTGAGCCCTGAATAGCTTCAGCAGGGGTGCTACATGCCGGCTTAAAAGTAGGGCAACCAAGAGCTTACCGGTAGATGTTTCTTTTTCTGTGAAATACCTGCTTGGAATTAAGCTCTGGAACTTAATTCACAAGTTAAGGCTGTTCCACACTACACAAATCCCGGCGCGGAGGCCTCTGCCTCTGCGCGCAGAGCTGGTCGGGAGGAGTGTCTTCCCGCCTGTTGTTGTTCCTGTTGTCCCGCCTTCTTAGAAAGCTCAGCGGTGATTGGTTAAGCACAAATGCGGTCCGATACACGAGAGAAGAGAGAGGGGGGCAGGAAGGAGAGAAAACTAACATAACAATTTGTGCCGGGAATAGAATTCATCTTGCTAACTTTTGTGAGAAGGAGAAATGGATCCATGAGAAATCGGAGACTCGAGTGAGTTCCGATTGATTGACAGCCCCTTTCATCCCGCCCTCTCATCTGGTTGGTTGGCTGCAGTAGCCCCGCAGTAGCTCCGCGAACCCGCCCCTCAAAAGATGGGTTTCCAGCTTTTTGTACGCACCGGAAATCAGGAGATCGCAGTTGCTCCGCTTGCTTCCGCAATGGTGACAGAGAGCTCTGCACATCTCCGTGACGCGCCGGGATTCGTGTAGTGTGGAACGCCCTTTATTGTTATGACACTGGGTACTATTCCCTTTGGAACTGCTGTGTCCTTCCTGTTTTACTTCTCAAACAGAAAGAAAAGTTCTGAAGCAAACCAGAGTATGACACAGTTCAGCCCCTGCCCTGTCCATTTCCCACAATGGGAGGGAGATGTGAGTTGGCGGAGACAAAGCACCGCCTTGACCAGTCCCCAGAAGTAGAGTTCAGCTGGAAGACGCTTCCCTCCTGTTTTTGTTTCCCCTGAGAGAAGATAAGATGGGCAGGGGAGAATCCAGAAGAGGCAGAGATCTTGCACTCTGGCTCTCATTTGTTCATTTCAACCCTCTATTATTATTATTATTATTATTATTATTATTATTATTATTATTATTATTATTATTATTATTATTTCAATTTTATACCCTGCTTTTCAATCACTTGGCACCCTAAGTGGCTTATAAAACAGAACAATATCATAAATAATTAAAACTTAGCATAAAATACATACACATATATATGTACAAGCGCACACACGTGTGTGTGTGTGTGTGTATAAGAACCCATTAAAATATAAAACCATGTAAAAGCAACTAGCAGCAGTTGCCCCATAAGAGAGGAAGCAAATAAAATACAGCACATAGAATACACTGCAGCAATAAAAACTCATCTATAAGAATCTGCAGAAAAATAAAATATATAAGAGCCTGGACAGCTGGGAGGTGTGGAATCCATGGTGGGACTTATTTTCAGTTCTTGGGCATATCTTGTCTTTAAACGTCTGACTTGAACCATAGCAATTGTTTACTAAAGGTTTTTCTTAGCAGTGATTATTTCTGGTTCAGTACATCTTGGTTGCTTAGATTCTTTGCAGGGGAAGGATATATTGGGGAGTAAAGGAATCTATCTTGGGTTAAATTAGATTACCTTGAGGCTTCCCTCCAGCCTTCATGATTCTCTTGAAACTATTGTGTTCTCTCTCATACAAAAAAATAACCGAGGAAGCAAGTCTCTTTGAAGCATCCAAGCCTTTCAACGGAAGACTTTCAGATCATGAAGTTACAGAAATAGCAATGTTCCGATCAGCATAGTCTGCCCTTGTGGAGAAGGTCATGCTGAGCTAATAGGCACTGAGGGACTTCTTAACTCCTGCTTCAGGCCTTTGGCAAATTCAGGCAGGCTAATTTAATCAGCTGACAGCCCATTCCAACCCAACTCCTCTCCAAGTCAGGCATAAGTGTGGCCTAAGTGCAGCCTAAGTTAGGCAGAAGTTATGCCTGAGGTAGGTCAGAGTTATGCCTGAGTTAGGCAGGCTGCAGTTTCTGTGGCCCAGCACCACCCCAGGATCCAGGCAACACTTACCTCCCAGGCAGGCAGGCTCTTCTCCAGGCTCCGTGTCTGGCTCAGGCATGTGCAGGCCTCTGTCTGCATGTGTCAGCGTCCATCCATGGCAGCTGCCACAGGGTCTGTCGCAGCCCGGTCGCAAAGGGGCTGACCGCAGGCAGGGGGGTTGCGCCAGTCATGTGGTGGGCGCAGGGCAGGTGACAGGTGAGCGAGGTGCCTGAGCCCAGCCGCCACAGGGCACCCTGTGCATCAGCCACCTGCTGCAGGGGAGAGTGGCCGTCCCCTCCCTCCTGCAGAAGGCGATGCCATCCCCAAGCCACGTTGAGGCTGCACTGGGGGTGAGCGGGGGAGGGAAGGGGAGGGGGGTGGGAACATCACACACAAGGGGGGGGGGTCTCATGAGGACTGGAACTGCCTCTGACATGACTCGCCCGTGCGCTGCCTGAAGCCCTGGGCCTCCAAGGCCGGGGCAATGCCCACAAAGAAGGCATCCCGGCGTGCCTGCTGCTCTGTGCCCCGGCCAAGACCAAGAGATGCCTTGGGCTTGTCTGCTGCGAGCGTGAAGGGCTCACACAGCTCATCACACCCCCAGATGGGGCGACGACGGCGCCTCACGGCAGGCGCTCTAGCAGGGTGGGGGGTGGCCAGCAGCCATCATCAGGGAGTGGGAGGAGAGGCAGACACACAGGCAGGCAGACAGGGGGTGCTGGGGAGGGGCATGGGTGGGTCAGAGACAGACAGGCAGACAACAAGGCTGGTGGGAGACAGATTCCGAGAGAGGGGTCTGCAGAGACCGATAGGGACACAGGGGGCGCTCCGCAGATGAAGGTGCCTCATAAACAGGCGCCTCTTATGCAGACAGACTTTGGGCGGAAGTGGCTGCATTACGGGCGGACCTTCAACGGAGGCGCCTGCATTACGGGCGGACCTTCGACGGAAGCGCCTTCATTACGGGCAGACCTTCGACGGAGGCGCCTGCATTACGGGCGGACCTTCGACGGAAGCGCCTTCATTACGGGCGGACCTTCGACGGAGGCGCCTGCATTACGGGCGGACCTTCGACGGAGGCGCCTGCATTACGGGCGGACCTTCGACGGAGGCGCCTGCATTACGGGCGGACCTTCGACGGAGGCGCCTGCATTACGGGCGGACCTTCGACGGAGGCGCCTGCATTACGGGCGGACGCCCTGGCTGTCACTGTTTGCCTGCCTGAGAGGCCCCCCTGACTCCCCCCTCCCCTCTGTGCCATGGGGGTCTGGCAGCGCCCCTGCTGTGTTCTCCCAGGGAAGGCCGTGGCAGTCCCTGGATGGGACTCATGTAGGGGCTTCAGTGCTGGGGGCTGTCTGTGTGTGTGTGTGTGTGGGGCAATGCTTGTGTAAACACTGGGCACATATGTTTCACTGGGGCATTGCCCGAGGGGCATCTTTATTGTTCTGGAACGTTAGCAGAGATGGCCAGGCGAGGCTGCCAGGGGTAGTCACAGCAGCCAATCAGAAAGCAGCAGCAGCACACCTGCCCCATGGACCTGGACATGCAGGCTCTTCCCCTGTGGAACCACAGCCTGCTCCATAGAAAGGGGAGGGGCAGCAAGTAGGCAGCCAGGAAGGTGGAGCAGCAGCAGCAGCAGCTGAGGAGGGTTGCAGGGCAGGCTCCCAGACCTCTGGCAGCAGCGAGGCAGAGGACCGTGGGGCAACCAGACTGCAGGCCCAGGGGTGCTCCCAGGAAGGTAGGTGAGAGTGGACGTTCCTGGGGAGACAAAAAACAAGGGGGAGTCACATGTCAGCTGGTATGTGGAAGCAGTCACCATTGACGACAAGCCAGTGTGTCGGTTGCAAAAGCCTGCAGGGAGAGAAATCAAACACAGCTGAGTAGTGTGAGACACACAGCATGGTCTGAGCTGCTTACCCGGGTGTAAGGAGAGCATGATCCTGTAAGGGGAAAGGGTCAAAGAGAGAGACAACAACACAACTTGGGGGTCACAACCATGGCAAACCTAGCAATACTGACCTGTCAGTAGACCCTGTGGAGAAAAGGGGGGGGGGAACAGCTGGTGTCTACATAAGGCTAACAGTTCCACACTTGTGGCATTGTCTGCTCACATGACTACAGGCAGCAATCAGACACAACAGTGGTAAAGAGGCATGTATCCTATATATCATAGCAGGCAAAGCAGGCAGCTATGAGACAACACATTGGTAAAGAGGCATATCATAACAGGCTATGCAGGCAGCTATGAGACAAGACATTGGTAGAGAGGCATGGTAGAGAGGCATGTCATGGCAGGCTATGCAGACAGCTATGAGACAACACATTGGTAAAGAGACATGTATCCTTCCTATATTTCTAAATGCAAAGAGGCAGCAGTCAGACCACATGTCAGCACAAACCCTGCACTTACCTGCTGGTGTTGTTGCCTGTGGGGGGGGGGAAGAGGGGCTGGGAGAAAGACATGGGTTAGCAAACACTTGCATGGAGGCAGCTGCCCAGGCACAGCTGTAAACAGGTTGGCCACAGCCAGAACAGCCCTCTCTGCCCTAGAGGGAGGCAGAGAGGAGAAGAGGGGTGTTTGTGAATTTTGCCCTCCACCGACAAAGTCCCACTTTGTGGCTGTGAGGGACAGAACCCCACGCCACGTGCTCAGAGAGAGAGAGAGAGTGACTGGGGGCCTGGGGCTGGGCTTTTGTGGGAAAGAGGCTGGGTGGGGCTGGGTGCTGATAGGCTCCCTATCTTAGGCATAACTCTGTCGGTTTCCAGACCTAGCAGGCCCAACTCCGTCCTAACTCTGACCTAACTCAGGAGTAGGGTGTTAGAAATTTTCAGGAGAGGGCTGGCTTAGGTAAGGTAAAATGGCTCCTATGGGTCTCCTCGAATTTGGGTCCACCTTTTTGGTCGACCTAAATTTTGTGTCAGCATTTGTGTTGGAGGGGGCGTGTCTGTGCTTGCCAGGGTCTGGAATCCAACGTTAATTGGTTGCCGCCCCCGTTACACCCACGGTCCGCCCATGTTCCGCCCACTTTTAGGTCAACTTTAGGTCTGACTTGTGCTGCTTAGCCCTTGGGTTGGAATGGGCTGTTCTTAGTCCGTTGGTTGTAACTTCGCCCTAACTTCGCCCTAACTTCGCCCTAAATGGTTGCATTCCAGACCTAACTTCGACCTAAACGACTTAGGCTGACTTTAGGTCTGACTTGGGCTGCTTAGCACTTGGGTTGGAATGGGCTGTGAGCTACTTAAAATCCTAAATGATGATGCTGTGAAAGTGCTGCACTCAATATGCCAACAAATTTGGAAAACTCAGCAGTGGCCAAAGGATTGGAAAAGGTCAGTTTACGTTCCAATTCCAAAGAAGGGCAGTGCCAAAGAGTGCTCAAACTATCGCACAATTGCACTCATCTCACATGCTAGCAAGGTTATGCTCAAAATCCTACAAGCTAGGCTTCAGCAGTATGTGGACCGAGAACTACCGGACGTACAAGCTGGGTTTCGAAGAGGCAGAGGAACTAGAGATCAAATTGCCAACATGCGCTGGATCATGGAGAAAGCCCGAGAGTTCCAAAAAACCACCTACTTCTGCTTCATTGACTACGCAAAAGCCTTTGATTGTGTGGATCACAACAAACTGTGGCAAATTCTTAAAGAGATGGGGGTACCAGACCACCTTACCTGTCTCCTGAGAAACCTGTATGCGGGTCAAGAAGCAACAGTTCGGACCAGCCATGGAACAACCGACTGGTTCCAAATTGGGAAGGGAGTACGGCAAGGCTGTATATTGTCACCCTGCCTATTTAACTTATATGCAGAGTACATTATGAGAAATGCAGGGCTGAATGAATCGCAAGCCGGAATCAAGATTGCCGGGAGAAACATCAACAACCTCAGATATGCAGACGATACCACCCTAATGGCAGAAAGTGAAGAAGAACTAAAGAGCCTCTTGATGAGGGTGAAAGAGGAGAGTGCAAAAGTTGGCTTGAAACTCAACATTAATAAAACTAAGATCATGGCATCTGGTCCCCTCAATTCCTGGCAAATAGAAGGGGCAGAAATGGAAGCAGTAACAGATTTTACTTTTCTGGGCTCCAAGATCACTGCAGACGGAGACAGCAGCCATGAAATTAAAAGACGCTTACTCCTTGGAAGGAAAGCTATGGCAAACTTAGACAGCATAATAAAAAGCAGAGATATCACCATGCCAACAAAAGTTCGCATAGTCAGGGCGATGGTGTTCCCAGTAGCAATGTATGGTTGCGAGAGTTGGACCATAAGGAAGGCTGAGCGCCGAAGAATAGATGCTTTTGAACTGTGGTGCTGGAGAAGACTCCTGAGAGTCCCTTGGACTGCTAGGAGATCAAATCAGTCAATCCTAAATGAAATCAACCCTGACTGTTCCCTGGAAGGACAGATACTAAGGCTGAAACTCAAATATTTTGGCCACCTAATGCGAAGAGAGGACTCTCTGGAGAAGACTCTGATGCTGGGAAAGATTGAAGGCAAAAGGAGAAGGGGAAGGCCAAGGATGAGATGGTTAGACAGCATCACCGATGCAACGGACATGAAAATGAGCGAACTCAGGAAGATAGTGGAGGACAGGAAGGCCTGGCGGGATATGGTTCATGGGATCACGAAGGGTCGGACACGACTTAACGACTGAACAACAACAACAAAAATTTAATCATTGACTTGGCCATACTGAAGACTGTTTTCCTGTCATCACTTGCTCCATACCTGATCCATCTTCAAAGTCTTATATTGATGTTGTTAAAACAGCCAGTGTTCCAGTTCAGGCCAAAGAAAAAAGCTTCTTTCAAAATAATGTATGCCAGCTTTTCCAGTTTTTTGAACAGTGCTCCTGGACTTAAAATTGTGTACACTGAGGAAGCTTTGGAGCATTTTGGCACCTAAGACAGAAAATGCAAATATAAGTCATTTCCCCGTAATTATTTATTTAAGAGATGTTTATCCCATTTTTTGGGCCTCCAAAGAGACCCCCAAGGCAGCTCACATCAATTAAAATTGACAAACATCATGATAGAAACATAACATCTTTCTCTCCTCCTCCTCCTCACAGGGCAGTTGGTATTTTTCTGGCCACTGTGAGAGGAGAGGGGTGCAGTCCAAGCTTTTATTCATTCATCCATTCGATTTATATGCTGCCTTTCTCCCCGAAGGGCACGCAAGGCAGCTTTTAGAAGACACCAGGAAGTGCAGGTGGTGATGGTGATTCATCACTCCACTGGCTTCTTTTCTTCTGACAACAAATAAGAATTAAAGTCTAACTGAGATTGCCCATTGTTTTTGCAGTACCATTTGCAGGCAGTGACAATTAGGGAGATTCATGGACAACAGAAAGCAGATATCTGTGTCTTGTAGCAGACCAATGTAGGTTAAAAAGTATCTTAAAAATATAGCATATTACCATATTGGTCTGAGTATAAGACTCACTTTTTTCTCCTAATTTAAGTTTTTAAACTAGGGGTGCGTCTTATAATCAGGCTGTTGCAATTTAATGCCAGTGATTTAATTAAATTTTTTTAATAGCACCAAACTTTAAGGGTGTGTCTTATAATCAGGTGCGTCTTATACTCGGGACAATACGGTGTATAGACATCTGCAAGCCTGGCTGCCCCATCCATAACGTGAATGTTCATGAACTACCTCTCAAAACTATGAACCAAATGAAGCCTGTAAAGTGTGCTATGTATTTCCTTAAGAATTCAACATGTTTCTCCTTGTTGTTCCCTCAGGGTTATTGGTTTCCTTGAAGCTATTGTATGCATCAAATTTGGTCAAGACCTCTTTTCCAAAACACAAATATTATATGTTGTGTTTTGGCTCCTCTGTGTGGTAAGTGGCACATTCTCCTTTACTTTGACATGTTCATGTTTCACCTTTTTGTTGGCCATACCAAGATGTCACTGCTGTGTTTACATCCAGGTAACTGCAGTCTCCCTCTCATAATGGCTAAGGGCCCAATCCTGTCCCAACTTTCCAGCGCTGATGATAGAAATTAGAATGTACCAGGGCAGCTATAATGTACCTCTTGCGTAAAATAAATTATGTGGGCACTATTCTGGGGCAAAAGTATGGACTATAAAAGCAAAGCAGCTTACGTTCAGTGGGATCCTCTCAAATGTAAACCCCAGTGAAACAAACAGTGGCTTTATAGGGACACATTTTAGCAGAAGACCAAGATCTGTGTCTCTTCAAATTTATAAACCAACAAAATTCTTGTCACCCACTCCTATGCGTGTTTACTCAGCAGGAGGTCCCACTACATTTGGGGTCTTACTTCCATGTAAACGTTCAAAGAATTGCCACAATACCTTCTGGATGTGGTTTCTGTTAACAGAGAATGTTCAAGCACTATGGAATCTGGTAGAAGATAGGTAAAGATCTATCCATACTCAGCTGATTTGAGGTCAACAAGAGTTCAGAATGAAATGCCATCCATTCTCAAGTCTACTTTAAGTATTGATTACGACTAAGTTAACAAGCTAACTTTCCAAGATTGATAGCACAGCACAGGGGTAAAAGACTGGTTCGTTGTCCAGTAACCTGAAGACATTAATAGCTTCAATAAATCATAGGTAAACTGTGTCTTAACAAGGCTCTATATATAACTAAGGGGAGCCTACCTTATTCTCAAATATTCCTGTATCTAAATGACTATGATCTTGTCCACACTACAGACTTAAATTGCAAGGAAGGCCAAGGATCTCTCCATATAATACTTTTGATCTTTCAAAAAAAGAGCTTTCAATTTTTTTATTCTTTCCCAGAATTCTTTTGGGGTAGCCATATTGGTGTAAATGTGATATAGGTTTATATAGTTGGCCCTTTGTATCCGCAGGGGTTCATTCCCAAACCCCCAGTAGATTAAAACCCGCCTTAAATGAAATCCACTGTGGGGGTGAGACGGGTGCCGGGTGGCATCACAGTACCTTATTTTAGCAGTGCACCAGACCACCGCCCACTCCTGGACGCCCGTGTGGCTTCCAAGTACTTGAAACGGCAGTAAAGAGGTTTTTTTAAAAAAAAAACCCACCAATTTACAGCAACTTCTGGAAGTCACTGTGAATGGGGGGTGGGGTTACACTTGACAGCCGTTTCAAGTACTTGGAAGCTGTCGCGGGAGTACAGGAGCGGGTGGCAGGCTGACGCGCTGCTAAAATAAAGTACTATGACGCCGCACCCGGCCCCCAGTCATTCCTTTATTTCTGGGGTAGCCATCCGCGTTGAGACAAAGCCTGCAGATGGCTATTCTGTGGGGGTGGGGAGGGTACACCTGTACTACAGATAAGTCCTATGTCTTCACTGAAAGGATCAGAACTGTTCTTCCTGGTCATTGTTGTCGTCCTCTTCCATTTACCAATCACATCAGCAATGTTTTGTAAACCATCTTGGGAGCTCTTGTTAAACGGCAGCGTTTAAAATCCTTAAATAAATAAACAAAAAACTAGCCTGTGGTTTTGTAAAACAGTGATAGTTTTTGACTCCCTCCCCCCCTTTTTTTTCTTTTTCCAATACTGTAGGCTATTACGACTTTCCTATGTTTATATGGAATGGTTTGGTATGCAGACCACTATGGACAACGAGAAAAGGTAATGCTTGTGTTATATACTTGGTATAAAGCACATTTTGAATGGCAGGTGGCTTGTTTTCCCTTGAGCTGTGTTAAGGAACTTTTGCTACAGCTTAGTTTGCCACAACTTAAGGTGGATTTTCCTGAAGAGATGCCATTTTTGCATTCTAGGACTGAGAGGCATAGAGATTTCAGTGTGGAGTAGGGAGTCTCATTCTTGGATATATTCAAGATAAAACAGCAAAAAAGGAGAACATTCTAAAAGCATTCATTGTGGTTATTTTTTTAAATACCTTCTTTCTCAGGGCCTTCCTTTCGGAGCTTTTGAGATACAATGAGTATCCATGCAAGGCCCTTTTGGCCATCGTTTGCTCTTTTCCGCGGTTTCATTTAACTGCGGTGGGAACTGGAACCTATCCGCCACAGATACAGCTGTACTTGACTCGATTTTGATAGAGCTGTCTTTGATACAGCTGTATCCCCCGTGGATACAGCTGTACTTGACTCCCTCTGCGGTATAGCTGTAGTTGACTTGATTTTGATGGTGATCAGGAGAGGCAACTTCCTAGCATCTATAGACCCAGCCTACCTACACATCCCAATCAGAACTTCTCATAGGAGGTTCCTCTGCTTCATCTATGTGAGAAAACACTTCCAGTACTGTGCCCTGCTGTTCAGACTGTCATGGACCTTCGGAGTCTTCTCCAAGGTACTTGTGGTGTTGATAGCTTACCTCTGATGGGTAGTGGTCTATCCTCACCTGAATGACATCCTGATCCGCTCGCACAACCAGCAGGGAATCCAAGATGTATCTGAAGGACGCAGCAGCCCAGGGCACTTGGTCTTCCAACCATGTCATCCAGGAGCATCGACTTCCTTAAGCTCTGGGCCATCTTACTGGCACTACAGTCCTTCCACCCACAGGTTCCTTACCAGGACATTCTGGTGTACATGGACAACATCTCCACCCTATGGAAACAGATAGGGAGAAACCAGATCCTTGTATCTCCACAATGAGGCCTAGAAGCTCTTCATCTGGGCAGAGAAACACCTGCAGGCCATAAGAGGGAAATACAACATGATAGTGGACTGGCTCCATAGACAAGCCATAGCTCAGTCAGAATGGTGCCTGAACCAGGAGATGATTTGAGCGCTTGCCTGACGCTTTGGCCCACTGGAGATGAACCTGTTCATGACGGCCTCCAACCAACAGACAGAGAAGTTCTTCTCCAAGGTCAGGGCAGCCAGGCCGTCAGGCATCAACGCCCGTCACGAACTGTTGCCCGTGGGGCTCTTCTGTGCTTTTACCGCCTTCCCTTTAACATTCTTAATTGTTCGTACCAAAGTCACTCAGTCTGTAGATCCAGTGTGTTGGCCAGAAATAGAATAGTTCTGAAGAATAATCATGTGGTCTTGAAATAGAAGGGGAGGGAAAAACACCTCTCCTTGCCCCCCATGGTGCCTCATTTGCACATTCATGCACTATGCTAAATCTTGCACTTGTTTTTTGTATGTATGATGTTCTACATGGACGTGGATGCTGTATCACCAAAAAACATTGAAAATAGCCCCCTTCTGTCATGCACCAGTAGACAAAGTTTTGATCAGCATGCATATGGGGGAAAAAATCTTATGACATTTAGAGTGGTGCATAAACTTGAAAAATCTTTTGGGGAGAAGGTTTCTGTTTTCTAAGCAAAACTGACAGACTCAAAATTCCTTGTGTTGTGTAGGAATAACTATTTTTTTCCATATTGCAAAGTACAGCTGGACAAGTGAATAATGTCACCACACCTGGGTTGGAAGGGCAAATGGGAATGCCAAATATTGGAGGAAGATTTAGGTTACATAACAAAACACAGGGGAGCCACTTCAGCCTTGTTCTCTTAGGGTCCCTTATCCTTTCAGCTATTAGACCTGCATAACCCAAGCAGCGGATGTGGGGGAAGGTACAATGCTTGTAGCATTTGTTTAACTCTCTCTGCAGTTTGAAAATTGTTTGATAGCTTGGAGACGAGAAGTACTAATTGCAAAGATGAAACCCCAGTGATGATCCTCTTTGTCTTCACAGACGTTGTCAGAAAGTGAAGACAGTTCGTACATCCCAGATGCTTCCTGGCTAAACTCGAAGTTTACTAGAGGTACTGGCACCATGTATGGTCTGTTCCCTTTTAACAATAGCAGTATGACCTTTTTCAGTTGTTCCTCTACCACTCATCCCAGTAAAATAATCCTTTTTTGTAGCGTTAGAATATAGAGATTTAGGCCCCTGGCTATTGTGCAGGCATGTTTGGAATTCTTCTTCTGGTTTCTTTCCTCTTTAGTAGCCCCCCTCAGCTGAGTTCCCAAGCTACTTGTTAATCTCCCCCAGGTTTTCCACTTCTGCCCTACTTGACCTTAACGCACAACAATACAGATCTGTTTTGAGGAATCTCAGCCCTTGTAGCAGCTCTTAGAAGGTCATGCACTGAACCGTAACCTCTGCAGCGATTGTTGCACTGTCTGGCATAGCAAGTGTTGCGGATGCTGCTCGTAGGGTGGCGTCTTGTGGTCCCAGGAGACTCCGGGGGGAAATGTTCCCTGGCCTGCCTGTTGAGGTCACTTGTGTGTCTGTAATTTGGCTATTGGCTTTGTGGGTAAAGTCCAGATCTCCCTTCTCCTGCATATGAAGTGTATTTCTGTAGCACAAGACATAATCTGAACTACTTTCCTCCACAGCTGTTAAAGGGGGGGGGGGATCTTAGCTTTTTCATTGTTCCTTCCAGGAGTGCAATCCACATTTTGTCCAGTTTTTTAAAAATTATGTTAAGAGTATTTCCCATTTTTTTAAATTCTTATCCAAGGTACTGTTCTGCCACACCCTTCAGAGATTATGAAATGCATTGCCTGGTTACTGTTGGGATTTTTTTCCTTTCCCTCTTTTGATTGCACTGCTCTCCCTTCCATTACTTTGTCCTCTGATTTTCCAATAGCATGTACTGTATGTTAAATATGTGATGTTGTGACTTTTCCTATTATTTTATCTTTTACACATCTGTTTCCCAAATTTCTGTAGATTCTCTAAGGGTGCAATCCTCTCCAATTTATGCCACCGGCTGAGCTCTGCTCAGTCCTATCCAACTTATGCCACCGGTGTAACCAGCGGTGCAGTTAAAACGGGAGGCCTCAGAACGGAAAGGGGATTCAAATCCCCTTTGAATTCCCCTTTTGGGGGGTGGATTTGAATCCCCTTTCCGTTCAGGAGCCTCCCGTTCTCGCTGCACCACTGGTTACACCGGTGGCATACATTGGATAGGATTGAGCAGAGCTCAGCCGGTGGCATACATTGGATAGGATTGCGCTGAAAGTATCTACTGTTATCTGTTTTCCTATCTCCTTTAGTCTTTTCTTCCTTATTTTTTGCAAAAGTGCAAAGGTTCCCCAAAGTGATTTTTTTGTTTAGATCTGTAAAATACATCTTTGCTTGTTTTTATAAAGTTTTTATAGGATGCCTACAAAAAGCCTTAAAAAACACCCAACTATATTCAGCAAAGAGAGCTGGGAAGCTGGCTGCACGTCATCAGCTCACTTTCTGCTCAGCATGATGCGTTTCCTCCTTGTGACTATGCACTGCCGTCAATTGCCATTCCTTGTCCCTCAGGATCTTCAAAGAGCATATATACAGTGGACCCTTTTTTATGCGGATCTGGGAACTGTGGATTTGACCCACTGCGGATCCTAGATCCGCGAGGTCCACTTTAAAACACTGTGAAAAAGATAAAAGTGGAGAAAAAAATGGGTTTTTAACCTTTTAGATAAAAGCGGGAAAAGCACAGCGGTTTCACTCAGTTTTGTAAAAACCGCTTTTAAAGTGGACCCCGTATACGCGGATCCTCGCTATCCATGGTGGGAGGGTCTGGAATGGACCCCCTGCGGATAGCGAGGGCCAACTGTACAGCTAATGGACTTTCCTAGTTGTGTGAGTGGTTCATTTATTGAGACCCAGGTCTTTCCCCCCCCCCCCCTTAAGCCTAAGATTTACTCCCAAACCAGGTTTCTCCCACCACCTTCAAAGCTCCATTTCAGCCCTCTCCTTCCATTTGAAGCACCTGACACATGTGTAGTTTAGCTTCCCAGTATACTAATATGGGGAATAATGAAAGATTTGAGAAGACTGGTCATTATTACATTGTAATTTACATTGTAATTAAATAGTTGCCTTTACTAGAGGAAAGAAAAATAAAATTGTAGTTAAACCACTAGATGGCATGCTGGTTTCAACTAAATTGTATCAATATGTGTTGATGAATCCAGGGATTAAATTTGTAAGAAACAAATGATCTTCTCTAAAATAGCTACATATCTTTGTGCGTGTGAATTGCTCGTTAGGAATGGAAGACAGTCCGCCTAAACACTCCAGCAACAGTGAGAGCCATTCATCTAGAAGGAGGAATCGCCATTCAAAAACAAAAGTAACCAATGGGATCGGCAAAAGGTAGAGTGACCGTCGGTTTCCAGATTTGTTTTGGAGGCGTGCCTGAGAGCCAAGAAGCGAAGCTGGGCCTGGTTCTGAATTCCCTGCTTGAAGGTTGACGATAAGAGAAGGCGACAGAGGAAGACAACATCTCCAGCAACCAGAGGCCTTGGACCTTAGTTAAGATGCAGCTCATCCATGTACTGCAAATCATTAGCTGCTGTCACTTGCCAGTCACTGGCTTCAGTCTCCCCTCTTCTGCACTTGAGACTCCAAACCGTAGTAATATGTTTAAAGGCAAAATAGTTGCTTGCTCCTGAGGGGTTCATGTGGTAGGTAGTCTTTGTCCAAGTAGCTTTCTGAGGACCTTTCTTTAGTTGAGAACGATAACCCAAAGTTAACTGGCAACCATTTGGTTTTGTTTCCTGTTTGGTTGTGAGTTTTTTTTAAAAAAACAACAACTGTTTTGCATTTTTTGGTTTGTTTAACAGACTTTTTTGACGGAAGGATGTTCTGCCTTTGTTCTCAATTGGACAGCTAAGCTTTTCTGTGCTCTTAGCTTTTTAGGAAGACAATGGTTCTATATTTCAATCAGCGGGGTGCTAAGTATTAGAAAGTGTGTTCATGACTTGTACAGGTAATTTGACAGTGTCCAACTCTGCTGGATGTTCATTGTGTTCAAGATAATCATGACAGTCTATTCCACGATAAGGGCTGTGTCTGCTACTCCAGAGCCACAGATCTAATTTCATCTACACACATGCACGCACCTTGTTTCTTTGCTGGCAGCTTCATGGTTTCCTGTATATTTATTACTTGAGCTTCTTCAACAGTTTCCTTGTGATAGGCCTACCCCTAAATGATCCCAGATTTGAAGCAAGCCTCATGCCTGAGGCTCTGGAGCCCCTCCTTTTGTTTTTAAATTTATAATCATTTCTGTAAACTCACTCCATGTATTCCTTGGTAGCATGGAGTCAGCTAAGCAAAGCTTAAACAGTTCTGTTTCCCCATTTAAAAAAAGAAATCATCAAATAAACCTTTAATTACAGCTTTGGTCAAACCAGGTAATTCCTAAGAAAGGCAGCAGTCATAATAATGAAGTATTAAATCCTGAAGGTTATGTAGCTCTTGTATTTAAGCTGTCACAACCAAGACAATTTTGCATAGATTTTTCTCTTTCGTGTTTAGTTGGTATTTCTTTGTGTGTGCCAACTAGGTTGGGTTTTGGGTAACTCCAGAAGACTTGGCAAAGGTGGCAGGTTAGCTACGAACCCACATCCTTCCAGTATCTAACAATTAAAGCTTCATCTGGAAAGTGCTGCCTGCTGTGATATGCCACAGGATGCACATCACAAGATCTGAAAGATTGTAATGACTTCAACATACAAGTGAAGTGACTGTAAATAGAAAAAAGACCACTATAATCCATGACTTCTTATGTGCCACAGAGGATCAGCTTTTTGAACGTACTCACTATGCAGCTGCTAATCCATGGAAAGCTCTGCTTTTCTTTTCAATCACGAATCTGCAAACTCTTGTATCAAAAGCTGCTATATCTTATTTGCTGCAACTTTGCTAAATGGGGAAATGTGGAACATTTTTTTTCTCCAACAAATGTGTGTTTTTCATTCATGCTCTGAAAGTTGTATACTGTTATTTCCATGTGGTGTTAACGTGCTGCATCATTCTTGAATGTATTTGGTTTGGATAGTCAGTTTTATCTGTTAATTACATAAGAGTCAGTTGCATCAAGACAGACCAATGTGAGTTTTCTATTTATTCAAGACCAAAGCCAGATGATTTTAATGTCCTTGGTGAAAATGTCAGCAGTTCTATTTAGGGTTAATGTCCCAGAGATCCTGCCCCATTTTGTAGGGCCTTGGTCATGCAAAATTCAGGCTCTGCAGAAATCAACAATAAAGTTCCCACTCACTTCACTAGAGACATGGCCCTAGGTATACAGTGCAGTTTCATGTACAAATGCCTCTTTTGGTCAATTGACACCAGTGTGTGTGTGTGTGTGTGTGTGTGTGTGTGTGTGTGTGTGTGTGTACGTACAGTTATCTATATTGTACACAGAGTGAGTGCACTGCAGACCTTTTGCAAAACCAGAACTGGTGTTAACATTTACTGTGGCTGGAGAAAAAAGAGGTTGTGGCTTTTCAGCCTCCCCCTCTCCTTCCAGCAATTACTCCCTGTATCTCTGAAAAACTGCCCCTAAGGATCTAGGAACCCTCTGGAGCAGTATTCCGCAATTTGCTGAGAGGGAAAATTAGTGTGTGTATCTGTATGCACACGAAAGTGCTTTGCATGTGCACTCAGGCCTCTTTGGATCCTGGCCAGCATATACTTTTTTGTTTTGTTTTAAGGAATTGATAATGAGAGATCTTGCATGAGTGATCTCAAAAGGTGAGCACTCGTTTCCTAATCCCTGTAGCAGGAGAAAAAAGAGAGAATGCATCATAATATGCCAACCCATGCTAATTCTGTCCCCCCCCCTTTAAACATAAATTATGTAACGTCTTCAAGTATTGTGTGAAATGTTGCATCTTCTGTACTGCCATCCGTTTTCCTAGCACATAGTGACCACAAGCACTCTCCCATCTCATGCTCTGCCTGCAGAATGATGCGTTTGCTTGGCAATTTCCATGGAAATCGGTCCTGGATCACTAGAAGTAGGGAGAGGAGTTTGATCGGATCTAGAATTATAATGCGGTCACACTTGAGAGGTGTATCCCATAACTGGTGAATTTTGCATGTAAGCTGTCGCACTATCACCCTTGTATTGAGAATTCTGGAAGGTTTGTATTTGCTCCTAATTACATAGTTCTGAATTTGTCTTTTTCTCTTTTTTGTGTCCCCCTCATCCATTTCTCCAATTTTCCCACTTGTGTACACTCCAGGTTGTTGTTGTTGTTGTTTAAATCAATCATTTACAGTGTGCTTATCAGAAAAAAGGTGGACTGGTTCCCCTGGAGACTGTGCTATGTTACCAGTCATTGATGGGGGGGCCTCACTTGGTATGTGGCCTGGTCTGAGCAGTGGCAACAGTTTAGAACATTGCAAAGTAGCACTGATGCAAAAAGGCATGTTTCTTTTTCCCAGGTTAAAGGTGCCAAGAGGGCATAGACCAGAAAGGGAAAAGTCTAGCTACCCAAAGCAAACCCATTGCTAGCTGCCAGTATTAAATCTGGGAAGAGCACAGTTATGTATATTTTTTTAAGTATCAAATACATGAAATTTGATTTCAGCTTTGCTTTTGGTTACTTGCCTGTGAAAAATAAAGCCCAGAATGCTTGAGAATAATTTGTCGTGTGTTTGTTTTTTAATGTAAAACTATGGTGGTGCTTAAAAGCATTAACACATAATAGGCTGCCCTGAGAGAACTGTGTATTTGTCATTGTCCCTGCTAGGGATACGCCGTATCAGTTGCATAAGTTAGGTGGTTGTTTCTTCTCCTTTTGATCACTTTGTCAAAATCTCTCACTTTATTTCTAGTTGTTTGTTACACAGTGATGCATGACACCTCAGGAGGTCTTCATCTTTCGATAACACCTTAATCTTAGGCTGCCCTATTAATTCAGTTTATCTCCAAACACCTTCCACTTGTGAAAGACTCTTAAAGCCTCTCTCTCTCTCTCTCTCTCTCTCTCTCTCTCGTTTTATGCCACCGGGGATGAGTAGGTCTTGAACACACATGCAGGTATTTTTCAGTTTTCCCTAGCTACTCATCTACTTTTGTAGATTTCCTGTTTCCAAAATAATCCCTGGTGTCCAAAAATGGCAGGCTATTTCAAACCAGCGTATGAAATGTCTCACCTTGGCACCTCTTAGCCATGCACCTCTCATCTCTAGCCATTCTGGCCTGGTCCACACATACAGAAGAATGTGGTGGAACAAACTGTACCATTTCAAACTGCAGGTGGATGAATCACACTTTTCTGTACATTAAAACAAAACCTAGCACAGTATGGAATGGGCTGGGCTAGAACGTTTCTTCTCAGTGTCCTTGTTTTTCACTTGGGGATTTTGTCTCCTGGGGGAGCATTCAAAAATAGTGCCCACATTTGCAAACTCAACTGGTGCACTTCACCCTATCATCACCTCAGCCTCCTGTGTGTGTAGACAAGGCTTTTCCCATTCCTACTCTTCCCCTATCTACTCTGGAGCACTCCCTCTTTCAAGCCTTCTGTAGGCTCTCACTTCCTTTTGGCTGGTTGCTTTTTGGGGTCTCTGCCTCTTCCTCTTCTCCTATTTTCCGAGGTCCTACAGTCTGCCTTGTTCCGTAGAACTGGAACGGTTCAGCGCCCACGGCAGCCAGAGCCCCTTCTGCTTGCAACACTCCTCTGTGACATTAAGCAGTTCATCTGAGAGGCTTCATAATGGTTGCCACAACACAAATTGAATGTTGTTCTGTTCCCATTTCTCATGTGTGTTCAGCTCTTTGTTTGTTGGTTAGGCATGACAGGCATGTAGCATCCCTGAATATTTTAATTACAATGAAAACCAGATGTAGGTCCCCAGAGGAGTACTGCTGCTCCTGCGCCATTAAGTGGCGGAGTTCTTCACGAAATGCCAGGACTTCCTGTGGACCACAGAAAAGCCCAAGATTGACCTCCACTCTGGACGCAGTTATATCAGTGCTGTTCTCATGCTGCGAACAAAGCAGAGTGTTCACAATAGCTCCAATTGCTCTTGGAATATGCTGACAGCTTTCTGTTTGTAATGGCAGCAGGTCAGAGGAGAAGCCAGGGCTCTGTTCCAAACTTGTGCTCAGAAGGTGTTCTTTATGACCGCTGTCAGTCAAACCAAGGGCGGGGCACAGTTTATTATTTATTTATTTTCTGTATTTATATACCGCCTTTCTCATCATCAGATTTCTCATCAGATTTATTCAAGGTGGTTTACACAGGCAGGCTATTCTTTACAACATTGTTCTATTCATATATATAGAACCTTCCCTACTCAAGATGTTTCCCTTTCCGAGTGCAGCCCTCCTTCTGGCTTGTGCTCTGCACTTCCAAAGATTACCGCAGTTCACCCTTGGATGGTTGTCAAGATGTTCTCTCTCTAGCTGACTCTTCACGAGGTCCATCAGCAGCTTCTGTCTCCCATCCAAGCGAGAACCGAGGTCGACCCTGCTTAGCTTCTTCAGGCAGGGCACTGGCTCAACCTCCTGCAGTTCCTCTGCAGTCTTAAAACACCAGCTTCTGGGGTCCTTTGTATGCTTCCTGGGGCAGACCTGTAGCATAGCACATGCTTTGTATGCCAAAGTTTCAGTCCTTGGCATCTCTGGGTAGAGTTGGGAATGATCAATACTGAACTAGGTGGACAAGGGCCTGGCTGACCCCATATAAGGCAGCTACGTACCCAGTGTGTACACAAGTTCTAGTGCCCCGAACTCGGCCAACAAAGAGACAAACGTTTAAGGAGACATAATTTCTAAAACTTTCATGGCCGGCAGATATATAACAATTAAAAATTTTGGGGCTTAGTGGCCATGGTCCGAAAATAGCATTGGTTTCCAACGTTTCGCTCATTCTGTGATGAGCTTCATCAGGGAAAAATGGTGTGCAGAAACCACACACACAGATGTTGCTGCAGGGAAAAGACAGAGCTTAAGTGGAAAGTGCCAAGAGGCAGCTAGAGTTCTTAAAGCGATAGTGACCGCAGCAGTAGGAAGAAGGAAATATGTTATTTAACATTCTTAACACTGTCAAAAGTCTTGATTTTAGTACAGTATCTTTCAATACAGCTAGCCAACTATTACTAATACACAATGTTTGCTCTTTCCTATTTATATTATCCGTATGTTTTTGGATTTCAATAGCCTCTCTATATAAACGCTGGGAATAGGCTCTGTCAGTCGCAAGTACTTGTGTTGACCCAAATTTCATATAATGCCCAGTGCATAGGATATGTTCTGTGACTGCAGATTTGTCTGGATATAGTAACCGGCAATAACGCTCAAGTTCCATAATTCTGGTGGATACAGTTTAAGGGGACAGTCTAGTGAACTTGCTAATAACGAAAGTGAGAACTAAACATAAAAAATCTGTTTGGGCATGCTTCTAAATTGACTTTATTACCTCCAGTGTGATCGTCTTCACCTGAAGATACGTCGTCCTCAAGTATCTTTTAAAAAACTGGGAGGTGTAACTGACTTAACACAAGGGGGCACTCTTTAGCTCATCTTGCATTCAAGAATCTGATTTATCATCTGGTAAAACTATAAACTTTAGCAGCTCCCTTGGAAAAAAAAAAGAAAATGCATGGGAAGGAATGAAAATTATAAATAGTGAAGTCTTCTAATCAGGTATAATGCAAGTGCTAGCTTTTATTGCAGTATACATATCAAATAACACTTTGGGGAGAAAGAAATCATATTTCGTAAGATTGTAGATAAAAGCAAAATGCCCTGGTGGAATTATTTCCAGTATAGGTTTGTGCAATATGAACAATTCTTATGAGACAGACAGACATTGTTCTCTGCAAATAGATGCTAAATTGGATGACTGGAAGTTTAACAGTGGTTTAGGTAAGGACTATAAATGCTATGAAGACTCCATCTCCATGAAAACAGTCTTATTTAGAGCAAAACTCCAGAGCTTTTAAAAATGTTGGCATACACCAATTGTAGGAAAGTAAATTTAACTACAACTGATCGCTCTGTTGTAGCCAATGTGATTTCATGAACATTTTTTTCCAATAAATGTTGTCCATGGGAGATTGTTAATGCTTGGGAGGTCTCTTTGAATATGGAAGGGAAAGTGAAACTTGAGAACTTGCTGAAGGTTAGGAATTAGACAGGCATCTGTGACTGACTGTTTTTGAGTGCAAAACTCAAAAGTAACTTTTCAAAAATTTGATCCTGTGAAAATGGAGCCTGCATGTTAATAGAACGGGGTTGCTTTTTACGTTGCCTGTGGTAGAAGGTCTGGTTTGACCAAATAGGTTCTAAAGTTCAATACTTTCCCTCAACAATCTGATTCGGAAAATTGCTTTAGGATGTACTGTCACCAAAATAAGTGTTTTGTTTTTAAACGACAAAATCAGAGCTTTTTGAGCACTAAAGCACGTGATTTCAGATACCATTTGATTGAAATCACTTAAAATATACTTTTATGTGTATGTTGGTGGTGTATAAAGCATAATCCTAGCTAGATGTTGGAGTTTTGTGCCCAAGTCATAGCTTCACATTCCTTCTGGGGCATTCAATTTCCACTTTCAGTTATTAGGACTGCAGCTCGACAATCTGCTGCATGGAGAGGAGAGGCCCACGTGGGTATCTTCTGCTCAGCGGAGAGCATGGAGTTTTTCCTCTTCCCTGAAGAATTATCTCATTAGTACAGCAGCAGCAGCAGCAGCAGCAGTGATGCAGTGATCATGAGGGTGGATCAGGACTGATCCAAAAGGATCCTCTTGAAAGAGCCATAAGTATTCAAGGAGGTCTTCACTGGATCAGACCAAGAGTCCTCCTAGATCAGCAGTTTCTTTCTGTTGACACATCTCAGCAATGTTAAAGCTGAAATGGATAAAGTTATAAGGGATGTTTTGAGTTTTAATATAATGATTCATTAGTGATCTCTTTGAGGCCCTCAAATCCCCTCCATTTTTTTTTTTTAAAAATGAAGTTATTTTTTTCATTCTGAGACACCGGAGAATGCCACAGCACAAAATACAGACATCAAACAAAATGCAAGATGACACGCCACATGTGCACAATCGTGCTCTTCAAACTCCATGATGACGTCAGTGCAAAAAACTTCTCTGCCCAAGATGCTCGCAGTGTTCCTGAAGTACTTTGCACGGGACAGGTAATGTACTGTCAATCATCAGCATCACCATCACTACTGCTACCAGTGAAATAACACTGGCTGTTACAAAGCTGTTCTTTTTTTTACTTTATGTGAATGCAAATAAATAAAATCCATGTGGCATGTGTTTACACAGCAATGGGAGAGGTGAGGAGACTATACCACCTGTGCTAGTTATGAGTGGATTACATAGTTTCCTGGGGCAAATTAATATTTAATCCAACTACATCAAATACTAGCAGGCCACTGCAGTCCCTTAGGTGAAACAGTGTACATTTTTTCTTCACTCACCTAATAATGTGATGTCCAAATGTGACAAAGTTGCACTTCGGATTGTCTGTCCTGTTGACAGCTGACTCATATGGGTAATTGTGGCATCGTGCCCAGTTTTGAAAATGTCTTGGTGACCTTGCTCGGGAAAGAAGAGTCATACACTAGTAGCCATTCCCGCTGACTAAAGCCAAGATTTAGGGAAAGAAGTACATGGTGGAAATACGGTTGCAGTCTGTAATGAGGGTAAAAGACATTGAAATGTTAAGTTATCCAGCAATGGCACTTCCTCCACAGCTGGGGCTAGAGAGCAGAAACATGATAAATATAGCATGAAAGGTGGATATAGCAATATACGTTTTCCTTAGAAGCTAGAGGGCTATATTCTAAGGGCCCAATCCTGATGCAGATGTGCCAAGGGGGCGTGCGCTGCATCTGCAGTGGGGGGCAGTCTGTCACAGAGGCCTCCTCAAGGTAAGAGAGCATTTGTTCCCTTACCTCCGGCTGCATTGGTACTGGAAATTAATCACACTGACAGCGCAATCCTATTCAACTTACACCACCAGTATAACCAGCGGTGCAGCGAGAACGGGAGGCCCCAGAATGGAAAGGGGATTCCTTATGCCACACCGGTGGCATAAGTTGGATAGGATTGCGCTGTGAGGAAGGTATAAAATAAGCAACATTTGAGCCCTTAAGGCTGCCATCTTATGCACATTTACTCAAGAATCTGCTCCTAGTGGGACTTGCTTCTAATTCACTGGCATGGGATTGACCTCAGAGCTGCTTTCTCCTCCCTATAATTTTGGTGCCATCCCATGTGCACCTTGATCACAGGAGGATGGTCACTGTGCGAATCAGAAATGTAGGTAACTACGTATTCATGTCATCGGACCCTTTTCCCTGATTACACAAGTAGCTCCAGTTCACGCAATACTCCCCCCCCCCTCGCACGCGAGTGATTCTGGATTCTTGCAAGTCCTGTGCCATCTCATGGAAAGAAAGCAGGGGCGTTGCACGCTTGAGTGGGCCTTAAGTTGCTTTGTATTAACTACGTTATGCTTTTGGTGTTTTCGTTTGGCTGCATGTGCTATAAAAGCAGGAGGCATCACAAGGTGCAAAAATGGTGCCAAGGAAGGAAACAGTGTAGGTTTATACGCGTATCTGCACATCCAGCTCATTTCACCACATTTGGAATGTGCGATGATCAGCACTTTCCCTTTGACCACATGTGCAATAATGTTTTTCTTCCCAAAGTATCAAGAAAATGGATAGGAAAAAAAAGAGCTGAAAAGCTATGGAAAGAACACCAATGTGCTCAAATAATTGTGTAGGTAGCTTTGTAGTGAATATGCAGCTGAGCAGGAATCTCTCCACAGGCACAACAAACCCGCGTCTTCTTTTGTATCCCTACGATCAGGCGCTTGTTGCATCTCCAGTGAGCTTCTTCAGCCACCCTGAAATGTCTTGTATTTCATCATTTCACCAAACATTGGATTGTATGAAAAAAAGAAAGAATCTCTGCTTTCATCCAGAATCTCCTGGCTTTTCCAGGCGTTTCTATTGTGAATAATTTAAATAACCTTTCAAGCACACTTCAGTGACCACTTTCACTGGAGAATCTTAAAGCACTTCGGCAAACTACGAATTACGTCGCCTCGGCTGGTACGATGGGGAAGTAGCCTTTGGAGGTCTGGCTTGAAAACTAAGATGCATTATGTCTGGGACTAATGCAAAGTCATGCAGAGGATAAAAATGGAACCCAAAGGCAAATGAATGTGATTTGTTTTGGTCGCTGCAGCTGTGTCAGTAGCAGACAGCTCTCTTGAGTTTTGCCTTGCTGACATAGAATGAGACACAGCTGGGACTAATTTGATTGCTTGGCCTCATTGTTCCCACTTTCCCAGCAGTCCCTGCAAGAGGAAGTTGGTTGCTGATGTAGACAGTTTTCATCTGTTGCTCTCCTATTTGTGACTGAAGCCACTGCTAAGTAGCTGGGGCCAAGGCAGCAAGGTATGTGTATGTCTCTCAAAATATCCAGCTTTTCCATTTTCATGAAAAGTTTTAAGCTGCTGACAAAGTGCAGAATAACAAGGGGGAAGTGAAGTAGATTTAGCCACTATATAGTCTTTGTATGTTCTACGGATATCCGCTTTTAAAGCTTGACAAGCCGAATCACACTGACCAAAGCCGAAATGCTCAGAGGTAGATAAAGTCATTGGCTTTAAAGAGGGGTGTTGTCCCAACACTTCTATTAGGTAGTTGGTTACAACCTCATAGGAGGAAAAGGCATCCACTATCAAATAGGTTGAAGAAAGAGCGGCAACCAGCAGCTCTAATGGCGCATTATGTACTATGGCCTCAAATGCAGTCTTGGTCTTATTATCCTCATGAACCAAATTATGCTTTGGGTTTGCATGCATGGCACTGATTTCCTCCTGGTATCTGCTTATGGTAAACGTTTACATCTGTCTGCAATTTGGCTGTGATCCTGCCCTGCCACAGATACAAACAATTTAAACCCCTCTTTAAAAAATGTGTTGGCCAAGCGCTCCTTATATACACCAGATGATTTTCTCTGGTGTCCTCCTTTGGCTGGCATTTACAAATGTATTGAATTCCAAGCAAACAAGAACTAAGTGACTTTCTCCAAGGTCAAAATGTTTATTGGAGTACAGAAGAAATTATTGTCTCCACAGTGTGTGTGGGGTGAAATGCTTCTGCTGCTATGGATTGGTTTCCTGTATAGCTTTGTTTCGTGAGCACTGCGCCACTCGAGAGATCCTCTTTTTGAGAAGTACTTCAATGATTATAATAGCCAGAGTCTTCTGTTGTGCTAAGTATAAAGAGGGCATCTTCGGAGGTTAGGTCAGGATGCTTTATAAAGAAGTCTCACTGGGCTCAATAGAAACCTGCTTTCCCCTTCCCCCTCCCCACCATGCAGATACAGGGGGGCTGACAGAAAAAAAAGGTGAGTTTTTACACACTTTAAAAGCGGCAGCGGCAGCTTCGGGGGCAGCAGGAATTCTGACCGACCCCGATGCAGCCGGTCAGGCTCCAGGACCGCCGGCGGCGCGCAAAAAAAATCTGGTAAAAAGATTTACCTGGCGCGCGGGGGAAATCTGGTAAGCCTACCCATGCAGATACAGAGGGGAATGAGTTATTACGTGAGGGAAAGAGTAAACCCCTCTTCTGCCACAGCTATGGATACAATACAAATCCGCCTTCCCCCAAGAGCTGCATTTGCACCTTTTAAAAATATGCAGGAGATCTGGTGATGGATCTCCTGCTGTCATATCTAGTTTGGCTCAGAGCTAGTATAGTTTCTGTCGAGGGCAGATTTGTAGTGTTACATGACTCACTTTGCCTGTTCTGTTTTGGTAGTTTATTTCCAGGAAAACCAGCAAATAAAGAACTGAGAGAATTTATTTTGTGAATCCAAACAGAAATACAGGTAATTGGCCTTCTTGGGTCTCTTAATAATGTCGGAGTGAGAAAAGCATTCAACCTTCTTGCTAGAAAGCAGAGAACTTTATCATTGCTGAACAGGATTAACTGTGGCATAATCCCTTGACAAAAGCTGCTAATCTTCCAACTTCAGCATACACAAATAAAAAAAGGAAGGGATCAGTGTTATTTTCCTTTCCACTAATTTTAAGAACAGTCACATTAACTCATTAAAACACTTGTCTTAGAGATGCTCAGACCAAAAGAATATGTTTCACTAATCAAACAAACAATAGCTGCATCATTACTGTGTTAGTTAGTTCCCTCTGCCTGGATTTCATTTCAACTTTGTAAACATATTTTGATCCTGCATAGCAGACCCATGAAGGGAGGTGAACACAGCCCATTTCCCCAGCCCTGGCACCACCTTTTGGAGCTGCCAGAATCTTGAACATGACTGCTGGATGTCTCTGTGTGCAGCCCATTCTTCTATGGCTTATTCCATGTCATCTTCTAGGCCATGGGAAAGATCATCAAAGAAAATAAAGGTTCTGCTGATTCGCATGTTCTTCTCCTCAATAGAGAGAAATTATGGGATTGTGAATTTGACCAGTGACCTAACCTGACTAGTGACCAGGGATTTTGATTGTGAGTCGGAGTCCCCCCTGTGATGTTAAGAGAGAATCCATTTCTGTTCTCCAGTGATGTGGACTTGAGTCTATTGACTCGGACTCCCCCCTGATAAGGAAACAAGTTATCTTGTTGGCTGTGTGCTCCCTGAGGCGTCTGGTGGGGCCACTGTGTGATACAGGAAGCTGGACTAGATGGGCCTTTGGCCTGATCCAGCAGGGCTCTTCTTATGTTCTTATGACTCAAGTTGGATTCACGTCACGTCAATGGTAAGCCTACCCATGGTAAGCCTACTTGGACTTGACTTGGACTTGACTCGGCGATTGTAAAAGACTCGAAAGATTTGACTCAAGGCTTGGAGCCTTTTACGACAAGTCAAATCATATTCAGGTTTAAACCTGTTTTCCCCATTAAATAGATAGGGACTTGGGGCCAAAGACTTGGGACTTGACTTGAGACTTGGATCCAGAGACTTGAGACTTGACTCGAATCTTGGAGCAGAGGCGTCACTGTGGCCTGGCGGGGTGTGCGGGGGGCCCCAGGCGACGCGCGCATGTGCATGCGCAGAAGGGTGAAGCGCACACGCGCGTGTCGCCTCTTCCCCACGCACGTCGCCTGGGGGCCTCCCGCCCGCCTCGCCAGGCCGGCTCCAGGAGCCCCTCAATCAGGAGAGCCGGCTCGGGGACATCCTCCCTGGCCGGCTGACCGGGGTCTTCTGAAGGCCCGCTGCAAGAACGATATTTATACCGTTCTTTTTGCGCATGCTCAGACCGTTACTGAGGGAAAAGGGCAGTCTGGGTTTCAACCCAGTTTTGGACCTAAAAAACCACCTTGGTCACCCTGGTGGATTGCCTATATGCTGGGAGCTAGACAGGTAGTGCACCCTGTTGGTTCTACTGGACCTCTCAGATTGGACTATTTCCATGCATGCTTTGAGGAGCTGCCCTTGAAGAGAAGCTTCCAGAAGCTTCAGCTGGTACAGAACGCTGCTGCATGGGTTCTAGTTGGGGCCCATGCATGGCAGTGTCTCTCTCACATCCTGTACCATTTTCATTGGTCACCAGTGTGTTTCTGGGCTCAGTTCAAGGTGTTTATAACCTTAGCGACCCTTAAAGAACCATCCCTCCCCATATGATCTGCCTGCCCACTGCGTCCAACATCGGAGGTCCTAATCTGTATTTCCCCTCTTTCTGAAGTTCATTTGGGGGAACATGTGACAGGGCCTTTTCAGTTGGTGCCCCATAGTTTGGAGCTCCTTTTTGGACCCCTTCATTGGTTTCCTCAAAGGTTTCTCCTTTTCACCAGCTAGTGAAGACTTTTTTTTTTTAATGAAGAAAGCATTTCAGTTAAATTAATGCCCCCATGTATACTTGCTTTTCCCTGCTCTTTCGATGGTCTCTCAGTACAGCTGTTGATTTTGGTTTGTGGGTTTCGGATTATGATATTTTAATAATTTTATCATTGTATTTTTATTTATTTATTTATTTAACCATCTTGGTGGCCTCTGAAAGGTGTGGTATCAATCCCGATATAAAATAAAATGAAAATTGCTGGCCCATCATTATGGCTGTGCACTCTCCCTGCCTCTAGCACAGATTTAGTTCAGTCTGATCCAGGTAGCTAATTAACCCTGCTTCCTTCACTATTTTGAGGCCTTTCTATTTACGTTTTCAAAAACAAATACATTCACTTATTGGTGTATACTCTTCCAGGAGGAAGAAATTGTCCTGATCAATATGCCTTCCTTACCACAACACATTCTATGTCCAGATTTCCATTCTTTTAAAGCTATACTGCTATCTTCAGAAACACAGTCAGTTCTTCAAAAAGTTTACTTTAACTCTCGTCTTAGCACCTACATATTAAATTGATCCTGATGATTGGATTTGCAATATGCATGGCTTCTTTCATGACCTTTTGCTTAAACTCTTCTACAAACTATAGCTGAGTGTTAATAGTGTTGAAATGTCAGTATTATTTTCAACTCTCAGCAGCACAGTGGTGGTGAAATGAAAATGGGATAAGACTCTTTCACAAGGGAGAGTCTAGACTGATGGGTCCCTTCGGGGAGAAAGGCGGGATAGAAATACTGTAAATAAATGCAGGAAAATGCTTGGATGTAGTAGTAGTAGTAGTAGTAGTAGTAGTAGTAGTAGTAGTAGTAGTAGTAGTAGTAGTGGGTGGGGAGGAGGAGGAGGAGGAGGAGGAGGGAGTTCTTGAAACACTGCCCACTTACAACAAATTGTAACATCTCTGTTTAGTCCAATTCGAAACCTCTCTTATGCAAATGACATATTTAAGCATTTTCTTCTTGACATTTTTGCAGTTGCATGGCAAGTTTGTTTCTACAATCATAAAGTTAGGGCCTTAGTTTAAACAGGGAGGGGGCGATTTTCTGACCCGGCCTGGAAGGGGGCAGGGATATCAGCAGCACACTCCGCCATATTCCTGTCCCCTTCCAGGGCCAGGCCGACCTTACACAGCCTCCCCAGACATACGCCAGCTAATGGGCTGGCACACATCCGAGGATGCTCATTGGGGCCTCCGGGGCTTACACTGGGGGAAGGGGACAAATGTTGAGCCCCATGGTGAGTCCGGGCCGAGCCGGTGTGGGCCACATCCTGCCTAGGATGCAATGGCCAGCCATTTCGGCCAGCTGCCGCATCTTATGCAGGATCGGGCTGTCTGTTCATTATGACTTACTTCCATAAGAACATAAGAAGAGCCCTGCTGGATCAGGCCAAAGGCCCATCTAGTCCAGCTTCCTGTATCTCACAGTGGCCCCACCAGATGCTTCTGAGAGCACACAGTCAACAAGATAACCGGTTTCCTGTTGTCACTCCCTTGCACCTGGCAGAGAGAAAACCTACTTCTAAAACCAGGAGGTTGCTTATGGCTTGTACCCAGTGAATGGTCTTTTCCTCCATGAATCTATCCAAACCCCTTTTAAAGGCATCAAGGCCAGGTGCCATCACCACATCTCATGGCAAGGAGTTCCACAGATGAATTACACGCTGGGTGAAGAAATATTTTCTTTTGTCCGTTCTAACTCTCCCTCCACTCAATTTTAGTGCATGTCCCCTGGTTCTGGTGTTGTGCGAGAGGGAGAAGAATTTCCCTCTGTCCACTCTCTCCAACCCATGCATAATTTTATACGTCTAAATCATGTCCCCCCTCAGGCGCCTTTTTTCCAGAATGAAAAGCCCCAAACGCTGTAGCCTTTCCTCATAAGGGAGGTGCTCCAGCCCACAAATCATTCTGGTCGCTCTTTTCTGCACCTTCCAAGTAAGTATTTTTAGGATTGCAGCCTTAGACTGGTGTGAGACCTGGGTTCAATTCCCCAATCAGATTCAGATATTAAGCTCAGTAAAGTCAATCACTATCTTTCAGCCGAACTTATTTCAGTATGGGAGGAGGTTATAAATCTAGAAACAAATGCATCAGTCTTGCATCATCTTAACCTACCTTAGGTTGCAATTCTATACACATTTACCTGGGAGTAAGTCCCATTGAACCCAATGGGGCTTATTTCTGAGTACACATATATCGCCTTGCACTGTTGGTCGACTTCGATGTTGTCAGACCATTGGTCCCTCTAGCTCTGTCTTGTCTACTTGGACTGATCATGGTTCTCCAAGTCTTTCCCACATACTGTAGAGATGTCAAGGGTTGAACCCAGGACCTTGACTACACAAAGCATGCACTCCTACCACTGAGCTACAGCCCTGTCCTCATCTCTTTTTAGGTGACTGCCAGTGCCACAATCTCAGTTGCGAAGTCTCTTTTGGGATTGGGCAGAGTTAACCAAGGTTGCTGCCAGGGATGGGGACTCGAGTCAAATGACTCGACTCGCAAGTGCGACTGAGTAACTTTTTCCCTGACTCGTACTCATACTCATACTCGTGACCCACTGACTCGCACTCGTGAACCACGGGACTCGCACTTGACTCGCACTCGTGGGGGTAACGACTTGCCATTTCCAAAATTTTCCAAATCATAGGGGAAGCCAAGTGGGTGCTTTAAAAGCCTCAGAGGTCCCCACACATACCCCACACAGACACCCACCCACCCCATTTTCAGGGAAAAAACCATTTTCCTCAAAGTGACTCGACTCGTGACTTCTGACTCATGGTTTTTGGCCTTACTCGTACTCGACTCACACTCGTGTAAAAATGACTCTCACTTGACTCGTACTTGCCCAATAATTTTGGCACTGACTCGCACTCGGACTCGCACTTGTGCAAAAAATGACTCGTACTTGCACTCGCACTCGTGACCTAGTTACTTAGATACATCACTGGTTGCTGCATGTTTAAAATCATGTTTGCAATTGCACCACCATGAGTCCGGCACCCAGTGAGTTCATGGCTAATCTGGAATTGAAGCTTGTATTGCTTCAGAATCATACAGCACCGCATACTCTTTTTCTAAGGGGTTGCTCAGAACTAACATTTGTATCAAGATCCTTATGTCCTATTGATCTCCTTCATATCCCACACATATCCAGTCTTCCTGACCCACGTTGTGCTTTTTATTTGCTCTCATTTTCCAAGTAAGTAAAAGTGAACCTTGAATTGTTGGTTTTATTACAAATACATACCTAATGAATGTAGTTAGCAAAAGAAGCCACTCTCATGAAATGGTACCATGACCTCATGGTACCAGGAAATGAGAGAACAGTACATAACCACTCATACTCACACAGTTTGCTTCCATAAGATAAAAGCTCATATATCTGCCAATATTTCCAAAGATAATTGGAACGCTTTTAGGATTTTTAGAGCTTCAAGCATGCATTGATCACAGCTGCTATACTAGTGGACTAATACAAGACTAGCAGAACATATTTGTTGTCCCTCTTATATCAAGGTAATTCTGTTTCTAATTTCAGCAGTGAGACTGAAAAGGTGTTTCAGAAAATATCCCAGTTCAGTTTGGGTTTTGCCACTTTGCTGTTATATTTCAAGCACACAACCCCCTCCCCCAAAACATTGTTATAATTGCATTCTAAATGCATAGATATATTCCTGGCTGCCACGGAAAATTTGTTTCCCACAATCTGAGGATTGTTAAAAAGTATGAGGTCAAGCTCCCACATCACTTCATCCTCTCGCCTATGTGTGGCTTGTCCCAAGCTTAGATATATTCCTGCTTGCATTCTATCCATATGTGACTCAGCTTTCTCTGTGCTGGCTATTATTATATTTTGCATCCCAAATGTTAACATGTGAACATACAATATATTATTTACAGACTTTATATATATATATATATATATATATATATATATATATATATATATATATATATATATATATATATAGAGAGAGAGAGAGAGAGAGAGAGAGAGAGAGAGAGAGAGAGAGAGAGAGAGAGAGAGAGAGAGAGAGAGAGAGAGAGAGAGAGAGAGAGAGAGAGAGAGAGAGAGAGAGAGAGAGAGAGAGCATATTTGGGCTTTCTGTCTGCTTGATGTGGAAGTATCCTAACAATTTCATATTTTACATATTTTTTATTTTACTGTGTTTGCTTTCATACTAGTCATTTAGCTTGTGAGTGCTGTACCTAGTGCTCTCTCACTTTTTACAGAGAATCCAGATTATGTTGTTGCTGACCCGTTGCATCCAGTATGTGCATTTTTAATTATCCTTTTTTCAGATCCGACATGATTATTTCCCTACCTAGAATGTAGTTACAAAGCCAGCCTGTCCAGTCTAGATGAGCATAGTGCTGTTGAGACTTTGGGGGGGCTACTGTGCCTTTTATTTGAAATGTCCTCCTGAGAAACTCCCATTCTGCAAAGATCCCCTGAAACTTTCATTGGAAACTTCCAACTGGCTTCTGCCTCTAATTGCTTCCTGTTCAGCATAGCACTTTGTTAATAATTAATGTTCCTTTAATTAATCAGTTCCTGTTCCCTGTGGGATGGGGGGATTAGTTACTGATTTCCTCTTTTTTTTCTGTTTTGTATTGTAAAATAACACTATTTCTCAATTAAAAAAAGAAAAAAATGAGAGGAAACTAGTAATTAAAGTCCTCCTCTCCATGGGGAACAGGAATGGGCTAGTTAAGGGACAATTAATCATGAATGCTGTGCCGTGCTGAACAGGAAGCACTTGGAGGCAGAAACCACATGAGGACAGCTTCTAATTACAGTTGCAAGGGGCCTTTGCTGAATGGGACAAACATTATAGAAGGATCTTGGTCATGAGGACATGCCTTGCCAGATAATATACAGTATATGGGCCAGAAATTCCACTTTTAGCTAGTTGCAGAAAGAAGCAATGCCTCAGCACCACTAAAGGGCCCTATGTTGATGTATGCTTCACAGGGTCATTGTGAGGCTAAAATGCTGCCATAAATGTAATACAAATTTAATAAAAATGGATGCAGAGACAAAGCTTATATATACAGTATGTTTTCTCCATTAGTATAGTCTGTTCTCACGAGCTACTGCATGCCTCTCCAACCTTTCTATGTGAGTGTAAAAGTCTTTTAACTCACCATAAAGAAAGCAAAAATTAGCTCCAACTTTTTTTCAAGATAGATAATATGATCTTGAATGTAGTGTAGGGAGAGAATGGAGTTTTCTTGTAAAATGTGGCAATTTTGGAACAGGAATGAACTATGCTAACCCCAGAATACTCTCATTTGTGTCATGCAGAGCACTTGGAATAATAAGTGGCATGCATTAGTAGGAAGCTTGATTGGTTCGGAATCTTAACGTGATTGAAAAGCTTCTCTCTCTCTCTCTCTCTCTCTCTCTCTCTCTCTCTCTCTCTCTCTCTCTCTCTCTCTCTCTCTCTCTCTCATAAGAACATAAGAAGAGCCCTGCTGGATCAGGCCAAAGGCCCATCTAGTCCAGCTTCGTGTATCACACAGTGGCCCCACCAGAAGCCTCAGGGAGCACAAGACAACAAGATACTTGTATCCTGTTGCCACTCCCTTGCACCTGGCACAAAGAAAACCTACTCCTACAACCAGGAGGTTTAGCGAAATGGGTAATCCGAGTATCCCGGTCATAGTTAAAACACTAAGTAGCGATCCAGCCGATCAAAGTAATAACGAAATTACCCGGTATGGACTAACAACCCAGAAAACCAGATAAACAGAAATTAGTTAAAATCAATTCTGGAACTCAAAAAGACCCGATGTTTCGTGTCTCATCCAGACACATTTTCTAGTTCCAGAATTGATTTTAACTAATTTCTTTTTTATCTGGTTTTCTGGGCTGTTAGTCCATACCGGGTAATTTCGTTATTACTTTGATCGGCTGGATCGCTACTTAGTGTTTTAACTATGACTGGGATACTCGGATTACCCATTTCGCTGAACATTGTTGCCGGTTATGAAAGCTATCGTTCTAAAACCAGGAGGTTGCTTATCCCCATCATGGCTTGTAAGCTGTGATGGACTTTTCCTCCATAAACCTGTCCAATCCCCTTTTAAAGGCATCCAAGCCAGGTGCCATCACCACATCCTGTGGCAAGGAGTTCCACAGATGAATTACACGCTAGGTAAAGAAATATTTTCTTTTGTCTGTTTTAATCCTCCCTCCACTCAATTTGAGTGGATGTCCCCTAGTTCTAGTGTTGTGTGAGAGGGAAAAGAACTTCTCTCTATCCACTCTCTAAATCCCATGCATAATTTTATACGTCTCAATCATGTCCCCCCCTCAACCCCTCAACGTCTCAATCCTGTCCCCCCCTCTCTCTCTCTCTCTCTCTCTCTCTCGTGTGTGTGTGTGTGTGTGTGTGTGTGTTGTTCCCATTGCTGATGGCAGTTTGCTGAGAGGTGCTCCACAAGCACAGAGTGCCAGTGTCCTGTTTGTATTTGAGACCACAGGAGATTGCTTGGTCTGAAATAAATGGAGCTATTCTCAAAATATATGTTCAGCTAAGATGAATTACCTGCGTTTTGAGTGTTTCCCCCTTTTTCCTTTTTGAAATTCACTGCCCTTTTGAATGAGAGGCTGCCTTTCTTTGCAAAGGTTCAAATAAGTAAACTGTGAGGGCTGTGATGGAGCCCATTGACTAGGTTCAGTTGTGCTCACAATCTGGAGAACTGCTGAAGAATTGAAGCGACTGTCACTGCACCTCTCCCCATCGCCTTAATGCAAACTTGCGACCTTTCTGCAAGTGATGCTTGAATTGCTTTTGGGATTTCCTGTCTCAATTCAGATGTAGTAGAGACATTGGCTAGTATGTAGATTTGGTTGGCCCCTTTCCGCTTTCTATCCCACATTAAGAACAGGATACAAGAGAGACAAGGGACAAATTAGACAATATGCCTGTTGCATGACCAGGGTCAGTGTGTTTGTTGTTTAAAACATGATACCAGCTATATGGGGTCCTGATTCAGATGGAGACCACAGAATAGTGATGGCAGACTGTGAAGTCCCGACTCCCTTGTTATCCTGCCGAGCTGCACAACTCACACGTGGCTGTTCCAGCTGGCTGGTCAGCTTTGGGGTGAGCTGAAGTCATCACTGGACACCATGGAGCCATTGGGGGATGAAGACATCTGGCCGGGCCGGGTGGCTGATTGGGAGGAAGTGGAGCTGGGTCAGAGAACTGGCCTCAAAAGCAACAGGGATGGAGAGAAAGGAAAGGCAGAAGGAGACGATGGAAAGAGGAGAGAAGCAAGGAAAGACAACAGAAGGAGTGAGAGGATGCAAAACGAGCAGGGAGACAGGAACAGGATCAAGGAGCAAAGAGTCCAGGACAGAGGGGAGGAAGGTACCAATGGGGGAAGAGAGAAAAGGAGCACCCAACCAGGAGAAGATGTGGAGGGGGGGGGGAGAAGATGAGAGACTGTGGCAGAAACAGGGGCAGAAGGAGAGGAGGAATGAGGAGGGGATGGAGGATAGAGCGGCAAGATGAGGAAAAGGCAGGAGGAGATACAAAGGTCCACTGTTTGTGAGCCCAGGCCACCAGCTCCTACCGGGATTGAGGGACAGAGGCTATGGCCAGGCCCCAGACGACTCCACTCCAGCTTAAAGGGGGTGCAGAATGGTGGGTCACATTTGTTGACCGCCATAAAGTACCCTGCGCTGCCAGAATGTGCGTTCCAGTGGTGCAGTGACTGAATAGGATTGGGCCCTAAATTACCCTAGCAGTTCCTGACCCCATCCTAGTGGGGAATGGATAGTGATGGAATCTGATTGAGACCATGATGCTTCCATGTGTCTCGTGTGAGTGTTGTGCAGCTCGTGTGAGTTGTACAGCTCGGCAGGATAACAAGGGACTTCACAGTCTGCCATCACTGTTCTGTGGTCTCCGTCTGAATCAGGACCCCATATAGCTAGTATCATGTTTTAAACAACAAACACACTGACCCTAGTCATGCAACAGGACAAGCATGCTTGTCCATGCTGTTTCTCAACAAAATCATCCCACCCTTGAAGCTGCTATTTGTCTCACAGGGTAAAACCTAGAGGTACCCATATGATTCTGAAGGGAGGACAGAGAGATCAAAGCAACACCCAGGTTTGTGACATTGCCGAAGGTAGTTAAATGAATTCAACTGAGCTAGTAAACTGAAGCATCTAGGATCTCATTGTCTTGCACTAGATGGAGATGAAGGCTCTTACTTTTGAGGTCCAGTGACCAGGTGAAATAATTCAACAGAGGAGTGTAGTAATGGCATGATCATTTTTAACTAAATACTCCTTTGGTGGCAAACATAAGAGCCCTATAAGCCTTCTGATGGCATTTAAAATCTCTTTTAAAATAAGAGATTATGCTCCCTTTGAAAGTTGTTTGTTTTGATAAAATGTAAAATGGCAAAGGAGATATGCTAAAATATGTTAATCCAACAAAGGCTACAGTAGAGAGCACCTGTATTTTTGAATTGAGTGGCACTTTTCCTTTCAGATTTTGAGTTATTCAAATTAGTTAAACAAAATGAATCGGAGGCTAATGTGTGATAATTACACTTAATGCTTTTATTCTGTAGCACTTAAACATCTAGAGCTCTTGGGTACCATTGTGTGCTGGGGAAGATCCGTTTTGAAGAGGAACAAAATGAGGTGCTAGGACTGGAAATAATTTAGGCTTCAGGCAGCCCGATCTTGCCTAAGATGCGGCGGTTGGGCGAAATAGCCGGCCGCTGCATCCTAGTCAGGATGTAGCCCTTGCCGGCGTGACCGGGGCTCACCTTGGGGGAACGGGACATTCGTTCCCTTCCCCCAGTATAAGCACCGGAGGCCCCAATGGGGGTGTAAGCACAGCCCGGCCCAGGAAGGGGCTCGTGATATCAGTGCAACCCAGTGCCGATATCCCCGCCCCCTCCCAGGCCTGACCGGCCAGTGGCCCTCTCCCCTGCCACCCCAGCCCGTCCTCCCCACCTCCCACTGACTGGCCTAGGACTTACCTAGGTCGACTGGCACAGGTCCTGGGCGACGGCCTTGTAAACGGTGCCGGCCTCTGTGCCAGTGCCGCTTACCTAGAGGAGCTGCAAAAGTGCCTTACAGCACTTTTGCAACACCTTAGGCCAGCGAAGCGCTCCCTCAGTGGCACCCCCATCAATAACTTACAACAGCCCTGAAATCTGCCCCAAATTTCTTTGTGTGAGTGAGTTTTTGGAACTTACCGTGCAGTATTTACAAGCCAGCTCAGTTTCTATATTCACCCCACAAAAACCGAAACAGCCATTTCCAAGCCATTTCTTAAGACATGCCAAAGGGTTTCATGGAGGTTTCTGTCCAGTCTTCCAAAGCAGAAACATGTTGAACTCAGATGAGGGTCTCAAAGGGTAGCATTTAAGAGAAAGGCAACAGAACACTTATACTTCTACCAGGGGATTGTTTAAAAGGCCAAATCACACAGAGTGGGTTCTGCTTGCCTGTTCAACAAATCAGATTTGGTGGAAGAAAGTAGTATTCAGCTGTTTTTTCTTTCTGAAAACAAAAGGAGGGAACGCTGCCAAATGTGTGACTCTCTCTCCCAAGAATGATAGTGCTATATCTAAGCATGGAGATATTTTGAAACATTCCTGGAAAAGGGGAAGAATTTCCATTTTTGCTCATTGCATGTATATGGAGGAGGAGCTAGGGGAAGAGGTCTATAAAGGAGTGAGGGGGAGGCATTTTTCCTTAGTCACATGAAAGCTCACACTTTCTCTCTGGGATTCAATAATATTGTCTTGGGTTCTGCAAAAATATATTCTTCCTGGATATTTTGATTAAGTCCCTGGAGCCGTCATCAGCTGCTGTCCAGATGTTACAGCCCTTCCTTAAACTGCCCTCTCTCACTGCAGATGAGACTGGATTTGGGAATAAGGAATGTTACCCTGCTAGCCAGAGAGCTCCGCGTTCCCGGGAACTGTTTGTTTTTGTAGCTTAAATGCATGAATTTCATTAGAAGCAAAACTGGGACAGATGCATTTAAAACCTCTTTTGTGCACAGGGCATTGCTTTCATTAGCTTCCCTGCAGTTTGAGAGCTGCCAGCATTCACATTATGCTACATGTTTTCAGATGTTTGTGTTTTGGGTACGAAACAACATATTGGGCCCAAGCCTTTGCTATGAGAGGTTTATCGTGCCCTCAGATCACCTTTCTGGAAGGAGCCGAAAAGCAAAAGTTCTCCAAATCAGTCCCGGGCGAAGAATTCTGGTTAGGTCTGGAATGAGGGATGCTGGTACACTGAAGCTAATGTCCCCTTCCTGCTCAGAGTGGATGAGTCACCTGATGCTCTTGTACCATTGCCAGGTCAGCAGCATTCCATTTCCTGAGATTCAAAGATTCCCGGAGAATCAAAGTGATGTCACAAGTGATGTCACAAAGCTGCCAACTTTTACAAAACAAGAGATCTGGTACAGCAAGAAAGGGATGTGAATCGGGGGGGGGGGGGGGACAGTGTCGCCTCTCTTGTGCACAAGCAATTGGCCTGGAAGAAGAGGAGTTTGCAAAGTGGCATGCAGCACTATGCGCTCCAGTTCTTGGAGACTGTATTCCAGTACTTGAGATCTGGCAACCCTGTTCTCTTGCTATGAGCAGAGCCGCAGCTGAATAGCCCTGGTGGTTTGTAATGTGCAATACGTGAACTTCTGCACATAGAGAATGAATAGGGCAGTTCATCCATTTGCCATGAGTGAGCAGCCACTGTGGGTACAGAGAAAAAAGCACCTATAACCAGGAAGACTGATGCTTACTTTGCGTACTACCCCCATGTAGCAGTGTGTACCAAACCTCAGGCTTGATCCAGCTCCTTGCTCTACATATGCATTAAGTTTGCCTCATGATACGAGAATTAAAAAGTAACTAGAAGCAGCAATAACTTCCAGCACAAAGAATCTGGGGGTGGGGGGGTATTGAACCATTACATGTTTTGTGTTCTCCTTCCCTGAGCAATGGAAAGTCTGGCACATGAGCTCTGTCATGGCTCTCACGGTCTTCCAGCTGGACCCATCTGTATATAGCCAGGGCTTACCATAGACACACTTTAACCTGAGCCTGAATCTGTTGAGGATACTCTCTGGCTTCCTCTCTGCCTGTTCTGTTCAGGGCTGGACAGAGGTCCCCCCCTGCTCCTGAGGCCAGCTGCTGCCACCCTTTGCTTTCACTTGCATGGAATGCCACTGCCACCCTGTCCTCGGCTTACACTGTTGCCCTCTCTGCCTGCTACTAAGCTGTTTTAAAAAGCAGGAGGAGGAAAACGGAATGGTGTGAGTGGGGAGAATAAGTGGTGGTCCCTGTCATCTCTCAGCTTTTAAATTATCTTTTAACTAGCATATAGTAACAGGAAGTGGAGACAACAACAGAGGCTAGAGTGGTCAGGGGGCAAGCGTGCTGAAGACTGACTTAGCTGTGGGGGGGACGAGCGTGGGAGGATGCAAGCTTGAGGCTACTGGAGACCAGGGCGGTAACCCTGGCAGACTGTGGGAGCTGTACGTTCTCATGAATAAAATTGGCCCACATTTTATGCAAGGGTTATGTTCCGAGGTTGGAGTGTAAAGCCAAAATCGCGTATAGTTTAACTCCCTTAAAGCCAACAATTGCATACTGTCTCACTAAGAATTAAAAGCACAGAACTGAGAGGGTTGAGGGAACAGCAGCTTCATTCTCCCGTTTCAGACTCGCTCCGGGGCAGAAACAGAGTAAGTGGACTGGCGGGCGGAGTCGCCTACAGTACACTATTTACACTATTGTTTTTCTCTCTTTGGGGAGGGGGTAAGCACATATACTTGAATTGGTGTGAGTCAGTCACATGAAAAATGTGAGCCGACTGCATTCAGATTCCTCCCTGAATTTTCATTTTTAAAAGTCATTCTCCAGCCCTTTAATATATCAAAAGGCATGCAGGTCCTATTCTACCCAACTGCTCACTAAGAAGCAAGACAATCAAATGACGTCAGATACATTTGGTTACATGTGTTTATGTTCTGGTTGTTCTGCTGTGATTCTCTCTCATTCCCTCCCTCCACATTTTTGGCTATGGAGCTACTGGGGACCTGCCAAGATGTGTCTTTCTCGCAGATAAATGAGTGGCAAAGGTTAATCACAGGTCAGGGGGGGGGCTTTAATGCAGGCTCCCTCCTCCGTACCTGATTTTGTCTCTTGACGTTTCAAGGGTTGGTAGTGTTGTGACATCCCCAGACTTCATCAGCCTGGCAAACTTCAGTTCCTGCATTCTTTCATGGGTGGTGACAAAAGGAAACCGATCGTCTTATCAGCCCTTCTCGGAATCATTTGTAGTGTCACACCTGCTAGCCCTCTAGATTCTAGCCCTCTTCATACATTATCCTCCACATGTTCCTATACGAGAAGGGTGTGGGACGAGTGTGGTGGTGAGCCCCACACTGCCGATGACATGCACGTGAAGAAGGCCCCCCAGTGATTGTCACTCTGGAACATACGAGGAGTGGCAGTCGTGGGAAAGATCTCTCCCCACAGACAAACATTAGTCACCACAGACAAACACTGGTGGGGTGGGGGGAGCCTCACGTGTAAGGCATCAGAGAAGATGGAGCTTGTTGGCATGCCCATTTTGCCCCCACCTCTACAGGAATGTGTAGAGAATAATGCGTCAAGATGGCTTTAGTGAGCCATCAGCCACACAGGCTGAGCCTTGCTGAGATAAGGCCCAGCTCAAGTTCTGAGACCTCTGCCTCCTGGTAAGACTGAGGAATGACCCCTGAGAAGAATGTTGCCTTGGAATCGGAGCCCTCCAAATTGTGAACAGGATTGCATGTGCTGTATTATGGCATCTGTGTTCTATTATAGCTGAAGGGGAACTCCCTTGTGCTTTTTGGCTGGCTTATTAAAGCCTCCTCAGTGTAATGAATTATACTGGTTGGGCATTCCTCTCTTTAGTTGTAAAATTGTTTTTCAAATCAGCATGACGGTTTTATGAAGCGTTTGGTTTTCATACAGAGAGGGATTATTTTTATGAGCCGGTGGCCAACCTTGTTAGGTGGCTTATATGCTTATTTTGCTTCACGCCAGGCTCGGGTAGGTAAGGGTTTAGTTTAATGTTTGCTTTCATTTGAAGGAAAGAGTTGCTTCTGCACCCAAGCTGGGTGATAAGACAGTTCTGAGGTAAGATGACTCTGAGTAGTAATAGGAGGCGTGCTCAAAGAAAACTGCGTGCATGCCACAAAATAACATGGTAGGCAGAATTGCAGGCAGTAAGCTTGATACGGCTGTCCAGCCCCCTTCAGGGACTGAGGGTTTGGAATCATAGAGCTGAATGCAAAATGGCCATGAAAATACAGGGTAGCAGCCAGGAAGGAACTAGGATAGATTATTTTAGACATTATTCACCCTCAGGCAGAACCTGGCCAGTATAAGACCACCACCACCACCCCATTTATAATTAAATCTAAGCCCTAATCAGAGCAAATTGTGTGATTAAGTGCACGTCTAACTAGACCCTAAAGCGAATCCCTTTCAGGGCCTCAAGACATTTTTGTGTCCGAGGTGGAAAATCCAAATGGCACCCTCTCCCACTAATTAACATGGGCACAATCCACCATGAAATTATCAGGAAAGCTAGAAAAGAAGTGCCTCCCAGTCGTGAATTGTGTCCCATGGCTCAGATTTGTCTGTGTCCCGCTCTGTCATTCTTTAGGTTGGCCAAAAAATGTTGCCTAAAGCGGCTGTCTCATCTTGCCTCACGGTCACGGTAGGACTGTATCTGGCAATTGTTGTCAGTGATGCAGCTGTAGAATTCAGGTGCTGGAAAATGTAAGCTAATACAGTCCACACTGGCCCCTACGGTTTTTGGAATATGATTTCATGGTTATCTTTCTCAATTTGCAACCTAATTTGAGCTCTCCTTTTAATTAAGAGTTGAGATGCAGATTACAGAACTGCAACAAATCCAATAACATGAATGGATGTCCAAGCATTTGGATCATAACATTGCAGTCGTGGTGCAAATTGGAGCCATATGAACCACTAGTACTCCAGCTGTACCAGAACTTCTTGCCACCCGTACTGGGTCCCTTGGGGAGCATCATAGGCAGTCCTTAGTAATAGTTTTTGACACTAAGATTTAACATAGGTTCTACTGTACTCCTACCTATTTTTGCAAAACAGGCTTAATAATTATTAACTACAGCCTGGATTATGAGGAAACTAATGTTAACTTGATCTTCCTAAGTAAACATTTGTTCAAGATCTGTTTTGTAAGTGTCTGTTTTGACTGTACTTTTATTTGCTTTGGAAATACTGGACCCAAATCCATCACTGTTCCCTCTTTAGCCATTTGACGGAGTAGAGTTGTGCCTATGTGTGACACTGGAATGGCACGACGATCAGCTGGAGACAGAATCTTTTCTGCATCACACTATGACTTTTTCTTTGATTAATGCGATGTATGTAGAACTGGACATATTCCAAGTCATGGCGCATGAGATGGCCAACTTCTGTATTCACGGGAGCCAGTTAGTGATCTATTCACCAGACAGTGATCTGAAGCTGGACCTGTATTTTGATGCTGAACATGGCTAGTTTCACGGGTAGTCAGGTTGTATAATAAAGCCAATGCCAAGTTACTGAGGGTTTCACAGTTATGGCACTTGGGTAGGGAGGAGGCTGAAGATTAAATATACTTCCCATGAGATCCCTCCAAGAATACAATAAAATGTGTATGAAATGCACATATCGACTCATGGTTCTCTTCTCAAAGAGAGATGCAAGTCTACACTAACACTCTCAAGCTTTTGAAAACCATTTCCTTTTCTTTATGCACTCATAAGCAATATAACGCGGTAGGCAACATTTTTACTTCATTTTGATAAAAAATGTTAGGGTTTCTGGAAGCAGATAAAAGTTCTACTGTGTGTCAATGGTCATCCTTGTCTTAGACCAGAGGTTCTCAACCTGTGGTATGGGTACCCCTAGGGGTACGCGAACCTCTTGCTGGGGGTACGCCAAGCCCTGCCCCTTATCTGCCCCATCAGCAGCTAATTACCATAAGTGTTAATTCACATGGATTTTAAATTGTAATTATTTTCAGAGCCCTTCTGTCTCTCTGGTTTTGGTTTTGGGCTTATTTCTGTACTTTGGAAAACGTACTTTGGTGGGGTGGGGGAGGGAGGAGCTGATTTTGGGAAGTGTGACTTGGAGGATAAAAAGAGACCCTTGCATCTCTCTCTCACTCACACTCACACTCACACTCACACTCACACTCACACACGAGTTAAATAAGACATATTTTCACATTTAAAATTGTTTTAATACTTTTTTATTTAACGATTAATTACCTAATTAATTGATTAATCCAATTAATTAGCAGTTAATTAGCAGGGGGTACTTCAGAAAATTGGACTGTGATAGGGGGTACCTGGGCCTCCAAAGGTTGAGAATCCCTGTCCTAGACAATAAAAATACCAACAGCTGTAAGGGCATATTTATATCTATAGTTTTAACAGGCATGGCCTCTTCCCAAGGAAACTATAGTTCTAAGAAGGAAGCTAGGGGTCTCTAATAGAAGATTTGCATCACTGTCACCATATTACAGTTCCCAAGTTTCTTTGGAGGACACCATTACAATTAAACTGATACATGTTTGTGGCTAGATATTCCCTAATAATTGATGAGTGCTGAAGGCATTCTATGTAGGACAGAAAAATAAATACATTCAGCAATAGCCAGTGTTTCCCAAACTTTTTCAACCTGTGGCTCCCTTGACCATAGGCAACCTTTGGCCACAGCTCCCCATTACATTATGCTGATGCCTGCCAATTGGCATTGCACTGTTTTCTGAGTGGATTCCATGGCACTCCGCGGCTCCCCTGGCTGGTTTCTGTGACTCCCCAGGGAGCTGTGCCTCCCAGTTTGGGAACCAATGGGTTATCATATGATCTCTGTGGAGCTTGCTTCTGAGTAGACATGCATAGGATTGCTCTATAAGAACAGGAGCCATTCCCTCATCATTCATTATGCAATGTGTTAATTACAAGTGAAGGTTTAAGCCAGGGCTAGATTTAGGAGTAGGCGGCACAGGGCTTAGAGAGTGCCAGACATTTTAGTTTCTCTTAAAAATTAAAAGCTTCTATAAGTTTAGAGGAAACAAAGTTTTTATTTTATTATCTATGGTCTGAATAAACACAGATTTGCAGATCTGTACGTGTAAATTTATAATCTTGTATGATGGGGTACAGTAAGTCATGAACACAGATGGTGCATCAGCGTCGCGAAAGGGGTTATAAATGTAAATATATATTCACCAGGGGACCTACCATCTAGATCAGGGCTTCTACTGTAGATTCTAGACATTGAAACAAGGGACACAACAGAGTGTGGAAAGAAGAGAGAGGCGGGGTAAGCAGGGAAAACATCTGATTGAGTCAGTTACTTGTACTGTATTTGGCTTAGTTTCAATAGGGAATGAGGACTAAGGCATGGTGCCAAATGCTTGGAAATGGTGAGCTTTAAGAAGGGATTTGCTTCTTCCCCTCAAATTATATGCTTAGCCCAACGTTCTGGGAGGTCCTTCTCCAAATGACCCTGAGGTGAGGCCTCAGGCATTAGTACCAGGCATCGGGTATTTTAATTTGTGGCATCCTGGCTTTGGAATGATCACCTGAGGGAAACTCACGTGTCAAGTTCGATGACTTTTATTTGCCCAGGATTTTGAGACTCTCAGATGTTGGATGTTTAGATCTGCCTTAATGCTGAAAGATCATGGTAGGTCTCATGTTTAAATGTGTTGTTATTTAACTGATTTTTGTAGTGTTATTGTTTTTATTCGCATTTTACTTTGTTCAGTTATTTTGTGAGTCCTTTGGGGAATGAAAAGTGCAATATTAAATGTTCAAAATAAATGAATAAAATTGTTGACGTTCCTCAGAGACTTGAGTTCTTAGGTGCAGGTTTTCCACTCTTAAAGAAACTGTTCTGAATGTAGCCAGTGGGGGGAAAGGCACAAGTCTTTGTGTTGGAGCAAGCTGGAAAGAAGCAAGCTTTCTAGTGGCTGCTGTTGCTTTGGGGAAACTGATGCAGATTTAACACTGTGTGGGCACCTGCCTGCTTCCTTATGCTTGACTTGTACCTTTGCAAATAAACAAGTATTATAGAAATAACATAACACTCCAGTACTTCTCTCCACAAAGAAACTGCCGATATAAAAAGCTGACCTGGTAGTTCCTACCACCTAGGGGAGTTTAAAGACCCCTGCCCATGGTAAGGCCAGCCCACCCATAATGCTGACTGCATCCGTTGCCTCAGGCAGTAGATTGGCAGAGGATGTCTACCTCTGTTCATGACGCCACAACGGGGGTGCAGCTAGTGTGGTGTGCACCTCAAGGGGGTGACACCAAAACCTCTGCTTGGCAGCCCCGAGCGACAAGTGGTAAAAACATGCTTGTGGTAAGAGCACAAAGGGACAATGAGGTTTGAAGCAGGCCAGGGGCTGCTGTGTGGAGGCATGGACAGTACGCTTTTTGCATAAAAAATGCAAAAGCTCGGCAACCTGGAAGTTTTTTTGGGGTGACGTGATGATGTCATCACTGCTGCTGCTGCTGCTCTACCTCGCACTCTCTGGGTTGGAAAAGAAAGCGAGGGATGGAGCAGAAGAGATTTCAATGTTCTAGCCTATCACTCTCCTCCCCACCTACTCTTCCACTTTGTTCACCTCTTCCTTTTCCAGTTCAGGAAAATTACCTCACATTACTAGGTATGGGGATAGCATTTGGCACCTCACTTCAGCGTCCAGGAGGTTGTGAGCCAACCTTGTGGAAAGAACCTACTTGTACCTTAATAGATCTGTCTAATATTGACTAACTTCAGGATGCTTAAATGCCATTGGAATTGGGAGGCAAAATAGCCAGAACTAGAAACGAAAGTTTCACATAATGTTCCCAATCCCATGGTCAAATGTTCACAACTCAGTTACTTTTTGTTGTTGTTGCTGTTCAGTTAAGGTTTGTTTTTTTGTCATTGAACTGCAAAGCAAAGCAATTCAGGCCAGATATGTTGAAATATTTAGTTACTACGTGGAAACAAATGTTACTGCAGCAGCATAGATCTATGGAAAAGAGAATGTTGAATATGGGAACCCTTCAATTTTCTATAGTTCATCTGTACAATAAAACAGTACCCCCCCCAAAAAAAAATGCATATTTACACATACATGGTTGTCATTTGATTGTACACTTGATGGTTCATTGTGTGCAGTGGCTTGATCAAAAACTGTTGCATTTGAGGAGACAGCTGATTATATGAAACGGTATAGTGGTGTTACATCTGGAATGGCTCATTCATGCGTTCAGTTTCCCTGCTTGATGTTCCTCCCTCGATGTCTACAGCACAGTTGTGTAAGGTAATTCAATGTCTCTGCTAAGAATAAAATCTGCATTAAAAAACACTGCTATGGTGCTAATCCAACTAAAATTTAGTTGCACTTGACTTAAACACCATTAAAATCAATGGGGATTGAGTTACTCAGAACTACCTTACCCTATTGATTTGTATGGGACTTATGCAATGTCTCTAAGAACATCTGTTGTTGTTTTTAGTTTGTTTTGTGTCTTTTGACAATGCTGTGAATGTGGAATAGGAAGAGGAAACAATTTTTCAACCAAATATGCATCTGTAGTCAATGCAACCCTTCCCACTTTACAGATGCAAACACAATTTAGCAGCCACTTGTGAAGATGGCCCCCAGCATTGACCCAATTCTCATTTGTCTTCACGCATCACCCTCCCACTCGCCAAATGTCCCTGTTGCTTTCTTTAGTTTGGGTCGTCTCATGAGAGGTCCGTTGAGAGCAGTCAGCAGCTATTTATTTCCTTGTGCCGTTTATCAGCTGCAAAATTGGTGCTCGCCCCCGCCCCCGCCCCCCGTGCAACACCCATGAGCCATTACTTAGGGAAAAACAGCAGATAGAACAGATTCAATTAATTAAGGCATTCTTTTTGAAGACAAAATGGTTTCTAACCTGGATGAGAGTCAAGTACTGAGCTAGGGTTGTCAGGTTGCCCTAGACAAAGTCCTGCTAGGCAGACATATTTTTGCTATATATCTGAACTACTCATGGGGGAAGGATATGTATTTTGGAACACTATTTTAAAGCACATCTCTTAAAACAGAATTAGCTGGGTGTCTAGTTTGACCCGTATTTATTTGCATGTTTAGTTGGAGAGATTTTTGAAATGTAGGCAGGATAATCAACTGGTAAGGCTGGAATTATGCTTGTAACATTTGTGGCTGTGCCTCAACTATGAGAGGAAAATGTTGTTGTACTGTTCTGGTTTACTCACCTTAACCTGAAAGGGTATTGAAAATATGGGGGTGCAAAGTTTTTCCATGTAGCCAACTTTCAAAAGGGAAGAATTTTCTGCAGGGCTTTAGCTATTTCTTGTTTGAAGTTATGTCTTTGTTGTATGGCCTGGGGACCTGAAAGCTCCTAAAAGAGTGTGGGCTGACTTTTTGTGATATATTTCAGACATCTTAATTGGCTATCTGCCTGTAGACTGAAGGGAGAGAAAGAGCTACCACTGTCATCTTCCTGTATCACTTTTTTATTAAACTGAACTGAAGTCACTACTATGGTGCGAGTCCCAATTCACCACGCCTTTGCTGAGATCACTGAGTAGGGAGGGGGGAATGGGTGATCCACAATTGTTTTGCTAAAGAGCAATTCGTCTTGACAGGCCAGCCAGCTAAGACTTGCCAAGATCAACAATTCTCAATCTGGAGATCATCCCAAAAACAGGGTTCCTAGGACATTCAGCAGAAACTGTGCCTCAGAAGAACCATGGGTAGCGCTCGTTGGCATCCATTTTCAGCAGTGTCCTGAGATCTGGAGTGAAGCTTTCCTGGGTTTGTGGCGGACAATTGCTTGTGATTAACAGAGCAGCCAATTTTCATGTTATTGTTCATTTGAATAAATCTATTTTGAATTGGTTACATCAAGTATGTGAGTGAGGATGCACTTGCTTAGACATATGCATCAGGGTTCCACAATTTCTGGCTGAGACTTGTGAGGATAGCAAACAGCAGCAGCAGCAGCAGCAGCTGCAGCAAACTGTTGGTTTTGAATCCAACCCTTGGTTACATTTCTCCTGAAGAAGACCCATGATGTACATACAATACCAGAAGCATATCTTTGCCCCCTCCCTGCTATGCTTTCTAAGAGGCAAAGCGTTGTCATTCAGATGCAGATTTAAAAAGCCAATTAATTCTCTGAAGAATATCTTCCCAGTATCAAAGGATACCGCATGTTTGATCAACCTCTGATGTGCTCCTTCCTAGAAAAGATCAATGGCACGTCAGCCTTGGTGTTGGTAAGTCATTCTAGACAAACTCCTGCAGGACAGAAACACCATATTGGCCAGGCCAAATGGTCTGATGAATGACTCACTGGGTTCCTTGTTCTTAATGTCCCAGTGAGCAATCTGTCTAAGCATTAATTTACAATTCAAGTCTAGGCACGTTTACTCAAAAGTAAGCCCCACTGAGATTAATGGGGCTTGATTCTAAGTAAGCGTGCATAGGCTTGCAGCCTTGGGTTCTTTCTATCCACCTGACCTTTCATCAGCGCTGGCTCCTGTTCTGAGGGGGCCCTTGGCAAAGTGCCCTCTGTAGGTTTCTTCCCGTGTGGGAGTCTCCCCCCCCCCAAGGTCTGTCTAAGGGGAGGCTCCTATTTCCAGATGGAGAGGAGAAAAAGAATCCATGGTCATCCAAGGGGTCTCCTCCTGGCCATCCAAGCCATAAATGGGAGTTCACCCCTACAGGCCCCTGTGTCTTCACAGGAGTCGTCTCTGGGGTTGAGTTCTCATTTGTGGATGGGAGGAGACCGTGTCGGAGTGACTTGGCTGGACAAAAGAGTCACTCTGTCATTGTCTCCTTCAGCTGCTTTCCCCATCTACAAATAGAGACTTTCTCACAGAGGCCCTTGCATCTTTCCAGTAGCCTCAGGGGGTGAGCTCCCATTTTTGGATGGGCGGCTGTCAGGAAAAGAGGCAGTGATGTTGCCACTACTTCTTTTCTCAGTCATCCCCTCTGCAAATGGGAACTTTTCTCCTGTGGCCGCTGCAAAGATGAGAGCTCCCATTTGCAGATGAGACAGTGTGGAGGAGAATCTCTCAGATGAGAGAGCTACGCCGGCCACCACTGTGCAGGGCACCTCGGAGTTAATGATACCAGGGTCCTCAGCAACTGTCTCAGGGTTCCAACCCCTAATGCCAAACCTTTGTGTTCTGAAAGTCTACTCATGGACTCCTATTTCTGTTCCTATTTGAGCTGTACCATGTAACCAGAAGGACTAGTTGCCTCTTCCTCCTCCTCCTCTTCCATCTCCATAGCAGGCCAGAGGAACATCTAATGCTATTGCGGAAATAGGTTTCTGAAGTCTAAAACTGTTATAGATAAGCAAGATTTCAGAGCCTACATTCCATGTAACATCTCACACGAAGCAATAGCTAGAAAGAAATTAGTGTTTCCCTTTGTCTATTCTAATGCCTGTGTTTCCTTAAGTTCTTTATTTATTGTCTTCTTGTTTAAGTATACTGTACCTGAATTGAGTTTTTATTCTTAAAATAATCTTGCTTATCTCACACTGTGTGTCTAGTGCTTTTAGTCTACGCTACTGAGCATTAATCATAAAGGGGGCTGACAGTGACACAGTATATATAAGGCCTCAGCAGAGGCGGGGAAAGAGTGGAGCGAGTGGCTCCGCGGCTCCAGGCGGCTCCGCGGCTTGGGCAGGATTCCTCCGGAGCGCGCGTCCGGTGACGCGGGCGGGCACTCAGAGGCCTTATCCCCCAGCCTCGGAGCCGGAGAAAGCCCCGGAGCATCCACCACGACCGGCGGCCAGGGCTTTCTGAAGGCCCACTGCGTCGCTGCGCTATTTATCCTTTTTTTTGCGCATGCGCAGAACGTTTCTGAAACGTTCTGCACATACACAAAAAAAAGGATAAATAGCGCAGTGATGCAGTGGGCCTTCAGAAAACCCTGGCCGCCGGTCGTGGTGGACGCTCCGGGGCTTTCTCCGGCTCCGAGGCTGGGGGAGAAGACCTCGGAGCGCCCGCATCACTGGGCAGGCGCGCAGGTAAGCCAGGTCGCCCGCCCCCCGAAGCGCCAACGCCACCCCTTTGGGGTGGCACCGCAGCGGTGCTCCGGGCAGCGGCAGCTCTAGATACGCCGCTGGGCCCTCAGGGTCAAATTTTTAAAAACTGAATACTTTGCATTGCATCAGTCCCAGAATTATTCTTGTTTAGTTGGATCTAGGTAGTTACTGGCCTGGATTTGAAGAACTGGCATCTGTTGGCAGCCAACATCGCAGAATTGCAGTGTCAGCTGTAAAGCTGATTAAGCTAATTCCCTTTCTGATCTAGTTTTAAAGCCATGCCCAGGGTGAGCCAGAGTGAAAGTGGAGCAATTAATAACTAAGGGGCACCCAGCTCCATGGCATTAAGCAGTTCTCAGTGAGCACAGTAAAACCCTCCCTCGTCTATATAAATGTATTCCTCATATTTATAATTTGGCCTTGCTATAAACTGTTAATCTCACCTTCCCTCCCCTTCTTTCCATTTAAATCTTTATAGTTTAATAAAGTCTAATGGGACTTGTTAGGTAGGGTTGTTTTCTGCTCATAGACTAGACCGTGTGTGGCAGATTGCTCCCCCTTTGCAAATCTTTGTGGTTCTGGATGCTAGAGGGGAATTTGAAAAAATCTCATTTGTGGTATCATTAAAGACAGTAGCTTGTGCAAGAAGGCAGTAATTTAGTTTGTGAAGAATGCTCAGTGCACTTTGACCAAAACTTGTCCTCAGGGGCAAAGGGGCTTCATGTGTCCTTTTCTGGCACACCAGTTACACAACGCTCTCTTGGACATACTTACCAAAATGATCTTGCAAGAATTATTTTTGCTATATAAGTGCCTGTAGAATATGAGCATGAAGTGTTTAGTTGTGACTTATGCCCCAGTCCTCTGGTGGGTCTACGGCAGTGGATCTCATGATCTGTTGCTGTAAGTTCTCCTAGGGCATCGCAAATGCTGTGCACTACGGAGCCGCTAGCACAAATGGCTGGAAGCTCCATGCATGCGCAGGCAGCTCCCAGATGCCCTGCTGGAGCAGGTAAGGTGGTGGAGGGGGCAGTTCAGGGGTGGTTCATGAGAGGACTGATGCAGGGAGTGGTCTGAACTGAGGGTAGGAATGGGAGGATCTAGGTGGCAGCAGTACACACCAAGATCCTATTCCTGCCCAGACCCACCCCATACTCCTCCTTCCTTCTCTTTCCCAGGGGTGGCCCAACTATGACACAACTAGAAGTGGCTTGCCATCGGAGGTGGATTGCGAGGGGAGCAAGGGGCTGTGGATACAGGGTACCTGTTACCCTGAGTCTGCTGCCACCTCCCTCCAGTCTGCCAAGGATGGAAGCCTCATTGCTCTGCTTCTCGCTTGCTCAAGTGAGAAGCAGATCATCTGTCTCCAAACTGTGCTCCTTGCAGTTTCCTGAAACTCGGAAGTGCAGGACATCCACTTTGTCCCCTTAAAATAACATCAGAAGTCCCATACTTCTGGGTCTGAGGAACCTGTGCAAGGAACAGGGGTGTTTTCCCCTTACACTGCTGCGGCACAAGCAGCAGTGGCAATGGCAGGTGGTGTTCAAGTTTGCACCATCCCTGCTCTTTCCTAAGATACAGTGTATAAGAATCTCTGTTGCAGACCTGTATTGAGAGTATATAAACCTATTGAGTTATCAGACCCTGTGCAGAACCTGAATCTAGTCAAGGATCAACAGACCACACAATAGAAAAAGGCAATCATGCTGCATTAGTGACAATACTGGCTGCTGTAAAGATCACTGAAATAAGGTATATGAAGTACTTTGAACTATTGTCAAGCACTATACAATCGATGATAATGATTATATTGGATCCAGAGATACCTGGTGCAAGTGGAAAGATGCTTCTCCTGGCGCAAAGTGGCCAATCCAATTTCTGTCAATTTCCCCCTCCCTGTACAGTCTCCTCCACTTCATACCATACTGAGGACCCCACAACCTTCAAGAATTAACATGGGGAGGTTAGATGGCTGCAATGGGCAGGAGATATAGGCGAGCCTTGTGTGAGCAGAACCCTGCTTCCATTTCTCTAGGTCCAACCTAATAGTATGCATTGGTGTATGCACAATGAATTGCTTCCATTTCTACATACATGGTTCCCAAGACATGGTCTGAGAGTACATGATGCAGCGACCTTGCTGAGGCTCAGAAAACGAGGCCTGATCAGTACTTTGATGGGTGACCACCTGGGGACCTCATATACTCTGCCTTAAGTGCCATGACAGAAGAAAGATGGGATACAAATGTCATAAATAAATGCACAACATCTTGAGCACACGGTAATCAATCTGCAGAGTCACTTATTCTCTCTCTCTCTCTCTCTCTCTCTCTCTCTCTCTCTCTCTCTCTCTCTCTCTCTCTCTCTCTCTTATAGATAGACAGACAGACTTCGGAAATTAACTATCGATGCAAAATTGCATATTGTTGCATAGTTCAAGCTGAACGCAGACACTGAATGCAGGAAGAAAAGATACACAGCAGCAACACCAGCTCTGCTTATAATAAGGGACATCTGGTAACCCTATGTTGCTAACTATTTAAGGAGTCTGATAAATCAAAAAGAAGAGCATGATGAACAAAAAAAACTGTATGCGGATAGACCCTCCAGCTAGGGCAGCCCTATGCCTTAAAACTATTATAGCGAATGAGTAGAACCACTCAACATATTTCTAAGTGGGAAGAATTGAGGGGAGTGTCTGGGGTTTAATTCAGACAACAAGTATGCTTCATTTTGGCACTGTGCATTCCCATAATCGAATTGTCTGAGGTCTGCTGTTCACAGCAGACGTATAACGTGAATAAATATTCTTCATTTCCTTTCAGGGGCTTACGTTGATAGTAATATTCTGCTTTAAACCTGATCATACATTCTCCCTCTTATTATCCCAGCTCTCGGGGGCATCGTGGAGTCATGAATTAAAGCAGGAGGCCTAATTAGATCCTATTGTGGTGACTAAATATGACTTGGTCTGCAGCAAAAGCATAGAGAATGCAACTCTCCCACTTGTTTTGGCTTGTAGGTATAGCTGAATCAAAGCGGTTTAGAGTTCCATACTTTTCATAGCAAAATCTGAAAGAGAGGCTGTGGTGCAATTATAGTATTTGCCCAAGGTTAATATTTTCTCCTTCTTTGTGCAAATCTGGATACATACACTTCATCTGGTTAAATAGTAAATAGAATATATATATTCTATATATAACACCATAATATATATGGTTTTATACACACACACACACACACACACACACACACACACACACACACACACACACACACACACACACACACACACACACACACACACACACACACACACACGAAAAGGACAAGATTCTATTTGCTATGATCTAGACGGGTTTTACAAGTGTTTGGACAACTGCATACGGCTATGGCAATGGCTCAAGGTTTTATCATAAGAACGTTTCATTTGTAGCATATGTTTCTTTGAAGCGGATGTGAATTTGCAGGCTGATAGTGTCTCTGGGCAATTTTCGACTCCAAAATGTTTGTCATCCAATCAAAGAACAAGATTATTTAGATAACCGATTCCCCCCCCCCCCCATACACACCCACAGGAGTAAGTGCAGCTGAGGGAAACAAATGTTGAATAATCTCATGTGATGAGGAATCTCCCACATCTCCTGAGACAGAACTCACCATGTTTCAGCCCTGGAACTGCTTTCTGTTGCTTTCTTTGGCCCCAGAACCCCTGGACGTGCATTAAAGAGAATTAGAGAAAGATTCTTCAGCTTCAAAGGGGCATAAGTCACCCAAAGTTGATGGATTTATTTCAGCATCCTACACAGTGATCATGCAACAGTTCATGTTGCGTTACTTTCTAGTGTACGTGGGATGAAACATGATGAGCATGTTTGCACGGTGGCTATCCAAGGTAGAGACTTCAATCATTTTTTTCTTTTTTTAATTTGTGTTAAACATTTTCCATGCACATAAAGTAGGTAAATAAGTACATAAGAAAAAAGAGCTTATAGCTCCAACCCACATCCCATCTGCTCCTAAAACCCTACACAATCACAATAGAAGTATGTTCCCTGACAGAGGTCAGTATGTATGATATTTCTTTAGTTTCTTTTTCCAAGTCTTCTCTTACAAAAATGTATGAATAAATTCTAGTCATCTGTAAAATCAATTTCTAATTTCTTTTTCTTCACTGTATTAAAATGACCAAAGGCATAGATGACCATTTGGATGTCATTTCAATCTGGGCTGTTAATAATAAATATGAATTACGAATTTATTTTCCTGTTTTACATCATGCTTGACCTATCTTACAGGAACAATAAATGGATTTCATGGGAGCTCTTGTCCTGTTAACCTTTTTATTATTATCATAATTACATCTATTCAAAGGCAAATATTGTTCCGGTAGACCAACCAAATATGATAATCAGCTTGTCCTCACTCAGTCAGCAATTATTCTTTTGCATGATACATTTTTCTTTATACAGCTGATGTTTTACAGCATTGCACATCATTTCAAAGGAACTTTTTCTTGGATTAATTGGTATGCAAAATTTAATTTCTTGGCTAAATATATACTTCCACTTGTCCGTTGTGACATTACAATTCAAATCCTTTTCCCATGCTTATCTAAATTTCTGTTTCACAGTGGATTTTGTTACTGATAGATTGCCATAATATTGAGGAAACCAGTCTCGAGTTTTAGCTGTACAGTATTACTAAAACTTCTTTCAGATCTAGGCAACTGTCTGTCTATCTGCTTTTTCCTAGTATGAAATGTCCACCATGTTAATATTCCAGTATAAGAGGTTTAGCCCCTCCCATTTTAGCCCATAATTCATCATAATCCTAAAAGTGACTGCCTTTTAAGAGTTCAACCCGTATTCAACCTATGTGGATTGAAGTCTGGGTAGTGAACTGTTCTGTAGGAGAATATTCCCTTGAGAAAGAATTATTTGAAATGTGTCGGAAACATCACTAACAGCGCAATCCTATCCAATTTACACCACCGGTGTAACCAGCAGGGGAGGGCAGGGCGGGAGGCTTTGGAGGGGAGGGGAGATTTAAATCCCCTTTGAATCCCCCTTTGGAGGGGATTTGAATCCCCTTTCTGTTCTGGGGCCTCCTGTTCTCGCTGCACCACTGGTTATACCAGTGATGTAAGTTGGATAGGAATGCGCTGTAAAGGAATACATCATTTTGGGCAGCTGCTCTTTTTTCTTTTGGGGAGATGCCAAAGAGGTGACACCTCTGGGTCTTTTCCCCCTAATTCTCCATAGTGCGTAATTTGCATATTCCTGGTGTGTCGTTTGCATATTCTTCCCTATTTCTCCTTTTATTTATTTATTTTATTTATTTACAGTATTTTTATCCCGCCTTTCTCCCCAAAGGGACCCAAGGCGGCTTACAACAAAAAAGAAAATACAATACAAAAAATACAATACAAAAAATAATCACATTTTAAAACAGTAAAAAAACAATTAATGAAAATTAAGAAAAACAATATCTAGCTTCCTGGTTGTTTCCTGTGTCTCTTTTAGATTGTGAGGCCTTTAGGATAGGGAAACCATCTTCACACCTTTCTACTTTAAGAACTCTTGTTTAAAAGAGGTTTATAGATACACTGAATAAATAAATAAAATTAATAAACATATGAGTATTTGATATATGCATTTCCACCATCTGTAACTCTTTGAAAACTTTTTTGTAAGAAATAGGGAACACGGGTTTAGATGCCATGTTAGAAAATGTATTTAACAGAACACAAAACACACAACGTTTCGTCCACTTCTGTGGACATCTTCTGGTGTACAGCAGCACCGTGCTAGCAAGATGTAAAATGCACTGGGTGCCACTGAAGAAGGCTTTAACTGTCAACAGTAACAGAAGAATGGAATCTTGGTGGTGACCTGAAATAACCCTGCAAGGATGTAGCTCAGAGGTGCCTGAGGCCATGCTGTAACTGCTAGGAGTGCTCTTTCTTATGTAATATGGGAAGCCAGATTTTATCTATGAAAGACAGTTCATGTTGTCTGTTCATGAGATCTTGTTTTTTTCGTCTGCTTATTTGTGTTGCTTCATGGTTAAATCTTTGTCTATTCTCAGAAACATTGAATAAACACTTTGTCTTCTCAAATTGAATAGTATGACCTGTATTTTTTGCGTGGTCTGATCGTTCTGCTTGAAGCAATCTGGTGGCTCTCTCGTGCTCTGGTGGCAATCAGGCGTTTAATAGTGCCTATATAATCCTTCCCACACTCACATGGGATGCTGTAGACCCCAGGATTCGACAGAGGGGGTCTCAGATCTTTGGGGTTGCGAAGTAGTTGTTCCACTTTAACTGTTGGTTTAAAAATCTTTGAAAACTGTTTCTTAAACCTTTGCTGTTATGCACAAACTTGCTAGCCTTTCTCCTCTGGGGCTTGGCACTGTGGTCTCTTAACTCTTCTTTGGATGTCTTTCTTCCCTCTGAGGCATCTCTCACCAGATTAGTTTGTTCCAGAAACCCTTCGTCTTGAAGAGCAAAAATTGCAAAATGATAGCAGACAGGTTCATCCTCCCAGGGTTTTTACTAAGCATTCATTGGCTAGAGATGTATCAGGAGATAAGCAGATATAGTAGCTTTCAAACCTTGTCCTGCAGAGCTAGGGATGAAATCCTGGCTTCTTAATACTGTATTGTGTAGTGCAGGGGTTCTCAACCTTTGGAGGCCCGGGTACCCCCTTATCATGGTCCAATTTTCTGAAGTACCCCCTGCTAATTAACTGCTAATTAATTGGATTAATCTATTAATTAATTAGGTAATTAATCATTAAGTAAAAAAGTACTAAAACAATTTTAAATGTGAAAAATGTCTTATTTAACTGTGTGTGTGTGTCAGTGTGTGTGAGAGAGAGACCGAGACAGAGAGAGACAGAGAGACATATGCAAGGATGAAGGATCTTTTTTTTTCTCCAAGTCACACTTCCCAATATCAGCTCCTCCCTCCCCCACCCCACCAAAGTACATTTTCCAAAGTACAAAAATAAGCCCAAAACCAAAATCAGAGATACAGAAGGGCTCCGAAAATAATTACAATTTAAAATCCATGTTAATTAACTGCTGATGGGGCAGATAAGGGGCAGGGCTTGGCGTACTCCCAGCAAAAGGTCTGCGTACCCCTAGGGGTACCCGTATCACAGGTTGAGAACCCCTGGTGTAGTGGACAAGGAAAAAACATAGGAAGCCTGAGGTGCTGTCACAATCTTTGGGCCCTAGTGTAGTCCCCAGATGATGAAGATGATGACGACTGCTAATTAATATAGCACTTTGATATGCAAAGTTCTTTACAAACTTTATTATGCTGACTCATTGCATAGAGACCTGAGGTAGAGACATACCGTATTGTCCCGAGTATAAGACGCATCACACCCTTAAAGTTTGGTAAAAAACTTTAATTAAATCACTGGCATTAAATATATGGAGCTTACTCTCAGGAAAGTGTGCACAGGATTGTGTGTGTGTGTGTGTGTGTGTGTGTGCTCTTTACAAAGAAAAGGGCAGAGAAGAAGGAGCCCGCTGCATCTCGGAGTTGCAAACGGAGCTGGAGCTGTGCTGCAAAGCTCAGCTAGCTGCGATAATCACCCGAGAATCACTTCAATTAGCTGCTTTGAAGACAACGCTTTCTCCTCTTAGCCTCCGCTTCTTCCAGCAATGTCTCTTTTATTTTTTGCAACAGTGCGAGTATACGACGCACCTCTAGTTAAAAAAGTTAAATTAGGGTAAAAAAGTGTGTTTTATACTCGGGACAATACGGTACATACAGTATATACATATTTGAGGCTCTCATGTCACTTTCCTGATATCCCATGAATCCAAGGAACCTCATAAAGTTTTGCAAGAATCAGCACCTACTCGCTCAACTGCTGCAACCACCTGAAAGCTTTCTGGGATGTCCAGTGGCTGAGTCTTTCTACTGCCTTGCTAAGATCCCTTTTCCCTGTTGACTCCTTATTCTCAATCATCTCAAGTGAATCAATGGAATGTGGCCTCTGACAAAATATTTGTATGTTTGAAGAGGGCGAGCAGAAGCGGCCCTACACTAACGTGTGGGAGGGGGCAGCCGCCGCAACACCCCTACAGGACGCCACATGCCCTGCCCCTGGGGGCATGACATCATCGTTGCGCACCGCCATGGCGCGGAAACACATACACACACACAGTGCTTTTTGGCTCCTTTTTTGAGCCAAACAGCACCAGGGAGGCTGGGAGGGCCCAACTTGCAGCCGAGAATGGCTGCGAAGAGGAGCCCGTGGCGGGGGGGGGATGGATCTGGCGGCAGGTGCACCCCCTGCAACCCGCCGCTTGGGGCCCACCGCCCCAACCGCCCCCACCATAACGGTGTCTCTGAGGGCGAGTTTTATATAGGTGTATATTACTGTAAGGTAAAGGTAAAGGTATCCCTTGACAATTAAGTCCAGTCGTGTCCGACTCTAGGGAGTCTAGGGAACTGCCAACCTAGCAGTTCCAAAGCATGTTAATGTGAGTAGATAAATAGGTACCGCTTGCAGGAAGGTAAACAGTGCTCCGTGTTCCAGCCGCATGCTATGCGCTGCGGCAAGGAGAGTCATGCCGGCCACATGACGACGGAGACGTCTTCGGACAACGCTGGCTCTTCGGCTTTGAAATGGGGATGAGCACCACACCCTAGAGTCGGACACGACTGGACTTCATTGTCAGGGGTCACCTTTAAAGGTAAAGGTATCCCTTGACAATTAAGTCCAGTCGTGTCCGACTCTAGGGAGCGGTGCTCATCTCCGTTTCAAAGCCGAAGAGCCAGCGCTGTCCAAAGACGTTTCCATGGTCATGTGGCCGGCATGACTCAACACCGAGGCGCACGGAACGCTGTAACCGTCCCACTGATGCAGTACCTATTAATCTACTTGCAATTTCTTGCTTTCGAACTGCTAGGTTGGCAGGAGCCGTAGCACAGATTCGAACTGCCGACCTTTCGATCTAAATATAGGTCCTTGCCCCGGCTGCTAATGGACATCTCCTCACCGAAACCAACTAGATTCAAATACATGAAAGGGCAAGGGAAACCCACCCCCAACATATACACAACCATTTTTCTTTCCCATATGTGCCTTTGCTTATTATGTGCTGACAGTTTTGTCGCTGTTGTAGGAAGGCAAATCTCATGATCCACGTTTTGCCAGATAGATGTCAAGTCGTTCAATTAGGTAACATCTAAGCCCTACCAAGTGGACATTTTACATCAGCAGCCCCCCTCCCCCCAGAGCCTTTGTGAGTCACCACTGCAACCAAAAAGAGCTGGGAGTCACCGACTGTCCAGCTGCCAAGGTGAGGAGAAGCACCGTTCCCTAAAGTTGAAAATATCTGGCACTTCCTGGCCTTCGTTGCTAGGTAGCACACTTTGAACAGAGCCGGGGTTATTTCCTCAATTTACAGAACTTTACAGAGCAGCAGTTGCAGCATTAGGTAATGACATATAATGGCGGCGGGGGAGATTTTTTTATCATTGTCCCTCCAGAGCCTTCAGCAGGCACCGATGCCTCTTTTTTGTGTTTTAACCATCTTATATAAGATTGTCAGCAACAAGGTCTGTTGTTAGTGGACCTGTGCAGAACCCCTCTGAGAAACTTCACTTATCTTATAGAAACTTGTTTGAATTTTCTTGAAAATCCTCAGATGCTTCTTCTTGGGTGGAACTCTGAATATCACTTCTCTTTTCACTAAAAGCCCAATCCTACCATAAGAACATCAGAAGAGCCCTGCTGGATCAGGCCAAAGGCCCATCTAGTCCAGCTTCCTGTATCACATAGTGGCCCCACCAGATGCCTCAGGGAGCACACAAGACAACAAGATACCTGTCTTCTGCTGTCACTCCCTTGCAACCTGGCATACAGACAAAACCTACTTCTAAGCCAGGAGTTTGCTTATGGTTTGTAACCTGTGATGAACTTTTCCTCCATGAATCTATCCAAAAAACCCTTTTAAAGTAGGCTTGACAGATTTTTGAGCCCTTAAACCGGGACACGCCCCCCCACAATTAATTAATTAATTAATTTAAAAAAATAATTAAAAATTAATTTAAAAATAATAATATCAATTTAATATTAATAAGTGAAGAGCCTGGGCGAGAGAGGGCCGAGCGCGGCGCCAGAGGCACCGATCCGACCGAGCGTGGCCCCACGATCTCGGCCGGCTGATCGGCCTGCTCTCGCCTGGGAGAGCAGGACGAGCGGCCGGCTGAGATTGTGGGGCCACGCTCAGCCAGATCGGTGCCTCCGGTTCGCCTGCTCCCTCGCTAGCTCCGAGCCGGTGGGAGAGCGGGCGAACGACAGCCTGCCCATGCCACACGAGCCTCCAGAGGAGGGTCACGCAGCATGGGCAGGCTGTCGTTAGCCCGCTCCCCCGCTGACTCCGTGCCGGCGAGAGAGTGGGCGAACAACGCGGACTACCACTTACCCGCTCGCCGCCACTGTCTCCATGTTGAATGGAGAAAATTATCCAGGCGCCAGCACCTTGACTTGCGAAATCTCGCGAGATTCAAGATGTCGGCACCCAAATCTCGGGAGGGCATTATGCCCTCATGAGATTTGGGTGCTGACATCTTGGATCTCGCGAGATTTCACGGGCCAAAATGGCGGCACCTGGGTAAGTTTCTCCATTCAACATGGAGACGGCGGCTGCGGCCTTACCAGTTGCCCCAGAAAAATGGGCCAGGACAAAACGGGAATGGAGGGCCATTTTCCCGGACTGTCCCAGTTTTTCCGGGATGTCTGGCAAGCCTATTTTCAAGGCATCTAGGCCAGGTGCCATCACCACATCCTGTGGCAAGGAGTTCCACAAACTAATTACACACTGGGTAAAGAAATATTTTCTTTTGTCTGTTTTAATACTCCCTCCACTCAATTTGAGTGGATGTCCCCTAGTTATAATGTTGTGCGAGAGGGAGAAGAATTTCCCTCTATCCACTCTCTCCATCCCATGCATAATTTCCCTTCCCTTTCTGGCTCATAACCTGGCTCAAGATTCTCCAGAGCCACTGCCGTCGTGTTAAGGCCACAGATTTGTTAGCCATTCATTTCCTCCCATTCCTCAAATGGGAAGAAGAGCATTTAGTTGTACCGTGACTAGTTGAGCACATGTGCTTGCAGAAATGGCTTGGGTGTTAGATATGATGTAATGGTACTATTAATGCCCATACCGCATTTCATTGTCACTGCATAGGAACCCTGGAATGTAGGAAATGCAATTAAATTCCTCACAAACACTAGTTCAGATTTCATTAAAAGATAACACTTTGCAATGTTATTTTGTACAGAAGAATAAGAGCAGAGGGAATTTCTCTGAACTCAACAACTTGCAATTCTCCAGATCCCCACTTAAGAGGGTGTAAATGCCCATATAAAAAGCTATTTATGGGGCTGGGCAACTGAGAATAATTGCAGATGTGATGCTTGGTGTTCATTGATTTGTTCAAAAAATTCACTATATTCCAGAGGTTATGGGAGCCTATAGAGTCTTCTGTGCTGGCCTTGCATTATTTAGGCTCATTTGTGATGATGTTTGGAAAGTGATTCTTTGTTTGAGGTTATTGCTCTATTTTTGTTTTTATGTACATGCGATTTAGGTTCAGATTTCATCACTGCATGATATATTCATTTCATATCTGCATGATATATTAATGATGTAGATGCGCATCTAGGTGCACATTCCCCATCCAGACTGCAATGCTCTTCTAAACCCTATTTGAACTATCTAGGAGTGCTACCAGCTGTCATTTATGAGTCTTTTCCTTCAGGTCTAACTGGACCGCAGCAGCTGTTGTCATTGGCAGGTTGGGTGATATAGCACTGTTTTTTAATTCATTGTGCTATGAAAACCTCTTTGTGAAGTTCTTCATTGAAAAGCAGTATACAAATATTTTAAATCATAATTTAAATCATAACAAAATAACACTGAACTGGCAGAGGTGGTATCAGGGGTCAGCCAGCCAATGCACAACAGAGGTCCCACCTGACCAGGCTGGGTCCTGAGCCCTCAGTTCCAGGAGCAGTGATATCAGTGGGTGGGGCTATCAGGTGGGGGGCACTATGGGGGTTGGGGTTGGGTACAGGGCTTTGTCCCAAGACCCCATCAACCTGGCATTAACACTGCTGATTGGCTGAACAGTGTTGTGTAGTATTTGTAGACCTAATGAGAGAAAGCAATGCTCAAAACAGCAGATATCATTTGGAGGGAGACAGTAATCTTTCAACTTCAGAAGGCTGCTTTGTGCTGCTTTGTTGTTGTTCAGTCGTTAAGTCATGTCCAACCCTTCGTGATCCCATGAACCATATCCCGCCAGGCCTTCCTGTCCTCCACTATCTTCCTGAGTTCGCTCATTTTCATGTTCGTTGCATCGGTGATGCTGTCTAACCATCTCATCCTTTGCCTTCCCCTTCTCCTTTTGCCTTCAGTCTTTCCCAGCATCAGAGTCTTCTCCAGAGAGTCCTCTTTTTGCATTAGGTGGCCAAAATATTTGAGCTTCAGCCTCAGTACCTGTCCTTCCAGGGAACAGTCAGGGTTGATTTCATTTAGGATTGACTGATTTGATCTCCTAGCAGTCCAAGGGACTCTCAGAAGTCTTCTCCAGCACCACAGTTCAAAAGCATCTATTCTTCGGCGCTCAGCCTTCCTTATGGTCCAACTCTCGCAACCATACATTGCTACTGGGAACACCATCGCCCTGACTATACGAACTTTTGTTGGCATGGTGATATCTCTGCTTTTTATTATGCTGTCTAAGTTTGCCATAGCTTTCCTTCCAAGGAGTAAACGTCTTTTAATTTCATGGCTGCTGTCTCCGTCTGCAGTGATCTTGGAGCCCAAAAAAGTAAAATCTGTTACTGCTTCCATTTCTGCCCCTTCTATTTGCCAGGAATTGATGGGACCCGATGCCATGATCTTAGTTTTATTAATGTTGAGTTTCAAGCCAACTTTTGCACTCTCCTCTTTCACCCTCATCAAGAGGCTCTTTAGTTCTTCTTCACTTTCTGCCATTAGGGTGGTATCGTCTGCATATCTGAGGTTGTTGATATTTCTCCCGGCAATCTTGATTCCGGCTTGCGATTCATTCAGCCCTGCATTTCTCATAATGTATGTGCTGCTACTATGTCTCTATTTAAACTCATGCATACATATGAACACACACACACGCCTCAGTGTTTAGAAGGATTAGCCCAGGGTATCTTAAACTCTAATCCCTTAGAGTATAACACAAAATGGAAAACTAGTCACAATAGCTTAAGGATGCTCAAACCTAGATTAACAACTGTTACTAAAATAACAGTTTCCTGCAAGGGGCACATGAATGTGCATGATGGCCCTTGTAACAACTAAAAATAAAACAACCAGATCTGGTCTTGCCATTTTGCTCTTCAAGAAAGAAGATTCTAGAGATAGTAGCAATTAGAGATTTATTTTGCGGGGGTGGGGGAAAGAGAAGGATCTCTGTTAGAAAGCAAGAGACTGAGCTGTGACAGATGGTGTTATTCTGGAAAAGAAATTCGGTTTTAATTAAGGTTTTAATAGTGTGAACCAGATGTTCATCCTGTACTTTATCTTTGAAAAGAATTGGGAGGATGCCAAGAAGATACATGTGTGCATCACAGATCTTGCACCACAGGTTTTGCCTTGACTGGGGATCTCTTCGGAACTATCCTTTGTCATTTACATGAATGGAAAGAACGTTCCAGCAAAGGAAAGGATGAAGTTAGCTGGGCATCTGGATTTCCACTGAAAGTGTACTGGCTTTGTTATCTAACAATGTTCATCTGGTGTGAGCAAAATTCTCCCATAGAATTTGAGGACAAAGCCAAATCAGCTGGATTCCTCTTCGGTTCCCCAAACACCATGTGAGAATTTCAGGTAAAGATAGGAGAGGCTCGGTCAGAGGATACTTTGTCCATTGGCCTCTTTTCACATGTTTGCAGGGCTTTGTCCACCTACCTCCCTGCACACTGGGATTTTTTAGTTTATTCGCAGGGGAGCAGAGGACTAGTCATCCGAAGACCCCTCTACATGTGCAGCCGGCCAGGCTCCAGTGGTGGAGATGACGAAGAAGAGACGATGGCAGCCGGCGGCAACGACAGCGGCGGTGGCAGCGGCAGAATGGTGGCAGAATGGTGGCAGTGGCGGCAGCAGCGGGACAGGGAAGTAAATAAATAAATAAATCTGTAAGTAAATAAATAAATAAATAAATAAATAAAATTTTCGGTTGCGCCCACACATTTTTATTTGATTTAATTAATTAATTAATTAATTAATTAATTGTTGGGGGTGTCCCAGTTTAGACCGGGAACTACCTTTAATGGTGTAGTGGTTTGGGAGTCGGACTTAGACCTGGAAGATCCAGGTTCAAATCCCCGCTCAGCCACGAAGCTTCCTGGGTGACCTTGGGCCAGTCACTATCTCTCAGTTTCACCTACCTCACAGAGTTGTTGTGAGGACAAAAAGGAAGGGAGGAAATATGTACACCACTCTGAGCTCCTTGGAGGAAGGGTGGTATAAAAATGTGAATAAATAAATAAATAAATAATGCTCAAAAGAAGGGGAGAACAGTTCTGTTGAAGGAAGCCCCCCTTGGGGACAGCTAACAGAGACCCTCTCATCAGTGCATCAATCTTCTCCCTTGAGGGAGACGGGGAGGAGGTGCCATGGGCCCTGCTGTTTATATTACCGTAGGCATGCCTACTCAGATGTAAGTCCCATTGTGTTCAGTGGGGTTTTCTCCCAGGAAAGTGTGCATAGGTGTGTATACATACATGTAATTATGTTTGAACTGAAATCTCTGTCTGCTTCTCTGAGTGTGGGTGTGAAGGCCACTTAGGTGATACCATCCCCATGTGCTTGCTTCAGGGCACAATCCTGTGCTGACTTGCTCAGAAGCAAGCCCCAAGGAGTGGCCAGAGGCTTGCTCCCCACGTGAACAAGTCAGCCCTCCATGTAAACAACACAGTAAGCAAGAAGTGTGCAAATTCTGCTGTCACTTGCAGGGCAGGAGCAGGCAGTTTACTGCCCTCAGGAGAGCAAACCCTCAGGGGGAAACCCCCATCCCTTTTGGTAGGCAAGTGCTGCTGGGATACATGCAGACACAGGAAGCTGAATGATGACTGGCAGCACTGGAGGAGGGATTAATGCACGTTTTGCCACAAAGAATCCCTTGGATCAGAGCTAACATGCGGTTGCAAATTCCATGGATGGATGTGACTCATGGATGTATTTTCCCATGGAATAACTGCATGTCTAGTGGACATACAAAACAAAAAAATAATAATTTTAAATTCTTCATTGTTTTCCTGCCAGTGTTTTCCTGCCATTTATTCCTATTTTGAAATGTGTTATACTTCATTTAAAGATCTGGTTCATTTAATTCCAAACTCTTGGAGTGGGTTGCAACAGTTCAAAACAAATGCATAAACTCTGAAAAATGGAATTTAAAATATCCCAGATAAATAGAAAATATAGTCTCTGCATGCCTCCTCAGAAGTAAGCCCCAATGAGTTCAGTAGGGCTTTGTTGTTGTTGTTGTTGTTCAGTCGTTAAGTCGTGTCCGACCCTTCGTGATCCCATGAACCATATCCCGCCAGGCCTTCCTGTCCTCCACTATCTTCCTGAGTTCGCTCATGTTCGTTGCATCGGTGATACTGTCCAACCATCTCATCCTTTGCCTTCCCCTTCTCCTTTTGCCTTCAATCTTTCCCAGCATCAGAGTCTTCTCCAGAGAGTCCTCTCTTCGCATTATGCTGAAACTCAAATATTCGCAAAATATTTGAGTTTCAGCCTCAGTACCTGTCCTTCCAGGGAACAGTCAGGGTTGATTTCATTTAGGATTGACTGATTTGATCTCCTAGCAGTCCAAGGGACTTTCAGGAGTCTTCTCCAGCACCACAGTTCGAAAGCATCTATTCTTCGGCGCTCAGCCTTCCTTATGGTCCAACTCTCTCAACCATACATTGCTATCAGTAGGGCTTACACCCTGGTAAATTTGCATTGGGTTGTAGCCTTAAGTAACATGAGGTACATACTGTCTCTGAGGCAGCCCATGGGGGAAGATAGTGGCCTACCCTAGACATTAATTATGTCCCTAAGCAAACTTCCCAGGTGGCCTCATGCTGAGCCTGGTCTTTCTATTCAAGTTCCTTTGAAAATTATTTCAGAGGCAACACTTGAGCATTGCTGCTGCTGACATCACAACTCCTGCTTTAGGAGAAGTCCTGGAACTGCACTCCTTCCTCCCTGCTCCCCCTAGACCAGAGGTTCCCAACCTTTTTCAGTGGCGTACCACATTTGCAGCCCCCGACATAGCCACATACCACCAGTGCCAATGACGTCATCGGGACTTCCGGGTTCACGGCTGCACCGGAGCACAGAAAGATGCAGGTAAGGAGCAAGGGTGGGTGGGACGGCCCTTCTCCTCTTGGAAAGCCCGTTTGCTCGAGCTCTGCCGGCTTGGCAGAGCTCAAGCAGCTGCTTTTTGGCCTCTGCATGGCACAGAGCGGCATGGGGCTGCCATCTTGGCCGCTGCGCGCCTGCGTACCACCAGCCTGTGGTCCACGTACCACTAGTGGTACGTGGACCACAGGTTGGGAACCTCTGCCCTAGACTACACCCCTGCTACCTAAATACCTTCTCCTGAAACAATTCCTCACCAATTTTGAATATCGTAATATATTTTCTTAAGGGGTTGTGGGCTTCCTTCCCCAGGACTGGCATTCAGTTTTCCCATTTTGAAGGGGAGAGATTTGGCATTAACAGGTTCCCCACAGCAAGATTTGCATCCCTTAAACAAGATTGCTTTTCTTCTCTCAGCTCATCAGCATAGTGAACCTGCCAATGGTCGATCCAGCCCAGTATTGTCTATTCCAGCTGGTGTAAGATCTCTGTAAGATCTCAGGTCTTTCTCAACACAACTGCCTCTTTAACTGGATAAGGTGGAGACTGAGCTCAGTAGACTTGCTTCGAGGAGCAAAGCATATGCTGGACCTCCCCATGATGCGACCTCCCCGACTGTTGCCTAATGCTACCAAACATCCAAGGCTTTTTATGAGGTTTTGTGTCTGTGTAATAAAATGGTTTTGAAGACTGATTTCAATTACACTGAAGTCATATTTTGTAGAACGACTGAGGAGGGGGAAAATGCATAAAGAAGAAACGTGTTCTCTCTGATGGAAGCTGCTTCTGGTTTTGCCCCCTCCCATCTTTTGTCTGAATTTTAACTGAAGGACAGGAGGTAGCATTTGGCATATGGAAAAGGAGAAGCTCTTCCAGGGAGGCTCTTCTTTTTCTTCCGAGATTTGAGAGCATTTTCTGTTCTATCCTTCAGGTATTTTTTTTCTTTTTCAATACAGATGATGCCTGGATAAAAACAAGCAATCATTTCACAACCTTGCAGAAGCTGTTTTCAGAGGTAGCGTTGGGGATCCAGGAAATCAGAGAAGCCAATGCTCTCTGAGTCATGCCGAAGCAGCTTCTGTCCTGCTATGTTTTTTCTCCTGCAAGCCAAAATCAATAGATTTAACATTTGTATTTCATTACATGAGAATGGAAATGTCAATGTTTCAGGCTAGGAGGATCCCTCCATCTTGGAATAGATCTTGTCATAGTTAGCTGGCCGGGGGGAGGGGAGCTAGCTGGGCTGTGGGTTGATCAATGGTGGCCATTCTCAGATCTTCACCTGAGGCTTCTCTGATGCTCTGAGAGGGCAGCATATCCAGACCAAGAATGCTGAAAGGCTCACATGAGCCTCACATACACAGCCAAATGACACTAGGGTAAGTGTCAACGAATCGCTGAATCGTTGTCTGGAGGCAGTTGGGAGCTGGATGGGGGCAAATAAGCTGAAATTAAATCCTGATAAGACAGAGGTTCTTCTGGTCCAGAAGTCTACGACTCAGGTACTGGATCATCATCCTGCTCTGAATGGGGTTGTACTCCTGAAGGAGCAGGTCTGTAGCTTGGGGGTTCTCCTGGATGCGCAGCTGCTCCTGGATTCCCAGGTGGCGGCTGTGGCCAGGGGGGCTTTTGCCCAGCTTCAGCTGGTGCGCCAGCTGCAACCATACTTGGATTGTGCAGACCTGGCCACAGTGACCCATGCCCTAGTGACATCTAGACTAGATTACTGCAATGCGCTCTACGTGGGGCTGCCTTTGAAGACTGTTCGGAAACTGCAACTAGTGCAGAATGCGGCGGCCCGGGTGGTTGCTGGGGCCTGTCGGTTCGACTCAGTCGGACCGTTGCTTCGGCGGCTACACTGGCTGCCGGTTCGTTTCCGGGCACAATTCAAAGTGCTAGTTTTGACTTTTAAAGCCCTTAACGGCTCGGGTCCAGGGTATTTGAGGGACCGCCTCCTTCCTTATAATCCGACCCATACTCTGAGGTCATCAGGGGGGGCCCTGTTAACTGTGCCGCCATTGACGGAGGTGAGGGGGATGGCAGCGCGGAATAGGGCCTTCTCGGCAGTGGCGCCCCAATTGTGGAATTCCCTCCCCCTGGAATTGAGAACGGCTCCCTCCTTAGAGACCTTTCGGCAGGGCCTTAAGACATTTTTATTTAGATCAGCATTTGATGTCTGACATGGCGGGCTGGCTTTTTGATAGATGGCTTTTGATAGATGTAAATGTGGATGTCCCACTGGGGCTGTTTGTTTTAATTATTTTAATTGTTTTAATTCTTGATTTTAAATGTATAGATGTATTTTAATGTTTTTATTGTAAGCCACCTTGGTTGCCCTTGTGGGAGAAAGGCGGGGTATAAATTCTATAAACAACAACAACAACAACAACAAGTGAGCCTTACCAGCATTACTGATCCTTGCCTGCAAAACTCTCCACCTGCTGGCTCCCTCTCATCTTTTTGCCCTTATTGTCTGATACGTTGTGTTATTTATTATTTGTATAGTGCCATCCCTGTCTCAAAGGCTTACAATCTAAAATCAACACAAGGGGGGACAAAAGAGGAAGGGGAAGGAAGTGGACGCAGCAGGGAAAGAATATGGGAAGGAATATGCAGTAGTCATGTATGCTTACTTCGGCTTTGTTGCAGTGAAGTATGGGGACCAGGGGAATTGGCAAAAGGGTTCCTGAAAGCCTTTCAATATGCCAAATGCTGTCTCATATCCTAGTTTAGGGTTTCCTCAACCAGTGGTACTTCGGTGGACTGCTGGTGGTACTCGGACGGACCATCGGACTGCCGGAACCCTGGTCTAATGCTGGGCTTTTGGCAGCGTGTTTTCACTCCCGAGAGGCTCCTACCTTTGGCCGAGCTTCTCGGGAATGCTAAGACGGGCCCTCGCACCTGCACAGAGCCTCTTACCTGTGTTTTCTGGCCTCCGAAAAACTGAAAACCCGGAAGTAACTGGTGATGATGTCATCATCAGTCACTTCCGGTGGTACACAGCAGGAGAGTGGCACCAGAGGGGAGAACCCCTGTCTTAGTTAAAAGATGGGGACGGACGAACATTAAAAAAGTGGTTTTAGAGGAAGGATTTAAAAGATATAAGGAAGGTGGCATCACAAAGGCATTATGGGAGGCAGTTCTGGGTATCCAAACAGAAGGGTGGAGATGTTTGACAAAGCGAGACAGCTGAGGGCAGCGGAGCTGGATGAGCAAAGGTCCCAGACGGCGATGTGTCTGGATATCAGAGCAAAGGTGGGGAGGGCCATAGAGGGTCAGGACAAGAAACGTATTCAGGATTCAGGAGCACATAAGAAGTCAGTGTAAGAATTTAAGGAGGGGCATGACCTGGTCAGAGCGATGAGGGTGGGAGGTGAGTTTTGTTACCGAATGCTGGATAGAGGTGAGATAATGATGGTGAGAGAAAACTACTCATCCATGCCTAGGGCTGTCAACTCTGGCTGAAACTGTTCCTGAAGCCTTGTTTCCGCCTCTTCCCCCCCCCCCCCACACACACACATACAACATGATGTAATGGTGGCAATTCCTGGAGGCCCTGTTAAAATGTCCCAGATTGCTTTCAGTGGTTACTTGGAGATGGATGCTGATTCCTGGAGACTCCAGGCCAATCCGGGGAGGGGGGGGGAGTGCTGTGGGAACTCCATCCACGTCCTGTACATGGCCGTTATAGTTGCATAGTATGGGGAGCAAAGCTAGTCCATTGTTCGCATCCTTCCTCGTTATTTCTGTTCTAGGCAGCAGGACGGCACGAAGGTAGGAATGTCCATGGCTGTAGGTGTATAGGATGCCTGGAAGTAAGAGGTGAGCCCTGGTGCAGGTGAAAGTTTACCAGCTCATTCTTTGCATTGGTTTTGCAAATCTTATCCTATGAGCTGTTCTAGCCTATCAGCACCACTTTTGTTTGATTAGAGCAGTGTTTCCCAAACCTTTTCAACTTGTGGCTCCCTTGACCATTGGTGACCATTGGTCACGACTCCCCATTACGTTATGTTGATGGGCACTCCATGGGGCAGGAGAGGCGTGGAAAGGTCCAATTCCCATATGCATTTCATCCATTCGTCACTCCCATGGGCACTCCATGGGACGTTATGTTGATGCCAGCCAATTGCCATTGCACTGTTTTCCGAGAGGATTCACTCTGCGAGGAATCCGAGAGGATTCTGAGAGGAGTGGCACTCCGCAGCTCCCCTGGCTGATTTCCGTGGCTCCTGCGCCTTCCAGTTTGGGAACCACTAGATTAGAGTCTAAGCCTGAATGTCACAAGCATGCATGCAAGTAGCCTTACTTCTATGTAAGAGCTAGTGTTGGCAATAGGCACTGTCCCACTGGTTAACAGCTGGGCATGGAGGCCTTTGCAAGACAGAATTTTTAACTGGAAATGTGGTGTACATGATGACAGTGGAGACCAATGGCTTTCAAACTTGTCTGCCTTCAGGGAACCCTTTCTACATGGACATTTCTACTAAGAACCTGTTGGTCACCTGCCATGGTGTCACTGTGTGTTAAAGAGAATGCTGACGCATGTTCTAGAGTGCTGGATGGTTCATCAGAGAAGTTAGACGGATCTGTTGGGTCTCATCAAAATACCTGGAATGGTAGACCAGTTTTCCTGAAAGCTAGCTTGCCTACCACTACTGAACTTCCACTATAGGGGCACTCTTAATTTCTGTGCTGCATGAATTTATGTGCTAATGGGGAAGATCAGTAGTGGTAGACAAGCTAGCTTTCAGGAAAACCTGTCTACTATTACAGTACTGACATTTTCATTGTGGAACCTCTGTAAGCTTTGAAAGAAGCCCAGGCTTTCCTGGAACACAGTTGGAAAACCGGTTTAGGCAAAGCTTATCATCAAAAAGGCAAGAGAAGAGAGAAGCATCCCCCTCCTCTTTCAAGTTTCAGGAGATATTTCTCACTCCATCCTCAGGGAGTGTTATCTGCTTTTCCCACCCCCAGAACTGGTGCTCTTCTCTGTCATTGTTACCCTCCCATTTCCTTCCGCAACTACAAAGCTCTCCAAAGATCAAAGTCCTTGTGACCCTGAGTCTGCACAGCTTTTCTCTTTTGCCACTGGATGGTGGCCAGCTGGAATTTGTAAAAACAACAACAACACATGACTGGAATATGTTTAATTAATGCTCCACATTCAAAGTTTTAATAAAATGCTGGAATAGACCCGGTGCTGATTGGCTGATACCCAGTGATGGGACTCTGCTTAACCAAAACCATGGCTTTGATGTTGGCAACCGCGGGTTTTTTTTTAATGTGTTCATCCTTTCCCCTACCCCAGTCTATTTTCAAGGTTGCTGTGGCCAAACCAGTGTCAGAGAATCTTTTGAGCATGCTCTCACTTAATTTATCATCAGCCATTTATCTCCCCTTTCCTCTTTGTCTCTTTGCATTTACAAATTTGATGCTAATTCCTTGTCTGACAGCACACTTAATGAATTTGTCTCCTGGACTTGGAATAGAATTTTAAATCCTTTTCATGGAATTTTAAATCCTTTTCAGCCATTAATGTCTTATCAGTGAGTGTCTCATTGAACAAGAGGTATAATTCTCAGCTCCTGCTGTGTTAACACCAATTGAATTCAGTGCAGTTGCTTCTGACATACAAAACACAAGAGGAGGGCCTGTGCTGTGGTCTATCACTGTGGAATATTGTGCTTTGAACTAATTTTGTCTCATTCAGTGAAGAGCCTTTGCTTGCAAAGAGTTTTGGCTCCCTGAATTCAGTGTTCCGAATGGTACTATCATCATTATCATTATCCATTTGAAAACATCAGAAATTCATTTTTCAAAGAAGCAATTCCCACATTAATTTTGACATATTAGAGCCAAAGTAGACAGCTGCCAACTCAAGGACCAAACCTGGCTTACAGATGGATGCCGTTTGGACCACCACATGGAGCAGAAGGGGTCATGTCCATGTGTCCTGCTCATGTTAGAACTGACGGACAGAGCTAGTGCAGCCACTGAGAGGCTGGGGTTTGAACAAGGTGGTTCCAGTTCACATTTAATATTTGCCATTAATTCATTAGGGTGACCTTTGGCAAGCTGATCTTCTCTCAGCCTCAGTCCTCGCCTCCACCATCAGAAAGTTGGGGTTAACAATATTGGCCTACCGTAATGTTTTCCCATTCTTATGATAGCAGTGTGCTTTAAAACATTTACATTGCACATTCTAGCCTCCCTTTCTTGCCCTGTTCCATATTGTTTCTCATTGTGAACCTTATTCAAGAAGGGATTTTAATTCTATAAACTTGGCTTATTTGAAGGACTAACAAATTAGGACTGGTGCAAGACTTTGGAAAGCGGAGGTCAAAATGCAAACTCCCTCTCCTTTAAAAGTCTGGCTGCATTTCAAGTGGGTTTCAGCCTCCTTAAAAGTAGCTCCAGCTCAAAATGATGTCTGCACCCTTCCTCCACCACAACCCTGCAGTGATGTAAACTTGAGTCTATTGACTCGGAATCAAGTCGGACTCAAATTGCCTCAGTGACTTGACTCGGTCTTGACTCAGCAATTGTAAAAGACTCGAAAGATTTGACTTGAGATTTGGAGCCTTTTACATGGTTGAATTTTATTCAGGTTTAAACCCGTTTTACCCATTAAATAGATAGGGACTCACAACCAAAGACTTGGGACTTGGGGGCAAAGACTTGGGACGTGACTCGAGACATGGAGACAGTCGAGACAGTCCCCTTCCCCCGAGTAGACCTCCGGGCTGATAGTGATCGGCCCAGAACGCAGATAGGATCTGGCGGGGGCCCTGGGTTGCCCGCAGGATACTTACACAGGATTGCACTTTCAGTGAATACTTCACTGCATAAAGATGACAGGGAAAACTCACCCTATAGTGATGAATGGATGAAATGCATATGGGAATTGGACCTTTCCACGCCTCTCTTGCCCCGGGCCATGGAGATGGAGTGCCTTGTTTGCATGTACAACAGTTTTATTTATAATTCTTTCCCTCCCCCTCCCATGGTCTCAGTAGTGTTCAATGGGCTACTTTAAGGCAGCAAATAAATACATCAACATATATTGTGAACAACAACTGACTTTCCTACTTAAAAGCAATGTGTCAGCCCTAATTCTTTTCCTCACTGTGTGGAAACTGCTTCATCCTCTGATGGTTTTGCACAACTGTTGCATAACGACTGAAAAGATAAAACTTGAACAAATTAACTTTACAATGAAAGTGAAGGTGGCCACTTTTTAGAGCAATGCAAGCTCATGACAGAGCACTGAGCCATTCCTCAACCTTCCTGATTACATATATCATGAATAATACGAGAGGCATAAAAATGCATAGAGCTACATTGCTGGCATATTTATCTATACACATGTGCACACAGAGGAGGCACCTCACAAAAATAATACAAAAATAAAAAGCTGGAAACCTTGAAAGAGACTGGTAGTCCCTTGATAATGGGGAACATGGTTCAGAGTGGGAAAATGTGATTGAAGAATATAGTTGACTAACATTTGAAAATACTCCACCCACACAGTATGTTTTCCAAATCTATTGTGGTGCAAATAATGCCTCATACTCCAAATTCTCACTTGTAAACAAAAAAAAACCCCACCAAGGATGACAGTGGGTCTCTTGGAACTATGCTGTGAAAGATGTTTTCCTGAATCTGACAACTAAACTAAACTAAGTGCACAGTGCACACTACTTATATGTGTCATTGGTCCATTTCATCTGTTTGCTGTTTTTTGTTGTTGTTAGGACCTTATACTTTGCTTCCCCAATTTGATGGTCATCAAAATCTGCAATTGATCAGGTACCTCCTCCTCTGCTTTTGCTATTGAATGAGTGTTGCATTGCTTCTGATCCCATCAGGACAGAGGAGAGTCTTGAGGCTGGAGTGGGCTTCGCCAGTTCCCATCACTGATATAGGGACCAAAGTGGGCTGTTCTGATTGCACAGATTGTATAGTTGGCTTCAGGAATGGGTTTGAGGGCTGCTAGTGAAGGGGAAAGATTGAAGGCAAAAGGAGAAGGGGAAGGCAACGGATGAGATGGTTAGACAGCATCACCGATGCAACAAACATGAAAATGAGCGAACTCAGGAAGATAGTGGAGGACAGGAAGGTCTGGCGGGATATGGTTCATGGGATCACGAAGGGTCGGACACGACTTAACGACTGAACAACAAAGTGAAGGGGGAGGAAGTTTTTTCAAGGACAGTTTCTGCACTCCAACCTATGCACTATATGCCAAGCAAAAAGCAGGGGAAGTTGCTACTTGGCATATCTTTGTCCTGCTATGGTTTCATGGGAAGAACGGTCAGGGAAGGGGAAACCTTTTATGGGTTGTTAACATCTTGGCAGCTTAGGTACACCTGAAGAGGTCCATGGATGTGGATGAAACATAGTGTTATTTTTATTGTTGTTTTAGCAGTGTTTTTTAACATTGTCTTTAAAACATTAAAACATTTTTCTGACATGGCTTTTAATCCCGTTAATTTTAAATAATTGCTGGCCATGAAAGTTTCTGATCCTTTTTAAACCCATAAAGGTTGTAGTGCTGAATCAGGCTGTTACTAGAGGGTTCCTGAGTTTGAGGGATGCTTCAAACATTTTTGTCTATGTCTACCTAATAGCCTAATCCTAGCCCCCGGTTGCAATGGTGTACCACCAGGCAGTGTTTCCACTAAGCTGTGTGACCGCATGGCTGCAGAGCTCAAAACCAAGCTCTGTGTAGCTGTGTCCCAGAAGTTTCCTTGCCAAGCGTCCAGAGAAGCCAATGCAGCAGCACAGACCCCTTAGAGGGAACACTGCTACTAGGTACACGGGCATAACAAGAGCCCTGCAGTCATGGCAACCTCGCTGCTTGTGGCAGCTGCATGGCCATTAGTGCAACAGCTGAAAAGCCTCTGACAGTGCCACACAGACAGCCACCAGCAGAGAGCCAGAAAGAGGTGGGGATCAGGGCAGATTGGGGCGGGATGGGGTGAATCGCTGAATCGCAGCAGCACTGGCATCTGCCATATCCAGCCCTGGCAGGCTCCTCAGAGCTACACCAGCAAAAGAGCTGACACAGATATGAGAAGTTCCATTGGAGATCATGTCTGGCTTTGCTGAGTCATCTTCTAGTACTCCAGGTTCATCTTCTGACTGGAAAGAAACCCCTGTAGCAGGGATGTGGATCGAGTCTCTAAGTCTCGAGAAGTCCCAAGTCTCTGGGTCCAAGTCTCAAGTCAAGTCCCAAGTCTTTGCCCCCAAGTCCCAAGTCTTTGGTTGCAAGTTGTGAGTCCCTATCTATTTAATGGGGAAACGGGTTTAAACCTGAATAAAATTGGACGTCGTAAAAGGCTCAAAGTCTCGTCGAGTCTTTTGAGTCTTTTACAATCACCGAGTCAAGTAATTGACACGACTTGAGTCTAACCCTTTAGTTCCTTTCTAGTTGTAGAGAGCCAATGCCTTATCATCATCAAAGAACCATGATACACAACACAAGCAGAACACCCCATAGCAGTGTGCTCACTACCAAAATGAAAGCAAAGAAATACAACCAATAGACTTTACACCAAATAATCTGCTAAATATATGATGGGTTTTTTTAAAGGCAGGATGAAACTTCCTTCAGTGTTGTTTTTTTTCTCCTGGATCATCCCTGGCTAATCCTAGCCAACTCCAAACTGTCTGCATCAAAATACATTGAGGAACCTACTATTTAGAACAATCCCATGATGAGATACTTTGTCTCCTTCAACTAATCCTTTCTTTCCACGCCTGCTAATTCAATTTTAAATGCTTGTGGAAAAAAAGCCAAAAGAACAGTGCTGTTCTGGAACATTTTTATTGCATTGAAAAGACAGGTGCTAGTTGTAATGTTGCATTGCAAAAGCACTGATAATTTGGGGAACTTCTATTTCTGTACCCTAATACATGATTTCCGTTCTAATTCACTAAAGAACACACACCAAAATAATTACTGCATTTCAGATCATTAATTGCCCCATCATCTTAAAAACCAACAACAAATTAATTCATCACTTTGTTCCTTTCCTCATATTCTTTGTAGAAGTTATGAAGGAGAACCAACAACCTTGTAATACTTTTAATGTGGTTTCCACTCCAGTCCTCTTCCATTCCCAGCGGAAGGAAAACCACTGGTGGTTTATACACAACAAATGTTGACTAGTGCCAAATACATTTGCGCTGCCTCTTTTATTACTGCTGCAAGCCATTCGGATCCACTCTTTACACTTCTCCAGATGCTGCAGGCCAAGAAATCTCAAAGCTTGTTCGTGGGCTGAAAGAAGAATGGCTTTGGTTGACATTTTGTTTCCTGTTTAGGCTTGTAGGTCCCGCCTCCTCTTTCCCCTTGTAGCCTTAATCAGTTTCAAGCAGGCTTCCTTGAAAGTAAGTACTGTACAGCTGAGTTTAACACGTAGGGTGACCAGATTTTCAAAACCAAAAGCAGGGCACAGAACCTGATGCGGTGATGCCGTCTTCACCCACTGATAAAGAGAGAAGGATGTGGAGCAAGGTGGGGGTGGCAGGCAGAGGGAAGAAGGTGATGCTTTTGTTAGCACCAAAAAGCGCGCGCGCGCACACACACACACACACACACACACACACACACACACACACACACACACACACACACACACACAAATCAAACAGCAAGCTTTGGAGGCCTACAGAGCTCTTCATCAAGCGAGAGAGATGGTAAGCAAAATAACAGGATGCCCCCAAAGTCTACAATTTGTAAAATCTAACAGTGGAGTTTTCTACACTGAGAAAAAAGTAGCTTTTTTCACCACCTACCGACTAGCTGCTAATAATAAAAATTAAGCTCAGTAGTTTTTTTTTTTTTAATATATAGAAAAGAGAGAGAGAAAAAATAGGATTTTTATTTTCCTTAAAGCCAGGTGTCAGGAGGAGGGGATAGCGCTATGTTTTTTAACTTTTAAATTCCCCCCCCCACATGGAAGGATTTTAATTTTAAAAATATATAATTAAGGGCAATTGATCCTACCTTGATGTGGGGGTCTGGCCTTGTGTCTCCTCCTGCTCCCATCCATTGCCTCGTGGCCTCCTGCGCAGAGAGACCTGATCCACTACTAAAACTTTCCATTTTTTAAGATGAATCCAGACCTCCAGTCAGTCCTGCATGTGTGTGTGTGTGGGGGGGGTACTTGACTCTTTGCTCTGCATGGGGGGGGCTACTATTGGCGGCACCTGCCTGTTCCACTCTCCTCCACTCTCGCCTCTCAGTCAGGACTCCATCCCAAGTCCTGTCCCCCTGACCAAGTTCCGCTCAGCGCTGCAATGATGGGGGGGGGGATGTTGTTACAGTGGGGATCCTCCTGTGATCAGCCTTGCTGTCTTCTCATTTCTGGGGCAGGACATGATGCAGAGGCAACAGTAGTGGCAGGGGGCAAGTCAGTGGAGTTGGTGGGGGTCAGGCAAGCCGCGGAACCGGGACATTGACACATTTGAGAGAAACTCATGGAACACAAGACATTTCTCAAAAACAGTGGTTCCCAACATGGAGGTGGCAAAGCAATTTCTGGGGGGTCGTGGGAGGTTGGCTGGATGGCCACACCCAAGATGGCGGCTCACTCCTCCCCCCCCCACTACAGAGAAAGAAGTGTCTGATGCTTACTTGGGGCTTGTTTGCTCACCTTGTGTTACTTTCTGCTTGCCTTTTAGCATCTCTGTTAACATTAGCTCACTCCCCCCCCCATGGGCCGCTCATGAGTACAACTTTAAAAATGTGATTTATTTTAAAAAGTGTGATTTATTAAACAGTGTAATTTATTAAAAACAATGACATCATTTCCTGCTTACTAACATCACTTCTGGCCCTAGGTCTTAGAGGGATCCCAAAAGATTGTCATTCTACAAAATGGGATCCCGGTGCTAAAAAGGTTGGGAACCACTGTTCAAAAAGGACAGGCTTGTTACAAGAAATCTGGGTTGTCTGGTCACCCTATTGAATTGGTCTTACTCCCATGAAAGAATGCATAGAATTACAATCCTATAAATGTGTTACAGTGAACACCCCCCCCCCAGCAATTTCAAAGGCTGTGTATGAAAAACCAGAATTACCAGTAATAAAGTGTTTTAATGGCATATCCACTTTGATTCCACTTATACTGTACAATATTATTTGTTTGTTTGTTTAATATAGTCCATCTTTCATTCCAGAAGGACACTCAAGATAGCGAAGTCCCTGAAAAACTGCTGCCAAGCAGTGTAATAATGAGCTAGATGGATCAATAGACGGACCGATATGGCAGTTTCATATACCTCCTCATCTAAAGCAAACACTGCTGTGCTGATAAGAGAGCGAGAAATAGACCACAGAGTGAGGAATGGAGGAACATTTTTATCTCGAATGTATACAAGGGTGACATGCAGTGATTAATGGAAGAGCGTTTGGATCACACATGTGATTTAGTCCAGACAGGACTTCTGTTTTCTCTTGGCAACCCTGTTGGTGTCGCCTGTCTCTGATTACCCACCCATTGTTGCTCTTATTGTAGACTTATTCTTTGGGCTGAAAACCACTTTGTTTCTAGTTTGTGCTGCAGCTTCCTCATGCCTCTGTCCCCATAAAACCCAGGCAACAGCAGGAGCAGGTGTTTGCACAATTCATTGCAATAATGTCGCACAGCTGTGGTGTGATCGGGCCACACAGTTTCTACAGCAATGTGCGCCCATGACCAGAAGCATGCTCGGAAGGAGAAAGACAGGAATAATAGTCCAAGAAGCAACTCACCTAATAAAAAATGTTTGTTTTAAGGAATTTTCAATAGTTATTAAATTATTGGATTTTGCTGAATAATGGTGTTAACATGATTTCATTTTAATGAACTTCTTCTTCTTCTTCTTCTTCTTCTTCTTCTTCTTCTTTTCTTATTCTTATTCTTATTCTTATTATTATTAAGAATATGTATATACCACTTTTCAAGAAAGAGTAGTTCACAAAGTGGCTTACAAAGCTAATAAATAAATGGCTCCCTGTCCCGAAAGGGCTCAAAAAGATTTATTTTCCACATTTTAATATATTTTTATATTTTATTGATATAATTATATCAATATTTTCCACATTTTTATGCCACCCTTCCTCCAATACCACTCATAGTGGATACCGCTCATAATGTTCCTTCCCTCCTTTTGTCCTCACAACGACCCTGTGAGGCTGAGAGACAGTGACTGGCCCAAGGTCACCCAGGAAGCTTCATGGCTTAGTGGGGATTGTACCTGGAACTTCCAGATCGAAGTCCAACCCCAGAATCATGACACCATTTGACACCAGCAACAGCCACTAGAAAAGGCACCATGCTGGGGTGAAGAGGGATGGTCTGTCATGTGTCCTCCCCCAGCTGCAAAAATTTTCATGTACTGTATTACTATCCCCATAAAACCAATCAACGGAGACGGGGCACTAGCCGGGACACCATCCAGCTCCCTGGAACACCCACTACTTCCACTGTTGCAAACCACTGCCTGAGAAGACTTCCAGTTGGGTCGCGGCTCACCAAGTAGCGGTGGGTTGCAATGCATCAGCACCCGACGGCGGGAAACTATCTTGTCCATTTTAATTCATTCCTCTACAAATGACTTTTCTCCAGTTATACTCTTTGTAGTCAGAAGGAAATTACAAACCCATTTCCATCCTGCTTTTTACCTCATTCCTTTGCTCAATTTAGAAGTATAACCACAGGATTCATTAGTGAAATTATAGCTGTCACTTTCTTGATTTTGCTAATTATTACTATGCAAAACTTCTGAACCTTATTGCAGTTCTACTAAAGGTAGGTATTATCTGATGTGAGTTTCATGTTTCCAGCATACCTTTCTTCTGCAGTGTAACCAGTGTCTGATGCCACTGGTACCACAGTATAATGGATTTTCCTTAAATATACACACACTGGAAAAGAGGATCTGGACTGAAAAATAAAATTCCGTTCGTCTTTGTTTAAACTTTAATGACTTTGAATCTTCCAAATCCTACAAAATTGAATAATACTTGGAGAGTAATCCTTTAATTCTAATAAATTTTCAGGTTAGTCATTTCCCTATAATTTAACAGATTTATTTTCTTCATTTGTTGAGATAGCTGTATTTTAAATGGATGTACTGGTTAAACCGCTGAACCATGAGCTGTCGATCGAAAGGATGGCAGTTCGAATCCGCGACGGGGTGAGCTCTCGTTGCTTGGCCAACTCCTGCCAACCTAGCAGTTCCAAAGCATGTTAATGTGAGTAGATAAATAGGTACCGTTTGCGGGAAGGTAAACAGCGCTCCGTGTTCCAGCCGCATGCTACGCACTGCGGCAAGGAGAGTCATGCCGGCCACATGACCATGGAGGCATCTTTGGACAACGCTGGCTCTTCGGCTTTGAAATGGGGATGAGCACCACACCCTAGAGTCGGACACGGCTGGACTTAATTGTCAGGGGTCACCTTTACCTTACTGAAAGAAAGAGGGATTGAATTTCCCATTTAAATGCACACGTCTGAATAAATAAGTGTTGAGTTACATGTTTAGAAAAACCACATGATCCTTTCCTTCTGGGATTGGAGCACCTCAGCATGCAAGGAGGAAATCGCAGGATTGAGAAGTGACAGGGCAAAGGAGAAGGCAAGGTTCCAGGCTCAGTGTAAGGCAAGGTTCCAGGCTCAGTGTAAGGCAAGGTTCCAGGCTCAGCTCCAGCTATTCTGCCAGAGGCTAGTGTTCCAGAAGCCGAGAGCTGTTCATGGGATGAGGCATTCGCTCATGGGATGCCTCATATACACTAGTCTCTGGAAGTTCCAGGACAACTGTAATGCTTGGGTTTGGGACGGGTATTTTGTTTTAAACTTGTAGATCAGCTCTCAATTGGCTGCTCAAGTGGAAGAAACTATCTTTTTATGCATGCATATGAGGGGGAAGGGTAACCGCCCAATCCAAACTAAATTCTCCACCTGCGGAATGTGCATTCCGCCAGCAGAACAGGCAGGATCCAGGCAGAAGTGCCTTATTTCTGTCGGAAGTCGTGCAACGTTGTCATGCGCTCCAGTGACACAACCAGCCAGTGCAGCGAGGCCACCAATGCAATCGCTGGTGGCTGCGTGCATGGGCCAGCATTCAGGCCACCATGTGCCAGCATGAGGTGAGGTGGGGATGGGCAGTGGAAAGAATGGGGGTGGAACAGTGGAGTTTCTCGGGTGGGCAGGGAGGGAGGCAGAATGAGGGAGGGGGCAGGTTAGGTGGCAGAAGTGTGCAGCCAAATCCTCTCTCTCTCCCTTCCTGTTGCCTTTACATGCCTCGGTCCTGCACCACCAAAATTGCTGACGAAGTGTGAAGCTGGCGAAAGCAGAAGTGTGGCAGAAAGGCGAGCAGTGGGCTAGAGCATCAGAGGAGCAGAGGCTGGCACATCACCAGGTAAAGGGGGCAGTATTTGGCATGCCACCTCAGGTGACCAGCCCTGGCAGCCCTATTCTCACATCTGATTAATCTACAGCTCTAGAGTTGTTCCATGATATTCCAATATTTATAATCTGCCATAACTCCAGTACATACAGTCACTAGAGGCTAGTACTGAAATAGCATGTTGAGCACTCCCTTCCGATCCACCATGAAGATAACCTGTGTGAATCAGGACTTCCGTCTGATTTACTCCCCTCAAAAAAGGAGTGGAGAAATCACACGAACCGGGATCTTGGAGGAAATTAATGTGTTCTTTTATTTCTGTCTTTCAGTGTCGGCTTTTAGGATGCAAGAATGGTGGCACAAATAGCCCAATCCTATCTACCCCCCTCCCTCGTTGATGTACCTGCGCCGTCAGAGCCTGTGGGGGGGGCAGTCCTGGAGGTCTCCTCTAGGTAATGGAACATTTGTTCCCTTGCTCAGGGGTACTTTGTTCCCTTGCTCAGCCTCCACTGCCGTGATGGGTCTTCTACTCAAGGCTGATCTACACGACAGCGTCGCGGAGCGTTTTTGTAATCCGGCGGAGCCGCCGGACCTCCGCCCCACTGCCGCGTACTCCAAGTCGAGTGCTCTATTTTTTTGGAGGCGTACGGCAGAGCTTGGAGGTGGCTCGCGGAGCTGCTGCAGCCTACCAATAACAGAGAGGGGGGGGAAGAGAGCTACCAATCACAACTGCGCGTTCTTAGGAAGGCGGGACAACATGAGGGGTAACATGCTTGAAAACACTCCCCCTGCTTCCAGCGCGGAGGCGCCAGTCAGAGGCGACGGCGGAGCCCCTCCGCTGTCGTGTAGATCAGCCTTCAGACCTGCACCAGCAAGTTTGCTGGCGCAAATCCAAATGCACCCGAGAAGGTGAATTGAGGCCAGGAAGGGGGATAGGTTAGCAGTAGCACTGCTGCTGCTGCTGCTGCTAACGCCCCCTTCCAGGCCTGCCCTGGTCTCTGCCATGTTCCTCCACTCTCCTCCCTGTTCCACCCCCCTCCACCCCCTGGTCTGACTTACCAGTGCCGTGCTGACTGCCGAGGTTTCTCCAGAGGCCGCTGGTGCATGGCTGTGGCTGCTCACAGCAGCCCAGCTGCACAGAATGCCGGGTCTGCTGCACAGCTGTGCTGCACAGTTGCACAGAATGCCGGGACTGCTGTAAAGCTTGCTGTGCTGCTGGAACATGAATTCCGGTGGTGCAGCAGGCCCATAGGATTGGGCCAAAAGTGTAGTGAAATATATAATTTAATGTTAATAAATCCTCACTGTCTTGCACCGAGTACAGAGTGTAGGTTTAAGTAAGCTGATCTTTTAAGCAGAGATACAAACAGAAGCAGAAAATTACAAAGCTGAGGTTTACTTTGTACAAATCAATAGCTTTGAGAAAGAACATATTTTAATCACTCCAGAATTAACTCCAGTCACATGACAGTTCAGACATAGAGAATATGAGAGCGGTGTTTCATTTCTAATGCTTCTGGGGCAGCGAATCACAAAACCTAAAAGCTGATGTTTACTTTAGTTTAACCTTCACAAAATGTCTTTAACAGCCCAATCCTGCGTAACTATATGCAGCCGGCCTAAAGGGCCGGCCGCTGTATCCTAGGCCCATTGCGGCCTGCACGGCACAGCGTGGCTGCACCTTGAGAGAAGGGGATGCTTCCCCCTGGTGTAAGTGGCGCGGGCTGCAATGGGCCTCCTCAGATGCGCACCAGCTCTGAAGCTGCAACCCGGCCCGGGATGCGACGGGGCATAGGATATTGGCGCTACTAAGTGCTGATATTCCCGCCCCCTCCCAGCCCGGGCAGGCTAATGCCTGCCCTCCCCATGCCCCTACACAGCACAGCCTAGGACTTACCTGGGTTGGCGGCGCAGGTCCTGGGCGATGGTGGAGTGTGCAACTCCACCTCAGCTGCTTACGGTGCCGTGAAAGTGCTTTATGGCACTTTTGCGACACCCAACACTGGCAGAGCACCGCTCCACTGGTGCATAGTTACACAGGATTGCACCATAAAACTTCACTTTGCTCAATTAAACTGCGTTTTTATAACTACCATGCAAAGTGTAATATGCAAGCAGTCACAAGGTGGATCAATGTAACTATTTACTTCTTCATTATATTATTTTATACCACCCTTTTACCATGTTGAAAAGCAGTAAATAAATATTCTTAACAACAGCAGTAATAATGTTTTGTGGGCATTTTGCAAAACAGATTTTGTGTGTGTAGAAAACAGAAAAACAACACATAACAATTCAAAATAATAATTAAAGCAGCAGTTAACACTGGGGGAATAAAAATATCTTTGCCTGACACCAAAAAGACAACAGTGTGTGCGCCTGGACAGACTTCATGGAGAGAGAATTCTACAACCAGGGCTTACAGCCAAGAAGGCTGTCTCTTCAGACACCGTCCACCTCCTTCCAGATACTTGGGGCTCCCATAGTAGGGCCTCTGATGAAGCCCTCAGTGCATGGATGGGCTGACATGGGAGAAGCTGCACCCTTATGTACCCAAGCTGTGTAGGACTTTAAAGGTAAGAACCAGCACTTTGAATTGTGCCAAGGGACAGGGAGACAGTGTAGGGCTTTCAGGGCTGGCTTGTCCAGGAGGAAGGGTGAAGTTGCCAATTCAGGTGGCAGCCTGGAGAGGCACTGGATTGGCAGGGGGTGCCCCACACAGCCCACGCCTCCCCTGACCTGGGGTGTGTCAGGCACCTGGCCACAAATAGGGCTACTCCTACTCTTCACAGTTGCTCTCCAGTCTGAGAGCTGCCAGGAGCTTCAGCTGCCGCTACTGCCACCACCACCAGGCCTTCCCCTTCTCAATCACCCTCTAGGTTTTGGAGCTCTTGCTGTGGACTGTTTCCAGATCACTCTCCAAGCTAGAGAGCCATCTCGAAGGAATGGTGTTGGCTGAAGCTCCTGTTGGCCAAGACTCAGCAGCAGCTTGACCTGTCCCCCTTCATTTATTCTCCAAAGGGAGAGGCAACCAGCCCCACACCTCAGGTACAATTGCCAATGCGCTTCAGTGTAAGTGTAATGTGATGCACATTGGGGCAAGAAATAAAAACTTCACATACACGCGTCGCTAATGGGTTCTGAGCTGTCTGTGACGGATCAGGAGAGAGATCTTGGGGTACTGGTGGACAGGTCGATGAAAGTGTCGACCCAGTGTGCGGCAGCTGTGAAGAAGGTCAATTCCATGCTTGGGATAATTAAAAAAGGGATTGAGAATAAAACGGCCAATATTGTTATGTCGTTGTACAAATTGATGGTAAGGCCACATCTGGAGTATTGTGTCCAGTTCTGGTCACCGCATCTCAAAAAGGATATAGTAGAACTGGAAAAGGTGAAGAAGAGAGCGACCAAAATGATTAGTGGTCTGGGGCATCTCCCTTATGAGGAAAGGCTACAGCGTTTGGGGCTCTTCAGTCTAGAAAAAAGGCGGCTGAGGGGGGACATGATGGAGACGTATAAAATTATGCATGGGATGGAGAGAGTGGATAGAGAGTTCTTTTCCCTCTCACACAACACTAGAATTAGGGGACATCCACTCAAATTGAGTGGAGGGAGTATTAAAACAGACAAAAGAAAATATTTCATTACCCAGCGTGTAATTCATCTGTGGAACTCCTTGCCACAGGAGGTGGTGATGGCACCTGGCCTGGATGCCTTTAAAAGGGGATTGGACAGATTTACGGAGGAAAAGTCCATCACAGGTTACAAGCCATGATGGGGATAAGCAACCTCCTGGTTGTAGAAGTAGGTTTCTCTGTGCCAGGTGCAAGGGAGTGGCGACAGGATACAGGTATCTTGTTGTCTTATGTGCTCCCTGAAGCATCTGGTGGGGCCACTGTGTGATACAGGAAGCTGGACTAGATGGGCCTTTGGCCTGATCCAGCAGGGCTCTTCTTATGTTCTTATGCCACCCCTGAGTTCTTTAAGCACTTAAGAGCACAATCCTATGCTTATCTGGGAGTAAGCTCCATTCAGTCGCGTCGCCAGAGCGGGGGCGCGCATCACCTTTAAGGGAGAGGCTCCGCCCCCGCACGTGACATCACGCGCAGGAGCAGAGCACCCTCCCCGCTCCGTTTTCGGCTCATTTTGGAGCCAAACGGACGCGAGGGCGGGCAGGCGGGCCCAACTTAAACATCAAAAATGTAAGTACGGGGGGGGGGGTGGTGCGACACCTTTGTGTCACCTAGGGAAACCCACCCCGCGCGCTTCCCTCCGTCGACGCCCATGGCTCCATTGAACAAAATCGGACTTACTTCTGAGTATAATAATGCACAGTATTGCGCTCTAAGCTCTTAAGAAACACACTACGTTACAATGCATGCACAACTGAACTACAGTCCCCAAGCTGTTATGCAATAACATACATGTGCAAGGCACAGTTTGCAGTACACAGGCAGCAGCAACACAATCTGGGATCAGACCCTGGAAATACAAATTGCTCAGTCTGACTATACTCAAAATGATTGAGAATGAAGCAATATGTGACAAAACAGAATGACAGAAGGCCCTGTGCCTACTTGTATCACTATGTGCAAACCATTCTCAAATGATGCATTAGCTAATTATAAGGAGCGCCCTGTGTGAGAAATATTAATGCTCATAACTTCTGACGTTCTCATTTTATTCAAATTTGTCTTCATGTATGGCAGTTCCAAAAACCGCATAGAATAATAATTATCAGCCTTATTGCCCAATTCGGATCGTTTTGCTGTTAAGTTTCTTGCAATAATTACCGATAAGTACTAGTTGAAGCCTCTTTCTGACCAGTTCACTGTGGTGGCTAGCATTCATGTGATGCCTTTGCAAGAGAACGAGCACGTTTCTGAAATCGGATTATTAATTAAAGAGAGGCCAAATCCCAACCCAAAATGCTCATTAATAAGAGGCAAATGGAGATCTTATGTTGCAATTCTATGAGAATTATTTCATGAGAATCAGTCCCAATGAACGCAGTGGGGCATACTTGTGAGTAGACAATCACAGGATTGCACAGCCAGCCACACACACTGTGCACTTTTGTACAATGTCTTGCACAGATTTCGCTCCTGCTCAACTGTGTTTTTGTTTTTCCCTCGTCCCGTGTCTCTATCCCAACTTCCGGCAGGCAGGAGGCCATGTGCAGAGGATGGAAGGCTTTTAAAAAAATGCCACGCAGGGTCTTTCGCAGGCCCCTACCAGTTCTGGGACTAGCTACGCCTCTGTTCGCAGCGACGACAACCCTTCTCGAAGCAAGAACCAGGGGGAGTTGCCTTTCCTGCCGGCGTAAAGTGGCTGCGGAGCCAGCGCGCGAGGCGAAAGCGCGGGCCGGGGGCGGCTGCGCTGTGGGGAGGGCTTTAGCCAGGATTTGCAAGCGGCAAAGCAGAGGGCCGAGGCTGCTGCTGCGAGGCCTCCCCTCCCTCTTCCCACTGGCTGGACGACCTGCCAATCTGTGTGGTAATCCTGCAGGAATTTCTCCGGGCTTTAACTAGGAGTCGCGCGGCTGCCCGCTTCTCACACACCGTAGCGCAAGAGAGCTGAGCCGAGCAGCGACTAGCCCGGGACCGGCGAGGCTGCGCTCTTCCCTCGGGGACAACTCCGCTCGCTCGCTCGCCCGCCCGCCCGCCTCCTGCCCAAACTTTGCTGCTGTTTTCTTCTTCTTCTTCCCCTGCCTCGAAGCTTGGCGGCGAAGCCAGCGTGAGGAAGACGCCACCTCCTCACTTGGCGGCCGAGGGACGGGCTTGGAGGGAGCCAAGGCAAAGCGGGCGGGCGGGCAGGCAGGCGACAGAGGCTCAGGCGCACTAGCGGCAGTAGAAGAAGCAGCCCGTCCACCACGGCCCCCTCCCCTCTGCTCCCCACAAGCCAGCCAACTCCGCCCTGGAGCTGGTGGGCTTGAAGCGAGCCAACAAGTGAGGAGCGGCGGCGGGCGCAAGAAGAGGCGGCAGGACAAGGGAGAGCCAGCGAGGCCATTTGCTTCTGCCTGGGGGGGGGATAAGAGTCGGATCTGCCTGCCTGGGAATCTCGTTTTGGAGCTTGGTGGCGTCTCTCGGGTGCGTGTGTTGTGTGCTGTTTTGATTGCTACCCAAAGCAAGAGCTGCTGCAACCCGGGAATAATCATGTGGAACGTGTGGATACTGCTTGCTTTCTCCTGGCTGGCCTGCGTCTCTGGGGAGACGGTAAGTGAGTTTAGGTTATGTTGTTTAGATGGAAGAGAGCAACTGAGATAGAGGCTTCGTTTTCCTCGGAATTCCAGGAGCAGATCCCCCTCTCCGAGTCCTCTTGTCATCCCCCCCCTTGCCTTCTGCATGTGGTCAGCTGTTGCAGATAAACACCCCCCCCCTCGGGTAACCCCCTGCCTGCGCCTCTGAACGCCTGGAAGAACTTCGCCTTACTTTTTCCAATGCTCAGGATTCCTTTTTTCCTGCCCTCCCAGTCCCAGCTCCGCGAGGGTTTGCAGTGGCCAGCAAGCATTGTCACGATTAACCCTGTCCACTATTTTGGAGGGGAGTGGATGGGTGGATGCCTATTTTTGAATTAAATCCCTTCTTGATTCCAAAAGCTATTTCCGGCTCTGAATTGAGGGGGGCGATTTGGGTCACCACCATGACACAATGGGGGGAAGAGAGGATAAGGATGAGACGCCCCCGCTGTTCCCACATCTGCTCTGCAGAAGTTTGCTGAGGTCATCCGCGGCGAAGATCAAAACTTTTAAAGTGAAGGGGTACCTCGGTGTTCGGCTGTGCGTCGTGGTATGTGGAACTGGCGCGGGAAGAGGCGAATCCACTCAAATCATACGGGGCAGTGATTTTTCTGGCATTGTGGCCAGTCTTTCACAACGAGGGATGGTCCTTATTAAGAGTCATCTGACAACCCTCCAACTTGTTCTGCGTTTTGATGTTTTCCTGGGGTGGTGCCTGTTTTTTTTTTTACTTTTAGTTTGTGGTGGTTGGTTTTTTTTTTTTTACCCTGTCTGAAAATGGCAGATGTGTATCATACAGAGATGGGAAAGATGCATTAAAAAGAAACCTGCAAAAACAGCCCTTTAAGAAGTGTGTGACCGAGCCTGAGTTCTTGTGGCATTCTTAATAATCCAGAAACGTTTATAGGATCTTCAGACCTCTGATGTTGGTTCAACTTGTCATCTGGCTTGAAGGTCTGGAGGAGAACATGATATGATGGTGATTCTGAAGGTGCTCGTTTAGGGGGGGGGCTGTCTAAATTTTCAGAGTTCTGTTTGGTTAATCAGCACTGAAGTTTGGATTATGATCGGATTATGACAAACTGGTGTGTGTGTGTGTGTGTGTGTTCTTACACTAGAAGCAAAAATAATTAAGGGAGATCTAAGTTAAAAAAATTCCCCTTGTGATTTAAGACGAGGTGGTGGGGCTTCTGGGAGTACTGGGTGGCCCAGATTGTCAGAGTGAAGTTGGGAAAACATTTGCATCCCTCAAGGGGTTTGTTTTGCAGTTGACTTGACTAACGGGCTTCTTTAACTTTGGAGACCAGCTAGGGAGTCCTCTGGGCTGTAACTATGGTGCTTACTCAACGCAGTGGAAGACATTTGGTTATGGCAGCTCTGCCGTGTAGCCTCTCTGATACACAGTAGAGTTTGATGTTTGGCTTTTGGACATTAAGAATGGAATGCATTTTTTTATCCTTGTGTAATAGAAACTCTTCCCCCACCCACCCCTTCAGTACCTCTACAGAGAAGTGGGGGAAAGTCTCTTTGCAAACTAGCTGAAATCCCTGCTGGTTTCTGTTGCTGACTGATCCGTTGAGAATTATGAGGTTCAGTTCTTGTACATTATGGCTTGCAGCTTCCCCCCCCCCCCCGTCACTTAAGCACACCTGCAAATGTCTTGAGCACAAAATCTTGCAGTAGTTATCATTGTGTTACCTCCTGCTTTCCTCAGCCTCTTTGGCTCAAGATTAGAAATTGTTCAACATCTCTTGAATTTTGCAGTTTACGTGACCTTTACCTTGGAGAAGATTGTTTGCATCCACTGTTCCTTATTCCCCACGTAGTCCTCTTTCTATATAATATAGGTATCGGATCTTACCAGGTAGTAATAGTGAAGCCAAACTGAGTACTCTGAGAGATTCCCCCTTTAGCTTTTTGATGTGGGTTTAATTCCCCCCCCCCTCTCTGTTCATTTAGTACTTATATTGGTGGCTTTTCTAATTTGGGGGCAAAGAAGAGCAGGCTTTCCCTCTCTCGTTGGCTTAGTATCCTTGAGAAACATTCCAGACAATCTCGTACCTTAAAATCAAAGGGAGGAAAAAAACAAGGGTTCCTCTATTGTGGAAAAATTGTTTGTGATCAAAGTATGGGGACTTTTTTCCTACTGATCTTCTAGGAAATGTTTTCTTTTTTGTCATGAGCTTCTAGTACTAGTAGCATGGTTCTATGACTGTTTACTCAGTCTTAAATGCGACATATACCCACATAAGTGTGCATGTTCCTTCTGATGCCCAGAAAATGCCTTGGACTGACCAGTTGGAGGAGTCTGTATGCAGAGTTTTGCACTGAGGTGGACATCCTGCTCATACTTGTATGGAAGCAAGGCTGGCTTAATTCAGTAAGACTTGCTTTTGAATCAGCCTTATAATTGGCTGTGTATGTATGTTCCTGCATTGGACCTGTGGTTAGCCTGGCTGTGTGATCTCAGCATCTTAACTGACAATCTGTTATACCGTAATTGTTTGCTTTGTTTCTTCATAAAATGAGCAGGATAGGAGCTGGCAGCAGTTTCTTAAGCTTCTCCCATTGATATTTGTGAAATGACTGTTTGATCAAATAGTGGTATGAGAATAATTGTGTATGTAATTCTTTTTAAGCAATCAAAATGCCCAGGCAACAAAAATGGTGCATTATCTTGTGCTTTCTGACAAATATATCCATCAAAGAGCCCAAATTTCACTGGTATAATGAGGTAAGGTGGCTGAACTATTAGTGCTCATTTTTGTCTGGATACAACAAGAGCAAAAGAGAAAAGGCAGGGAAGGATTGTGTAGAACCACATGTTTAAGGTTTATGCAGAATAAACCTTTTGAAAATGAGGAGCCTGACTTACAACATCATTGGAACAACAGTACATAAGAGTGGTTTATACCCACCCAATGCACAGACATTTGTGAGGGAAGGATGAATCAGTGCTGCTCTGCTCCAGCCTTGCAGCTGCTAAACAGAGGGGAGGGTGGGTTTCTCAGGGAAGAACTTGTATCTCCCCTGGCAACCATCTTCAGGAGACCTCCTTCAGACTTTGAAAATCAATGCTTGGTACTCCTTGTCTTAGGCCAGTGGGCGGCGCTGTGGGTTAAACCGCTGAACCATGAGCTGTCGATCAAAAGGTCGGCAGTTCGAATCCGCGACGGGGTGAGCTCTCGTTGCTTGGCCAGCTCCTGCCAACCTAGCAGTTCCAAAGCATGTTGATGCGAGTAGATAGGTACCGCTTGCGGGAAGGTAAACAGCGCTCCGTGTTCCAGCCGCATGCTACACGCTGCGGCAAGGAAAGTCATGCCGGCCACATGACCACGGAGGCGTCTTCGGACAACGCTGGCTCTTCGGCTTTGAAATGGGGATGAGCACCTCACCCTAGAGTCGGACATGACTGGACTTAATTGTCAGGGGTCACCTTTACCTTACTCCTTGTCTTGATGAACATACTGAGCTAAAGGCTACACTCTTGCATATACTTACATAACAGCCCCATTATAATCAGTGACATTTTGTTTGGAGTAAACCTATGTAGGATCACGGGCAAGAGAATACCAGTAGAAATACTTTATTGAATGTTCTTCTAATCGGTGTAAATACTTTATTGAATGTTCTTCTAATCGGTGTAAATATTTTAGAACTTTCTAAGGGCCTTTCCAGACAATAGCATATTTGGGCAAGCGTATGGATATTTCATCACTTATGGGCTCTTTATGAATGATTCCTTCTGAGTTTAAACTTAATATGGATTTCTTATGGAGAATACATGTTGAGATAACTATAAATTTGTGCTGTGGATTGAGCAATGCTAGATGAAGAAGCAGTTCTTGTTACCAAGTGGTGACGCATCAATCTCGGTGATCTGGAGTAGTTGTGGGTAAACATGGTGAGATGGCCAAGTTTGCCATTGAAACCAAATGTTTCAGGGTGGCAAAAACCAAAGCAGATTAAAGTGCTCAAAAAGGACCCTTCTGGTGAGACCAGGTGAATGAGCAACCACATGGCAAATGTGGTTCATTGTCAATAAGTACAAAGTGGTTCTCTTTGGGGCAACCTCCTCCCCCAACTTCACATATACACTGATGGGGTCTGAGCTGTCTGTAACAAACCAGGAAAGAACGAACTTCAGCCCAGTGTGTAGCAACTGTGAAGAAGAAAAAGTATTCCATGCTTTCCATGAATTTCCATGAATTTCAATAGGAAAGGGATCAAGAATAAGACTGCTGATATTATACAGGTATTATATGCTGATAGGATACAGGTATCGTGTTGTCTTGTATGCTCCCTGAGGCATCTGGTGGGGCCACTGAGATACAGGAAGCTGGACTAGATGGGCCTTTGGCCTGATCCAGCAGGGCTCTTCTTATGTTCTTATAATGTCCCTGTATAAATCTATAATGCTGCTGCATTTGAAATACCATGTACAGTTACCGCACCTCAAGAAGGATATTGTAGAACTGCTGGATTCTAAGCCCGGGCTGCCCATCGACCGACGGGCTGGAGATCTACTCGTGGAAGAGGACACTCGTCCCCTTCCCAGAATGTAAACCAGGGCCGGCCCTATCGGCCTCCTCAGATTTCCGCCAGCTAAATAGCTGGCGAAGTAGAGGAGGCCGTGTAACGGCCTAGCCGGCCCAGCGGTGACAGGAATGTAGCCGACGCCATCCCCCGTCCCCTTCTGGGCCGGCTACACCAATGGCCTCCTCCCTTGCCTGCTGAAACACCCCCATGCCCGCCGGATCCATACCTACCTTCTCCGGTGGCAGCCTGGGCGTTCCGGCGACAGAGCGATGGAGGCTGGCCTCTGCGCCGGCCTCCCTTGCTCCTGAGTAGTTGTGAACTTGCTTTATGGCACGTTCGTGACTGCTTTCGGTGACGGAACGCTTGTTCCATCGCTGGTGCATTCCTCAGGATCTTGCCCTGAGACTTCTACAATTATGCATAGGTGGAGAGCTTTTTCTCCCTTTCTCGCAATACTAGAACCCGGGGTCATCCATCAAAGCAGCTTGGTGGGAGATTTTTGCAGACAACAAGAGTATTTCATATAGCATATACAGTATTGCCCCGAGTATAGGACGCTCCTGATTATAAGCCGCACCCTTAAAGTTTGGTGCTATTTTTTTAAAAAATACATTTTTAACTTTTTTTTAACTTAAAGAAAATATACACATTAGTAGAATAGTAAAACAGTACAGCTTTAGTACAGTTAAAGGCATAGGCACCCTGTCCTTTATTGAATCTGGGCACCCTAGTATAAGTAGCCTTCCCAGATCCAAAGCGGGACAGAGTGCCTACCTTTAACCTTTGGAATTTGGGCAGGTGCAGCTCGATGCACCCTTCCATGATGATGAGCTGCACCTGCCCAAATTTCAGTGGTTAACAGCACAATCCTATGCATGTCTACTCAGATGTTAGTCCCATTGCATTCAGTGGGGCTTACTCCCAGGAAGGTGTGCATAGGATTGCAGCCTAAAGGTTGGCACTCTGTCCCCCTTTGGATATGATAAGCCTATGCAGGAGCTCTTGCTCTCAACTTTCAAACTGCAGGATCAATAAATATCGTAGTTTCCACAGAGTCCTGGGGCTAGAACGTAAGGGTTAATTTTTTCAAATGCCTCTAAGGCTAGAAGTTGCTAGAGAGATCCTGGCCATTTAGCAAGCGATTAAGAGCTGAAAACACTGCTTTTGCAGTTTAAAAAAAAAGAAAAAGCGTTTTACCTTTGAAAGAGACTTGGAGAGGATTGAAAAAGGGACGCTTTGCAGAAAACTCTAGGCAGAGGCCACACCCCTACATTAAAGACTTGCCTTAGGGGACAAAAGTGAGTCTTATACTCAGGTCAATACGGTATTTAGTCTGTGAAATACATTGCCACAAGAAGAAGTGATGCCCACTAGCTTGGATGGCTTTAAAAGGGAATTGGACAAATTCATGGAGGACCGGTCTCTCAATAGTTAAGTCATGATGACTATGCATTGCCTCTGAATTAAGCAGTGGTGGGAAAGCAGTGGTGGGAGAGAAAAGTATGTGCGTTCCTCCTGCTTGTGGGCTTTCCAGAGGCGGCTGGTTGGCCACTGTGGGAAACAGGATGCTAGACTAGAGATGGGCCCTTTGCCCTGATCCTGCAGGGGCTTTTCCTGTGTTCTTATTTAAACTTAAATTTGCGGTTCCTAAACCTGTTTGATTCATGTAGCTCTTTGACTATCTCTGTCTTTTTTTTTTTTTTTTTTTTTTTGGAAAAGGGAAATTCTAGGCAACAGTTCAGAAAAATAAAGGGGAGGCGTATTTGTCTGCAACTGAGGAATTGTGTGTGTGTGTGTGTGTGTGTGTGTGTGTGTGTGTAATATATATTGTGGTGTGTTAAATGAGGGTGTTGTATAAGCATGTGTGGCAAACAAAATTATATCAGGATTTAAGTAAATAAGGTAAGCTTCAATTATTATTATTAATAATAATAATAAAACCTTTATTGGCATATACATATAAAACACACAAGCACAAACAGAAACATAACACAAAATTAAATAAGCAGAATAAATTAAACAACAAGCTAAAACTAAATCAACTTCATTCAGAGCATTTAAAATCTACAATCCCCCTCGTACATACATCGAAAGCTTCAATTGTGGTGACCCAGTTGTGGTACTTGGCATCTTATCCAGAAAGTATATTTTTGGACATGCCGAAAACATCCCTCGTTGTCGCAGATCGTTTGCCCCAACTTCCCTGTGGTTCCAGAAGGTAATATGGTGATAGTATTTCATCAGCAACAAATACTGTAGACACTATGATGTTGTAACTATCCTACTGATGGTTGAAGATGGTTGGACAGTTAGAAGTCCCATCCATATGGTCGAAAGGGTATTGTGTCCCCTTCTTATGAACTGTAGGAAATTCTCCCAAATAGTCCAGAGAGCTGTAGCATAGTGGCTAAGGCTCTGAGCTATGCATTGGGAGGTTCCTGGTTTTGAATTGTACTTTTGCCATGTGAACTCACAAAGTGTCCTTGGACAAGCAAATAATTCTAACTAAGGTTCAGGGTGGATCAGCCATGCCCAAGGCTGAAGACAGACATCATGCAAAAAAGGCTGTAGCATTGTCTGTAAGCCCTTACAGCAGTGTTCCCAAACTTTTTCAACCTGCGGCTCCCTTAACCATTGGCGACCATTGGCCGTGGCTCCCCATTACAATATATGGATGCCTGCCAATTGGCATTGCACTGTTTTCCGAGAGGATTCTGTGACACTCCGTGGCTCCCCTGGCTGGTTTCTGCTGCTCCCCTGGGAGCCGCGCCTCCCAGTTTGGGAACCACTACCTTACAGCATTATCTGTAAGGATGACTATAAGCCCTCTTCCATTATTTGTTTCTTGCATATCGGATTGAATCATTCATGCCCCTCCCTGCTTGATTGCCTGCCTTTTATTTAGAATATTCATATATTGCTTACTTCTGAAAGTGGTTTGCCTTGCAGAAGAAATGAGAAAATGGTTTCCTGGCCCAGAGTGGCTCATCATCTTAAGACACAAGGGAGAGACCAGCAAATGACCATTAAGAAGGGCACGGGCACGCTGCCCGAATGAATAGGGACAGTTGCTCTTTTCTTGCTAAATATAAGAGAACCACCACTTAAAAGGTGCCTCTTTGCCTCAATTAGCGGGAGTAACTACACAGTTGCTACTGTGGCTGTTGCCATCTTTGGCAGGGAAACCAAGCACTCTGCAATCCAGTACTTGAGAGAGCAGGAGGTTATACCACTTCCATCTTTGACGTGGTTTCCTAGGAGGAGGCAGCAGTGGCCAGTAGGTAGGGAGGGACAAAATGAGGTGTTAGATTTATTGGCAGGCTAGAGGCAACTCTGTGAATTCCCTTTCTTGTTATATCTATCTTCAGTCTTGGCGTGCTACTGGAATGCACACCTGTTGTCTGTGGTAGGTTTACTACATCCTGGGTACAATAAGTCTTGCATTTTAAAAACTTGGAAAAATAAAATGTTGAATATGTATTGGTCTGAATGGAGAAAGAACTAATCTTAAAAATATGCCTGTTGAAAATGTGGGAGGCTGTTTAATTCTGAGCACCATTTGGAAGTTGCTAACTTTTGTTGAATTGCAAAAGATTCCTTTTAGTAAAAGCTGCTTACAAGAAAGTATCTGTGACTTTTGTAATATGCGAGGCACAGTAACTTAGTTGCTGCGTACTTAACTGTGTCAGCCACTTAATGGAATTGTTTAGGTATGTATGCCATTAATATGGGGGGGGGGGAGTTAGGAGAGGGAGGTTAGATTGACCTGACTGTATATCCTTAACCCTGCACTTTTTCGTTCAGTTATTTTCCATTGAATTTCTCTGTTAATGAAATATTGTGTGACACTTGCACACACTTTAGTGAAGTATTTTCAGATGAAATATCCCTCATTCAGTACAGTCGTGTTTCTCATACTGTGGGTCGGGACCTGATTTCTGGTGGGTCCCAGGTGATGGAAAGATCAGATAAGTAATTGCCACAAGTCATGAGGCTATTCAAAAATCAGATAGCTGCTCATTGCCCTGCAAACAGCTGAGCTCCTGCGGTTTGCAAGCTTGTGTAAATATAGGGAGATAAATGTTCAAGCATCTCGTAAAGCTAGGTGGGTCCTGATAGTGTCATTTTAAAAAGTGGGTCCCAGTGCTAAAAAGTTTGAGAACCACTGCAGTACAGTATTCTCCTTTGCTGGGTAGACATAGCAAGTGTGCTATTTTATTGGACGAACAAATGCTGAAAAAGAACTTCTCTGTTGCCCAGATCTCAAAGCTTAAATGAAAAACCATGATGAATGTTATCCCAGTAAAACTGACTGGCTAAACAGGGTGCAAATTGAGTTCTCTGGTTTTGGGTAGTTCTTCCCAGCATGACTTATAGGTTCCTTGTGAATGTGTTAACTTTTGTTTATATGTTCAAAACTGTTTACACTCTCAATACTTTTATTAAGACTAGGTGGAAAGAACAGCCTTCATGTCTCTTATTTTTTCCAAAAGCCCTGGGTGCAAACTGAGCTTCTTTTTGCTTTGCTTAACATCAACAAAAGTTTGCTTATGATTTGTGTTTGGTTGGTTGTAATAAAGTTATTGCCAGGTTGAGTCAGTCAGTCTCTCTCTCTCTCTCTCTCTCTCTCTCTCTCTCTCTGTGTGTGTGTGTGTGTGTGTGTGTGTGTGTGTGTGTGTGTGTGTGTGTGTGTGTGTGTGAGAGAGAGAGAGCGAGAGCGAGAGCGAACGAACACAGCTACCTACGATGTTCTTTTTGTACTTTGGCAAATAACATGTATGCAAAAATCCTGTTCCCTTGAAATTTTAGTTGTGTTCATTCAGTTCATTTGAATCGAATGAAGCCCTCTTTCTAATTAAAAGGAAGCATCTTGTTGATCTTTAGAAAACTTCATGAGAACCACTCTTTTATAAACGTTGTGGTTATTACTTTGTGTATAACCTGTACAGACATTGTAAATCATGGGGAAGGTCAGGAAATTTATGGGACTCGGTAGTTGTGTTTCATTCTGTTTAAGGTCTTTAGTAATCCAAACAGAAGAGTTCTTGCATTTCTTTTTCTCCTGCAAATGCTTGCCAACACCCTCTATTTAATGTAAGATCATCTTCGTATGGTGCGTTCATAATCTATTAATTACATTATCGCCATCAAATGACTATTAATTACCCTGCAAAATGAGTCGATTTTTACCGGTCACCAGTTCAAATGTTTTCCTTATGGTGAATAATTATTTATGTGATGTGGTCCAGCAACTGAATAAAAGAGCACTTGTCTAGCTGCTGAAAAGCACTCCGTCATCTTATTAGATGTGACTGTTTTCTTTTAAGCAGAGTTGTGTTATTCTTTTGAAGATGGAGAGGTTGTATTAGGTCCTCTGTAAGATGCTGCTTGTGTATCAAAGTCATAAAGACCCCTTTTAGTGTGTGTGTCTCATCTTCGCTGCAGCAAGTAACGAGTGAGCAATTTGAGTTTGGTTCCAGATGCATTACTAAAGTGGTATGACAAGGGTTTCCTGTTGTAGCCAGTATGAGAGAATTACTTCAGGCTGTTCTGCGCATAAAATTTGTTTAATTGTCCTTAGCTTGCAAGGCAAGTGAGGAGTCTACTATCTACAGCACCGCTAATTTAGTTGTAGATGACATTGCACAATTGATGCTCTCAAAACATGAACACTCTTGTTCACAGAACAACATACCGGTAATTGCAGTTCTTTTGAGCAAAAAGAGATTAGTGTTTGACCATGTAATGGTACTTATTTGTTGTGGTCAGAGAAGGAGAGTGAGTGTGTGTGTGTGTGTGTGTGTGTGTGTGTGTGTGTGTTCAGTTCTACAGTCTTGAACAATATCAAAAAGAATATAACAAGCTGTGAACGCTGTGTTTTCTGAAGCAACTCTAGGGAAAACCTTTGTACAGAGCTTAAAGAACCTTCAGGGACCCATTTCCAACAAGCACTGTGAATTATTTTTGTCTCCGAGTTTGCTCAGGATGAAATACTAAGAGATCCATGATGAGCAATGTGTGTGTTAATATTGCACAAGTAACCTGTAAAGTACAAATTGTACATAACTTTCAAAGCCCACAAAAATACAGTACATACAAGACTGCCTTTTCCCCTTTAAAAACAACCAGTGGGGGTAAATTGTCCTTGGTCAAAGGTGAATTTATTTTGGAGAGCTTCACTAACCTCTGTTAAGCTGTGTTTGAATTGCACATTGAACACAAATACACACTTTGTCCTCTTTTTCTGTTTCCAAAATCATTCTTTTTAAAAACCGATTTTTAACACATTGGACATGGCACCACCTACCTTATTGAAAATAGTTCATTTTAAAGCAAAAACAAAGCCACATGAGCCAGGTTCAAATTTGGCATGAGGCTTGGTTCCCCCATCCCCTTCCTGCACAAGGGGAAACTTCCGTTTATGGTTTCGAACAAACTGCAGTTTGTCAACCATACTTGGAGTCGGCAAACTGTGGCTTGTAAAACATTAACACTCTGTTAAAGAGCTGGGAGCTGGAGGATGAAGTGGGAGTCATGCAAACCTGTTGCAGTACAGGTTGATTACCCCTTATCCGGACATCCGAAATCCAGACTATTTCGAAATCCAAACATTTTTGGGGCGACGACTTTTTAAAAAAACTTTTTTCAGCACCTGGCTGGCATAATGCAAGGCATGCTGGGGCACAAAATTATTAAAAAAATATTGTATAAAATTACCTTCAAGCTATGTGTACAAGGTGTATATGAGACATAAATGAATTTCATGTTTAGACTTGGGTCTCATCCCCAAGATATCTCATTATATTTATGCAAATATTCCAAAATCCAGACAACTTCCCGTTCCAAGCAGTCCGGATAACCTGTCCGGATAACTCAACCTGTACAAGAAACCATTTGTTGATCTTCCTGTTTATTTATTTATTTATTTATTTAAAGAATTTGTAGCCCGCCTTTCTCCCGAAGGCACTCAAGGCGGCTTACAACATATTAAAATACATATAAACAACTTTAAAATAATTAAAACATTTTAACACATTAAAATAATTAAAAACACTTGAGATTAAAAACAACCCCAATGGGTCACCAGCATTTACATATATAACCATTTGTTAAAAAGTCAGCCCACCGTGTCAGACATTAAAAGCAGTCCTGAATAAAAACGTCTTAAGGCCCCGCCGAAAAGCCTCTAAAGAGGGAGTCGTTCTTAGTTCCAAGGGGAGGGAATTCCACAATTGGGGCGCCACCGCCGAGAAGGCCCTACTCCGTGCCGCCATCCCCCTCACTTCCGCCAATGGCGGCACGGTCAACAGGGCCCCCCCTGATGACCTCAGAGTACGGGTCGGATTGTAGGGAAGGAGGCGGTCCCTCAAATACCCTGGACCCGAGCCGTTAAGGGCTTTAAAAGTCAAAACTAGCACTTTGAATTGTGCCCGGAAACGAACCGGTAGCCAGTGTAGCCGCCGAAGCAACGGTCCGACTGAGTCGAACCGACAAGCCCCGGCAACCACCCGGGCCGCCGCATTCTGCACTAGTTGCAGTTTCCGAACAGTCTTCAAAGGCAGCCCCACGTAGAGCGCATTACAGTAATCTAGTCTAGATGTCACTAGGGCATGGGTCACTGTGGCCAGGTCTGCACGATCCAAGTACGGTCGCAGCTGGCGCACCAGCCGAAGCTGGGCAAAAGCCCCCCTGGCCACAGCCGCTACCTGGGAATCCAGGAGCAGCTGCGCATCCAGGAGAACCCCCAAGCTGCGGACCTGCTCCTTCAGAGGGAGTACAACCCCATTCAGAGCAGGACGATGATCCAGTACCTGAGTCGTAGACTTCTGGACCAGAAGAACCTCTGTCTTATCAGGATTTAATTTCAGCTTGTTCGCCCCCATCCAGCTCCCAACTGCCTCCAGACAACGATTCAGGACATCGACCGCCCCCTTGGAGTCGGGTGGAAAGGAGAGAAAGAGCTGGGTGTCATCCGCATACTGATGACACCCTACCCCAAACCCCCGGATGACCTCTCCCAGCGGCTTCATATAGATGTTAAACAGCATGGGGGATAGAATTGACCCTTGTGGCACCCCACACCTCAAGGGCAAGGGTGCCGAACAAGCATCCCCCAGCACCACCTTCTGGGATCTATCAGCCAGGAAGGAGCGGAACCACCTCAGAACGGTGCCTCCAAGCCCCAACCCAGCCAACCGACCCAGGAGGACACCATGGTCAATGGTGTCAAAAGCCGCCGAGAGGTCCAGCAGGACCAACAGGGACGCACTCCCCCTGTCCAGTCCCCGGCGCAGGTCATCCACCAAGGCGACCAAGGCCGTCTCTGTCCCGAACCCCTGCCTGAAGCCAGACTGGAATGGATCCAGATAATCAGCTTCCTCCAAGACTCTCTGGAGCTGAGACGCCACTACCCGCTCGATCACCTTGCCCAGAAACGGGATATTTGAGACTGGCCGGAAGTTGTTCAGAATAGTGGGATCCAGGGAGGGTTTCTTCAGGAGGGGACGCACCACCGCCTGCTTCAGAGACAGCGGCAGCACCCCCTTCCTCAGAGATGAATTTACCACCCTCCCCGTCCACTCAGCCAGCCCCACCCGGGCAGCTCTAATCAGCCATGCTGGACAAGGGGCAAGCGGACGGTCTCACACTCCAAAGAATCCTGTCCACATCCTCAGGTTCTACAAGCTGAAAAGAATCTCAGGAAGGAGAACAGACAGGTGCCTCAGGGACATCATTAGATACTGCTAACGCGGCGTCCAAGTCATGCCGAATCCGATCGACTTTGTCCACAAAGTGCTTTGCAAACTCATCACAGCGAGCCACCGTGTGTTCCACCCCATCTACTGGGGGGGCCAGATGGAGCAGGCCCCGAACCACACGGAAAAGCTCAGCTGGACGGTTCTCCGCAGACGCGATGCCAGCAGAAAAGAAAGCCTTCTTAGCTGCCGCCACCGCCACGGAATAGGCTCTGAAGTGAGCTCTAGCCCGTGCCCGGTCGGAGTCGGCACAAGTTTTCCGCCACCGTCGCTCTAGACATCTACCTTGCCGCTTCATCGTCCGCAGCTCCTCAGTAAACCAAGGAGCCGCTCTGACTCTGCGGCTTGGTCGAGGACGCTCAGGAGCGATCAGATCCAGAGCCCTGGTCATTTCCCCATTCCAGAGGTCAACCAGGGCGCTGGGTGAGTCGCCGACTCTGGCAACAGGAAAATCCCCCAGAGCCCTCAGGAATCCATCCGGATCCATCATCCTCCGGGGGCGGACCATAGAATGAGGTCCCCCACCACTGCGGAGGCGACAAGCTGCAACAAGCCTAAATCTCACCAGGAAGTGATCTGTCCATGACAAAGGAGTGATGTTAATTTCCTCCACATCCAGATCACCATCCACCTGCCCCGCAGTAAACACCAGGTCCAACGTGTGTCCCGCATCGTGCGTCGGGGCAGATATTCTCTGAGACAGACCCATGGTTGTCATGGCGGCCATGAAGTCCTGAGCCGCAACTGTCCTCGGGGCCTCAGCATGGACATTGAAGTCCCCCAACACCAATAGGCGAGGGCACTCCAACGCCACCGCCGAGATCACCCCGGTCAGCTCAGGCAGGGAGACTGTTGGGCAGCATGGTGGGCGGTACACCAACAGAATCCCTATTCTGTCTCGCCCTTCCAGCACGACATGGAGGCACTCAAACCCAGTGGACCGCGGGACAGGATACCCAGTGAGATGGATGGTATCACGATAGACTATCGCAACTCCACCTCCCCGCCCCTGTAGTCGTGGCTGCTGCAATACCCGGAAACCCGGCGGGCACATCTGGGAGAGACTTACCCCTCCCGACTCATCCAGCCAGGTCTCCGTAATACACACCAGGTCAGCGCCTTCATCCAGGATTAAATCCTGGACTAGGCAGATTTTATTGTTGACTGACCTGGCGTTCAAGAGCAGCAGTTTCAGACTCAGGGGACTGTTGCCCAGACCGCCAAGGGTCAGAGGGATGGGAGAAGGGCCAGAAAGGGGGACAGTCTGCCTGTGACTGACCCTCGTTCTCCTGAAACGGCCTGCCCAGCCCCCACCGCCATATCTTCCATGACCCGTCACTCTGCTAATGGTGGTTGCCCTCCCCTCCCCTAGACTCCCTCGAGGTGACAAACACATTTTAGGCACCTTGTTTAGGCACCTTGGTTGTGCAGAGCCAGCTCAGAAAGCTTGTAGACCCTGGTTGCCCAGATATGTTCCAGATTGCAGCCTCGTGGTTCACTATATAGGGGTAGGCCTGTACAGAGTCTACAACACAAGGGGCTGTCGCTTAGTAGTGTATCGTGGGTTTTGCTTGCAGAAGATCCCAGGTTCAATCCCTGGCATCTCCAGGTAGTGCTGGGAAAGACTCCTGCCTGAGACCCTGGGGAGCTGGTGCCAGTCAGTGTACACAATTCTAAGAGAGGGTGAGAGTGACGTGGTAGAAGGCACCTTTATATGTAGCCCAGAGTGGGTGGTAGGGCTGACACACCCATCATTGCCGATTGGGTCCCCATGAAAAGCAAAAAAGAGAAGATATTAAGTTATAGCAATGGTTAATAATCTGTAAATTATAGATCTTATCAACCTGCTTTCTTGCTTCTTTTCTCTCTCCATTTTTGTAATCTGGGGTGTAAAAAAACCAGGTGCCTCAATTGGCCCTGGGACTTGGGTTGCTCAAGAGGGCAGAAAGCTGGTTCTTCTCCTCCACCCATCTTGTGCTGTATATGGTTTTGGCTGACATTTCCTTTTAGGGCAAAGCTACATATGATGCTCCGATAAGTGATTCTTTCTCTCAGCAGTTTTGTTTCTCTATTGAAAAAGAGGTGTATTTGACGAGTAGAACAGGGGTTCTCAACCCCTTTCTGGCTGAGTACCACTTCTGGCACCATTCTCCTGCTGCGTACCACCGGAAGTGACTGGCGATAACATCATCTCCTGTTACTCCTAGGTTTTCAGAGACCAGAAAATGCAGGTAGGAGGCTCTGAACGGGTGGGAGGGCCCTTCTCAACATTCCTGAGAGACTTGGCCAAAGGAAGGAGCCTCTCGGGGGTGAAAAGACGGTGCCAAAAGTGTTATATCTGAGTGGGGTTCCAGTGAGCTGTCAGTCTGAGTACCACCAGCAGTCGGCCAACGTACCACTGGTGGTACGAGTACGAAGGTGCTTAATTCTTTCCATGTTGACTGGTGGCTCAAAATGACCTCCCAGTCTGCTTTCCCAACCACAGAAGAAAGGGACAGGTTTACAGCTGAATGTCCCTTGTAGTTTGGCTCCAACGTCCTCTGCTCCAAATTGCAACCAGCTAACACTCGGGTCATGCACCCCAATCAGTGGCAATGGTGTCCAGGTAGACTTGAGTGCTGACACACAAGAAGGGGGCAAGGGGAGAAAAAAGGACTACCAACAAGAACAGTTTATTTCCTCCCCCAGTGCAGTTGTGTCTCTATTGTTTCCTCTGTTCAGGCTTACTTCTGAATGCGGGTGGTGTTTGAAAGGCCTGGTTGTAAATGGACCCTATGCTGCTTGTGGCCAATTTTGCACAATCCATTTCTTGTTCATAGAATTGATCTTGGCCTTGCCTAGATGTAGGGTGAGTTTAGATGTACTGTACATAAAACAAGAGCCACTGTGCTAATGGAAAACACTTTCCATGATGTTGTCACACATAGTCTTGATTGAAGTTGGATCAAGCTTCAGGCCTGGGGAAAGCATTCTGCAAGTGTGAAGTAGAAAAGGTTTTGCAAAATACTGATTGACTGGTGCCTAGGATATCACAAAGCACACTCTCTCACCAGAGCAGTATTTCAACTTAAAGACTATCCATTTGAAACTACAAAATTCAGAAAAGTAAACAACCCAAAAATAAAATAAAATGCTATATAATTAATAATACTGGTATTTAAATACTCTACCGCCTTTCTCTGGTCATCGGATTTCTCCTCCAGCTTTAATTCAAGGCGGTTTACATAGGCAGGCTATCTAAACCAAAATGTTTTTACGTAACTAATGTTCTAATCTTGCATAGAACACGCATTCCAGGTGGTTTCCTTCACAGTCTGGCCTCTCTCTGGCATTCGCCTCCCACGCATCAACTTGATAGCAACACTACCTTCCCACTCTGTGTGCCAGCTGCAGAATTCTTTCTCCCTCTGCAGCTTGTCAGTGGCATGTTGACCGCTTTCGACAAATAATGACCAAAAAGAAGCAAACGGATGGTACTGATGTGGCTTTTTTATTAGACTTGGTGCAGGGTCATTCTGTTGACTGCTGCTATTTGGGTTTTGTTGTGATGAATTGTTTGTTTGTTTGGTGTGTGTGTGTGTGTGTGTGTGTGTGTGTGTGTGTGTGTGTGTGTGTGTGTGTGTGTGTGTTTGGTGCTTTAATATCTGTGGTCTGATGTTTTTGGATTGATTTGTGGTAGAAAAGACAGGATATAAATGTGTTTAAAAATAATATAAAAAACATAATACTGCCTTTTCAGTTCAGTATTGAACTGAAGTCACTGAGTTGACTCATTTTTTTGGATCCTGGACCAAGATTTGAATTCATCGTTTTCTAAGGCCTCAATATACTTCTGCATGCAAAGAAAATTTCAATGGCTACTACAGCATTATATTTTATTTTTAGTTGTATGTTTAAAGTGCATCTGTGTTGTGCAGTGTTTGAATTCTTGGGGAGAAAAGAATCGCTATCCCAGAGCAGAAGGTTTGGAGTAACATTACAGCTGCTTTTATTAGCTCAATGAAAATTTCATACTTGCTTCCTCGCATTGAAATACTGTACACAGCTTCCAGTCTTTGATGGGTTTGTTTATAATTTTTCCTGCATAGTCTCTTTGATTATTCCTTAGCTGTGAGGCTTGGCATTTCAACTGTAACATGCAGTTTTAAAGAAAGGAGCTGCATGAAACCGGCGGGAAACTGACTGTGGAGCCCATATTTTGCAAAGCCTGTTAAGTTTGCTGAGCTTGGCCTTAGCTTTATGTTTACACTCTGGCTTGCGTTTCCAGCAGCCTGATCTCCTTGGGTTTGAGCTGATTGACAGCCTGATCCTATGCATGTTTACTTGGAAGCCTGAGACATGAGATCAGGGAGGACCTGGAGCGGAGCTTTCTCTGCTCCTCAAAACAGAGCCTCAGAATGATGCTCAGAGTAGAAAAATGCATCTGAAGATATGATAAGGTGAGGTCATATGCTCATGCTGCTTTCTTTGCAGAATAGTGCCTATATTATGTAGGGAAGAAATGGGCATGTAAGCATATATTAGGCTTGGGGTGTCGAACATAAGGCCTGCAGACCGTATCTGGCTCTTTATCTAGCCCATGTGATGATTGGGCTCTCCCAGCGCTGCCCTTTCAGCAGCGCCCCTTCTGCCGAAGCTCTGGGAGGGAGAGACGGGAAGAAGGCCTTAGAAGGCAAGGAATGCTATGGGGGAAGGGGCAGACGCAGAGGTATGAAAGAGGGAGATGCTGCCAAGGTGCTGGGAGAGCCCAATTATCACATGGACTGCCCTTTCAACAGGGCTGTTTCTGCCAAGGCTCAGCTCCTGAGCTGCGAAAGTGACGCCTCGGCAGAAGTGATGCTGCTGAAAGGGCAGCCTGCATTATGATTGGACTCTCCCATCTCTTGAAAATATGATCAAGATTTGCACTTTTTTTTTTTTGTCATTTGCAGCTAATGAGTTTCTCTATGAGAACAAAGTGCTTATTTCTGACCATCACCTGCTTAATGTCTTCACTTCAAGCCCTCAGCAGGTGTCAGGACTGCTATTCGGCCCGCTAAATGAAACGTGCTTGATACCTCTGTATTAGTTGGATCATTCTTTTTGAGAGCATGGCAACTTATGACAGTTGTAATTCCTGGGAAAGCTATTAACAGGTTTTTGTTTAATTGTATTCTCCAAACTCCAAGTATGTAAAAGTTTCTATATGCCCAGATTCTCTTTTTTTTAAAAAAAGTTACCACCACACACTTGGAAATGTTCAACATCTGTTCAGTCATAAACTCTGTCACAATGCATCCTGATTTGAAATTATAGAGAGGGTTGTGGAGACGTTAAGCATAATTTGTTGATAACTTTTGCTCAGCAAAGGTTTAGTCAGATGGGTGGCCGTTCGCAGAGAGGACGAACAATTCCCATTTGTTTCAATGGACTTTTCTGAAGAGAGGGTCCCAGAGGATTGTGCCCAATCCCAACATATAATTACAATCTGCGGAAGAGTAATATGTTTGTCTCTTCTGTAGCAAGCGGCCAAATTCTCATTTTCTTCAAGTTGCAGTAACACGAAGCTCTTGACCATCCAAAATAATGGTTGTGGCATTTTTTGTTTTCAAATTGGAACTCTTTTCTTGGGGGTCAAATGCTGCCGTTCCAGAGTGCGAGTCATATCCAACAATATTCTCCCTAGCATGTACTGTAATGGAGTATATGGCAGTGCTGGTAGCAGGGTTGCTTTTAAAAAAACCAGCAGAACTGTAGGAGCATGCATTTGAGGGACAGTAATGCTGAGTGCCTATCTTCCAATGAGAAACTGGGGTGGGGTGGGGAGAGGGGAAGGGGATTTTCAGGTCATTTGAAAGTGGCAGAAATTGCAATGAAGATAATGTTGTAGGCTTCAGATCATACATGCTAGAATAACTGTGGGTCGTTCTCCCTCCCCCCCCCCTGCTGCCCTGAAAAACATTTGTGATGTTTCTATTTCCTGTGGAATAGAACAGCGGTTCTCAAAGTGGTGGGTCACAACCCACCATTGAGAACCTAAGCTGACCCCTTAAGGGGAGGGGACAGCATGGCGGTGGAGGTGATCTGGGGGATCGCTGCAAAAGCAGCAATCTTCAGGCACGTCCGGTTTTCGTGAAAACCGGAAGCCCCCGAAGATTGCCACAAAACGGCGATCTGAAGATCGGGGAGGCCTGCAGAAGGTCGCCCAGGCCTCCCCCGAAGCTCCCCCGAGCCCCAGTAAGTGCGGGGGGCCATTTTGGGGGCGGTTTCAGCGGCCGCGCTGGCGATCCCCTGGATCGCCGCCACTGCTGACTCCGCCCCCGCACACACTCAAAGTTCTCCCCGCCTCGCAGGAAGAACTTTGAGAAATGCTGGAATAGAATATCAACTTGCTTTAGCTTGTGTGTTGGGTTGGCACACTTCCCTGGCAAGGGAAGCACTTGCTGGGGTAACTCTTGACTGGCTTCAATAATGGCTATGTAGTTCACAGGGACACAATGTACAGCATCAGGAAAGTGGTCTCCCCTCTCGCCATCTAGTTCTGTTGAGGAAGAGGTGAAAAAGCTTTAACAATGATTCTTCCTTGAACTGCTTTGTTTTTCCTTCTTTGAAGTCTAACCAGAATAATATTGCTTCTATAAATTTCATTTTAATTTGATCCAGGCTTTTAATTTCAGGGAACTGTGTGGTTCAGGTAATTAAACTGTCCACAGGTTAAGAAGCAGGCTGTATTCTATTGTTCTGGCAATAATTAGTCGTATATAAATTTACCTCTTAAGTGGTTATTTCTAATCCACTGAAAAGTATTTGATCTGCATTCTGGGCACAGTCTTCAAATGGAGCCTTTCAGAGAAGTCCTGACCTACTTCTGCTGAGAAAGCGTGCAAGTTGGCCTCGTCCTGCTAATTTGTTGGGAAAGGTTTTGAGGTAAATGCTCCACGGCTTAAAACATTCATGCACAGGGAAACTGTGCTGTAGTAGAGCATTTGCACAGGCGGCCGCTCACGTTAAATATAGCGTGAAGCTTAGCCTAACTGACCTGCAATTAAGTGGTGTGCAGGCCCTCATTTTGTGTTCTGCAGTTGTCAATTAGCCTTCCTTACGAGAGGCTTCTTTGCTGGAGGTTTTTGTGAATGGAGGCTGTGCCCAAACTGTTCCTTGCTCTCTACCTGTGTAAAAAATGTCAGTGCGTATGTCATTATGATTGTTTTGATTCAGGTATGATTGTTTTAAATTGATTTTATGGATGTTACGTACAGTATATTGAGGTTAGCTGCCTTGAGCGCCCACAGTAGTGCGGGGGGGAAGGTGGAATAAAAATATATTAAGCAAATTCTTCTGATGCTTATTTTAAATTTAGACTCTGGGAACTTGTTTTTTTTTTTTTTAATTGCTCCATATGCATAAGCCATTCTGAAATTGCTCTCATTAATAATGTGGGTGTCTTGTGTGTGGATGTATTGGGTGCGCAGGAAGCATAGGGAGAGAGAAGGCATGATTTGCTTGGGTGGGGTGGTTAGAATGACCCTAGAGGTATATGGCAAAACTGTGGATTTGGGGGCAAAGCTGTGTAATGTGTGTGTGTTTGGAGAAACGGTCTGCACAACACATGTGCAGTTGAAGAACTTTGAGGACAAGCAAAGGTGATTGAGGGCTATGCGCACGTTCAGGTAGAGACCCACATGGTGGCTCTAGGAGGTTACACTCCATTTTCAGTTAGTTAGAACAGATTATTGTCGGTAGATTTGATTCTCCATAATCCAAGTTAAAAAAACACACTTCCAGAGGCGTCGCTCCGGTGGGGGCCATACCGTAAGTTGCGCCCCGTCCTAGTCCTGTTTGCAAGCTGGCAGAAGGCGGCCCCACCCCCTCACCATTGGAGCCATTCCGTGTGGAGAAGGAAGCAGGCAGGAACACGGGTGAAGAGAACATTCCACTCTGCTTTACCTGCATATCGGAGTGAGAAAAGGGTAAGACTTGAGTCGTATTCTTCTATCCCAACCCCTTGGAACTTTAGTTTTTGCAAGTTTAGGCTGTCATTTTGTAACGCATAAAGAGCCTGCTTATTTAACAAAAAGAGAAGATGTATGTTATCTATTGGAACATATTTATGGACATGGTTGAAAGGAATAATAGGAAGTTGACAGCACTGGTAATAGAGGAGGAAAACAAAATGACATGCACAGAAAGAAAAATAATGGCAGGGAAGTTTAGGCCAAGATTAGAACACTTGGGAAGCTGACAGTTTGACACACATACACATTTGAAAACTGCAGCTAACCAATTCACAACCATTGTACAGGACACACTGTATGCTGTGACTGTAGGTTGAACCAGAGGCCAATTTCTGAGTCTGTGGAAAAAATATAGCAATCGTCCATAGGGAAGGAGAAATCATACAAACAGAAAACAAGATATTATAAATTGTAGGAAAGTAAATAGAAATGAAAGATATGAATCCAAGTACTGTACAGTACTTAAACATAAATTTTGTGAGGGAATACAGCAGTGGATGAGTGCCTACCTTTCTGGAAAAGTTAGCAATTTAGAAAGTTAATGGAACAAAATTGGGGAAAGAGGCAATCTTAAAATAATTCTAAATGTCAGTAGTCCATCAGGACACCTCCCAACCCTTCCCAAAATACAGGAATATATAAAGCGAAGGTGGTGAAAAGGGAAAAATGTGTGCTCAGTTTGACTTTGGACTATTAATTAGTAGCCTAAACAGGCAAATAAGAGTGGGGTGCAGGGCAGTTCTAAGAAAAAAATGAATCTTTCTAAAGTAGGCTCTCGGGCAGCGCAATCTGCCTATGTATCCGGCGGGCGGCCCAGGCCACCTGCCAGATCCTATCCCCGTTCCGGGAGCAGACCGGAAGTCTATTGGGGGGAAGGACGTTCGTCCCCTTCCCCCGGTGTAACGCGGGGAGGCTCCAATGGGCCTCTGGCCCGGGAACGGGATGAGGATATGGTGGCCACCATCCCTACCCCCCCCCCGCACCGGCTCGGCCAATGGCCCACCTCCCTCGCCGCCTGGATCACCCCCGCCAGACCACTGCCCGCACTTACCTTCTCCTGTGGCTGTGGGGACGATCTGGCAGTGGAGTGAGGGCAGCTGGCCTCCGCGACGGCCGCCCTTACTCGAACGTTGTCGTGAATGTGCTGTATGGCATGTTTGTGCCAGTTTGGAATGGCGGAGCGCTCGCGTTGCCATTTTTAAATTTAAACTGGATTGCGCCCGAAATGTTTGTTGCTATTGTCAAGTGAAGAATACATACCCATTACATAGGAGGTTCGTACTGTAAAATGAAGAAAAGCGGAAAGAAGCATTGTATGAATATTATGATGTGAATATTATGATGTGCTGTTGCTGTGCTGGGTGCAAAGGCATCGGATACCATTGCCTGAACATGAGGCTTTTTGTGCCTCATGTATTCTTGTCCAGCAGCCTGCTCCAGTCCTGGTGTGCAAGCTACTTGTGCTCTTCTGAAGAGTAGTCTGTATGCTGGAAGCCCAGAGAGGAGCGAGTAATTGTATGTGAAGTGCCTAATTAGTCCTGCGAATGTTTCTAATTTTTTCCATTAACACTGAGCAATAAGACATTTCTGGACTGCTTTAGAGGTCAGATCCTTTGTCAGGATTTTGAGGATTTGTGAAGATCTTTTTACAGACATACTGGCAGAGCAGGTGATAAGCAAGAAGCAGCATCAGTTCTGCAAAGGCAGTAGCATAACCTTGCAGCTCAGCTCCCTTTGGCTGTTGCTTGTCAACTGGCCAGCTTCAAAACTGAAATAGTTTCTGTATTCATATTTAAAACCATCACCAAAGGGAAAGCCTCTTGCAGCTTTTTCTTAGGTATGTGGTTGTGATGTTCTTGGCCAACGTTACTTGCTTATTGGCTCACGCTATAAGTGGCCAAGCCATACCAAATGTAAAAGGAGACTGAATACAAGGACATTATGCTCATAACAGTATTGACAATAGGGATACAGAGTTCTGTTATTGACAATGATGACTTGCAGCCATTTCATGGAGTGAAATATTTGAGAAAGAGCGCTGGAATAAATGTGGGAATGTTGAAAGAGCTGCTTAATGTGTCGGACAGCATCATGCAGGATCAGAATGTCCTCTCTTTGGCTTTCTTTTTGGCTTGGCGTCAAATTTCTTTTAACCTTCATAAAGAGAGACTTTAAATGTAAGGTGAAAAAATAAGAAGGAACTGCGTAATGTGGAGTCAGACCATTTCTTCCTCCTAGCCTAGTATTGGCTTCTCTGGATCTCAGACAAAGGTCTTTTCCAACCCTGCTACCTGAGATCCGTTCCCTGAAGAGGCCTGGAATGAGAACCTGGGCCATCTGCTTTCTTACAGGACTTACTTCTGCCTACCCTTTTAGACAGCTGCTTGTTTTGTCATGCCTTCAGGATAAGTTGATACCATGAAAGTTCTTTTTTTGGCTGAGGTTTTTATGCTTGTCTCTGTCTGTCTGTCTGTCTGTCTGTCTTTAATTTATGTTGTGGAAGCCTCTGAGAAACAGAAGCGTCGTCTGGGGGGGGGAGCCTTGGTGCCCTGGGCACCAGGTGCTGCTTTGGGGGGGGGTTGGAATGTCGCGGGCCACTTACTGTTGTTCCCGTCCTTTCTTCGCAGCCATCCCGGCTGCGGTTCAGCCCTCCCGCCCGTCCTCGGTTCGAACAGCTCCGAAATGGAAGCCAAACTGTGTGTGTGTGGGGGGAATCACAGCCGCGCGCTGACGTCACGGCCTCCGTCACGTGGGCACTGTCGCATCGGCGGCCCCCACCATGTGGAGGCGCAACAACACCACTGCTGAGAAACGGCCTATAAATATAAACAAACAGGTTTTTTTTAACTACTGGGTATCTTTATGGTCCTTTAACACAGAGGTGTGAACGGCTGGATATGTGTGTCACTACCATATTTTTGGAAAAGCTGTATAGTGACTTAGCAGTGAGAATTTTCAGGAGAGATAACTGTGTTGCTGCAAAAGCAGAATTGCGTGGTAACTTTAAAGGTGAACGTGTTTGTTTTTGTATAAACTTGCATGAACTACAGTCCACTTTATCAGATGCATGAAGTGTTATCAATTGGCATGCATGCATAGTGTCCATAAGGTAAAGGTATCCCCTGACAATTAAGTCCAGTCGTGTCCGACTCTAGGGTGTGGTGCTCATCCCCATTTCAAAGCCGAAGAGCCAGTGTTGTCCGAAGACGCCTCCGTGGTCATGTGGCTGGCATGACTCTCCTTGCCGCAGCACGTAGCATGCAGCTGGAACACGGAGCGCTGTTTACCTTCCCGCAAGCGGTACCTATTTATCGACTCGCATTGACATGCTTTGGAACTGCTAGGTTGGCAGGAGCTGGCCAAGCAACGAGCGCTCACCCCGTTGCGGGAATCGAACTGCCGACCTTTCGATCGACAGCTTATGGTTCAGCAGTTTAACCCACTGCGCCACCCAATGGCCTATGGTGTCCATAGATGGAGGAAAAAAACATGGAGCCAAAGGGCAATGAAATATGCAAGAGACACAATCCGGGAGCATTCTTATGTAAAAATTGGGCATATAGAGCTAAGTAGAATGAAGAGTCCCAATGGCAGTAATTGGTGATTGTGTAGCCAAGAAGAGCGAGATGGGAAACCACTGCCTTTATTTAAGCCCTGTGATAGGATTCTATCGTCTAATAGATTCTAATTCAGCCGTTTCACACTGGAGCCTTCCTTTGAAATTCTTTTGTTGTAGAATGGTAACTTTCAGGTCAGCAGCAGAATATCCTGAGTGGATTAAGATGTTCTTCCGCTGGTTTTTAAATGTCAGACTAGTGTCCATTTCTTCTTTGCGTAGAGATTGACCTATTTGTCCTATGAAGATAGCCAAAGGTGATGACATCTGTCGCAGGGCAGGATGAACAAGTGAATGAACCTCTGCTGGTGCTACGTACTTAATGGTACTGAGGATCGGTCCAGTTAGCAACAGGGTCTGGTTCCTGTGTTTTGTGCCTGTTGTCATGTTAGGAGTCCTGTCATTTTCACTGCTGTTCGTTTTAGTTTTCTTTGTTTGAACATCTGTATGCCGTCAAAAATGTATCCGCTAGTAAGTAGCAATAAAGATAATTGAAACAGTTTTTAAAATTGTTAGGGGATTGGCAGCACAGGGCCGAGCCTTCTCTGTAGTGGGAGAGAAGGTTCCACACTTATGGAACTGCCTCCCAACGTGAGCCCCCACTTCCACCTGCTTACTTTGCTTCACCTTTGTCAGGTATTTCACTTTTTAAACATTTCCGTCGAGATGCATTTAGGTAACATTTTACAGTATTGAGGGTCTCTATTGCTGCACTGACATTGAAAGGCATAAAAGGATGCTGTGTATATTTATGCACAGCAGAACAAACCACAAAAATCCTGGCTTTCGCTGAGTCAATTACACACCAGTCACAGGCACGTAATGTGTCTGGAACATACGGTCCAACCAACTCGGGCCTACTGCCAAGCTGTCTCGCTAGGCAAGACTGAAGGGAGTCTCCGTGGCACAACTCTTGACGGATTATCTTCAGATCAGCAGCTGCTGTCTGAGAGCTTGCTTATGCACACCCTGCATTGTGAACAACTTATTAACCTCGAGGACCCACTAAATGCACTAACACTCCGCTGTAAATAGTCTTCCTTACTTTGCCTTCCTTCTAGGAGCAAATCAAAGGTTAAAATTGGAAGATCTCTCCAAGGCAGGATTGGCCTACATATGCAGTGGATTCTGATCCATGTTTACAAGCTGGCTGCATTGGTTCCTAAGGAGGGCTAGGAAAATACATCTAGTTGCTAGGAGTCTGGGTCAAACTTCTAGGCATTGGTCCTGCATAGGGTTGAAAAACCCTAACTCCAGTCCAGCTTGGAACACCTGCTGGTTCAGGAACTGGGGTCATAAACAGTGTGCACACCTGAGCGTGGATGAATCTGTCTGTACCAAGTGGCTTCCAGTGGGGTGCATATTCAAATGTGCAGTCCAGTCCGTGTTTTAGTGCAACTAGGTATGTGTGAATACTGCTGAATTGGTTTGAGTTCTTAGGCACCAGTGTCAAGATCGTAGAGGCTGAATTCTCAGAATCGACAAATTTTCAGCCTTATCTGTTACGTATGTCCCAGTTTGGTTCAGTAGTGGTGTTTGCATTTAATGCTTGTATATACAGTATTTGGATTTCTTTGTTGCCCTATTCAAAGGGCTTAGGGTGGGTTGCAATAGGATCCTGTCTGCCCTTACAAACTTCTGTTTTGTACCGGATTATCCGTCATGGCTTCCTGCAGGATTCCTGCTAGTTGTAATTTAATGAGTGTGCTGGGAATTATCTACTGATGATTCAAAATCCTCTTTACTTTGCAGAACTATAGTTTCTACTTTCCCTGTGGTGGAAATTGACAAACCATTTTAAGCCTAGTGTAGATATGCTACATGCCTCCTATCTCATTTTATTTTCCCAATGATTCTTGTAGGCTGAGCGACAGTGAATCATCCAGGCAGGGCTACACATTGAGCTTTGTGGCTGGGGAGCCATTTTGTATGTTGTGTTCTTTCTGCATAGAATGTGTTTCTAGTCAGCAAAGCTGTTGACTTTATTGTACTGTGTTGCAGGGAGCTGCTATAGCCAAAAGATGGTCTATAAATTATAAGAAGTAAGAGAATCTGCGTTCTGTTTTTCTAGACACACAGGACCACTGTCGCTTCCTTTTCATTTCAACTGTGTAGATAAAATGTATCGCGGTGTCAATCCTGGTTTTTAGGTTATCAAATTTCATGTTTTGTATTGATGTTTTCCCCTCCCCCCCATCTACTCCATTAGACCACAGAGCCAAATTTGCTGAAAAACGTTGGAAGGATGTGGATAGACAAAGGATCATATTTCATTTGTGGTTAAAAAAGGTGAAGCGGCTAAAAAAAAAATTCTTAGCAGCTGTGAGCATTCACTTATTGGGTATAATGGGCAGGAGTAGCATCCTCTGTGCTAATTAACAGAAGAAGAAAATCTATTTTTTAACACAGCATTTAATTAACATAGCAAGACCACCACCAGCAAGGTGACAATCAACCTAGCCAGAAGACCAACAGCTGCTGAGATGTCCCTCTGCCTCCTACCCAGACAATATTCTGTTGCAGTGATCAATTGTCCTGTGGCTACAGAAGTGAACTGAAGAGCATTCTGACCCCAGGCTCCACCCTAGATCACCAAAGCCTTCTGGGATGTAGTGCCCCCTTCCTCCCAACAAGAAATATACTTATACAGTGGCTAGAGCAGCGGATTTGTGCTAGGAAGGCCCAGGTTCAAATCCCCCCTCAGTCACGAAGCTCACTGGGGCTGCTATCCTATACAGCAGCGGCCCCCAACCTTTTTGGCACCAGGGACCGGTTTCCTCGTAGAAAATTTTCCCACGGACTGGGGGATGGTTCTGGGGGGGAGGTGCAGCGCAAAATGACACCCCCATGCCATCACCACGTGAAAACGTACCTGAGGGGTGGGGGGCAGGCGAAACCTTTTTACTTACACACACACACACACACACACACACACACACACACACACACACACACACACACACACACACACCACAAGACCGCTTCACTGCCGCTTTGCAGCCCTCCAGGAGCCTCCAAAGCAGCACAAAAATCTTGCCACCGCAGCTTTGACACACACACTGCTTGCCCCTTCTGATATTGGGATACCTTGGGCTTACTGTGCCATACCGCGCCGTGGTTCTTTCACCTGAGCTGATGGTGGGAGGCGAGCCACTGGGCTGGCTGGCTGTCCCGCCGCTCGGTCACCAGTGGCTGAAGTCACAGGTCATGAGGCTTTTGCTCCCGACTGGGCGGTGGGGCCTCCCGCACTGCCACCCGGTGAGTCCACCCCTTTCTTCACCACTGTCGCAGCTAGACGGGCTGGGCCCTGCACAGTCCTGGGCCTGTGGGTGGAGCTGCCGCGGCTGGCGACAGCAGGGGGCAAGGACTGTTCAGAGCCCAGCCCGTCCGGCCGCAACGGCAGCGAAGAAAGGGGCGGGCTCACCAGGCAGCGGTGCAGGCGGCCCCACAGCCCGGTCGGGAGCGAAACCCTTGGTCACTCTGCCTGCTGGGGGCGGCTTCGGCCGCTGGTGAACAAGCAACGGGACAGCCAGCCACTGTGGCTCGCCTCCTGCCGTTGGCTCAGGAAGAAGACCACGGCGCAGCATTGCACGGCAAGCCCCCGCGGAGGCTTGACACTTGGCGGGCAGCTGCGGCCCGGTTTCAAACAGCCTAAGGTCCGGTACCGGTCCATGGCCCGGGGGTTGGACCCCTGCTATACAGTTCACTTACCTGGGAATAAGGCCCATTGAAATAAATGAGACTTGCTTCTGAATAGACATGCATAGGATTGCAAGGCGGGTGACCTGAGAGTGTGTGTGTTACTGGCCCAATCTACCTCATAGAATTGTTGTGAGAATAAAACTGCTAGCTGTTGTCTGAGCCACTGCTATAGTGCCCTGGTTATTTGAGGAAGGGGTCATTCATAGAATATATCAGGCAATTTCTTTGGACTCTTCTCTCCCTTATAAAAAGAAAAGTAAAATTGTTACTGTAGTATTTATGGAAGCTTCTGAGAGCCCCAGGGATATAACTTTTTTCAAATAGTATTTATTGAAGGTTTTTATATGGTCTTTGCAAGTAGGACTTTCTTTGCCCCAAAAGTGAAACTTGTGGAAAAGCTGAACTGGTAACTTGCAGTTTCAAATTGCATCTTCTGTACAAAAATATGTATATATGTTGGCAGCTTTATTTCAGATTCACTATGGCTTCTAGTTCAGTATAAGCCACCTACTCTGTTTATTTAGAAGGCATTTAAGCCAACAATAAGCACTCTCATTGCCAAAGATTGTCAGGCACTGAGCCCGAAGACTGTGAAAGCAACACTAGAGCTTTTAATGGCTGCAAGCGGTTATCTCAAGCTCTTGTTGCTGGCTAAGGAGGAAGTCTGTGTAATCCTTACTGTATAGAAACAATATTAGTAGGTTACTATTTTGGGGAGTCTTGCTGAGCCTCCTTACTAGGAGTCTCTCCTCTCTTTGGAGATGTTAACCTTCTTAGTGGAGGGGGGAAAGAACAAAGATCAAAGAAGAGAATTGTTGCAATGGACTACTTTTAATTGCCTTTTGACATTATTGTGCTCAGGAAGTTGCAATGCTGAAAGTGCTCTGAACGTCAAGTTCTGAAGGCGATACGTTCCATAGTATATCCACTGAAGAGGAGCAGAACTGTGTGGGTTTATTGTTGAAAATTCAACAACTTGATATTATTACCTCCTAGAAAGCTGCTTCCTATAGTACTGCTTCATTATAACACTCTTCATCCTGGGTGTAATTTTTACAATATTGTAAAAAAGAAAAAGATTCAAAAGTTTTATGTGGAAAAGTGCAGCTGTCTGTGCTGTTCTTTTAGCCAGGGGGAGCTGCATATTCTGGCTAGACTATTTTGTGCCAATGAGAGCGGTGTATTCTGGTGAACACAATGCCATTTATTTACTGGAGAATATTTACTGGAGAATTCTTCAGGAAAGGAAATTGTGGGCAAGCCAGACAGTCTACCTTGGATGCCTTCTTCAATAAGAAGGATGAATCGCCGCCTGGCTCATCATCCTTAGAGTAGCTCCTTCCATCATCATCTTCCACGGCTGCCATGCAGGAGGAGAGACTGCGGCGTTGGTCAGTTTATATAGCAGACTCTGACCCAGTGAACAGTGAGTACAGTGCTCTGATGCTCTACGTTAAAACAGTGTTGGAATTGCCTCCTATGGCACAGTTTCACACAATACTCTGTGTTATTTACAGGAACACATCCAGAGCATTAAAAGAAGCATTACTGCATTTGTCAGACAGTAGACTGATGTGTGCATATGTATGTGCTTTCTTCTCCCATGGCTGCTTAAAATGGACTGTGTTTTTTTGTTCTTTCCTTCCCGAAAAGCTTTAGTGGTGACTTAATGTAAGTTTTAACGTTTTTGTTTTGCTTATAAAATGTGAGGGTTGGAAGACAAATCCCTTACTAAGTTGGAAGTAATAAGGCTTTCTGTTTTTGCGGGAGGTGGGGTGGGGAAGGTTGTAAAAAAGTGTGGTATTTTTCTGAGAGAACAGAATGTCTTCTTGGCAGCATAGTTAATTAGTTAGTTACCATGCAAATATAGAGTGGTAAGCACTCCAACTTTGAAAATGCCCATTGGTCTGTTTTCTCTAGCAAACTGCCTTAATTTGTTATGATCCACCAGGTCTTTCATATACTGTCATCCAAGACAGACAAATGCCAGGGTTATCTGAGGCAACCAATACATTCTTCGGCATGGGTAGGTGAGGCTTGATACATGTTTGAGGGGTTTAGTCGATTCTGAGTTGGGAAGTAAGCAGCAATGATAAAATGGGACATTTTATAGTTCATCAACAGGTAGTAATGGGAAAAAATCTGGAACTCCAGATTGTGGTGGCCACATGTCATTATCGCCACCCCAATTTCAGAACGTATTTGTCATCAGCAGATTCTTACCAGCTGCACACTAGGCTTTTCATATACAGTATCTGAGAGAATATGTTTGAATTTCCAACAATTAAGGATAGTTAATCATCCCAAGCATTGAAAACAAAACAAAACTTTACATTGACAGAAGTAATAAGCAGGATTGCTGGTGACAAAATATGATTAATGTAATTTGAAGAGACACTGAATATTACTTGACCTTTAAAACAAACAAAAAACCATACCCAAACCCTTACCTGATGTCAGTAGGCAGGCTTGGAGCCCAATTCTATCCCCTGCCATCTTCTGCCATACAGTTGGGCTGATTGAGGCCACGCTGCATGCAGTAGTGGAAGAGGGGGCAACCAGAAGGCTTGGGAGAGGGTTGTTTGTAGGTGGGTGGTTTTTTTTGGAAGGGTAGGTTAAAAATAGTAAAAATACTTACCCCTCCATAGGCCCCCTGACAGTCTCCTTGAACTTATGCCAGATGTTTTCCTGGTGCAAGTCTCAGACAGGTGTGTGTGTCAGGCCAGGAAAATTGAGATAGCATCCTGGCATGCATTGCTGCCGGGATCCATCCTTGAAACATCTCCTTCTCCCCCTCCTGCCCTTGAATGCCCCCTCCACCACCTTGTCTGCCCCAGAGCGGTGTCCAGGAGCTGCTGCCACATGTGCAGGGCCTCTGGGCATTTTCACTGATGGCCCCAAAGCACTCTGCCGCTGCACACCTTTTATGGAGCTGCTGCAGTCCTTACCGTGGTGGACCGGGAGTTCTGCTGCCATTAGTGCTCAATAGGATTGGGCCGTTAGTTTGGTCAAAGAGATTCCTGTCTGAAATCCTGGTGATACAGAACGTGACCATTAGTCCTGTAGGAATTTTGAGGTGTACGAGTTCGCTCTTCATATCCTGTTAGGGCATGCCTAAAGGAAGGGTAAAATCTTGTGGGTAGACATTTGGCAACCCGGGCACAAGTTTTATAGGATGCCATTTAGTTTTTGTGCTTGCAAAAGCTGTCATACAAGACAATGCCAATGCCGCAAATACTTTGTTTCTGTACATGTAACAAAGTGTTTGTGGCATCATTGTATTTTTTTTCCCCAACAGCCCCCCTCTGCCTGACCTCTTTAGCCTGGGATAGTGGTAGCAGATAAAACTATGAGTTCCACCCACATTCAGAAGCTGACCCAGTAAAAAGGGAAATCGGAGAGCAGGGAGGGACGCATGAGTGCTAACCACTAGGAGTGACTCCCCTGCGGGTTTTATCCAACTATCTTGCCTGACAAGGTGGCAGGCATGTGCAAGCGTCTCCTGATTTGTGGTTAAGAAGTTGTGAGCATTATGCCTGCCCTAAGCCTTCTGTAACTGACCATTAAAAGAGTTGGAGAGAGCGATTACCGTATTTATCGGCGTATAAGACGCACTGGCGTATAAGACGCACCTTCCTTTTGGCCCTGGGTTTCAAGAAAAAAAGATTTAAAGCATTTTTGGGCCACTTGGCCACTTACCGCTTGGCTGCTTAATTAGCTAATTTACATAAATTGCACAAAAATACCAGGATCTCTTTTAAAACACACAGCAATAAGACACATGATCAAAATGCACCAGAACATAAATCCCAAGTACAAAAAAAACCCCAGACTCAACTTTTTTCCCCCAACCCACCCATGCACAGTTTCCAAAGTAAACAACATACATTCCAAGTTAAAAAAACCCACTCAACTCTTTTTCCCCACCCCACCTATGCATAGTTTCCAAAGCCTCCCCAACTATGCCCAGTTCAGAAGCTTACCCAAGCTGCATTCATTCATCATCCGAGGAGAGCTGGGAAGACCACGCCCTCTGCAGCTCAACTGAACTGAACTGAGGAGCACAGTGCCCTCTGCTGGCTGCTGAGAAGCTCAACTCATGCACGTGCATAAATTAAACCCGACAAACAGCTGTAGATAGGATAGATTAGTTAGGGAAGAAAGCACAAGGGAGCTCTCCGGCTCCGGAAAAACGCGGTAAGCCCAAAAATGCTTTAAAACGGGCGGGGGGAAGGGGATTTTTTTAGTATTGGCGTATAAGACGCACCCTACTATTTTGGGTCACAAATTTAGACAAAGTGCTAAATTCTTATACGCCGATAAATATGGTAGTTCCCTTTATCAGTGACTGTAACAAGTGCTGACTAAGGTTAAAGCACTTGTAGAATTCTTTGAATCCTACAATTCAGAAGGTAGTATCTGTATGTAAATGTATAGCATGCAAGATGAGAGCACTCTGGTCATTTATAGCAAGGAAAAATCTAATGTAATCTGAAGAAATGCTCCCTCCCCCTCCTCTGAATATAGAGCTGTGAGTTGCAAACCTGAGAGGAGACATTTTAATATTTCTGTTGGGTTGGTATGTCTGGAATGTAATAGTTCATGCATCAAAGACTCTGAAATGTATCCAGGTGCATGGCTGGCCTTCGCTTTTTCTAAAATGAACTGCTGTGAGCAAAAAGTGGGAACTGCAGCAAAAGTGTAAAGATCGAACAACTGAAATTAAAAAAAAACCTCCCAATTTGATTCTCCCTCACTTCTTATTTCCATACTTTTTGACATATTGTTTCTATTTTGAAATTGCAGTACAGGGCTACCTTGCATTTGCAAAAAGGCTAATAGACCTCCTAGTTCATTATAGTGTTCAGATTTTATTTAGAACTGTCGCCTTCTTTAAAATGCCATGAAAAAATCTCTACAAAATAAAAGGACTTAAAATGGCTAGCTAAAGACCTTTAGCGTTGCTAGGTTCTGCCCCTGAGATGGCTTCCATATCCTGCGCCTCCAAAAAGGTTGAGAGGTTAGTGCAAGCTACCTTTTCCAGCTATACATTTCCCCAGGTGCATCTTTTCATATCACAATGCAGCTGCGACAGAGGAAATCGTGCCAGAATTATCCATTTAGAGCTGCATAAAGGGGCCCTGAACGCCTCTTGCAATGCTTCCAGAATAAGCCGAAGTTTCAACTCTGCTGAGTCCCCAAAGGAGAGGTGTTCCACAGCTCTGCTGTAGCTAGTAAGAACTCTGCTTCACTGGCTTTTCTCGTAGGTGCTTGGTAGATGAAGAGGATCTTTGCTATAGAGCCAGGATGGTGTAGTGGTTCAGGAGTTGGACTTTGACCTGGAAGATCCAGGTTCAAATCCCCGCTTAGCCACGAAGCTTCCCGGGTGACCTTGGGCCAGTCACTATCTCTCGGCCTCACCTACCTCACAGGGTTGTTGTGAGGGCAAAAGGAGGGGAGGAACCATGTACACCACCCTGAGCTCCTTGGAGGAAGGGTGGTATAAAAATGCAAAAAACAAATATACTGTACTGTGACAGATGTTAAAACAAGACCGAAGGAAGCATCGTCAAGTGGCCAAATGCTGATCTGTGTCAGGGTCTTAAGAATTGTCATGATTATTACAGTTGATATGGTAGAGTGACTTGACTAAAACACTCTGTGGCAAAACCGTTTATTTGCTAATATTCAGAGGCATTCTTTGACATCCCTTGCATGTCAGTTCCTAGTCCATGACTTTCTAGTGTTGTACATGAGTTTCCATATATAGGATTTGTTTGGTGTGCCAAATACTGGATCCTGCACATAATTGTCCCTTGCGCATCCTTTGCTGAATATAGGTTGCAAGTTGGCATGCACAGAACTTTCAAGCACCATTCTTGCAGCTATTGCATGCTCATAAGAACCCAGAAACAGCCATTAAGAGTGGCAATGTACTCTTAACAATAATACTTTATGCACATTGTGCTCCAGGGATAAGAGGTGTGTGTTAAGGTGAAATGAGTGATTGTGGTGACTGCCTTACAACACTGCCTAAGCATTCCTCTTGAGTCATATAGTCATGGCTTAAGCCAATACGTTTTTTTTTTTAAAAATGTTATGATAATAAAATTAAATAAAGAAGCAAACACAAGGATGGTATTGGATGCAAATCTGAGTGTTTAAATACATACATTTTTTTGGGGGGGGGGTAATGTTTATAAGTGGCCAGCGGGTGGTGCAGCGGGTTAAACTGCTGAACCATAAGCTGTCGATTGAAAGGTCGGCAGTTCGATTCCCGCGACGGGGTGAGCTCTCGTTGCTTGGCCAGCTCCTGCCAACCTAGCAGTTCCAAAGCATGTCAATGCGAGTAGATAAATAGGTACCGCTTGCAGGAAGGTAAACAGCGCTCCGTGTTCCAGCTGCATGCTACGTGCTGCGGCAAGGAGAGTCATGCCGGCCACATGACCACGGAGGCGTCTTCGGACAACACTGGCTCTTCGGCTTTGAAATGGGGATGAGCACCTAGAGTCGGGCATGACTGGACTTAATTGTCAGGGGATACCTTTACTTTTACCTTAATGTTTATAAACAAAATAATTGATTCCACTCAAAGGGAACCTCTTATTTGGTTGATTGTTCTCTTGTGGTCAGGGAACAAAACCAGTAACCATGCAGGGAAAGCAGTTTGTCTTTGTAACTTCCAGTGGTGCAAGTATATGAGTAGTCTCAAGGGCCAAGCAGTACTGTATGTGTCTTTCCTTAATGTCTAGATCTATATGTGCTTTTCATGCCCTATGTAGAAAGTTGCTTATTCTCATTTACTTACCCTTCTTTGCCCATGGAGATGCTCTTATGGGCACTTCTTTGTTCATCTCTGATGACCAGAAAATATTTCTCATTTTTAAAAATCTCCCCCACCCTCCGAGAAGGAAACGGGTGTCTGTGTTAGAAAATGGTGCAAATTGGCAGGGACGTTCGCTGGCAAAGGGATTCAATGACTGCTTTGAGTGGCACTTTTTGATAAAGAATTCACTGAAATTTCTATTGAATAGTGTCATTTTAGGATAGGGATAGATTTGCACATTCACTTAACTTGCCACAGCCCCACTTTTTGTGTTAGTCCGAAGTATATTATTCCCACCCTGCCACCTCTCTGCACCTGAGTTCAGGTGCAAATGTGAAGACTGTCACATTTATTTCCAAAGCCTCCCCAACTTTTCTGGCAAGATACGGTACACCACCAAAAAGCAGTGCCTTGTCAAAAATGCAGCCTTGACTATAACAAGAAACATGCAGATTCACCTCTAATTGCAATCCCAGTTTTGATGTGTTTGAAATGAAGCATTAATCCTGTATGGGCAAGGTTACACAGCTGGGAGCTCTTATCTCTCCTCCTGGAGGCTTTCACAGCTTTTTGTCGGCGGCGTGTCTCGAACTTATCAAGTTCACTGGTCTTTGGGCTTTACAAGACGGCAGCTCTCCCGACTGAGCCAGACTCTTCTGCCTGGTGGTGGTGGTAGTAGTAGTAGTATATGGCTGTATTCTTGTTTGTTAAGCATTGTTAGATGTCCTGGGAAGCTTTTCATGGAGAATACAGTACAAATTCTATACAAATAAACGAATAGGAAGTGGATGTCTTCAGCAAAGGGGTTGGCTGCTCTTCCATTTCACAGTATCAGCCCTTCCCTGCTCTCATTCCATTTAATTAGCAGCTTTGGTATCCTGGAGTTGCATCCTATGGATACATGAATGATGGGAATGTGTCTTCTAGAACTAGCTGGCTTCCAAGAGGGAAGAGATAGTTTGCTGGGAGAACTTGGGAAGTCAAGGATTTGGAAGTCAGGCATGTGGAGAGGGGGGATTTGGTGACTGTACTGGTGCAGAAATGTTGGAAAGCAAGGTGGTAAAGGATGGCATATTGGGTTGGGTGGTAAGATGTTTACCACCAACATGTTCTGATGTTTAATCACTGGTGATATTACTGTCCCTATTGAAATGGGTGGGTTCTGTGGGTCAGAGTTAGGAATGTGGCCCTTGTGCAACTGCTTATGGGGATAAGCAACCTCCTGGTTGTAGGAGTAGGTTTTCTTTGTGCCAGGTGCAAGGGAGTGGCGACAGGATACAAGTATCTTGTTGGCTCTGTGCTCCCTGAGGCATCTGGTGGGGCCACTGTGTGATACAGGAAGCTGGACTAGATGGGTCTTTGGCCTGATCCAGCAGGGCTCTTCTTATGTTCTTATGCTGGATATGAAGTTTGGTTCTCCAGCTTATAAAGGTGCATTGACACTTGCCTAAATCTATCACTTCTGACCTGAGGTATCCCCAGGTTTACAGTCTATTCAAGTTTTAATGCAGTTATAAATTGCTCCATTCATTGGAAAAAAAGGATGTCTAAATGAGGCAGGGTTTCCTGTACACATGTGCATGTTTTTATTTTTTTCCCCTAGAGTAAATATGAGGTTGGTAGAGCTGAGATTTGGTTTTCAGAAACCATTGCTTTTCCAAAATTACTGAAGTTATTTAAAATTACTGTTTCTTGGTCTCCTGGGAATGTTGCTTCTGGGTATATAAACCCAGGCACATCACTATGAAGGACATGTTCCTGGAACTAACCCATCAGCTTTTATTATTCCATGTATCGACATGTTTATACCACCCTTTTTGTAACGGACTCACAGTGCCATCCACTGTAAAGATCTGCGGGCGGCCCTAGGACTGCCCGCTGGATTCTATTCCTGTTCCAGGCCGATCATGATCGTCCCGGAGGTCTCCTCGGGGGACCAGGAAGTTTGTCCCTGTGAAGGACAGGTGAATGTATTAGGCTTTGGCCTGAATCATCCTAATTGGGAAGTGAGAACAGCTGTGTCTTGGTTTGGATGGGTGTGGAGAGTTTAAGGTATAAAAAGGGCTCTCCATTTGGAGGGAGAGAGAGAGGCTGGTGTGAGCTTGGCTACACTTCTCACCTTCACCTCTGATCTGAAGGTCTGCTTCACCAGATGCTGTGTTGCAGATTTTCGTAGGTCAGTTGCTTTTAGTGAGATTCAGAGGTTGGGTGAGTTTAGAATAGCGTTTCCTAGGAAAGCTAGTATTTGTTTTTATACTGTCAGTCTTTTGTATATGTCTTCTAAGTCAAAATTATTTTGTATCTTCCTGTAGCCTTTTTACAGTAATTTTGATAACCCTTACCAGTTGTAATTGAGTTGAAAAAGGGGGACCCACCTTGACAGTCCCCTTCCCCTGGTGTAGTGTGGGGAGGCCCTCCTCTGATTTCCGCCAGCTTTCAAGCTGGCGTAAGTCCGAGGAGGCCGTGTACGGGCTGCACCGGCCCGGGAACAGGATGGGGATACGGCGACCGCCATCCCCGCCCCCTCTCGGGCCGGCTCAGCCAACCGCTAGGATTTGAACCTGGGTCTCCTTAGTCCTAGTCCAGTACCTTAAGCAGTAGACCACAGTGGCTTTCTTTTGGTCTAATGCAACTTACAACTGTTGCCAGCTGTTGGATAGGAACAAGTTTCCAGATATGTGTCCCTGATTGATTTCTTAGTTGAGGGAGAAACGGGGGAGGACCATCATCGTCTGCCTACCTTGGGAGCTTCTGGAGGCTTTTGGCTGGCTGGTATTGGAGTCGGATGCTGGACTAGAGGCCTTGGCGAGATTCAGTAAGGCATTTCTTCCATAATTGGGGCTGGAATCTCATTCTTTACATCAGGTTGTGCTGTACTGACCTGTTACGGTCAGGCAATTTAGGCCAGGCTAATCTGACAGAAAAGTAGGTAAGTCAAAGTTTTTTAACGTTTAATTGAAGTGTGATGGCATAAAACCACTATTATGGGTCACCAATGCATTTTCTGATAAACAGAAGTTGTTGGTGCTTGTGTGTCCATAAATGTGCATTATAATTTGGTCTTGAAGCAAGTGGGTACTTCTTTGTGTTTCTAGTTTCATTGTTTGGAGATGTCCCATGTTCTGCGATTATAATTGGCCCAAGCCACAAGAATGCCAACTGTATAGAGTCGCCAACGTGGTTTGGGATTTGGTGACAAGCCCAGCTTCTGGGAGAAGTAAATTGGGCACCTGTCATTATTGGTTTTTTGGGAACTTCCCCCCAGCCCTAAACAAAGGCAGACAGCATTGGTTTCCAAAACCAAAGGGAACAGACTTCCAAAGGTACTTAGCACCCTATCTGTTCAAGCCTTATTGAATGACTATCTACTGTACCATGTGACTGAAACTTGCTTCAAAATGAGGCAAGTTAGAGGTATTATCTGTATTGTAAACAGTATCTGTTAGTTGCTGGGTTCAACTGTGCTGGGTTCAACTGTGCTATGAATAAAGAAACTAGAATGCATGCTATTGTTAATGCATCCTCATGGTGTAGGGCTGTAGGCTATTCGATGGCTGTGATGTGTGTTAAGTGCTGCTCTAAACTTGGCACTCTTCATTGGTTCAGGCTGACATTTCTGTATCTGAAGGCAAGGTGTAGAACTCCTAAAATGTCAGAGAGATTTTTCACTCTTTTTAGTATTCTTCTGAAACTTAATTTTATCATGGCATTATTCATGGCTAGATCAGTATTCTTCATGCAAAATCACACAATGAAATTTTTCTGATCCATATTTTTTTAGCTTGTGTTTGGATATACATTCAACTACTTTTGAGATTTCTGAGAGGAATTAATTGTACTCTGCAGGGCCGTCCCGTCCATGCAGCAACTTGAGAGTGCTGCATTGAGTGGCAGATTCTGGGATGTCCAAAGGGGCAACGGACCCGAGTTAACATTCGCCCCGAGTCTGCACCAACCACCTGCCTCCCTCCCTTAGTTCAAGAATGGTTTGCTTTGCTCTGGAGTGGGCATGAAGCAGATTCTGCTTTGTGCTCACCCGAAGGCGAAGCAAATCATTCCAGTATTTACAGCGTGCTTGTGCACTACCTTGAAACCCAGAAGTACACAACTTCTGGGTTTCAGCACAGCGTGTGAGGAGTGCCGTAAGAGTTTTCTTTTTTAGTGGAGGGGTGGCAGACCTGAGCTAACATCAGGTGGAGTTCTGAGTCGCACTGCCCCTAGTACTCTGCAATGCCTAGGGCACCACGTTGGTGACTGTTGTAGAATTATTGCAAGTTTTCAACACATGTGCACTCATGCACAAATTAAGAAAGAGCTGGTTTATTGGTAGCAGAATCATTTTTCTTGGTGAGACTAGCTTTCTATGGTCATGCCCATTTTTGGGCTGACTAGTTTTTGTTTTTGATTCTTGTTCTTCGTCTCTGGCAGGATGCATGCTACTGGACTCCTTTATGGAGTGAACATCCCATTGAACATGACGCAGGTTGCTGAGTGAACTGGCTGCAAAGCTAACAGCATAATCCTATGTGTCTACTCAGAAGTAAGTCCCATTGTTGCAAGTGGGACTTCCAGGAAAGTGTTGTGCTTAGGATTGCGGCCTAAAGACTTTAGTGGAACTTCTTTGTAAATATGCTCAGAATTGTGTGTCACGTTAACAAAGACTTCAGGTGGTTTGTAACTGGGGCTACAAAAACATCTCCTGGGAAGCAAGAAGCTATAGAACTCCTGCGAGTGAAGTCCAACTACAAGTTTCGTTGGGTATGCACAAGAAATTTACTTGTGTGGGGTTACATAAGGCCAAAATCACAATTGCATTTGGTTGCAGTACCCCAGGAATCCATAACTAGAACACATTCCACTCTGGTATTCTAATACTGCATGTTTAGTGTGATGATGGTATGAGATAACCTTGCACAACATATTTCAGTTATTTTGCATGTCCAAAGTAATTAAAACAAACAAACAAACTCAGTAGTAAATGGTATGGCAAGACTGACAAACAAAGCCACAGCTGCCTTGGTTGTATCCCCTTCTAGTGTAGTATAGAAAAGGCATTGTACTGTATTGACAGAATTTGCTGATGAAAATGGAGACTAGTATCTGTCACCATAACCACACCCACTTAAAGCAAAAAGGTATATCAGTATTCTTAAGTTTTACGGTAGGGCAGTTTGAAGCATATTCTGAACCAGTGTGTTAAACATATGGCAGAGGAGCATTGCCACACATATCTTCCCCCTCCCCAGTGCACTGGTGCCTATTTGTGCAGTGCAGGGATGTCCAGCTCTCCCCCCCCCCCATGCAGGTGTGCACACCCACATTTCTCCCCCATGCATTTAAATAGACTGAATTATCTTCTGAACTGGCCCTTTTGTGCAATGTGACTGCAAGTTCCATACAAGGCAGGCAGAAATATCACCGTTACAAAGGAAGGTAGAGCCAGTTTAGCACTTTTTTTTGCTCATAAGAGGCTTGTTGTAAAACTTTGTGTGTGTGTGGGGGGGGTTGTACACTCACATGCACATGAACACACATGCATCTATTTGTGTTTTCTCTTTTACCTCCTTACTCCATGAAATAAGGAAGAGTGTAATGTGTGAGCACAGCAAATTCTAGAATTAGGCTGAAGGATAATTACTGTGGAATTATGGTTGTAAATGGAGGGAGTGTGACTTGCATGCACATTTGAACAATTTACTGCTTTGAAATAATACCAAATACAAATGTAAGCTAACAAGCTAACTGTGCACCTGTCCAGAATTTTCTGTAATGCGTGGAAGATGTGTGGGAGTTCCTTGGTGCAAATAAGTAGATGTAGAAAGTTGCCTGAATACACAACATTGAAAATTTCCTGGTCTGAAGAAAGCCTCCTGGTCTTTATTTGAAAAAGGGGAAAGGATATCACCTGAACACCAGGGGTTCCCAAACCCCGGGCCGCGGACTGGTACCGGTCCGTGGCCTGTTAGGAACTGGTTTTATGGGTTAAAAGTACCGTAGTTGGTTTTATGTATGTAGACTTCTATAGCTTGCAGTGCAAGCCTGTGCATGTCTACTCTGAAGCAAGTCCCTTTGATTTCAGAGACACGGGAAAGAGCAACTCTGGCTGCAAAACACACGTTCCTGGGAATAAGTCCCACTGAACACATGAGTAAACTTGCATGAGTAAATATGCATAAGATTGCACTGAAAGTTAACTTAATCTTATTGCCTGGTAACTTATAAACTATATAGTCTATGTATATCAGACATGCTTCTGTTATTGCAGTTTGTATTTGTTTCAACCTGGATGCTGAGACAGCAGTCTCTTATGCACACTTACTTACCGGTAGGAGTAAGCCCCATTTAGTGGGATTTACTTCTGAGTTAAATAAGCGTAGGGTTGTACTGTTACCTGTGGCTTCAAATCTAGCTAATATGATACTGTAAACATTTTGGGGTGTTTTGTAGAGAAGTAGGAATCACGAGTGTAAAAGCCATGTAAAAAAACTTCAAAGTCCAGCCGAGTTAAAACATTTTGGGGTGTATATTATGTCCCCTCTTTTAAAATGCAGGTATACAAATACCGTTTGATTTTTTTTTCTGTGTGCCATATTTTATGTTTGCAGTTGGTGGGAAAGTACCCTAACTACTTTTATATTGCTGCATGTCTGTCTTCAAGCATCTTTATGTTGTGTATGACATTATAAAATTGTATACAACTTAGTTTTATGGTATTGCATTTATGTCTGATTTGTTCACTACCTTGAACTTTGGGGAAGATAAGAATATTTATCATAAACAGTAAATGATAACTCTGCATTTCAATAGATAAAATGCCAGAATAAGCGATGTTACAATGAAATGGGGAGATCATTTTGAACATGTCTTAACTCTCTCTGAATATTTGTGGGAAAAGTCTGTCATATACTACTATAGATAGCCTATACGGGAGGTTCCCAACCTTTTTCTTTGGCGTACCACCTCGGTACACCTTCGGCCCTCTGACCACCGGAAGTGCCAATGATGTCATTGCACTTCCGGGTTCGCAGCCACGCTGGAGCGAAGAAATTGCCAGTAAGGCATCAGGGAGGGACGTTCCCTGTGCTTGGAACCCGCAGAGTTGTTGTTTACTGTTTATGATAAATGATTATCTTATCTTCCCTGAAGCTCAAGGTAGTGAACAAATGTTATGTCCCCTCTCTTAAAATGCAAGGATACAAATACTGTTTGAATGTTTATGTCGGCAGCCTGTGTACCACCTACGAATACCACTCGTGGTATGCGTACCACAGGTTGGGAACCTCTGGCCTATACTAATGGAACCATTTGTATAAACTTAAGAAAATACCTGCTGGTTCAGGCCCAAGTTCCATCTAGTCTAGCACTAGTTTTCCTTCGCCCAGAGGAGACCTCTGGGACCCCCGCACCCCACGCGGGGTGCAGCACACACTCCGGTGGCGCAGCTGCATCAGTGGGAGGGGGAGGTGGGATAGGATTGGGCCGTAATACTTGTTGTCAAACTTTGTGGTAGATATTGGAGGAAAAGGAAATGGGGTATAGCTAGTTGATAATCTGAGACTATGGAATTAGTACAGTATTCTGATCATATTAGTTAAAACTGCACTTTAGAAGAGAGGAGGAAAATATGTCCTTCTGGGTCAGTTGGCTGGGTTGGGGCTTGGAGGCACCGTTCTGAGGTGGTTCCACTCCTTCCTGGCTTATAGATCCCAGAAGGTGGTGCTGTGGGATGGTTGTTCGGCACCCTTGCCCTTGAGGTGTGGGGTGCCACAAGGGTCAATTCTATCCCCCATTCTGTTTAATATCTATATGAAGCCATTGGGAGAGGTCATGCCGGGGTTTGGGGTAGGGAGTCATCAGTATGCTGATGACACCCAGCTCTTTCTCTCCTTTCCACCCGACTCCAAGGGGACGGTCGATGTCCTGAATCGTTGTCTGGAGGCAGTTGGGAGCTGGATGGGGGCAAATAAGCTGAAATTAAATCCTGGTAAGACAGAGGTTCTTCTGGTCCAGAAGTCTACGACTCAGGTACTGGATCATCGTCCTGCTCTGAATGGGGTTGTACTCCCTCTGAAGGAGCAGGTCCGCAGCTTGGGGGTTCTCCTGGATGCGCAGCTGCTCCTGGATTCCCAGGTGGCGGCTGTGGCCAGGGGGGTCTTTGCCCAGCTTCAGCTGGTGCACCAGCTGTGACCGTACTTGGATCGTGCAGACCTGGCCACAGTGACATATAGACTAGATTACTGCAATGCGCTCTACGTGGGGTTGCCATTGAAGACTGTTCGGAAACTGCAATTAGTGCAGAATGCGGTGGCCCGGGTGGTTGCCGGGGCCTGTCGGTTCAACTCAGTCCGACCATTGCTTCGGCGACTACACTGGCTGCCGGTTCGTTTCCGGGCACAATTCAAAATGCTAGTTTTGACTTTTAAAGCCCTATATGGCTCAGGTCCAGGATATTTGAGGGATCGCCTCCTTCCTTATAATCCGACCCGTACTCTGAGGTCATCAGGGGGAGCCCTGTTAACCATGCCGCCATTGACGGAGGTGAGGGGGGATGGCAGCACGGCGTAGAGCCTTTTCGGCAGTGGCGCCCCAATTATTGAATTCCCTCCCCCTGGAATTAAGAACGGCTCCCTCATTAGAGACCTTTCGGTGGGGCCTTAAGACGTTTTTATTTAGGTTAGCATTTGATGTCTGACATGGTGGGCTGGCTTTTTAACAAATGGCTTTTAACAAATGTAAATATAGGTGACCCACTGGGGTTGTTGGTTTTAATTGTTTGTTTATTTTTAATTTTAATGTATATACGTATTTTAATGTTTTTATTGTAAGCCGCCTTGAGTGCCCTTGCTGGGAGAAAGGCGGGGTATAAATTCTTGAAACAAATAAATAAAATAAATAAAATTTCAACCCCACTACTGAAGAATTTACTGCAAAAGTTGGCTTGAAACTCAACATTAATAAAACTAAGATCATGGCATCTGGTCCCATCAATTCCTGGCAAATAGAAGGGGCAGAAATGGAAGCAGTAACAGATTTTACTTTTTTGGGTTCCAAGATCACTGCAGACGGAGACAGCAGCCATGAAATTAAAAGACGCTTACTCCTTGGAAGGAAAGCTATGGCAAACTTAAACAGCATAATAAAAAGCAAAGATATCACCATGCCAACAAAAGTTTGTATAGTCAGGGCCATGGTGTTCCCGGTTAGCAATGTATGGTTGCGAGAGTTGGACCATAAGGAAGGCTGAGCGCCGAAGAATAGATGCTTTCGAACTGTGGTGCTGGAGAAGACTCCTGAGAGTCCCTTGGACTGCTAGGAGATCAAATCAGTCAATCCTAAATGAAATCAACCCTGACTGTTCCCTGGAAGGGCAGGTACTGAGGCTGAAGCTCAAATATTTTGGCCACCTAATGCGAAGAGAGGACTCTCTGGAGAAGACTCTGATGCTGGGAAAGATTGAAGGCAAAAGGAGAAGGGGAAGGCAAAGGATGAGATGGTTAGACAGCATCACCAATGCAACGAACATGAAAATGAGCGAACTCAGGAAGATAGTGGAGGACAGGAAGGCCTGGCGGGATATGGTTCATGGGATCACGACTGAACAACAACACTGAAGAATTACAGTTTGTCGTCTTAGTTTCAAACAGTCTACTGTAGGGAAGTATTTTTCAGCCTGTACAAAATGTTTTGCTTACTAGTGGCTTTGGGGATTTTGGTGGTAAGAGTGCATGCTTCTCAGCAGCTGAAACTCTAAATTCTCAGTCATTCGGTAAAGCTTGCAGTCCAGTAAAACTGTAGTTAGGAGGACATTTTATTCACTTTTGAGCAGAAGAGGTGGCAGTGAGTAGTAAAAACAAATTAATTCTAAGAAGAAATGGGATTTGGCTTTCATGCAGATTTCCTTAGAAACGTTTGTGTTTCTAAAGTGTTTTTGGGGACACAGAAACAATAAACCAAAGTTGAATCATGCACTGCATTTTATTGTTGGCAACTTGGTTGCTTTTCAGTACATCTAAATGAAGATACTGCAGAATGGAAGGCTTTATGATAGAGAACTATGCATCTCTGTAAACTTTTGTTTTAAAGGTGGTTAACAATGGAAGAGCTTTAGTTCTTTACCATTTTATGATTTATTCTGAAATAGGATGCAAAGCAAAACAAGGTTTTACGAGTGTGAGCCAACTAGATTTTAATTAAGTTTATGTTTGTATATTTGTTGCCATGCAGATGCCTCCGATTCTGTTCAGGGTTCCCTGGGGAAGTCATAATTTATGTGTTAGACGTTCTAATGAACTAAATTTTGTATACTGAAATAGAAAGTGAAGAACTGTGGAATTAGACTTTAAGATGTTACAGGATAAGAATAAACAGTTCTGTACATGTTTGGATATTGCCTTATAATGCAAACGATGTATTGATATATAGTAATAGGTAATGTGGAAGGGGATTATGGTAGTTTTCACGCAGTTATTATGTTAATAGAAACGGATTATACTTGTAATGAATAGTCTCCTTAATTTGGTTTGGTACAAGAAAGGTGTGTGCATGTGGAATGTAAATACTGTTAGAAATATTGTGTACATTGTTTAAAAATGGGATGAAATTACTATGCATGTGTTAAATGGAAATTGTATTTTCATATTTGTGGTCATTTGTTTACCTTCATGTACATATTATGATAGATCTCTATCCTTAATTTTATAAATACATTTAAAAAATCTACCTAGGGGGGTATATTATAATCTTTGAGAAAGGTAGGCAACATAAAGCCTGCCTTGCATATCTGGCTACGAAGGCTTAGCCTTGGCCTTCATAGCCCCACACTGCCACCATGTGGTTGTTAACCCAGGGAATCACTGCAGGGGAAGAATGAAATGTGGGGCACCCTTTTGTGGGAGGGGCAGCACTGTCTTGGTGGTCGAAACATTGCATGTAGGCACTGGAATGCATACATCTTCCGAATTTGGGGAAGTCACTTTTTGGATGTGCATGGCTTTATATCCTTGTCTCATTGCAGGACATTAGATTATTTCAAATGGATTCATTCTGTGGTGGTGGTAGTGGTACAGTCCTTGTTTTGGTGATGTACAGCTTCATTTATCGAAACAGTTTGAGTGATAATAGAATCTAGTTTTTTTTTTTAATCTAATTTTCTGAATCCTGTTTTAGGGTAATAGTGGGAGAATAGTGATTCAAATTAGAATTTTTTTAGTGTGGATTTTCATATTAATTGTGGGAGATTGTATGCTGTTCAGTGGCCCTCATTAGTTAACTATTGACCCAGTACTGCTTTGATTATGTATTGTATTACTGTTTTTTTACATATGCCATGTGACAAAAGTAGCTCTTTTGGTACCAATTTCTAGAAACCTTAATGAAACTTGAATGTGTTTCCATGTAAATTTTTAGTGGCATTGTACTTTAAACACATGCATATCCTGTGACCTCTGAGTATTTCTTCAGCCAGAGGCCTTGGGTTCTAAGACAGAGGTCAACCCTTCATGACAAATGACCATGTCTTACCCAATAGCAACAATAATTAGGAAGATTTTACTGGTGGTTTTAGTTCTGCATGATTGCCTCATGTGGTGAGCCGCCAGGTCTACAGATTGGAATATCCTCCAGTAAAGAGACTCCAGATACTGGAGCGTTCACCTATCCATGGGCTCACCTCAACAGGAAGTGTTACAAAGGCTTCCAGTTCAGGCTGGGACATGGTCTCAGCGATTATAGTCTTGGCTCTGGATGTGTTCTCACTCTTGGCTTGATTCTTTGGTTGTGGTTTTCCATTCAATGATTGCCTACTGCTCAGCTCTAAGCTACCTTTATTGAATAAGCTTGATTTCTTTTTTAATAACTTGTTAAATATTATTGGCCTGAAACTAGATGGTATATTGAACAAGACTTGCATCTCCATCCTGAGGCGACTAAAAACTCTTTTTCTGGTTGTATAAGTCAATCCTAATTCAGTCATGTATTACTCCAGCAGGTGTCTATTTCAAGGAAACTTTTATGCCATTATGTTCAGTAATTACAAAATTGTGGCAGGATGGCAATTGGGTGATTGGACAAGAATGGCTAATTGTTCCATTCTGCTGCCAACCTGTATGGATTTACTTGATGGTCATGGAATTTACTGGGCAAATTGCAGTTATGCAGAACTGTGCTGTATTTTCTCACTGTAGGAGCAGAGTCTGATATCAAGGTTTGGTTCCACAGACAACTGAGAAACTTAACAAAATATATATTGCACCCTGCAACATCCCCATGTTGGGTTGATGTTGGGTAGATTTCAGCAGATTAAAGCTGCCATTGCAATGGAACTCTCTTCTTCAATCATAAAGATAAACCCAGCAGCAAATTTCCTAGGAACCGATTCATAAAAAGCATTTGAGAAGATCGTCTTGTATAGGAAGCAGCTGTTGTACTGGGTCTTTTTCTGTGGCTGAGCAGTGGTCTCTAGGGTACTTGATGTCATGTCAGCAAACAAAACCAATTTTTTCTTTGCAAAGAATAGAATAGAGGTAATGAAAACAATACTATAAAATCAGACAATTGCCATTGAGTCATTGTTGACTCAAAAAGTCTAGCTTTGGGACCCATTTGGATCCCTTAAAGGTTGTTAGTCAGAGTGATTTCTTCATTGTGGTTCGACTTTATTATGGAGATACAGCTGTTGCTTTTACTTCCCAGAAACGATGACAGAAGAAGGCAATGTGCCACAGAACAGCCAATGAGTCCAGCTCTGCCCAAGTTTCTGATTCCTGTTTTCTTCCTGGTTCTCTGGCCAAACAGTACTGTAGGTTCAAAGGTCTTGAAGAAAATGGTGTTCAACCCTTCCTTGATAGTACAGCCCCCCCCATATCCACTATCCGCGGATTCACTTATCTGTGGATAGCGGATGCCCCCCCCTGCGGGCAAGCCCTTCATGACAAGCCTTCATGACACACACACACCCACACTTTTCGTGCAGACGAATTCATTTTTTTTACAGGCAAGCAAAGAGCAGCCTCGTGCTGCTGCTTGCAGGCCCTTCCAGCGAGACTAGGTGCTAGAGAGGCTCTGCAAGGTTAACGCCTTGCAGAGCCTAGCACCTAGTTTCGCTGGAGGCCTGCAAGAAGCAGCACGAGGCTGCTATTTGCTTGCTTGTAAAAAAAATGAATTCATCTGCGCTAAAGGTAAGTGCCCACGGGAGGCGGGTGGGCAGGGGACCCTTAGAAAACAGCGGAGGGGACATTCGTCCCTATCCGTGGTTTTTACGTATCCGCATGTGTATGTGTCTAGAACCAATCCCCCGTGGATATGCTCCCCCCGTACTGTGTATATTCTGTTTTCTCTCTTTTTAATAGTCAATGGGTTTGAGCAATCATCTACATTCTCTTCATGCTGAGGACTTGTCTCGGCGTGCCAGTCTCAGAACTCATGTCTACTTTTTACTGTGCATTGTGACCTTCTCATTGCCCCCCCCTCCAAAACAAAAAAAATAAAAATAAAAAGTAGGATCTAGGGCAGGGGTTCTCAACCCCTTCCCGGCCGAGTACCACCTCTGGCGCCACTCTCCTGCTGTGTACCACCAGAAGTGACTGGTGATGACATCATCGCCAGTTACTTCTGGGTTTTTGGGTTTTCGGAGGCCGGAAAATGCAGGTAAGACTCTGGGTAGGCAGGAGGGCCCTTCTTGGTGTTCCTGGGAGGCTCAGCCAAAGGCAGGAGCCTCTCGGGAGCGAAAATGTGGCACCAAAAGTGCCACATTGGAGTGGGCTTCCAGTGGTCCGGCAGTCCGAGTACCAGTCGTCGGCCGAAGTACCACTGGTTAAGAACCCCTCATCTAGGGTATTTATCTACAGTCTATTTGACTCATTTTGATATATCATACAAATGTATATATTTACAGAAGCTTTCTTTTGGATGGACTTTGTGGATTGTTTTGGAATGTGATGTGGTTAACAAAGTCTTAACATTGAGAACGTTTGACAGAGATGGGTTGATGGCTCTTAATCTATTTTTGGAAAGAGGATATGAATTACTGATCCTTCTGAAAGCGCAAGAGTGAATGTACCCTATGTTTCACCAGGCACCAATGAGCCAGTCACTGAATCTACTTGATTTAGTGACTAGCTCATTGGTGCCTGGTGAAGTTGAACATATATGAAGATGCGTTATACTGGGTCACACAATTCGTCCATCTAGCCTAGTGATGTTTTCTCTGACTACTATAGATCTCCAAGACTTCAAGCCCTACTATCAGGGATCCCATCCTAGAAGCTGCCAGAGATTGAACCTGAGAGTATTTGTATGCAAATCCATTGCCTTGTGATTACAGTACTGGGAGCATTCTAGTGGTTTGCAGTAGCCATAAGATATCTAAGGCTGCAATCCTATACTCTTTCCTAGAAGTAAACTCCATTGAACGCAATGGGTCTTGGGTCTGAGTAGACGTGCATAGGATTGCACTGAGACTATTAACTGAAATAGCATTATGCCTGCCTCTCTCTCTCTACACACACACACACACACACACACACACACACACACACACACACACACACACACACACACACACACACACACACACACACACACACACACACGCCAATCAACGCGTCCTAGGAAAAATGTTTTGTTCGGGTACATTTGAAGCTTTGGATTATCATTAAGAGCTAGCAAATAATTGTTGAAATTGGCCAGGCTGTTTAGTGTTCAGCCCCTCAGGAGTCTAATGTACCATATATAAATGCTTCTTTTACCACAATTTTGTCTCTAGTGTGGTAATATCTGTGAAAGGCCTTCCTTCAGCAGTTGTAATTTTCTTATTTGCAGACAGCTGGGTGTCTCTTCTCCCTCCAATATTACTTTTGTGGAATATTTCTAAGATGAGGAGGGGAAAGCCTCAATGGGTCATCTCATCCATTTCCCTAATTTGCATTTTTGTCATCTGTGTTCTATGTTAGTCAAAGCCTAAAGTGATGGTGTCACTCTTGTAAAATGTGTTCCTGCAGCTAATAGGTATGCTGCATCACCATTAGAAAGTGGTCGTCTGCTTCATGTTACTCTTTGTCATTGTTTTTGTTTCCGTCCAATGTTAACACTCTTTTTGGGGTTCCTTCTGATTTTTTGATGTTTTTAATCAGTAAGCATTTTATTATCCTTTTCTACATGCTGAGCAAATCTGGTGTGCCTAACATTCTTTGGTCTGCCTTTGGCTTTTTGTCTGAGGCTGTAATCCTATGCACACTTTCCTGGGAGTAAGCCTCATTGAACACAATGGAACTTACTTCTAAGAAGACACAAATAGGATTGTGCTGTGAATCTTTCAGTTATTGTATTGAACTAATTAGAAATTGGGGCGATACAGTTCTTTGTATATATTTACTTGGTGTGCTTTGAATCCACTGGTGCTCTTTTAGATGTTTGAATTAACATTAGACTGTGCCTGTAGTAGTGCAAATGAACAAATCTGATGTATTTTGGACCTGTGGAATTTGTTTGTGGCTGATGGCTGGTTCTCCCCCCCCCCCCCCCCAGGTGTGTTCATTGAACATGTTAGGGAGTTGTGAAAAGAGGTTTTTTTTTTTTTCAAGAGGTGGCATCAAGATTTGAAATGGGAATTCATCAATACTTAGACATTGCAGTATGTTCAGATTATCCTGCTATTAGAGTGATGCTGTCTTGAAAGAAAGTTGAAGAGAATATTGATTTCCTATTTTATTATGCTTCAATTTTACTAAAATTATTTGCTTTCCTTTAGACTAGAGCAGAGGTTCCCAAACTTTTTGGCAGATCACAAATGTTTGTGGGGGGTGGCAATGGTGCCACTGGGGGGGAGAAGTGAGTTTTTAGCCCTACCTGAGGGTCTTGCCAGGCCTCCGGGATGTGTGGTGAACCTTCGGACCCTTCTGCAGGCCTCCCCACACGTCAAAATGGCTCCAGATCATGACCCACTTCTGGTTTCGGCTGAAAACCAGAAGTGGATCGTGATCTGGAGCCATTTTGAGGTGCACGGAGGCCTCCAGAGGGGTTCGCAGTCTTCCTGGATCCCCTGGAGGCCCGGCAAGACCCCCAGGTGGGGCTAGAAAACCACTTCGCCCCCCCCGACGGTGGCGTTATCCCGGAAGCGCTGTCACTGCAGGTCGCCACTCCCCTTAAGGGAGTAGCGACCCATTGTTCCGGCTGGGACATCGCAACGCCCCAAGTTGGGAACCTCTGGACTAGAGGGTTAGTCTTGCATCTCTAAATATTTCCAAAGAACATTACAATTTGTATTTAGTGTGTAACATACTATTCAGGAAATGGTTGGTGTCTTGTAAGTATAGCCCATGGGTGTAACACTGTTTGAAAATGCTTTTTTTTAAGGCAGATAGCATGACCACATTCTCTCTCTTCCCCTCTCTCATTACACCACCCCCTTAAAAAGTCAAATATTCACTTACACAGCCTACACTTAGACTTATTGAAAATGTATTTTGCATGTATTACTTTAATGTCTGTCAGCGCAAAGACATGATTGTAACTTCTCCTTTTTCATATTCACTACCTTAATTATCTTTGTTTCTTTATAGTGTGTTTTAATGTTGTGAGATACTGAATGAACATTCCTCCTGTTTCTTGAAGCATCTTGTCTTTGTTACTGGATAGTGTTTCTTCAATTCATTAAGCTTTATACAAGTTTCTTAGTTTCTTAGTACTGAATGAAAAGAATTATAAGTATTTCAGGAATCTATGAATAGCTATTTCATACTAAAGGACTTAAAAGGGAAGAATATTTTTTCTTTGATTTTTTTCAAAGAGACAACACTGAGCTCTTAGTATTCTCTGCTAACATTTGATATTCTGCCTTCACAAGCTCAAAAGCTATTGCTTCACTGAGAGGCTGAAATGGTAGAAGTACATATTTTTGTCTGCCAAATAACCTTTAGAGACTGCAGGTTAACCTCTTAAGAAGTTTAGGTTAACATGAGAGAGTTGCATTTTTTGTAGTGTTTGATACCATAAAAATTTCTATTTAAGGTGTATTCTACAGTATACTGCAGAGACATCAGATGGTAAATACACTCACAACTACATCTAAAAACAATGATTTAAAACGCTCACAAATCTTTTAGACCATGCTTGTCTACTCAGAAGTAAGTCCCATTGCGTTTATTGTGATTTACATTGAGGTACGTGTGTAGGCTTACAGCCTTAACTGCTCAGTAGTGTTAATGCCTGCCTTACTATAAGTCATTTAGATAAGAAATTATACTGAACATAATACTTTTTAACTGATTTTGCAGAAATCTCTTATGCCACTGAAGCAGAAAGCTCACCTCTCTAAACTAATTTAATATAAGGGAACAGTATGCTTTTTGATTTTATTGCTGTACTTCAGAGTTGCTTTTTTAAAAAGGCATTTTGTATTTCAATCACTTTTTAATTGGACACAAAAATACTCATTAGTTTGGTTTTGAGGTTTGCTTTGTCCTCATTAAAAAGGTATTTATCTACCATGACCTGTGTTTCAGTTTTTATAGATTTCCTCAACACAATCTTGTCATTCATATTTCATATAGAGAGGTTCTTCTACCAACATCTATATAAAAAAGAATAGTTTTTAGGAAATTAAGAGCTTTGATTTTCTAGTCTAAGGTTCATTAAAATCAATGGGATTTAAGATGACAAGTAAGCACTACAGCGCCAGTTATTTCTGTAAGGTTCACTCATTTTACTTCAAATTGAGTATAGTATCCTTGATTTGTGCTATATAAACACAGAAATATGTGCATTGTTGAGACTTTCATTAGCGAAGGGGTGGAGGACGGTTTCAGTCTTGTCTAGGAAGTTTAATTTGCTGTTGTCTTTTTGTACCGCATCACAGGTGAAAGAAGCTTTTTAAAAGATGACAGAAATGTCTTCCTGATTTTTTTTTAATTGGCATGGGGATTGAGTTGGTTTTGATGTTTTGCCAAACTATGATCTATGCTAATTGCCAGATGTACAGACAAACCATGGTTTGTATTGTTTAGTTTACCTTCCTTAAGAATTCTTGAATGTTATCCCAAACAAAGCTCTTAGAGCAGGGGCGGGGAACCTTTTCCCAGGCGAGGGCCGTTTTAAATATTAGAAATTTGCTTGAGGGCCGGCCGTAAGGCCGGGTGCCATTTTTATTTATTTAATTAATTTTTGCCCCCGCCCCCCATCGGCCTCCGGAGGCTCCGCGCTCACCGTCCGACGCCACCGCCGGGTCCGCGCATCACCTCCGGCGTACCATGCCGATGAGGGCAAGAGCTTGCCCTCATCAGCGTGGTACGCATGTGTGAAATGGCCAACGGCCTGGTGAGAAGGGGTCGAGCGGCGGCCGGGGAGGACATGCAAAGGCCCTCTCCCGGCCTCCGGAGGTGACGCGCGGACCCGGCGGAGCCTCCAGGGGCCAGTTGGGCGGCCTCCTGGCAATCTCTCCGGGGGCCAGACCGGATGGCCTCGGGGGCCTGATCCGGCCCTGGGGCCGGAGGTTCCCCACCGCTGTCTTAGAGGGTGGAGCAACCTCCCAAACCACAGTTTCTCAGTTTAGTTGTAACACCAAACCACAGCTTGCCCAAACTTGAACACCACTCTCAAACCATGGCTTGTTGGGTGTTGTTGTTTGGCAGACGGTTTCGCTTTGTCTAAGCCTAAGGCATCTCTCTGAGTTATTAAAAAGGACCCCTGATGTCTGATAGAGAACTCTGCACTGACAGGATGTTCTTGTAAATGATACAGTGCTTCAGATAAGCTTGATTTTTTTTCCCCTATGAGCTATTTAGCTGACCATTGGTTTGTCTCCATGTAAGGCACTTTGGGCGCAATCCAAACCTACTTAGGCCGCCGTTGTAACCAGCGGCCCAGCGAAAACGAGAGGCCCCAGAACGGAAAGGGGATTCAAATCCCCTCCAAAAGGGGAATTCAAAGGGGATTTGAATCCCCTTTCCATTCTGTGGCCTCCCGTTTTCGCTGGGCCGCTGGTTACAACGGCTGTCTAAGTAGGTTTGGATTGTGCCCTTTGTCGCTTGCCTCATTAGCTAGGTCTCTGCCATTATTTTGCAATGTATAGAAATCGTTATATAGTGCTCCTCACCAAAAACATAATATAGTATACTTTGTAGCCCTCATCAACCCCCAGTAAAATGTGGACTCTCTCTGACTCTCTCTCTCTCGATATGTACAGTATATGTATATATGTTTTGTATGTTTATACTTTTAAAATTATAGACTATCTTTTGGCAAAAGCCCCCAAAGCAGCATATAATCACTGTTTGAGAAATACAAATAAAAACAATGGTAGAGCATAAAAATACAAAAAGGAGCAGCACAATAACAGTGTAAAACCACAAATTATAGCACAGTCAAGACCATCGTTCAGGAGTACAAATGAAAGCAAATGAAAGCCTGCCTCAATGAGGCTGTCGTTTCCAGTCTTTGAAAGGAATAAGGCTAGGTGGGCCTTTCGAGGCAGGAAATTTCAAAGTGAGGGTCCCACAACCAAACAGGTTCTGACCTGCATATTTGCCAAGTACACTTTAGATGGAAAAGGGACAGCAGAGCCTCTCCCGAATATTCAAGATAAAGTGCGTGCATGCAGTTGTTAAAACATGTCTTGAAAAATATGCAAAAATTTTTTTTGGGGGGGGTATCCATTGTGGTGTAGAAGTGTTGGACTTGGAGCAGGGAGTAGATCTCAACTCAGCCATGAAGCTGTCTGAGTAGATCCTGGGCCAGTTCCTACTTTAGTCTAACCCCAGGGTTCTCAAAGTGGTGGGTTGCGACCCACCACTTTTATTGGAAGAGTCCAATTTACCTTTTTAAGTGTGGTAGTAGCCAGCCCGAATGTTGTCGGCGCTCCAGAATTGCTTCCGAAAATTAGAAGTGGACTTCAGAATGCTATTGCTGCTGTTTAGTCTTGGGGAGGCCTGCAGAGGCAGCCCCCCCCCCGACCCTTAAGGGAACTGTCAGGAAAACCAGGTATGTTGAAAACAGCATTTTTGGATCTGGACAGGCGCAGTTCTAGAGCGCTGCCTCCGACATCACCCTGCCCCCTGAAAAGACTTACAGGGGACTTTATTCCCCTGTAGGACTTTGAGAAACGCTGCTCTAGTCTACCTCACCAGATTGTTGTGAAGATAAAATTAGTGGGGGACGGACGGACTATGTATGCTGCCCTAAGCTCCTCAGGAAGTTTGGGCTAGAAATGTAACCAGTAATAAATAAATCTCTGAAAACGTTTTCCCTGTGTTCATTTCAGATGAGCTGTTGGTGATTCTGCAGTATATGCATGGCTCTCTTTTTTTCCCTTGCTATACATTTAGTCTGTCCCTTTGATTCATGGCTGTATAGACAGTCTGAAGGTATGGTTTAATGCAAAATGGAGTGGGGTGGGTAGGTGGTTCTCCATTTAAGACAGTTTTCTTTAGTATTGGTGGTGATAAAACTTGAATGGATCCCAGTGGAGTTCAGTGGAGTAGTAATCCATTGAGGGTTATCTTTGAAAATGCATTCATGAGGCTTATAGTCTCCAGAGACTTTGTAGCAGTATCCTAAGTAATTATTTGCAATTTTAGTAAACCTCGACTTTAAAGAAATTTCCTCCACAAGCATTTCTGACTTTCCTTTTCCCATCCAATCTTGTTGAAACGTAAAGCATATAAATGTTAAAGAGAAAAACCCAAATTAGTTATTTTAAAGGAAATGATAATTCCACACGACTTGAAATACATGATCAAGATATTTTCATATCGAGCAGTCTCGTGAAACAAATGAATTGCACTGTGGAACAGGAGAGGGAAAATACATTGACATCCTAAGGGAAGCTACAGTATTCTGATATTAGTGATCATTTCTCAGTAGTACGTTTTTATTTTTATTTTTGTAAATGATCTGCAGTAAGGATCTTATTTCCTGTTGATAGCTGCTTTGCAACATTCTCGTGAGATTGATTGTTTGGGGCAGCCTTTTTATTGAGTAACTTTCTAAAAAAGAGTTGAATGAATGACACTGGAGCACTTGCTACAATAGAAGCACTATGCTTTCTTGGAACATCGCTCCTAAAGTAGAACATTCATAGCAACAGTCAACGGAGAATACACACAAAAAATGGTAGGTTGAGAAGTGATTCCAGATGTGGATGATGAGGTCCTTCTTTCCCATGCTGTGATTCAACACTAATTGTTAACTAGGGTAAGTAGGACATCTAGTCCGTGTCTGTCTGTCTGTGTAAAATCATGCTGCAGTGCTGTTGGAGTGTGCTGCACGGTTGAATTAATCATAGTTATTGTACATCTGACCAAACAACCAGCAAATATTCTAGGTGCTATTGTTGCTTCTCATTGTGTCCATCTTCTGACAATGGAAAGCTGCCAGATAAGAGGAACCACTCTGATGTCACTGGTGAACCGCATAGTCTGACACCATTTACTAAGCCATTACATATGAAAAGAGAGAGAGAGTTTAGTTGTCATATAACCCTCAATTACATAAGTAGAAATCTGCATTCTGATGGGTTTATACAGTATTTTTAAGTGCTACTTGTGTAGGCACTGGCTCCTGACTCTTCCTCCCATTTTCTAGATGTACTGGTTACTTGCGCAGTAATTGCTGCTTTCAAAACGGAACATTTAAAAAGGATGTGGATGGACAGGCACTCAGACACACATACACTCTGTTCCATTTCATAGCCCTGTGTTCATGTTGAAGTTAAAAAAAATGCTGTCAGAAGCTTTGTGTGTGTGTTCTCAAAATTTAGCTGGGTAAATATTCAGGTGGTTATACTTAGATCTATGTATTGCAAGGAGTTGGCTTAATGCAGTGCTTCTCAATTATTTTCTTTCATGCCCCCCCTTAGGAAGAAGAAAAAATTTTGCGCCCCCCCCGCAATAGTTAGTGTATGCTTTGCGCCACTTAAAGGGGCTCCGTAAAGGGGGGCGCGGGGCTTGCAATAGTTAGTGCATGCGTGTATGCTTTGCGCCACTTAACTAGAGTGTAGGAGCCTCCAGCGACGATCTACTTCACCGGGATCTGCTTCCGGGGAGCAGATCGTTCCTCTGCTCCCCAGCGCAAACTCTGTAACGCGCCTAGGAGCGCTCTGCAGAGTTCACGCTGTGAATCACGCATGCGCAAGACGACGATTGGCAACATCGTCGTCTTGCGCATGCGTGAACTCTGCAAAGCGCTCCTAGGCGCGTTACAGAGTTTGCGCCGGGGAGCAGAAGAACGATCTGCTCCCCGGAAGCAGATCCCGGTGAAGTAGATAGTCGCTGGAGGCTCCTACACTCTAGTTAAGTGGCGCAAAGCATACACGCATACACTAACTATTGCAAGCCCCGCGCCCCACTATTTGAGAACCGCTGGCTTAATGGTTCATGCAGGCACACAAACTGTGTTAGATAGAATTCAGAGGGATTCTACATACACACTATGTTTCTTTTGCCATACTATTATCTTCCAAAAGTTGCTCCCCAAACTCAGTTGACACCCCCTTCCACGAGGAGTTCCTGACAAAGCTAAAGAAGCTGCAGTTAGAATGGCGAATGTTAAAGCCTTTGTATCCTGTCTTTCTGCCAACAAAACTCCTGGAGTGGTTTACATAAAATCAAACAATGGGAAATACTTACAACAGAAAAAGGGTTGTTTTGGGAGGAGGAATGTACCTTGCTTGCTGCTTTTTCTCCTCCTCCTTACACCATTCAGTTGGTGTTCCTGTTCCACTGGGTGGGGGGAAGAGCACAGTCCAAGCTTAAAGAGGCATCTGTAGGTAAAGGTGATTTTTTTTGCCTTTTCCTTCATCTACCCCTCTTCTTCCTCACAGAGCAAAAATGAAAGTACCAGCAGAAACACATAAGAGTCAGTGTTAAGAGTCAGTGGAATCTTTAGATCAGGGGTGGCCAACCTTCCCCCATTAGGGCTACTGTGTTCTTAAGAGTTGTGTAGAAGACAGAATCTTGGCAGCTGCAAGTGCTGATGGTGCTGCTAAAGCAGCTGCACCTGCTGAAATGCCTTCCCCTATGCAACCATTTAAAGGGCCAGCATTCATGTTGAAAGGTTGGCCACCACTGCTTTAGATCTTGGTAACTGATTCCCAGCTAAAGTTGACAGATGCTATCTGAGAGAGTGTTTTGATGTCCTGAATGGTTGCATAAAATGTGAGCATGTTTTGTGGTGCAGGTGAGTCCACGAGTGACTGAAAAGCCCATAGCTCATATGTAGACCTTATGTTTTGCACACTGATTCAATTCCCACATCTTTCCTTCAAGGATCTTGGTTAGTACCATGGACAAAGATCTCTGCCCGAGACCTCTAGGCCCTGCTCCTAGGACTGGTCTAGAAGGACCAATAGATTCAAACCATCGGGCATTATGTGTACGTAAGATTAAATGGTTATTATTTATAAACCGCTGTTCAACAAATGATATACTCTCACAAAACGATTTACAGAGGAAAATAAATAAATGGTTTCTTGTCCCCAGAGGGCTCACAATCTTTAAAAAAAGATGCTTAAGGAACACCAGCAAACAGCCAGTAGAATAGACACCATGCTGGGGTGAATAGGGACAATTGTTTCTCTCTTCCCCCCCCCCCACTAAATATGATGCATCCCAGAGGGGCTAGAAATGCCCAGAAGCAGCAACTGCTTCTTGCCGTGGTCTCTGTGGTGAGAGGGGGTAGGGCTTAGAGGGGCCAGGAGATTTAAGGGAGGAAGCAAGCAGGAAGGCAAAGAGAGTGAGGGAAACGCACAAAAGAAAGAAGTCTCAGAGGGACAACTGAGGAGAGTCTTGAGGTGAGGGAGAAGGGCCCTGGGAATGGACATTGGGAAGATGCAAAAGGCAGAGGAGGCAGGAAGAGATGAGGACTGGGGAAAAACAGGAGCAAGAGACTGGATGATCACACACCCTTCCCCAGATCGCACCCCTTATCTTGTAGCCAGAGGTTAAGAGTGGCCAGAAAAGCCAAACCACTCCCAAAGGCTTTACAGCTGGATCCTGAAGATCCCAACCTCATATTTCCCTGTCTGGGGATTTCCCTTTGAGATATACCAGTGAAGGAACTGGGAGACCATCTTGAACTGAAGGAAGGAGGATGGACTGAAGCAGTGGCATAGGAAGGAATGGGGCGGGGGGGCAATCGACCCCGGGCAGCAGGCAGGGGAATGACAAAATGGCGGTGGTGGTGAGAAGATGGCAGTGGCAAAAGCGGTGGAACGGCTCAGAGGGTAGGAGAAGCCGTCTGCCGCCTCCGCATGGCCGTTTATGTTGGCTCCCGCCCAACCCTCGAGGGATGCTTGGGTCCAGCTGACGTCACTCGGGGGCTGGCCCTGTGACGTTTCATCTGGCCGTGATGTCACAAGGGGTGGCCTTGGTACGCTACTGGACTGAAGACCTATTCAGGGTGTCCTACCATGCTCAGCTGTGAACCAGCACCCAATAAAGGGGATTGGTAGCATCTTCACCTCCTTCTGGATTTCATAAGCCCTTTTCCACTGCAATGGAAAAGGGGCTTGCTACAAGAGGCTCTATGAATCAAGAGGTCTGTGAATCAAGGCAAGCTGGATGTGGTCAAAAATGAGATGATAAGATTGAACATTGACATCTTGGGAATCAGCGAACTAAAATGGACAGGCATGGGCGAATTTAAGTCAGGTGATATCATATCTACTACTGTGGGCATGAATCCCTTAGAAGAAATGGAGTAGCCCTCATAGTCAATAAAAGAGTGGGAAAGGCAGTACTGGGGTGCAACCTCAAAAACGACAGAATGATTTCAGTTCGAATCCAAGGCAAACCATTCAACATTACAGTAATCCAAGTGTATGCCCCAACCACTGATGCCGAAGAAGATGAAGTTGACCGGTTCTATGAAGACCTACAACACCTTCTAGAACTAGCACCCAAAAAAGATGTCCTTTACATCATAGGAGACTGGAATGCTAAAGTAGGAAATCAAGAAATAAATGGAACAACAGGCAAGTTTGGCCTTGGAGCGCAAAATGAAGCAGGGCAAAGGCTAACGGAGTTCTGTCAAGAGAACACGCTGGTCATAGCAAACACTCTTTTCCAACAACACAGGAGGCGACTCTACACATGGACATCACCAGATGGTCAATACCGAAACCAGATAGATTATGTGCTTTGCAGCCAAAGATGGAGAAGCTCTATACAGTCAGTAAAAACAAGACCTGGAGCTGACTGTGGCTCAGATCATGAGCTTCTTATTGCAAAATTCAGGCTTAAACTGAAGAATGTAGGGAACACCACTAGACCAGTCAGATATGACCTAAACCATATCCCTTATGAGTATACAGTGGAGGTGAAGAATAGATTTAGGGCATTAGACCTGGTAGACAGAGTGCCTGAAGAACTATGGACGGAAGTTCGTAACATTGTACAGGAGGCAGCAACTAAAACCATCCCAAAGAAAAAGAAATGCAAGAAAGCAAAGTGGCTGTCAGATGAGGCTTTACAAATAGCTGTGGAAAGAAGGAATGCAAAAAGCAAAGGTGAAAGGGAAAGATATAAACAACTGAATGCAGATTTCCAGAGAATAGCAAGGAGAGATAAGAAGGCCTTCTTAAATGAACAATGCAAGGAAATCGAGGAAAACAACAGAATGGGGAGGACTAGAGATCTCTTCAAGAAAATTGGAGATATCAAGGGAACGTTTTGTGCAAAGATGGGCATGATAAAGGACAAAAAAGGCAGGGACCTAACAGAAGCAGAAGAGATTAAGAAGAGATGGCAAGAATACACAGAAGAACTATACAAGAAAGATCTTAATGTTCCTGATGACCACGCTGGTGTGGTCACTGACCCAGAGCTGGACATCCTAGAGAGTGAAGTCAAGTGGGCCTTAGGTAGCATTACTAACAACAAAGCTAGCAGAGATGATAATATCCCAGCTGAGCTACTTAAAATCCTAAATGATGATGCTGTGAAAGTGCTGCACTCAATATGCCAACAAATTTGGAAAACTCAGCAGTGGCCAAAGGATTGGAAAAGGTCAGTTTACGTTCCAATTCCAAGGAAGGGCAGTGCCAAAGAGTGCTCAAACTATCGCTCAATTGCACTCATCTCACATGCTAAGCAAGGTTATGCTCAAAATCCTACAAGCTAGGCTTCAGCAGTACGTGGACCGAGAACTACCGGACGTACAAGCTGGGTTTCGAAGAGGCAGAGGAACTAGAGATCAAATTGCCAACATGCGCTGGATCATGGAGAAAGCCCGAGAGTTCCAAAAAACCACCTACTTCTGCTTCATTGACTACGCAAAAGCCTTTGATTGTGTGGATCACAACAAACTGTGGCAAATTCTTAAAGAGATGGGGGTACCAGACCACCTTACCTGTCTCCTGAGAAACCTGTATGCCGGTCAAGAAGCAACAGTTCGAACCGGCCATGGAACAACCGACTGGTTCAAAATTGGGAAGGGAGTACGGCAAGGCTGTATATTGTCACCCTGGTTATTTAACTTATATGCAGAGTACATTATGAGAAATGCAGGGCTGAATGAATCGCAAGCCGGAATCAAGATTGCCGGGAGAAACATCAACAACCTCAGATATGCAGACGATACCACCCTAATGGCAGAAAGTGAAGAAGAACTAAAGAGCCTCTTGATGAGCGTGAAAGAGGAGAGTGCAAAAGTTGGCTTGAAACTCAACATTAATAAAACTAAGATCATGGCATCTGGTTCCATCAATTCCTGGCAAATAGAAGGGGCAGAAATGGAAGCAGTAACAGATTTTACTTTTCTGGGCTCCAAGATCACTGCAGACGGAGACAGCAGCCATGAAATCAAAAGACGCTTACTCCTTGGAAGGAAAGCTATGGCAAACTTAAACAGCATAATAAAAAGCAGAGATATCACCATGCCAACAAAAGTTCGCATAGTCAGGGCAATGGTGTTCCCAGTAGCAATGTATGGTTGCGAGAGTTGGACCATAAGGAAGGCTGAGCGCCAAAGAATAGATGCTTTTGAACTGTGGTGCTGGAGAAGACTCCTGAGAGTCCCTTGGACTGCTAGGAGATCAAATCAGTCAATCCTAAATGAAATCAACCCTGACTGTTCCCTGGAAGGACAGGTACTAAGGCTGAAACTCAAATATTTTGGCCACCTAATGCGAAGAGAGGACTCTCTGGAGAAGACTCTGATGCTGGGAAAAATTGAAGGCAAAAGGAGAAGGGGAAGGCAAAGGATGAGATGGTTAGACAGCATCACCGATGTAACGAACATGAAAATGAGCAAACTCGGGAAGATAGTGGAGGACAGGAAGGCCTGGCGGGATATGGTTCATGGGATCACGAAGGGTCGGACACGACTTAATGACTGAACAACAACAACAAGAGGCTTGCTACAAGAGGAAACCACTTTCCTCTTGCTACAAAACACTTTCAAAAGTGTATCTTTGCCCAGTTAGCAGGGATCTTGTGCGGATCTTGTGTAATATACTAAAATATTGTATATGCATGTCTAGCATCTATGAGAACCCTATTTAACCTATGATCCGAGAAGCATCTGTCTCTTTCAGAATTCAAAAAATGCAGTGTGTGAACTGAAGGTGCCTTAATAAAAACATCCTGTTCTGTCCCATGTATATGGGAGAATAATTTGAACTTCTGCATTCCTTGAGTTTAAGCAAACTTGGGCAGTACTGTTCCTTGAGTTATATGACAGTGATCATTCTTCTTAATGCATCTTAGTTGCAGAAGCTCATAGAAGTGGACTTTGCATGATTTTTAAATCAAGTACTTTTAGTAATTCTTGCTAAACCATTTTAGAATTGGAATCAGAAAAATATAGAGTGGTGGAGGATAATTTGCACGCTCCCTTTTTTTAGTGGTTCTCGTATATTTCCTAATACAACCGTGATCAGAATCTGCACCAGCAGATGCTAATGAGATTTCCTTCAGTATGCAAATGTTGTTAAATGGCTATTTTAGTGCTCTGCATGTTATGACGGCAGGTGGCTGTGTTAGAGTGTTAAGAGATTCCTAACCTTTGCCCCACTGCCCTAGAGTAAGCAGAACGAAAATTTTTCTGTGTGAACTGCAGAAAGGAAGCATATATTCAACATGTCCTTACCTATCTATTGCCACACATCTGGCAAAGCTCAACAACTTAGTTTGCTGGCTCTGTGGCATGGAAGGCTGGATCTACTGGCATGTTTTGAAACATGTTTTTTTAAAAACTATGCAGTGAGTTTTATGGCCTCGGAGCAAGAAAGGACAAACTCAAAATTGTTTCCTTATGCTGTTTTAAACCTCTGTTTTCTAAGGAAGCTGGATTCCTTGGACTTGTTTCTCCTGTGCTAATTACAAGGTTTCCTTGTTGGCTAGAAGCGGCTCTTTAACACATTTAAATCTTTGGATTGCCCCTTGGGAAAACAGCTTTCTGCTCCCAATTAGGAGTTCCTGTTTATTTACAGATTGTCTAATCATTATACATTTCATGTGCTTGAAAATAGCCACATAGTACCCAACACATTCTTGCATTTAAGTTCTAGCAAAGACAAATTACCTGGCAGTCTTATGAAGCAGATCTAGAAGGGAAGAAAAGGGCATAAAACAGCTGAAGTGATCTGAATATAGACATGCAGCATAATGCAGTTTTTCTTCACAGCCAACATGAAAGTTGAAAATTAGACTGGTGTTTACTAGCTGCTTATGGTTTCACTCCTTATTTGTGTAGCAAACATCAAAGTAGCAAGGTTGAATTCTCAAGTATTTCACCTCAGAACTGAAGGACAGTTTTCTACATGCAAGTTGTTCTCTTTATCTCAAATTAGACCCTCCCCACACTTCCAGTCAAAGTAGTTGCAAGAAGGTTGGGGAAAACTGTGTTTCCAGGATGTATGGCAGCTACAGCCGTCACCCTGTTAATCAAATAAGTTTTAATCAATAAGGAAATCTTAAATCAGATAAATCTGCATACGTTTTGCCTATAACTAATACTGTACTAAACATACTTTCTTTGTTTTAGATTGGAGTTTCTCAACCAGTGGTACTTGTACCACCAGTGGTACTTTGGCCGACTGATGGTGGTACTCGGACTGCTGGAACCCTGCACTGACAGCGCCGCGTTTTCACTCCTGAGGGGCTCCTGCCTTTGGCTGAGCCTCTCAGGATCGTTGAGAAGGGTCCTCCCACCCACCCAGAGCCTCCTACCTGCAGTTTCTGTCCTCTGAAAACCCAGAAGTAACTGGTGGTGATGTCATCGCCAGTCACTTCCGGTGGTACGCAGCAGGAGAGCGGTGCCAGTGGTGGTGCTCAGCTGGGAAGAGGTTGAGAACCCCTGTCTTAGATTATGCATGTATATGTTCCAGAAGGAACCATCTCTTTCTTCTGTGTGAGAGTGAAGGAAGAATACATCTTCTAAGATGTGCTTATGATCTGCAGGTTTTAGAAGTACTGTACTTCAAAAGAATTCAGTTTTTGAATTCCCACTCCTACCCCCTCCCTCCCATCAACTGGAAAAGAATCGGTAGGAGTTTTTTTTTTTTGACAGTGGTGGATTTTTGGAGATCATCTCCCCAACCCACCCCCCTGCTTGACCTCATCTCAGGTACTATTGATTACAGCTGCTCTTGTTAAGACTTTTATTTAAAAAAGAACAAGCTGTATTTCAAAGCAGCTGTCTCTGGAATGAGGTTTCCATGGGGGTTGCCTTGCAATTTGACCGTTTTTGAGAGATTACAATAATCATCACTAGTCTGGGGCAGCGAGGCAGAGGGAAGGCTGTTTAGGTGAAGAGTTATCTGCATGCATGCCGGTGAGGTTACCTTGGCAGCTTTAATCATTAAGTCTCATTCTCTGGAGCTGGAAGGAAAATGTTAGGTCTTCTGAAAAGTAGAAAATGGATCTGATTGAGCAAACCTGGACAAGTGAAGGGAGAAAATTGTGAGCCTCTCTAGACTCTTAACCTCAGTAACAATGGCAGATAGATGCATTCATTAGGTGTTTTTGTTTGTTTGTTTAAAGGAGAAAGTATGTAATCTTCAAGATGGGTTGCTCAGTGATACCAGGATCCTTAGCACACTTTAAAAAAGATTACATGTGGCATCTAGCTTGTCATCAATAGACTATTCTCTGAGTTAACTTTTTATTTGCACATCAGAGATTGCTAGTGGTCTATACCTGCCCATTATATGTATTACTATTTGAGCTATAACGAGGAATTTGTTTCTGTTTTGAGCTGAAACTTGGGTAGAAAATTACTATGCTAATGGAGGTAAATCCATCTGTAACACAGTGATTCAGTCCCTAAAGTGCCACTCTAGGCTGATGTTTTAACAGATACGTTGCTCTTCAAACAGTAGTGGCAGCAGGGCAGCCAGCGAGCCAACAGCACAATCCTATCCAACTTCCCCCACCGGTGCAGCGAGAACAGGAGGCCCCAGAACAGAAAGGGGATTCATATCCTCTTCAAAGGAGATTTAAATCCTCTTTCCCCTCCAAAGCCTCCCGCCCTGCACTCCCCCGCTGGTTACACCGGTGGGGGAAGTTGGATAGGATTGTGCTGTTGGCTCGCTGGCTGCCCTGCCGCCACTACTGTTTGAAGAGCAGCATATCTGTTAAAACATCAGCCTAGAGTGGCACTTTAGGGACTGAATCACATCTAAGTTTTCAGAGTCTGACTTCTTTGGAGCTGACAGCTCATGCTCCATCCATGTCCAAGCATAAATATGTGGTAGCTGGAGGCGCCAGTCTTTAAATCTAAAATCATCTGAACATTTTTACAGAGTTAAATATTGTGCATTCTGGCTGTGGTTGCATTATGTAGATAGAAGTCTTTGCTTTTCCACAAAATGTATTCAGTGCCTAAAACACCAATGCAAATGATAAAGGGGTGGAGAAAAGAGCAAATATGCTTGATTTTAGGTTTAGGAAGAAAAAAATAAAGTTTCTGCTTCTTGGCTCACCATGTAACAGACACCACAAGATATAGTTCAATAATGTGATTGGCTACTTTGAAATGTTATGGATCTGTTTTCTTTGACAATTTTCAATAAAAAGCTTGACCCCCTGTCTGTTGGACTTTGCACTGAAAACAAAAAAAATGAAGTTCTACAACAAATGTTACGTTAAGGAAAAACTAGATTCTGCAACAAGTATACATTTACACAATCAGGCAAATTATGTATATTTTGCAGAGTGTTGCTAGCCAGGGAGGGGCAAAGTACTATGTATAGTACTGTAACTCCCTGCTCAACCATTATAAACAGCCCTCCTCTTTTTGCTTGATGAGATCAGCAGATATTGGCCAAATACTTCCCAGTGTATCTTTTTGCTGCCATTTTTTTTTAAAAAAATGAGAACTTAAGCCACTTAGGTACTATAGTAGAGTGTGTATGTGTGTATATATAACACAAACAATTGAGAAGTTCTGAGCGTAGCACATTCAGTTTTGGGCATTGTGTTGGACTGGGAAATCCACATAGTCTTCTACCTGTATTCCATGAGCATAGACTGCAGTTTCTTACCTCTCCTTCCCCAGTGGGCTTAGGCAAGATAGCTGGCCTTGCATGCTGCAAGTTAGTGAGCAGAAAGAAGTGTACTGCTGTTGATGTGGTCCCCTTTTTCCAGATCTGAAAGAGGGCATCCTCTTGCCCATCCTGTAGTCACAGTGTAAACAGAATTTTCAAAAATGTAGCAGAACTTTGGGAACAGTTTATATTTTTGAACATTGATGGTTCCAGTCCAGAGCATGATCTGAAGGTGGATGATGCAGCCACTGAGTAAGCCTGGGTCTGTTTACCACCTGGGTGCCAGACGTTCTGAGCTTCACTGAGGAAAGATGGAATATAAACAAAATCTGTAATGAATATTTTATTTATTTATTTTTCACATTTTTATACCGCCCTTCCTCCAAGGAGCTCAGAGTGGTGTACATATTTCCTCCCCTCCTTTTTGTCCTCACAACAACCCTGTGAGGTAGGTGGGGCTGAGAGATAGTGACTGGCCCAAGGTCACCCAGGAAGCTTCGTGGCTGAGCGGGGATTTGAACCTGGATCTTCCAGGTCTAAGTCCAACTCCCAAACCACTACACCATCCTGGCTCTATTTGCAATTAAATTAATAGACATTAATAGGGCAGTGTTTCTCAAACTGTGGGTCGGGACCTGATTTCTGGTGGGTCCCAGGTGATGGAAAGATCAGATAAGTAATTGCCACAAGCCCTAAGGCTATTCCAAAATCACATAGCTGCTAATTGCCCTTCAAAGAGCTGAGCTTTTGCAGTTTTCAAGATAGCTGCTAATTACCTTGCAGTTTTCAAGATAGCTGCTAATTACCCTGCAAACAGCTGAGCTCCTGCAATTTACAAGCTTGTGTAAATATAGGAAGATAAATGTTTGAGTGTCTTGTAAAGCTAGGTGGGTCCCGACAAAGGGTCATTTTATAAAGTGGGTCCTGGTGCTAAAATGTTTGAGAACTATATATGTGAACCACGGCATTCTTTGCTGCCCCTTGTAATCAGGTTGTAGTACTAACTTGTAGCATTGTAGCCACCAGTTTAGGGGATCTAATTACGTCTGAGCCCCTGTGATCTTTTTCTTGTATGCTTGAGACTCATCTGATTTTGAACTTTGTAATTTGCGACTTTTTAATTTTTCATTCTGTATACATGTTTTTGAGAAAGCAATACAGTGGTGCCTCGCAAGACAAAATTAATTCATTCCGTGAGTCATGTTGTCTTGCGAATAATTTTGTCTTGCGAGTCACCTCCCCTGCCGTGCTATTTACTTTTAAGTATTTACAGTACTCACAGTTCCCAGAGCTCCGCTCTAATAATGCACACCGTTTCTGGAAGGGAAGGGAAGTTTTATCTCTGCTTTGCCTTTATCTCTGCTGATATTAGCTATTTGTCGGGTGATAATCGGTGTGGCCTCGGGCTGTACTGTTTGCAGTCTGCTAACCCTCTTGAATACTTTATTCAAATGGCAAGTGTAGCTGTCGCCTACAGTATCCTCCTGCCGCGGTGCCGGCCAGGCTAAGGGGCAGAGCAGGCACCACTAAATGCACCATTACCTCTCGGCCGTGCAACAGCTGAAGAGGCTTTCCTCGGTGTGAGGGCGGCTCCTGTGTGAGTCAGTAAGAGACTCGAAGCAGGCAGGCAGACAGCCTGTGCCGAGTTGCTGCTGCCGCTTCCGGGCCAAAACGAAGAATGGGTAGGGTCTTAATCAGTACACCTACTAGGATGGGAAGTTTTTCAGGATGGTAGTTTTATCTCTGCTTTGCCTTTATCTCTGCTGGTATTAGCTATTTGTCGGGTGATAATCGGTGTGGCCTCGGGCTGTACTGTTTGCAGTCTGCTAACCCTCTTGAATACTTTAACATTTGAATAGATTGTGGCTTTAGGAGCTGAGTGTTCCACAAGACAAAATTGTTTTTGCAAGAAAATTTGTCTTGCGAGTCACCAAAAAACTTGCAAAACGCTTTTGTCTTGCGAGTTTTTTTGTTGTGCGAGGCATTTGTCTTGTGAGGCATCACTGTACTAGGTTTCCATCGTTTCATTATATGGCTTAAGCCAGCTTGTCTTAGTATACATCCATCCCTTAAAAAAAAAAAAAAAAAACAATAACTTTGCTTCTTTGCACATGACACCAGTTTCAATAATTGCAATTATTTGAGGTTTGTTTTACACTCCCATGGTTGGAGATGCTGAAGTTGGGTTTTATCTGCAACAAGCGTTTTAGAGCCTTGAGCACATGCATGCGCTGACAAGGAAAGTCCTTCCTTCTTGGATACAAGGAGCACGAAACCTCTTTCTGGCGTCTACTCTGGATGTTATAGTAACTAAGCTATGCAAGAGTATGACCCAGAACATGGTTTTCAACTCCAAGGCTGAGCTCTCATTGCCACCGGCACATGCCAGTGTTTGAAATCTACTTCTGATGCACATACAAATGCTGACTTAGTATTGTTTCATGCTTACATAAGGATGATCAGCAAATGTCCTTCAGTACTTTAAAGCACTTTTATATAAGCTGTGTGTCACTTTCAAGTTTCTTTTTTTTTAAGCCTAAAAGTAGCAGTCTAAGAGGAGTATAAGAAGAGAAACAACAGATGTCCTGCTCAGTATGTTGCAACAGATTCACACTGAGTGAGGTTAGGGTTAAAAATTTTTTTAAAAATCCGAGACTTCAGTCCGTTTATTGGGATTAAAAAATGCAGGATCTGATCCTAACATTTCGCACAGAAATATTTCTGGCATCCTCAGAGGTACAATGATAGTAAAAAAAAAAAAAAGGCTTGAAAAAAGTCAAGCTGCCAGCATTTTTTAATACTAAAAAATGGACTGAAGTATTGGATTTTTTAATTTTAATGTGTATACCGTCCACGAAAACCTGAACATATATTGAGGTTAGGGTGTTTATGGTGGTGTTTTGTGCAGACGGGGGGGGGGGGATTAAAAATCACTAGAGGCATAGGAAACGGTGATTATTTGGTGAAACCGTTAAATAGGAGCCTGTTAAATAAGAACTTGTATACAAGTGGACCCGTGTTGTTCGCGCGTCCAGCATCCGCAGATCTCGACATCTGCAGAGGCCGCGGATACGGGGACCCATTTTAAAAAGTTGTAAAAAGTAAAAATAAGTAAAACAGCATTCCCTACCTTCATGCGGCAAAATCATGCTGTTTGTAGGGCAGTCTTATTTGCTCCCGGAAGCAACTTCCAGGTCACGCTATCCCCTTCCCTTCACTCTGGCTCGCCCCAGAATGCATTATGCTTCTGAGGATAAAGGGGAGGGGAACCATGAATGATGGCCTCAGTTCTTGGTGGGGCTAACATGTAGTAATAAAAATAAAATACAAGGGTGTAGACCTAAGCGACAGTATAACCTGTAAAGGCCCACAGTCATTTATTTGTTTTGTAAGAGCTTGCCAGATGACATTGTACACCACTTTATCAGTGTTAGCAGAATTACCTGCTCTATATTTTCCTTTACTCAAGGTATATTTTCCTTTACTCAAGGAATGATTACATCTTTAGGATAAAACAACCCACCATTCTCCTTCCCAGCCTCTGTGAGGTTTGTGCCCATAGCAGTTTTCCTTTAGGGCTGTGTGGGAGGATGCAGTTTTCAGTGGGGCTGTGGTGCAGGGGGAAAAGTGGTTAAAGTGGGTCCATTCAGACCTGTGCCAGTGATATAGCGTGTGCAAGTCCAAGTGGATCTGTGAAGGTGGTTCAGGCCCAGGAAGGGGGCTAGAATTCGGCAGATCCTGCTGCCGTCAAACCTGCCCCCTTCCTGGGCCCATTACGCCTGCCTCCCTGCCCCCCGTCACCGCCCCGTTCCATCCTCTCCCCACCTCCCTCCAACTCCCTGTGTCCACTTGCTGGCGCCAAAGAGTGCCTCCCGTCCGCTGGCGCACAGACATGGCTGTTCACCACTTGCAATGGCAGTCAGGCCACACACTCCTGTGTGTTGCATTTTGTGACATCATCGGAAACGCTCGTTCCAGCGGTGTAATGCCACAATAGGTTTGGGCCATTAGTTTGTTGAGGCTAGAATTGGGGTGGGTGGAAGCTAAGTCATTCTAGGTATTGATTGGTTCATGGACTTCAATTTACAGGATGGCAAGTCCTTCAGGCTTGTGCTCAGCGTGGCTTGAGGCACACAATTGGACATAGTTAGGTGTGTTCAGATGACTATATTGAGGGCAGTGACTGGTTATTGTGAAGCCACTATGAGGTGATACCTAGGGCTGTCACTGGATTAAGAAATCCTCATTGACTCCTTATTTGTGTGCTGAAATGACAATTCTTCACTCTCTGGCTCCCTCTACAAAATCTGATTTTAAGTAGCAAATCTTCACTTCTCCATGTACCTGGGACCTGTTGGCTCTTTCAGTATGGTCCACTTTCGAAGGCAGGGCTTTACAACAGCAGAAGAGTCTTCTGCTGTCGTAAAATGGCTGCCGATGGAGTGCCTCCACCTATCTTGGGTCAGTTGTCACTGAAGAAATGGGTAGGCTAGCAGTCTAGAATAGTGCTGCATTAAAACATTCTCTTTAGTACATAACCTGAGTTCTAGCCAGGCCAGCGAACTTGACCATTGTTTCCCAAAAAGATTGTGGGTTGGATGAGAGAATCGCTCTTTTTGCTTTGGGGCAATAAAACTGCCTGTGTTCTGCTTTAGTTTGCTGACATCAGGTCTCTGCATATACTTTTACAAAAGAAGTTTACATCTATTCCAGTTCCTCTTCGTCAAGGCAGCAAATGTGTTTGAGCACCGTGAGATTAACTAAGCCTTCTTTTGCCAAAGGGCATCACTCATTCTCTATTGGAGCTGAGAAGTTTTTTAAGTCTGGGCAAGAGCTTTGGTATGTCAAGAAGCATATAAAACATATTAACAGATGCGGCTCATGTCTTAAACTATAATCTGTGTGTGTGTGTGTGTGTGTGTGTGTGTGTGTGTGTGTGTGTGTGTGTGTGTGTGTCTTGGGTTCATTTGGTACTGGGAAAAGCTTGAGAAAGGAAGCAATGAATTTTAATTTGATTTTGGAGGACCATTCAACCTCCTCAGAGGAGGAATTTTTCAGACAGATGTTCTGGGCCTGTGTTCTTGTGTACTGTGGAAGGAGTGCTTGGTTGAGCATACTCCATTTGTAGCCAAAATCTTAGTAAGAAACCATCCATTGTAGAATGTTACTCCCCTAGCTTTGAAGAAGCCAAGTCACATTCTAATAGAGAAACTAAAGGGCTGGCGGTTTCATGGTAAAACAGTTGTTTAGGCTTTTTAATAGTTCCGGCTAGAAACCAACTTTTATTACATCTTAGAAAGTTGAGTTTGCATATGGATTGAGGAAGGGCAAACCCCAAATCCTACATTATCCTAAAAACCCAAGGCATGTCATAAAGTTACTATTGAGCTCTGAGTGTCAAAGAACTCACTGTTTTTTGTAAACAGTTTACACTGGACAACAAATTTTAACAAAGGTCATGCCCCCAAGATTAGATTAGTCATTTGTTATAGATTTTGAGGTGCTAAATACAAATATGACAATGAAAATACAAAATTGGCTATGGTTTGTGAGGGATCCACAATAGATAGTTCCATAGACATAAGAACACAACATAAGAACATAAGAAGAGCCCTGCTGGATCAGGCCAAAAGCCCATCTAGTCCAGCTTCCTGTATCACACAGTGGCACCACCAGATGCCTCAGGGAGCACAAGACAACAAGATAACCTGTTTCCCGTTGACACTCCCTTGCACCTGGCACAGAGAAAACCCACTTCTAAAACATGTACTGGTAAATGCCCGACGGCACTTACAATACCTATGTACGCAATGCAGACCGCTTCTCCTAAACTAGAGCAAATCAACAAATTTTATTGTCATTTTTGTTTTCAGCACATTTAAATTAGTAAACATTAGCTATTTTCATTTCAGGGGCAAGTTGTGTGTTGTCCAGTGTTATTGGGAAAAAATGCTCCAACTTTTAGTGATTGGTATTCCTCTATTTAAGAAGCCTGTCCTTTGCTCTGAATGGACTTTGTTCACCATCAGTAACTTCATCATGTAGCCAGATCCATGCTCTAGATGTCTAGTTGACTGGGATCACTCATTGCCTGCTTCCAATTCACTTCATTTGTCCTCAATGACATCATTGCATAACAAAATCTATCTGGCTATGTAATATTATCCCACTCAATAAATGATCTGGGATTGTCCATGTGACTAATCCAGGAAGAAGAAGCAGTTCAGTTGGCCCTCGCTATTCACGTGGAGTCTGTTCCGGGGTGGGGGCGAGCGGGCGGTAAGGCGCTACTTACAGCCTGGAAACTGAAACAGAAGAATATTTGATTTGGCTCAAACATTGGGGGGGGGGTCTGAAAGTACACTTGGGGGGTCTGAAAGTACATTTTTTGGGGGGGGGGATCTGAAAACATCCTCTTGGGTAGATACTGTAGCTAAACAAGCTTATGTTGGTTTTATATACTACTTACATTTGAAAGTGTTATGGCTTCCCCAAAGAATTTTCTTCCCCAAAGAATTGTCAGTACAAACTCTGAAAATTCTCTTGGAGATCTCAGGTCTCCTTCACTGGTTTCCTGGGGAGAGGAAGTGACTACAAAATAAGTTAAATCTAAATATAGATATATTTGAGTTTGACTCTGTGTATTTGTATGTTGTATGTATGTACAGGATGCTGAAATGAAATAATCTAAAAGTGAATGCTGTAACGTTTATGGTACCTTGTTAGTGTTGGTGTTGGTGGTCCTGCAGAAAAAGCACTTTCTGGACAGGCATTGCCCTATTCCTCTGCCAACCGTTTGAAGTTTTGAATTTGTTCTTTTTAGACAAGTGCAAGGCGAACAGGACAAAACCCAACATAGATACTTTGTCCTTTATATTTGCGGTTGGGGAAAACTGTCTTTACCATTGGCTGCAGAGCTAGGAGGACATGATTTTGCAGAAATCACTTTTTAATTTGTTGATGATTTGTAATGAACTAATGACTCCCAGATGTGCAATCTACTCTCGGCACATAATTTGAGATGGAAGTAACCCTGTATTTACTGCTTAGTGGATGCTAATCTGCTGCACATCCACTAGATTTAGATTTATTCCTGTTTATTCAGTAACCAGACTGAGCTCCAGTGATCATTGGCTTGTAATATGTGAAGAATTTAGGTCACAGGATTTTGCAGCATTATACTCTAAGAATATCAATGTAAGTGGGATAATAATTGATGGATGGGAATGCAATCCCTGTCTGAGTGCACTGAATGCTTTCTACAATTCTTGCAGTGGACTTTGGCTAAATGCCAAAGGGGACACCCTTGTTTAGATCTTTGCTATTTAATAAACTTTGTCTATTGTGGCGTTTTATGTAGTAAAATGTGGAAACTGTTAACAATGCACTCCACTTACGACATCCACACTTGCTAAGGACAGAGGTTTCTCACACGCATGTGCCTTCCCAAACTGCCTGAGGTTAAAGGCCAATGCAGACGTGACTGTTCCGACATTGGAATCGCATCTCAGGCTCATGTGTTCCTCTTGCTTGTTTCTCCTTTTTTTTTTTTTAATTTTCAAAGTGAATGATACAGGTGTCCCCTGCTTAATGACATTCCACCTAACGACCCCCTGGATATACGATGGGGGTCATTAAGCAGAACATTATTGGTCACTTTCCCTACCTTTTGAAGTTTGAGACCTCTACGGAGGCCTGTTCCTGGCCTCTGAGGGTCTCCTTTTTCGGAGCAAACTGGAAGTGCCTTACGGAGGCCTCTGGGGGCCTCGGAGGCCAGGAACCGGCCTCTGGAGAGGCCCCAAACTTGAAAAGATAGGAAAAGGCCCACTTAACGATGGGCCTGCTTAATGATGGGTTCAGAGAATGTATCCCCACCATTACATTAAGTGGGGGGGGGTACCTGTAGTTCATGTTGAAAACCACAGTTTACAAAACCCACTTTTTTAAATTAACCACGTTTGCAAATTTCGTTCCATGACAATGTTGATAAGGCTCAATGCTACCCATGATGAGCTCTGAAAACAAACGTGATTGGAGAAGGAATGCGTGGCTGGAGGGGGAAGAGATTGAGGGAGTGCACAAACCTGCAAAGCACTTCCAATCTCCTAACCATGGTTTGGAGATTATACTGGCCCTAAATCTCTCCTTTTGTGAACTTTACAGATAATTATTCAGGAGAGAATTCACCCACTCCTTGTTGTGGTGCTGTTCTTCTCTTTCCCTCACTGACCTGTTTACCACATTTCTCATCACCGTCCTTTCCCAGATGTCTGATCCAGCTAGAATAACTCTGTGCTCCTATTCTGGCCACGGAAACTTAGCACAGTGTTGTGGCAACTTCACCTGTATCCTTGTGTTCCCTATTTTCACTCCTCTCCTGTCCTGAAACTGAGAGCAGCAGATACAGTGGTCATTTTCCTGGGCAATCCATGTGGCCCTTGCCAGGCTTCACAGGTCTCTGTTACAGGTCTCCGCACCTGACGGGAAATGAAGTGTGTTTGGAGCATCTGCCTCGGAGTCAATTAATTAGTTCATTTCACCACATCTGTTCCAATCACATCACAAGTTACTCCTGTTATGAACAGTATACATTTTAAATGCATTTTGAAAGTATTTTGCATTTATGTGATTGCTTTTTAGTATTCATACAAGCATATATGCAATATGAAGCTCCCTTTATCGCTTTGATGGAGTGGATTGCAGTCCACGAAAGCTTATGTAGAAATAAATTGGTAAGCCTTTCAAGTGCTACAAGACTCTTTTTTGCTGTGTGTGCCTTTTTTATTGAGTCAGACTATTGGTCTGTCTAGTCCAGTACTGTCTGCTCTCATCTGTGGTGGCTCTCCAAGGTCTTGGGAAGAAAGAAAAAGTGAGAATTTTGACAGCTGAGGTTATTTCTGTCTTGAGATTCAGGAACTTCTGGCTGGCTTTCTCTGGGCCAGTTTACATGTCACTTTTCCCTCCCAATCAGGAAATAGTTTGGTTTGTTACAAGTCAAGTTGGACTTCATTGCATCCCAATGACATCACTGAGAGTGTGTTGCGGTTCACTCACTACCCTACCACCACCACCCCATGAATCTCTCTCCCACCTGTTTATCTGGTTGCTGTTATTATTGGGAGGGAGGGAGTTCTCCCTTGGCCCTCCAGTGCCTGGAGCACTCTGTGGCAGCAACGCAGGCACTACTAACCCCAGGGCTTTTCTCAGGGCTGCTGTCTGATGTCCTGGTAGGAAGAAGGGGATTTGGAGACTTATGGGTGGATAGGTGGAAGGAAGGGAACTTGGGCAATTATGGGAGGGGGGGCTCATAATGCTAACCTTGTGTATTTAAGGTACGTATTGCAAGTTCTGAGATTCATGTTCTGAGCCAACAAAGCTTAGATCCTTTAAATAAAGCTGAATATACAGTATTCACTGTCAGAAATAGGTGGGCATGTTCTCCCTGGCTGTTTTCTAATCCTTTGTTGAACCGAGTTCCGAATTGACTTTAGTAGATGTTCGCATAGCAACGTTCTACTTGGGGTGGCTTAAGCATCTGGCCTGGTTGAGTGCTTGCTAGGGGCCGGCGTCCATCAGAGAGTCCACCTGACTGGGCTGACCTCTGAACCCTCAGTATCGTTGGCAGTGGGTAGTCGGGGGACGGGACGGGACTTTGCCCCACTGGTTTTACACTGTTGCCTACCAGTATATTACCTAATGATTTAGGTATTGATCTGGAAGTTGTAGTGTTTTGTTTGTTTTGCAAAAATGCAATGACTAACTTCATGTGTTTCACCTTCTTTTCCAGAGAGCAGAATTGACCTCTGATAAAGACCTGTACCTTGACAACAGCTCCATTGAAGAAGCATCAGGGGTCTATCCAATTGATGATGATGATTATACTTCTGGGTCAGGCTCAGGTAAATTCATAAATATGTTTGTTAGGGCCTCTTCATGTGTAATGTTTTTATACACCTGGTCAATAGATATGTATAAAATAGCCCATAACCAACAAGTACAAGGGCAGAATCTAATCCTCCAGAATGCAGAACAATGTTGTAGCAGTAGTACTGTTTACATGAGATGCTCAGAACCACTTGTTTCTAAACATTAGTATTGGTCTCATTTAGAGAGTGATCCTGGAGGGATACTGGATTTATGGAGGCATGGGGTAAATTTGAGGAACCAAGATATAATTGTGGCTCACTGACTACACATCATAAATAATGAGCTACAGGAGTTCACTTAATGAACACATTTCAGTTATGTTTTTATTTATTTATTTTATTTATTTACAGTATTTATATCTCGCCTTTCTCCCCGAAGGGACCCAAGGCGGCTTTTATATGCATACGTCATAGCTACAGTGGACCTTTTCTATCCACGTATCCGGGATCCAAGGATTTGATTTACCGCGGGTCCAGGATCTGCGGGGTCCATGATAAAAAACTCTGTTAAAAGAAAGAAAAAAGTCCCCCAATCGCCATTTGTACCTTTTTTTGAATAGCCAAACCGCGCCATTTTGAAGCATCTGCAGTGTTTCTTGAAGGCAAGAAACCCTGGGGCAAGGCTGGGAGGAGGGAAGAGCCGTTGCGCAACCAGGGAGTGGGTTGTTAAGCTTCAAGAAACACTGCAGACGCTTCAAAACGGCGTGGTCTGGCTATTTTAAAAAAAAGGTACAAACGGCGATGGGGAGGTTTCTTTTAACAGCGTTTTTAGCATGGACCCCAGTATCTGCGGATCCTTGCTATTGGTGGGGGGTGGTCTGGAACAGATCCCCGTGGATAGCGAGGGCCCACTGTATGTTGTACTGAGTTGTGGGGTGGGGGGAGTTGAAGTGAGGATGCTGACTGTATGGTGGGAAAAGACTGATGCTTTCTGTTCAGTCCCCCATCCCATCGTGAAATCTCATGGGTTTTCTATAGTTATACAACTTCCTGAATTTTTCTGAAACTTCCTCTTGCAGAATGTAACTATCTTGTATTTTATGGAGTTTAGACATGTGAATTTAAACATTGACATTCTGTTGGATCTGTTAAATAAAATGGTGGAGTGGAAAGAGAAAAAGATTGAAAGGTTTCCAATGAAGCTGTCTTTTTTTTCAAGCTGTCAATAGATCCAAACTGGTTAACTTCTTTAGATTAAAATGATTGTACTAGGCTGCTTGCCTCCCCCCCCCCCCTTTATCCTGTGCAACTGTTTGAATGCTTCTGAGTAATGGAAAACTAAACTTAAGAAGCCACGTGCTGCCAAGCAAATATAATGGAAATTAAATCAGTTATGTAGATTAAAAAAGTAGTGAGTGTTTAATGTCGGTGTAAAGCAGTCACTACATAACGAGTCTGATTCCTATCCAGTTCTTTTCCAACTAGATAAATTTCACAGAATAAACTTGGAACTTGTTGATTAGCCAACCCCTGAATAATTAAGAGCTAGTCTACGCAAACAGCAGATCATGTGGTTGAACTGTTTCTTCAAGCTACAAGGGGAGAGGGGAGGGGTGGAAGAGAGAGAGACTGACTGACTGTTAGGCTACTTCCTTTTGAAAAGAAATCCATGTACATGGAAAACTAGCATGTTGAGGAAAAGCCTTCAAGCTGATCTAAGTATCAAGCTGATCTAGCACAATAAAACTGTCCTGATAGTTGAAAAAAGATGTTTCTGTGAATAGTTTGTGACATGTTGAGATTCAGTTACCTTTTGTATGCATTGTACTCTAATCTTGGTGGTTTTGTAGCAATTTTTTTTGTCCATCCCAGCACGAAAGAGCTCTTTTGGGAGGGTTTTTTTTTTTTTTTTGCTTTGAACATCATACCATCCACCCTCCCAAAGCTGTATCAGTAACAGCTTGTGAAAAAGCCCCATTCTGTTTCAAAGAGCAGTTTGTGGCACAGGAGTGAGGAAGGTGTGTGAAAAGTGCAAGCCCAAAGTCCCCTTAAGTGTGTGGAAATAGTGGTATAGCTTCTATTTATTTATTTTAAATCCTATTCAGTGGCGTAGCTAGGGTTGGGGCTGACCCCCCCCCCGACGCCCCCAAAATAATTTTCATAAATTAGCATAATTTAAGTTTCATTTTTGTTTTTACTTTTTCTGGTTTTTTAAAGTTTTTTAGGGGTTTTGTAGCGCTAACGGGGCTTCTAACCATGTGTGTATGCTTTGCGCCCACTTAGCTTTTGTATAGGAGCCTCCAGCGACGATCTCCTCCAGTGACGATCTCATCCGGGGGTGCAGATCGTTCCTCAGCTCCGGGCGCGAACTCTGTAAAGCGCCCAGCAGCACTTTACAGAGTTCACGCAGGCGCAGAACGATGATGTTTCCAATCGTCGTTCTGCGCCTGCGTGAACTAAAGGGCTGCTGGGCGCTTTAAAATCCAACAATTTTCTTGTTGGCAGTGACCAGGAATTAAACCCCTCAAGTCCATTTTTCTACAGTTTACATTGATAAAATTAGGTGGTAAACTGAAATGAATCCAAAAATTTATAACAGGACTTATAGAGATAGATTTATAGAGCATGAATTCACTTTCTATTCTTTTACAGGATCAGCTTTTTGGTAAAACTATCAAAATCATGAGCTTTTTACTTCTGTTCGTAGTTTTACAATTTTCCTTTAGTTGCTGAATAATTTCTGAATCAGCACAGTGACATTTTTCCTCATCTAAATCATCTTCAGAAGTAAAAAAATAATTCTTTGTAGGTCCTTTTAATCTTCCCCATCTTTTCTTTGCACTTTAGATACTTTCTTCTTGACTCACCAAGGGAGGTCAAAGAGGCATTTAAGTGGCTTAAAGCTGTATCAGGGTCCAAATACTCAGACTCCTTTATATGACTAAGACCAGGAATCTCATAATTCTCAAGAGGAATTTCCTTTTCAAGTATATTGTTTTCCATCTGACAAGGCTTCTATTCATGTGTGGTTTGATTTCACTATTTAGTGAAACCATCCAATCAGTTACATTCCTCAAGTCTTTACTAACCCAGTGCCCCCTTTTTTTAAAAGGGCTGCAACAGTTTTTTGACCACTTATTCTCCTCCATATTTCAAATCATATAATTATCAAACAGTTAATGAATTAAACTTAATAAAGACTAATAAAGCAGCTTCACAACAAAAATGTCCTGGAAACCTTCACTAAAAACACACTGTCCAAACCCACTTAAATGCCTCTTTGACCTCCCTTGGTGAGTCTCCGGTGTGCAAGAAGAAAGTATCTAAAGTGCAAAGAAAAGATGGGGAAGATTAAAAGGACCTACAAATAATTATTTTTTTACTTCTGAAGATGATTTAGATGAGGAAAAATGTCACTGTGCTGATTCAGAAATTATTCAGCAACTAAAGGAAAATTTTAAAACTACGAACAGAAGTAAAAAGCTCATGATTTTGATAGTTTTACCAAAAAGCTGATCCTGTAAAAGAATAGAAAGTGAATTCATGCTCTATAAATCTATCTCTATAAGTCCTGTTATAAAATTTTGGATTCATTTCAGTTTACCACCTAATTTTATCAATGTAAACTGTAGAAAAATGGACTTGAGGGGTTTAATTCCTGGTCACTGCCAACAAGAAAATTTAATTTTTGTATGATACCATTGAGATACCATCTTGAAATTTTGACTGATTGACTACAAGACATATACCTTTAAGTGTGATTTTTTTGAAAATTTTAAAAAAGTTCAATTTTTCAAAATTTCAAAATTAATATTATTTGAATATTTTTGAATTTCTTGAAAATTTACAATTTTGTCATGTTTATCAAATGAAAGCCCTATTCATAAGATTTAAAACGACACCTGTCCCATATCTGTAGCATTCATCGTTATCCTGTAACTGGCGTTTGAATGTATGGTGACAAGTGGATTTTGGCCTTTTTTGGCAATTTTGAACATTCAATATCTCAAAAACGGATGGACAAAAATCTGAAAAAAATAATTTTTAAACATCTCATGGTAAGCTACAAATGTACCGAAAATGAGCAAAATCCGTGACGTCAAGTTCCAAAATGTATTTTTTATTGGTTGATTTGACACGGAATGACCCATACACACACGATTAGAAGCCCCGTTAGCGCTACAAAACCCCTAAAAACCTTTAAAAAACCGCAAAAAATTAAAAACAAAAATGAAACTAAAGGAGGCCTGCGTCCCCCCAGAGCCTCAGCGCCCCTATGCCCTGGGGCCCACCGCCCCATATCAGCCGACGCCTCTGATCCTCTTAAAAAAGCAAAAGGGTGAGGTTGGCTTCTAGAGTGGGCTATTTCCAAAATGGCAGAAAATAAGCATGCAGGGTCCTGCTGGATGCCTTCAAATAAGAGATCCCATTGTGATTCTTGCCTCTGATGGGGAGAGAGAGGCGCTTTGCTTGATTCAGGTGGAACTTTTGTGTGCCATCACTGCCTTTTTCCTAACATGAGGCAAAGCATGAGCTTGGGGGGGGACTTCATTGTCTGCATGTGGGACTTTGTGGAAGGGTCCCCTTTTACACTGAAAAGTAGGATGCTGGACTAGTGGTACCTTTTGGTTCTTATTCAGCAGGGCTCTTCTGATGTGGCAGGTAACTGGATATATAACCATTGTATAGTAATGTGGAGATTGGGACTGTGACTCAGTCTGACAACATAGGTCTTCTCAAAAAGGATCTGCCCCATTCATGTTTATGTCAGGAAAGGTTTCACAGCTCCCCTGCTAACTGGGCAAGAGGCACTTTTTCAATTTGTGCTCCTCTTATATTTAGCAGGGGGAGAGTAACTGCTCCCCTTTCACCCCAGCACAGTGTCTTTTCTGGTGGCTGTTTGCTGGTGGTGTTTTGCATCTTTTTTACATTGTGAGCCCTTTTGGGACAGGGAGCCATTTAATCATTTGATTTTGTCTGTAAACCGCTTTGTGAACTTTTTGTTGGAAAGCGGTATATAAATACTGTTAATACGTTGCACCTCAAAATGTCTAGAATCGTCACAGGCTTTCTCTCATCTGATCCTTTCTGTACGCTCAGGTCATCAGATAAAGCTCTGCTTTTGTATGTTACTGCCTCCAGAGGTTAAGCTGACTAATAGCAGCAGCAGAACCTTTTCATTGGTGATGCTCCCTCTCTAGAACTTATTACCAAGGATGGTTAGTCTGCGTTGTTCGCTCAGAGATTGTAGAAAGCTTGTTCCATAAGACTCTTGGGGGGCAACTGACACATTTTTATCTGTGCGCTGCTGTTTTGACATTTTTGATATCATATTATGTTTGCTTGTTAATGACCTTGTTTGCAACATGAGCAGCATGCTAAGCGCAAAAACAAATGGACAAGCTCAGGACAAATATGTACAGATTCATTTCTATTCGTGTTCTTCATATGCTCTAGGGGCTGAAGAAGAGGAAGATAACACAGAGATAGTAACGCCATCTAGACTGGTTCCAAAGATGCTGCCAACGAGTGATGCTCCCAGAACTGAGAGAACCACACTGAAAACTCAGACCAAGATACCTACACAAACAAAGGTGTGCACAGAAGGTTTATTAATACTTATATGAAGAATGATATTACAGTAGTGTAATATAGCCTTTAGTGCCATTTGGTATATGCTTTAAGAGGATTTTTAGATTTAGTGCAAAACTGTGGATTAACCATAAAGACGTCTCCTTTGATATTGTAGCAGTCTGTTAAGAGAACCGCAAAGCTTTTGTGCCCTGTTTTGAAATCAGGGAGGACCTATGGTATGTTGGAGAATGAATCCAGTAATTCTGTTTTGTTTTTTAAAAAGTCTACCTGACCTTTTCTTTTATTAAAGAATTTAAAGTCGCTTACATCCTTGTATCAAGACATTTAAGATAATAAAATATTTTAAAAGTCAGAAGAAAATTACATGGACATTAAAAACAAAGATCCTAATACATCACAGTGCAGCAGGAACTCGTAAAATAACAAGCCATTAAAGTAAGAAAACTGCACAATAGAGAACAGGGATCACCAACTCGATCCCAAAGGTTGTCCTAAAAAGCCAGTTTTTGACCTGGCATCTGAAGGCCCATAGTGGTGGTATTATTTTTTTCATTATTTCGGGTAGGAAGTCGCTGCTTACAAAGTACATAAGCAGATGTGTGTTCCCTGTTTTACACATGTACAACTGAAAACTCTACCAGCAGAAGTCATTCTTGCTGATCTTGAGTTGCATCAGATTTACTATTTCCAAAGGGCCTAGAAGCTGCAATCCTGTGGTGTGTTTCCATCTCCCTTGTGGGCCACAATTCCTTTCACATGTTGCTCCCATTTATGAATTTTGAACCTGTAAAATGTATTGCATGTGACAACGAAAATGCAAATCCTCAAAAGGAATTGCTGCTGAAAATTTTAAGACCATTGAAATAACAAATCTTTTCAACATATGTGACACAGTTAAAGAACATTTAAACCAAAATAGAGTACAAAGTAGAGCCCTTTTGGAAGGAGGTTCATGGTATTGTGCAGTAAGAAATTTGACCAATTACCGGTATGTTGTTCCTCTTTCATATAATTAAGCTAGCGGTAATCTTTAGAATGCAACAGAACTGTAAGAGCTGTTTTGAGAGAATTTGGAGGCTTCCAGCAACAAACGTGGAAATTTTTTTCTACTCCCCCCCCCAAAAAAAAATATTTAGCTGTTTCTAAGTAAGCTGAAAATGTTGAACTGCAGCGTACTAGAATACAGTATAGAATTTTAAACTGAGAATGTTAACATTTGTTAGTAGTCCTGTTTTTTGTCTGATTTCACTCAGTGCAATTGTTTTTATACCTCTTGTGCAACAGTCACCTGAAGAGATTGATAAAAAGAAGATTCTCAAGCCTGATGAAAACAGAAATACTAAGAATGAACCGGGCGAAGACACGGATGTATTAACTCAAAAACACTCAGAAAACCTTTTTCAGAGAACAGAAGTTTTGGCAGGTGAGTGGCATGCATCAAGGATTCTATAGCTTCATAAGAAGCAGAAAAAGTAGTGTAGGAGAAGGAGCTGCCTGGTTCTCTGTATGAAAATACACATGTTCATGTTCTTGCATTCACAACTCATATCCTCATCCTCCGTGTTCATACAGCAGTAGTATTCACCATCAGGTGTGTACACAAACCCATTTACTGTACTGTATTTTGAGTATTGAATAGCCTTGCTGGATCAGGGCAAAGTTCCATCTAGTCCAGCTTCCTGTTTCCCACAGTGGTCCACCAGCTGCCTCTAGGAAGCTCAGGAAGTGAAAGCATACACCTGTTCTTTCATTGCACCCTTGCAGCTGGTATTCAGTGGCGTGAACTGCCTCTTAAACTGGAAGAGGCAGTTTAGAAGACGTGATGTGAACTGCCTCTTATGCAGCCATCATAACCTGTAGACAGTGATAAATTTGTCTTTCATGAATTTGTCTAATCCCCTTTTAAAGCCACCAAGGTAGTAGCCATTACCACACCTTGTGATAGAAAATTCTTTAGGTTACTTATGTGCTGTATGAAGAAGTCCTTACTTTTGTCCATTCTAAATCTTCCACCCTCTTAAACCTTACGTTTAAGTGTGCTAACTCATTTTCTTGTTGAAATGTACCTTTTTTTGCATTACATGTTGGCCATTTTGTAGTGTTAACAACCCAGTAACTAAATGGTTTAATTTTATCCAGAGAGAAACCAGTTGGAGACTATGCACTACTTCTTGGTATCCCTCATGACATCTCTTCTCATGACATCTCTTCTCTTTTTTTCACAGCGGTTATTGCTGGTGGAGTTATTGGCTTTCTCTTTGCAATCTTCCTTATCTTGCTCTTGGTTTATCGCATGAGGAAGAAGGATGAAGGCAGCTATGACCTCGGGGAACGCAAACCCTCCAGTGGTGCCTACCAGAAAGCACCTACTAAAGAGTTTTACGCATAAAACTCTTCCTTAGTGTCTCTGTTTAAGAGATCACTGAACTTTTTAAATAAAGCTTTTTTTGCATAGAATAATGAAGAACCTTTTTTTTTCATTAAAGAGCCTTTAACGGCACCTTTATGATAAAAAAAACCCCATTGTATTTAAAACTTTTCATGTATTCCTTTTAAGAAAATGTAAAGTAAAATCTTAACATTTTGCAGTGTTCTGTGAATAACAGTGGCAAGACATTATTTTATATAGCCATTGATGTTCACTGAATCATTTTAAAACTTTATGCATAAATGAGATGATTGTTTTATCCTATGGTTCAATGAAAGTTGTTTAATTTTTGTCAGCATGTCTGATTGATCTTACAAGTTAGTTTTATTTCATTAATTTATCTGTTTCCAAAAAAATGCCTTCTTGTAGTTGTCATGGTGCAATTTGTCTTCGGATAACTCAGATTATGGTAACTCTTAGTGTAAATGTATTTTTTCAGCTATGTAAACTTTAACCTCCAGTTTGTATAGATTTTAGTGTCAGAAATCCATTTTACATCTTGCTTTGTTTCTCAATGTTCCTGTAGCTTCATTGAAACTTATAGCAGCAAATTAATGTGTAAAATAGGACTATTACTGCAAACAATGTAGTTGTACCCTTACAAAGCAAATTATCTTTAAGGGAGATTTGCAGTAAGCTACTGACAAGCCTACACAAACCCAAAGACTCTTAACAGTATTCCAAGAGGTTGCTGCAAATTTCTATGGCCACTGTTTAATTTCTTGCAATTTGAAGGTACGAGTAAGAATTTAAAATTCTTTTTTTGGATTTTTTTTCTTTTAAAAAAAGCATTTAAGTTGTAAACGTCTTTTAAAGCCTTTGAAGTGCCTATGATTCTATGTAACTTGTTGCAGACTGGTGTTAATGAGTATATAACAGTAAAAAAAAAAGAAAATGTTGGTATTTTATAAGCACAGACAATTCTAATGGTAACTTTTGTAGTCTTACATGGATAGACATAAATTGTAATTTGGGAACATAAACACTACTGAATAAATCATGTGGCCTAATACTGAGATTTTTATTGTGGATTTTTTTGTTCCCTGTTGCATAATGTCACAAATTGCATCTATTACATGATAAAAGAGGTTCGTTGGAAATAAAGGCCCCAAAAGTGGCTAACAAGAGTTTCACAAAAGAAATAGCATTATAGGCTCATTAAAATATGTGTACCTACAGTACATAATCCATATGTACAGTACTAATCCATATGTGCTGCTTTAGTACAGCTCAAATTCACACATTTACAAAGTTTCAATTCTCCATGTGCTTTACTGATTTTAAAAAAATGCTTTTGGACTTGCCCCTTCAGACTAACAATATGGAGAAGTAACACCATTATTCCAGACCTATCGGTCTCTATGGAGAAGAGTCCAAAAAAGAGAAGAAGAAAAATCAGGGCATTTGGAGGAACTGGGAAACATGCAAAAGCACAAGGATTGTTTACCTAGCGGCAAACCATGGTTTAGTGTTGTAAAATGAGCAGTGGGAGGAAAAGAAAGATGGGGTTTGATGAAAGAGCAAGGATGGGGTAGAGAAATACTGTAGATAACTGCTAGTAGATGGCATAGAACAACAGAAACAAAGTTGATCCCAAAAAAAGGTTTGGAACAAGTGTGTGTTCAAAGAGGGGGCGAAATTTGATTGGAACATGGAGGTCACAGCAGGATAGAGGGATCCAGTGGAGCTAATAGCAGTTTAGCATGTGTGGAGAGGCCACCCATGAAGCATTTCTTGCATCAAGGTGGAAAAGAAGCAACCAGCTTGAAACAAAGGAATGATGGGAAATTGGTTAAAAGGGAGGCACGAGTGTGATGAGGTAGTGTTTAAAAAGCTTCAGTAATGTAATATCACATCTTGGGGCAGCAGTGGCGTCGTTAGGGGTGGGGGGCGTAGGGTGTGCCAAGCTGAGGGGGATGCAAAAATGTCCGGGTGTTTTTTCCTTTTTAAACCCAGCTGCCGCTGCTTTCGTGCACCCCCCAGGCACAAAAGCGGCAGCAGCTTCTTTGTGTGCACCCCCCAGGCCCAGGGGGCATTTTCGGGGCGGTGTGGGGGCGACAACTTTACGCCCTCTGTCTTCCTACTTCTTCAGCACGGCAGCAATGAGGGCGAGCAGCGAAAGACTAGGTGCCGGGCAGAGCCTCTCTAGCACACACGTGTACCTAGTCTCGCTGGTCGGTCCTCCAGAGTCCTCTCTAGGCTCTGGAGGACGGATCAGTGAGACTAGAGAGGCTCTGCCCGACACCTAGTCTCTCGCTGCTCACCCTCATGGCTGCCGTGCCAAAGAAATAGAAGGACAGAGGATGTAAAAGTTAAGTCGCTCCCTCCGTGGTGGTACACCCCCAACAGTGCTGCCATGCCTGGGGGGGGGGTTGCACACGAAGAAGCTGCCGCTGCTTTCATACCTGGGGTTAAGGGGCGGCAGCTGGGTTAAAAACGTTCGTGCACACACACCCCGCACGCTCGTGGAGGATGCAAAAAACAGCCTAAAAGAGCCTTTTTAAAGCCTCCTTTTTGGCCTGGTTTTTTTTTTTTTTTTTGCAGGTTCATTTTTTGTGTCCTCTGCTAGTTTCAACTGCTAGTTTTTGAAAATTCCCTGAATTCAAAGAGGTTCAATTTCTATTAATACTTCCTTAAATATCTGTGTTCTAGCAAAAGTTCTTAAGAGTTTATTCCACTGGATAACAAGTTTTAACAAATGTCATGCCCCCAAGGTTAAATTATTCATTTCTTATAGTAGATTTTGAGGTGCTGAATACGAATATGACAATGAAATTGCAAAATTGGCTACGGTTTGTGAGAAATCCGCAATAGATTTCCATAGACATGTACCGGTAAATGCCCAATGGCACTTACAACACCTATGTACACAATGCGGACTGCTTCTCTTAAAACTAGAGCCAATCGACAGATTTTATTGTCATTTTTGTTTTCAGCACGTCAATTAGTAAAGATTAGCTCTTTTCATTTCGGGGCCAATTCCGTGTTGTCCAGTGCTATCAGCTGCCTGCAGTTAACATTTCTGCTGTTATTTCCCTCTCCTTTTCATGTGATTATCTTGCCAGGAGTCTGTGCTTTCTCACCTTCTGCTTTAATATAGGTAAGTTTTCACATTCATGCATATCACGCGGATTCCTAGCGGAATGAATGTACTGTCTCAACTGAAAAGTACTAGGAGTGCCTGTGGTGATGTCAAGTAGTATAAATCGGCAGATGAAACATTAATGATGGTTGGCAAGCATTCACTTGTAGTGCAATCCTATACACACTTTTCTGGGAGTAAGCCCCACTGAATACAGTGAGACTTACTTCTGTAGGATTGCGCTGTTGATGTTGCAGTTTTCCAGTGGTGAACAAGTATCTATGGGCTTGCCCTGGATGAAGATTGTGGACAAGATAGTCCAGAGATACAGAACTTGATGCTTTCTAAATGCATTCACCTTCCTCCTTCTCTTCTGATTTAAATCTTGGTGTTATAGATTGGTGCTTAATTCAGGGGAGCTGACTGAAGGCTAAAATATTGATACGACAATATCCAGAAGGCTAAAATATTGATACGACACTAAATCTTGCAGTGAGCATTATTATTTTTCCTGCTTTCATAGTATCATATGACATGTCTGGGAAAAAAAGCTATTTGCAATAGGTTTTTGCCATCTATTACTTTTATATTCAATACAGGATTACATAATTTAATGGAAAATGGGTGGATGAGCTGATGAAATAAAAAAATCTTAATGCCATTTCTTGCACTGCAGAATAACAAATCATTGGAGTGTTTTATAGTAACACGGTGAATGTAACATTTAATGGATTGCTTAGTAATTTGTACATTGTTTTCTTAGGAAAGAGTTAGTCTGTGATGGGGAGTCTATCTCTTTTTGTGTGTATGCTTCCAAGTACTGGTCTGAGCTTTATTGTCAACTCCCCCCCCCTTTAAAGGAAAATGAAGAAGTTTAGAGTCAGTGGGCTGGATCTTAAAGAGTGAACTAAAGGAAGTAACTCCTCACTACACTACCATCCTGTGCCTCCCCGAAGGGGAATTATTGTAACTGGACTCCCCAGAATAGGATGGTATGGGCCAGCCAGGACTGCGGGGGGGGAGGACGTATCAACACACACCCCTACTCCTTGCACAAACAGAAGTGGTTTCTTCCACACAAGAGCCACTTAGGATCCAACTTCATATGATGCTGGTCAAGATCTCCACTGTGCCATGAACAGTGGCCATGAACCAGGTAAATTCTTATCCAGCTCAATTCAAACTTTGCATCAAACCATGGTTTGTGCTAACCATAGTTTAAGTTTCAAAATGTAGAACTTAAATTTAAGCTTCAAAATTAAATTAAATTAAATTAAATTAAACCAAAACTATATTTTTGGTTTGTTGTGTTTTGTCAGACAATTTTATTTCCATATTAGCCATAGGTGATAATAACAAGAGTACCATAATACTGTACAATATATAAAATGATTAATACCAGAACCGCTAACTTACAGACTATTTCAGTGGGTGAGTCAATCAAAATTAGTAGTCATTACAGTAGTCAGCGTAAATTCATAACATGAGATGCAATGAAAGCAAAACAAGTTGCTGACCTGGGTAAGACTTCTTGACATCTGTGTGTTCACATACAATCAACTTTTTGACACACATTATGGCTTAGAAATGCTTGTTTCATCTTCATCCAGTCAGCTTCATAAATTTACTCTCACCTTCATGATGCAAAAGCCTCTGCGGATTGAACAATAGCCATAATTACAGTTTGTTCATTCAGACATCACATCACACTGTAGTTGACACAAACCATGCAAACTTGCTTCAAACCATGGTTTCTGATTCTGGTTTGCTAGCTGATTGCAAACTGTGGTTTGTTAATGTAGGTCTCTCACTAATAATTTCCATAATCCTAGTTTGGCATAATGTCTGAACTGGGCCTTTGAGTCAGGTTGTTTAGGTAAGCAAACACAAAGTTTCTTAAAGCTACTGTTGCTGAAAACATGGTGGGATTCTCTCCCCCCCCCATAACATTCTCTGTACCTATTTGCATATTTTTCAAGTAAAATCAATTTCAAATGGTGTATTGCTATATAAAGGTGTTAATCATTAATGTGTTTTCTTAGGATGTTTTTTCTTAACAGTTCCTCCCGCCCCCCGAGACTGTACACATTTGAGTACTTAATTTGGACAGTAATCTTGCCAAATATTCTCGACAAAACTTTCTTTTCAGAACAAACAGACTTTTACAAAACACCAAATTGCATGTGTGAATTAGGGCTTAGAAAATATTCCTGACAGATCTAAGTAACCAATCAACAAAATATTGTTAATATCATCTCTTCTATTTTGTGTAAAAAGAGCAATCGTTGTCTAGACATTTAACAACCAAAACCAGGACAGGGAGCTATTATTCACTGAAAAATGCAGATATTTATGCAGTGGGAAATTGGCAGTATTGAACAAAACACTTTCTTTAAAGCTGTAATTAAATGTTTCAAAGTTATGATATGACTGGCCAACAAAATTAATTATGGCTTCCCACAGATATAATAGATGGCCTTTTGCTCTGTTGAGGAAGCTGCAGTTCCAATGTGTAGAAACTAATATATACCTTCACAATTCTCATATACCCTCTAGTGGAAATTTTGACCTATGTGCTACATTTACTCTTACATGTGTAAGAGAGACAATTTGCTTGATAGATTTGGGTTAAAACTTCAGAAACTGCCATGTTACTGCAGAATTTTATTTGCACTGGCAATTTGTGAAGCATCTCTATAATAGCAGCTTGATTAAATAAAATGTACTGAAATATGTCTTAAATGCATACTGTACAACTATGAGGATTTACTTCAGGTCTAAAGGCCTTGGTCTATAACTGGACTGCAGAGCAATACTGTACTGTACTATATCATGCATGACTATCTCCCTGTTTCTGAAAAAAAAAGATAATTAAAGAATATGTGTTTTTCCCATTAGAATTGGTCATGCCCCTCTACACTCAGTCCTCCTTGCACATGGGAGGCACCCAATTCATATTGCCTCATGGCATCCTGCCTTTGCCCAGTTAGGGCTCAGGGATAGCGAGATGCTCTCTGGGACCCTCCTGCATCTCTCTCAGCTTTATTGCAGTAATGCAAGTTACATCAGGGAATCATGAGACATCCTTCTTCCATCATGGTACTCAAGGCAGCATACCAGAGGGTTCTCCGGCAGACACCCATTCAGGTGCTGGCCAGACTTAGACCTGCTTAGTTTTAGTAAAGTAGTTGGATCATGTGCCCTGGAATTGAAAGTGATAACATACAAAAATAACAACAAGGAAAACCAACAAATATTAAAATGGTCTCAGACATTAAAAGCATGGGGGAACAGGATAGATTTTGCTGGGTGCCTGAAAACAAATAAGGAAGGTTCAAGGGAGGGAATTCCATAATTGAGAGGAAGGGAACAACTGAAAAGGCTCTCTCTGGTTGCTTCTCACCTTACTTCAGAAGACTGGAGCACCTGGAGTGGGGCCTTTGAAGCAGATCTCAACGAGCAGGCAGGTTCATGTGAGAGGAGTCTCCTGCTCCGCAATGGGTCTCCTCGGACCTGCACCAGCCCTTTAGCTGGTGCATGTCCCAGGAGGGAAAGGCGGGGAGGCTGCCAAAAGGGTGAGTGCTTGGCCTTCTAAGGAATCGGGGAAACTCTCCAACAACTGAAAAAAATAGTACATTTATTTTATATGAAGAGAAGATCAAGCTCATGATATGGTAATGAGCAAGCCAAATGAGTGGACCAGTTCCTGGGGGCCTTGCTCTAGGTTTCGGGAGCTGTATTTTCAAAAAGACATCCTTTCCAGGTAGTAGGGAAAGTTTGTATTTGTGTTTAAATGCCATAACATTTTGTCGTCCTACTCATGAAATATTGACTTCTCAGGATTCAGCACATACAAGCAAAATGGTAAAGATCATTTCCAAAGTCAGGATGCATCCCACCAGATGATTTTTGTATAATATCTCCCTGGCCCTACTGCAAATAGTTGGCGTAGCTCAATAGCCCTGCTGTATTAGATCAAGAGGCCAGCATCCTGCATCCCACAGTGGCCAGCTAGATGCCTCCAGGACCATGGCTGGCCCACCCATGAGGCCACCTGATGCGAGTTGCATCAGCGGCAGTGTGCGGCGGTTTTCTGAGGGGAGACATTCCTGAAGATAAACCATACTGTATCATAATCAGCTACACAGATACAGCTGGAAGGTTAGTCTGATATACACCCATTCAAATATACACCCAGATATTGCTTGAAGTGATAAAATAGGTCCAGTTGGAAACTTGTAGTTTGCATTGGGTATACGTGAGCTCTGAACAAGATTCTTCTGGCCTCTGACTCAGCATCTGGGAAGAAGATATAATCTGTCCATTGTGGAAATCGTATAGCGGAAATTATAAAGAGCCCCGGCGATTAGCAGATGCCTCTATCATCTTGGTAGATCATGTCCTGCAATCCAAATGGGAACTACATACAGCTGGATGGTGGAGAGAGGACAAATTATTCCCTCCAGGAACTATGTACTAAATGCACTTTCACATGTGGTTAGCATCATTGATGTCCTAGGTGTATTGTACTTTTGAACTGTATATTACAGTTTTTTCATAACTATTTCTCCCTATGTCTTGTTGAGACAGAATGATCTCACTTTATATGGCCATTTACAGCACAATCCTATCTCTGGTTTAGGCTGGCACAGCACCGTTACACCAGCCTAGAGTGTCGCAAACGTGCCATAAGGCACACTTGCAGCACCCTGCGAGCAGTTAGCACTGAGGCCTGTGCTGCCCACCCGCCTGCCAAACAGCAGAGAACTCAGTGCCATGGAGTGCCTGCTGCAAGTGGTGAGGGGCAGGGAGGGGCGTAACAGGGTGGGGGTGGGTGGATCAGACCTGGGAGGGGGGGTGGGACCACGTCCTTGTCAGACACCGTATCCTATCCCCCCTCCCAGGCCCTTGCAGCCTACACAGGGCTGCTTGATTCTCTGCCAGCTAAAGAGCTGGAGGAGAAGCGAGTAGCCCCATCATAGCGGCTGGGGGGTTACCCGGGGTAAGCAGGCAAATACCCGCTTAACCCAAGTAGACCTCCAGCCAGGGCCTTCCCCAGATAGGATTCAGAGTGGGCTGCGCAAGTACCTACACCTGGGGAGGATAGGATTGGGCTGCCTGGGAGGTGGCATGTAGTCTAGGGCAATGGGTTTTATAAGAGGGAGCCTGAAAGAAAATCTTGGGAGTCTATGAAACATGATGCAATCTGTTGCTCTAGCATGATGATTTTCATTCAACCCATTTGACTGCTAGGTTGGAAGCTTTACACACTGTAGCCTGTGAGTATGAATAAAAGGATGTTGAGAAACAAAAATAAGCTCTGCATGTATACCAAAAATAAGCTCTTTATTTTTGCATTGCTAACCTTCAATTGGCACTTTGATCTGCACCATTGTGTCTCCTTCCAGTGCCTCAGGTTTAAGACCCCACAACACCAACGTCTCTTTTCTTTTTAAATGCTCTTCTTTCACTGGGGAATGGGAAGGTCTGGAATGTTATGTAGTCAGACTTGACAGATCATATATAAGAGAGTCTCAGACTTAGTGTGGGCTTTGGCCTGGTGGGAACAATAGATTAGATACATAATTTTCAAAATGGCGTCTGTCCCAAAGAGGTAGCCTGGTTTGAATCCTAGAAAAGCTAATTTTAGTCTATTAGGAAATTGGTCACTTGTAAACTGCTTGTCACAGTAGGATGTAGTTGCAACATCTGCTTATTCCAAGAAGACAATCTGGAAATCATTTCCTGGAGGTGGGTATGCATCGTTTCCCCATGAGAATATTGTTCCCACAATGATTCCTGTCACAGGGTTCCCATGAAACCAGATTCCAGAACAGCAGCCATGTAAACAGCAAAAAACACACACAAAGTGCTATGACAGACAGATCAGAGTCCTTGTGGAAACTACAGGGTCATCAGAGGCATGAAACTCTGGTGTGCAGTTTCAATACCAGGATCATTGTCACATGAAGGTTTTCTTGGGAATCCTATTACAAGAAAGGTTTCCTGATTGGGGAAAAAAATACATTGTGTGAAGACGGCTTCAGGCTCTTGCTTGTATCTCTTACATCAGACAAAATGAATTTGCATTGATATGTCCTCTGCAAGAGAATGGTACTGTGTAATATGTTATGATTAGGAATAAGCAATTTTATTTCCACATTAAGCAAATATTATAGGTGCTTCCAACAGATTCCACTTACAAACATATGTGGGTTCCAATCCTGCTCTCGTCAGGCTCTTTTGTGCGTGACAAGGTCACTTAGGAAGCTTTGTGGTTCAGCAGAGACTTGAACCTGGACCTTCCAGGTCTTAAGTCCAACACCCAAACCATCCTGGCTCAGTCTGTGGAAGGAGATGCGCAGGAGTCTCTAGAGGAGTGACTGGTACTCACACTAGGGACCCGTCAGAGGCAGCTGATACATAAGGCCATATAGGCCCCACTGCCTCCCTAGGTCACCTGGTCTAGCTGGGCTGCAGAGCTGCAACACACCATTCTGCAGGTAGAAGAATAGCAATGGTCAAGCCAGTGTTTCCCTCTGTCTCAGAGCTGCCCAGAGAGTAAGGCGCCTGACCCTGCTGCCCAATTCCTGCTGTTCACATTCCTGTATGTGTGCAGATATCATTTGCTTGTTTGGTTGCATGCCAATTCATTCGTCATTTGGAACTCACCAAGTTGGCTTTTCAAAATCGAAGAGCAACGGTGATCAACGCTTTGGGCAAGAGTTGGACGGCACAAGTCCAAAGTAGGAGCCTACTGCCACTCTGGGGCACAACGCACACATGGCATGTTGTACCTTGGTGCGGTTTTACTTTTAATCTACTGAGCCAAAGAGCAGCCAGCAAAGCAAGCAGAAGTATAGGTCTGGCACACTGCCATAGCAAGGCTTCGGGGTGGGTGGGTGTTCTCCTGCTCTTGTCCAGGCCAAGCCTTGGCTGCCTGTAGCACCTGTGCCCCCCATTCGCCAGCCATCATCAAAATGGCTCATTACTGCGCCTTCCTTGTTTGTCAACTTCCTAGCACACAAAAATATATTTGGGCCTATAACAGCCATTTAGATTAGCCAAAACTAGCAGAACCAAATAATTAGACCTGAATGTAAATTCTGTATTTTTTCACACAATGCTTCTTGTTAATCATTATCTTGGAGGAACATCGCAGACGACCAGAAGTCTAAATTAACACAGGCTGCAATCCTATACATGCGTTCCTGGGAGTAAGCCCCACTGAACCCAATGGGACCTACTTCTGAGCAGAGTGACATGCTGTTTACTTCACACTGTTTCATTGCTTGCAGTACAAGCGAGCTCCCAAGTGGAATTCCAAAACTGACTAGGTTTACCTGACACAAATGTCTTTGCGAATCTTCAGTGCACGCAACGGCACCAATACTCGAAAGAGCCATGGAGCTGTCAAGTACAAGAGAGAAAAGCACAACTGTGTGGTGAAGATTGTTCTTGGCAGCTGGCTCACAGCTGCCGAACTTATTCCTGCAACCTATCAGAACGATATCTGAACATCTGGTGATTCTCCCTCATTTCTCCCCTGCCCCTCAAATCCAACAAACATTACGTGTCTTAAGCTATCTCACATGTCTTAAGTTCCTCTCTCTTCCTACCCCTGTGGAGGTTTTAATATCTAATTGGCAGGAAGTGAAATCAACAAAGTGAGGAATTTGAGCAAAAAGAAGCAAACCATCACCACCCCTTCCACCAAAAAACACAGTTACAAGACAACAGAATTTTAATGATGCAATGTAAAACATCTTGCCGGTGCGTTCCTTATTTTTGCTGATGTGATAGGAAGAGGAGGTAATAGAGCCATGGAGGACAGTATGACTCGCATCTGTTATCCAATCTCACCAGGGACAATGCAATGATCACTACTTTAGCTGGACATCCAGTGAATGGAAACATTCAAACGCCCTTTATTTTTTTTTCTGGGCGTGGGGATGTTGCATAACAAAATAGACCTGCTTTTATGTGTGAAATAAGAGCTTGCATAAGGAATCATTAGCTTCTTTAGAGTAATGGAAGATCATTTGAACTTTCCATTTGAACGAACAGCAATGGCTCTTATGGATAGGGAGTTGGACTTGGGCCTGGGAAGCCTGGATAATAAATAGCTCTGAGCTCATTGAGTGGCCTTAGTAACTCGCCTCAGTTTCTCATTTGTAAAAAATAGGAAGGTCACTACTAGCCTACTTCACAGAGCCATAACAGGATTGAGCGAAAGAAAGTGGTGTACTGAGAGCATCAGATGTATTTGTTACATTTTTATCCCTCTCTCCAAGCAGTTCATTCATAGCAGCATACAAGCCTCTCCCCCACACCATTTTATCCTCGCAACAGTCCTGTGAAGTAGGTTAGCCTGAGTAATAGTGATAGTCCAGGGCCACCTAGCAAGCATCATGGCTGGACAGGGACTTTAGTCTGTGTCTCCCCAGCCCAAGTCTAACATTTTAACTACTACTGTGTTTTAATTCCAAACATGCTCCAAGAAATGCAAATCCGGAACTGCTCTTCTGTCTGATGCATTTGGGGGAGGGGGGGGTTGTTTAACATAAGAACATAAGAAGAGCCCTGCTGGATCAGGCCAAAAGCCCATCTAGTCCAGCTTCCTGTGTCACACAGTGGCCCCACCAGATGCCTCAGGGAGCACACGAGACAACAAGATACCTGTGTCCAGTCGCCACTCCCTTGCACCTGGCACAGAGAAAACCCACTTCTAAAAACCAGGAGGTTGCTTATGGCTTGTAACCTGTGATGGTCTTTTCCTCCATGAATTTGTCCAAACCCCTTTTAAAGGCATCTAGGCCAGGTGCCATCACCACATCCTGTGGCAAGGAGTTCCACAGATGAATCACACGCTGGGTAAAGAAATATTTTCTTTTGTCTGTTCTAACTCTCCCTCCACTCAATTTTAGTGTGTGTCCCCTGGTTCTGGTGTTGTGCGAGAGGGAAAAGAATTTCCCTCTATCCACTCTCTCCATCCCATGCATAATTTTATAAGTCTCAATCATGTCCCCCCTCAGGCGCCTTTTTTCTAGGCTGAAAAGCCCCAGACGCTGTAGCCTTTCCTCGTAAGGGAGGTGCTCCAGCCCACGAATCATTCTGGTCGCTCTTTTCTGCACCTTTTCCAATTCAATTATATCCTTTTTGAGGTATGGTGACCAGAACTGGACACAATACTCCAGATGTGGCCTTACCATCGATTTGTACAAAGGCATAATGATATTGGCCGTTTTATTTTCAATCCCCTTTTTAATGATCCCGAGCATGGAATTGGCCTTCTTCACAGCCGCCGCACACTGGGTCGACACTTTCATCGACCTGTCCACCAGGACCCCAAGATCTCTCTCTTGATCCGTCACAGACAACTCAGAACCCATCAGCGTATATGTGAAATTTTGGTTTCTTGCCCCAATGTGCATCACTTTGCACTTACTTACATTGAAGCGCATCTGCCATTTTGCTGCCCATTCTCCCAGTTTGGAGAGATCCTTCTGGAGCTCTTCACTATCCCTGCTGGTCTTTACCACCCGGAAAAGTTTAGTGTCATCCGCAAACTTGGCCACCTCACTGCCTATCCCCAACTCCAGGTCATTTATGAACAAGTTGAAAAGCACCGGTCCCAAGACCGATCCTTGGGGCACACCGCTTTTCACCTCTCGCCATTGTGAAAATTGCCCATTGACTCCCACTCGCTGTTTCCTGGTCTTCAACCAGTTCCTAATCCACAAGAGGACCTGCCCTCTTATTCCCTGACTGTGGAGTTTTCTCAGGAGCCTTTCATGAGGGACCGTGTCAAACGCCTTCTGAAAATCCAGATATATAATATCCACGGGTTCGCTCGCATCCACATGCCTGTTGACCTTTTCAAAAAATTCTAACAGGTTTGTGAGGCAAGACTTCCCCTTGCAGAAGCCATGCTGACTCTCCCTCAGCAGAGCTTGTTCTTCTATGTATTTTAAGATTTTATCCTTAATGAGACTTTCCACCATCTTCCCCGGAACAGATGTTAGGCTGACCGGCCTGTAGTTTCCCGGGTCCCCCCTCCTTCCTTTTTTAAAGATTGGCGTGACATTAGCTATCCTCCAATCCTCTGGCACATTGGCCGTTTTAAGGGACAAGTTGCATATTTGGGTCAAGAGGTCAGCAACTTCATTCTTGAGTTCCTTCAGAACTCTTGGGTGGATGCCATCCGGGCCTGGTGATTTATTGATCTTTATTTTGTCAATTAAGTCTGAGACATCTTCTCTTTTAACCTCTATTTGACTTAATTCTTTAGTCAGGGGAGACCGTTCCGGCAGTGGTATTTGCCCGAGGTCTTCTGCCGTGAAGACAGATGCAAAGAACTCATTTAATTTCTCTGCAGTCTCCAAGTCCCCTTTTATCACCCCTTTCTCTCCCTCACCATCCAGCGGACCCACCGTTTCCCTGGCAGGTTTCCTGCTTCTAACATATTTGAAGAAGCTTTTATTATTCCCTTTTATGTTGCCTGCCATATGTTCCTCAAAGTCTTGCTTGGCCTCCCGTATCATCTTTTTACATTTCTTTTGCCACAGTTTGTGCTCCTGTTTATTTTCCTCATTAGGGCAAGACTTCCATTTACGGAAGGAAGCTTCCTTGCCTTTTATAGCCTCCTTAACTGTGCTTGTTAGCCATGCGGGCATCCTCCTGGACTTGGTCGAGCCCTTCCTCCTTTGTGGGATACACTCCCGCTGGGCCTCTATGACTGTTGTTTTAAACAGCCTCCATGCACTCTGGAGCGATTGGACTCTTTTTACCTTCCCTTTCAGCTTTTTCTTAACTAGTCTTCTCATTTTGGGGAAGTCTGCCCTTCGGAAGTCAAGGGTTTTCGTGTCAGATTTGCTCGGCACTCTCCCTCCGACATGCATGTCGAAACGGATCGCAGCATGGTCACTGTTCCCCAACGGTTCGGTAACATTTACCTCCCTGACCAGATCTTGAGTGCCACACAATATCAAGTCCAGAGTCACCTGTCCTCTTGTTGTTTGTTTGTTTGTTTGTGTGTCTAAGTTCTAGCACTTTTTAGAAGCAAAAGCACAACACCAGTACATCATGAGACCTTGATATTACCTGCACTTTCCATTTTGCTAAACTAAAACGGCAAAGTTGAGATGATGAACCAGAAGGAAACCAAATCTGAATGGTTCAGTTAATTATTATAGGGGTGACCATATAAAAATACACCTGCCCAGGAAGGAAAATACATAAAGAGACCGACATCTGGAAAGAAAAACAGGCTAGTGTCTTTTAAAGGCACTGTACCCAGGCGGCAGCAGTGGTTCTGGTAGTTACATTATGCATTTCAGGTTAAACAAATATCAGTTAGAATATAAGTCTGCCTGGCAGGATCAGTACATGAAGAGAGGGATCATTTTAGGATTTTTTCCCCCTCCACCCCAGGTAGAAGCTTGTTTTTCTTCTCAATGTGGAAATGAACAGAGAAAAGGCAGAAGATATGACATGAAAATGTGTGTGTGTGGGGGAGATGACGCATGTTCAAGGAGTTTGCTTTGAAAAACAACAGAGCCAAAGGAGATGTTCCTTCCAAATAGGGATAGTTGATGTGGAAATGAACCTTCCAGTCATGTACTAATTTCTCATTTAAGCATATCTCCAGAGCAAAAACCTGGCAGCTTGATACGAAATTCCCACATCCTTCTATTTTCTCTGCTTCATGCTCTAATCCCCATAAGTGGTAAATGATTTACTAGCAAAACATTATGAAACAGATTTAGTATTTTGGTTAATTATTTCTATTGTCAGTGCCAACAGGCCTCAAGCTTAATGAGCTAAACACTGCAAAACATGTATCCAATAGGATTTCCAGAACCCAGGTGTCTGGGGGAGCTACTCCGCTCTCTGGAGTATTGCCAGCTAAATGGGAACAACAAAAGTGGACACCACAAAGGATTCGGAACTGTATTGCTTCTGAATGGTTCAAAGGTAAAGGTAAAGGTATCCCCCTGCTCAAAAGCCAGTCGTGTCCAACTCTAGGGTTTGGTGCTCATCTCCGTTTCTAAGGCTGAAGAGCCAGCGCTGTCCAAAGATGCTTCAATGGTCATGTGGCCTAACTGAACGCTGCTACCTTCCCGCCACAGTGGTACCTATTTATCTACTTGCAATTTCTTGCTTTCGAACTGTTTCCGTCTGGAACCACAATCTGGATTGTTTCAACCCCAGTGTGTATCTAGTTAAAAAAGAACTGAGGACTGGAAAAGGGAGCAGTGGTTCCTCCTCTCTCCTAAGGCCTTGGTGTAGTACAGTACTTGTCCTGATGGACGACACAGGCCTTGACAGGTTCTTCAGCTGGCAAGAAATACCGGTTTAGTCATCTGTGCAGGCGCAGTCCTACACATGTGATCATACCAAGCACATTAGGAGAACAGCACTTACAAGGTAAGCACAACTTTCTACTAGAATATTAACCATTTAGGATCTAAATACTTGAAAGAAAGACCATCTCTCTCCACATGTATTTGCCTGTCCACTAAGAATCAACTAGGGAAGCTCTGTTGCAGTTTCTGTATCTGTTGCAAATTTGAGGGTAACCCATCATAGCCTAGGGCCTTTTCTGCTGTGGTGCCTGGCCTTGGGAATTCCCTTCCTGTGGAGGTTAAATCTGCCCTTCCCTGCTGCCATGTCAGAGGGGGAGGTCAAGAGAGCTTGATTAGGCCCTAGACTTACCTTGGTTGGTTTCTGATGGTTTGCTTTCTGACTCTACAGAGCTGTTGATGGCTTATGTGTGTCTCAGGGTACATGCAACAGCTACCTTGCTCTGAAGGTAAGCAGCTCTAGGTCTGGTCAATACCTGGATGGGTGACTGCCTATACAAAATGTAATAAATAATTTGGCAGTCCAAGTTTTCTGGGTGGGTCCTCAGCCAGTACGTTAGCAGAAAGGTAAGCCCTTGTTCTCATACCAGAGTCACTCCAGTGCATCTGGAGGTCTTCTCGATCGTCGCACCCAGGTCACAGAAGTCCTTCTCTAAGGAGAATCCTCCTTCCCTGATGGCCTTCTGTCATGGAGTGGTCCTTTGTCTTCCATCAGGTTTTTCAATAGGCAATGATTGGGAACTGTAGAATACTGAGGCATATATTGGGTCCATGAGGAAAGATCCAGATATGTGACAGTGCATGTTTTCTCACTGAGAAATTCTCAGGAGTAAGTCTCACTAGGTTCAGTGGGGCTTACTCCCTTGTAACTGTTTAGGATTGGAGCCTTAGGCAGCTAAGAGGGGGGCAGTGGCTGGTGTTGAACTTAAAATAAGGGAGATCTAGATTCAAATCCCTTCTTGGGTGACATAGGTCCATTCACCATATCTCATCACTAACGTGCCTCACAGGGTTCTTGTAATAAAAGAGAGAGGAACCCGTTTTAGATAGTGAGCCCTCTGGGGACAGGGCACCATTTATTTATTTAGCTGTGGAGGCCACTACTTTGCGAACTCCTTTTGGTTGACAAGCAGTATATAAATATGCTTCACCACCACCACCCCGTAAATATGCACGGGTCTACTACACCAGCGTTTACTGTCCCGACTCCCGAGGCCTTTCAGTGAGTGAGCGCTGCAACCTTCGACAGATTCCCTGTCTTATCTGCCAGGCTCTCTCGCTCCTGCAGCCGCCGGCCTCTGACCCGCCTCGCTGGGCTGGAACGAAGACGGCTCTCCAAAAGCAACTGCAGCGAACGAACTCAGCAGTGGCACGGCGGCGGGTGGGTGTGCAACACAGTTTATTATTGCGCAGGCGGGGCCCCCACTCAGGGCTCGCGGCGAGAGGGAAGTGCGTCGCATTCGAGCCCAGTAGTAGCCAGACGCGTCTGTTTTTGCGAGCCGGCCCAGCCGCTGGGGAAGCTGCGGCGGCGCGAAACCTTTGCGGGGTCTGTAAAGAGCGCGGCTGCGCAGCTGAGACCGCGAAGGGTATGTGAGTGCGCGGGAGGGTACGCGCGCGTGCTCTTGTCTGGAGCCTCTAGAAGCCGAGGTGTGAGTGTCCGCTGCGGAGTGACTAGAGGCGTGTCCCTCCTCCCCTCCCCTCCCTTCCCTTCCCCGCATTCCGCTGGCCCTTTAAAAGCGACGGGGAAGGAAGCCACACCGCTTCAGAGCTCAGATAGAAGACATTCAGGGCACGGTCGGCTGATGCTCATCGCCGCCCTTATGAATGGAGGAAGGAAAGGGGTATCGGCAAAGACCATTGAGAGCCCAATGCTATGCGTGTCTACTCAGAAGTAATTCCCATTATAGTCAATGGGCTTACTCCCAGGAAAGTACGCACAGGAAGGATTGCAGCCTGAGAGTGGCTGGAGGTTGTATTTGTTCAGAGTGTTATGTATACTCTGATTTTTAGCTGAATTTGGCTCTCAAAGAGGCTTCTAACAATTCAAATCCGTGAAAAGGTACAGAGAGAAGCGAGCAGAAGAGGAGGGGGTTGGGTTGGGGAGCGTTTGCTGCTCACTGGATGAACGTCAGTGAGCAGGGGTTTGGACAGATTCATGGAGGAAAAGACCATCACAGGTTACAAGCCATAAGCAACCTCCTGGTTTTTAGAAGTGGGTTTTCTCTGTGCCAGGTGCAAGGGAGTGACAACGGGAAACAGGTTACCTTGTTGTCTTGTGCTCCCTGAGGCATCTGGTGGGGCCACTGTGTGACACAGGAAGCTGGACTAGATGGGCTTTTGGCCTGATCCAGCAGGGCTCTTCTTATGTTCTTATGTCATTGTGGCCGGCCTGGGGCTAGGCTAGGCTGACTTTTGGTCTGGGCCTGCAAAGCTTGTGTGTGTGAATGAGCCCAAACACACTTCAGAAGCCATTAAACTGCATAATTTTTGTAAGCCAGCCTGATAAGCATTATGCTGCTATAACCTCCCTTTTCTCATGGCATGCCAATTTATCACCCAAAGAGTGGGCATATTTTATACACACACACACACACACACACACACACACACACACACACACACACACTTTTTATTTTCCCTTCAGGAAAAGTAAGATAAGCATCACGCATGCACACACACACTTCAGCTTGTAGCCTCTGTGTAGGATAAACTTACCCAGAATCTTAATAATTAGATAAAATATCTTAATTTTGTACAAGTGAGTGCAATTTGTTTTCCATTTTTTTCATTCTTTGCTTGAACTGACCTTACTAAAAGTCCGATATACAGGAAACAACAAAAATAAAAATTATTTTCTTCCCAAGTTTATCTGAAATCTGTGGCTTACATTTTGAAGAGGAAAGAACATAGCTAGAGGCACAGGGAGATGTCTTAGTAAGTTATAAATAGGGAAATGGCAGAAAACATATAGATTTGTTTTTTAGTGTGGCTGCCCTCCTGACCTGTCCTTTGATCTGATGTGTTGACATGAGTAGGAAGTTCTGTTCTCTCTCACACAGAGAGATATTGCCACCCTCTTGTATTCACACCAAGAACTACGTCCTTGTGTACACCATCCTCCTTGGAGGAAGGGTGGTATAAAAATGTGATAAATACGATACGATAAATGTGATGTGTACATACAGTACACATGCCTGAAACATTTACCATTGAGAGGCCATCTCCCTGAAATCCTAGAAAGTTTGTGCTCCCCAACTGCATTCTATTGGACATGCCTAAAGTTTTAGCAAAGATGGATAAACTCATGGAAATTCTATACTGATCACAGGTCAGGAGGAACCTCTAGTGCAGGGGTGTTAAGCATGTGGCCTGTGAAAGCTCTTTACCCGGCCCATGTGATAATTGGGCTCCCAGTGCTGCCCTTTCAGCAACACTGCTTCTGCTGAGGCTCTGGGAAGGAGAGATGGAAGGAAGCCTCAGAAATCAAGGACCGCTACAGGAGAAGGGGCAGACCAAGAGGGGTGAGAGAGGGAGATGCTGGAAGAACCCAATTATCACGTAGATCGCCCTTTCTGCTGAGGCATCACTTTGCAGAGTACCTGAGCTGCGAAGTGATGCCTCGGCAGAAGCGGTGCTGCTGAAAGGGTGGCCCCATGTGATAATTGGGCTCTCCCGTATCTTGAAAATATGACCAAGATTTGCATATTTTCTCTTCTGTCATTTGCAACTAATGAGTTCCTGGGTGAGAACCAAGTGCTTATTTCTGGCCATCATCTGCTTAATGACATAAGCTTCTGCTTAATGATGTCACATCCAGCCCTCAGCAGGCGCCATGTACACTTTTTGGCCCACTGTATGAAACAAGTTTGACACCCCTGCTCTATTGGGTATTAACCCCTCAGCTGATGTTGCCCCTGAATATTGATCTTACGTGGTCAGTAGCCAGAGGGGTGGCTGCGTAATAAGTGCTGCACGGCATTACACGGAGGTGCAGAGTGTCCCTCCCACTTGCCGTCGGAGCCAGTCAAGCAGTGAAGGCAGTGTTGCCGCGCCGCCACTCCCTCTCTGGCTATGCTACGGCACTTGGCTTTAAATACTAGCTGCATTTTCTGTGGTAGTGGTGATAAATTTAGGTAACTATTTTATGTATTAGCAAGTAGGATTGTATTACCAAGCTGTTGTTATTTATTCATTCAGTCGCTTCCTACTCTTTGTGACTTCATGGACCAGCCCATGCCAAAGTTTCCTGTCGGCCATCGCCACCCCCAGTTCCCCCAAGGTCGAGTCCGTCACCTCCAGAATATATTGCCAAGCTACATCTTTAACAGCGCAATCCTGTGTAAGGATCCGGTCGGTGGCCCAGGACCATTGTATGGCGGGCCGGAGGTCTACTGTACTTGGGGAAGGGAACGCTTGTCCCCTTCCCTGGGTGTAAACCGGGGCCGGCCCGATAGGCCTCTTCGGATTTCCGCCAGCTAAATAGCTGGTGGAAGTCGGAGGAGGCCCTGGCGGGGACGGGGATATGGCTGGGCTGGCTCGTCCAATGGCCCCTCCCTCACCCACCGGACCGCCCACACAGCTGCTGGCGGGAGAGTTTACCTTCCTCTGGCGGCCGCTTGACTGGTCCGATAATGGAGTGAGGGAGGCCAGCCTTGCGCCGGCCTCCCTTAATCGCGAGTTGTCACAAACGTGAGACGACTAAGAATGGCGGAGCACTCGCTCCTGTTCTTGAGATCCCCAGGATTGCATTGTAAAATTTCTGGCAACTTGGGCAGGATCAGGGAGAGACCCTGTGTTGATTGGTTGGAGCAGAGCTTGCATGAATTTTACTGGTCGATAGGCACAGGGCTGGCTCACATGTTGCTTTCCTAATTAAAGGACATGCATTTGAATCCCCCTCTATATGTTTTCAAGTGCTGGAGAAAGGAACAGACTCCCTTTTTCCAGTAGTCCTTGCAGGCAGATGGCGGCGGCCACTTATGGTGTGCTTGTAGAGCCTCTGAAGGGGTCTCATGGAGCCCTAGGGCTCCTAGGAGCAGACTTTGAGAAAAGCTTTTATATAGGTTTACTCAGACGCAAGGTCCAATGATTTTTAAAAGGGACTTGCTCCCAAATAAGTGTGTTTAGGATCTCCTCATTGTTTTCCTTTTGTTATATTCCTCCTTTGGGACTACAGTATTGAAGTCATGCTTCCAAACAAAGCCTGATGTTTCCCTATAAATGGCAAATTGTTTCATTTTTAGTTTTTACACAATCTTTTCTTTGTCCCCTTTGAAATAAATTTTACTTCCTCCATTTCCCAGGAAATGGAGTCTTTTACAGATGCTACTCCCTTTGGTGTGGAATTAAACCAGAATTCTGGTTTCTGAAGTGCCAGAACATGCTTAATACATGATGTCAGGCACACTTGAGACGAGGGCAGATAGTTCTTAGAACAGTAATTTTGATTTATTTTGGCAGCTTATAAAGAGTATGCCTGCACCTGCAGCATAACTTTCGAAAAGCGACACCACTCTGGACATATTAATAAATATGTATGAAAAAAATGCTCTGCCAGTGTATCATAAAATATAACAACCTTACCAAGTGCGCTTTGTATTGTTCACGTAAGCAACGCTCTGGAAATGGCTGTCCTGGCGAGCATGTGAGTCATGGATAGCCTTGTGTGCAGTCAAAATCCTTTGCCAACATGTGAAGGCAGCTATGGGGCAGCTAAACTCTCTTAGCTGCCTGGATAGCCACAAGCGATCCATTTTTAGCTGCCATCCTTTGCTGATGAATAATTGCTTGTTTTTGTACCCTAAGCAAAGTGCTTGGCTCTGCACCAGGTGAGAAAAATGAGTTTCAATATTCAAAGCTCTCTTGTTCAATATTCTAATATAGAAAGTTGTTCCATCCACTCGACAAGTGGGACATCAGTAGGCTGGCCTTGAGGGGCGTCAAAGACAAGCAGCCAGCCCCTAAATATCAGTATGCCTGTTTACTGGTGATGTGCTATTTTTCCTATCTGTCTTGTCCTGGAGTGGCAGTTGAGATCTTGAGCTTATTTCTGTGAATGGACCAGATGAGGGCAAGCAGAACTTAATTCAGACAAGTTGGAGGATAAGGGATCAGGTGATCTGAGGTTAGGTGTGCAGCCTGTTGTGAACGACGTAGAGTTCCATCTTCATGCTGAGGTTTGCCTCTGTATCCAGCATTGCTTCTGGTCAGTGGTAGTACAACCGGGGACCCGTCCCTCCCAATGCTGCCTTGGGTCTGCCTCTGCTGTGGCACATGGGAAAAAAAAAGCCGCTTACCACGTTCCATTGGCCCGGGAGGGGGGGTGCAGGGATATCGGTGGTACGCTCCGTCATATCCCCGTCCCCTTCCCGGGCTGGGCCGGCCTTACACAGTCTTCCCGGACGTGCGCCAACTAAAGAGTGGGCACACATCCGAGGAGGCCCATTGGGCCCTCTGGGGCTTACACCGGGGGAAGGGGACAAATGTCCCCTTCACCCGAGGTGAGCCCCAGCTGCACTGGCACGGGGCCACATCCTGCCTAGGATGCAGCGGCCGGCCATTTCGGTTTATATTACTCCACTATTGTATCAACTTTACTGTGCAAGATATTTATGTTTAATAAGTTTTTTTGTTGCACCTTTACCTCTCTCTCTCTCTCTCTCTCTCTCTCTCTCTCTCTCTCACACACACACGCACACGCACACGCACACACACACACACAGAGCTTTCATAGTTATAGTTTCTTTTTCCTTTCTATTAGAATAATACACTTTTTGGGTAATGTTAAGGGATGAAATCTCTTAAGAGTGGACAGCATGGCTCAATCAAGCCCAGCATACAATTCTGGTCAGGCTTTACTACCTGAAAGATAGAAAATTATCCACCATTTCCCAAGATTTATGACTTGAATGTAGAACCAGCCATTGTATTGCACAATTTAAGAGTCCTGAATCAAAATCACGGAAAAGAAATGGTATGAATTAATGGGTTGGCTGCTGGAATAAGGAACAATTAATGCCTTCCAGAGTGCATTGTGATTCCATGTGTTTTGTGTTTTTTTTAAAGAAAATGTTTTCATGTTTACAAAATGAGCTGCCCTCTGATGAAATTGGTTAGGACTTTGGCATTTGCAGACTTGTTAGAAAACCCTTGTATAGGAGTGCAATGTGCTAGTCTCAGCCTTTCAGGCTTTAAATGGCTTGGGACCTGGATAGTTAAAGGACCGTCTTCTCCTATATGATCCCTGCTGTTCATATGATCCCAGACTGGAGAGGCCCTCTTGCCTGTCCCGCTTTAATCTAATGTTCAGGTGGCAGGAACCTGTGAAAAGGGCTTCTCTATGGCAATTTGTGGAACTCCTGCTTGTCCCAGGAGATCTGCCTGTCCCACTCTCCCCATTGCCTACTGAAGAATGTTTGGTTTAGGTCGGCTTTTCATCTTGGTTAACAGTAGTTTTTAACTGTTAGATTGGTTCCACCATGCTGCCTCTTGCTGTTTTCCATGCTGCTGTTCCTTTGGATAATTTCAAGTAATTTATCATAGTTTTCTCCTGTAATTTTAATTTATTTATGTTCTTTTAAGCTGCTTTATTATAACTTATTTATTAATTTTAAAAATTAATATTTTGTCCCTTCTGATCATACTCAGGGCAGTACAACATACAAACTCTAAAAACAGAAAAACTACATTAAAATGAAACAGTTGATGGCAATAAAAAGGTAAAGGTATCCCCTGACAATTCAGTCGTGTCCGACTCTAGGGTGTGGTGCTCATCTCCATTTCAAAGCCGAAGAGCCAGCGTTTTCCAAAGACGCCTCTGTGGTCATGTGGCCGGCATGACTCTACTTGCCGCAGCGCATAGCATGCAGCTGGAATATGGAGCACTGTTTACCTTCCCGCAAGCGGTACCTATTTATCTACTCGCATTGACATAACAGGATACAAAAAGAATCCAGGAGCAGGGGGGAGAAAAAAAGGCTGTACATACAAGACAGTACTTCTGACAAACCACAAAGGCTTGCTGAAATAGACAGATCTTTAAGATTATTAAGAATAATCTTAAAAATGCTGATGGTGAAAAATTAACAAGGGTGCCCACCACAACTTCAGTCTGTTACAGTCCAATCCTATACCAGACAAGGCTGTCCGGCTGGAGTGCTTTGCGACAGTGGAACAGAGTTCTGCTGTAGTAAAATGGCTGCCGACGGAGCGTAAGAGGTGGCAGCGCTCCACGTGCATTGCCGGACCCCGCCACGGCTGCTGGAGCAGGTAAGGCAGTGGCGGGTATCCAGAAGCACAGCCAACCCAGCCAACTTCAAGAGGGTTTTTCAGAAGTTCTGGCTCAACCCTATCAAAGGCCTTTTCAACATCTAAGAAGATAATGACTCCCTGTCGACTGGACTGTAAGGCATCTTCAGATTGTAATATTTGAGAAAAAGGATGTTTCTATTAGCATGCTAAGTGGAGGGAAACTGGGCTGATTATAGTTATATGTTCTATTTGATAACATATTCCCTTCCGACCTGTTCCTTCTTTCTGATCCTTATTGATTTAAACTTCCCAGTCCTTATTAACCACAATCGGACATTTGTTTCTTTCTGCAGTTGTTGGCCCTGTATTAAATTTAAATTTGGATCCTCTAGAGTTCCTGGGAAAGGAAAGGTTATTAATTGATGTGTCTGGCTGGTAGACAGAGGCACTCATGCCTGAATAATAACCCAGGGTCCATTGGTCATCGGAAGGTTCACCAGGCTATAAAGGCAAAGGAATGTGGTGCTGGGGATCAGGGTAAGCCTGTACATTCATAGTTGCATTGTCCCCTGCTGGCATAAATACATCTGACAAGTCTGTTAGTTAATAATAAATCAAATATACCAACAGCTATTCTGAATGCAAGACCCACGTGATTGAAATAAAATATCTGTTTTAGCCCTAGTGCTTAGTCTAAATAGCATATGGTTCTATGCTGATGAAAAGGAAAAAGATATCCTAACACAATAGAATTTAAATTATGTCACTCCATAACTTCAGACAGCTGGCAATTGTCAGTCCACCATGTGTTTGGGGGAATTGAAAAAAGGGCCCTTACAGCATATCCGATGGCCTAGAAAAGGACCCAGCCAACAAGTTTCTCAGCAATGTTTTCCAGAAAAAAAAAATTAAAACTAGCAGAGTTTCAGTAGACACAGCTTCTTGATGGACTGGCATGTGTATATAGACACATACACATACACACTGTATATATGCATACTGGCATGCATATATAGACACACACATACATACATACATACTGTATATAAAAAACTGGAAACAATGTAATAAAATAATTACTCCTTCAGCAGTTAATGGAACACTATTAAACTTAAAATGATAGCTTTTCTCCAATGAAATGTTTTCGGTTAATAGTTTACTCTGTTTAAATCATAATACACACAGAGACACACACATTAAAGCAATGTTATCTAGGCCAGCGGGTGGCGCAGTGGAGGCCAGCGGGTGGCGCAGTGGGTTAAACCGCTGAACCATGAGCTGTCGATTGAAAGGTCGGCAGTTCGAATCCGCGACGGGGTGAGCTTTCGTTGCTTGGCCAGCTCCTGCCAACCTAGCAGTTCCAAAGCATGTTAACGTGAGTAGATAAATAGGTACCGCTTGTGGGAAGGTAAACAGCGCTCCGTGTTCCAGCCGCATGCTACGCGCTGCGGCAAGGAGAGTCATGCCGGCCACATGACCACGGAGGCGTCTTCGGACAACGCTGGCTCTTCTGCTTTGAAATGGGGATGAGCACCACACCCTAGAGTCGGACACGACTGAATTGTCAGGGGTCACCTTTACCTATATGAATTCTAGGTGTGATGTCAGGAGTTCCAATCATCATACTCCCACATTTTTTTCTTTTTCAAAAGCAGCCCGCAGTTTGGATCATGGGTGTGGCACTGGGGGAGAGGGTTTAACCTTTTGTTCCCGTGTTGATTCCTTATAGAATGAACAGGGGAAAGAGGTTTGTGCCTAGTAGCCGGGCCCCCAATTTCCCACATGTTAATCCAGAGGCCTAGATAGAGGCTATAAGGCTTAGCATATAATTCGTATGCTGTTTGCACATGACATGCATGTCTGTAGTTGTTTACAGATAGGCTCTTTGCAGACTTATAGCTGAATACATGATCGTTCACAAAGGACATTAAACACACTCGCTTCAGTCAAAACAGACTAGTTGCAATGTGGTGTTTACACCTTGGAAATATAGTTTTTGGCAGGGCTTCGGCATTGTAACCAGACACTTTCCATCAAAGAGGTACAGTATTTTCCTCCCATGACCAATCCATCTACCTTCAGTGGCAATAGCCATGTCAAGGTTATATTAGGTTTATGCGAGGGCTGTTTTTTTACTTTATACAAAAATAGGAAAATAAGGCCATTATTTCAGCCTCTTTCTCCACTTTGGTGAAATGTATTAACCAGCTTTCACACAATTTATCCTCCAAGGAAGTGAACACTACAGGTATTCCAGAGTTCCAGAAGTAGTTTGATAGGAATCACATCTTGCTCAAAAATAGCTGTGTGTGTTCCTTGGACCACATTATATAAGTCTACCATTGGCACAGCCCTTAATCTCGTGTTACATATTAAGTGGTTGTTTTAAACCCAGGAGTGATATCTGGGAATACAGCCATGTCCCACAAACACAGTATGGAAAGTGGCATGAGTTCTTTTGTAGCCCTGGAGATAAACAACAATACAAATTCTGTGAATAAAATAGAAAAATGGATGCAAAACACTTCAGAACTGACACATCGTTTTACCCTAGGTCAGCAGTTCCCAAACTATCGTATAGAATTTGGGCCGCTGTAAGTTGTTGCGCCCCCCCTTAAGGGGGTAGCAACCAATTCTTCCTGACTGGGGCATTGTGGTGGGAACCTCTGCCCTAGGTCTTTAAAAATGTAACGGTATCCCTTGACATTTAAGTTCAGTCGCATCCGACTCTAGAGTGCAGTGCTCATCCCCGTTACAAAGCTAAAGAGCCAGTGCTATCGAAATACACTTCCATGGTGGCCGGCATGACTCTCCTTGCTGCAGCACGTAGTGTGCGGCTGGACACAGAACGCTGTTTATCTTCCTGCAAGTGGTACCTATTTATCTACTCGCATTAACATGCTTTCGAACTGCTAGGTTGGCAGGATCTGGCTGAGTGGCGAGAGGTCACCCCATTGCACAGATTTGAACTGCCAACCTTTCGATTGACAGCTCATGGTTCAGTGGTTTAACCCACTGCGCCACCCTGTGGCCCTAGGTCTTTACCATGTCCTAAATTCACTACACAGAAGTAAATATCACTGAAATCAACGTCCTGTACAATGTCTTTAAATACTGGGGTGGTTGTTTAGAGTGATCTGTGTCAAAATTGGCCGAGTGAGACTAACTATGAATATGTATTAAAACTCGAACTACACGTTAGTGTCTTGAAAACAATAGGTATTATCCAGGTGTTTACCAGCTTGGTGAAAAGACCCCAAAGAGAAGTCATTTAACTATTCTACTGACAAATTAACTCCTGGCAAACTGCATTCTGCAGGGTTTGTGATGTCTGGAAAAGCTTCCCCGCAATGCTCCGTGTTCATTATCTGCAGCGGAACTGCACCGGATCTTCTCTGCTGGAATGCTGCTTGAGGGTGTCCAAGAAATGCTTTTGTAAGTGCTGTGTGATTTGACAGTCTGATTGTATTTGGTTTCCATAATTCCACAGGGCTGGCAAAGCAGCCGGTGCAAGAGGCTGACAGATAAAATGACAGCTCCATACTCACTGCTGTTCAAGGAACTTACCTAGATCGCATTACGTTCACCTTGTTGGCTTCAGAATCTTGCATTATCCAGGTTAGATTAGGGTTGATACATTTCCTGATAGATGAGAGGGCTTTTTACTAGTGTCCTCTTGAGCAGTTCTGTTTTTCCTTTTGGTAGTAGTAGTCTTATTAGCTGGGAAACTACAATGGTTGTATTGTGTATTAATCTTTTCCCAGGTTTTGTTTCCTTGTTTGTGAGATTTGGGGCTCAGAGTGAACATTGTCGATAACAAAAGAGGGAAAAGGGAGGGTTATTTTATATGCATTTATGATGTGCTAGAATAGTTCAGTATTAAAACAAAAAAAGTCTTACATCTTAGTCCTAAACATGTTATTGTGGATGTAGTGGATGTAGGGCTAGTAGGTAGATGAGATCGGATGGGTTCATTCAGGGATAATCAATTTATGTAGATAATAATAATAATAATAATACTCATCATTTAGATAGTGCTTTCACGTGTTAAAAATGCTTAATACGTATCATCTTGCTGTAATCCTTACAACAACCCTGCAAGATAAGTGAGTATTATCCCCAAGGTTGGATTTATATACAGGCTCAGTAAGCTACAGCTTAGTGTCTCACATTGTGTAGAAATTCTGCTGTAGATTAAACATTCTCTCTCTCTCTCTCTCACTCTCTCTCTCTCTCTCTCACACACACACACACACACACACACACACACACACACACACACACACACACACGTTTTTCCTCATTTTGCCTATGAATATATTTATAGTTTCTTTCTTCTTTCTGTTAGAATAATAAACCCTTTTTGGAACCATTGTGGAAAAGGGCCTCAGGCTTGAAATAATTTAGAGGGCACCAGCATGGCTTAATCCAGCCCTGGTTATCCCCATATTGCAGACAGGAGTGTGTGTGTGTGTGTGTGTGTGTGTGTGTGTGTGTGTGTGTGTGTGTGTGGGGAAGCTGAGACTGAAAGGGAGTAGTTTGCCTAAGGCCATGGCCCATGAGCAGCCCAATCCTATGCTGGCCTCCGCTGGCGGAATGAGCATGTGCGCTGTCACAAACATGCCGTAAGGCACGTTGCAGCAGCACAGAGGCTCGTAGCACTGGCGGAAAGGCCTCTGCCTGCCTGCCAGTGCCAGATTCCAGTAGATCCTCTGCCGGAGCAGGTAGACTCTCGCTGGGCTGTGGAGGGAACGCGAGCAGGGAGGGGGAGTTCCAGAGCATGAAGGAGGGTGGATCAGGCCCGGGAGGGGGGCTGGCTCAGCAGAAGAGGCCTCTGACGAATCCTATCCTCCTTCCCGGGAGGAAGCCCAACACAGAGCTGCCTAGATTTGCGCCAGCCATTTAGCTAGCGAAGATCCGAGTAGTCCTATAGAGACTGCTGGGGCTAGACACAGGGTAAGGGGACAAATGCCCCCTACCTTGAGGAGACCTCTGGCAGCCTCCAGCCCCGCACTGCATACAGTGGAGCCTGCCCCGGCGCTGCTGCATCCAAGCAAGGGGCTTTTGAGTAGGATTGCACCGCTTGTGAGTTCATGACAGAGATAAGGTTCGAACCAGGAAATACCTGGTCCAGTATTTTAGGCACTGTGCTGACCCAGCTCCTATAAAACCAGTGTGAGGAATCTCAGGTCAAAATATGAGGAGGCGGTAGGGGATTGAGTGACCAAGGAAGCACAGGAGAAGACAGGCCTGGAAAGCTTCAGTAAGGAAACGCCGGTGCTGGCCATGGTCACCAATGGAATGGACAGGGTGAAGCCTTTCAACAAAAAAGCAGCCATGGAGCAGAATTGATCCTGAACAGGAACATGGTGCACAGATAGTGGGAGGCTAACTCTGTCCCCGCTTGGGGCGGGATTTTCAGAAGGAAAATGGCATGAGAGGAACGAGCGAACCATGTGCTGAGGTCCCGTTCAGGGTCAACCCCCCTCCAAGACTGTTTTTGGTTTTGTAAGAGGCCCTTCTTTTAAGCATGCCTCTTAACAACGTGTGGTGTCTCATTTGGCCCTAATCCGCATGTCGCACCGCTCTGCCTTTGTGTGGTGTCTGCTGAGGAGTCAGTAGTGAACTCTGACCCTGCCAGGCACATGATCTCTCCTGCTCCACCGGAAACTCCTCTGCGGCCTGTGCCGTTGGTAGCACTCGGTCTGCAAGTGACTGATTCCTGTGGTGACCTGCTTTCCCCTTCTCTTCTTTCCTTTCTCCTCCAATTCCTCCTGACAACCGACAAGGGTCAATCACAAGGCGTGATGATTTGAGTCATAATTGTGTGATAAACTTGCTTTGAGAATAACCAGGAATTCTCGGGGACGCCTCCTTTGCAAAATCTATTGGACTGCCTAGGATCAGAGCACGGCTCAGAGTCCAAAAGCCCAAGAGAGAATTTTTGGCAAAGTGGAGGAGCGGTTCTTGAGCAAATGTCTTCATTGCTTTCACGTAATTTTTTTTTCCAGCCGCTGCTGCTCTCTTTCCATGAGAGGAAACAACTCCATAACTATCAAAAAAACATAATTCCTCTTATATTGCACATTCAGCTAACCTCTGAGCCAACTTATTCCACAGCTGTCATAACAAACTTACCCTTCGATGCTCCTAACTGTATCAGACGCCCCTGTGTACATGCAAGTTTCTTTCCTTTACCCTGAGGCTTTTCAAGTCTAATCCAATGTTATCCAAGGCACCTCATGTACTCCTAGGTATGGGATTTCCTGTATTCCTTGGAGGAAAATCAAACAGAACAGAGTTAGGAAATGATGAGATTATTCACAGATTTTGGAGACCTTTTAGCAATTAAGTGGTTATTAACCTTCGCCTATTGTTTCTGTTCCGCATTTCCCATCCTGAATTATGAATGAGCTGTGTTCTTTTGATCTGCGTGTGTCAGCTGGGATATCAAAAAATACTGCCATATAAAAATAGAAGCATTGCTCGAATTGTATTCATTTGGGCTGTGTTCTCATTCTGTCTCTGTCTCTTCTCGTTTGGCCCATGATTGATGCTTCTTCTAAGGTGATGATTTTGATGTTGTTTACTCTTACAAAGCCCCACCCTCCCCTTTATTGTCACTTTGTGTTCCGACACTCTGATGATTGAGGTTATCACAGGTTTTCAGTTCTTACTTTTAAATATGAATAAAGATCATTACTGAGGCTGAAAGATAGCAGCTTGCCTAAAAAGCCATCTCGTAGTAGGGCACGGTCACCTACTCACAAGTAAATGCACAGTGCTGCTCTGTTTTGATTTCCATAGGGCTCAATACATTTTCCTTGTCAGTTTCAGTCTTAGGACCCACCAAAACTCAAGTTGTGACCCACTTGGTGCGCCACAGTTTGAAAAATGCTGCACTAGCCAATTTTGTTAACAGAATGTCAAATCAGATGGACCTTGAGGCTCTTATGCACTTATCCTTTTGTCAGCGTAGCGGATCAGTTGGTTTGATTTGCCCTCATAGCAGTGATGTAGACTTGAGTCTATTGACTTGGACTCGAGTTTGACTCGAGACTTGACTCAGCGATTATAAAAGACTAGAAATACTCAACTCGAGACTTGGAGCCTTTTATGACAAGTTGAATTTTTTAAACCCATTTCCCCCATTAAATAGATAGGGACTCGCAACCAAAGACTCGGGACTTGGGGGCAAAGACTTGGGACTTGACTTGAGACTGGGACCCAGAGACTTGGAACTTGGAGTCCGAGACTTGATCCACATCCCTGCCTCATAGACTTGTAACGTAAACTACTCTCTGGAATCTAGTTACTGAAGTTAACATGAGCTCTGTTGACGATTTGAATTGAATTGTTGACTGTTGATGCAGTTGGCCATTGTGCTGTATCCAGGCACAGTAAATTAACTGTGCACCGTCCCCTTCAGTACGACCTAGCTCCACACTCCCCCATCCACCCCTATCTTCCTTTGGTTAGTTAAAACTCTGCTGCAGGTCTGTGTTTTGAGCCCCATTGGAAAGCTGTAAGAAAGCTATTAATTATCAACATACACGAGTGGAACCTCAATTTAGTGATCAAGGTTCAACAGGCACAGGGGTGGTGCAACCTGGAACGCTGCCTGATGCTGTCTTGGGTTCACCACCTCTGCGCTACAACCCCCCCCCAAAAAAAAACCCCTTTTCCATTCTCCTTGTACACAGCTGTGAAACCGGATGTCCCGCACTTTGGAGTTTCATGGCAGCATGTGAGGAGCATGGTAAGGAGGGAACTGATCCGCCTCTCGTTTCAGAGAGTGGGAAGCAAATCGTTGTGGTTTGCACTGGAGGAAGGCAGTGGCGGCAGACTCGGGGTGGAAGTTGCCCTGACTCCGCCGCCCACTCAGACCCCTTGCAACCTGCCCCTGATGCAACCGGCATCAGGTGGTTGCAAGGTTGGTCCAGTGGTGTACAGGCAACACAGCGTCCAAGCATCTCCTCTTATCATTCTGGTGGCAGAAGTGTCTTTTGTATAAAGTGCACAGTTGTTCACATGTGTGTGTTGCATCATTTCAACAGGGCTTCTGCAAGACTTAGGATCTTCCTTGCGGATTGTTCCCTAGTAGCCCATTACAGAGATAAAGGAAAGTATCTCAAAACATAAAGGGGAAAGTTTTTTTAAAAAAACTATGAAATTTCAAAGTACTTTTAAAAACATGAACTAATTAGCAGTCCGCCCCTGCATGGAACGACTTGATGCTGAGAATATTATTCTTTGTAGAATAAAGTTCAATTTTGCATCTGGGATTAGTTCTTTAAAGATAAGCCTGCTTTATTCTTATGACAATTATAATTAGCTCTTAATAAGAGTTATGAGGCTTCTAAAAACCCAAGAAAGGATTGCACTCAGTTCCTCAGGAAATAAGTGTTCCACTGTGAGGTCCTATTGTTGAAAAGCCTCTTAAATATCAATTTTAATATACCAATAGGTTTCTTTTATTCTCCCCACCCATAGTTTAGTTGTGTATAAGAGTGTAATATTTATCATTCTAATTGCAGCTCAGTTAATTTTAAAGGGAATAATAGTTGTGTCCTCTTTTATGTGTAGCAATAAAGAGTGTTTGATATGCATTCTGCATCTTAATTCTTTGTCATCTTTTCTCTTCGAGAAGATCCTTCTAAAGCATTTCAAAGGCTTGCAGATTTCCAAGGTTCTTGCTAGTCAGTTTGCTCATTTTAATTTCTGACAAATTATTTTAAGGAGATTGAGGGTGCAGAGGACAAAACTAATTGAGAAAATTTTAAACCGAGATACTAGAAAAAGTGAAGGATTTTTCCACTACATACCCTCATCAGCCAAGTGTGTGTCTGTTTAGATAGGAGGTAGAATGATCCCTCTCAATCAAACCAATCCGCTTTCAGTTTCAGTTTCACATTTCCAAGCCTGTTTCAGACGCTAGTTAAGAGATCACAGATGAGAGGTTGGAGGATGGCTGCTATTGCATAACTTTTCTAGAATGTTCCTTGAGTAATTAACTAGCAGCTCAATCCTATCCTTCCCCTCCCCCCCCCCGGTGCAGCCGCGCCAAAAATGGGTGTGTTGTATCCAGCGGGGAGGGGGGGGATCTGGAGACTTCAGCAGGGAAAAGGGATTTAAGCCCTTTTCCACTGCGTAAGCCTCCCACTCCGCAATGGGTCTCCTTGAACCTGCGTTAGCAGTTTTGCCAGCTCAAGTCCAAGGAGAGAAAGGAGTGGGGAGGCTGCTGTCGGAGTGGATAGGATCCAGCATGCACCATTGCCACAGGATCCACCCCCCTGTTATGCCTCCCTCCCCAACCTGGTTCACCCCCTCCTTGCCCCCATTCTGTCCTCCCCCTTCTCTCTCCTGTTGGCTTACCTGCTCTGGCGGGCAGTGACTACGTGCGCAAGAAGGCTCCGGCCTTCCTGCTGGGGTCCTGGCAGCACACTACCCTGTGCGCTGCCGGAAAGCACTTTACTGCACTTTTGCAGCAGTCGTCACCAGCGGAATGTGCGTTCTGCTGGTGATGATGCCCAGAAGAATTGGGCAGTAAGTATCCTCAAAGATACTAATCCCCAGGTAAGGAACTGCTTGTCTGAAGGAATCTGAGCTGTTCTCAAAATGGCCTACTGTGTATCACAGTGCTGGCACTAGGTTGCTGGGGGGCCTGGAGCAATGCCCTGTACTGGATGTCCTATGGCACCCCCAACCCCCCAACTCCTTGATAGTGAATTGTACACTGTTGCTGCATACCTAGGGAGACCCTATGTAGAAATCACAACCTCATCTGTGGGTGGGCCTCTTTCGCATACTGATAGGCACCCAGTTACCAGAGATTGCTTTTGAACATTGTCTAGGCTTTGTACACAGATTAGGTCTACTCTCAGGTTCACAATCTACAATACAGAAAGAAAAAAAGGATGGGGCGAGAAGAGGGAAACAAGCAAAGTCTGTACTTAGACTTTCGAGTTATGTAATGACCAAGTGGAATTGGGGTTGCCAGCCCTCTAGGATTGGCGCCTATCTACAGGTGACTACTAAAACCACAAATTGACCATCCACAAATTGACTGTACTCTTCTGCCATCACTTTTGTATGTCAGCACCTGATCAGGTGAACTTTCATCATCAACAGGCTGCCACCCCACATTGGAGCAATGCTGGAATATTGCTGAGTAGCTTTATGATGTAGCCTTCTCCTTTTCCTCCTACAGGTTGACGAGTAAAATCAGAGTGGAGAAAAATGAAACTTCTGTTCTTAATTGCTTTCGTTCACCTGTTACTTCAAAGCAAAGGGAATCCATTGAGCAGAGATGATGGTGACTACCAAAGGACATTTGAAGACATTAAGAAGGAAATCGCGGGCTATTCAGATGTTACCAAGAAAATCATCAACCTCGCTGTTTATGGCAAGGCCCAGAACAGATCCTACGACAGACTTGCACTTTTTGTGGACACTATTGGATCAAGACTGAGTGGCTCCAGAAATCTGGAGTTGGCTATCCAGTACATGTATAAAGCTTTGAAGAAGAATGGACTGGAAAATGTCCACTTGGAGCCAGTGAAAGTCCCCCACTGGGAAAGGGGAGAAGAGTCAGCGATGATGGTGGAACCACACAATCATAACATGGCTGTTTTAGGACTTGGTGGCAGTGTTGAAACTCCTCCAGAAGGTAAAGATGACTCACCTTTAGAATTAATTACCTAATGCAACATTCGTTGTCATTGTGTGCATGGCCTGTTCACTTTGGTTTAACCTTTACTCTCCCACTTTCTAGTTCTTTGTTATAAACTAGCTAAATGCCCATCATTATGATGGGTGCTGTGGTGGGGGCAATGAAAGGAGGTGGGGTGTGGATGGTTCAGAAACATGGGGGTGGGTGCAGATACATTGCATCCCTTACATGGGAACACTGGCGTCACTGCAGAGGGGGCGGAGCTCTAAGTTCTGCCGCGATCCAATCCTCTGTTACACAGGTGAATGAAGCAGCCCCGCCCCCTCGCCTTCGGAACCATTCAAGGCGGTGAAAACAGCGCACAGGAGACTCCCTGCGCGTTGCTTTCGTTGCCCTGAAAGGCTCCGAGGGTGAGGGGGCGGGGCCGCTTCATTCACCCGTGTAATGGAGGGTCGGATCGCGGCGGAACTTAGAGCTCCGCCCCCCCCCTGCAGTGACACCAGTGCATGGGGAGCCTTTTGAAATTCCCTACTGCCAAGAAAGGCATGTAGACCAATAGTTCCCAAACTGTCATTAGTTGTGGCTACAGGTCCAGCTGCACCACAATTGTATCATCATCATTATTATTTTATGGTTCTTATGCACAGCCCACCAGATGTGGGTGGCTGGATTTGGCCTGTTGAATATCAGGTCCTTTCCAAGGTCCTGGGATATTCACAGACATTTTCATAAAATATGTGCTTTTCCAAGTAAGACTGCTTTCTGCAGTTGGTGTGGAGTGATTTCATTTACACTTTACGTTTCATTACATTTATGAATTGTTGTTGTTGTTGTTATACTGCTTTTCAAAAAAAAGTTCACAAAACCACTTACATAGCAAAATATATAAATAAATTAATTGTATGCCATCAAAATTGGTGCTATGCCATAAGGAAGGGCCCTGGCTCACATGTGCTTTGTATGCAGAAGATTCAAATAGGGCTGGGGGAAAAAAAACCTGCCGAGTTGCAGTGTAGACAGTGCTGAACTAGGATAATCAGTGGTCCAACTCAGTAGATGGCAGCTTCATATGGTCACGTTAGAGAAAAAAAAATCTGATTTGGACTAATGATGAAATCCTCAGTAGTAGGAAAAGTGCAATCATTTTATCTACTGCAGAGGACTTTAAGACCAGGGCAGAACGGAATTCATGGGAGAACACAAGTGTTCTTGGCTAGCTAGGGAGGTATTTCTCCATTTGTGCGGAACTGCTTACGTGAATGAGAACACCAGCAAAGGACAAAATATCCTGTCCAGAGGGATAAGAATGTGTGCTTCTAGAACTGTGCTTTTCATCGGACCTAATAGGACAGTTTGATTTGTGTTCCTCACAGATACAAAATATCAAGTGAATAAATGGCTTCTCTTCTCATTATATTTTTGCCTATTAAATTGATGTTTCCTTCAGCATCAGAAAAGCGATGGTGTGTGATATTTATTTCTTTATCTTTTTAAGTTTATAGGCTGCCATTCTCCTCCAATACAGGGGCTACTGCATTGGCTTATGATTTCAGCCAAAACAATTTAAACAGTCAAATAACACACCGTAACAAACAGAATAAACAAGCCAAATAAAACATAAAAAACTAGCAGGCGGCATGAGCAAAAATAAAATCAAAGCACAGCAGAGTAATCAAAGGAAAGCTAGATGAAACAAAAACATCTGTGTTGCCTGCTTAAAAGCAGCAGCGAAGCAGCAGCAGCATCGAGGGGGAGAGGGCAGTGGGCCCCCGGGTGGCAGGGGGGCGCGGTGTGTGTGTGTGTCAGGGTAGCTGGTGGTGGCGGGACCCGCGCCATTTGTCGGTGCAAGCGAGGAGCAGCGGCGGCAATTTTGGCCCTCCCACTCACCCTGTGCCTCGGTATGGTCTACATCAGCTGCAGCGGCGATTTCACTTCCGGCGCGAGGGGGGGCAGTCCGCAAAATGCCACTGTAGCATAGGGATGGTTGGCCTCACAGAGGAGGGAATTTCATAGCTGGAAAGACGCCAACGAAAAAGCATGGTCTTGTGTCGCACTTGCATCTCCAATTGTATCTCAGTAGATAGTGGGGAGCAGGGCCTCAGATGACAAAGACAGTGTGTGGGCAGGCTCGTGTCGGAGGATGTGGTCCTTCAGGTACCCAGCTCCCAAGCCACGAAGGGCTTTGTAGGCATTGAGCACCTTAAAAATGTGCTCAAAAACATACTGGAAGCTGGTGCAGCTTGCAGAGCACTAGTATAATGTGCTCCAACCAACAAGTGCCTGAAAGCACCCTAGCTGCTACTTTCTGAACCAGCTCGTGTCCAGACAGTCTTCAAGGGCAGCCCCAAGTAGAGGGTGTTACAGTAGTCTAAACAAGATGTGAGTGAGGCATGGATCACTGTAGCCAGATCTGCTTTCCTCAGACAAAGGAAGCAACTGGTGCATCTGCTGAAGCGGAGCAAAAGCACTGCTGATTGCAGTTACCTCTTGCTCATCCAGGAGCAAGGCTGGGTTCAAGAGCACTTCCAGACTGCAAACCTGATTCCTCAAGGGGACTGCAACCCCATCTAGAACAGGCTGTAAACTCAAAGCAAAGAAGTACTGGACTCAGATTCATAAACAGATTGAGTTGATTTTAAAGATTAAGGTTCAAATGAAACCGGAAACATTTTTGTTGGGTATGTGGGAGGATCATGTAGGCGAAAAATTTCAAACTTTGTTTTTATATATGATAGCTGCGGCAAGAATTTTATATGCACAATATTGGAAGAATTCGGAGATACCTTCGCTGGAAGATTGGTGGCTGAAAGTTTTGGATTATGCTGAAATGGATAAACTTACAATTTTAATTAAGGAAAAGTCAGTTAACTTTTTCATGAATAATTGGAAACCATTTATTGATTTTTTAAGAGAGAGAGAGAGAGGAATGATGTGATGATATGCGGATTTAATGAATAGAATGTGGGTGTTATTTTGGCTTAGTTGGAAATTATATGTAGAAAATAGTGAATAGTATGCTAGTAGGATGTATTGCTTCGCGCTTGCTATAACTTTATGAAATATGTATTGTTTTTATGTTTTAATATATCAATAAAATATAAATATAAAAAAAAAATAGAACAGGCTGTAAACTCATCCCAGAGTCAGCTTGCCTACTGATTAACAGCACTTCTGTCTTTCCTGGATTAAGTGTCAATTTATTAGCCTGCATTCAGTCCCTCAAAACTGCCAGACGTCGACACTGAAGATTAAGAGTCAAACTCAGTGTTCATCAGATATGTGCTAAAGAAGTGTGCTTGCAATCAGAAGTACCGCTTTTTCTCCCCCCCCCCCCCAAAAAAAAGAGCTGCAGGAGGCCTGATCCTGATTGGGACTGTAGTTTGTGGAGAGGGGGAGGTTAATTCTTATTTTTTGCTATTTTCCTGCTGTGCCATTTTCAAAGCAGGCCCTCGATGGGTTGCAAAAAAGGATTTTTCTCTCTCTCCAAGCAGTGATAGGCTATTGTGTGTGACTGGTATGCTATGTATAGTGTGAACCACAGGTGGAGTACATTAACTTCTTGCTAAGAGAATGTTCTTTCCTTAAGCAATGTTCAGGTGTTCATCCTGAACCCCATACAGAGGGAGAAAGGGGGTGTGCTGGCTAGCCCTGCCCTTGCTGATGTGCTCTGTAGCCATGGCCCCTACATTCCTCACCTGTTTGCAGAGGCAAGCAGTGAACCTTGAGGAGATTTCTGCCTGCATTCTAGAACTCCAGGCAGTCAGGATTCTAGAATGTGACGGAAACTTATTTACTTACTCAACTTGTATCCCACTTTTCTCTCCAAAAGGCACCCAAAGTGGCTTACAAAACATAAAACCACATTTAAAACAATAATTTACATAACATTAAAATCTCCTTAAACATTAGAACAGTTTTGGAAGATCAGAAATTAATTTTAAATGAAAGGATCATGCCTAGAGAAGTGGCAGATGCGATAAAGAGAGTTAAGCTGAATAAGGCACCAGGTCCAGATGGCTTGACTGGGAGATTCTATAAATGTCTAGAAGATGTAATTATTCCATTACAACAGACAATGAATGATATCTTACAAAATAGAAAAATGCCAGATTCATGGAAAGAGGCGAACATAACTTTGATACCAAAAGAAGGACAAGATTCAAGTAGTATAAAGAACTATAGACCTATATCTTTGCTTAACAATGATTATAAGATATCTACATCAATTTTAGCGGAGAGAATGAAGAAGATGTTGCAAAAATTTATACATGAAGATCAATGTGGTTTTCTACCAAAAAGACATTTGAGGGAGAATGTAAGAATTGTTCTAGATATGTTGGAACATTTTGACAAACGTATAGATAAGCAATTAGCATTAATATTTATAGATGCTGAAAAAGCTTTTGATAATTTGAACTGGTCTTTTTTATTAGAAGTTTTACAAGAAATGGACTTTGGGGAAAACTTCAATAAATGGATAAATTCAATTTATGTGACACAAACTGCAAGAGTATTAGTGAATGGTGAGCTGACTAAGACATTTGAAATTCAAAAAGGTACGCGACAAGGATGTCCGTTATCACCATTGCTGTTTATATTGGTGTTAGAAGTTTTGAATAGAAATATTAGACAAGATGAAAGAATACATGATGTGAAGATTAAGAAAGAAACATTTAAGTTAAGAGCCTTTGCGGACGACTTGGTACTAATGCTGGAAAATCCGTTAAAAGATATAGAGTTGTTGATGACTAAATTAAAAGAATTTGGATCTCTTGCAGGATTTAAAGTTAATAAACAGAAGACAAAAATAGTGACTAAAAATATGAAGATTCAAGATCAACTGAAACTGATGAATAAAACAGGATTTAAGGTGGAAAAAAAGTTAAATATCTCGGAATTGTATTGACGAGTATGAATTGTACATTATTTCAAAATAATTATGTTAAAGTATGGAATGAAATTAAGAAAGATCTGTTAAGATGGGAAAGATTGAAATTGTCTTTACTAGGAAGGATATCGGTGATTAAGATGAATGTATTGCCAAAAATGATGTTCTTATTTCAAACGATACCAGTGATTATATCTGATGCACCATTTAAAGAATGGCAGAAAGACATTTCTAAATTTATTTGGCAAGGGAAAAAACCAAGGGTGAAATATAAGATTCTTCAAGATGCAAAAGAGAGAGAGGAGGATTAGGACTACCGGATCTGAAAGTATATTATGCAGCATGTTGTTTTGTGTGGTTGAAAGAGTGGGTGTATTTACAAAATAGAAGATTATTGGAGTTAGAAGGCTCTGACTTGAGATTTGGTTGGCATGGGTATTTGTGGTATGATAAAGTGAAAGCAAATTTAGAATTTAAAAATCATTATGTTAGACATGCATTATGGAGAATTTGGAATAGATATAAAATGAGGTTTTATGAGGTTTTATGGGTTGCACCATATGAAGCACACTTTGGTGGAAGTAGCATGCCAAAAGAGAAAGGACTACTATACAGAAATTTATTAATTTTTTCACAAGGAGACTGTACCATGAAGTCAAGAGAAAAACTAATGGAAGAAGACTTTAATTGCCAATGGTTTGTATATGCTCAAATTTTGGAGAGATTTAAAGTGGACAAGAAGGCATATGGATTTGTAGAAGAAGAATCAATATTGGAGGTACAATTAAAATCTGAAGACCAGATAATTTCAAAAATGTATAAATTGCTTTTGAAGTTTGAGACAGAAGAAGAACAGGTTAAAGAATGTACGATTCATTGGGCGAAAAATGTAGGTCATGTTATTTTAATGGACCAATGGGAACAACTATGGTTAAAACAGTTGAAATTTACGTTAAATGTTAATATTAAAGAAAATATGTATAAAATTATATATAGATGGTATATAACCCCAAGCAAATTAGCAAAAATGTATGAGAAGGTGACAAATAGATGTTGGAAATGTAAAAAGCAAGAAGGAACTTTTTACCATATGTGGTGGACATACCCAACAAAAATGTTTCCGGTTTCATTTGAACCTTAATCTTTAAAATCAACTCAATCTGTTTATGAATCTGAGTCCAATACTTCTTTGCTTGGGGGTATGTGGGAGGATCATGTAGGTGAAAAATTTCAAACTTTGTTTTTATATATGATAGCTGTGGCAAGAATTTTATATGCACAATATTGGAAGAATTCGGAGATACCTTCGCTGGAAGATTGGTGGCTGAAAGTTTTGGACTATGCTGAAATGGATAAACTTACAATTTTAATTAAGGAAAAGTCAGTTAACTTTTTCGTGAATAATTGGAAACCATTTATTGACTTTTTAAGAGAGAGAGAGAGAGGAATGATGTGATGATATGCGGATTTAATGAATAGAATGTGGGTGTTATTTTGGCTTAGTTGGAAATTATATGTAGAAAATAGTGAATAGTATGCTAGTAGGATGTATTGCTTCGCGCTTGCTATAACTTTATGAAATATGTATTGTTTTTATGTTTTAATATATCAATAAAATACAAATATATATGATAAAAAAAACATTAGAACAGCCTTAAAATATTGCAAATAAAACACAAAAACAGCAGCAGTTACCTTTTAAGAAAGGGCAAAACCTGTGAAATCTAATTAGCCTGTAAAATCTAAATTAGATGATCAGTATTAAAAAGCCATAAACTCAGAAGGCTATTCTGAAGAGAGATGTATTTAGACACTACCAGAAAGAAGTCTAAGGAGGGAGCAGTTCATAAGCTGAAAGGAAAGGAACTTCATAAGGCTGGTGTCACTACTGAGAAGGCCCTATTTAATGCCGCCGCCCCTCTCAACTCCATAGGCGATGGCACTCAATTTGATGACTTAACAGAAATAATTTTCCCCCGTATACTTTTGAGAGAACAAGACAGAGCATTGTGGAAAGCATAGTCCCGGAAAGAAAAATAGTTACAGAGGAAAATGTTTTCCTTGATAATATTGGCTTTTTCCCAACTTGGTGGAAACGTCAACAGGTGTTATAGCCAGTTCTAACAGAATGATTTTCCTCTGTGGAAAATAATTCCTTTGAAACTTTCCTAGAATGCAAAATCCAGGTAGATTTTTCTGGAAATATCAGTTAGCAGAGCTTGTATTAGTCTTAGCAGACTAATGTCTGCTAACTCAAGCAGTCTCCTACTGCTCATGTATCTTCCCAGCAGAATCCACTTGGACTTTACATTTTGATCTAATGTTCGAATCTTGCCTCAGACATGGTTACTATTTTATGCACGTTTGCTTGGGATTAAGGCGCAGTGACCTCGGTGCCGCTTATTTCTAAGTACACATGCACAGGACCAGGCTGTAAACATATGTACAGTACTTAGAAGCAAGTCTCATTGAACGTGCTAGGATTTACTTCTGAGTAAATTTGCTTACGCTCAGGCTGGACATGGCCTTAGGTAAGCCACTATTCTCTGGTATAGCATAGTAGCAAAGAGGGCGAGTCAGCCTGTGGCTTTTACATAAAATGTTAGCAAAGAATAGTTGTGTTATATGGCGAAAGACTGTGTAAGATAAACAGCACCACATGGAAATGTTCGTTCTGAATGTTTATTCACAGAAACCCATAGCTTTCTCCTCCCTGCCCTATCTATCTATCTATCTATCTATCTATCTATCTATCTATCTATCTATCTATCTATCTATCTATCTATCTATCTATCTATCTATCTATCTATCTATCTATCTATCTATCTATCATGTTTTTACACACACACACACACACACACACACACACACACACACACACACACACACACACACACACACACACACACACACACACACACACACACACACACACAGAGTATATCTGTGTTTGCATGTTTTCTATTTTTAGAAGCCCTAGCATGAGAATAGCATTTTCAAGTCAACCTTTGGAGAGCTTTTTGGGCTAGAACAGACTGTGAAAGGGAGCAAGCACCTTGAGACCTGCGTCGTGGCGGCATCTGACATGAACGCAACAAGAAACTGTCAAGAACAGTGATGTTCTTCCACTCTTGATGAGCAATCACAAGCACGTGATTATGTTTTATCACTTGATGTGGTGTGTAAATGGAGCAGAGGGATGAATTACCGGCTGCCAATTCTGCTCATCTGTTACCAGAGCTGATCTGTAATGTAGATTGCAGTGCCAGCTTGCAGAGACCTTGATTTTTCTAGTGGAAAATTGAGTTTTGCAGATACCTGGATTCATTTCCCCTGGCATAATTCCCGTCCCGAGGATGATCCTGTCACGGAGACATTTCTTAGGTATATGGCTGAAACTTTTCTTCATTAGGAGCAGCTGGAGCCGATCAGTTCGCCTCCCTGACATGCCAACAATAACAGCAGAAGATTTTGCACTCAGTATTCCAAAGTGGCACTGGAAGCCTGGACAGCCAGCCAATTAGAGATTGTCTCACCTTTCTTGCAGTATTTCTGGAATGAAATTTCAAGGGTCTGCCACAACCCCTCTTGCCCCTAGATCTTTAACAATGCTGTACATAGTTACTCAGACGTAAGTTCCATTATATTCAATAGGGCTTACTCTCAGGTAAGTCTGCATAGGATTGCTGCCTTATGCCCCAATCCTAACCCCCTCCTCTGCTGGCGTAACTAGTCGCAGTCGCTAAGCAGCCTCCGCTGACGAGTGCAGCGGGCTCACTGGCAGGGAGGCCAGAATGGCCTCCTGTGTGTTGGTGGACCACACAGAGACCTGTTGGAGCAGGTAAGCCCACGCGAGGGGTTGGAGGGAGGCGAGGAGGGGGTTGTACAGGGCAGGTGTGGGCGGAACGAGGGAGGGGGTAGGCAGAACGGAGCGGTGACAGGGTGGGGAGAAGGACGGATCAGGCCCGGGAGAGGGGGCGGGATCAGCAGTGGCAGCACATGCCAAATCCTGACCCTCTTCCTGGGCCTGATCCGCCTTCCTGGGTCAACTGCGATTGAGCTGGCAAAGGTCTGAGTTGACCCATAGTTGGCTGCTGGGGCTTACTCTGGGGCAAGGGGACAAATGCCCCTTACCCCGAGGAGACCTCCAGCTGCTGAAAATCCTCTGTGGGTTACAGCGGTAGCCGCACTGATGCTGCTGCATCACCATGCAGGGATTTAGGTAGGATCGGGCTGTCCAATATCTTTCAAACAAACAGCGTCTTTTGTATATTGATTACATCTTTAATAGGAAGTCAACTTGTGTGATCTGTCAAGTTGCAGCATTTAGTAGACCAATCAATTCAAACCATTTTGACCAATTAAAAAGGTGATCATGATTATTTCAGTCACAGCTTTTGAAAATGTTTTGTTTAATGCAGCAGATGGCAAGTCCCATATGAGAAGAGGCATTCCTTCCTATATAAAAGAGGATGGAGGAATGCATCTTCTGAGACCATGCCTAGTGTACATCATGTGAAAACAAAGGAAGCATACTTTTGGTGTGTTTTCTCATATGCAAATATATGCAGATTTATGATGCAATCCTGTCTGCGGCTGCTGGGCACTCATGGCACACATGCAAAACCACTGAAGAGCAAAACCTGCCAGGTCCCACACTGAAGATACTACTACTGTCCACTAGGTGTTATATAGCATTTTTCAATGTTCAAAGCACTTCATATACACTACCTTGTTGTAATTTTGTACCACCCTCTAAAATAGGTCAGTATCATTATCCTCATATTGTAGATGGGGCGGGGTAGGAGCTGAGATTGACAGCGCAATCCTATCCAACTTACACCACTGGTATACAGCGAGAACGGGAGGCCCCAGAACAGAAAGGGGATTCAAAGGTGATTTAAATCTCCCCTTCAAAGCCTCCTGCCCTGCCCTCCCCTGCTGGTTACACCGGTGGTGTAAGTTGGATAGGATTGTACTGTGAGAGAGATTTGTGGCTCGGTCTAAACTGCATGGGAGATCTGTATCTCCCAATACATAAAACAAAAAAGCAAGCAACTTAAAAGCAGCCACAGGTGTGTGTGTGTGTGTGTGTGAGTGTGAGTGAGTGAGTGAGTGAGTGAGCCTGTGTCATTTTTCTGATCAAATTCACCCCCTTTCCCAAGCTGTTATTAGACATGCAGTAGAGACATGGCAGGGACAATACAAGTTTTTCCTCCCAGGGGGGCTAGTAGCAGCTTTGGGGAGGGATTGGTTTTGATTAAGAAAACAGTTCAGGGGAAAACCCCTCTATCCCAATGCTGCTACCCCAATTCAACCCCTCCCCATGGCTGTTTCAATGTTTCTTAACAAATTGAGAGAGCTGATCATGCACCTCCCACGTCATGTCTAATTTGGCCTGTAAACCTTATCCTACCTTCAACCTCTGTGCACTTAAATAGTGCTAACTATGCTGGTGAAAAGTGGGTGTGGGTGTGGGAAGGGGGTGGTGGACAAGAGTTACTCATGCCCTGAAAGAGGAGCACCCTCTATCAGAAATTTGGAGGACCTACGTTTATGTTTCTTCTGAGAACAAGGCGGTAATGGTTAGTTCGTTGTGATGATGATATGTAAAAAAAGTTGCCATATGAAATGGATCACAAGCATTCAGATAAGGCTGTAATTATGTTTTATAGCAATACATTGAATAATTTCAGGACTCTAGTTTTCCTTCATTCTTTCCACAGCCAACAGAACAGACTAAGTGGGGGTCTGGCATTTGTTACTGCGTTTAGCTTTTACTGACGTGATTTGTGGCTTCTAGGTGAAATGCATAGTGGTGGAATTCCAGGCATCCATTACGACGTCTATATTTAGCAGCAAAGTCTTTCTCTCATTGTCGAACAGTTTCCACTTATCTCTGTAACCAATCCGCAAGATTGGATCTTGAGCATTGTGGTCATCGTGTGAACAATTTCATAAAAACCATGACATGTGGTTTGCAAATGAATGTTCAGCAAAAAAAAAAATGTGGGGTGAAAGCAAAACAACAACAACCCCAAACCCTGGTTACCACTGTTACCTATAAACATTTAGTTGTTTTCTCAGACAAGGCCACAGGGTAGGCAGAAAGGAAATGTTTATGGGTTCTTTTTTTTTACTTGCTTTTACAATACAGCTTGCTGGAAATGGGAGATCACCTTTTTTTAAAAAGGAGGGAAAACAAACCCTGCTGAACTGAGTTTCTGCAGTCAGACACACACACACACACACACACACACACACACACACACACACACACACACTGATAAAATGCCAACTTTTATATATAGGAAATATACTGGATTAGTTTCAAATGGATCAAAACCTAAGATGATATTAGTGAATAGTGCCCTTCATATTAAGGTTTCATGTTACTCAGCAGGAAGGGAAAAAGACTGTCATGTAATATGAATACTTTGAAAGTGTGTGTGTGTGTGTGTGTGTGTGTGTGTGTGTGTGTGTGTGTGTGTGTGTGTGTGTTTTAAAAAGGAAATAATTGTAGCTAAGCCCATCTTTAAGCCCATTTGAGAACATAATATCTCCTTGTCTCTTCTAAGGTTTTATTATTCTTTCATTTCTTGTTGAACTCTGACTGCAAGATTAATAAAGATACATACTGTCTGGATTGAAGGCATGGATATATTACTGTACTGGGAACTGCTCTTTAAGGAGAGACTACTTTTAGCTCAAGGGCCAGTTTCCTACTCTTCCAGGACCTATTGCCGTGTTGCGCCAAATCTGTGGTCTGATCAACTCAAGGGAAAAGAGGGAAAAATTTTCCAGAAGTGTCATGACCTGAGCCTCAGAAGGCACTTCAACTCTGAGGAAGAGGGGTTGACCTTGCCAGGAAGGCTAACAGCGTCTGCTCTAGAGGTGCTGGAGGGACCCAGACCCTACGAGAGAGTCTGAAGTCATGAGGAGCCCCTTGAACAAGAGACCCCTGAGTCAGGGATCCCTGTGGTAGCCCCCACTGAGCCTCACCCCCCTGAAAGAACTAGCCTCCTCTGCACCGGGGCTGTTGGGTGCTCACTGGGAATCTACCAGGTGGGAATTAGCAAAGAGGCAGAGGAGTGCTTGAAAGCTCCCCACACCTCAGGAAGGTAGTCAGATATCGCATTGCAATAGGCCTGAAGAAGGAAGGACACCAAATCCCAAGGGCCATTGCGCCTCTGCTCCAATGAGCTGCTCTAGTACAGCTTGTCAGAGCAACAACCGTGAAGGGAGGGGAGAACGGAAGGAAAACAGATTCCTGTAACCTGCACTCAGTATGGCCGCCGCTGCTCTACCTGTGGCCTGCTGGAGCATGCTGCGGTAATGGGAGGGGAGAGAGAGAAAGGGGGGAACCTCCCTTTTCCCCGTACAGACTTTGCTGCTGCTGTTTTTCCAAAGCCCCGCAGCAGCCACCAAGATGGGAAAGGAGAGGATGGCGGGTGGCTGTGGCAGAGGCGAGGGGGAGCCCTTCTCTGAGCCCTGCAAGCGGACAAGAATTCTCAGAGCCCAGGAAATTTTGCCTCTCCTTTCGGAAGAAGGGATTCTAAGTTCCAAGAATACTACAGCAGAATTTTCCAACATCTCTACGACAAATATTTCATTGGGAAATTGTCTTACACAAGCCAAATGTCTTGGGCCAGGCCTATGTTCGTAACATTGCTGATTTTCATTTTCAGGCATTACGGCTGAAGTCTTAGTGGTGGCCTCCTTCGATGAACTACACAAAAGAGCTCAGGAGGCCGCTGGGAAGATTGTCGTTTACAACCAGCAGTATATCAGTTATGGAGAAACAGTACAATACCGACTTCGAGGAGCCGCGGAAGCTGCTAAAGTGGGAGCAAAGGCATCTCTTATCAAGTCGATTGCTCCGTTTTCTATTTATAGGTAAGGGCTGGTTGCTTAGTGTGAATCACACTTCACCTTTTCCTTCACTTGGTGTTGCAGATTGTCAGCGTACTCTAAGTATGCGCGCTCCCAGTGAAGAAGGGGTGTACTGTACTTGTTGGGACCGTTTGCTAGATATTATGCTGTTGTTTTTTACTCGTACAATACTCCCCCCATATCCGCTGAGGATATGTTCCAGGCCCCTCCATGGATACTTGAAACCGTGGATAAGAGCGAACACCTCCTCCATGGTTTCCTGAGGGCCCCCCACCCTGCCTCCCCTGCAGGCAGGCATGCTTGCCCCCCCAGCTCTTATTTTTCTTTCAGCAGGCTTTGTTTCTTCCTTAAAACAAACAGAGAAGCAGCCTCCATTGCAGGCAAGTAGAATGAGACTAAGTCCTAGAGAGGCTCTGCAAGGTTTCTGTTAACCTTGCAGAGCCTCTCTAGGACTTAGTCTCGTTCAACTTGCCTGCAATAAGCAGCCAGATTCTCCTGTTTGTTTAAGGAAGAAACGAAGCTTACTGGGGAAAAAAGTAAAAGCCTGGGGAGGTCCCCACGATCCGTGGATAACTGAAACTGTGGATAGTGAATCCGTGGATATGGGGGCCCACCTGTAGTTCAAACAGGGATCCGACCACTTTCAACCGCTTTGTGTCTGGAATTGCAACTGTTTAGGAATTTCCTGGTTATGTGGCAAGTCAGTAGAACAGCAGGGTTTTTTGTTTTTTGTTTTTTTTTGCCTTGTATTTAATAGAAATGTGATAACTTTTTTGTGTATCTGAAAATTCTGTGATACTAGGACATTCCTGTATATCTTCTATACACCTCTTTATTCAGAAAAACTAGGGATGTGTGACACACATACATGCACATTGAAGAAATTTTGCTAGCCTCATCAAAACTCTTTTGGCTTCCTTCAAAATTCCTCACATTTTGCTTGTGGGACACCCATATCTGTTCTGCATCATTAGATAAAATTTGGTGGCAATGCTAACTGAAACAAGGGCACATTTTTTGTGTGCACCGTCTGTGTGTTTTTCAAGTTTTGCTGTTGAGCCCCAGTATTTGGCCTATATAATTGTTAGATACAAAATAGCAAAAAGCAAAGCTGTGATGTGATCTCCAAAGGCAAAGGGCAATGCTATCACCAGGCACACTGATCTGAGGTTTCCTCTCCAGCGGGTGAGTTGGCAGCGTAGCTTGCTGCTTGGGTGCACCAAAAACAGCTTTGTTGTGGCAACTTGTCCTCATGAAGTTTCAAGACATTCACTTTTGCGAGTGTAAGGGGGGGAGGCGGGAGTCACATTCCGAGCCTCCCTACTCCCACTCCACGTGGCAGGGGACAGTGGCGTTCCTGCGGTAGGGGCTTGACAGTAAGTCGCGCCCCGACCGACTACCGCGTTCACGAACCGGAGTGAGGAGGCCCCGCCCCCTCGCCGTCTGAGCCATTCCGCGAAGCCGAATGGGCAGGAGCTTCGCTGCGCAGAATGGCTCCGACAGCGAGGGGCGGGGCCTCCTCACTCCGGTTTGTGAACGCGGTAGTCGGTCGGGGCGCGACTAACTGTCGAGCCCCTACCACAGGAACGCCACTGGCAGGGGACGTGGAGATCACAGCTCAATAGCCCAGAGCTACATTAGAGTAGGGGAAGTAAATCAGCTGCTACCGTAAGAGAAGTCAGTTTTCAGTGACACTCCCATGGCAAATGCAAGATGCACTCCAGCCCTTCTTACTCTGCAAGAGCAAAAGCGTGAGATGTAAGAATGAAGCAGTTGCTTGTTTTCACTCTTTAACATATGAAAATTGAAACATGGTATTTCAGAAATGAGTTCCGTCTAACGTTTATGACATGCACGTGGATTATAAAATAGTAGGAAACTTGTGAGGGTCTTTCAGACAGTCTGTCTGCATTTTTGGCTATTAACTGGCTTAACTTGGTCCTGGTTCCTTGACAACCAGGAGGGCTGGAAAATTGTAAGGAAAGCTTAGACTGCTAAAATGGATGGGGCCAAAAGAAACATGCTGCATGCCTGCATGGTCTATTCCATGCTGCACTGTCTATTCCAGGCTACATGCCTGGCATTGTCTATTCCATCTGGCAATAGATCTCGAAGCTCTCACATGGGGAGTCATTAGCCTGGCTACCTAAGATTTGCTGTGAAGGAACTGGAACTTTATACATCAAAACATACACTGAAGTATCAGCAAGAAAGGTCTAGAGCACTGGTGGCCAACCTTTCAACATGAATGCTGGCCCTTTAAATGATTGTATAGGTGAGCGCATTTCAGCAGGTGCAGCTGCTTTAGCAGCGCCATCAGAACTTGCAGCTGCCAAGATTCTGTCTTCTACACAACTCTTAAGAACACAGTAACCTTAATGGTGGAAGGTTGGCCACCCCTGGTCTAGAGGGAATGGTTGAAGAATAAAATCAAAAGAGTTTGAAAGGTGACTCGAGAAATATCTGCCAAGTGGCAATGCACTCAACTTCTGAACCTGACAGGTATCACTCTTCCTTTGCATTGTACATCATAACAAAGACCAAAAGCATTATTGGAAGAAATGTGACTATGCTCTGTGAAAGAGCAGCTGGAGCCGACTGAAGACACTGAGACCTGTGCAAAGAATTATGATTCCTAAATATTGTTCCCTAAAAAGTAATTACTAGTATATGCCATTTAATAATGAACACATTTACTATTATCCACACCGACAGACAACTGACACTAGCATAACAAGGGCCAAATGCCAAGCCTGTCCTGGCAAAGCAACACTGGCACAGCCCTTCCCAGTAACACCCACAGCGTCCATGGAAACACCTAGACAGCCTGTTATCCAAGGAACTACTTCCTGACGGCCGGGTGTCATCACCATGACACTGACGCATTCTTCCTGTGACAACTGTGTATCATTGCCATGAAGTCGATGCGTCATCTGTTTGCCATCGCCAAGAAGTTGGCAAGTCATCCGTGAGACATCTGTGTGTCATCCGTGTGATGATAAGGAGCCAATCATTGTATCCAGTCAGCCCCAATAACTGGCAGGCAGAGAAGTGCTGTCAGGACAAACTGAGCAGGGGGTGGAGCAGGGGCTGGAACCTTGGTCACCACTGAGTGGTCAGTGCTGGGGGGGGACCCCCCATCAGCCACTAGGAATGAATAATGAGATGCCCCAAAGACACCACACACACACACAGCACAACACAAGGATGCCACAGCACAGCTACCCCCTACAAGCATTACTGTGGCGGCAGCAGCAAAGGGGAAAACACTAAGACCTGCTAGGGACCCCTGTAGCCAAGGTTCAAGCCTCCTCATCCCTCCCACATTAACATATGGAATTCCACCACCCCCACCCCCGGTTTGCTTATGTGTGTGGAGTACATTCTATTTGCTTCCCCTGTTGGGGTGGTGAGGTAGAGATTCTATTTGGGTTTCTGTCTGTGGTGGCTTCTTGGGGCAAAATATCTGCAATAAGAATGCTGAGAAGACCAGAGTTAAACTATCTTGCCATACATGTTGCGAGGCACAAGAGGTTGTTTGTGCAAAGTGCTCCCTTTGTGCGCCCTACCACCATGGGCTCCCATCACCAAAGTTCCCCTTTGAGAGACCAGAGCAGTATAGCCCCATGCTGCATGTCTGATAACCTCTGCTGCCGTCTCCCTGGTAGGGGCTTTAGTACTGGGGTCGGTTTAGTACTGGTATTGTGATTGCTGCCAAATGTAGTCTGTATCTGATGCTCTGTTGTAGGAAAGTGGGGTTGGGCAGGGGGGGTGCAGGAGCTGCAATTTTCTGGTGTTTTCCCCTTCTTCATTGTTCCTTAGGGGGCTACTTCTACTTCTGCCAGCTCTGTCATTGGCGTAGTGTTTTCTGGTGTCGGGGACATGTCCGTTGTCTGAAGAGTGGTTAGGATATGGTATAAGTTATCTCCTTCTCGTCCCTCCCATATCCCTACCATATTGGTAGGAGTACTGTATGTAAGTGTAGGTAGGCTGTACCAGTGTTGCTTTAGCAGGATAGGCTTGACACTTGGCCCTTGTTGCGTCAGTGTGTGCCACCAGTATGGCGTTGCCACGACGGACTTAGAATGTGGCGGACACTGCGCCAGCATCCTTGCAATGTTTGTGTGATGCCCAAATAGGAATGCGCCATAAGGCTCCCACTTTAACTTCCATGCCATGTATGTTTCTGTGGTCTGTGAACCTGTAATAGCTGTGATTTATGAGAGCATACATGTGGGAAGTCTTGGATCAAAGAAAAAAAGTTACTATTTGCATCCTGTTGGAAATACATGCCAAAGGCTGTAATTCACTGATGTGGTTTCAGCTGTCACATACTGAATCTTAAACGTTCCTGCTATCGTGCATATATGGATTTGATTTTAGTTTTTGCTTGAATCAAATACTATTAATGCATTGCACCATTTGTACTTCTAAAAATGTTTTTCCCCCTGCCAACACAATATGGAAAGATGTGCGTTTGAAGATCAGTGAAGAAGACAGACAAAAAAGTGGATGGAGAATGGATGTGCCAAAGCTTGCTGCTCGGGTATAAGTGGCCACTGGCGGTGATTTCAAATTAAATGAATGGAGAGATGAAATGGATGCCAAGTATTTGTTTGTTTGGGGTAAGCTTGCCTGTAACCTTGAATGAGCAGAGTTGGGTGTCGTTCTCAGATGCTGTTGCAACTTTGGATGCTACTAGAAAACAGGTTTATTCCAAAACAAGTGAGTTTGTTATTTTTCCTTCTTCTGTTTGTCTTCTTTATTTAAGACAGGTCGCATATAGACTCGGTGTCACTGCTGCCACTTCACAGTAACAACGCATGCCTGCCCTTCACGGCTGCAAGTGACAGGAGGAAATGTCCTAACCAGCATAGCTTTTCTGCCTTCAATGCCTCCTCTTAACCACCTGTTGTGTTTTTCCGCGTCTGTCCTACTGACAAGCTGCACTGAGTAGGCTCTGCTGGACGCAGGGCCTTTTGTCAGTCTGCATCAGGAGGCATTGTCAGCTCAGGGCACATTGCTTTTGGAACATTTTTATTTTAGACAGATTGATTGGAAGTGCTGATGCCTTCTGACGACTGCATTGGATGTACAGAACATCCAGAGGCCTGCTGGGCCACAGGAAGAAAAAAGACGTTAACCGCTGATTTCTAAATAATGATTTAGAGTGGAGTTTAAATCATGAGTTTTCCAGAAAAACTCTATGCTAAATTGCAGTCATTTTCCAAGCCGTCCAACCTCATTTGAAAGATGCTGCGGATGTACGTTTCTCAAAAAAGCGTGCCAGGAGACTCATGGTATGGGATATGGATCAGAAGCTGGAATATAAGGCTGTGACTTGTCTGTTAACCATAGGTTTGTTGTGTGGGGACAATCCCCACCTTCTCCCCAGTTCCAAGCCAGTTCCATTTGCGGCTCTTCCTCTTCACTGTCACTAGAGGGTAATGGGACACTTGCAGTGCTGAGCAGAACGGAGGACCACTCATCTTATAGTACCACTATGAGACTAGCAGCACAGCAAAGGTCTATTTAAGAACAGCAATGAGCCAGAGACAAAAACAATTGCTCTGCCCTCAAACGTGAGGACAGTTTACATCCGTAAAGAACTTTGGAAGGGAAGAATACAACAGACAGTAGCACTGATTCCCCGTTGTCGGTGGCCTTGCTGAAGATTTAAGTCTAAGCTTCCAGATCACAGCAAAGACGTATTTACAGACAACAAGCAAATGAATATTATGTTTTCCCATTGTAGTGATGAAGGTTTCTTTATCAGTCTGATAAACAGTATTGAAACATAAGACCCTTACATCTTCAATTGCCAGTAACACTATCAATCTGGGAAAATTCAACAAGAGAAACAGATAAACTTACCCAAGACATTTGTTTTCCATATAAAGTTTAGAAGAAGGTTGTATTTGTTCTCCATACAGCAATGTATGTATGTTACGGCCCAATCCTATCCCCTGCATTATGACAGCAGGACATCTATGGATGACTTGCAGAGCGCACTGCTGGCACCCATTTTCAAGCTGCCATTGCACATCAGCCGCAGCAGCAGTGGTGGCCTGTTGCTGCGGCCAGCAACCTGCTCCAGTGCAGGTAAGCTGGTGTGGGGGGTGGGCTGGGAGGGGGTTGTAACGGGGCATGGAGGGGGAGGAATGGGGCGGGGATCAGAGCCTCTGGGAGGCATGGCAGGGGTGGGCAGGGGCTGTTATCAGTGGCAACAGCACCACCAATATACCCTGCTATGTCCCCCTGCCCAGCCTGGCCACACCCCCTTGGTTCACTCAGGGCGCAATCCTGAAGTAAATTAGGGTGGCGGAACGAATGTTCCCCCACCCTAATTAGTCCCAAACGTGCCGTAAAGCATGCTTGCGACTACTTTCAACCCCTGCCGGGCTGCTGAGCTGTTACACGATCTCCCCAACTTCTGCCAGCAAAATAGCTGGCGGAATTCCGAGAAGGCCGATTTGGCCCCAGCCCCTGTTACACTCGGGGAAGGAGACAAGCGTCCCCTTCCCCGAGTAGACTTACCGCCGCGCGGGTGCCTGCCCGGGGTCGGTGCACGGGATCCGGCAGGCGGCCTTGGCCGCCCGGTGGATCCTTACGCTAGATTGGGTTTTCAGACTTACACCAACCAAAGAGCTGGTACAAGTAGACCTATAGGGCAACAGGGAGCTTCCAAAAATTCCCTTACCCCAAGGAGGCCTCCTGATTGCCACTCTGTCATACGATACAGCGCATGCCTCCATGGCATGGCTACGTCAGTGCTGGTGGAGCGGGGGGAATAGGATTGGGCTGTTAGTTTCATTTTCAAAACAAACAAACCCACTTAATTCTTTTTCTGTTTCCCTTTCTCTCTCTCCCCTTTACTGCTCCTAGGTTTTTTTTTCCATAGAAAAAAAGATGTAGATCTGCTTAACCCCTGATCTATGATCATAGCTAAACTGGAGGAGGAACATACTTCCTGGTAGCATACTTGTCCCATGTATGTGGAAGAGAGCATGGAATGTTCTAAGTTCTAACCTTTTAGAATGTTTTGAAAAGGTCAACAGGCACGTGGATGCAAGCGAACCCGTGGATATTATATATCTGGATTTTCAGAAGGCGTCTGACACGGTCCCTCATGATATGCTCTTGAGAAAACTCCATAGTCAGGGAATAAGAGGGCAGGTCCTCCTATGGATTAGGAACTGGTTGAAGACTAGGAAACAGAGAGTGGGTGTCAATGGGCAATTTTCACAATGGCGAGAGGTGAAAAGCAGTGTGCCCCAAGGATCGGTCTTGGGACCGGTGCTTTTCAACATGTTCATAAATGACCTGGAGTTGGGGATAAGCAGCGAGGTGGCCAAGTTTGCGGACCAGACTAAACCTTTCCGGGTGGTGAAGACCAGCAGGGATTGTGAAGAGCTCCAGAAGGATCTCTCCAAACTGGGAGAATGGGCAGCAAAATGGCAGATGCGCTTCAATGTAAGTAAGTGTAAAGTGATGCACATTGGGGCAAGAAATCAAGACTTCACATACACGCTCATGGGTTCTGAGCTGTCTGGGACGGATCAGGAGAGAGATCTTGGGGTACTGGTGGACAGGTCGATTTGTGCCAGGTGCAAGGGAGTGGCGACAGGATGCAAGTATCTTGTTGTCTTGTGCTCCCTGAGGCATCTGGTGGGGCCACTGTGTGATACAGGAAGCTGGACTAGATGGGCCTTTGGCCTGATCCAGCAGGGCTCTTCTTATGTTCTTATGTTAAGTGACATCTTCATGAAAAGCCACCATTGGCACATCTTGATTGATGTCTTCCATATGTGGCTAACAGCGCAATCCTAACCAACTTTCCTGTGCCAGTGCAGCCTCAGTGCAACCCTGAGGTAAGGGAACAAACGTTCCCTCAGCCTTGAATAGGCCTCCATGACTCCCCCTGCACTGCAAAACGCCCTGTTGGCACGGCTACACCGGCGCTGGAAAGTTGGTTAGGATTGTGCTGCAGTGTAGGGATCATCAGACTACACATTCAGATTCTCAAAATACTCCTAGGACACATTCTGAAAGCGAATGGAAAAAGCTTCGGATAGTGAGTTCTATTTGATGTGAAAGAGGATGTAAGAATAATAGGCTACTAAAGACCAATTCAGACATTCATAAATTGCACTAAGCAGAGTGGATAAAGGACGAGAGACGAAGTTGCTGCTTCCTAGCAGCAATTTGCATGTGTGCATCTGCTGGAAAGGCCAGCGGGTGGCGCAGCAGGTTAAACTGCTGAACCATAAGCTGTCGATCGAAAGGTCGGCAGTTCGATTCCCGCGACGGGGCGAGCGCTTGTTGTTTGGCCAGCTCCTGCCAACCTAGCAGTTCCAAAGCATGTCAATGCGAGTCGATAAATAGGTACCGCTTGCGGGAAGGTAAACAGCGCTCCGTGTTCCAGCTGCATGCTACGCGCTGCGGCAAGGAGAGTCATGCCGGCCACATGACCATGGAGGCGTCTTCGGACAACGCTGGCTCTTCGGCTTTGAAATGGAGATGAGCACCACACCCTAGAGTCGGACATGACTGGACTTAATTGTCAGGGGATACCTTTACCTTTTTATCTGCTGGAAAAGGTGCGCCTGCTTTCTGATTTTGTGGCACACTGTTATTTGGATTGACTGGTTGGCTATGCAGTGGCCTACTAGACCATCCTGCACGGATACTGTGATTCATGAACACCTTGAAAATGCCTTCATCATCTAAGGGCGAAATCTTGTGTAAGGATCCGACCGGCGGCCCAGGGCCGCCCACCGGATCCCATTCTTGCCACAGACAGCCATGTGGCGGGCCGGAGCTCTACTTGGGAAAGGGGACGTTCGTCCGCTTCCCCGGATGTAAACCGGGGCCGACCCTCGGCCTCCTCGGATTTCTGCCAGCTAAATAAATAAATAAATAATATACGGTATTTATATACCACCTTTCTTGGTCATTGGATTTCTCCTCTGACTTTAATTCAAGGCAGTGTACATGGGCAGGCTTTCTAAACCCCAAGGGGTTTTTACAATATAATAATGTTCTAATCTTTCGTAGAACCCTTCATTCTAGATGTTGCTTTCACAGTCCAGCTCTCTCTCTCTCTCTGGAGTTCGCCTCAACATGCTTCAGCTAGCGGAAGTAGGAGGAGGCCATGTAACGGCCAAGCCGGCCCGGCTCGCCCAATGGCCCCCCTCCCTCACCACCCGGACTGCCCATGCTGCCAGTGGCGGGAGCCTTACCTGCCTCTGGCGACCGCATGCTCATCCCGGCAGCGGCCTTACTCCAAAGTAGGCACAAACGTGCCTTACGGCACGTTTGCGACAGCTTCCGATGCCAGAGCACTTGCTCCAACGCCAGAATACTAGATAGGATTTCTCTGTAAGCTAATGCACTGACCTTATTATCTAGATTAGAATAATATGCTGACCCTCTTTGCCTGCGTTCTTTTTGTTTGTTTGTTTTATCACCAAAAGTATTCATTATTTTTTATGTATACCTAAATTTTTCTTAGCATTTCCAACTTTATCTTAAGACGTACATTCTGTCTTCAAAATAGATAGGGCAATCCCATGCATTCTCTAAAAGACTAAGTATTTAAAATCCTGCTTATTGATTTTAAGTCAATGTTTGTTTTTTAAGCTTTATTTTTGCCAAAGATGCTGTTACTCTTGGCCCAAGGTGGCATCATTTAGGAGTCTTCTGAAATGTGGAAACGGTGGTGCCAAATGTTGCTTCTGGGAGAAATCATGGATTGCTTAAGGAGACCCAATGTTTCTTTTTAACAAGCTTCATTTCCTATAAACTGTGTTGATTCTCTAGTAGGTCTAAGTTGGAGCCACAAAGTGAATTGCGAAATTCCTTTAACTTTAGTGGGAACAAGATTTGGCTCCAGCAGATCAGTGTGGGGATAACATGATAGTTTATTCATATCCTACCTGGTGACACAAAACTGTCTTTGAACCTGACTATGCATTACTCTTGCTGCTTGAAAAGTAGTCATGCTCTGTTAAGAATTCGGAAGGCATCTTCTGGCCAATTAAAACTTGAGGAAAGCACGGAGGTAGTTTTGACATCATGTGTCATAACAAGGAGGCCAATCGGTTTTGTTTCTCATTGTCTCTCTCAGCTAATGTCACATAGCAATTGAGACGCATGTTTTGTCTGACATGTTTATACATGCTTGCACATGGTGCTGAAGGCATACCAGACGAGTGTGACCCAGGGCGGTCTCAAGTTGTGTTGCTTAGGCTGATGTCAAGAAGGCATCAGGTCCCACAGGTCTTTAGACTTTGGTTCATTGGAGGACCGTCCCGTGGACTGGTTTGTGAGAAGCTTTACCTTGGAAAATTCCATGAGAAGCCGCAGCTTGCTTGGTCTGCCACTTCAGAATTGTAAACAATTTCATACATCCTGGGAGCTTCCTGTCATCCATGGCCACAAATAAAATGCCTTCAAACTTGGCTTCCCACACCAACTTCATTAGAAACTCTGTTGCAAGCAGTGTGCTAATTGTGACACAGACCTCCAGAGCAATCAAGAAGTGACCTGCTGCACAATAGAAAACCACCATCTGATGATGGTGATGTATCAGATGACTCTCTTTTTTTCCCTAACCTGTTCTCTTTTTTCTTTGCACCCTCTCCTCTGAAGATTTCTGATTTTCCCTCCCTTTTATTTTATATCCTGTATTTATATTCTGTATATTATATCCTGTATATTTATATCATGTATATTTTATATACTGTATATTTATGCCTGCAATAAAGCCGTAATTTGTTGCACTCATATCCTTGCTTTTCATCTTCTTTCATGCCAGTCCATTGAGTTGTGTCATAAGCCACTGCACTTGATCTGTGTACACGTAGTCAATGTGTGCTCATGCCTTAGAGCACGCCTGGTAACACATGAAGGAGATAAGAAGAGTTTAAAAAGGGTCTCTCAGCAACGTCTCCTCTTTCAGCGTGATGCCAAGCAAGCACCAGAAGAATTGAAGGTCTTTTCAGAAGGAAGAAAAGAAGTGCCTTCAGAATTCTTATCTAGCCAGTGTAACTATAGGATTGCAGTGTTAAGACAAAGACATGAGTTGTGCAAACCTAGGTACACTTACAGCCCAATCCTAACCAAATCCCCCCGCCAATGCAGCTGCGCCACCAGAGCACGCGCTGCAACCTGCATGGGGGAGGGGTAGTCACGGCGGTCTTCTCCAGATAAGGGGACACTTGTTCCCTTACCCAGGGGTAAGCCTCTGTTAGCCCAATGGGTCACCTCAGATCTGTGCCAGCTACTGTGCTGTGGTTCAGGTCCAAGGTGAGTAAGGGAGAGAGAACGGGGGAAATACAGGACAAGGATATCGGCGCAAGTCGCTGTTAGCTGCCCCATTCCACCACCCCATTCTGTCTCCTTCTTGGACCGTTCTCTGTTCCTCCCCACCTCGTTCCGCCCACCTTCCACCCCCACTGCTGGCTTACCAGCTCCAGGAGGGGCAGCAGGCTCTGGTGGTGAGGCTGTAGCACCGCTGCCTCTTGTGGTGCTTGCAACATGACTGCCAGCGGCCCACTGACAGCACCACTGACAGCCATTTTATGACAGTAGAACACTGTTCTGCTGTTGTAAAATCATCCATGCATCGGTCGAATCCTAGTTAGGATTGGGCTGCTACATAGGACTAAGCTCTATTGAACATTGTGGGCCTTACTTCAATGTAAGCATGCCTAGGATTGATTGTATGGGAGTTTCATGTATCATCATCTTAGGGCCCAATCCTATCAGCTGCACATGCTGCTGTAAAGGCATGTACGACAGCATACATGCCTTTATCGCACTGCGTGCAATGCTGCCAGCCATTTTGGACCCACCACTGCAACTTGCTCTGATGCAGTTTAGCCAGCATGGGAGGCAGGTGATGGACAGGGGAAGGGAACGGGGTGGGAGAGGGGCAGAACAGGGGTGGATGGGAGGCAGATTGGGGAGGGAGGGGTGGTTTCCGGCAGCACTGGCATGTTTCAGAATCCTGTCCCCATTCCCTCTCCCTTACTCTCTTCAGGCTTACACCAATAGAATAACTGGAGAAGATCCAAGGAGACCCATTTGGGCAGCAGAGCCTTGCCCCAGGGTAAGGGAACAACATTTTCCTGACCATGAGGATACTTCTGAGACGGTCCCATCACCATAGGATGCAGTACATTGGTGCGGCTGCATCGGTGGTGGTGGGGGGTTAGTTAGGATTGGGCTGTTAGTAACCAAGTCCCTTGTGCTCTTCCTATATCTGCAAACCTGTCAAAATGCCTTATCCAAATGTGAACTGTACACTGTGGGGTCCCAGATAAAACTGTGAACTGCAACTTGTAGAGGCTGTTTTGCATTTCATGTCTCCAGCAGGGATCCAATCGTGTGTATTGATCATTTGACAAGTCATGTCCAGCTCGGCAAATCATCCTATGTCTGAAAACCCTGATGTGAAAAGCAGGTTGTCTGTGCTGTGCATTCAGATAGCCAAGCTGGGCTTGTTAGCAATTAAATCAAGCTTCCCTGAAGTGTACAACTTGAAACTTAAACTTGTATGCAGAGGAGGTAAATAAACCTGAATATAGCAAACCCAGAATAAGACATTTATGCTGTCATTTTCTTCAGCAACTGCCATCTGTTATAGTGTACCATTTGTCATCCAAGCTGTTGTTCCACTGAATCATGGTTTTCCCAAGGCATTTAAATTTAACCAAGAGTTTACTGTATAGCTGACACCTGTTGGAAAGAGTGAAAGAAAAGCTTAAACCTAAAGCAAAGGAGAATGCCAATTCATCCTGCAGCCTTATCCCTGGCTATCTGCTGCTGTCGACATTAGTACAAGTTGTTCACAGTACAAGAAGAATGTCATGGTCCATGGAGAAGCACAGAAAAACAATTGAATATGTCAAAGCGAAAGGACGTTTTGAAGCACATTATGAAAGCATCCAATATAGCCAACTTGCACAAATTGCCTTTCTCCAATATTTGCTAGACTCTTTGGGTTATAGAAAACCTCATCTATTGCATGCATTTGATAATGCCTGATGGTATTTTTGCTGCTGCTTTTGAAAAAGAAACATGCAAATCTTTCAGAAAAGCATGACACTGGGAAGCAAGTTAATCCTAGCAACTCAGAAAGCACAAGGCAAACAGGACAACCCAAACATGTTAGCCTCTCATGATGCCGTAAGCCAACGTCATGTTTACTCAACATTTTGGGCATGGGGGGCATGGAAACCGCACGTGCACACATACGCACACATATGCACACATACGCACGCACACGCACGTCCATTTTGAATAGTGAACAAATCACTCTTCATAGTAGTATACCTGTCCCTAAATCTCTTCCAACTTGTTGCCATTTTTATGATTAATCTGTTTTGTTTTGCTGGGTTTCTGCTGTGTTTTGTTCACATGGCAACAGTGGAAATCTGACAATAGCGAAGTCATAAGCCTAACCATTGCCCAAGTGCTGCACGGTACACACAACCTCAGAAATGATGACCTTAAGCGAACATTATTACAATAGAAGCAAAGTCATGTTCTGATTAAAATGTTTAGCGTCGTTTTCTTTTCTGGTCCCGTCCAGGCATTAATTAAACATTTAACTTGAATTTCAAAGGGATCTTTGAGCCAAGGTTTGAGGATCATGTTGAGGAAGGAGAATCATTTGGTTCTACTGTTCTCCTCTGGGTAAAGTTGCAAGTGTTCTGGCAGCACAAGGGCACCCAAGACACAATGTGAGTCCATCAGGTAAAAGTGGGCTCCCAAGGATTCCGGCATTTCTGCAGGTACCAAAAGCTGAGGCCATGGACAGCTCCGAGGAAAGCTGCAGAACAGACTGGCAGCCCAACCCAGCACAAATCCCCACGCGGCGCTTTTTAGTTGGATGCTGGAGGTCTCCTTGAGGTAAGGGGACGTTTTTCCTCTTGCCCCTGGGTAAGCCCCAGCAGTCGCAACAGGTCAACTCGGACCTGCGCCAGCGATACCACTGGCACAAGTCCATGTTGAACCATGCAGGTGGATCAGGCCCAGGAAGGGGACTTGGATATGGCGTGCACTGGTGCTCCTCCACTTGGATATGGCGTCCCGCCCCTCCTGGGCCCGATCTGCCCACCCCCATTGCCGCCCCTTTCCACCCTCCCCACCCTGTTCACCCCTCCCTGCCCTCCTCCATCCCAGCACTGGACTTACCTGGTCTGGAGGGTATCCTGATGACTGCTGGCACCAAAGGGAAGGCTCTGGCTTATTGAGTCTTGCAACATTCAACTTTTAACATCTACCTGAAACTTTTGGGGGAAGTCATCAGGGAGTTTAGGCTCGGGTGTCACGTGTGTGGGTGAAACCCAACTCGATATCTTCATGCCATCTGGTACTGGGGAAGCTCTGGAAGTCATGAATTGCTGTTTGGAGTCAGTAATAGACTAGATGAGGGCAAATGATTTGAAATTAAATCCAGAGAAGTCAGATGTGCTATTCATCAGGAGACTTGTGACCTAGGTAATAAATTGTTGATCTGTTCTGGATGACATTGCACTCCTCTTGAAGGACCAGGTTGTAGTTTAGGGATGCTCTTAAATCCAACTCTGGTCCTGGCTGCTCAGTTAGCTAAGCTCCAAGCAATTTTGCCCAGCTTAGGCTGGTGCACCAGCTGAGTCCTTTTCGTGGATCAGTCAGACCTGGCCATGCTTAGCTACACATTGGTTACATTGAGATTGGATTACTGTAACGCACTTTACATAGGGCTGTCCTTGAAGACCATCTGGAAATTTCAGCAAGCGCACTATGCGGCTGCTGTGCAAGTGTTGACTGGCACTAGATGGCTTGGTTTCATTACTCCACTACTATACTACAGTAGTTTCATTGGTTGCCAGTCCATTTCCAAGTGCAATTCAAAGGGCTGGATATTACCTTTAAAACTCTAAACAGCTTAGGAGCAAAGTACCTAATGGATAGCTTCCCCCCTTATGAAATAGTCAGGTCGCTGGAAAGATCCCCCTATGACTTCCAACACCAGTAGAAGCTCAGTTAGCTAGGAGACACCTGAGAGAGAGAGAGAGAGAGAGAGAGAGAGAGAGAGAGAGAGAGAGAGAGAGAGCCTTCTCCATGGTGGCACCCCAGAGGTGGAAGTTTTTGCTTCTGGAGATGAGGTTGTCCCCCTCTCTGCCTATTTTTTGATGGCTGTTGAAAACCCATTTATTAGTGTTTGGTTGTTTGGGTTTACTGTTTGTTCTTTGCTGCCTGCTGACCTGATGTTTTTGGTGACTGCTTTTATGTTTTGTTATGTTTTGCTTATTTATTTATTTTTAAACTGGTTATTTCCAGTACACTGTTGTTTTTACATTTTGTTGTGAGCTGCCATGGGTGCTCCCTGAATGGAAGGGCAGGCTTTTTAGAATATTCTAAAATAAAATACATTTAACGTCCACATTCTCTGATTCGCAGACAATGTTGTCTATCATAGTGGACTTGAATCAGATGTATAGCTATTCATTTTTGCTGGTACTGCATTCTTTTCTGATTGTTTGTTTAACTGTAAAGTTACACAAGTGAAGTTGGTCACACAAGTGAAGTTTCATTGTGTATGAAATTCAAATCACCTCATTTAGAATGATGTGCAAGTTCTGTAGACAGTGAAGTCTTCATTCAGCCTCTAAAAAGCCAACTATAAAAGATCAAAGACTAGAAGTCCCAGTAGTAGCTGGCCTTTCCCTTTTTCATGTCGAGTTGAAGCTTAGTGGGATGAGGTATGTGGCATATTCATCTCCTCTAAATATTTCAAAGCCTTCTTAAAGGTTATCAGTCAAGGTAGGAAAAGGCTGAGAAAAGAACCAGCAATTTGTTACCATTTTTTAAAAAGTTATAGTCCTGTCCCTAGAAGCTGAGCAGTTCACTGACTCAGGGCTGGTTCATGGATTACCCAAACAAACAGGGTGGCTCCTTTCACATGCCAATTTTTGGTTCCATTGGTGATATAGAAGGTAGGCTGGGATGTGGATCCAAGTCTCGAGTCAAGTCCCAAGTCTCTGGGTCCAAGTCTCAAGTCAAGTCTCAAGTCTTTGCCCCCAAGTCTCGAGTCTTTGGTTGCGAGTTGCGAGTCCCTATCTATTTAATGGGGGGGGAGGGTTTAAACCTGAATAAAATTCGACTTGCTGTAAAAGGCTCCAAGTCTCAAGCCGAGTCTTTCAAGTCTTTTACAATCGCCGAGTCAAGTCTGTGTCAAGTCATTGATGTGACTTGAGTCCGACTCAAGTCTGAGTCAATAGACCCAAGTCTACATCACTGAAGGTAGGGCCCATGGCTCAGTAATGAAACCAAGCCACATGTTTTGAATGCAGAAGGTTCAACGTTAACTTTCAGGAGCTTAGGTTGCAGGGCCACAAATGTCCTTCACCCTGGAAAATCCCTGGAAAGCCACTGACAGTCAGAAGAGACGAGACTAAACGTAGACTAGACAGATCAGTGTTTTGACTTTGCATAAGCTTAACAGAGGTGGTGATGGCCGACAGGAAGCTCTGATGTGGACTGGTCCATGAAGTCACGAAGAGTCAGAAGCGACTGAACGAATAAACAACAATGCTTAGCAGCACAATCCTATACATGTTAACTCAGAAGTAAGTCTCGCTGTGTTCAATGGGACTTACTCCCTGGAATGTGGGTTTAGGGTTGCAGCCGAAGTCTACGTTTGAGGTGGAGGTAGGGCACTTACCTCAGCGCTGATTGTAGAACAATTTGAGCATGGTGTGATGGGAACGATGGTTACTGAAATTATCATCTTGTCCAGAAAGGGGTATCTTAGCCAGCCCAAGCTTTGCCTACCCATCTTAGCCAGCCCCAAGAAAGTAGGGCTTTGCCTACTGCCTCTCCCAGCTGAGTGCTGAATTTGAGAACTGGTGGAAGAAGCCTACAAGGACCACTGGTTTGACTCAGTGGTTTGACTCAGTGTATATGTTCCATAACCATATAATTTTGTCCCTAAAGAAATAGCTTTGTCCAGGAAACACTTCTTATGTAGCTCATTGGTAGGACATATGCTTTGCAGGCAGGCAGTCCCAGGTTCAATTCCTGGTATCTCCAGGTAGGACAGAGAAACATTCCTGTGCTAGTTTTTCAGCAATACTGAGCTAAATGGATCAGTGTTTTGAGTCAGTTATGGCAGCTTTCCTGATTTCATCGACTGCTGCTCCAAGCTGCCTTTTATTTGTTGATGCCAGATCTGTAGGCTAGCATTGCAACATTATCAGAATGTATCTCGGGTTCAGCTTTTTGTAAGCAGATACTTCAAGACCAGAAATCACAAGTGCCGGATCTAATGCCCCATTTCCCAGCCTACTCTGTTCCCTGACTCTTTTCAGATTTACGCCAGCTATACAGTTGATTATACAGATTTACAGCAGCTATACAGTTGGCATAGGTTCTAGGAGACCCATAGACTATCAGGGGTCCTATGCAGAGGTAAGGGGAAAATATATTTCCTAACCAGGGGGCCTCCTGTTGCCCCCCCCCAATAGCATGCAGTGCATGCCTCCATCGGCACAGCTGCATACTTCAGTGTGGCGGGGGATAGAATTGAGCAGTCAGTGCCACAAATTATGGCGAGCAAAAATGACACTTAACATTTCCAGCTGGTTCCAATGTTTTATCTAGGTAGTGTTCATTATGATGTGGAGGTTGGTTGACCTGCTACAAATGCAAAGCTTATCTAGACTAATATAAACCTGCTATGTGGCACAATTGAGTTATGTAACATAATATCGCATAATATCTTCATTATCACCGAAAGGTTTAAATTTCATTTTGTTCCATGATCTCGTTGTTAAACATGCGGTAAGCAAATAATGACACAGCACCCTTATCAATACCTACTGATTTCGCCATTCTTGGGGATCACATTTAAATAAGGAAGTCGATAACCTAGCTAATGATTATTTTGCAGACTATTCAATGGGAAGCTTTGTATCAGGAGTAGCACGGTCATAACAGTACAGTTGGCAGTAATAGATACGGGGCACCATTAGATCAGCTATGGCAGAATTCTCGGTTCCCAAGGAGTCTTCAACCAGGCTGTGCTAACAAGGGCTACAGCCTTGGGAGCTGAGGCTCCCACCTAGCTGGGGCTTCAAAGAAAGGAATAGAAAACCAGTCGTTTCCTCATAACCAACAGAATGTTTTAGAACCCTCTGGTCAGGTCCAAGTGTTTATGGGCACTTCAGTGCCTGTGAACTGTGTCAGAAATATATACCGGTAAGCTGAACAAGAACAGTGATTTGTAAGCCCAGAAGCTTTTACCTGTTTAGAATGAACTAAGGAACCCCAAGTTTCCATGGAACACAGGCCAAAAACCAATGACCCACAGATGAACAGCTAAGTGGACCACAGGACTGGCATTAGTGTGCATGCAAATGAACAGCGCAATCCAGACAAAAACTAGGGCGGCGGAACAAGTGTTCCGCCACCCAAAGTAGTCGCAAACGTGCTGTAAAGACTACTCGAGTGCAGGGAAGGCTGGCGGAAGGCCGGCCTCCCCTGCTCTGCCAACGGAGTGCCCAAAGGACCGCCTCCAGACCCAGGTAAGGATCCAGTGGGTGGAGGTCGGATCAGAGGTAAAGGGAGGGGGCCCATTGGCCCAGCTGGCTCAGGAGGGGGCGGGGGATGGCCTCAGCTGTATCCCGGTCCCCGCCAGGCGGCTGGGCCATTACACGGTTTCCGCCAGCGATTTTGCTGGTGGAAATCCAAGGAGGCCAATTGGCCGGGCCTGGCTTTACACTCGGGGAAGGGGACGAGCGTCCCCTTCCCCGAGTATACCTCTGCCCGAGCGGGAGCCTGGCCGCGGCGGAGCACTGGATCGGGCGGGTGGCCTAGGCTGCCCACCAGATCCTTACGCAGGTTTGCTCTGGAAAAGTGAGTAGCCATGCAACAGAAAACACCTTCAAACTGACTAGCAACTAGATTTTTTTGGCCATGTATATTTTATATATAGAAGTGTTTACTTGATCCAGTATCTAAGAAATGCCTCTGAAGAAACTCCAATAAATAGGTCCAGGGTAATAGGTCTTATTATTAAAAAAGAGGAATAATGTTGACCCGTCCAGACTGGTGAATTCCACTATCAATAGCATTTGGAAGGCAGAAAAATAAATCTAATCAACCCTGTTTATTCAACATTGTTTATTCTTCCAAACAGAATAAAGAGATCTGAATGTCGCAAATGTATGTTTATATATCACTAAAAGTACTCAGTAAAGTGCCACATACCGGTAAATCCCAAAAGAGAGAATAGAAAACAGATTTGATGTACTGTATTAAACAACAAATACTTTCACAATTGCTTTCCTTTGTTTATTAGTACATGATTTTATCCCACTCTTCCTCCAAAGACCTTAGGGCAACATGCATTGTTCTCCCTCAAGACTTGACTACTGTAACACACCACGTAGAGGCGTAACTAGCTCTACTGGCGCCTGGATCCAGGTTGGGCGGGGGGCGCCCGGAGGTTCAGGCCCACGCTGTCCCCCTCTCCCCGAATTGCCTGTAAAGGAGACTTTCGCGAAATTTTTTTTGGGGGTGACTCGGAGGGACTCTGCCCTGGGTGCCCCCCAAATTCTCCGCCCCCCGCCCGCCCGCCAGCCCTGCAACCGGCTTACCTTTCGTAAGTGCTGCATGCTGCTGCTGCTCTCTGCATTGATTTCAATGGTTGCCTGCCGCACCGCGCCTGGACAGCCAGCAGCGCGGCAGGCGCAGCGAAAAATGGGAATGAGTGAGTCACGCAGGGTGGGGCCTACAGCTACAGTGTGGAGGGGAAGGTGGGATGGGGAAGACTGCATGAGTGAGGGTTAGGGTTAGTCACGTGACGACTTGGAGGCCGGCGAATCATGACGTGAGGCCGGGCGGGTCACGCGCGCCTCGTTCCACGGGATGGCGCGGGAACAACCTGCCCCGCCGTGTAGCTGGAGGAATGGGGCACACGCACGACCCGCCCGGCGTGTAGCTTCGCCGTGTGCCCCACACGGGCGCGGGCGGTGGGCGCATCACGGTGAGCTGTGGCCTGACTGAGCGCCCCCGCCTGGGCTAGCGCCCAGTTCACATGCGCCACACGCTCCGCCCAAGTTACGTCTCTAGCTGGCAGCCCAGGGCTCAGCGGTTTGATTGTGTTAAGCTGCTGCTCTGGTCCATTTCTGGCTACTGGTTCATTTCTGAACACAATTCAAGCTGCTGGTTTTGACCTTTAAAGCCCTTTGTGATTTGGGACCAAGGTATCTTCTTCAATATCAACCAGTTTGCCCTCTACAATAATTGGAAGGGTCCTGGCTGTGTGTGCAAGGTTGACTGCCACAAGGGACAGGGCCTTTTCTGTAGTGGCACTTCAACTTTGAAACTCTCTCCCTTTTGAGTTAAGCACTAGCACCCTCCCTGTTATTCTTCTGGCATGGACTAAAGACATTTCTCTTTTGTTTGGCATTCCCCTCCCCCCAGCTTTTTTTGCTGTTTGTTGCTGTTTCATCGTTTTAAATTGGTCACCATTGTTTTATCTTTTATTGCTCTGCTGGTTTTTTTTACTGCTATTATTATTATTATTATTATTATTATTATTACTATTAATAATAATAATAATAATAGTAATAATTATCTTGCTTTTAGTATTTGTGATTCTCTCCTGTTTGACTGTATTTATTATATTATAATTATCTTATTGTCATTCCTGTATTTTAATTCTTCTTGTTAACCACCCTGGGCATCCCATTTTATGGGAGGAAAGGTTGGATATAAATATTTTAAATAAACAAATAAAATAGCATCAAGTAAAACTACCGTATATACTCGCATATAAGATTATCTCACTGATAAGACGAGGGCAGGTTTTGACCCCAAAATCCTGAAATTTGCTGTGACCCTTTGATAAGATGAGGGTAAAACTTAAGGACTTGTGAGGTCAGGTCCTGGAAAAAGCGCAAACGACTTACCAGTACCTGTTCTGAAACAGCAACTGGGAAGTAACTGTTTTATACTTACCTCCCATTTGCCCACAGGTTGCTGCCCCCACCTCTGAATGCAGCGCACACCTTTTTGGCATGGCTGCATCAGCCGGGGGTGGGATAGGATAGGGCCCTGTAGGTTATGCTTTAAAACATACTTTGAAGAAAGAGAAATATATTGATAAATCAGACCAATGGCATCAACTATATTGCAGTTCACATTTGCTATGAATGAATGAATGAATGCTATCATATGCATTAAGATTTCAACATTTAAACGAAATATGTTGTTCCAGCCAAGTCAGTCACTAAAGTAATCTACAGAACAATATGTGTTATATTTGGTATAACGTTTCTTTTTGTTGTTCTTCTGTACAGCCCACATACCGGAATGCAGTTGTACGAATCTGAGGTACCCAAGATTCCTACTGCCTGCATTTCAGTGGAAGATGCTGAGCTAATGGCACGCATGGCTTCCCACGGCACCAAGATTGTTGTGATACTGAAGATGGGGGCCAAAATGTATCCTGATGCCGACTCATTTAACACGGTTGCAGAAATAATTGGAAGCAAATATCCTGAGCAGGTAAAGGACATTTTGCTTGTTTCATACCCGAGGGACAGTTGAAGTTGTGCAAATCTCGAATTTAGTCTAGAATTCAGCATCTTGCAATCAATATATTTTGAAATCAAATGATGCTAAATTTCCCTTGAGTTCCTATGGTGATTTTTGATCTTAAGGTGCACCCAGTGGCAGTTTTGAAGGTACCCAGATTTCATCCAGGGTTCATTTGTTCCCTGCAATCTACATGTGCCCAAGATCCAGTAGGTGGATCCTCAAATGCGTTCACAAATGTCGAACGTAGGCTTCAGTGAGCATAGATCTAGCGCAGTCTGCATGGCAGGTGTGGCATTGTAATAGTGCATCTGTTAGGGTCCCTGTGACTTGACTGGTAAATATACCTAAACATTGGTGATTGTACATATTCACATAAAGGTGTGGTGCATGTTCACAAATTGACAGTTGTTATTGGTTGTGCTCTAAAACATGTGCAACATGTGCACACGGGGGGGGGAATTAACTAGGTGTGCAGAGACTAAGGGCGCAATCCAATCCTACTTAGGCCGCCGTTGTAACCAGCAGCGCAGCGAAAACGTGAGGCCCCAGAACGGAAAGGGGATTCAAATTCCCTTTGAATTCCCCTTTTGGAGGGGATTTGAATCCCCTTTCTGTTCTGGGGCCTCCCGTTTTTGCTGCGCCGCTGGTTACAACGGCGGCCTAAGTAGGATTGGATTGTGCCCTAAGTGCAGTAGCTGATGGCACAACTCAGTGGAATGGAATGAAATGAGGAGGGAGGCAATGATGTAGATGCAACAATGTCTAACTTTTATTGTGTGGATAATAATACAATAGGTGGGAAGGGAAATCAAAAACATCTCAAACGATCACTCTCAGAACTAGGCCCGAAGTGCCAGTGGTTTCTAGGTAGGAGAAAAGAGAAAAAGGAAATCCTTTCAAGGAAAAAAAGGGGGTGCATTATGGAGGACGGTAGAAAGGAAGAGTGAGCAGGAAATTAGCAACTTAGGGAAATCAGGGAGGTAACTCAGGGGGAACAGAGACTGAAGGACCAGCAGCTAGGAGATAGAAGGGGGATAGGAGGAAGACTAGGGAAAAGGAGAAGAAGCAGAGCAGCACTAAGTTTCCAGCCTCGGCATATCTTGGCTGATTCTGCTGTCTCTGTAGTTGGAACCAGGGTTGCAGCAGGCAAGGAGTGAGCCCCTTAGCAAATCATACAACACTTCACTCTCTTGGGGTGGAGAGCTGGTCTCTCTCACCACCCAATTGTTGTTGTTGTTCAGTCGTTAAGTCGTGTCCGACCCTTCGTGATCCCATGAACCATATCCCGCCAGGCCTTCCTGTCCTCCACTATCTTCCGGAGTTCGCTCATTTTCATGTTCGTTGCATCGGTGATGCTGTCTAACCATCTCATCCTTTGCCTTCCCCTTCTCCTTTTGCCTTCAGTCTTTCCCAGCATCAGAGTCTTCTCCAGAGAGTCCTCTCTTCGCATTAGGTGGCCAAAATATTTGAGCTTCAGCCTCAGTACCTGTCCTTCCAGGGAACAGTCAGGGTTGATTTCATTTAGGATTGACTGATTTGATCTCCTAGCAGTCCAAGGGACTCTCAGGAGTCTTCTCCAGCACCACAGTTCAAAAGCATCTATTCTTCGGCGCTCAGCCTTCCTTATGGTCCAACTCTCGCAACCATACATTGCTACTGGGAACACCATCGCCCTGACTATACGAACTTTTGTTGGCATGGTGATATCTCTGCTTTTTATTATGCTGTCTAAGTTTGCCATAGCTTTCCTTCCAAGGAGTAAGCGTCTTTTAATTTCATGGCTGCTGTCTCCATCTGCAGTGATCTTGGAGCCCAGAAAAGTAAAATCTGTTACTGCTTCCATTTCTGCCCCTTCTATTTGCCAGGAATTGATGGGCCCAGATGCCATGATCTTAGTTTTATTAATGTTGAGTTTCAAGCCAACTTTTGCACTCTCCTCTTTCACCCTCATCAAGAGGCTCTTTAGTTCTTCTTCACTTTCTGCCATTAGGGTGGTATCGTCTGCATATCTGAGGTTGTTGATATTTCTCCCGGCAATCTTGATTCCGGCTTGCGATTCATTCAGCCCTGCATTTCTCATAATGTACTCTGCATATAAGTTAAATAAGCAGGGTGACAATATACAGCCTTGCCGTACTCCCTTCCCAATTTTGAACCAGTCGGTTGTTCAATGGCCGGTCCGAACTGTTGCTTCTTGACCCGCATACAGGTTTCTCAGGAGACAGGTAAGGTGGTCTGGTACCCCCATCTCTTTAAGAATTTGCCACAGTTTGTTGTGATCCACACAATCAAAGGCTTTTGCGTAGTCAATGAAGCAGAAGTAGGTGTTTTTTTGGAACTCTCATGCTTTCTCCATGATCCAGCGCATGTTGGCAATTTGATCTCTAGTTCCTCTGCCTCTTCGAAACCCAGCTTGTACGTCCGGTAGTTCTCGGTCCACGTACTGCTGAAGCCTAGTTTGTAGGATTTTGAGCATAACCTTGCTAGCATGTGAAATGAGTGCAATTGTGCGATAGTTTGAGCACTCTTTGGCACTGCCCTTCTTTGGAATTGGAACGTAAACTGACCTTTTCCAGTCCTTTGGCCACTGCTGAGTTTTCCAAATTTGTTGGCATATTGAGTGCAGCACTTTCACAGCATCATCATTTAGGATTTTAAGTAGCTCAGCTGGGATATTATCATCTCCACTAGCTTTGTTGTTAGTAATGCTACCTAAGGCCCACTTGACTTCACTCTCTAGGATGTCCGGCTCTGGGTCAGTGACCACACCAGCGTGGTCATCAGGAACATTAAGATCTTTCTTGTATAGTTCTTCTGTGTATTCTTGCCATCTCTTCGTAATCTCTTCTGCTTCTGTTAGGTCTCTGCCTTTTTTGTCCTTTATCGTGCCCATCTTTGCACAAAACGTTCCCTTGATATCTCCAATTTTCTTGAAGAGATCTCTAGTCCTCCCCATTCTGTTGTTTTCCTCGATTTCCTTGCATTGTTCATTTAAGAAGGCCTTCTTATCTCTCCTTGCTATTCTCTGGAAATCTGCATTCAGTTGTTTATATCTTTCCCTTTCACCTTTGCTTTTTGCATTCCTTCTTTCCACAGCTATTTGGAAAGCCTCATCTGACAGCCACTTTGCTTTCTTGCATTTCTTTTTCTTTGGGATGGTTTTAGTTGCTGCCTCCTGTACAATGTTACGAACTTCCGTCCATAGTTCTTCAGGCACTCTGTCTACCAGGTCTAATGCCCTAAATCTATTCTTCACCTCCACTGTATACTCATAAGGGATATGGTTTAGGTTATATCTGACTGGTCTAGTGGTGTTCGCTACATTCTTCAGTTTAAGCCTGAATTTTGCAATAAGAAGCTCATGATCTGAGCCACAGTCAGCTCCAGGTCTTGTTTTTACTGACTGTATAGAGCTTCTCCATCTTTGGCTGCAAAGCACATAATCTATCTGGTTTCGGTATTGACCATCTGGTGATGTCCATGTGTAGAGTCGCCTCTTGTGTTGTTAGAAAAGAGTGTTTGCTATGACCAGCGTGTTATCTTGACAGAACTCCGTTAGCCTTTGCCCTGCTTCATTTTGCGCTCCAAGGCCAAACTTGCCTGTTCCGTTTATTTCTTGATTTCCTACTTTAGCATTCCAGTCTCCTATGATGTAAAGGACATCTTTTTTGGGTGCTAGTTCTAGAAGGTGTTGTAGGTCTTCATAGAACCGGTCAACTTCATCTTCTTCGGCATCAGTGGTTGGGGCATACACTTGGATTACTGTAATGTTGAATGGTTTGCCTTGGATTCGAACTGAAATCATTCTGTCGTTTTTGAGGTTGCACCCCAGTACTGCCTTTCCCACTCTTTTATTGACTATGAGGGCTACTCCATTTCTTCTAAGGGATTCATGCCCACAGTAGTAGATATGATGGTCACCTGACTTAAATTCGCCCATTCCCGTCCATTTTAGTTCACTGATTCCCAAGATGTCAATGTTCAATCTTATCTCATTTTTGACCACATCCAGCTTGCCTTGATTCATAGACCTCACATTCCATGTTCCTAAGCAGTATTGCTCCTTGCAGCATTGGATTTTCCTTTCAACCTCAGACACATCCACAGCTGGACGTCCTTTCGGCTTTGGCCCAACCGCTTCATTCTTTCTGGGTGTACTTGGAATAGTCCTCCGCTCTTCCTCAGTAGCATATTGGACGCCTTCCGACCTGAGGGGCTCATCTTCCGGCATCATATCTTTTAGCCTTTTGGTACTGTTCATGGGATTTTCTTGGCAAGGTTACTGGAGTGGGTTGCCATTTCCTTCTCCAGTGGATCACTTTTAGTCAGAACTCTCTGCTACGACCTGTCCGTCTTGGGTGTCCCTGCACGGCATAGCTCATGGCTTCATTGAGTTACGCAAGCCCCTTCGCCACGACAAGACAATGATCCATGAAGGAGCACCACCCAATTACTCGTAGCCAATGTTTCCCACCTCTGATATGGAAGACGTCCTTGTTCTCAGAGTCCTTAATAGATGGGTGAAGAGGAACTATTCGCTGAAGCTCTCTCAGCCCATCAAGCTGCTCTGCCCCCTCCCCCCCCCACTGCCTCCTGTCCCAGGTTACTGCTGCAGCTGCTCTCCTGCAAGGCTCCGGTTTCGCTCATATTTCGTAGAGTGTGTGTGCGCGCACGCACAGGTGACTGCTTTCTTTGTGAACCAAAAGGGAGCCCAAGAGAGCAGCCGGCAGGAGCACTTAGCAGCCGCGGCAATAACCTGGGACATGAGACGGCAGGGGGAGGGGGACAGAGCAGCTTGATGGGTTGAGCGAGTGAGATGAGATGAGACGAGACGCAATCCCCCCCCCCCGCAGCCGCTGCTCCATCCGCCCTCTCCAAGAAGCAGCCTGATTCACATGCATACATGCACAGAGCTCTGCCTCCAAACGGTTATCTCTTGCAGAAGGGGCAAGGAAGGGAGGGGGGAGGGAGTCACATCACCCAGAGAAGAGGCTTCTGGAGCGCGATTTCCCTCTGCAGCAAGTGAAAACAAGACTATTCCAGCCCTGAAAACGGAGCGGTTTCAGAGATAAGTTAGATTTTCTTTAACTTTTAAAAACATTTTTTAGTCAAATTGCCATTGAACTCGCTTAATGATGACCCCAGGTAATGACGGAGATTTTGGAACGTATCCACGGTGTTAAGCGGGGGACACCTGTATATAACAGTACAGGTCACCCAAAAAACAGTACAGGTCACCCAAAAAATCAGTAACCAACTTGGCTCTCAGAACAATCAGTCTCATTGGTCTGTCTTGAGTTAAGGAAATCCACTTTTTGCTACACAAGGCAGTTGTGATTTATGTTTCCAGTTATTTGGCCATATCTTTTGATAGAATAGAGAGAATTCAAAATGATATTATTCATAAAGACATAAGTTTTCATAATCTTGGCCACTAGTGGTGTCAACCCCCCCCCCGAGGGTATCACCTGGTGCAGTCCGCACCCCCTAGTGACGCCACTGCTAGTTGCATTGTCATTTCTTAACTGTATTAAACCCTATTTGGGATCACAGCTAATCTGTTTTCCAAATGTGTAATGTATTTAATATCTCTTGAAGATATATTACAGTACATGACAGGACAGCATCTCATAAATATAGACCTGCCTTATTCCCTCAGTACTCACCTGGCTCGCAGATCTGCTGAGGCTGGTATTTCAGGGGCCCCAGTTCACTGTTCAGGAGAGATAGTTAAAGAGCTGTTAATAGATATGCCACCCACTTTGGATTTCTTGCCCAAAGTTAGAAGCCCGCTTTTGCTATTATTTTGTTTCTGATTTTCAAATTAATGTGCTTTTTTAATATAACAGCTGCTTTCTGTTTCTTAAGATTTGCAATATATGTGGCATAAAAAGGGCTGTAGGAGTCGAATCTGGCATTACTTCCAGCTGTGTGGAGGGTTATACAGTTCTGCCAGTGCTAGAGGATTGGTGAATGCCTTGTTGCCTTCTAGTCAATCAGACCATTGGTCCGTCTAGCTCCGTATTGCCTATAGCGACAGCAGCTCTCTAGGGTTTGAGACAGGGGTCTTTCCTGGACTTACCTAGAGATGCCAAGGAGTAATCATGGGACAGTCTGCATGGAAAGCAAGTAAGCTATATCGAATGTGGGCTGTCAAAAGGGCTTAGCTTCAATCAGGGCTCAACCCTGTAATCTGTTCTCATGCCAGAATTCAGCCCTGTATCTTAGGAAGCGATTAGAGCATGTATAGAGTGCTTGTATAGAGTGCATGTATAGAGTGCACTATTGAATCATTAGAACTAGCCTTCACACAACAGGAATTAGGGAGTGGAGTGTCTGAAAATGTGGCTTCTAGGGAGACTTGGACCCTGGTGTGTCTCTTTTTAGAAATCAACCATTGAAGTGGGTAAATAATTGATTAATTATTTCCATTGAAAGAGGAAATCATTGCTAAAGAGGAATGTGTGCTGAGGGTGATACTCTCTCTTTTTCCTTTTCCATGTTTCAGTAATGGTGTCAGAATACCTAGACATGCATCTGTTTAGAGCTCCTTTGTGATAAAAAGTGAGGGGATTGTAAAAACATGGACTACAAACAATGATATTTGTGCATCCTAGGAGTAGGAATAGAATGCTCTAATTCTCCAAAATAAGTCAAAAGAGCAGCACACTTGTCTCTGGTGTGTAGCTAAAAGTCTACTTCACACAAGGCAAGAGGCAGCTGTACTTGACTATGAGGGCTGATTGACATGTTAAGTACTGTAAGTTAAACCCTGTGTGTGTGTGTGTGTGTGTGTGTGTGTGTGTGTGTGTGTGTGTGTGTGTGTTTCTTTTTACTTAAATAACAACTGCAGGGAGGCTGATCAGGATTGGGGCTATGACACATCTCACTCCTCCTGGAGCTGCCCTTCACCTCAGGACACAATGGGACATAATGTCCGGACATACATGAGTCCAACTGAACCAGTTGCCTCAGGCAGCAGGTTGGCGGGGGGGGACCTCATCTTTGTCTGCCTACTTGCCTCTACTGCTCCTCCTTCTCCTTCCAATGCCTGAATTGGAAGAAGAAGAGGAGGGGGAGAGGAAGTGTCTAGAGGGGAAGAGTGCTGAGCTAGAACATTGAGGCCCGTCTTTGGGTAAGAGGACCAGCACTGCATTTGGCATGCCGCCTCAAGCATCAGGAGGTCAGACATAGGACAGAGGGAGACTGAGCAGTTGTTGCCACAGCAAGACTGTGGGATGGAGGGCTTGGAGCCTGAAGTTGCAGAGATGCCCAACATGCTCTGCAGCCAAATAGCAGAGCAAGATGTTCTGCCCCAGAAGCGAAGTAGGATGGTGCCCATCCCATTGGGCAGCCCTGTGGAAAGGCAGCAGCCTGTGCCCAGACCACTAAGAAAGGGTGGAAGGAGCATGGCCCAGCCAGGGAAGAGATGCCCTAATCCAACTTGTGGGTTCAGGTGGCTCTATAACCAGGTTGCAGAAGCGTCGCCTGATATGGGGTGGTGGTGCGGTGGGCCCCAGGGCGTAGGGGCGGAAAGGCTCCGGGGAGGGGGGGGCGGGAGCCTCTTTAAGTTTCGGGTTTTTTTCTTTTTTCGCTTTTTTAAAAGGTTTTTAGGGGATTTTTAGCGCTAGTGGGGCTTCTAATAGTTTATGTATGCTTTGCGCAACTTATCTTGTGTATAGGACCCTCCCGCGACGATCTCCAGGGGCGCAGACGATCTTCCGGGGTGCAGATTGCTCCTCTGCTGCTCTACCGCCCCTGGCGCGAACTCTGTAAAGCGCCCAGGAGCGCTTTGCAGAGTTCACGCATGTGCAGAGCGGCGATGTTTCCAATCGATGTTCTGTGCATGCGTGAACTCTGCAAAGCACTCCTAGGCGCTTTAAAGAGTTCGTGCCAGGGGCGGCAGAGCAGCAGAGGAGCGATCTGCGCCCCGGAAGATTGTCTGCGCCCCTGGAGATTGTCGCGGGAGGATCACAGTACACAAGATAAGTTGCGCAAAGCATACATAAACTATTAGAAGCCCCGCTAGCGCTAAAAATCCCCTTTAAAAACAGCAAAAAAAACCCGAAACGTATTATGCAAATTAATTATGCTAATTAGTTTGGGGGCGTTGGGGTTTTCCACACCAGTAGCAGGGGTGTCTGGCTACCCCCCTGCCAGGTTGGGAGCAGTATTCACTGAGGAACCAGAGATACATGGTTCATGACAGAAATCAAAACATCCCTTCAAAAGTACCGTAAGTTGCATGAACATTTTCTGTCATTTATACCAGTGGTTCTCCAACTTTTTAGCACCAGGACCTACTTTTTAAAATGACACTCAGTCGGGACCCACCTAGCTTTATGAGACGCTCAAACATTTATCTCCTTATATTTAAACAAGCTTGCAAACTGCAGGAGCGCAACTGTTTGCAGGGTAATTAGCAGCTATCTTGCAAACTGTAGGAGCTCAGCTTTTTGAAGGGCAATTAGCAGCTATATGATTTTTGAATAGCCTCAGGGATTGTGGCAATTACTTATCTGATCTTTCCATCACCTGGGACCCACCAGAAATCAGGTCCCGACCCACCAAGTGGGTCCCGACCCACAGTTTGAGAAACACTGATTTATACAATCTGGAAATGATAAATAGGTTTTTAACTGTATTCTGCCGAGATGACATCATTCCCATTATAAACTTATATAACGGAAAAGGAACCATTCCATGCAATGAGCTCAGCAGAAAAGCCTCATCCTGTTTCCTGCCAACCTTCTTACCACCGCATGTATGTTTTGGATCTCTGAAAAACTGTGAACATTGCACACACTCAAAAATATATGGCAAGAGTGGAAAGAATTTATGTACGGTAGGCCTCTATTTTAAAACCAAATTTTAAAACCACGTTCCCCAAGCCAAAGCTTCATGGGACCTTAATGTGATTGTGGATCTTCTGTGTGAGCAGGGTCTTCCTCTTTACTTATGCAGCCACAAAACTGTCAATGGCACTGAAATGAATCAGGAAGTCTCTGATGACATGGAAGGTCCCTCTGTCTGCATTGGAACCCACTGTGGGCACTGGATGAGATAACAGTGCAATGTAGAGAATTGCTGAGGATTCCTGGAAAAACAACCGGGTTGACACCACATTAGTTAGCTGAATTTTAAAACAACCTAACAACTGATTCATGTGTAGCTAAAATCATATGATCTCCAACCAAATGCCCATATTAGAAGAGAATGATGCTCCAATCCACCACTCCCCTGCTCTTTGCCATACATCCTCTTCCATTCTGTCCCCCTCTTCCTTTTCCAATTCAAGGAGTGGGAGAAGTAGCAGCAGTGGAGGTGAGTGGGCAGATGGAGGGGGGCAACTCCAGCCAGTCTGCTGCCGGAGGTGACTGCCTCAGTTGCCTCATGGATAGGCCAGTCCTGTTCATACACCTTGGGATTACAAATTCCACATTCACCTTCGTGTGCGAGTGGAGGAAGTTTAAATTTCCAATCCTGGTTTAGAACAAACGGGTAGCCCAATCCTGCGTAAGATGCAACGGCCGGCCTAAACTGCAGCTGCTGCATCCTACGCAGGAGAGCCGGGGCAGACCTTGGGGGAAAAGGAAATTTGTCCCATTTCCCCAGTGTGGGCCCCAGTGGGCCTCCTTGGATGAGTGCCAGCTATTTTGCTGGTGCATGTCTAGGGAGGCCGTGTAAGACCGGCCAGGTCTAGGAAGGGGGTTAGGATATGGCGGAGCGTGCCGTTGATAATCCATCCCCCTGGTGTGGCCGGCCAATCACCCCCTCCCCCCCGCCACCCTGGCCGGTTCTTCCCATGCCCTCCCTCCGCCCGGCACAGCACTTAGCTACATCCAGGGCCAGTGGCGGAGTGGGCGGCGCAGGCCTCAGTGCCGACACTGCTTACTCCCAGGGTGCCATAAAAGTGCTTTATGGCACTTTTGTGACACCCTAGGCTGGTGGAGCACTCGCTCCGCCAGCCTTTATTTGCGCAGGATTGCGCTGTGAATTTGCTGTGATGTCCAAATCCATCAAATCCTGGTTTGTTCTGATGAGTTTGATAATACAATTTCTCATATTTGCAGTGTGCTTCACTTCAGCTGCGCTGTTTTAGTACAACCCATTTGTACAACCCAGTACAACTCCAGAGTCATAAGCTGCCAGCACTATGGCAGAGACTGATTTGTATTACCTTAAGCCATGCAATTTGCTGCTCTCATAATGAATTTCTCTTGACATTTTACAACTCCATCAGTAAAATGTATGCGCTATAAAGTGTGCTTTAAGCATGTCTGAGTGTAATGTGCAGCCATATATGCTTACAATAATCCAGAAGAACATCCACTTTACAGTGATTTATCTCATGTCTCAGGAATCTGGCAGAGAAACATTATCAAAATGTTTGCCATGCTGACAAGCACCATAAGAGATCATTGCTCTGTTCCGTCACTCAGCTTTAGGATGTATGAGAGAGGCAGGATCTCTGTGTCACAAGTTTCCAAAGAGTACATGTATCATCTTAACCGGCAGCTGTATGCGTTTAGCCCCGCAACATTACTGTCAGAGAATGAGATAGGGAGAGATTCTTATGACTAGCAGCCCAATACTATCCCCCATCACCATCACCAATGCAGCTGCGCCCAAAATTCCCACCCATGATTTGCCCCCCGTGCTGGCTTACCTGTTCTGGAACATGTCACTGGCTGTGGCAGTGGACTGCTACTGCTGCAAAAGGCGGTGGCTCCAAAATGGCCGCTGACCGTGCTGCACGCGCTGCCGTATGACCTCTTACGACTCTAAGTTGGGGGATAGGATTGAGCCGTAGGAATAGGATTGGACAGTTATCCCCCCCCCGATCTGGCGCATGCAGTGGAAGGTGAGAGCACCCCTCCCTCCTTGCCTACACAGCACTCTACATCCTTTCCGCCAGCCCCACGTAATGTCAGGCATTATGTCAGCTCACCTGTGAGCACCCAGTATGTGTTTACGGAATATGACCACTGATATGACCAAATATGACCCAAAAAGAAGACACTGAGCTTTCAAAGGTGGGGTGGGGGTGGGGGTTATTTTGATTGAAAAGAGCTGAAAATAAAATAAGATAGCACTGTCACAAACTGTTATTATGATATTTGCATTTGTGTGTAATCTTATGGAAATAACCAGAAATGCTGTATTTTATTTCTTTGGGATTGTCTCTTATAATTAGAACAATCATTATGGCTCTGGATAGCCACAGAATGGTTTCTTTTAGGTATCATATTTTCCCTATGAGAAAGAAGCAGTAAATGGCCTTGTGGTGTGCCAGTGGTCTCTTTGCATGTTCAGATGTTTCTTTAATTTTAGCAGTACAGTAATATTGTGGTTGTTTGGCGCGAAGGATGTTTCCACCCACTCATGGGCTCCCAGATGATGCTTCCGAATGGACACAATATTTCCCTGGGATTGTCAAAGGACAGGGTGGAAGCAGCTCTACATTGGTGTCAGGTCAGGCTGCTTCTTTGTACTTCCTTTGGTGATCAAGTGCCCTGCACTGCCATACAAAACAAAATTAAATGTGCTAAGGTCCTGTACATTTGATGAGAACCAAGTGATTTCCATGACACGGAAATTTGGGGAAGATCCACATTATTTATTAGAAACATTTTTATCGTGTGTTTTGGCCCAGAGACATCCAAGGCTGTTTATAGAATTATTTAAAAAAATGTTTTTGAAGTGGCAAATGAAGACACCAGCAAATACAGAAAAACAAGCAGACTGACATATGCGATCCTATGCATTTCTACTCAGAAGTAAGCAACATTCAGCTCAGTGCAATGTCTAGGTAATGGCACAATCCTATTCAATCGCTGCACCAGTGGAACACGGGTTCCGCCAGCGCATGCTGTCAGACAAGCACTGTAAAGCGTTTTGCGATAGCACAGATGACTGGCCAGAGCCTTCCCGCATGCACCGGCAGTGATTTGGAGGTCCACCAGAGCAAGTAAGCTCATACAGAAGACAGAACAGGGCTGGGGGGGGGGGGCTAAACGGGGTGGGGAGAGGACGGCAACAGGAGTGGAGGTGGGCAGATCGGGCTTGAGATGGGAACAGGATCAGTGGTCCCGGTGCACACTGTATCCTAACCCCCTTCCTGGGCCTGATCCACCAACACGGATCAATGCGGACTTGCACTAGCTACAGAGCTGGCGCAGGTCCGAGTTGACCCATTGTGCCTGCTTGGGTTTACCCTGGAGCAAGGGGATGTGTCCCCTTAATCCGAGGAGATCTCCAGTGTGCAACCCCACAGAACGCAGTGCAGAGCAGCCCATACTGCATCAATGTGTGGGTGTTTAGTTAGGATTGGGCTGCCCATCTGTGAGGATTGCAGCCTAAAAATACAAACTTATACACAATGAAATGCTTGTTGGAATAAATGAGTTTTTGCTATGTGCCAAAAGGTAAGGAGGGGAGGGAGGTGTGCCTTCCTTGGGAAGGCATTCCATCATTTAATTTTGTGAAATCTAAAATCAAGAGTTCCCATCAACTCTCTCAAACACATGCATGCATGGATGCATGCTTGCATGGATGCATGCATGGATGCACTCGCACACACACACATTCATCTTTGTGTAGCTGTGCTCCTTCTATATGAAGGGATGCTGGGAAAATAAATGAATTTGAAAATAACATAATTAAATTCTATGGAATTGGGAAGCTACACATGTACATGGGATAAACGGCAGCCATGTCACAGCCAGTCACCAGGAAAGGAGTTTATATTGTCATGACTGAACTAAAATGTCTCCTGGCCCTAATGGATCGCACTTAATATTTGGGTAGTAGTGGATGTTTGCCCATTTTGATGGTCGGCTGGGAGATTAGTATTCGCCAAGAAACCTCTTAATTGATGAGAATTTTCCCAGTCCTTGTTTTTGCTGCCCTCGTTTTCCTCCTTCAGGGTCTTGGGGAGGTCTTTCTCCTTCAGAGAGTGAGGCCAGCCAATCTTGGATCAAGCAGAGAGCTGGATATGGCAGCGCTGTGTAAACAGTTAGATTCAGCTAAGTGCTGACATGAGTAGAATAAACTGAACAAGGGCAATGAACTTTTGTGGATCTAACCACCATTGCAAAAGATCAGCAATGGTTTGTTAGAACAGTCGCTATTTAGAACGCTGAAAACCCTTTGAATAACACTTTGTGTCAGGGAGGAAAAGCTGCTGACCACCAAACCATAAACATTTAGCTTTTCAGTCGAACCAGGGAAGATCAGAGTGGGAATTTCAGCAGCTAAGCAAGTAACCTTCTCAGAAAGATACATTCTTCCCCATCACTTCCTTTATGAGATTTGTACTACAAATAAGGAATGTATTTTTCCCAGGCAATCTCGTAAATGTAAAAATAGCTCAGGTCTGGATGCTGTGCAGCAACAGTTCTTTCCCCCTTGCTTTAACTGGATTATAAAGTGTCCTGTGGTTGGAATTGTTGGCAACTCATGTCTCCCATATCTGCTGTCTTTAATACCTTCCAGTTTCATTTAATTGAATTAAAACATTGAGGGAACTGAGCATTATCATCTGGATATCCCTGTGAATTGGACTCTTGTGGCTATATGCATGTGTAGGTCTGTCAGAAACCTTTCGTTAATTAAGAGTGTTGTCCTATAATTAATTAATTAGTTAAACATCACCCACACTATATATTATGCTACTATGGTCTGTTGTTGATTTAGAATTTTATCTTCAAGGGGCTTAACAAGTCTTAATTGTGGGTAATTTATTTTTATTTCAATTTGTTTGCTGACTTTTGCCACGGGCCCTAAAACAGGTTAAAACATGCAAAGTCACATGTTAAAAATTACAATTACCATATATACTCATGTATAAGTCGAACTTGTGGCTGTCGGGCAAATTTTGAGCCAGAAATCATGAAATTTGCTATGACCTGTGGATGTCAAATGTAAAATTTAGGAGTTTATGAAATCCTTTGAATTAGAAATTGAACTAAGGAAGGGTGCAGATTGGCTGCAAACAAGGAGGCTGCAAACTGCTACTGGTCCTTGCCTTCTGTCCTTTCTTTCAGTTCTAGGGTAGAGTCACATGCTCACCTTTTCATTTTCTTCTCAAGCTTCTTTTGATCCATCCATTTTGACAGCTCCTGTGTTTCTAGCTGCCATTAGAACTCTGACACTTCCCAGACCTCTGTCAAACATGACTCAAACTGCATCATTAGAATTTAATGTCTGCCTTTTTAGTTGTTTTTCCTGTTCGGGCCATCACATTTATCCAATCAGTCTATGTATTGCCTCTGGCCTAATTACTACAGAAATATACACAAATTAACACTTCTTCACATCTGTTTTTTCTGTTTCTACACCCTTACAAATTTCTTTAGCAAGACTGTCTAAGCACACAAAAGCACTGTTTCCCTGTTGGGAACACTGTTCTTTTTCCTGTTTCTTTTTCTTTTGTAAAATTATGCAGTCATTTTGTTTGCATTTTACTTTAAGAGTGTACAAGCATTTGACAGTTGTAATGCAGACACAAAGCACCCCGTTAACCGTTCTATAAAATTATAGTGTCTTTAAAATGATCTAAAATATTCCTTCTGAAGAAATAAGTGCCAAAAATGTATGTGACTTGATGACTGCTGGAAAGCTGTCACAAACTACAGAAAGAACTGGATTCTTGTATTATGTATGCTAGTCAAACGAGAGAGTTTTGGGAACACACAGTTTGTTAAGGCAAGGACATACAACAATAAGATGAGCAGTTTTCAGGAGTGTTCCTGTACATGAAATTTTCAGAGCAGGTGATAGACATAAAAAAAAGATTCAAGAAAGGGTTCAGAATAGTTGTGCTTCTGCTTAACTCTTAAGCAACATACTTAATTTAAAAGGCTCCAGAAAATAGCTCCAGAATGCATTGCAATGCATTCTGGGGTGAACTTGGGAGAGGGGAAGGGGGAGTCATGCGACCTGGAAGAGGCTTCCAGAGCGCGATTTCAGTTTATATAAGGAAGAACACAAAGTGGTTTGCAGCAAAAAGGTAAGCAAACCGCTTTTTAACCTTCTCTTTTCTTTTTTTAAAAATATTTTAATGTTTGCCCCAGTATCCGCAGATTTCAGTATCTGCGGGGGTTCCAGGAATGGAACCCCCGTGAATACTGAGGGCCAACTATATACATATTTATTTGTATACATAATATTTATATATGCGAATAAATATTATATAAAAAGGTAAAGGTATCCCCTGACAATTAAGTCCAGTCGTGTCCGACTCTAGGGTGTGGTGCTCATCTCCATTTCAAAGCCGAAGAGCCAGCGTTGTCCGAAGACGCCTCCGTGGTCATGTGGCCGGCATGACTCTCCTTGCCGCAGCGCGTAGCATGCAGCTGGAACACGGAACGCTGTTTACCTTCCCGCAAGCGGTACCTATTTATCTACTCGCATTGACATGCGTTGGAACTGCTAGGTTGGCAGGAGCTGGCCAAGCAACGAGTGCTCACCCCGTCGCGGGAATTGAACTGCCGACCTTTCGATCGACAGCTTATGGTTCAGCGGTTTAACCCGCTGCACATACATAAGTGTGCACGCACGCGCACACACACACACACAACACATTGTAAAAAAAAAATGAATAAATTAATGTTTAACCAAAAGGAACAATATTCAGGGCGCAATCCCGATGAAGTTTAAAATGGTGGAGTGAGTGCTCTGCTGTTCCAAGCTGTCGCAAACATGCCATAAAGCACATTTGCGACAACTTTAGAGTAAGGGTGGCTGGCACAGAGGCCGGCCGCACTCACTCCGCCGCTGGATCGTCCCTGCGGCCACTGGAGAAAGTAAGGGATCCCTCGGCGGGCATGGGGGTGATCTGGGTGGCAAGGGAGGGGGGCCATGGGCCGAGCCAGCCCGGGGGGCAGGGATGGTGGCCACCATATCCCTGACTCGTTCCCAGGCCAGCGCGGCCTTTACACAGCCTCCTCGGACTTGCTAAATAGCTGTCAGATGTTCGGACAGAGCTAAATAGCTGGTGGAAATCCAAGGAGGCCCATTGGGGCCTCCCCGCATTACATCGGGGCAAGGGAACGAATGTCCCCTTCCCCCGAGTAGACCTCCAGGCCAATCCCGGAACGCGGATAGGATCCGGTGGGCAACCTGGGCCACCTGCCAGATACTTACACGGAATTGCACTGCCCGTTTCTGGATTTCTTCCAAGACCTTATAAGAAACTGCAGTTTATAGTTATGTGCCAATTTACTGCTGCAGACATTGGGGGTAAGGGATGGGGAAAGGAATCCAGAGCACATGCTATAGAGACGATAAAGAAAAGTGTTCTCCAAATATAGCACCAGTTACAATGAACAGTCCCTGGAGCACTTTGGCATATAAAATGTGCTCAAAGAACATCAAGCAGCATATAAGAAAAGGGCACACGGTAATTTACGAAAAGTGAGAAACTGCCTGACTGAAGATCTGTGATGCAAGTGAACTGAAACTGCAGGAGCAAAATCTGCCACCTAGCACGGAAACCTTCCAAAAGCAAGAAAGATGCAGGTGGCCATTTCAAGCGTCGCTTTTTGCCTCCGCTCTCCAAATAGCTGCATCAGGATTCCTAGTCTGTATTATTTAAAGGATGGGGTAGGGGAAGAAAATACTCCCATGTTCCACATGTCACAATGAATCTCTTCCAAGAATTTGGATTCCTCCGATTTCAGAGACTATCTTGCTGCCAAGAACAAAGGCAATAATAATTTGTCTCCCCAACACCACCATTAAATGACGGAACAGTAGGGCTTGATTTGACGCAGAGGCCACCAGGGCCTAATCCCTCCATGTACTTTGAACTTCACTCAGACCTGAATGGCCGCAGACAGGTTCTGACGTATCTAAGACAATTCCCAAGGTTCCGGGGGTGAGTGGGTGGGGCCGTGTTACACCGGTTTGCAAGGCGCGATGCAGCACCTTGCACCACTTACGGTGTCGCACCCCCTCCAGGAACGCCACTGTGTGCACAAACACACACACAGTTCAAAGAAACTGAAGCAGCTGTCAACAGAAACAAGAAGAATAAAAACATTTTTAGAAGTGAACAAAAATTAAAGGACAGATGGCAACGCAATCAGCAAAAAGGAGCATGAGTCCAATCGCAGCAGCACAAGGAGCCAGCAAAAAGCAGGACTAATCAGCAGTCAGTTTCCCTCAAAACTTCTCATATTGTAGCCAGGTGGTGGAAGACATTATTATAAAATATTGATATACTACTTCTGAACAAAAAAAGAAGAAGTTCACAACGTGGTTTGCATAGAAAAATACATTTTAAAATGATTTGACAAACAACAAAACACAGTTTGTCATCGTGAGAGTGAGCGTCGGACTTGCGCACCACTAGCCCTTCCCTTCTCCTCTTCACACACACACACACACACACACACACACACACACACACACACACACACACACACACACACACACAAGGGGAGAAGCTTCCCTTTTTGGTTCTGCAGTTCCCTGTGATGAATGAACAATGGAAACTGTGGTGATGTATTCAAAACTGAGAGTGGAATCGTTGTCCGGGGAAAAAAGCATCATTACAAACACCCTAAAAGCTAATGGGTACAAAGAACACCAAATTGAAAACTGCTGGAGGAGACAACTAGCAAAGAAACAACTGATAAGGAGACCTGGAGAAAAGGAACAGCAAACCCAGGAAACAGAAAAACCAGTCTGGTTGGCACTTCCATATGTGCATGGGGTTACAGAAAAAATAGCACACATCTTCAAACAATACAATATTAAGACCCGGTTCTCTCCCACTCTTAAGATCGAGCAACTACTGCGCAATCCAAAGGACAGAAGACCTCACCTATCCAACCCAGGAGTTTATGAGATCAGATGTGGAGATTGTGCCAGGACATACGTGGGTAATACGATGCGCCCGATTAGAACTCGCATCCTGGAACATCAGAGAGCCACTAGGCTAAATCAAGAAGACAAATCCGCTATTGCCTCACATGTGGCGCAGACTGGGCACACTATAGCCTTCCAGGAAACACGTTCCCTTTTCAATGAGGTTCACAACAGACGGAGACGGAATTTGGAAGCTATTGCCATCACACAGAGGAGAAAAATGAACCCCCTGAACCGTCAACAGGAACTGATTTTCGTGAATAAAATCTGGTACCCCTTCCTGAACAGAACACAAACACAAACAAGACGGAGACCCTCTGTGGACATTGTAGATATTGACAGCTCCGCTTCATAACCAACAGTTTGTTCCTAGAAAGCACAGCAATTTACCAACATGGTCATGGTTACTCTCAGCCACAAAAGTTCTAACAGCTCTGGTCTTCTTTAAATAAGTACAAAGGTTTGCCAATCAGCTGACAGTTTGGCTTCTACTTGGCAGTTACAGTTTAAATTCAGCTCTTCTTCTCCTTTGGGTATCGGAAACATTTGCTGGCTACGGCCAGTTTTGCCTGAGGAAACCCCTAGAGCGGGGAGAAACGTAGCAAGTAGACTGTGGACTTTTTATTTTTATTTTCCTGCCTGTTTGATAATCTTATGCGCCCTTCTTTCTCCAGTTGCTGGAGTCTTGCACCTAAAGAATTTCAACAGACCTTTGGTAAAAATAAAAAATTTTATTGGTCTCTTCAACAAAACTTTGACATGGCTTCTTTACCCATACCTCCGATATCGCTGCAATCTGACTATGGTTTATGATTGTCTGAACCCAGCCATTACATTTTTAGTGTGTTCAGTACATGCACACACAAAGGACATGTCAAGTCAAGCAGCCTTAGAGTGACTTTAGACAGCTGGTTCCCTGCCTTTGCAAGGAACTTCTGCAGCTACTGTCTTATAAGACTGTCTCATGTTCATCCTAGCTGTTTGAAGAGCTCCAGAACATTATGGGTGCCTCATCCACCATCCATTGCTGGCAAGCCAATACATTCTAAAAGTGCAATCCATCGTAAGGATCCGGCCACCTATCCCCGTTCCGGGCCACGCTGCTGCGGCCCGGAGGTCTACTCGGGGAAGGGGGCGTCCGTCCCCTTCCCTGTGTGTAAACCAGGGCCGGCCGATGGGCCTGCTCGGATTTCCGCCAGCTAATAGAAGTAAGAGGAGGCCGTGTAACAGCCCCCCGGACCGACGGGGACAGGGATATGGCGGAACAAAAGGTTAAGTGGCCCAGGAGATTCAGTTGGTATCCATTCATAAAATGTATGGCTTGTTTATATTTCAGAAGCTATTGCCCATGCACTCCCCAAATAAACATGTAAGACAGAGGCTTGGATTTAAGCTGGGCCACATTATTAATAATTACACAACTGCAGCAGGGAGAGTACTAACTCCTCCGCCCACATGTGGGCATCTACCATGGGGAAATGGGGAGCTCTAGCGTCGCTGCAGGGGGGGGGAGCTCTAAGTTCCGCCACGATCCAAGCCTCCGTTACACGGGTGAACGAAGTGGCCCCGCCCCCTCGCCTTTGGAACCATTCAAAGCGGTGGAAACAACGCACAGGGAGTCTCCTGTGTGTTGTTTTCACTGCCTTGAATGGTTCCGAAGGCGAGGGGGTGGGGCCGCTTCGTTCACCCGTGTAACGGAGGCTTGGATCGTGGCGGAACTTAGATCTCCGCCCCCCCCTGCAGCGACGCCAGTGATGGGGAGAGACTGTATATTCTCCAGATTAATGGGTGAAGCACCCTGGCTCCAAGCATCGATCTGTCTAAGGATGACTTGAACTTTTCACAGTCAACCTTGAAGGGTCGAGGCAGCTGGACTGTGCAGACTCCCCAGGCCCTTTGCTAATCCAAGCCAGAGGACTCGCCAGCCAACCTCAGTGATCCGGAAAACGTTTGACGATTGGTACTGGTTTACCCATTGACCTTGCTTACCTCAGGGTGCACACTAATTCTAATTATTCTAATTCCTATGCTCCGTGGCTAACATGACCCAAAAAGAGTTAAAAGAACAAACTACCAAAGGAGAAGCCTGCCCACTGAAGGCCAATCTGGTTAGCAGCAAAAAAAAATCCTACCCGGCTCCCTAAAAGGGCAATCAGCTGGTCTCAGACTGACCCATGGGCAGGGGTCAGAACTTGGGACAGGACTGAGGTGACCAGGAGGATTAATGCTGAACACCTGCAGTGTCCACCCCCCTTGCAGCAAAGCACCAATCAGGTCCTAGGATTTTCGCACCTCTGTATTGCGCAACGCGGGACAGAATGCATTGAGGCGATCTTGGGAGAGGGGAGGGGGAGTCGCACAACCTGGAAGAGGCTTCCGGAGTGCGATTTAAGCTTGTGTAAGCAAGAACACACAGCAGTTTGCATCTAAAAGGTAAGGAAACCAGTTTTTAACCAGTTTTTTTAGACATTTTACAGTGGATACAATCACTACGTTTTACAGTGGATACAGTGGATATTTACTGGATACAACCTTATCCAGGTTGAGACAAATCTGCGGATGCAGGATCCGCGGATAGTGGGGGTCCACTGTACTGCCTGTAATTTGCCAGGTTAAAGGTGACACCCCTGTTTATGTGTCAGAGCCTTTCAAATAGCAAAACGTGGGGGGGGGGGCTACTAAAATTGCTTCAGAGTAAGAAAGAAATCAATTATCTGAATCCATACCAGTTTGGAGATAAAAAATATATCTCCTGCTCTGCCAAACATGTGTTACTCCTCCTTTGAGTCAGCCATTTTTTGTCATATAATGCCATTTACCTCCTCAGACCATGTAAGGTCCTGTGTCCTTTGTGGTACTGATAATTACTTTTTGGGAAAAAAGACAACAATACACAGCACCTTATCTGTTCCTACAGGAAGGATTTCAAGATGATCACTATACCTCTTGCTATGTTTGAGACAAGTTCGTTCTCAAACTGTGTTCCAGGAAATTCTGCCTCAGTGAGAAGGCTAATAATGGCAGATGAGCTTCCCTGAAAGACAGCTTGCCAAACACTGCCAATCTTCCCTTGCAATACTCAGCCATAAAGGGGGGGATTCTTCTCTCTCTTTTTTAACTGAAAAAAGAACAAAGACACACACAACTACTAATTTCATTTGCAGTTTTAAAATTATATCATTTAAATTCAAAAAAGTCAGAGTCATATTCTGTTAGGTTAGTTGATGAAAGTACATTATAATGAAATAATGAAAGTTCATTATTAGTTGATGAAAGTTCATTACTCCAGACATTGATTGCAAAAATGCAATATGGGTGTGTGTGTGTGTGTGTGTGTTCTCAAATGAGGTCCAATGGGTCCAGCCAGTTCCTAGAGCAGTGGTTCCCAACCTTTTCAGCACTGGGACCCCCTTTTGTAGAATGACAATCTGTCGAGACCCCCCTAAGACCTAGGGCCAGAAGTGATGTCATTGTGCCGGCAGGACTGGAAATGATGTCAGTAAGCAGGAAGTGAAGTCATTGCTTTTAACGTATAAGAGTTCCACCATGGCAGACCTGTAAGACTCTCACAGTGGACAAAGTGGTGTAGAAAAAGCCCTCCATGAAGATCGTTTGGAAATCACTGGATTGGTATGGTATAAGTGGAAGAGGAGTACAGCGAACTTCAGTGGAATCAAGATTTTGCCCTGTATAAACAAAACAGAGATTGCAGTGCAATTGTCTGTTGTCATCCACTCTCCCCATTCCAAAGAGTATGGCAGGAAATGTTCCCAGTACTTTGTGACAAATACTGTTCATTTACATCATCATAATCTTAGCATGACTCCAATGAAGTCAATGGAGTTGGACTGGTGTCACTTCACATTAGCTGCACTGCAGACAATATTATCTTTCCTTTATACTTCACCTGTTGTAATCCTGCAGGCTCTTGAAAGTAATTATTTAGAGGACACTCGCAGACCGATCCTGTCCCCCACCATGTTATAGCATGCAGCCGCATCAACAAAGTTTGGTGGTTATTCAGAATTTCAGATTACACACATACACACATAAACGGGTCCAGTGCAGGGCTTGTTTTGCGAGATGAGATTAAAAGATTAGTGAACATTTACTGAAACTGGAGATACCATACACGAGCCAACCAGCTGAAATAAACAAGATTCAGTCTCAAGGGGTCATCAAGCCCATTGGTTGTCCCTGTGATACCCTGCCATCGCGGACTGGAGCTCAATTTTCTTCATTCCTCATAAGAGATTATCAGTGGAGCTGTTCATTTCTCCCCCCCCCCCCAGACATGTGCTATAGCCATATTTGCTGTGGTAGGACACACACTGCCCATGCTCGCTGGCACCCACATGTTGGATTTTAGTATAATGGAATCTCTTCACATATAGTTGTATGGTGAAAATCCCACATTTTTTCCTATTTTTTCTATGTTTGGATCATTTTCACCTCCACCCAGAGGGATGCTTCCCTGAGATCAGCAATCAGCACTATTGCAGAAAGGCTGCATGGTAGAGCTGAGGGATCATTTTTGTATTGCTTGTCTTAATCCTGGCTTCTCAGCCAGCCTTCCTGCAGGGATTACTATGTCGATGAAGCATCCAAGCACACCTGACCAAATCACTGGTCAGTAAGGATGCTCAGGTTGTCCTAAACCATCCAGTTGGATGGACTCATAACATCATCAACCCTAGGTAAAGATGCCTAGCTGTGTTGACATTGAAAACAGTTGCTGTTTTGCTATGCATCATGTGAGTGTTGGGACCAGAATCCTGGAATAAGGACAGTATTCAGTTAGCTGCACGGGGGAATTTGTTCCATTTGTGACTTGCATTTTTATCTACTCTGGTTGCGTTGCAGTAGAACCTTGAAAGATGAAAGAGAATAGGTTGTCAGTGATGTGCAGGGCACATATGCGCACTTCAAAATCATGGGAAAAGAATGAAATAGTCACAAGTTTGACTTCTTAGCCAATAGGACACTCTTGGGAAGAGCTCTGCTTTTTCATCTGGTTTAAGCAAACCCAATAATATTGCAGTCAAAGCAGATTTCTGGTTGTTAATCATGCCTCTTATTGCGGCTCTGTCTGTTTTTAACATAACATTTTGCTTTTGATTCAAAGCTAAGTTTGCCTTTAGCTACAACAGCACAAATAGCAACACAAGTGTGATCTGGCAGGGCAGAGGTGAAACAAGGGTGGAGCGAAGGCAAGTAGTTCTGCAAGACTCCATTACACTGGAGTCAGCGGCCCCTCCCCCTTGCTGTTGGAGCCATTCCAGCAGCAACAGGGGAGTGTCTTGCGTGTTGCCTTTGCTGCCAGAATGGCTCCAACAGCAAGGGGGAGGGGCCACTGACTCCAGTGTAACGGAGTCTTGCAGAACTACTTGCCTTCGCTCCACCCTTGTTACGCCTCTGTGGCAGGGCTAGCCAACTCTTTCCAGTTTGCCACGAAATGATACAAACACCTTACCACTTCTGAATGCAGATTAGATTGTAACACATCGACTCTCCCCACCCCTAGCCTAGCTATTTTATTTATGCATGTATACCTTTTTAACTTGCTCATTTCATACTTCTAAACTGCCTGCACACAGCAGCTACTGTTACAAGAATGCTAATTATAATTTATAAATGGTCTGGGACTAGGATACTTCAGGGTCTGCCTTCTTCCCAGGGGTGGCCCAGCCCTGAGATGGACTGAAATGGCCACTTTGAGCGATGGGTTGGGGGAGGCAACAAAATGGCAGGGGGGTGAACAGCAACCTGTGCCCTCCCACCAGCCACCTGAGGAAAGAGGGTATTGTTGGCGCAAGTCCGCATTGACTGGTGATGGTGGATCGGGCCTGGGTAGGGGGTTAGGATTTGGCAGGTGCTGTCACCACCAAACCTGCCCCCTTCCCGGCCCGATCCGCCCTCCTCCCCGCCCTCCTCACCTCCCCATTCTACTCACCCTATTCCATCCCTCCCCGCCTCCTCCCTCCTGATCCCTGTGCAGTCTTACTGCCAGCTGCGGGTATCATGTGTCCGTCATGACTCAGACCCGGCTGCTTGCTGCTTGCAGCAGCGACCAGTCTGCGCTTGCCAGCATTGTCACATTTGCAGCATATGTAAAGTTGCTGACACTGCTGGGACGCTCATTCTGGCAGCGTAAACAGCCCATAGCATTGGGCCATCGGCCTAAATTCCATTTAAATTAGTGGGACTAAAGCATTTACCTGGACTGAAATCTCATTGATGAATCACCCTCCCAGCTGCAAATTCTTTCCAAATTTGGTTTTAAAAGAAGAATCTGTGGCAGTTCTAAGCTTCAGTGTTAAATTTAGACTCAGGGAATTCAGAATGGAAGCAGAAGCCTAGTATAATAAGTGATAGGCCGAGTACTACCATATTGATGCCTGCAATTAAGGACAAGAGCTGAATCAACAGTGTATGAATTCTGAATTTCCTGGTGCTGGATTATGGTGGTGTCAAAAACAAATTTCTCTTTTGCTTTTGTGTGCAATTATTGCAGCAAACGTACTTTTGTAGACACAGACCATTTTTAAGCAACACTTATACAGAGTAGTCTTTCTACAGTCCTTTTTTTCTTTTTTCTTTTTTGGTCAGATGAAAGAAAAGAGGCCTCTTAATCAAGCCTGAGCTATTTGTGATATTCAGAGCAAGCAAACAAGGTCCGTACAGTTTACTTCTATGCTCAGCAGTTCCGGAACAGAAACCAAACAGCCATATCTGTTTAGACTGCACTCATTCTGCCTATCCTTTGTAGCAGTGCCAAACCTCTCCACATCACTGACCTGAGGCTTGCCGTTAAAAACAGAGCCCACTTCACTTTGTTTGTACGCCTTGAAAGCTGTTCGCAACATGGGATTCCAGCTCTGAAATTCTTTAAAGGGAAGGGGGAGAAATTATAGTCTATCAGTGAAAGCTGTCAGGGAAATGAATTCAAGGAAAGTATTTGTTTTGACTTCTCTGTGATTTGTTTGTTTCAGCATTACATTCCCCATCAGTAAGCCTTAAAAGGGGGGGGGGGAAGCTTAATGAAACAGTAATTTTCAAATACCAGTTCACCACCAGATGCTTTGCTTCTTGGGGTGTGCTGGCTTTTAAAAGATCAGTTTACTACAAAAGTAATGAAGGCTCAGACAAGAAGATGTCTTTGTTCTTAAGCCGAAATGCAAAACATAGAGTTGTGTTCAAATAAACCCTATGTTTTGGAACAGAAGGGTAAACGTGTGCACACATGCACGCACACACACACACACACACACACACACACACACACACACACACACACAGACACACACACACACTCTTTCTGGAATTGCGCCATAAGTCTACATAACTCTTCCTACACTCTATCTTAATAGTTTTTCCTCAGTGGCCAGGTGGTGAGGCCTCAGTGCCCGGCATCACTTTGAGGAGAGCCCATAGCTAAGTAGCCCTGCTTTGCATGCATGGGGGGGGGGGGGTGTCTCTGCTTCATCTCTGGTTAAAAGGATCTCAAATGGCAGATTTGGAAAAGACCCTTGCCTGAGGCCTTGCCTGAAGGCTATTGCCAGAGTAGACAATTTTGTGTAGGTGGACCAAGCCTCTTACTCAGCATAAAGCAGCTCCATAGCTTCAAAAGTTCTTTTGTCCTACCTCGTTACTAGCAACAGAAGCGGGGGAACATAAGAACATAAGAAGAGCCTTGCTGGATCAGGCCAAAGGCCCATCTAGTCCAGCTTCCTGTATCTCACAGTGGCCCCACCAGATGCCTCCGAGAGCACACAGTCAACAAGATAACCTGTTTCCTGCTGCCACTCCCTTGCACCTGGCACAGAGAAAACCTACTTCTAAAACCAGGAAGTTGCTTATGGTTTGTACCCTGTGATGGTCTTTTCCTCCATGAATCTATCCAAACCCCTTTTAAAGGCATCAAGGCCAGGTGCCATCACCTGGAAAAATATGAAAATGAAGCCAATGTAGGCAAATTTGTATCATTTCTGCAGACCATACTGCAACTTCACTTGCTTGACTGGCGTCTAGTACAAAATCCAAAGAAATGGTTAAACATTATATCTTACTTTTATATCTTAAGTATATCTTACTTTTAATTTTTATTGCATGCATCTGAATCTCTGTTGATACCACATGCATTCCTGCTCTCCTTCTTAAATTATGAGAGCAAGAGCTCACAAAAGCCATCCGTGAACTACTGGACGAGTTTTCCCAAATGTGTTCTGTAGCCAGTTACTTAAAGCCGGCTTTGTGTGACCGTTCAATCTTTTCTGTTTCTCATTTTGTCTGTCGGCAGGGTGATTCAGTATTCAACCTTTAAGGGGGGGGGGGAATCCATTTGGCTTTTTATGTCTTGGAAGTAAAGTGTCTGCTTTTCTTGTGACCTCTCAGAGACTGAAAGGAAGTGCACTAATGGAATATAAAGGGACATCCTATTTGTCGCTTTCCGCCACTAGGCAGAGAATACCCTCCTGCTTGCTAATTGGCCACATGGAATGTAGATAATGAATGAGACCTAGGACAGTATAGATCTCCAACCTTCGTCTATAGCAGACAACACAATGAAGTCTCTTCCGACAATTGGCTGACCCAGGTTGTACATAGCTCTGTTTTATGTCCCTCAGTTTTAAGGAAGGAAACTTTTTCAGCTCGCCTGTTTGCTGTTGGCCACCAAGTTCCATAATTGTTTATCCTTTTGTGTCAAACCTAGCCTGAAATCGCCTTTTCAGGATGAGCCCTCTGCCTTTGAACAATCTCTTCTCCACTCATACATACACCACCATGTCTTGTTTCTGAAATTTACAGTTGCATTTTGGTTTTTTTTAATGACCCCATATAAACCAGCTTGCCACATATTCTACCAGTCAATTGCACCTGGTGTATGATAAACGTCTCCTTACCACCGGGCAGGGTGATACAGATTTCTACCTGGGATGAATGAGCTCACTCACAGGAAATGTCACTGCCTGGACACAGGAAGGCATCTTACACTGATAGCACAAACCTATGCATGTCTGCTCAGAAGTAAGTTTCATTGTGTTCAATGGGGCTTACTCTCAAGACAGTGTTGCAGCCAGGGAGCACAATCCTGTGTAGGATATGGTGGCCGGCCTAAAGGGCTGGCCGCCATATCTTATTGAGTTCCCGGGCTGCCTCAGGGCAGCCTGGGAATAACTTGGGAGAAATAGACGATTGTCCCCTTCCTCCCCCCCGCCGTGTTAGCGGCGGTAGGCCCAATAGGCCAACTCACATGTGCGCGACCTCTAGAGCTCACGCACAGTAATGCCGACACGACTGGCATATCTGGGGCCTGGAGGGAGCATTGGATACCGGGAATCTCGGCCCCCGGTATCCCTCCAAGCCCCAGGTGGCCAATGGCCACCCTCCCTCGCTGCCCGGTCCACCCTCGCCCCGCCCCGACTGGCGTAGGACTTACCTGCTCCAGCCAGTGCAGGGCCGGGGAGACGGCGGGGCAAGCAGCGCCGGCTGCATGTGTCGCGTAAGTGCCTTACCCTCCACAGGATTGCGCCGTGAGTCAGATCCCTGTTTCCTCTATCTCAGTGTTGTCTCCACTGACTGGCAGTGGCTCTTCAGGATTTTTAGCCAGAGATCTTTCCCTGGAGATGAAAAGGATTGAATCTGGGAACTTCTGCAGGCAAAGCATCTGCTCTACCACCAAACTATAAAAGACATATTTTACTGATCACACAAGTGTACATGTGCACTGGAAAACCAGGCTAGGGCCAGCTGACTGCTTAGCTCAGCACTGGAGCCCAGAGGAAGCCTTGTTCCATCTGCCAGGGTGCTACTAGAGACTAGCTGCTGGCACTCCTGGTTCAAGACCACCATTCCAGCACCGTACAAGGACTGAACTACCTGAGCTGCCTTGTGCACAGCTACAGTAGTGTTGGCTTCTAGATACTCTTGTCAGCTACCAAAGAGCAGAGGATATCTATCCAAATATCTATCCACCTCCATCCATTTAGTAAAAACAAAAATCACCAAATACCAAGTACTTCATTTTAAATTTGTACAAAACTCTCTTCCCACTGAGAAGAAGATAGAAAGAATCATCCTTGAGTGATGCTAATCACATCACTTAATGATCTACTGGAAGGCGCGTCACTGAGTCAGTGATACATGCAGGATAGGAAATGAAAGGAAAATACAAATACAAATGGCATGGGAAAGTTGTTAAGTCCTATTGCGAGAAAGAATAAGATCAGATTAATTACAGACCTGAACAAAATTACCTCAGATCACAGTGTCTTGAGCTCTGCGTACTCTGAAGAGCACCTCCTCCCTTGCATTCCATCACAAGATCCAGGTTAGATGAATTACTTTTGAAACAAGATGGATGAGAATTTTCCATGTGCAGCTGTGGTGAGAAGCTATGATGATAACACACATATGGGAAGTGAGCACAAAGTTGCCGCTGTGTCCAGCACGACATGCTTCTGAGATTGAGAACTGGCTGGGGAAGAACACAGAGGCGTTGCTACGGTGGGGGCGGTACCTTACGTTTCGCACCGTGCTAATCCCCGCTAACTCTCCGGTACGAGGTGGCCCCGCCCCCTCGCTGTCGGAGCCATTCAGTGAGGCGAAGGCAATGGGCAGGAGACTCCCTGCCCGTTGCCTTCACCGCATGGAATGGCTGCGATGGCGAGGGGGTGGGGCCACTTTGTACCGGAGAGTTAGCGGGGATTAGCACGGTGTGAAACCTACAGTACCGCCCCCACCATAGCGATGCCTCTGGAAGAATATAACCAAAGCCCTGCTGAATCAAGCCAAAGGCCCATCTATTTCAGTATCCTCATTCCCACCAGTTGCCTCTGTGAAGCCCACAAGCAGGAGAGAAAGACATGCTTTTCTCTCACCATTGCTCCCCTGCAACTGGTATGCAGAGGCATACTGCTACTAATGTGGAGTTGGCACATAGCCATTATGATGCAGCCACTGATAGAGTTGTCGTCCTTGAATTTGTCTAATCAAAGGGAGGGAACAGGGCTCCATAAAAACCCTGTGGACCATGCATTTTATAGGGATGAATCATTCCCATGGCACTTTATTTTATTTTCAAATTAGCATTGCCTCTAGCTGTAGGTGAACATATTCTTTCATGTGAGTGACTTCATTAGTTATAATTTAATTTATCATATAAAGGCAAACAAATGTTATGATTTAGGGCCCAGTCCTAAGTGGGATTGGGTTGGTGCACGGAGGGGTTTACAACCACTGCAGCCTTGCTGCCGGAGGCCACTGCCCCTATCAGAGCCAGTAAGCCAGCAGTGGGGTGGAACATGGGCTGGAAGGGGAAAGAATGGGGGAGTGTCTGGGAAGGGAAAGGGGTGGAATGGTGGGTGGAACTGGGTGGATATCAGCGGCAGCAACTTTTGCCGATATCTTCATTCCAGTTTTCCTCTGTTTCCTCTCTCAAAGGTGCAGTAGCTGGCACAGATCCAAGGTGACCCATTGGCCCTTACCCAGGGCTCTCCTGGTCGTCCCCCCCCTGTTCTGCCCTCCGCTGCCCCTACTCTAGACTCACCGGCTCTGGCGGATATAGCTCCGTCCTCTCGCGCCGGCAGGGAGGCTCTGGTCTTCCTGCTGGCGCTTCCTGGAGGTACGCTGTACGCTGGAGGTACACTTTATGGCACGTTTGTGACAGCGCATGCAGGTGGAGCGTATGCTTTGCCCAAGTAAGGTAAGTATAGGATTGGGCCCAAAATCTCATAAACAATAAAAAAACCAGTAGTTTAACATACATAAAAATAAAGAACTCAAGTATTACTAACACTGAAGAAAGAAACAACATAGCCAGTGTGATTCTCTGTTCTCTTAAAATAAATCAGACACAGTAACATTCTAACATGTCATGTCAGGAAAAACCTCTGTGTTTAGTTATAACTATATTATATTTGATTCTGATCTGCATGGAACGTATAAAAGAGGAGCCAGTTTGTGTAAAAAGACTCACTTTTGCCTGCCACCTTGTTGTGTCTTTCACTTTCAACTGTTAATAACATTATTATTAACATTAACATTAAATTATTAAACTGCAGTTTGGTAATGAACACCAAGTCTAACCAAAGGGTGTCCAGAGTTGGCAGGTATTTAAAAGCTTTGGGAGAAGTATTTTCTGTCCTACTCCTCATCCCACACTTGCCCACCCATCCACTTCCAAAACTCACTGCAGTTGAAACCCCATGTATGGTCATGTTCCGGTTTTGCATAAAAATTCCACTTCACCTTCACATGTCTTGCCAAGGTCCAATATTAATATAAAACTATTTGCAAAATTTATGAAGACTGGAAACATTAATGGAAAGGGATATGAAGGGAATGTGACAACAAGACCAGCCTCTCTGTATCCTTTGACATTGTGAATATAAGGGTGAAAGGCAGACATAGATTTGAAGGGTGGATGAGTGGTTTGAACTAGGGGTAGCAATGAAGTTTGGAAATATGAGCTCATAATGATGAATGTACAAGTTTTGCATGCAGCCCCTCCTCCCCTGAACTGATTATGAGCGCCACTGGTTCCCCATTACCAGCTACTCTCTTCTCTTCCCACTTGCATTGTGGTGTCAGTGGTGATCAGGAAGTCTCATTCAGCTGGAGGCCTCTCTGCAAGGCCTCCATTCCTAGACTATGCCTCCCTCCCTGGAGATGTGAATGGCATGTCATTCCAGGTGCAAAGAGCCCTTGGGCATGCAGTTTCTAGGGTGCTGAAGTCCTTAGAATGGACATTGGGTGCCCTGGAAGGTATCTGTCCTATGGCACCTCCATCATTCAGAGAGTCAGGGAGGGAGAGAGGGGCCTCCATTGAGATCTCCCATCATGGATACCAACACTAGGGTGCCCATATCCAAAAAGGTACAGGGTGCCTATACCTTTAACCATTGGAATTGGGGCTGGTGCAGCTCATCATGGAAGGGTGCAATAAGCTACACCTGCCCAAATTCACTCTTCTTACAATGGTTAAAGGCATAGGCACCCTGTCCCTTTTTGGATATGGGCACCCTAACCAACACAAAGTAAGAGGTAAGTAGGAAGGGAAGAGGACAGTTTTCAGGGACTCTTGGGCTCAGAGATGATGCTGCGCCCCCACGTGGGAGGGGCCGCCGACGCTACGCCCCCACATGACACCGGGCGTGACATCACGCGGCCCCGACCACGCCCCCACGCCATTTCCAGGCCATTTCAGAGCCATTCGGCGCCAGGGAGGGCAGGAGAGCCCAACCTCCGCTCGGCGAAAGCGGCGGAGACAGCGATGGACGAACATCAAGTCCTACGCCCTGGGGCCCACCGCACCAACCCCAGCGACGCTTCTGCTTGGGCTCAAGAGTGACAGGGTCAAGTCAGTGCCCAAATTATGGGAGGAGAGGTGTCCTGGCCCCATCCCTGAGTTCAGTCTGACCCTGAGGAAGGGGGAGCAGTCAGGTCCGAAGAACCAGCCCTGGACCTTGCAGCCTGGGCCTGATCCCACCAGCCAAGAGACCCCTAAATCAAAGACATAGGTTCTAAATGAGAGCCTAGAATGGGAGACCCCAGACCTAGCACACCCAGAGTCAGAGTTCTTCACATATGCTGCCTCACCAACACCTGGAACCTCATGCTTCCCTGAGCCTGCAACGGCAAAGAGAAGTACGGTGGCAAGAAGGAGAAGTGCAAGACTCCAGACCAGGCAGCTGCCCCTTTAAAACCTCTCTGCTTCCAAATGAAGGCGGAGCTTGGGAGAGGTAGTCCAGCCCTGGAAGTATTTAAGACTTTATTCCTTTGGCCTTTGTCAGGGCAAGTTGCTCACTCAGAGCTCTCCAAGGTCCTGCCACGCCACGCCACGCCACGCCACGCCACGCCACGCCACGCCACGCCACGCCACGCCACGCCACGCCACGCCACGCCACGCCACGCCACGCCACGCCACGCCACGCCACGCCACGCCACACGCTTGGAGGAAAGATCCAAGTCAAAGGTTTGGGGATAGCTTAATGAAATCCACGAGCCTCATTCCCTGGCACTCCCTAAAACTAGCCAAATCATGACCCACCCACTCTTGTAGTCTATAAGCAGGAGCTTGAAGGGGTTAACACACAAGGCTTGAGCCCTCTCTGTAATTCAAGCACTGAATTGGGCTTGAAATATTCTGATTTTTTAAAAAAATGATTTGCTAAGCCCAAATCTACATTGACCTGAGGAGTCCTGAAGTGGTACAGTCCTAGAGGGCTGTACCACATGCTTTTTCTGAGTGCATAGAGTGACTGAACTGCTATTTCTGCTGTTTTCTTCTATTTGCCTTTCTAAAGTGAAAAATTCATGCAAGATTTTAAAGCGAAAGAAATGCAGAGAGAGAGAGAGAGAGAGAGAGAGAGAGAGAGAGAGAGAGAGAGAGAGAGATATTATTTGATAGGCTCCGGGTTCTTTTGTTTTAAAGCTCTGTTAGGAAGGAATTGAACAGCTCCTTGCCAGACTGTTTTAGACTCATTTTCATCCAGGTCACACCCATTCCTTTTGCTTGCCAAGACTGGTTGGGTTCCACTTGCTGCACTTGAAAACGTAACTGAAAATTAAGTTCTCGTCTGCGTTCTTTAGACTTTGCCACTAGATATTCTCAGCAGAAGGATGGAATTCAGATCTGGCACACCTTAACAGGGTGATATTTCAAAACCAGGATTTTCTGATGGCAGTTTGGATGGCAAATGGTCCAATCCTATGGGTGCCGACAACGTCTGCCATTGGAACAAGCATTCCGGCGGTGTAAGGCGCTTTCTGGCTGTCACAAAAGGCTACACGCTGGAGCTCGTGGCCTGGCTGCTGCCACAAGCAATGAGCACCCAGCTCCGCCTGCCAGCACCGAGTAGACCTGGTGGCTCAGCATGGGCTTACTCCATGTTCCCTTATCCCAAGGAGGCCTCCAGAGGCCACAACTCCCTCGCAGGATACAGCAGGCATCACGTTGTTGCTGCAGCATTGCTGCGCGGGGAGCTAGGTAGAATTGGACTGAAAATAGTTTACAATCTGACCAGGGCAGCCCAAGACCTCCTGACACCTGTGGCAGTAGCTAGCCAAATGCTGCCCCCCCTTACCCCATGATGTGCCAGCCTCTGCTTCTCCCCCCCTCCCCCCATCACATTTCCTCTTCCTCTCCCTTTTCCAAACCAGAGAGTAGAAGGAGAAGGAGGAGTAGTGGAGTTAAGTAGGTGGCCATAGCCGCAGTAGTGTAGCTAGAGGGAGGGCAGCATGGTAAGTTCTGCATGGCGCTACACAGCGGTACAAAGTGTCCCCCTCCCACTCACCATTGGAGCTGCGAAGGCAGCCACTTTGCACCGCCATGTCGTGCCGTGAAGCACTTACCGCGCCACCCCCTCTAGCTATGCTGCTGCATTGCCATGCCCCATAGGCACACTCCATTAAGACTACTAGAACAACAAAAACCAACTTTAAATTTCTTTAAGAGTCTTTTCTTCTCCTGCCCCTTATTTCTACTTTGACTCTTAATATACTTCATTTAAAGCCTAGCTCATTTCATCCCAAACGCTTGGTTGCACGAGTCATAAAACAAATGGATAAAAATTGAAAAATGGAATTAGAAATATTCCAAATAAATATAAAACGTATTTTAGAGCGCTAGCCTCTGCATGTTTACTCAGAATTAAGTCGCATTGTGTTCAGTAGAATGTATTCCTAGTAAATTTGCATAGGATTATAGCTTTAATGTAATATGAGCTACATACTGTCTCTCAGGTAGCCCTTAGGAAAGATGATGGTCTAGTAGTCATTAACAGATGCCCCTAAGGAAATTTCTCAGTTTGCCTCTTGCTGAGCCTGGTGGTTCTTCTTGACTGAGGTCCTTTGAAAAATGTTTCAAAGGCAGCACCTGAGTGTTCCTGCTGATGACATCACTGCTTCTGCTACAGGAGACGTCCCGGAGCTCCACTTTCCCCCATTCTCCTTCAACTGTACCCTTGATCACCATCATTTTTTTCTCTCAGAAGGTTGGGATTGTTGCCCAGTTGTGAAGGCAACTTCACAAGACACTTCCCTGTCTTCCAGCACTGTGAAACAAAACAGTGGGCTCAATCCTAACTAAATGCTTCCACAAGGTGTAGTGGTGCCAGCACAGGGTCCTCTGCATTCTGCAAGCAGTTGTAGATCATCCACAGCAGAGAGTTAAGTAAAACATGTCTTTACTTACCATACTCCACATGGTGGGTCTACTCAGCTCTGTACCAGCTATTTTGCTGACGCCAGTCTGAGCAGACCTGAGGGATCTTGTCGAGGGTGAAATGGTGGTCAGGATATCAGTAGAGAAGGCTCTGCCGATACCTGCCCACCATGCACCCACCACACACCCCTTGGCCCCAACCCTAGCTCTACAACAAGAAGGGAGTCAACCCCTGGAGACTGTAATAGGAACCAGTAGCGTCACTAGGACGCGCGTCACCCTGGGGTAGGGGGCGCGCGTCACCCTAGTGACGCTACCGTTAGAGCGGCGCGGGGGGGACCCAGCTCCCCCCCCACGTCGCCCTCTGGACGCTCCGAGGCTGGCCCGGGAGCCGGCCTCGGAGCGTCCGACCCCATCGGCGCTCCAGGGCCTTCTGAAAGAAGGCCCAGGCAGCGCGTCCATCCGGGTATTTCCCGGATTTTCGCGCATGCGCAGACCCGTTTTGAGGGCAAAAAGCCCTCAAAACGGGTCTGCGCATGCGCGAAAATCCACGCATGTACCAGCGCAAAAAGCCCTCAAAACGGGTCTGCGCATGCGCGAAAATCCGGGAAATACCCGGATGGACGCGCTGCCTGGGCCTTCTTTCAGAAGGCCCTGGAGCGCCGACGGGGTCGGATGCTCCGAGGCTGGCTCCCGGGCCGGCCTCGGAGCGTCCGAAGGGTGTCGCACGTCACGGAGGTGGCGCGCGCGGGGTGCGCGCGTCACCCCGTGGCACGCGTCACCCAGGGGCGCCCCGCCATCCCCGCCACGCTCCAGCAACGCCCCTGATAGGAACCCTGGCTTCGGAATAAACTGAGCAGCAAGCCTGAGTGATGTGCAAATATCTCCTCCCCAACCACAAAATGTCATTCCCGAGTCCCAATGATGTGGACCTTCCCCGCTGGGGAAGGCAGAGGGAGGCAGGGCAGTCACCCTAGTATAAAGAAGATACGACAATACTGATATGAGCTGCTGTTGCGGCTCCAGAGAAACAGGAAGGAGTGTGGCAGGGAGCCAGAATATAAACCCCCTAGCTCCGCCCACACTCCTTTAGATGATTCAAGGGGGTGGTACCGCCTCCCCCCCCCCATGTGCTTCAGGAGTGGCATACCAAAACCTGAGCCCTGTGCTAAAGGCATGGCTCGGAATTATAATGCATGTTTGGTGCATTGCTGGTCTCCAACATTGTTTTTCATGGAAAGATCAGAAATATAAAAATAACCTTCCTAGGTTGTACTTGGTTTATAGCCGGATGTTTTTACCATTCAAAAAGTCTCTGTAGGACAACACACACACACACTTTATTCATCCACATGTGCTTTATCTTTCTAGAATTATAGATTGTAATGCTTGTCTTAATAAACAGTTTGTTTTTGCAGTTATACCTTTGCATCAATATGCAAATATTTCTGTCCTCTGACTTTGGGGGGAGTAGGTTCCCTAGAACTGAACCCAAAAATATAACAGAAATATGGGGCTTTAGCTCCACGTTCCACACATTGGTGCATTGGCAATGAATGAATGATAAATGCTGCTAATTAGGAGCTGTTAACTGATAAGCAACTTGCAGTAAAGATAACGGAAATGGAATGTTGCCGAGTATTCTTTACATCCTAACGTTTTGCACTCTTTCATGTGAACCTCAACTTTTTAAACAACTTCCCTTTCCTAAGTATATGTCCATATTTTCCAGATGTTAAACGTTTTATGGTACTAAGTCCCAGTTTAGCAATTTTTTATTAAACGGTGAAGCTTATTAAAGAAAAAAGAAGGAAAGATCTGTGCTGGGATTCTTGCATCTTGCCAAAGAAAAGAGAATATTGGATAACAAAGAAATATCCTGGTAATATGTTTGGGGAATATATCGGAGGTTTTGGGTTGCTTTTTGGTATATGGCTGAGCTGCACTGTGATGCAAAGGGGATTTTTGCGTGATCCAGCACTGTCATGTCGCTGCTGCTACTACTTGGGTCATCACAGCAATTCTTTTTTGAGCAACTGTGATCACTGAAACTCCTTAGAGACCTTTCGGCGGGGCCTCAAGACATTTTTATTTAGATCAGCATTTGATGTCTGACATGGTGGGCTGGCTTTTTAACAAATCGCTTTTAACAAATGTAAATGTGGATGACCCACTGGGGCTCTTTGTTTTAATTGTTTTAATTGCTTTTAATTATTTTAATTCTTGATTTTAAATGTATTCATGTATTTTAATGTTTTTGTTGTAAGCCGCCTTGGTTGCCCTGGTGGGAGAAAGGCGGGGTAAAAATTCTATAAATAAAATAAAATAAATAGCAGCCACATCTACAGCACCTGCATGAATGTGCTGGTTCACAGTGCTTCAGAATTCTAGAGTTGACATTGAAATTTCATACAAAGTGAAATTCAGAGCAAAGTTCAGGGTCCTCTCAAGGGTCCTGACAATGTTCAAGGAAAGCCAAACATGTTTTCTATAAAAACTGCGACATTTCACAAAAAAGTGACATTTCCGGGGGGGGGGGGTGTTGCACATCTCAGGTGGTGATGTCGCACAGTGTTGAGAGACTCCTGTGGGAGTTGCCATCAAGCATGAGCTGACATTTACTTATGTCACGGCCTAGTCCTATCCTTCCACCCCTTCCACTGGTGCAGCCGTGCCAAAACAGGCATGCTGTATCCAGCAGAGGGAGGGGGGAGTGGATCGAGAGGCTTCGGAGGTGAAAGGGGATTCAAATCTCCTTACACCTTCGTAAGCCTATGGGTCTCGTTGGACCTGCACTAGTGATTTCGGTTGTGTACGTTGAAGGAGAGAAAGGGGATGAGAAGCTGCAGAAAAGAGGGATAGGATCTGGCATGTGCCATTGCCACTGGATCCATCCCCTCCCGCAGCATCCCCGCCTCCGTTATGCCCCCCTCCCTGCCCGGTTTCTCCCCCTCCCTGCCCCCATTCCACCCTCTACCCACCTCTCCTACCTTCTCTGCTATTTTTCTTTGATTGGCAAGTGACTGGGGATCCACTGGCGTGGGCGGGAAGTCTCCAGCCTTCCCGCCAGCACCCTGACAGTGCACTATTCAGCGCACTGCCAGAACACCTTTTACGGCTTGTGTTTCGCTCGTGTTCTGCTGTTGCCTGGCCCCGATAAGTTTGGTCCGCAATACTATTATTTATATTAATGTTGATGCACTTAACGCGTGCAGTAGTGCAAGCTGTCTAGCCAGATTTTTAAACATCAACAGTGCAGCTGTAGCATTCCCCTGCAAGACTTCAAGCCCAATCCTATGCTTGTCTACTCAGAAGTAAGACTCAATCATTATTATCAATGGGGCTTACTCCCAGTTAAGTGCAGATAGGATTGCACTGCAGCCTTCCTCTCATGGTCAGGATAGCACATTGTTAGCACTAGAAAAGGGCCTGCACTGCAGGAACATTGTGCAAAGGCAGAAATTCAGTAGGAGATGTTGTGACTGTTCATATGATATGAGAATTGTATTTCAGGCCAGGAAGCCTTTCATTCTGATGGGCCACACAGCAGAGTTATTTGCTAAACAGTCTGAGGGTGAGGTCCATAAGGAACCTATTGAAATGGATTAAAAGCCAATTTAAGGAGTGTGTGGATTGTTATAAAAGCAGATTGTCCTATACTGACGAACCACAATGCTTTACTTAAAACACATACACAAAGAAAGAATATACTGTAATAGCAAACCCTTGAGTATGAGAATCAATGTGGTGTGGGAGATTACTTTTGGAGGAGTCAGGGCATTGTGACTTGAAAAAAAGAATCACTCCCTAATGTGTCTGTACATATGTGAGTGGGAGGATGAAGAACCCCTCTGACTGGTTTCCTCATTTTTATTAAATACAGCTTGTCCTGATGAGAATACAGCACATGACTGACAAGTGTTTGATAATCGTCATAGTGCTGGCCTGCCAGGAAATTGAATTAGTCATCGCGCATTTGAAATGTACCCAGCATTTAATTTCTTTTCTGCTATTATCCTCAATAAGGATTCAGAGGCAGAAAGGCAGTCATTTAGCTGTGAAACTGTAGTAAACCCGCGGCTCACATGGCTGCATTGCTTAGGCAGAGCTATAATCCCTAATACCCTTCTATAACAGGCAAAACATGATCCTGAAAGCACATGTTGGTGTTTCCTCAGTGTATTAAATATTGATAAAATGTGAACCTGAATTTGGAAAGTTGCATTGCTTTTTCAGTTCAAGGTTGAGGGCATGAGGCATGAGCACCATATTTTTGCTCCTATAGAAAGTGTACAGAATAATAAAATTGGATAATGTCCACTGCCTTTACCCTCAAGGTCACAGACAGACACACACACACACACCCCAGAGCTCTTGAGGGGGACAAAATTTAAATGGACTGTCATCTAGTTAGGAATTGCCAATCCTCAGAAGAAGGTTTGAATAATGTCCTACAGTGCAGTCCTATTCAACTTGCACCACCGGTGTAACCAGTGGGGAAGGGCAGGGCGGTAGGCTTTGGAGGGGAGGGGAGATTTAAATCCCCTTTGAACCCCCCTTTGGAGGGGATTTGAATCCCCTTTCCATTCTGGGGTCCCCCGTTCTCACTGCACCACTGGTTACACCGGTGGTGTAAGTTGGATAGGATTGCGCTGTTAATGACATAACAAGGCTCTTGTTTTCTCTTATTCTTACCAGGGTGTTTTTGGAAAGTAGCAACCATTTTTGACATACTGTGCAGGCTGCCATTTTGAAACATCCTCATAATTTTTTTGCGGGCTAGACTGACTATTCCAATCTCCTCAGCAGCTTCCAATTAGAGCAACTTCACATTATCTTTTTTGCTCAATTGTTTCTGCACAATTGCTCCCACTTCTGTCATCAAAGTGTCCCATGATAAGAGAAATACCAGTATAGGGACCATCACGCCTCCTAAATAATGCAAATTTAGTAAATGTCTATGATCTAATATAGTGGTTTTCAAACTGTGTTCCAGGTAAACCCTAGAGTTCTACTCAGAAGCTCACTGGGTGTTCCTTAATGAGCTCAGTCAAAGTGGGAAAGCATTGCTGAAAAACGGCTTGCCTGCCATGTGTAGTCACGGCCCGGGGAGTGTTGGTTTTAGGATGTGCAGCTTAGTAGTTCACGCAGGGAGACAGAACTTAGTGTGCACCTAGAAAGCTTTGCAGAATCTTTTGCAATATGTAGGGATGGATTGTTTGACAGAGAAACTGAGGTCCTAGTCAGATATGTCTTAAATCTTGCAACTAGGTAAGATGGTGGAGGTCATTTTAGGAGTAAATAGCAAGTGGGGGGACTCCTGAAACAAGGTACAACTATCGCAGGGAGAGGGTTTTAGCAATTTTGAGTTCAATTGCGCATATGCACAGCTCATGTGCATGCACACACACACACACACACACACACACACACACACACACACACACACACACACACACACACACACACCCTGTGCACTACTTTTAAATGGCGCAGGGGGGAAGCTTCCATTGAAAGCCAATGGAAGGTTCTTTTTCTATTTAAAAAATAGCACACTGGAGAGTGTATGATCAGGCTCAAAAATCTAAAGTCCCCGCTCCCCATTGCTTTGTTTTTTGCTTTGTTTCTTGACCCTTCTACTTGCTATTCACTTGTACACCACCACCTCCCATCTGGCCTAAGCTAAGCACATTTCTGACTAGGCTATATGGTGCAAAGCCAGGGCTCCCTGAGGTACACAGCTTGAAACTCACAGCTCTAGTTGTATGGGAAACCTGGAAGATTAGCAATCAGTAATATTTCTGGGGAGTCCACACTTGCCTAAATGATGGATGAACCCGTCTCACTTCAGAAGTGGACTTGGCAAACCGAGTGATCTTCCAAAATATCAGAAAACAGCTTGTTGTTTTCTGCGCCCAGTTCCAAAATTCAACCCTGTTGTGTTCTTGAAGATATACTTGGGAGTATGACAGGATCATCTGAGGGCTACCCCCTGCAAGGTCCTGTAAGCCTGCCCTAGTCTAGCCTTGTTCCTGAATGCTGGTTTTCTATGAGCAAAGAGATGTTGATTTCAAGAGTTGGCAATCCCATCTGTGAACCTCCCTGAAATAGTCCAGCTTGGTAGTCTTAACACCTAACCGTGCTCAAGTTCATTTTTTCCCAGTCCAGCTGAACCTTTAATTTATCTTGATGTAACACACTGAAATTCGTGAGTATACTTTATGATAGCAATTTCTAATCCCATGACAGATTACGCTACTTTCTGACAAAGATCAAAGATCCCTGCTGTTGTAATGCAGGTCCGTTCACAGGAACAAGAAGTAATTCTCTATCAGACATTCTCACATAGCGGTGGTTTGCCAGGGAACATCACACTGTATTAGCAGGATAGTCTTTCACTGCTATGGAGAAGGCATTGCTTTCTGGTGTAAAATCAGTTTTTCAATTCACTTATAAACTAGCTCATAATTCACTTCCAGCCGTAGGTGCATTTACTAAGTCCAGTGTTTGATGCGCAGAGGTTGACCAATTTACAGTCGTGCCAACAGACATGGTTTTTAATGGTTAACATCTCCTTTAGCTCCTTTTTGCCATCTATTTTAAAACTTGTCTAGGTGGATCTGTGATATCAAAGTGTATACACAGTGTCATTTTTCCCCGTCACCTCATGTTGAATATGTTAGTGCCTCCTAGTTGAGTAAAATATTCACTGTGTGGGCCAAGACATTATTTACTGCACTGATTATCTCACAGTCTCGGTCTCAAGGTGACTTACAGGGTAAATTAAAAGTGACATACAGTAAAACCGTATACAGCAATTAAAAAATCAGCATTAGGGTAAAAAATGATACCACACAGAATCCAGCGCAGACAACATTGGCACCCAAACGTTTGTGTAAACAGTAAGTGTTTTGCCGCTTGCAGAAAGGGGAGCAGGGACTAGGCCAGGTGGGCCTCCCTCCCTCAGGACTTGGAGGGGTTTCCATGGTGACAGGGATGGCATGACAGAAAAGGCCCCATCTCTTGTGCCCATCCACCTCACTGCAGAATGTTGGTGAGCACAGAGCAGGGCTTCTGCCAGGCCTGTACAAAGGTCTGAGAGAGGCTGCAACTGGGGAATCCAGTTTTGGCATGATGAGCAAGCAGGCATGGCGTGAAGAGTCAGATGCACGAAACATGGCCAAGGATAGGCTAAGGTTGGGTATAGAGTTGCCACCTAGCACTCTTGTATAGCTTTTATATTTATTTGGGATATTTTTAAATCTTGTGTTCAATTTTGATAAATTTGTTTTAAAACGATTGCAACTCACTCCAAGGGCTTGGGATAGCATGAACTAGATCTTTTACTGCCCCATCCTATTAAAAAAAAAACCTGCCAATGCAGCTACACCACCAAAGCATGCACTGCATCCTATGGGGAGGGGGGCAGTCCTGGAGGTCTCCTCTAGGTAACATGTGTGCCCTTGCCTGGGGGTAAGCCTCTGATGCTGCAATGCATCTACTCGGACCTGTGCCAGCAATTTCGCTCATTCAACATTCAGCAGCTATGTGCATAGACACCACATGGACATTTGGTTCCTACATCTAGTGTCTTCTCATGATCCCTTCCATGTTGATAACCCACATGAAATTGTGTAGGGATGTCCAAGAACCCGAACTGGCCAGTGCATAAAAAATAATATACTATAATATACTTCATTTGTATTCTGCATATAGATCAATTTGAATTGGAAGACCTTAATAGGAATGTAAAAATAAATATCTACTCTTCTACAATATTCACAGCCCCTCCCCCCCCGCTGATGCAGTGATGCCAAAATGACAACTGCTGCATCCTGGGGGGGGGGGGGCAGTTGTGAAGATCTCCTCCAAGTACTTGGGGGTAAGCCTTCATGGTGTGGGAGGGTCTACCTGGACCTGCAACAGCTAAATAGCTGGTGCAGGTCCGCATGGTCCTGCGCTGCGGGATCGGGTTTGTGAAGGGGGATAGGATACAGTATGCACCAGCATCACTGACCCCACCCCTCCCGGACCTGATCCACCCATCCCCGCCCCTGTTGCCGCCTCCCCTAGCTCCTCCCACCATCCTGCCACCCCCTCCTGCCTCCCCCACCATCTTACCTGCTCTAGCATGCGGGAGAGCAGACAACAATGCGGGCGGTAGGCACCAGTGTTCAGAATGCCTTTTACAACTGGCGCTGACTACGGTAGTCATTGCCAGCACAGCCTCTGGAGCATCAATGGCCAGTAAATATAGGATTGGACACTTAGTCTGTTTCAAGGGACTAAGTTTATTTCTAAAGATTGGTTCTTGATTATTTTAAAAGCAGTAATCAAACCTAATTTTAATTGAACAATACAGTAAACAGTTGGACTTTTGGTAAAGGTAAACATACATCTATGACCGTGAAGATAGTAAAACGCAACAAGGATGAATTTTGAATGGAAAAACAGATGGTTGGGAAGAGATCAAGTTTCCTTCACCCCATGCCTCCTAAGGCTGCCTTTAATTTTTGTTTCAAACAAAATCAGGTTTTGTTGTTACACATATTTGTGTGCAACATGTAATTTGCCCCTCAGTGGCATCTGATGCAATGATATCAACATTCCATAGGACGTCTGTCGATGGTATTCAAGCAAAGTCGACTGACGCACTCCTATAGTTATGTGTCGGAAGGACCAGTCCAAGCATTTGATCATCCAAACATGAAAACAAAGTCATACCATCATTTCCCATTGGGACAAAACTGTAATTGTGAGGCCATAGCTGGCTATGGAAACCTCTATGTGCAATTCTGGTTCAGGCTACAAGAATTAATTCCACAGAAGGAGTAAAACCATAGAAACTATGGCCTTTCTGGGCCAGCTTTTCTCATGTAGATATTCTTTCCTTATTATGTTTTAGGTCGTACTGGTCAGTGGACATCTGGACAGCTGGGATGTGGGCCAGGGAGCCATGGATGACGGTGGTGGAGCATTTATATCATGGGAAGCATTATCTCTCATTAAGGATCTTGGTAAATATTTACCTTTAAAATGATCTAACTGGTAAAGAATTGCAAGGCTAGAGCAGCTATGTTATCAAATTCTTGGCTATTTGCAATGCAATTATTTCTGAGAATTTCCCTCTAATAGTGACTGTTTCTTTAGAAACCTCGTAGTGCTGTTATTTTATAAACATTACACTTTCACATTTTTTCTGATCTGTGATTTAACCGTAGCCAAAGGTTCTTCTCTGTGTTTTGTATGTTTAAATAAGGAGACAGCAATACTGTCACATTTTTCCTGCAATGAAAACATCATCCAAGCAAAATCACACACATCTGTGATCCCTATTCTGGGGCTTCAATGTGGGGGTCCATGGTCAGTCATAACTTCATCCATTTGACTAAGGTAAGAAGGGCAGCATAAATATCATTTTCAAATAATAAAAAAATGAAATAATTATGTAGGACAAGACATACTAGTTACTGCCCTACATATCTGTTTTATTTTTTATTATTTGAAAAGATGTTTATGTTGCCTTTCTTACCTTAGGGAACCCAGGGCAGTTCACAAAAGAAACAATAATCATAAAAACACAGCTCAAACCGTAGAACTACAATAAAACAATGTAAGTTATAAACAAATAGGCAAACTATTCACAGAATGTGTCAACCAACTACTACAGCACTTCAAGCAGTGGTATGAGTACCACAGAATAGAATTCACAGCATAGAAAATGGTTCTTCGCCATGTAAGATGTTTCAACATGTATGTGTGAAGCACTGCCACAAGGACCAGGCAGCACTGCAGTAGCATCACTACGGGGGTGCGACCGGTGCAGATCACTCCAGGCACAATGCTTCCCCCCCCCCCCGCAATCACTGCCCAAGTCTTCTGTTAGCCGCTGGATGGGCCCTCCCGCCTGTCCTTGCTGTCGTTTGGCTCAAAATAGTGGCAAGTGGCGGGTGACGCAATGACGTGATGACGTCATCATGTCACCATCACCCTACTTCTGGGTCGCTGTGCTCTGCGCCTGCACACTAGGCACCATTGACCTTGGCACTGCCACTGCAGAACTGCTCTGCCTGGCCCACCCCAATGGAAGTGGAGATGGTTGTGTGGTTGTAAGTTGCAGTTGTGTGGCAGCCCACATCTGGCCTTTCCAAAGAGGTGCAGTTTGGGAAAGGAGGATGCAGAATTAAGGAGAGACCAGGAAGCAACAATAATTCCACACCCTGGAGGTAAGGTATGAATAGAGCTAGGGAGAGTATTGGGAGAAGAGGAGCCAAGTGACAGTTGATATTACTATTGATATACTTTTGCCTTATTTTCAACTATTGTTCCATGTCTTGTGGCTCCAGAATGATGAAAAAGGAACAGAACAGACTACAACAAAATCCAAAAAAAGTCACGTCTTGCACTTGATTTGTTTTGGAAAAGAAAGAGAGAGAGACTCAAGGCCAAAGGATGCGCCTTTTTTATACTACTAACCTTAAATCGGTGGTCATGAAGATACTATGCTACTGTAAATTAAACATGGAACCCGGGGGCTCAGATGTTTGTTCAGCTTATGCCTCAAGGGAAACAAGGTTGCAATTTCAGGCTAGTCCATAGCTGACTTTTCCTTACTGTAAAAGGATTCAATGTCTGAAAGTCTTTAAAGTTGTTATAGCTCATTTGAAGGGGCTAGGAATTTCTTTCCCTCTCCAAAAATGGGTCACAGTTTATACAAAGGTTACTGATGAATACAATCAGCTTTTATTAATATAATATAGCAATTTATAACTTCAGATTCAGATTCAGAACCTTTATTGGCATAATTAACAACGTACATAACATACAACATAAACATATAACAAGTACATAACAACAGTAACCATAAATAGGGGTGAAGAGTCCTAAACCTAGCATACACTACCCATATGACTCGCACTACGCCTCTTTACAATCTAGCAATTTATAACAAAAGGCCAGCATTTTGATATTATTATTAATATTTATATAGCACTTTTCAACAACAATGTTCACAAAGCGGTTACATAGCTAAAGAAAGAAATGATTCCCTGTCCCAAAGGGGTTATGATATAAAAAGAGGCAGAAGAAACACCAGCAAGAAGCCACTGGAAAAGATACTATGCTGGGGTGAATCGGGACAGTTGATCTTCCCCAGTTAAATATAAGAGATGCAACATTGTAAAAAGTGCCTCTTTGCCCCGTTAGCAAAAGTTAAATATGTGAATCATAGAATCATGCAGTTGGAAGAGACCCACAAGGTCATCTAGTCCAACCCTCTGCCTGTAGGAGGAAATCCTCCTAGAGCACTGTTCTTCAGCCTTGGGGTTGGGACCCCAATGGGGTCGCAAAGCCTCATTTGTGGGGTCGCGGCAACTTACAGGAACAAAATGGCTGCTGGGGACTAATGATGAGGGGCTCCGGTGACCACATCAGCTGCTGCATTCTGCACTAGTTGCAGTTTCTGAACTGTCTTCAAGGGCAGCCCCATGTAGAGTGCATTGCAATCATCAAACTGTGATGTTACTAGGGCATGGACCGCCATGGTAAGATCTGACCAAAGCAGCTGGTACACCAGCCGAAGCTGGGCAAAACTTCCCTAGCCACAGCTTCCACCTGACTATCCAGGTGTAGCTGCATATCCAGGAGTACTCCCAAGCTGTGCACCTGTTTCTCCAGGGAGAGTGCTACCCCATTCAGAACAGGTGGATGAACCAACACCCCAGTTGAAGGTTTCCAAAGCAGGAGGACGTTTGTTTTGTTTGGATTTAGCTTCAGCTTGTTGACCCTCATCCAGACCCAAACCGCCTCCAGACAGTGTTCCAGGATCTTGACAGCTTCCCTAGAATCAGATAGTAAGGAGAGATAGAGTGAGATGTCATCAGCATACTGATGACACTTCACTCCAAATTCCTGGATGACATCCCCCAGTGGTTTCATGTAGATATTGAAAAGCATGGAGGACGTTGTATGGCAAACGTTTATAGTAAGAAAAGAACATAATATGAAAAGAGCCCTTCTGGATTGGGTCCAAGGTCCATCTAGTCTATCCTCCTGTTTCTTACAGTGGCGAACTAGATGCCGCTGGGTAGACCCCCAAGCAGCTGAAGGCATATCCCTCTCCACTGGTAGTCGGAGGCATATTGCTTCTGAATCTGGAGGTAGCACATAGCCATCATGACTAGTAGCCAGTAGCAGACCTGTCCTCCATGTATTTGTCTAATCCCTTTTAGTACAAGCAAAACAGTGAACTATTATAGTTGCAAAATCAATAAAGAAGATAAAGGAAGAAATTAATGTTGTGCAAGGATGCAAATTCAAAGTGTTTTAGCACTTAAACTCCATTCTCAAGCCTTAATCAATTAGTTTTAGTACCATTGAAGGCTACCTGGCTGATTGTCATTCCAGGGTAAGTGAAGAATTATATAAGAACGGAGCACAGCAAATAGCCACGTGTGAGGGGGATCGAGGTTCGCAGAGATCTCCGCTTGCTTCCCTTTGGATGCAAAAGTTGTATGGAAAGCATGAATGACTCTAGTCTGCCTTCTGTATTCAAGCCAGTGTAGGTTTCTTTTTCCTTTGCCTTCATTCCAGCTACATTCCTGTGCTGCTTGAGTCCAGGTACGTGTTCCTTTGACCATCTTCCCTTTGAGGTGTAAGCAGGATATCACAGAGGTGGTCAGAAAAAAAAGGATCCTTTGACTTTGGGATGCAATTGGCGTCTGTGGAAAGCCCATAATGAGTGAGATGGGCCTTGCCTCAAAGAGGGTAGCAATGTAAATTTGTGCAAAGTCTTCTAGAGGGCAGAGGTCCCTCCGTGGGGACACATCTTGGAGGGTCCCACGAACACTCACTGCTCATTGTGCTAGTGAGCCTAGTGTTTGGTTAATGCTGCTGTTTATTTGGAGAACTCAGCTTCTTTCTGAGGCCAAGCTGGCCATTGGCATGGCTTCTTTTTCACCCAAGTGGACACCTGTGTAGTGAGTCAGTTCTTTGGAAATAGTCAAGGCCATGCTGAAGGCTGTCTGTGCAAACGTTGGCGTAGGTTTTCCCTTTTAATTCTTATTCAAGCCACATTCCTCCTGTTGCTTACAGTCAAATGGGTGTTCCCCTTTACCACCCTTGCATTCAGAATCGCAGGGGAGGTCAGAGGAGACTATGTTTTGAATTTGGGCTGGAGTTCCAAGTCGTTAATTACAGAGTTAGGATCTTTACTTCAAGGGCGACCGTTAAAGAGATTAATAGCTGGACAGATAGTATGTGTCTTTAGCGGTCCATTTCTTGGCAACAAAGTCAATGGAAGCTATCCAAACACATCATGGTATATCTTTAGTTTAACACACACAAAATAGCTATAGGAGGAATATGACTGCAGTTAGGGGTGCAGTCTCTCCTTATCCACAACGTCAGTTTCTTTTGCTTGTCCTCAGATTGAGTGTTCTGTCCTTCACTATTTTCAATCAATAGTGATTCTTCTTGGGATTCTTCTTGGCTTCAAGATTCCTCAGTCCCCAGCCAAGATCTGGAACAGAATTCTGTTCAACTTAGGCAAGCTTCTGCATGGCTCACGGCTTCAGCTCACTTACAGCAGCAAGCTACAGCACAGGGGTTGCCGAACTGTGGCTCCTGAGCCACATGCGGCTCTTTGACATATAATGTACGGCTCTCGGAAATATGTTGGCTGAGCCTCTTTTTGCATCACAATTACATATAAAAGGTAAATAAAAAGATTTCAAGGTTTATAATTATGTACCAGGTATAAACTGAGAGTCCACTGGATTAAAACATAAGTTTAATGTTCATGGTGAGTAAATATATTTAAGAATTTAAATGCTTCTTAAATATTGCGGCTCTCAAACATCTGAAGTTTATCGTATGTGGCTCTTACATTAAGCAAGTTTGGCCACCCCTGCTATAGCAAGATACAGGAGGAGGTCTAAGGATCAAGAAAGAGGAAGTGATTTCTTTTGGAGTGGCAGGAAAGTATTTGAGGACCCAGGAATACAATATAGTCTCTGCAAACCTGTATCTTTTCTCCAACAGGGAAAAAAGCGACTGGGGGTGGGATTTTGAGCTGGAAAATGAGCAGAGTGGGAAAGGTTTAAGCATCCCTTCCTTCCCCCCCTTTACTCAAACTCTCAGCACCTCAAAGCTGTATTTGTTTTGTTTTTTAAGAAAGTCAGGAGAAAAATAGACACAGCTACGCATTGCATTTTGTTTGACCTCATGATTATTAAACAGATCGCATTTGGACTTGTCTGATGAAAGTGTTGTCTCTTGCAGTGGTAGAGGACAGGTTACACTGGCAGTAACGTACTCTGCAGAATGAATAGGGGCCCGAAAGCACAGTTTCCCTCTTGAAAACAAAGCGGACCCAGAAGCATCCATACAGGTCACAGAACATGTCCCTGCTGTTGTTTCTATAGCAACTTATTGAAAGGAAAGATGGCTCCTGTGACTGTGCAGGTGTCTATTCAGAGTATTGTTCTTTTTTCTCATCCAGTTGGTATATGTCCACTATCTTATGAGGGAATTCATCCAACCAAACATGATGTAATTTTTGGAACTGGTTCCCTGCAGTGTCTTAAAGAAGCAATGTCTGTACTATAGTATGCATTTTAATAACTGATTGATCTATAAAGGGATTATAAAGGGTGGTAAACACTTGCCACTGTAAACACTTGCACAGCTAACTTTGCTAGCAAACCCCTGTATGTAAGTGAAGGTTCTGCTAGGCTTACCATATCGCGGACCGGGACGCTCCGTTTTGCCCTTAAGGGGCGGGGCGGGGGGAAGGGAGCCAGAGCGTCGCTCTGTCTCCCTTCCCCCCACCCCGCCCCTTAAGGGCAAAACGGAGCATCCCGGTCCGCGATATGGTAAGCCTAGGTTCTGCCAAAGTAAATTAAAAATAGATTATGATTGTGAAGTGCTTTCTTTAGGGCAGTGGCTCTCAAACATTTTAGCACCGGGACCCACCTTTTAAAATGACACTGTTTCGGGACCCATCTAGCTTTAAGATATGCTCAAACATTTATCTCCCTATATTTACACAAGCTTGCAAACTGCAAGAGCTCAGCTCTTTGAAAGGCAATTAGCAGCTATCTGGTTTTTGAATAGACTCAGGGCTTGTGGCAATTACTGATCTGATCTTTCCATCACCTGGGACCCACCAGTTTGAGAAACACTGCTTTAGGGTAATATTTAGAACTTTACGACAGTGTACATATCTAGCGTCTCTTTAAAACATGTTTGAAACTGAAAGTGAAACTCAGAATGTCTGGAAATTGTAATTACCTGTTATACCAGATCTGGCCAGAATAGGTTGTGACCCAGAAAGCCAAACACAGTTGTTGTTTCTGTATTTAGCATACTTGTATCTCACCCATTGGTTCCAGAACCCTCAGAGCAGTTGATAAAACAATGATTAAAATGGTCGCCACAAGGATCAACATAAGAACAATATAAAATAATTAAAAGCAGCAAAAAAGGATAAAATGACAGCAGTAGTAATGCACATTCACCAACATTGATACAAGTTCTGGGTAAAAAAATAAAGTTCTGGGTAAAAAAAAAGTTCTTTGCCTGCTGCCAGACTGATACAAGACTCACAGCCCAATCCTGACTAGGACTGTCGCGGCGTGCAAAAACATGCTGCACTGGATCTTATCCAGTTTCGGGTCAGCGCCGAGGTAGGCAGAGGCCTCCTTGGGGTAAAGGGACATTCGTCTCTTTACCAAGAGTAACAGCCCAGCTGCCTCGATGGGGTCTCCTTGAATGTGCGCCGGCAAAATGGCCGGCACAAATCCGGGAGGCCCGTGTAATGTCAGCCAGGCCCGGGAAGGGGGATAGGATTTGGCAGAGCGTGCTGCCGATGATCCCTCCCCCTTCCTGGGCCTGGCCACCCAATCACCCCCTCCCCTTCCACCCCGTTCCACCCTCCCCATGCCCCCCACATTGCCCGGTGCAGGCCTTACCTGTGTCTGCCGGCGGAGGCCTCTATCCCATGGAGAGTGCTGGCGCCGCTTACTCTCCAGGTGTTGGAAATGCGCCTTACAGCACGTTTTTGACACCCTGGAGCAGTGCAGCAGCAGCTGTGCCGGTCCAAAGTTACACAGGATTGCGCCATCAGTGTCAAGTGAATCATCTGGGGAGAGCATCCTAAAAATCCGGGGTGCTACCGTTGAAAATGCCCTTTCCCTGGTTTCAGTTCATCTAACCTCAGAAGGCAGAGAGAAGGGCCTCAGAATAAGCTCTTAGCATTAAGGCAGGTTTGTGTAGATGTAGGTGGTCCATGTAGTATGGCTTCCCAGTTGCTCCCTAACCCCTCTGTTTTTGCAATCACAGGGATATTAATCTCTATGTATGGTACATATGTATTCTTTTTCTATGGTTATCACATCCAGATAGGAAACCAACATTTAAATCCTGTGTATGTTTTCACAATAATTGCACAGATGTCTGTTTTGCCATACATTTATGTAGTGGGAAGCTATGATTGGATGCAGCTTCTCAACAGATGCGCATGTGGCCAAACAGAGGCCAAACAGAAGTCACCACATGTGATAGATAGACTACATGCAGGTTCCTTACAGTAGGTGATATCTGTATGAGAAGTTGTTGCATATACAGCAACTCTGAGAAGACTGGAGAAGATTCCATTGCCAGCTATGTATCTCAGGATCAAGTCTTAGGATTTTGGATGTTTAAACTCAGAGGAGGAAGAGGACTTCAAAGGACTCAGTAGCATAGGATGGGATGGGCCGGGGGGGCGGGGGCGGCTGACCGCCCCCAGACAGCAGGTGGGGGGCATCAAACTGGAGGCAGGGCATCATACCGCTGGCGGCGATCCGGGTGGCGGCACGGCTCGGAGGAGCCTGCAGATGGCTCCTATCATCTTGCCACGTTTGATTTGGCCCCCTCCCTCTCGCCCAACCCCTGACATCACTTGGGGGTAGGGTGAGTGCTGTCAGCGTCATGAGGGGGGGTGGCGCGACGCCAGCTATGATACTGAAAGGACTTCTTTCTGTGCTCTTTGTAGCATTTGAAATGAGGGCTTATGCTTCTTCCCTATGGGACATATACAGCTATGCCCCCATTTTGGCTGTTACAAGGAAATGCAGAAAATAGAAGGTATGAGTCACACATGCTTCCTGTTAATTTCTCCTCCTGCATGTGTGCACAGCTGAAGCTGCTCTATGTCTCAATTTGCAAACATATGCAACTGCAGCCATTTTCAGTCTGCTTCCCTGCACATGCTTTCATAATGTTAGTTGGGAAATGCAACATTGAAACGATGCATAGGTTGGTTTACCAGTCTCTCTTCTATGAGTATTGTCTTTGTTTCAGGCAGAGGCGTCTGTAAGGGGGGCGGGGGGCCCAGGGCCCCCGGGCGTAGGGCGCTGAGGCAGGGGGTGGGGCACGGCCCCTTAATTTTAGTTTTTTTACCTTTTTCTGGCTTTTCTCATTTTTTCTTTTTCGCGGGTAGCTGCAGCCCCCCTGCTGCTTCCCAGGGAGGCAGCTGCCTCGTGCGCGCCCCCCAGAGTGTGTGTGTGCTTTGTGGGCACTTATCTTGTCTCCACGGGGCGCAGGCAGCCTTTTTCCGGGGCGCAGCAGCAGTTCCCGTCCCTGGCCGGAACTTCCGGCGCCACCATCTTGAATGGGCAGTTCTCCAGGCCTCTCTAGGGCTCTAGAGACCAACAAGACGGAGAGTCCTAAAGAGTCCCGCCCATTCAAGATGGTGGCGCCAGACATTCCGGCCAGGGACAAGAACTGCTGCTGCGCCCCGGGAAAAGGCTGCCTGCGCCCCGTGGAGACAAGTGCCCACAAAGCACACACATGCCCCCGGCTACCTTAAAAGCCCCTTAAAAGTTAAAAAAAAAAACACCCAGGAAACGTTAAAAAAACTTTATTAAAACCAAAACCTAATTTTGACAGGTTTATGGTAGGAGTTATGACAGTTTTATGGGAGGGCGTAAAAGGAGGGGCCCCCGGGGCGTAAAATGTCTGGGTCGTCCTCTGGTTTCAGGCTTGAGTGTTGAATCAAGCTTGAGTGTTAAGTGGCCCATCCATGAGACCAACTGAAGCCGTCGCCTCAAGCAGCAGGTTAGTGCAGATGGTGCCCAACTGTCCACCTGCTCCTTCTACTCCCAGGATTGGAAAAGGAAGAGGGGGACAGAGAGGAAGAGGAGATGTGGAGGGGAGGGGAGTGCCGAGCTAGAACCTTGGAGCGTGGGAGGAGCAGAGGCTGGCACATCGTCGGGGGGGGGGGGGGAGGCAGCATGCCACCACAGGCATCAAGAGTTCTTGGCCTGGCCCTGAGTATGCTTACGATAAAGAGTGTCAGATTCAACTTAGTACCAAAGGAATTCCAGACTCTTTAAAACCTGTTTAACTGCCAGAATTCAAAGAACCTGGGCCAGCATCAGGGGTTGACACTGTCAGCAGCTGCCAAGAGCCTTCAGAAAGGCCCACTGCTGATCCTGGGATCACGTCTGTGGCCATAACCTTTATGTGGTGGCAGTGGAGCATTTTTTCTTGAGGGTGTCACAGGTATTGTTTTGTAAACCACTTTGAACTGTCCATCCAAGCCTGAAAAGGTGGGGTAGAAATGCTTTTAATTAATAATAATAAATATGGATGGAGGGCAGTTTGCTGAGGGCCCCTTGAAATCTGGAGTTGCCCTGCATTTTGTTTTCTTGTCTATGTGTAGAGTTGTGTGTGTGTGTGTGTGTGTGTGTGTGTGTGTGTGTGTGTGATTAGTAAAATATTATATATTTAATATGTGCCATGCATGCAACTGGAGCTAGACAGGTTCTGTCTTTGAGGTTCTATGTCATTGAGATGGAGAGAAAAATTATGCAGGGAGTGTGAACCAAATAATAAATGTTGGTACTTCACTTTGAAAGCACAGGAGGAAGATGGCAGTGGCATAGCTGGGTTTAGTTCAAAAGCCATATGAATTTTATGTTTCTGTCAAAATGAGAGTGAAAGAACATGACGTTTTTCTGGTCTGGAATGCTGTTGTGTTGCTTCTCTGGGTACCATGAGTAAGAGAGGAACTGAGCAATTTTTAAACTGAAGAGAATGCTGCAGAACTATGGTGGCCAGCATCTGAGGCCTGGAGTTGGGCCTAACTCCCAGTGGCATAACTAGTGGCGTTTAGGGTGGGTCAAGCCAAGAGCAGAGTCCGCTTGTTGCTCAGACCACTGGGCAAATCTAACTCAAAAGCTTTTATTTGTGACAGTGAATACTGCCAGACCTCTCCTGACCTATTTGTGCAAAAAGGTTTCCTTTCGTTGTGGTAAGCCTCCCTGTGGCTCTCGGTCTTTTGTCATTTTTTTTTTAATCTGATATCCCTCAGGTTGCAAGTTCAAGACTCCCTGCAATTCACGTTCTGACTCCCAGGTACCCAAGTGCTGGTTAGTGACAAGTAATATGCAAGCAGCTAGTACTGTTAGCCCTGAAAATTAATTGGGCTTTTTGAGAGTTCCAGTCAAACCTAAAATGCTCAGCTTGAACAGCCCTGAAGCCCAGTTCACCCCTTCCTCCCCCACTTTGCTGCTCCCTGCCAGTCCTTCTCCGACCCACATCCTGGAGCTCTACCTCCATTCCCTTGTAAATCAGATAATGTCTTTGCTGCAGCTCCCTCTGTTGGAACGGAGGCTTGCCTGCCGTAACAGAAGTTTTAACACTTGTCCCATCTCGTCTCCCGGCTTTTCCCCCCTCAGAGAAAAACTTACAAGGAGTGCATGGGTTCCCAGTTGTCGTGGCTTGTGAATCTCTTTATATATAACTAAATGCAATGAAGATGTCATGCAGACACTGAAGAAATGTAATATAGGTAGTAAAGAAAAGTACTCTTAGGGCCCAGTCCTATCCAGCTTTCCATCACTGATGTAGCCATGCCAACAGGGCGAGTGCTGCATCCTGCGGTCAGGTGGGGCAGTCACAGAGGCCTCCTCAAAGGACAGTTTGTTCCCTTACCTCAAGGCTGCATTGTGGCTACATTGTGTGACACTGACCCACACAAATGTTCTAGTGCAGGGGTTCCCAATCTTTGGAGGCCCGCATACCCCCTATGCGGGCCTCCAGTTGCCCCGCGTACCCCTGGACCTTCAGAGGCCTGCATACCCCCACGTACCCTTTCCCTCTGGATTGTGGCGCAAGCGGGAGGACCAGCCCGCTCCACAACCCAGAAAAATGTCCCTGAGATGTTCCTACCTGTTCTCCTGTGCGCCACCTCCTTGGATCTCACAAAATCTCTCAAGATCCAAGATGGCGGCACCCAATTGGGCGCCCATGCCACAACCTGGAAAAAATCCCCTTTAACAGCTGTCCCTTATCAGCTGCTGATCGCAGCAGCTGATAAGGGACAGCGTCTCACGTATCACAGGTTTGGAACGCCTGTTCTAGTGTAACCTCCTCCTTTTGATATCATCCTCTTGAAAGAATTTCGCCTCCCTAGCACATCCTCATTTTGCCATTTTTTTATTCCCTCACATAGCTTAACTGTTATCTCAGCACAGAGTACTCATGCAAACGCACCTCTAATCCCTGTCCAGTCTTGAATCTCTTACTGTATATTTCAGCTTTAATTGGCCTATTACTTCACTCAAGAGAAGGTGTCCAGCACTGAACTTCTGACACTTTCCTTGTAACTTCCCTCCTCTCTGTTTATCTACTGTGTTCTCTTTCGGATTCATCTTTGGAATCCAAATCTACTTCCTATCTACCAAACCTTCAGCCTTTTGAGCTCACTCCATCTTCACTTTCGTCAAATATCATCTCTCCTTCCTCTGTAATATTAAAATCTTTGCCTCTTACTCTTACCCTGAAAATAAGAGTGCTACACATGCTACACTGTTCCTTTCGCGATCCTCCATGAATTTGTTGAGTTTCTCTTTTAAAGTTACTTATAGCCTTTGCCACATTTTATGGCAGCAAATCAGGGATGGATTTTTTTTTAAGGTGGGATGCTGGTATTTATGAACACCATTCCTTGAATTAGAGTGGCCCAAATTCAAGGGAGACACAGCTCCCTCCTTGATCAGGTCCTTCCTCAGACTGTGGCCTACAGACCACTCTGTGGTCCCCTCCCCATCTCCAAGCCAACCAAAGCCCTGTTGAAAAGGAGAGGGAGGGGAGCCGGTGGCAGCGGGCTCCCTCAGTACAAGAGAGGCCTCAAAAGGCTTCAGCTGTAAACAATCGTCTGATCTGGCTTCTTCTCTGCTGTTTCATTTTATTGTTTAATTGTTGTTGTACTGTTGTGATAAACCACTTTGTGAAGGTTATATTCAAAATATTTACTACAACAACAGAAGAAGTGCTGCCTACAAGTGCAGCCTTTGTCCCAAGTTAGAGAGATGGCGGTGCGAGGGCGAGTCTTCTCTGTAGTGGCGCCAAAATAATGGAATTCCCTACCGGGGGAATGAAGAACTACCCCCCTCACTCATGGCTTTTTGGCAAGGGTTCAAAACGTTTCTGTTTTGTCTGGGGGTTGGGTGACGGGTTGATGTCCGGCCCTCTGTGTCTCTGGTTCTGCTGCCTCTTTCTGGACCAAATAGCTCCCCCCCCCCCATGGTTGTATTGCTTTTATTAATGATTATACTCATTGTTTACTCAATACAAATACATTGTAATTTTTATTATTATTATTATTATTATTATTATTATTATTATTAACAGTATTTATATACTGCTTTTCAACAAAAAGTTCACAAAGCGGGTTATAGACAAAATCATATGATTAAATGGCTCCCTGTTCTAAAAGGGCTCACAGTCTAAAAGATTATGGAACAATTATGGAACTTTGTAAGCTGCCTTGGTCATTTGCTTCGACTTGGGAAAGGTGGGATATAAACAAGCAAGCAAGCAAGCAAACAAGTACATGAATAAGAAGGTGAGCTATGAAGAGTGTCTTATATGTGGATATGTGTAGCTGGATCCTGTACGTATATTCCTAGAAATAGAGAAAGTTGGATAAAAATTATATAAAAAACACCCCTTTTTGTTTATCTCAAATGGAGCCAGCATCTTGAATAGAGTGTTTCCTGCCTAGGTGAAATAAGACATTGAAATGAAATACCATCATATTAAAATTGTTGATGCTGCAGACCATTGTGGGTAAGCAAACTTCATATTTCCATTTTATTAATAGAACACCGTGCTGAGCCCTGCCTGGGATTGTATCTTAGTCATGCATTTGACACATGAGTCTAAGGCTACTGTAACAAAATATGTGGCTAAATATGTAGCCATCGTGTTTGTTTTTTGCATCCAAGTTATAGATAGTCTTGTTGTATTGTCACTGGGTGCTGTTTAAAAGGTGTTGAGTAAGTTTCCACTCAGACTGTTAAATACCAGTGGCATTCAGGGAATCTCTTATTCCTTGTGAAATCAGATCACCTCCTTCCCCCTCCCGGAATAGAAAAGCTGGGAGATGCTGCCAAAAATGAATAAGCAGTCATAATGAAACATGTCATACACATCCTGCTTGTATTATATTTCAGCTCCACAAATGGGCTTAAAACAAATAAGATGGAGACCATAAGGCAGTAATGAAAGAAAGTAATATCTTCAAGAAAGCTAAATTCATTTTGCTAAACTTCTCAATCCAGTAGCGGGGCAACAGTTACTTACATGTCATATGTAACTTACACCTCTATTTAAAATCCAAACCAGCTAAAGGGAAAGTGACATGGCCTTTGAAAAGGCTTATCCATCCATTGCATGCTCATTTTTCGGGCAATGTTAACTGGGCAAGAGGCACTTTTTCAATTGGTGCTTCTCTTATATTTAGCAGGGGGAGAGTAACTTGCCCCCCTTTCACCCCAGCACAGTGTCTTTTCTGGTGGCTGTTTGCTGGTGGTGTTCTGCATCTTTTTTAGGTTGTGAGCCCTTTGGGGACAGGGAGCCATTTAATCATTTGATTTTGTCTGTAAACCGCTTTGTGAACTTTTTGTTGAAAAGCGGTATATAAATACTGTTAATACTACTACTACTACTACTACTACTAAATAATAATAATAATAATTTTTAGCTTGTAAGTCCAAAACGACAAATATTCAAGCAGCTGAAATTTTTTTTTAGAAAGAATTGCATGAAATGCAGATTCCTGTGTGTACATTTTCTGAAAAGGAGGCATTGTAGGGCCTGACACATTGCCAGGTTTCAGGATGACTGACTAAAATTTACATGGACTGTGGTGGTCAGCTGAAGCCAAAAGGTTTTGAATACTTTGCAGTTTGTGTAAAGATCCCAGCGAGCAGGAGGATCATGGGCCATCACAACCTCTCTCTCTCTCACACACACACACACACACACACACACACACACACACACACACACACACACACACACACAACAAATGGTGCCCTTGCAAGCCACACATAGGGATGCTGTAGATTAGAACTTCTCAGTATTCACTTTTAGAAAAACAGCATGTTTTTACTCTCCATTTAGTCACCTAGATGTGGAGTTACAAACCTGTTACTGGCTTGTGGTCTGTCCCTGCTAATCTCCCCCCCCCCCCTTCTGGGCCTTCTTCCTTCTTAGACCCAGGGGATGTACCCATTTACATGTCAGCAAATCCTAGCACTGCACTGAGTTAATGGACTATTGTCTCCAGATTAGTGATTGTGAAAACAAACATATCCAGAAATGTACAGACGTGGGTTCTATGGGATTTTCAGCCATGTTAAATTGTTAGAAATTGAAGAATAAAGAAATATATTGTCCAAAACTTGCCTGAAGAAATTCCTTTTCTACTCGATCCCCAGTGATATGGGTGCCGCTTTCAAGGATTATCCAGAACAGACAGGCACAAATAATTCTTTAATCCTCTGCTTTACGTTTCTTCCCGCCTTAGGACATTGTCAAAAGCTAAAAAGAAGAACACTCAGCAACTCGCTGGTAGATGGTGCCCCTCGCATCACACTGACGTGCCCCCCCGCCCGTTTTCCACTCATTTCGGAGCGTAATGGGCTCCAGGGAGGGAGGGTGGGCCGACACAACATCAGTGACTACCCCGCCCGCCCGCCCGAGCACCTGGTTCGAGTGAACCACGCACTCCACCGTGGTTACGTCTCTGAACACATCCCTAACAAATCCCTTCTGCCTATGGTACATCAGAGTGGGCTGCTCAGGGGCAAACTGAAAACACACTTTTTCCACAACAGCCTGATCAAAGTCATCTGGAGTATTTTAGGAGTACTGTACTACTGCAGAATTTCAACCAAAGAATTCCAGGCACCCTTTCAGTTTTGCAAATATCCTTTCTTAATTACACTTTTTGTCACCTGTCTTCTTCTAAGGAGCACAAGGCACCATACGTGATTCTTTCCTTTCCTCTTTTATCCTGTGTAGTCAGTTCAGCTGAGAGATGGTGACTTGCCCAGGGCCACCCAGCAAGTTTCAGTCCTCATCCAGTTAACTCCTACATAATGCTGGCTGTCTCGGTAGTGCTGCTTAGTGACATGCCAGGTATGTTTGGGATCAAGCTGGAGAGACAATTAGGGATACTGACTTGAACAAGTCCTCTTCTCTCTGGTGAAATTACAACTGTGGTGTGTCCTGATTCCGATTGGGATTGTGGTAGGGACAAAGGGTTAAAAAGCCCCTTTCCTCATCACCCTAATCCAGATTGGGCCTCATTGCATGTGCTATTAAAAAGAAAAAAGAAGAACAAGCATGCAGCAACATAGCATGTGCTTAAAATGACATCTGCTTAGAACCTGGGTCCATGATTGCATGCATACACTTACTAAGCCTGTCCTTGCAGCATGCTCCAAGAAATGTCGATCACCGCTTGGTAGCACATACCTGAGGAGGTGGAAAACCCAGCTCTGCTGCACCCCTTTTGTACCCATTTACGCACAAAGAAGTACACATAGTAGTGGGTTTTACAGGTTTACATTGCTGGCCATGAACGTTTTCGGATATTTTTGCACAAAGAAGTGTTTATACAATCTAATCCATCACTGGCATTTAGAGTCTAAATTCTTTATGATATCCATGAATTTGCTAGCTATTTCTTTCTGAACATGCTCGTCCTGCTGGTTGTCCTGCCACATTTGTCAGTATTCAGCAGCATATCTGACTCTATCTTCAGGTGTGTTTTAGGGCCAGTAATCCCAAAAGCACATGTTTTTAGGCATCTGAACAGAATTTTTCTTTGCGAGAGGCACCTGACCTGACCCTGACCAGCGGGCACATGTGATGGCTTCAACGTGATTACCATTTTATTATCTTAATATGACATCATTGGCCATCTGGCTGATTTGAAATGGGAGGGAGGCTCTAATCCTGGGCTGTAATAGTAACAGGGAAGCACACTAGCAAGTCTCTAAGATACTGGAGGGTTTGCTTCCCACTCTGCCTATTTTCTAGTTACATGCACTTATGAAATGCTTAGTAACTCTGCGTCTTGCCCTTGGCTTTACTACGTTACATACACTGTAATATTTAGTTCCCATTTATAAAATGACTGAAACGCATGTGGGTGGGGGGGGAAAGAAAAAAGAGAAAATCAGGAGACGGCTTAAAAAAGAGAGTGCCTATTTGTATGCAGTTGGTTGTTTTTTTTTAACTAGGTGGCACACACTATTTTGATTATATCAACTGGAAAGTGAATTATTTATTCCCAAAGAAGTTCTCCCAAATGGGTTGAGGCTTATGTTGCAGCACTATGCCTCTTTCCTGGTTTGTGGGTAAATCTGTACGCAGCAGGAGTTTTTACAGATTTAGTATGACCTTGAGGACAGAGTGGTGAGCTTAGATTGACATAGAGCAGGGCTTCTCAACCCTTTCCCGGCACAGTACCACTTCCAGTGCCACTCTCTTGTTGCGTACCACCGGAGGTGACTGGCGATGACATCATCACCAGTTCCTTTCAGGTTTTTGGAAGCCAGAAAATGCCGATAGGAGGCTCTGGGCGGGTCGGAGGGCTCTTTTCAGCATTCCCGAGAGGCTCGGCCAAAGGCAGGAGCCTCTCAGGAGTGAAAACGCACTGCTGAAAGTGCCGCGTCGGAGCAGGGCTCCGGCAGTCCGAGTACCACCAGCAGTCAGCCAAAGTACCACTAGTGGTACTAGTACCACTGGTTGAGGACTCTTGTCTTAGAGGGTTGGGGGCAGCAGACAGAGCAAGAGAAAAAGAGGAGGGTAAGAGAGATAGGTATGCAGAACAAGAGAAAGAGCATGCACTATGGGGCGGAGGGACAAAAATATTATTTTTACTGTATTATCATTATTGATATTATTGCCGTTATTACCACCTATGGTAATGCGAGGAGAGTGAGATAACGTGGTATAGGTCACAGAGAAAGACAGAAGAGTACTGTGAAGAGAGAAAAAAGGGAGGGTTAACTGGTGGGTTCAGAGAGAGAGCGATGTGGTACTGTGAAGGAGAGTGCATACTGTGGGGTGCAGAGATCCACAGGGAATTCATTAGAAAGAAATAATGGAGCTGGAATTTTAGCAAAAATACTTTTCAACAGCAAACTTAGTGATGTGGCCCTCTTGTGGTAATAAAATGTAAACATGACCCTTGCTGGGAGTGATTTTAATGGCACACCCTTGGCTTAATGTTTTATGTCACATCTGATGGAAAGAGGAAAATCATGTGAATATTAGTAGCATATTTATACCAATCACATTTTGTTCCATTAGGGCTCCGTCCCAAGAGAACTCTGCGCTTAGTGCTTTGGACAGCAGAGGAACAGGGTGGAGTAGGAGCTGAACAATATTACAAACGGCATAAGGTAAGCAATCTGATGAAAGCTGATAATGTGTATATATAGCTCTAGTAGCCATCTCCTCTGTATTTTGACGTTTCAGTTCTTACTTAAAATGTACGGGAAGGAAGCAAGGAAGACATAATATGATTTTGGCCTGGTGACAGACTCAAACTTTTGTGAGTGAATACATGGAGTTGCAAGGAGAAGATGAATTGTATAACCCAGAATAGTACCACAAGCATCAAAAGCAGCTGTCATCCCAGAAGTTGTGGTAGAAGAAAAGCTGGTTCAGATGTAACAAACCATAGTTTAAACTCCATACCATGATTTGTGTTCTGGGAATGTAGGCAACCCATGTTTTGTGAAGTTTCCTTCTTGTCATGCCTAGCATTCCCTGTAGAAATTGCGTGTGTTGCGCAGAGCCCTTTCATGGCTGCGCAGCAGCAGGGCGGGACCTCTGAATGTTTAGTGATGATGTTACCACATCATTGTCATCTTCAGGGTAGCCAAACTCCAAGCTGCTGGAGCTCGGCTGCAAGGTACATGGCCACACAGCATGCACCTTAGGGGGAACAGTGCTCCTGATGTTCTTGAAAATCTCCAGATGTTATCACAAAGAGTTGCCTGTGGGGGGGAAGCAGTGTCTCAACCATGGTTTGTTGTTTGGGATGTAACATCAAACCATAGTTGGCCAAAACTGTGGCTTTCAAACTAACTTCAATCTATGGTTTCAAATCTTGGCTTGGTGGCCATTCACAAACTGAGAGTTGTTGGATAGTGCTGATGTGGTTGATTTCACGACAAACCATGGTTTGGTGTTAATAAGGACATAAGAAAGGCTATGCTGGGTCAGCCCGAATGGCCATCTAGTCCAGCATCCTGTTTTCCACAGTGGCCCACCAGCTGCATCTGGGAAGCCCACAAGCAGGAAAGAAAAAAATATATATCTATCCTGCCATTGCTCCTCTGCTACTGATATGCAGAAGCAGGCTGCCACTGAGGCTGGAAGTAGTGGATAGTCATTATGATTGATAGATCTGTCCTACTTTGTCCAATCCCCTTGAAAACCATCCAAGTTACTGTCCATCACCATATTCCCCAGACCATCTCACAGAGACAGAAGCAGCAGTAGGACACCAACCACCATGACTGTGATGAGCATAGCAGCTTCACCCAGAGGCGAAACTAGGGCGGAGCGGGTGGAGCACCTGCTCCGGGCGCCATCGCCCAAAGGGCGCCCCGCCCGGCGCCCCGCCCGCGAGTCCGAGTCGGACTCGGGGACTCGTGTCTCCGAGTCCGAGTCGGACTCGGGGACTCGAGTCCCACCGCCCCCTCAACCGGGAGAGCCGGCTTGGGCACGTCTTTCCCGGCCGGCTGCCCGGGGCCTTCTAAGGAAGGCGCGTGAGAACGGTATTTATACCGTTCTTTTTGCGCATGCTCAGACTGTTACTGAGGGAAAAAGGCTGCCCTTTTTCCCTCAGTAAGTCTGAGCATGCGCAAAAAGAACGGTATAAATACCGTTCTCACGCGCCTTCCTTAGAAGGCCCCGGGCAGCCGGCCGGGAAAGACGTGCCCAAGCCGGCTCTCCCGGTTGAGGGGGGGGGGTCGCCTCCTCCCGAAGCGCGCCAGCCTCCTCCTCCCGGAGCACGCCGCCCCCCCTCTGGATCACGCCCCCCCTCCGGATCGCGCCGCAATATTAATTATAGGGGCGTCACTACCTCCGTTGCTCCGGGCGCCAACGGGGGTAGTGACGCCTCTGGCTTCACCTATTATTACCACGGAAATGAAATTCAAAGCAGATTTGGGGGCAAAACATCTGTGAATGTCAAGGGAAATGGAAAGAGTTTCAATCAATTAAACATTTCTCAAAGGGCAGGGGGGAGCACATATTACTAGACTGTTAGGCCAAATCTGATGGGCAGCGCAATCCTATCCAACTTATGCCACCGGCCCCAGAACAGAAAGGGGATTCAAATTCCCTCCAAAAGGGGAATTCAAAGGGGATTTGAATCCCCTTTCCGTTCTGGGGTCTCCTCGCTGCACCGCTGGTTACACCGGTGGCATAAATTGGATAGGATTGAGCAGAGCTCAGCCGGTGGCATAAGTTTGGATAGGATTGCGCCCTTAGTGAAATATGAAATGAATTTGGAGGTTCTGCCGCAAGGTAAAACATTTGAGGAACTTGAGAGAAGCCAAAAGACTTTCAACCAAACTTGCAAAATTTCTCAGGCAGGATCTCTGTCTGTGACACGCTCTTCTGCAACAATATGTCTTTGTTCTACAAATGGTTTAGGTTCAGGAGTTGTGAGATTTTCCTACACAGGAGTAGCACAGACCATAATATGCTTCCTGTGGGTCATTAAACCTAGTTTGCTGACTTGGATATTCTTCTGCCTTTCAAAGTGGAGATGATGGTGTTTTCATTTAATGGCTTACTATGTGCTGAGCGTTGCATATATTCTAGACGACCTGCCTTGCAAAACCATAGGAAAAAACTATTCTACAATGACTAGATTCTTCAGATATTATCTGTGGCTTCCAGAAATACTGAACTGCCCATGATTTGGGGTGAAGGAAAGGATGAAGAAATATGTCACAGCATGTGCCTCATTTATTTTACAGCTCATTTTGTGATAAGACGTTGGACTGAAGTCAATAAGGATGCTTTTATGATACTTCTAGAATTTAATCTTTGCCAATTATCATTAGGCATATACTGTAGAATCAAACATGTCTTGAAAAGCTTTGTAAATTTTTAAACAATCTTTTTTAATTAAAAATTAGGTTGAAAGTAGCATATAACAGCATTTCCACATTTTTATGGAATTTGTTTGCAGTTGTCTCTTCAAAGTGTTGTATGACATGAGGAACAACTTGACAAAATAGTCTCAGAGCCAAATGTGATCATTGTATAAACATGTCATAAGTAACCCAGTTTTAACAGTTTCTTATATGTTCTTCTCAAAACTAACAAAGTAAATACATAGCATTTGCTATATTTGGCCCACCATTGCATCTATACAGCTAAAAGTCCATTGCCAATATTTTGCTCCACTCTTCTAATGTTCTGTCTAAAGCTCATTCAGAAGTACTTGTTTTTGTTGGAAAACAAAAGCACAACATTGCACATGAAAACACAAAAACAACCTCAACAATATCTCAGCGATTGTTTCAAAAGTGTTCCCTTATTCAGAAAGCATTGCCCTTACTTTGAACGGACTTCATCTGCCCTCTGAGGTAAATAGCTAAATAGTATGACAGCCCATTCCTAACTAGGGCTGGGCTAGCTTTAACAACAGCGGAACAAGGTCCACTGCTGTAAAATGGTCTTCAGAGGTGTACGCAGAAGTGCAAACAGCAGCATTACCAGATCCAGTTACCCCAACCACTGATGGTAAGCCAAGGGGGTGGGCGGAACTGGGTGGGGAACAGGGCCTCAGGGGGGCATGGTGGGGGTGGGTGAAGAATGGGATCATCTAAGGACAGAAATAAACATTACACATACATAGGCTTACCATCGTCCCGGAATCGACGCTGGCTTCGGCCTAGAGCGGACCCAAGCCGCTCCCAAGGGTGCACTGCGGCTACCCAATGGGCTTCCGGAACTTCCGGTCAACGACGCGACAGAAGCAGGAACCCCATTGGGCAGCCGCAGTGCACCCTTGGGAGCGACTCTGGTCTGCTCTAGGCCGAAGCCAGCGTTGATTCCGGGACGATGGTAAGCCTACACATGCATATAATAAAACCCACTGCTAACCTGGAAGGGATATTTTCCCAAGACAGCCTCACTGTTATTATCCACTGTTACTAGAGAAAAGTCACTTTGGGACAGGGCATTTTGGAGTGGAAATGTGGTATAGGGGAGTGGGTGCTTAACCTTTTTCCCTACTCGCCACTCATCCACTAAAATTCTCCCCATGAATTGCTTCTCACCTACATGGAGGTCCAGGTGTATTTTGTGTGTGTGTGTGTGTGAGTCTTGGGGGACAGAGGTACAATGGAAAAACAGAGGGCAAGAAAATGAAGCATCCCTCTCTGTAAGGGAAGGCAGGGGAAGGTGCTCAGTGCTTAACGAACAGCACTACCATCTATCCCCCCCCCCCCCCGGTTTTACCCATTGAACTGAGATTAAATTGGGATGGTAGTTACTGCCACCACTCAAAGCAAGGGTGTTGCAGGCAGAAGGCTGCTTTGGGAAAACCTCCCTCCCATGTTAGCAGAGAGCCCAAAACCCAGGGGTCCCCTTAAAACCAGACAGTAGCAGAAAGAAGACTGGGAAGACTGGCAACCAGCTCCCTCTCAAATGAGCTGAGACCAACAGATAAAACAATAAAATGAAGAAGTGTTATTAAAAGGTGTTGAAAATACACCAAAACACTGGAAGAGGAACAAGACACCTACAGGGGTGAGGCAGCTGCACTGGGCAGCAAAGTGGTAAGGTTTGGGCAAAAAAGGGGCACAGAGGTTAAAAGGCAAGCAGAAACACAACGGAACAAGACTGTCTTTTCGGGGTACTGCCCCTACCTTAAGAGCTTGTGCTAGTCCAGGACCTTGGTTTACTCACCCACACCTAACTAGGCGGGCAATGCCTCTTTAAAAGCCCCGATTGAGAGAGTGAGACAAATGCACAAAGGGAGATGCATAATGCCCCTTTTTGTGGTGTGTGAGCCTGAATTGCCTTAGACTCACCTGTGCAATTGGTTACTTGGGGTCACCTGAACCCCTTGGATTTCTCGCTCTTGGAATCAGGTGGGCCCAATGAGCTGGCTGACAGCCAAGCTCTTTGTTCACTGGGGGCAATAGCAGGTGCTGAAGCAACAAGAGAGCAAACATGGCTGCTGCTTCAACTGCCCCTTAAAGAGGCGGATCCATTACAGGAGCCTCCGTAGGTGATAAGAAGGTCCCAGACAGGGGAAAAAGTAAAGGGAAGCCAGGGATTGTCACCACACTCCCCCTGCTCCTTCTCCGTTCTAAAATTTCCCTCTACCAAGGCAACTTTTATCTAGTGAGTTTCAGGGTTCGTCACATACTTTGGAGTGCAATGTTTATTTCACCCTAAGCAATCTTTGAAATCTCCCCCCACCCCTCCCCGCCACAATATTATTTTCTAATGGTCTTGTTTTTCAAAGTGTTTGTACGTCTATGCTGCTACTAATCCTATATTTTGAAATTTTTGACAGGGAAATCTTATCAATAATTCTGTTTCATATTCTAAGTATGAAAGTATTATCTGAATAATAGAAGTGCATAGAGAGGGAGCCCTGAGCATGACTGAATCATAACCGTCTATTGCTGACATCCTGGGTAGTGAAAGAAAAAAAAAAGACACTTTGGCTTGGATGGGGCAGGGGAGAATTGGTAAAGTCAAATGTGCTTTTGGAGGTGTTTTCTTTTTATGTACATCAAATTTGACCTGCTGTAATTATGGTAACTTTGGTAACGTATCTATCTGCAGGGAAGTCTAATTAGCATTAGGTGGCAAATATAAACAGATTAATATTGTATATCATGCTTTCCCATGAAAAACATCTTAACCTTTTACAAGTTGTTGCATGCATTTCTGAGAAATGGACTGCAAGACTATGAACACCTCTTGTAGACAGTAATTATTCAAAGGCAGATATGATTGATCATTTAAACTTTAAATCTTTACATTTTAAAGGTTACTTTTAAAAGATGATTGGACTGTTCATTTAAGAGGGTGGGTCTGTTATGCGCCTGGTTGATTGCCAACAAGGAGTACTGATTACCGGTAAACCTTTCCTGTTCAGAGAAGTACAGTATCTTTGTATCTCTTGCTGTGCTTTTAAAACTGCTGTGTCTCATACTTATTGTTTTCCAGTGGACTCTTTTATCCACTTTTACCACTTAGTCACCTTGATAGTATTCATACTTAAGTGTGAATATGGCTCAATAAATAAATAAATAAATAAAATTGATTTAAATTGATAAAATTGATTTATACTTGTATGCATTCATGGAGCAGTTACATTACAGAGAGAGATGATGACAATATTTCAGCCCAGTCCTATGGGTGCCTTTCACTGACGGAATGAGTGTTCCATCAGGCCCACTCAGTTGGTGCGATAATTCGCACAGCGGGGACCGCTAGCACAAAAGGCTACTGCCCACACATGTGCCACCAGAGAGCCCAGGTACCGCCATAGGAGTTGAGTTGGAGGGGGGGCTGTTGGTAGGGAGCGGAAGGACCAGAGTGGAGAGGGTGAAGATTAGGGCCATCAGGAGGTGCGTCAGGAGAGGGAAGAAGGTGGTTATCAGCAGGAGTGGTGCCACCGATATCCTATGCCCCCCCACTTGGCCTTGCCATGCTCCCTTGGATCTACTCAGACTTGTGCCAGCCAGATAACAGGTGCAGATAGAAGTAGACCCATTGGGGACCATGGTGTGGCAGAGTAGGTAAGTAAGAATTTCATTGACTGCCCAGTCCTGTGTGGCATTGCTGCTGTGGGAACTAGTGTTCCGGTGGCGGAACATGCTTTGCAGCCATCACAAACTGATCTGGAAGTGCATGGAGCTGTGTGCTTTTGGTCCACCGCCACAGACAGCGGGGAGGCCCCATGTACGGCGGCAGTGAGAAGGATGGTGACCTCAGTAAGTCAGTGGAGTGAGCAAAACGGGATGGGGTCTGGGTGGAACGGGGCAGAATGGGGAAGGGCCAGGGGTGTGTCAGAAGAAGAAGGACACCAGGTGTGGGTGACTTGCACCAGATGCTATCTCCTCTGGAGTAAACCAACATGCCCCCTTTTTCTCCTCGGACATACACCAGCTAAGGAGCTGGTGCAGGTCTGAGGAGACCCATTGGCGGTCGAGGGGCATATAGAAGGGAAACGGAAAATATTTTCCCTTTCTCTTCCCAAGCTTCCCAATTCCCCCCCCACCCCAGCCTGCTTTGGCACAGATGCACTCAATGGCAGGGAAAGCATAGGATTGGGACCTTACCTCTCTATTCCTCCATGGCTCCTGGCTGGCCTGCATGTTGCAGAGGAGGCTGTGTCTGCGCCACGGCACCCTGCAGGCCGGCTGATTGGGCCATTAGTTTGTGTAATTTACAAAAATAACACAACCCAACACATATTTTGGTGCCTTAAAAAGTTAGATCTATTTTTGGGTATATTTGGGGTGCTGGTTCCAGAAATGGCATTAGTTTTGTCATATCAGCTGTAGTTTTGGAGATACAGCATAGCCATCTTATATGCTGATTCAAGCAGCTTCCTTGTGAGGAAGCCAAGGCTATGGCATGGAGATACAGCATAAGATGGCTATACCGTATCTCCAAAAACTAGAGCTGGTAGGGCAAAATGGATACCATTTTTGGAATCAGCACCTCCAATATACCCAAGAATAGGTCCAACTTCCAAAGCACCGGTGGACTGTGTAATGTATGGCCTGTATGTCCCACACTATTGCTCCTTTTTTGCCTAGGAGCAGGGTGTTGGTGCTGTTGTGGTGCTGTTGTTTAAATCTCATTTGTCCCTCTCTTGGGTTGGTTTCTTCCTTTGTTGGACATGCAAATGATTCTGTATATGCTTACTCAGAAGTACCTTCACTGGGTCTAAGGCATGCCAATAGCATCTCCCCTTCTTATAGCAGCTGAGGGAGAAATTTGGCACAGGGGAAAGGATTAACCCTCTCCTCCCCCATGCCATGGTCCCAGTCCAGATTGTTCCCACCACAGCTGCTATTTAAAAAAAATGCAAAAAGATGGATTGTGAAAATGCATATCAGGCATATGAAGCTACCTTATCCTGAATAACCGTAGACACCTGGTTCATCTAGCTCAATATTATCAAAACAGATTTTCAGCAGTTTTCAAGGATGTGGTTTTGTAGTCCACAAAAGCTTATGACTGAATGAACTGGTTAGTCCTTAAAAGGCGCTGCAAAATTCTGCTGCAACAGACCAACATGGCTGCCCCTCTGGAAACAGCTCTCCAGGATTTCAGACACGGGTCTTTAGATCTGCCTAGAGATGCCAGAATTTCTACATACAAAGCACTGAGTTCTGGCCCTTCCCCTTAATGTCCTGTCTAGTTTGTCCCTAAGTGTGCATATGATTGGCATCTTAAAGAGCTGATAGCACTGTATAGTTTGCTCACCTGGGGCAATTGTTACATGCCTAAGGTGAGCAGACAAACTGCATGTTACATGAAGCTGATATACAGGCCAGCACCATTTAACGCTACAAGAAGTCAATTTGAGTTCTTCATGTAGTGAAAGAAAGAAAGGCTTTTTCTGCTTTCATTTACTTAGAAAAGTCATGAGTTAATCTTTTCATTAGGTAAGAGTATAGGATGGATTTTCTACCATTAACTATTTTCATGCCACGTGTCATGTTGTAAGGCGTTTTGCTTGTGTATGTGATGAAATTTCAAAACGAAGAAGAGGACAGGAATTTTTCAAAACCTGAAAAAAGCAGGTTTTGTGTCAGTGCTGCTAAAGGGTTAAAAAACAACCACAATGCAGTCAGGGAGAAGGTAGCAGTACAGAGTGTCTTGAAAAGAAGGAACGATAAGAATAGAAACAAGTAGCTGGAGCCCGGGACAGAAACCTATTTGCTTTCTCCGAGCTTCTTCTCAAGATGCCTTGACCTCCATAATGCTTATATTGGCCTATTTCTTCAGGCAGTAGCCTCATCTGGAGACATTTTTATATGCAGATCAATTTAATAACCCTATTAATACATTCTTGTGAGATTCACCAGGTTGAAACACCGGGGGGGGGGGGAGTGAACAGTAAGAAGCAATCATAGTCTTAATGAAATGTTATATTTCTATGGCACCTTTCCTGAATGTTCAAAGCACTTCATATACATTATTTACATGTATTAGTATCTGCTGTGAAACGCTGAAGGTATTTCATGGTCAAGCCTCCCAGTGTTTTTGTTAATACTAAGTATTAACAAAAACACTGGAGGCTTGACCATGAAATACCTTCAGCGTTTCACAGCAGAAAATACGGACATGCTTGTAACACCCTTATTCCCATACCAAGGATCTTGGTCCTCCCATTGCTGCAGATTATACTGTACTCCATCTGCTGTATGCTCGGTTTGTATTCATTTATCTTGCCTTCGTTGGCTGGGCAAAGAGATACCTTCGAAAGTGGTGGCTCACTTATATTTAGAAGGGGGGAGAGCAACTGTTCCTGTTCATCCCAGCATAGCATCTCTCCCAGTCAGGGGCACCACACCACATGCCTCCGTGCTGCCAGAATTTGCCGCCTCTGCTCATGTCTGCCCTCTCCCACCCCTCCTACGGAGGGCAGGTGGGCAAACGAACGGGCTCACTTCCAATTCCCCCTCCCCTTAACTCATGAAGGTTGCTGCATGCAGCCGCCTCGGTCTGCACCTGTTTGAAATGAACAGGTGCAGGGGATGCTGGGAACCCAGCATCCCCAGCTCCTGCTCATTACAAGCAGAAGAGGGGCAGATCGGCAAGGCTGCGTGCAGAGATCTTCGTAAGTGCAGGGAAGGGAAGGGGTGGGCAGATTCCAGATCTTCTTCCCCTGCCTACTTGGTGCTTTGTAAGTTAAGTACCATAGGCAGGGAAAAGTGATTTGGGGTCATGGCAGCTTTTTTCCGACTTCTTCCTCCAGCAGCGCTCCCAGTAAGAGGATGAGAGTGCCCAGTCGAGCAGCAGGCTGGAAATGGCAGCAGACAGACTGGCTGAGAGCTTGTCCGTCCGCTGCCCTCTAAGGGTGCCCAAGGACTCTGCTCCATGTGAACACTTCAGGTGGCCTCATGTTTGAGCTGCCCCTGCTCCCAGTAGCTAGCTGCTGCAGGTATCTCCCTTGTGTTGCTCTTTAGAGTATGAGCCCTTTTGGGACAGGGCACCATCTTCTCATTCATTTTTTTTTAATGAATTCCAGTATAAGAACTGCTGGGGGTTTGACCAGCGGACTCAGTCCACTTCCCCTGTACACATTCACAGTGCAATTCAGCCTATTTTTAGGCCGGCAGAGTGCGTGCTGTGCCGGCCTAGGGTGTTGTTGCTGTAAGGCATGTTTTCCACACCCTAGGAGTAAGCTGTGCTGGCGCAGAGTTTGGCACCACTCACTCCACGACCTACCTGGACCTGCTGCAGGTAAGGGTCACACCGTTTGGCAGGAGGGCAGGCCAAAGTGGCAGGAGAGGGGGCCACTGGTCAGCTGGGCCTGGGAGGGGGCTGGGGATATTGGCAGTGCACTCTGCTATATCCCAGTCCCCCTCCCAGGCCATCTGGCCTTACACAGCCTCCCCAGATGTGCGCCAGCTTCAGAGCTGGCATACATTCAAGGAGGCCCATTGGGGCCTCCGGGGCTTACACCATGGGAAGGGGACGAACATCCAAACTTGGATTCAACTTGGGTGCCGGCCGCCATCTTAGGCAGGATTGGGCTGCCTTGTCAACATGTGAGGGGGAACGAGTGAGCAGCCTCAAATCACTTCTTTTCCTAATTGTTCTGAAGAAAACGTTTGGCTCGAGTCTTCATTTTGTGCCATTTGCTCTGATTAGCTGTGCTTGGCTAAAACGAGAAAATCAGGTTGACATTAATTTGTCATGTGTGCATGTTGGACATGGACAGGGAATAAAGCCTGAATGTCTGCAGTTTTTTCCCCCTCCAAGGTACAAATTTAGACAGATAGACACGTTTTCCCCTTCATTTCTTTCCAAGCTTGCAAACTTGCAGTGCGGCATATTTTCTGAGAAACCTAAGTGAGGTAATGATCATTTCACTGTACACACAGAAAGAGAGAAGTGAGGCTAACGCAATGCTAAAATTAATTTCAGGCTACCTTGCCGACACAGAAGTGGAGGTATTAAAGCTAAAGGTGGCTCACTAATAGACAACTTGACATGGATTGCCACGCTTTGTCTTTTGTAGGGGGAAAAACATTGACAAAGAAACCAGTCAAAATGCTTTGTCATACGTCAAGATGTCACATAGTGAAAGGGACATCCCTGAATGACCGAGCTATCCTGGGGAAAAGGTCGATCTCCTTTGTACTTGCATTGGAAGTCAACCGTACACTAGTACAGTAGTTAAGTCTCCTCCTTGGACTGGATTTTAATGGGTTGCCCAACCCTGGCCCTTCACTGAGTTCTTGAAGGGGCAGATATGTGCACTGCCTACAGGGATAACCAACTTCTACATTCTTAGGGACTACCTGCTTTCGAGTTACTGGTCTGGAAGTGTTTACTGCGCCTTCACAGGCGGTAATGTTTGATAAATTACCGTACTTTTTTATTAGTTAGCCTCAGTGGCGTCACTGTGACGCGCGTCACCCCAGAGCGGGGGACGCGCGTCACCCCCCCGACTCACCCCTCCTACAGAAACTTACTTTTTCTGGCGCGCGTCACCCTCCGGAGGCCGGACGCTCCGAGGCCGGGGAGCGTCCGGCCCGGCCGGCGCTCCAGGGCCTTCTAAAAAGAAGAGGCCCTGGAGCGCTTGCGTTAAAACGCGAACTTTTAAGATTTTCGTGCATGCGCAGACCCTCCTGCGGGCAAGAGGGCAGGCCCTTGCCCTCAGAAAAGGGTTTGCGCATGCGCGAAAAACTTAGTTCGCGTTTTAACGCAAGCGCTCCAGGGCCTTCTGAAAAGAAGAGGCCCAATGCACTTGCGTTAAAACGCGAACTTTTAAGATTTTCGCGCATGCGCAGACCCTCCTGAGGGCAAGAGGGCAGGCCCTTGCCCTCAGAAAAGGGTTTGTGCATGCGCGAAAATCGTAAAAGTTCGCGTTTTAACGCAAGCGCTTTGGGCCTCTTCTTTTTAGAAGGCCCTGGAGCGCCGGCCGGGCCGGACGCTCCCCGGCCTCAGAGCGTCCGGCCTCCGGAGGGTGACGCGCGTCACCCCCCGGCACGCGTCACCCCCCGGCAGCCCGCCCCGCCCGCCACGCTACAGTGACGCCAGTGGTTAGCCTGCCTTTTTCTCCAAGGACCTCAGGGCAGCACACATGGCTCCCCCCACCCATTATATCCTCACACCAACCCTACAAAATAGGTTAGGCTGGTCCAAGATCACTCAGTGAGCTTCATGTCAGAGTAGGAGTTTGAATCCAGGTCTCCCCAGCCTTGGCCTGATATACTCACCACTACACTATAGTGACTCAGCCAGGGTATCAAACTTATAAGGCACATGAGGTCCAGCATTGTGCAGAGAAGGCTTCTTGAAGAAATGGGCTGGAAGGAACAACCAGTTGTTATTGAATGAGAGGTGTGGCCAAGCCTGGCAGAGGACACCAAGAGAACAGGGAGGAGGAAGGTTCTCTGTTATGGAGTCTTCATGTTAAATAATGTTAAGGAAGCATTTATTGTCAGCATATAACAGTGTTTGCACCTTTCATCAAGGCAGAAAACAATGCAGGCATGGGCACAATGTTATATACCAGGGGTTCTCAACAAGTGGTACTTAGGCCAACTGCTGGTGGTACTTGGACCGCTGGACCACTGGAACCCTGCTCTGATGTGGCACTTACACAGCGTGTTTTTGCTCCTGAGAGGCTCCTGCCTTTGTCCGAGCCTCTCAGGAACACTGAGAAGGGCTCTCCCACCTGCCCAGAGCCTTCTACCTGCGTTTTGTGGCCTCCGAAAACCTGAAAAACCCAAAGTAACTGGCTGTGATGTCATTGCCAGTCATTTCTGGTGGTACGCAGCAGGAGTGTTGTGCCAGAGATGGTACTCGGCTGGAATGGGGTTGAGAACCCCTGTTATATACTAAATCTAAAGAAAGAAGTACTGTTGAAATGTTAATCTCTCTCTCTCTCTCTCTCTCTCTCTCTCTCTCTCTCTGTGTGTGTGTGTGTGTGTGTGTGTGTGTGTGTGTGTGTGTGTGTGTGTGTGTGTAAGCGTGCATGTTTTGAAAACAAGTTTCTTTTTTCTTACAAATGAAATTGGAACAATATTTTTACCACTGACTGGTTCAATATTAAGGGCTCATGGGGCTGACTAAAATTGCTTCAAGGCCCAGTCCATGGGTCCTTGACTAATAAACACTTGGTTTGCCCATGTGGGTGAGGCTTTGGGTGGAGAGGGAAGTCAGTGGCCAACAGTATTATTGGTAGTGATACAATTCCAGCTGAGGCATTTCCAGTCCGCAAAGTTTTTGGGAGACTTTCAAATGGCATGTTTTATGTCTGCTAAGTTCAGATCTTAACCGGGTAAATGCCAAATTCAGCAATTTGAAGGAAGTTGAGGGTATCTACAGCCTCAAAATCACCTCTAGCAGGTGTATTTCATGCTAGGAAGCTTTTGGAAAAGGATCAAAAATAAAACTGCTACCATATAATGCCCTTTATACAAATCTATGGTGTAGCCACGCTTGGAATACTGTGTACAAGTTTGGTCACCACAGAGCTTGAAAATGTACATGAAAGAGCAGTCAAAATGATCTGGGGCCTGGGATACCTTTGCTATGAGGAAATGTTGCGGCTTTTTAGTTTAGAAGAAAAGGAGATGGGACACACACACTTATACACATGATAGAGTATACATGGTGTAAAATTATGCATGGGGCGGAGAAAGTGGCTAGAGGGAAGTTTTTCACCCTCTCAGGTAATAGTGGGCCTGCCGTATCCGCAGGTACTGCAACCCGCGGGCCCTGCAGGGATTTTCCCCCCTGCATTTTACCAGTGCGGTGTGTCTCTCTGGAGTCTCTCCAGCACTCACTGTTCTGACTTTCGTGCTTTCTCTCCAATGGCTGGAGGCAGCTCTGCCCTCAGTTCTGCGCTCCCTGGTGCATAGGAGCCACTGGAAGAAGCGGCTGGGGCTGGGCGAAGTGGCCAATGGGAGAAGGGGAAGGGGAAGTGGCGACAGGCAAAGTTGCGGGGTTGGCAGGCAAACATGGTTTCACAACCTAACATAGGTGGGGAAAAGTTGCTCAAGTTAGGTTGTGGAATGGGCTTGTGTTGAGTTTTATATCCAAGTTGAGAATGCGTGAATTTTTGTATCCATGCTGAGTCCCAGAATCAAACTCCACAGATACGGCGGGCCCACTGTACTGGGACCCGGAGTCATTGCATGAAACTGACTGGAAGGAGGTTCAGAACAGACAAAACGAAGGTCTTCTTCATAAGGCACATCGTTATTGCATGGAATTCACTGCCATGATGTCCACTAGCCTAGATAGCTTTAAAAGGTGATTAGACAAATGTAGAGGGGACAAGGCTTTAGCTGGCTACAAGTCAGAATGACTGTACACTAATAATAATAATAATAATAATAATAATAATAATAATAATAATAATAATTAATAATATAATATAATACCACTAGTATTTATATACCGCCTTTCTTGGTCATTGGATTTCTCCTCTGACTTTAATTTTAGTTTTAGTTTTAGCTTTAGTTTTAGCTTTAGTTTTAGCTTTAGTTTAGTTTTAGTTTTAGTTTTAGCTTTAGTTTTAGACTGGCAACGTTTAATCACCCCTGCAGAGCTGGGAGACCGAATTGTATGGTCCGCCCTCGGAGACTGATGGATCCGGATGGTTTCCTGAGGGCTCTGGGGGAATTCCCAGCTTCCCGGGTCAGTGATTCATCTGATGCTCTGGCTGCCCTGTGGTATGGGGAGGCAGCTAGAGCCTTGGATCAGATCGCTCCCGAACGGCCACGGCCTTGTCGTCGAGCCAAGGCGGCTCCTTGGTTTACTGAGGAGCTGCAGGCAATGAAACGACTGGGCCGACGCCTAGAGCGACGGTGGAGGAAAACTTGTGATGAATCTGACCGAACACGGGCTAGAGCCCATTTTAGGGCCTACTCCGTGGCGGTGATGGCAGCGAAGAAGGCGTTTTTCTCTGCCACCATTGCGTCTGCGAGTAGCCGGCCAGCGGAGCTCTTCCGAGTTGTCCGGGATCTGCTCCACTCGGCTCCTGTAGCAAGTGAGTTGGAGTGTTCAACGGACCGCTGCAATGAGATCGCACGGCACTTCGCAGATAAAATCGCTCAGATTCGCCACGACTTGGACTCTGGTTTAACAGTTCCAGAAGTTGTCCCTACGGCATCTGTCAATTCCATCGTTTTGGATTCTTTTCACCTCATACAGCCTGAGGATGTGGATAGGGTCCTCTGTAGTTTGAGATCGTCTTCGTGCCCGCTTGACCCTTGCCCAGCTTGGCTATTACGATCTGCGCGGGTTGGGCTGGCCGACTGGGTGGAACCTATTGTGAATTCATCATTGCGGGAGGGAGTGATGCCTAGCATCCTGAAGACTGCAATTGTGCGTCCCCTCCTGAAAAAACCATCTTTGGATTCCTCCAATTTAAATAACTATCGGCCAGTTTCCAATCTGCCTTTTTTGGGTAAGGTGATTGAGCGGGTGGTAGCGTCTCAGCTCCAGGGGATACTAGATGAAACGGAGTATCTGGACCCTTTTCAGTCTGGCTTCAGGCGGGGCTTTGGGACGGAGACAGCCTTGGTCGCCCTGCTGGATGATCTTCGCCGAGGACTGGACAGGGGGAGTGCATCCCTGCTGGTCCTTTTGGACCTCTCGGCGGCTTTCGATACCATCGACCATGGTATCCTTCTGGGCCGATTGGCTGAGTTGGGACTAGGGGGCACTGCTTTGCAGTGGTTCCATTCCTACTTGGCTGACAGGTCCCAGATGGTGATGCTGGGAGATGCCTGTTCGGCACCCTGCCCTTTACAGTGTGGGGTGCCACAGGGTTCTATTCTGTCTCCCATGCTTTTCAACATCTACATGAAACCGTTGGGAGAGATCATCCGGGGATTCGGAGTTGGGTGTCACCAATATGCTGACGACACCCAACTCTACCTCTCCTTGCCATCTCGCTCCAGGGAGGCTGTGGAAGTCCTAGAGCGCTGCCTGGAGGCGGTTGGGGTCTGGATGAGGGCTAATAGGTTGAGATTGAATCCAGAAAAGACAGAGGTCCTACTGGTCAGGAAAGCTTCGATGCAGGTACTGAGTCATCTGCCCGTTCTGAATGGGGTTGCACTCCCCCTGCAGGAACAGGTGCGCAGCTTGGGAGTACTTCTGGATTCACAGCTCTCCCTGGAAAGCCAGGTGGCGGCTGTGGCCAGGGGTGCGTTTGCCCAGCTTCGGCTGGTGCGCCAGCTGCGGCCGTACTTGAGTCGATCGGACCTGACCACGGTGGTCCACGCCTTAGTGACTTCAAGACTGGATTACTGCAACGCGCTCTACGTGGGGCTGCCCTTGAAGACGGTTCGGAAGCTGCAATTAGTGCAGAATGCGGCGGCCCGGGTGGTTGCTGGAGCTAGGCGGTTTGACTCTGCTGAGCCGCTGCTTCAGCGGCTGCACTGGCTGCCCATTCGGTTCCGAGCCCAATTCAAGGTGCTGGTAATGACCTTTAAAGCCCTTCACGGTTTGGGTCCAGGATATCTGAGGGACCGCCTTCTCCCATACATTCCGGCCCGCTCTCTTAGGTCATCTGAGGGGGCTCTCCTGCGTGTACCACCTCTATCGCAAGTTAGGGGAGTGGCAACACGTGGGCGAGCTTTCTGTGCTGTGGCGCCACAACTGTGGAACTCCCTGCCAGGGGATTTGAGAACCACCCCCTCCCTCATGACTTTTCGGCGAGGGCTCAAAACATTTTTGTTTCGTCTTGCGTTTGGGTGATGGGTTGTAGCCTGCCTCCTGTGTCTGCCATGTTGCTTTTGTGCTCCCTACTGTTGCCCCCCAGTGGTTTTTATTGATATTATTGTTTTTATTGTTTTTAAATTATGTATTTAAACTGTTTGTATTTTAAACTGTTTTTAATTTTTGTTGTAAGCCGCCTTGGGCATTTGCCTCGGCATGGGATAAGGCGGGATATAAATTTTTTAAATAAATAAATAAATAAATTTAAGGCGGTGCACATAGGCAGGCAATTCTAACCCCCTGAAGGGGTTTTTACAATACAAAGTTCTAATCTTTCATAGAACGTCTTCATTCCAGATGGTTTCCTTCATTGTCTGGCTTATCTCTGGCATTTGTCTCCCACACTCGACTAACGGCAACTCGGACTCCCACTCAGAGTGCAGCTGGCAGCTTTTCCTCACTCTCACTGAGGGCTTCTGCAGATCGTCAGAGGCATGTCAACAGCTCTCGGATACTTCTGGTTGTCTCGAGCTGGCATCCTCGGATCTCTTCAGGCATTGCAAGGTGGCAGCTCTACCACTGAGCCAGACCTCCTGCCCTCCAGATTCAGAGGCAGGATGCCCCTGAATGCCAGTTGCTGGGAAGCAACAGCAAGGAAGTACCGCTTGCCTGTGCATCCCACTTCTGTGCTTCTGGGTGGCCACTGTGGGAAGCCGGATGTTAGACAAGATGAACCGTGGTCTGATCCAGCAGGGCCCTTCTTATGTTCTTAATTGCTACTTGGGAGTTGAGAAATCACCATGGGAGAAATAATGCACTGCTTAAATTCTGTCATGCCTTTCAAAGTACAGCTGCTGTTAATTACCTATATCAGTCATAAGAAGCACAATCCTAATACTTGTGGGAGGTTTTGAAGGCACAAGTGTGGCCAAATGCCGTTTAAGGTCTTCCCTGTCTCCCTTGCTTCATCTCGTCTGAGGCCTAGTCCTGAGAGAGCTATTCCCTACATCTTTAACATGCCAAGCAATGGAATGTGGCCTCTTTGATAGGGTAAAAGGGAATACTGTACAGGAAAACCAGATGTATGCCCCACGTTGGTGTGAGAGGAATATTATTGTCTGGGACTTTGCCTAATGTACTGTTGTGAGCTGTGTGCACTTAGGCCCCAAGCACCTCTCAGGTACAGAGGAGACCAGGAATGGGCAACATCAGCCTCAGTGATAGACAGGCTGTAATAAGCCTCTGGATTGGTTGGATCTGATATGAGCGATTACAGTACTTGGACCCAGGCTTTCTGCCTTTACCTCATCAGTAGATCAGTGCTTTCCCCTGCCTTGTATCGCTTCCTGCTCAGGCTTCTGCTCTTGGGGTCCTTGAGCTGGAGACCCCTCCAGGGCTGGATTTGGGTGTGGCTGTCCACTGCCCCAGCCTGGCCCTGTCAGCTGACATTTTGAGCATGAGGTGCACTGTCCCCATAGACAAAGCAGCCTCGCACTTCTCCCCCCCCCCCCCCACTCTGCTGCCACGTACTGTGGGGAACATTTCCTGGTGAAGAATGTCACATTGTAGTCAGAGGCAGGTGCTCAGATTATTCCCTGACGAAAGTGATTATCTCAGTGGACTGATATTTTAATGAGCTTGCATATGTGGATGAGTCTTCCAATATGAGGAGAGACGGAGGAAGCAGCTGAGCCCCTGGTTAATCTTTGGCTCGTTCAGTCACTTTTGACTCTTGGCTTAAATTACCTATGAGAACGCAGCCCATGTTTTGACAAACAACAGCTATCTTTTCAGTGTCTAAACGGAAATGAAGGATAGCACAATGCATATTTTCTCCCACATAGATAGATATATCAGGGATTTCATGTCTTATTACATATTCCCAAGTCAGTGTGGTAGCAGCAGCTCCGACATTTTCCAGAGGGATTTGCATTGCCTTTTCCCTCAGAGCCATGGTTCACACGCCTGCAAATGATTCATTCTGTTCAAGTCGACAAAAGTCCTGAAGGATGGCCTTCAAAAAGCAAAGAAGTCATTTTCACATCTGTGGCCTGTTTTGCTTTGTTTTTTGGGTTTTCTTTGCAGAGACATTCAGTTTTTAATGCATCTCCAACATGTGCTCAAAATTAAGTGGTTACAATAATACATGAGGAATGGGGGGGTAGAGCGGGGTGGGGGAGATGTAGCCATATCATGTGCTAAGCGTGGTTTGTGTGCTTGGTTTAATATTAGAAACATATGTGTACTGTTATAAAAATGGATAACAATTGGAGAATGCCATAAAAACTCCACCATAGTAAAACATTCTTTCTCCCTTTGTGTCAGAATGTCTACCCTGTTAAGATCTGCACTGCAAGACTATTGATTACCCCCATACCCCTCAAATGAACACAAACTGGTTTTGTTCCACCCTTCTCATTGTTACACCCTTCATCCAGTCTCAAATTGGCCTCTAACAATCTTCAGTGCTAGCCACTTTATTCAGTTCTGTTTTTTTGTTGCCAGTGAGTGAGATTGTTTCAGAGACGTGCTTTACAAGCTTCTATTAAAAACAACAACACCACAACTTGAGCCAGATTCTCAGAATCTCATGGCATTCTGTTTGCAAACCATGCACAGTGCCGTAGCCACCATTAAAACAACAGGCTTTTTCTGACCATACTCACAAAATAGTAGCAGACAGTCTAGTGATTTTTCTCAACCCATGCTGGGATGCCTAACTATGGCATATGGCATTATTGCCAACCAACCAGGGTGTTTATGCCCCTGGGCAATCTGCCAGATCTTTTTTCCCTTTTGTGTAAAAGCCAGGATCTGAGGCCGGTTTCCAGCATTTTTTAGAAGAAAGTTGCAATTTTCTAGTAGAAGTCTGCAGCATAATTCTCATGTCTGAGTCTCATTGGTCTGACCACATTACTCCCGTCTTTTACCAACTGTGCTGATCGTCATTATGTTTCCAGGTCCAATTCAAAGTGCTGGTTGTTCTCTTTAAAGTCCTACATGGCTTCAGACCTGGGTGCTTTCCCCATATGAATCTGCCCATATATGTTGTTCTACATCTGAGGTCTTACTTCAGGTCCTACCTTTCAATGAAGCATGACTGGTAGGAATGAGGGCAAGGGCCTTTTTGGTGGTGGCTCATTGTGATGAATGCCCTCCCCCTATTTTTTCCTATGTTTTCAGTATTTTGGGATACTTTTAACTCCCCAGAAACTCCTGTGCTAGCTTAAAAGGCTGCTGGGGCATCTTTTGCAAGCAGCCTTTTTCCTTCGTTTGGAAACTCCACTATTCCCCAAACAGCTGCTGCATGTGGATTCAGGGTCCATCTGCCTGTCTGGGGTAATTATTCTGCTTAGCAACAGAGCTACCTTGCCCATTGGGTAGCAAACCTATCCATCTGGATCCAAGGGGTGGGATGGAGAAGCCAGGTGAGTTCCCCTCCTCCAGTCAGATAATGTGATGACCCATCAAGGCAAAGTTATATATTTTCCAGTCCACAGGAAATTTTGATTGTTTCTGCCAGTCAACTGAGTAACCGATTCATTGGGAGCTCAGAGAGGAGCACCCACTTGCTCACCAGCAAGTGTAAGGACTGGGGCTTCCTTGAGCAATGTAAGTAGCTTAAGCTAGGGACCATTTAGCTAGATTGCTATCAGGGACTTTTTTTGTTGTTGCTTTGTCTGCTCTTGTCCATTCAACCCCCTCTTTAGGGGTTACCTGGGGGGGATTGTCTGTGGACTGAGAATTTTGAATAGCATCCCAGTGCCATCTGCTGGGTATTAATGGTTACTGCATCCATTTGATGAAAAGTTTTCTTTGTACATTCCAGCCACATTCACGCATTTACCATCAGCCTGCTTGTATTTTTACTACCCTCCTTTTCCCATTTTGTTTAATTCTTTTGGACTTTTAATAAACTAATTACCTTTTGAGCCTTTGTCTGCCTGGTCCGTGTTCATGGGTAATTTAGTGGACTGTCACATCTCTTTGCCCTGCAGATACTACTGGGGGTTTGATTTTTAATAAGAACCCCTGGAGTTAAGTGCTCTCCTGGGAGGGTTGTTTTCCTCAGATGGCTCTTCTCTGTCTGGTCTCTAGCCTGGGACGGTGGCAAGGTTTTTTCCTTGTTCAGCTGCTGGTCCAGTAAAGGGAAAGTGGGGAGTAGGAAGTTGAGTGTGTGTGTGTGTGTGTGTGTGTTTGTGTGTGTGCGTGTGCATGCACACCACTAGGCACTACTCCCCTTGGTCAGCTGGCCTTCCCCTGGGGAAAAAACTTAAACTGTCCAAACTTCTGGCAGATGAAACAAATGGGGCTCATTCTTTCCGATGCCTCATTTGTTACAAAACTAATGCACACCTCCATTTGCCACTATGATACAGTGATTCTGTATCATAGGATGTGTTCTGGTTCAGATGCACATCCTGTCTACTCAATGGTAGCAGAGGAAGTAAAGTGATTGCTGACATGATTTACTTTTAAAATGAGTCTTTGTCAACCATGTGTTTGAATAAGTGTTCATTTTATATTTTTCAGGGTAACATTTCCAACTTTGATATTGTTATGGAGTCTGATGAGGGAACTTTCACTCCCACTGGTGTGGGTTTCACAGGTACTGATGCGGCTCGAAATATCATGAAGGAAATCCTGAAACTCCTAAAACCTGTCAATGTTACAGATGTCTTTGAAGATGGTGAATCAACAGACACAAGTCACTGGATGAGAGATGGAATACCAGGTGAGATATGTGTATGTTTACTTGGAAGTAAGTCTCATTGAGTTCATTGGGGCTTAGTCCTCCTAGAAAGTGTGTTTAGGATTGTAGAATTAAGTTTTGAAAACTACTGAGTTGTCCTACCCCTTTCCAGTCTTTTCTTATTTGTCTCTTTTTGTGGCAGGCCTGTGTATAACAGCATTTTTCGTGAACAGCACTTTAGCAGAAGTAAATTACATTTGTACATATCCCAAGACTAACCTACAGAAGCTTGCATTTTGTATATTAGAACTTCCATTTTGAAAAGGTTTACAGTAGATGATGTGTCTGCAATATGCCTACAATCTTCTTTTAGGCTTTAGGATTTATAATAATCTTCCCTACAGCACTGGATTAAAAATAGCCGGACATCCCCTCTGCTTGAAAGGAGAGTGAGGAAATTTGCAAACCAAATATAACACATTGAAACAAGCCTTCCCTCTGCCCCTTGTTCTCATTAAAGGATTTTTAAAAACAGTTGACCAGGAAAAAAAAAATAGGGCATGATCTGTCCACTCCTGCACATTGCAGACTTGCATGCATACACACTGGGGGCCCTCATACGAGTCAATTGAGCATGTTATATGCTCCCCAGTTTGTGAAAAGTTCCAGGGAAACATTTAGTATCCTTTAGGCGAGAGAGAAATCCCGTTCGGGTCTTGTGCCCCTGGAATGCTGGCAGCATAAAGCCCTTTATGGCTGTCACAAAATGCAACAAATGGTTTGGCGCAGCTTGGCTGCCGCCGCAAGCAACAAGCAGCTAGGTCCGCCTGCCAGCAGACTGGGGACGCCCATCGGTGCTGTTAAGTTAGCGCAGGGGGTGGGAGGGAGGCATGAAAGAGGAGGGTGGTAATGAGGTGGGGAAGAGGGCAGATCAGGGCCAGGAAGGGGCGGTATCGATGGCAGTGGTGCATGCTGATATCCTATCCCCCTTCCAAGCAGAGCATGAAAGGAGGCAAACCGGGATTCTGGCAAGGCAGAAAATCCTCCAAAAGGAAATTGGGCATCTTCTCAAAGCCCTGATGGCTACTTCATTCAAAAACACAGAGAGGTTCCTTCAACCACTAGAAGACTATCTCCTTACCATTATCTTCCATTTTTGGAACCATTTTTTACTACAATGAAGCCTTGATTTAGTAGACCTCAGTTTACGGACTTTGGAAATAGCGGATGTTGTCTACCTCTTTAAGAATTAGTCATATATGTTTTGCGCATATGTGTGTGCATTGTCATAACTGCATTCAGATTTAATGGACTTTCGGCATTAACAGACACCCCTGCTCCCTATTAGACCATTTAATCAAGAGTTTGCTGTATTAGCAATCAATCTGCCCAACAAAAAGCTGGTTAGCCAGCAACTGTAACAAATGCTTTTCCTCTCACACTCTAAGCAACCCTTTGCTGGATGTCTCTTGCTCACCTATGGCTTCCTATGTGAGCAAGGAAGGTCTCATGGCCACAGTAAGGGACGTCCAGCAAAGGGTTGGTTAGAGTGTGAGAGGAAAAGCGTTTGTTACAGTTGCTGGCTAACCAGCTTTTTGTTGGGCAGATTGATTGCTAATACAGCAAACTCTTGATTAACAGTGCAGTCCGACTTAACTTTTGTGCCGGTGTAACCAGCGGCTCAGCGAGAACGGGAGGCCACAGAACGGAAAAGGGATTCAAATCCCCTTTGAATTCCTCTTTTGGAGGGGATTTGAATCCCTTTTCCGTTCTGGGGCCTCCTGTTCTTGCTGCGCCGCTGGTTACACCGGCACAAAAGTTAAGTCGGATTGCGCTGTAACTCTTAAAGAGGCAGACAACATCCGCTACTTCCAAAGTCCGTAAATTGAGGTCTACTAAATCAAGGCTTCATTGTAGTAAAAAAAATAGTGATCCCAGTGGTCCCATTTATCTTCAGAGCCACAGTAGAGCATGTGTAGCCTCCCCAAATCAAAGCAAATAATTAAGTAGTGGAGCAATGCGAGGAGTAATTTTTGTTTGGTTTGCCTGATGGACTGGAAGAACCAACCCTTCTCAAATTGCTCATGTTGCTCCAAATTGCATCCTGCGTATTCTGTTCAAAGGAGAAGGCTTTTAACATCTTGGAACAGTCTGCTGAGCTGTGAGACGACAGCAGGCCAATGAATACTTATGGTATGTAATACCACGGCAGTGAATTGTACATACTGTAACAGCTTCCACGATTACATCCAATTGAAACATGCCATGAAGTTTCGACACTACATCATTTCATTTGAAATGTTTTCCTGAAAATTCACTGTGCGACTTGGATGCAAGTAATAGTGTTCTTTGGAATAATGGTTCGAGGAATAAGAGCTTTTTTTTATCACAAATTCAACACAAGAATTTAGTTTTCTTATAATTGACTTCCTTACTGTGTTAAGAACATAAGAACATAAGAACATAAGAAGAGCCCTGCTGGATCAGGCCAAAAGCCCATCTAGTCCTGCTTCCTGTGTCACACAGTGGCCCCACCAGATGCCTCAGGGAACACAAGACAACAAGATAACCTGTTTCCCGTTGACACTCCCTTGCACCTGGCACAGAGAAAACCCACTTCTAAAAACCAGGAGGTTGCTTATGGCTTGTAACCTGTGATGGTCTTTTCCTCCATGAATCTGTCCAAACCCCTTTTAAAGGCATCTAGGCCAGATGCCATCACCACATCCTGTGGCAAGGAGTTCCACAGATGAATTACATGCTGGGTAAAGAAATATTTTCTTTTGTCTGTTCTAACTCTCCCTCCACTCAATTTTAGTACATGTCCCCTGGTTCTGGTGTTGTGCGAGAGGGAGAAGAATTTCCCTCTATCCACTCTCTCCATCCCATGCATAATTTTATACGTCTCAATCATGTCCCCCCTCAGGCGCCTTTTTTCTAGGCTGAAAAGCCCCAGACGCTGTAACCTTTCCTCGTAAGGGAGGTGCTCCAGCCCACGAATCATTCTGGTCGCTCTTTTCTGCACCTTTTCCAATTCAACTCTATCCTTTTTGAGGTGTGGTGACCAGAACTGGACACAATACTCCAGATGTGGCCTTACCATCGATTTGTACAAAGGCAGAATGATATTGGCCGTTTTATTCTCAATCTCTTTTTTAATGATCCCGAGCATGGAATTGGCCTTCTTCACAGCCGCCGCACACTGGGTCGACACTTTCATCGACCTGTCCACCAGCACCCCAAGATCTCTCTCTTGATCCGTCACAGACAACTCAGAACCCATTAGCGTATATGTGAAATTTTGGTTTCTTGCCCCAATGTGCATCACTTTGCACTTACTTACATTGAAGCGCATCTGCCATTTTGCTGCCCATTCTCCCAGTTTGGAGAGGTCCTTCTGGAGCTCTTCACAATCCCTGCTGGTCTTCACCACCCGGAAAAGTTTAGTGTCATCTGCAAACTTGGCCACCTCACTGCCTATCCCCGACTCCAGGTCATTTATGAATAAGTTGAAAAGCACCTGTCCCAAGACCGATCCTTGGGGCACACCGCTTTTCACCTCTCGCCATTGTGAAAATTGCCCATTGACTCCCACTCGCTGTTTCCTGGTCTTCAACCAGTTCCTAATCCACAAGAGGACCTGCCCTCTTATTCCCTGACTGTGGAGTTTTCTCAGGAGCCTTTCATGAGGGACCGTGTCAAACGCCTTCTGAAAATCCAGATATATAATATCCACGGGTTCGCTCGCATCCACATGCCTGTTGACCTTTTCAAAAAATTCTAACAGGTTTGTGAGGCAAGACTTCCCCTTGCAGAAGCCATGCTGACTCTCCCTCAGCAGAGCTTGTTCTTCTATGTATTTTAAGATTTTATCCTTAATGAGACTTTCCACCATCTTCCCTGGAACAGATGTTAGGCTGACCGGCCTGTAGTTTCCCGGGTCCCCCCTCCTTCCTTTTTTAAAGATTGGCGTGACATTAGCTATCCTCCAATCCTCTGGCACAGTGGCCGTTTTAAGGGACAAGTTGCATATTTTGGTCAAGAGGTCAGCAACTTCATTCTTGAGTTCCTTCAGAACTCTTGGGTGGATGCCATCCGGGCCTGGTGATTTATTGATCTTTATTTTGTCAATTAAGTCTGAGACGTCTTCTCTTTTAACCTCTATTTGACTTAATTCTTTCGTCAGGGGAGACCGTTCCGGCAGCGGTATTTGCCCGAGGTCTTCTGCCGTGAAGACAGATGCAAAGAACTCATTTAATTTCTCCGCAGTCTCCAAGTCCCCTTTTATCACCCCTTTCTCTCCCTCACCATCCAGCGGACCAACCGTTTCTCTGGCAGGTTTCCTGCTTCTAACATATTTGAAGAAGCTTTTATTATTCCCTTTTATGTTGCCTGCCATACGTTCCTCAAAGTCTTGCTTGGCCTCCCGTATCATCTTTTTACATTTCTTTTGCCACAGTTTGTGCTCCTGTTTATTTTCCTCACTAGGACAAGACTTCCATTTACGGAAGGAAGCTTCCTTGCCTTTTATAGCCTCCTTAACTGTGCTTGTTAGCCATGCCGGCACCCTCCTGGACTTGGTCGAGCCCTTCCTCCTTTGTGGGATACACTCCCGCTGGGCCTCTATGACTGTTGTTTTAAACAGCCTCCATGCACTCTGGAGCGATTGGACTCTTTTTACCTTACCTTTCAGCTTTTTTTTTAACTAGTCTCCTCATTTTGTGAAAGTCAGCCCTTCGGAAGTCAAGGGTTTTCGTGTCAGATTTGCTCGGCACTCTCCCTCCGACATGCATGGCGAAACAGATCGCAGCATGGTCACTGTTCCCCAACGGTTCGGTAACATTTACCTCCCTGACCAGATCTTGAGTGCCACACAATATCAAGTCCAGAGTCACCTGTCCTCTGGTCGGTTCCGTGACAAGCTGCTCTAAGGCACAGTCATTTAACATATCCAGAAATCCAGTCTCTCTTTCATGATCTGAGCATGAATTGACCCAGTCGATGTGAGGATAATTGAAGTCCCCCATGACTACAACCCTGTCTCTCATTGACACCTCCCTGATTTGCTTCCTCATTTCAAGATCCCCTTCAGGTTTTTGATCTGGAGGACGGTAGCATGCCCCTACTATTACATCACTCTTTGAGCCTGGTAATCTAACCCACAGTGATTCTACGGAGGAGTCAGAGCCCCCCTCCAGCTCTACTCTGGTGGATTCTACCCCCTCTTTGACATAGATGGCCACCCCACCTCCAACATGCCCCTCTCTGTCCCTCCTATAGAGTTTATATCCTGGAATTGCAGTATCCCACTGGTTCTCCGCATTCCACCAGGTTTCTGTTATACCTACTATGTCAATGTTTTCCCTAGCCACCAAACATTCCAGTTCTCCCATCTTTGCCCGTAGACTTCGGGCATTTGCATAAAAGCACTTATATACCTGGTCCCCCAAGAAGGGCTGCATGTTTGCACCTTTATTGCTGCAGCCTTCTGTCCTGCTAGACTGGCTGTCATGTCCCATCACGCTACCACTCCCAATTTTTACTCTGCTATTACTTGACTGTTCCCCATCCTCTGCACCCTCATTCCCTAGGGATGAGGAGTCCCAAACCGGATGCCCCTCGGCTCCTGTCGGCTTTCCCCCAGGAGTCAGTTTAAAAGCTGCTCTGCCACCTTCTTAATGTTACGCGCCAGCAGTCTGGTTCCGTTTCGGTTCAAGTGAAGCCCGTCCCTCTTGTACAGGCCCGGCTTGTCCCAAAACGTTCCCCAGTGCCTAACAAACTTAAACCCCTCCTCCTGACACCAGTGTCTCATCCACGCATTGAGACCCCTGAGCTCCGCCTGCCTAGCTGGCCCTGCGCGTGGAACAGGTAGCACTTCTGAGAACGCTACCTTTGGGGTCCTGGATTTGAGCTTCCTACCTAGAGACTACCTAGTGTTAGAGAGCTTTTGAGCAGCTTCTGTTTCCAGAATTCCAGTCCACCTCCTTCTTCTTTGACACAAATAGCTTTGCTTCCCCTCCCCCCCTTTGCAATTACAGTATTGTAGCTACACACCATGGAATACTTTGGCTATGATTCTCTTGATTTATGTTATTTTCCCCTGTTTTGCTTTGCTTTGGACACAGTTTTGGACCTTGTGTCATTAATTCATTTGTGAGAGTGACCCTTAAAGCAGGATTCTGCAGGCTTCCAGAAATAGTCATAATGTTAGATAGTGTATATGGATAAAAATTAAACTTGCAATTCAAATTATTCCAGAGCAATTGACCTAACTGATAACTAGATAATGCCATCAACATTTGTAATTACCTAGTTTGGTATATGAACTTTTCCATCTCAGAATACTGACCCCTTTTTCAGTTTGGGGAGAAAATAGTTCAGTTTGCCAAGTCCAATTCTGAACCAAGTCAAGGGGAGTTTGCGCATCATGAGAAATTATACTAAAATGTAAATAAGGGTAGTATTCAATGATAAACAGAGAGGTTTTCAGTGGCCCAGTATATTGTGAAGACCTGAAGAACTCTTGATAATCAGGGGGACTTTTAATAAAAGCATAAAACATATTCTGTTCTTAATTGTAACTAAATTCTCTATATATGGGTGGTCTTTTGATTCCAGAGAATGCAAATCAAATGCAGTTGAGCTAAAGACAATAAAGTAAGTCTGACAGCCTTTTGATTTGTGCGGATCATCAACCTTAAGAGATGTAGTTTCATTGTACAGCAATCGTCTTCAACCAATTTCCTTCAATTTGTCTTTTATTTCTGAACTTCAGCTGCACAGAAAACATTTTCATTACTCCACATGTGTTCTAACCAAGAGGCGCTGCTCAACACTTGCAACGAGAACACGATGTTTTGTGTGCAGCAATAAAATAGTCTTGCCTGCTTGGTGTCCTTGGTAGGAAAGACATGCTGTGATCCCAGCTAGATAAACATTCTAATATTTTCAGTCAGCAAACAAGGCATTAGGTGCAAGAAAAGGAAGCTCATTCTTTTGGCTTTGATCAGATGAATTCCAAAGTAAGGTGGGATGTAATGAAAGGGCTGAGATTTCTGGCAGACCACAGGCTGGCCGTGGACAAAGATTAATCTACCTTTTCCATGAAGCCTTTGGCTTAGTTCTTTACTCCTCAACTGAAATAAAGCCTAAGGGCTAAACTACACATTACTTGTCATGCATACATTGCCCCCCCCCCATTTTTTAAAAATCACATGGTAGGGATGAAGTGAAACATGGCCAAACCACAGTGAGGGGTAGAACTTTGCTCCTCACCATGGCTCCGATCTGAATCACACCTGCCCCAATGCCAATGAACACATTTTCCCTTCTGTACATAATGCAGCGGGGCTGTAATCTGGATCAGAACCGGGGCAGGAGCAAAGTTTTAAAGCCCCTTGCCCCCCTTATGGTTTCTCTGCGTTTTGCTTCCCTCCCCCATGGGCTAAACCAGGGGTGGGGAACCTCCGGCCCGCGGGACGATCTGGCCTGCGGGACGATCCGGTCAGGCCCGCACTGGACCGGCCTGATCGGGCCCGCGACCGGAGGCTCCGCCACCGCCCGCCGCTGCCGCCGTCTTCCTGCTAGCCCAGTGGCGATCTGCGCATGTACAGAAAGACCGTTTTGAAATGGAGGCGGCACGGGAAGGCGGCGGTGGTGGCGGCCCGGAGCCCGGTAAGTTGGAGAGTGGAGGGAGGGGGCTCTGGAAGGGCTGGCTGGCTGGGAGGCTGGGGGGCGGGCGGGCGGGCGGGGGACTGGCAGGCAGGCGGGCGGGCGGGCTGGGAGGGGGGCTGGCCTACTGGCTGGCTGGCTGGGAGGTGGGCGGGCGCTGTAAATTCGCGTGGGGGGGTCAAATTTGCGGTGGGGGGCAAAATTTTTGGGCGCCCTTACGGGCGGCCCGCGACCAATTTTCCCCATGGGAAAATGGCCCCCCACCCCAAAAAGGTTCCCCACCCCTGGGCTAAACCAACAGACAACTAGACCGACACATGCATTACACATCACGTGGCGTTTGGCCCTAACTAGGTGTAGCTGAGACATCCCATTGGAATTAAGTGGCTATCATTCTACCGGGCAAAAACAACATCCTCCTCTCCTTTGCCTCTCCCGCACATGAGATGAACTGAAGAAATTAGTGTCTGAAGTGTATAAAAGCAGATTATTGGCTGGGTGGACCATTGGTCTGACTCAATCCAGTGCAGGTTCAAGTGCTCATTTGTCCAGACTAACCACATTGAGGCGAGTGCCTCTCTAATGACATTTTGCTTTCCGTTTAAAAAAATGGAAGTCAACTGCTAATGGCTGGTAAACAATGGAAGTGCAGAGGCTGTGTGGCCTTTCTTCACCTTGTTTTCAGTGACAGATTGCACAGAAGTGAGACGTTGCAAACGCACTCTAAGCTGTCTCAGAAATGTAAACATCACTAATACTCCCAGGAGACTTCAGGCCGTTGGCTACAACTGCCAGATCCTAGCCCAGGTATCTGTCTGCTAATAATGACTTCACTTCCTTCGCAAGTACGATGGAGAAGTTGATAATGTTAAAGCTGAGCAGTTCACTGGGGCATGAATGAGGCTATTAATGCTCAGCTGCTCTTTTTTTTTTCCAGGAGGAAACTGCTAGAGTAGAAAAGGCACAATAGCCTCGTGACCTTTGTTTCACCCTCCAGGCTTTTTTGCTGGGCTTTTGCAGTCCACCCCTGTTAAACTGCTGCATCTAGGAAGAGGAGGTGTGAGGCTGACACACATCATTTTCCATCTCTGAGTGACAGGTGCCAACGGATAAAGAGAGTCAGGAATTACTACAGCTTCTCAGGGCAACATTTATGTCTTAAGTGTACATTTTTATCTCACCTTTCCTCCAAGGAGCTGAAGTTGGTGCCCTCCCTTTTATTGTCATAAAATTAACCCTGTTGAGAAATGATGATTAGGCCCAAGGTCACCCAGTAGCCTTTGATGGCTGAATAAGGATTTGAACCCAGAACTCCCTGGTCTAATTCAACACTTTAATCACTACACCACATTGGGCGCAATCCTATCCTACTTATGCCACCATTGTAACCAGCGGCGGAACGAGAACGGGAGGCCCCAGAATGGAAAGGGGATTCAAATCCCCTCCAAAAGGGGAATTCAAAGGGGATTTGAATCCCCTTTCCGTTCTGGGGCCTCCCATTTTTGCTGCACTGCTGGTTACAACAGTGGCATAAGTAGGATAGGATTGCACCCACTGACAGGTAGTTGAGGGGGGAGGGCAGTACTCACTGCATGCAGATTTCATCTGGTCCTTAGGGGGCTAGGAGTTGGGAGCCTTCCATTTAGTTTCTCCCTGGACCCTGTCTGACCACTAACTCATCCATACATAGGTTATCCATAACTCATCCATACACAGCCCCGCTTGCTTACAAAAGGTTGTTGGGAAATATGGTAATCTAGAGCTACCACTCCAGGATCCTGATGGAGCCCCCCAATGTGTGCTTCCTCACTCCCAGCCACCTCTTCTACTAAACAGTGGCTGGAGGCATGGCCTCTTCCTCTTCTACCAATTGCGTGAGGTAAGGCTGCCTCTTACGCCCACCATTGTCAGTTTGTCATCATTAGGTAAAGGTAAAGGTGACCCCTGACAATTAAGTCCAGTCGTGTCCGACTCTAGGGTGTGGTGCTCATCCCCATTTCAAAGCCGAAGAGCCAGCGTTGTCCAAAGACGCCTCCGTGGTCATGTGGCCGGCATGACTCTCCTTGCCGCAGCGCGTAGCATGTGGCTGGAACACGGAGCGCTGTTTACCTTCCCGCAAGTGGTACCTATTTATCTACTCACATTAACATGCTTTGGAACTGCTATTCTTTTGTTGTGTGCTACTGGGAAAGAGTGTGGAAGACTTCACATGTAGAGAACATTTGAATGCTTGCTAGTGTTTGTTGTGTTTGGCAATGTCGCTAATGGAGAGGTGTTTTGTGCTTCAAAGCACACCCTCCGCTAGGGGTTCTCAACCGGTGGTATGCGTACCACCAGTGGTACTTTGGGATACATCTGGAAGTACGTGGCCGGTCTGAACCTCGAAACCCCCCTCCGACAGAGCTCAGGAGCAGAGGTTTCAGATGCCACAGAGCTCGGGAAAGCGCCAGCAAGGGGCTCAGTGAGCAAGCAGAGGTGAAGCGTGTGAGTTTCGCGTGCTGAAAAAGGCCCTCTCGCCTGCCTCAAACCTCTTTCCGGAGCTTTCCCATGCTCTGCAGTGTTGGAAACCCCCACTCCTGAGCTCCATCGGTGTCCAATACCCGGAAGTGATGGGCGATGACATGACATATGCCGAGGGGTTGAGAACCCCTGCTCTAGAGACTTGCTCTCATTTACATGTGATCTGCCCCACTGTATGACATGGTATTGCCCCTCTCCATCCCAGACCCCTGGAAACCTCTCCTGGAACATGGATCACAACTCATGGGGATTCATCATGGGGCTAGCATGCAATGAGAGCTCAGAGAAGCTCAGAGCACCTCTGATGCTAAACAAAATACCCCCTCCCCAGACAGACAGACACTGAAGTTGCATCATGTGGCGGACGATCAGTCAGTAAAATTGAGGAAGGGCATTTTTTTTTGTATATTTATATTTTATTGATATATTCACATAAAAACAATACATATTTCATAAAATTATAGCAAGCACGAAGCAATACATCCTACTAGCATACTATTCACTATTTTCTATATATAATTTCCAACTTAGCCAAAACAACACCCACTTTCTATTCATTAAATCCGCATGTTATCACATCGTTCCTCTCTCTCTCTCTTACAAAATCGATAAATGGTTTCCAATTATTCACGAAAAGGTTAACTGACTTTTCCTTAATTAAAATTGTAAGTTTATCCATTTCAGCATAATCCAAAACTTTCAGCCACCAATCTTCCAGCGAAGGTATCTCCGAATTCTTCCAATATTGTGCATATAAAATTCTTGCCGCAGCTATCATATATAAAAACAAAGTTTGAAATTTTTCGCCTACATGATCATCCCACATACCCAACAAAAAGGTTTCCGGTTTCATTTGAACCTTAATCTTTAAAATCAACTCAATCTGTTTATGAATCTGAGTCCAGAACTTCTTTGCTTGGGGGCATGTCCACCACATATGGTAAAAAGTTTGAGGAAGGGCATTTTTTGTGGGTGTTTGTCTAGCAACAACTGAACCAAGTCCAAGGCCAGCTTATTTAACCTAGGACATCAAATAGTCATTGAAAGGTATTCATGTTCAAATACAAGTCCCTGCCAATGACTGAGGGCCAAATGCTTGAGCACAGGGTCACCAAAGCCTGGCTCAGCCACGCCTTTCTCAGTCTTTTCTATAGAGTCACTACAGAGAATCCTTTACATTGCTTTTAGAGATAGATACACTGCTATAGATAGACAGATGAGATTAATCAATCGATTGGCAGGGATGTATCTAAGTAACTAGGTCACGAGTGCGAGTGCGAGTATGAGTCATTTTTGCAAGAGTGCGAGTCCGAGTGCAAGTCAGTGTCAAAAGGTTTGGGCAAGTACGAGTCAAGTGCGAGTCATTTTTGCACGAGTGCAAGTCGAGTACGAGTAAGGCCAGAAACCACGAGTCACAAGTCACGAGTCGAGTCACTTTGGGGAAAATGGCTTTTCCCCTGAAAATGGGGTGGGTGGGTGTCTGTGTGTGGGGTGTGTGTGGGGACCTCTGAGACTTTTAAAGCACCCACTTGGCTCCCCCTATGCCCTTTCCCTCACCTCTCAGTCGTGTCACCACCCATCTGGTTTGGGAAAAACAAGCGTGTCTACATTCAAACCATTTATTATTCCCTCCCTGCACCTTCCCCTTGCTGAGCCAAGCATCCCTTGGGCTCAGAGTTTTGGTCAATGAGGAGGAACTGCTGCGGCAGCTTCGCCTTCCCTCACTCCTCCCCACCCCTCGCGCTCGGAGTTGTGGCCAATGCCAAACAGACGGCAACAAAAGGGGGGGGACTCAGAGCCAAGCTTGCTTTCCCACCCCCTTGAAAACCCTTCCTCCCTGCTGCCCTCCTCCTCCGAGGTCTCCACTGCGCCTGCCGGCCTGCCTGCCTGTGTTGATGCCGGCCATTAAAGGAAAATGACTTGGAAATGGCAAGTCGTTACCCCCACGAGTGCAAGTCAAGTACGAGTTCCGTGGGTCACGAGTGCGAGTACGTGTGCGAGTCAGTGGGTCACGAGTACAAGTACGAGTACGAGTCAGGGAAAAAGTGGCTAAGTCACACTTGCGAGTCGAGTCATTTGACTCGAGTCCCCATCACTGTCGATTGGTGGTAAAAACAGGACTGCCTTGCTGGTATTTGCCTTTAAACATACGAACAGATTGACCATGAACTATACTCCTGTACTTTAGTGATACAGAATATAGCCCCTAAAGAAGTAAGAATAAGTTAGTTAAGCAGTTGTTTTTTTGCCATTTTGCCAGCACACATCCAAGGAGGTCCATAGGGGCTGCTGGGGCTCTCCCTGGGGGAAAGGGACAGATGTCCCTTTCCTCTGAGGTGTGCCCTAGCTCTGCCAGCGTGGGCTCAATCTCGTGCAGGATCCGGTGCAGCACGCTTAGCGCGCTGCGGTGGATCTCAGACAGAATTGGGCTGTTAATATGGCACAGCCATCGTAAGACCTTACCACTTCAAAATGCATCTGGAGAGTCACATGATTTGAATGTTTCCCCCATGTCAAAAACTCCTTCACTTTGACAAGCCAGCATGTTAGGTTGTGGGTTCTAGTCTGCTTTACTCCCTGATGTGCTAGCTTTCTATGTGTTGGGAGTTTTTAGCATGTATGAAACCTTGGAGAGCTGCTGCTGATCTGTGTCAACAGTACGGAGCTTGATGGACCAATGGCCTGTCTCAGCGCAATCCACTGTATGTATCCTGCTGACGGACCAGGGCCACCCACCAGATCCTATTTCTGTTCGGAGGTCTACTCGGCAAAAGGGGACGTTCGTCCCCTTCCCCTGGTGTAAACCAGGAAGCCTCCTTGAATTTCCACCAGGAAGTAGGAGGAGGCCATGTAACAGCCGAGCCAGCCGGGATGGGGATATGGCGGACACCATCCCCTCCCCCTCCCAGGCCGGCTCGGCCAATGGCCCCCCTCCCTCACCGCCCGGGCTGCCCATACGACCATCGGGGGATCCCTTACCTTCCTCCAGTGGCCGCATGGATGGCTTTACGTTTCATGGCGTCTTGGAACAGTGGAGCACTCGCTCCGCCATTCCTGACTTCCGAAGGATTGCGCCGTGCATTTAAGGCAGTTTCCTATGTTGTTGTAAGAATTCCTAAGATGATGAATGTGAAGTTCTTTGAGCCCTTAAGAAAAGTGCTGTATAAAAATACTAAAGGCATGATCTAACCAACATTTAAATTTGCTTTAAAATTGCGTAATGGGGAAGAGTTATACATATGCTTAACTTTCCCACTGAAAACAAGGGAACTTAAAATGTGCTTATGTTCGGCTGGATTGAGGATCTAGACACACAAGAAACTGTACAGACTTTCTCACCTTGCTTTAATGGTCTTGCCTGTGCTTACTTGAAATATTTATACGGAAACCTCACCTTTCATAGAAATGTTCTCATTTTTAAAATCAGAGTTCCACGTAGCATATTACTACCATGAATTTGTGTTTGGGTTTTTAACCTGGAAAGAAAGCTAGAATTTTCTAGTATCCTGAAAGTGAAGGACTTTGTAGTGAAGTGATGTCTGTCCTGGAGACTACAGACAGGTCTGTTCTGTCTTCCAGAGCAGCTTCCCCAAGAATTTGTGTCTCTGTGTGTAATGAGGCTGCATTAACCCCGGAGATGATAAATTCAACCTTTCATCTAGTACAGCTGTCTAATTTAGTTTTCTGCAGCTCTACTAGAACTTCACCTCCCATCCCCTAAACAAACTCAGCCACACACATTACGGGAAGAGCGGTTTTACTTCCAGACACTGTTTACTGAAAAACGTTGTCGCTCCTGGACTTTGTTGTATTACTAACCAAATAAACTGACTTGGTGCCAAATGGTTTGTAAGAGTTTAAACAAGAACCCTATGTGAGTTATGGTCATCCTCTGAAAAATTCCAACATTCCTCACAATAACAGCAAGGTAAATAGCACTGAAGAAATTAATAGTGATCCTTTATGAATGGAAAACTCACTTGTTCATAAATGCATAGACACAAGAGTTTTGATACTGTTCCATAAGCAGTAAGCTTTTATTTCCCCATCAGAGGACATAAAACTTCAGGTAATACTTGTAGCCTAGAATGAATAACTTGGGTGTAGTGAACCACAAATCTGCACAAATTAGTGAACCACAAATACAGTATATATATATATATATATATGGGAAATGTAAGCCTATCTCCTTCTCTTCCTCCTTTAAAATTAGCATTTTCATTGTTTACAAAATTTATTCTCAAAAATGAAATTAAAAATAAACCTTTGATGCCAGCAATATCTTGTAATTAACAAAATGCTCTATGTAGCATCTTTATCACACACAGTTGTATGTCAAATGTCAAATTAATTAGACTGTACCATTTTGCATGAGAAAGTCTCTGCCAAATTGCTCATTACGTTAAACGCATAGTTTAGTCTTGCCTTTTTCTTTTGAAATAGCAGCCACAGAGGGACCAGCAGTGTCGCTGGGCCAGCTGGCACCCATTGCGGGGGTGATGTGGTGATGCCATCACCCCTCACGTCACTCTCCCGCATCATCACATCACACCCCATGTCATTGTGTCACCCCCCTGCTTCCAGAATGGCTCCAATTTGGAGCCTAACGGATGCAAGGGCGGGCAGGCGAGCCCTTCAGTGCTCCACTCTCCGCTCTGAGCGCTCAAATGGCAAGCACTGTGCACCACCCCGTATGAAGTGTGCTGCACACCGCCGGAGCACTACAGGGGGCGGTCCAACCCCCCGCCCCATACTAGCTATGCCTCTGAGAGGGAATCCAGTCAGGGTCAGGACTATGATGCAGGAGTAGCACTTTTTCTATACATTATACTTTTCTTTTCTTTACATCTACCTTTCAGCGTTCTGGAGTTTTCATGTAGAAACTGTGGCTGGGATCCAAAGAGTTCCTTGCACAAACAGAAAGTATTTTTGCTTCCCCAAGTGGGCGTCCAATTTCTACCAGTCCCTTCCCAAGCTGTAGCTCCTCCTCCAAGATTGCATTGTATTATGTTCTGGAGGTGCACCTGGCCATCAGAAGCATCTTTTCAAGAGTCACAAGGGGCTGCAGTGGAAAAGGGGAGGCAGGAATGTTCTGTGGTATGAACCAAGTTGCATGAACTCCATCCATGATTCTTTGGAGTCAAGCCAGCAAGTAGCACGTTTTATAAGCAGAAGTCCTGTAAATCTGTATTTGGGTGAACTGTGGTATCAAAAAGTGCATTGCTTTCTAGTCATACCAATGCCTGCCTTCCACTACTCAGTTGCATAATTAGTCTTGCCTAAAAGCATGCACATTTGTGCTGTGTTGCTCATGCACCTCACTTGTTTTCATGTGCATACAAAAAGACAGCAGTACAATAAACGCAGCTGTCCTACCTCTTTACACTTCAACGCATTCCCTTCATATCCCCCTGAAAACTATAACATAAGCACCTTCAGTTAGCCCAAGAAGCTGACAATACTGATGCAGCTTGATTGTATTATTTGGAAGGGACAGCTTACTAAGGAAGAAATTTCCCTGAAACATATCAGGTAAGTAATCCCATCACCCATAAGCAATCAGTCAAATAAAGATTGGTCCCATCTAGCTTTTAACCTTGCTGGTCAAATTCCAATGGATGGAAGCTTGATATCGAGCTAGCAAATCAACAGAAAACCAAGATGTTCCTCAAAGTGGTTCTCAAATTTACCTGAGCCACAACCCACCTCGTCCTCCGGCGGTGGGTTGCAACTCACCTCTGGAAGCCACTCCCGTGTCGTGCTGGGTCCAGGGCGGCCTCCAGAGGCCTCTGTGGGCCTCAGAAAGGCTCTTGGATGCAACCGGAAGTTGCATCGGCGAAACCTGAAGTGACCCAGAAGTCACTTCTGGAGTTGTTCTGAGATCCGCAGATGGCCTCAGCGCCAATGCAGGAGCGGCTTCCAGAGGTCAGTCATGACCTGGAAGTGGCTTCCGGTTGCATCCATTTGACTCCAATTTGAGAAGTGCTGGCCTATAGTATTGAGCCGTCCTGTGTACTGTGGTCATATTCCTTGAGAGGAGTGGAGCCTTCATGAAAAGATTGACTGTAGTTGCTGTCATTGGCTCCAGCTGAGGGCCACGTCATACTAACAACCTGCACCAGTGGGGGGGGGGGGAGGATAGGATTGGGCTGTTAGTGCCCTTCCTCCAAAGAGCTAAGGACATGAGGTTTTGCCATTTTATCCCAGTGCTTGCATTTTGGACAAAAGCTAGGGGGTTCTTAATTAAATCTACAAACCTTATGAATTTTAGCCTAATCAGCCCCCCCCCCCCGGTAGCATTATTAGCTAAGATGACTGTCTCAAAAGGTAGCACTCATCTACATGCCCTACATTTTGAACCCAAGCCTCCTTGACTCAAGTCCAGCACACTAGTTACAACTACACCCCCTGCCCTGCTAAGCAAAGTGCCATTCCAAAGCCAGAAAAGCTGAGCCAAATCAATTACATGTATAAATGTCATACATGGGGCAGGATGGTGTAGTGGTTTGGGAGTCGGACTTAGACCTGGGAGATCCAGGTTCAAATCCCCGCTCAGCCACAAAGCTTCCTGGGTGACCTTGGGCCAGTCACTATCTCTCAGCTCTACCTACCTCACAGGGTTGTTGTGAGGACAAAAAGGAGGGGAGGAAATATGTACACCACTCTGAGCTCCTTGGAGGAAGGGTGGTATAAAAATGTGAAAATAAAAAAATAAATGTGGTCTGAGAATCCTAATTTTTGCAAAAATAACAGAAAGGTAGGTGTATTTTCTTTTGCACTTCATCCGTTTGCATGAGCCACCCAGTCTCCCTTAAGAAAATATCTTATATTGTAATCCTGGTGGCAAACTAGGATAAAAGGAGTCTGCTTCTGAAGAATTTGGAGCTATTAAGTTGAAGCACCATGCCAAGAGAGCAGTTTTAATTGCTTGGCACTTAGAGAACCAACTATACAAATGTTAAATCCATTAGGCGCTTAACAATCTTGATTGCATTGGAAGAAAGTGTGTTAACCTGTAAAACCATTTTTCTGAGCACTTACTCCATCACTGTTCTGTGAAAATACGCTCTGAAAATTTGAAATTGCTTCTAAGGTAAGTTGGGTCACTCCTTGTACAGCTCTGAGAAAATACAGTCCTTTCCTCCTCCTTGAAAGCTCTGAATCATGTTCTGATCTTCTTTGGCAACAATCTCCTCCCTACCTTTCCCTTTGTCACACACCAGCCTTTCAACACAATCCAATACTTAGCCATCAAAATCATCCACCTGCCTTTTCACTCAAATCGTATATGATGCCCCTCCATAAATCCCTGCACTGGCTTCCTGCCCACTCTCCTATCCAGTCCTTGGCCATACCTTAAAAAACTACCTGTGACCTTGCTGCCATTATGTCTTTCTCAACTCCTGATAAAGCCCCTTTCCTGACCTCCACTCTTCCACCATCCTGAGAACTGAGGCTTTCTTTTCTATGTTTAGCAAAGCCAGTTTCTAGCCCTCTAGGTTACCACGATGGGCTTAAGTGTGGGAATAATGCTTGGTGAAATTTTGGAAGTTAGAGGTAGGACCTGCGAAGGAGGATCTCCAATAGCTCTAATAGAGCGGGATTTCAATGTCCTGTAAATAAAAGTCTTGCATCTGTCATGAGAACATGCCATTTGCTTAGATCAGTCAGCTCAAAGGTTTATCTAACCCAGCATCTTGCTTCCAGCAATGACCAGCCAGGGACTAGTGGCACAATCCTAATGGCCCATCACCATCTTCCACCCTGCAGCCACACTGATGGAGCACATGCTGCATGCAAAGGTGGGGTGGTGGTCAGACGTCCAGTGAGAGTGAAAAATATCTCACGTCCAGTGAAAAATATATTTTTACTTACCTCCTGGTAGACTGCCTAGTCACCTCAGACCCACACTAGCTATTTTGCTGGCATAAGGCCGAGAGGAAGGGGGCAGGTTAGGCTAGAAAAATGGGGATAGGATCCTGGTGCAAGCTGTTGCCACCAAGATCCACCCCCTCCAGCCCCTGAACCACCTTCTGTCCTCCCCACCCCAAACCACCTATGACCTGCCCCTGCAGGCACCTTACCTGCTCTGATGCAGGCCAGGTTCATCAGAGGTAGGCATGTGGAGCTGCCAGCCATTTGCACCAGTTGCTCCGATGTGCTTGGTAGCACCGTACCATTTACAGCACCACTGCAGCTTTTACAGTGTCAGAATGTGATATTCCCTGTAGTAAATGCCCCATAGGATTAGGTCGTTAGTCTCAAGTAAGTAATAGGATAACACAGGGGTTCTCAACCTGTGGTACGGGTACCCCTAGGGGTACGCGGACCTCTTGCTGGGGGTATGCCAAGCCCTGCCCCTTATCTGCCCCATCAGCAGCTAATTAAGTGTTAATTAACATAGATTTTAAATGGTAATTATTTTTGGAGCCCTTCTGTCTCTCTGATTTTGGTTTGGGGCTTATTTTTGTACATTGGAAAATGTACTTTGGTGGGGTGGGGGAGGGAGGAGCTGATTTTGGGAAGTGTGACTTGGAGAAAAAAGAGATCCTTGCATATCTCTCTCTCTCTCTCTCTCTCTCTCTCTCTCTCTCTCTCTCTCTCTCACACACACACACACACACACACACACACACACACACACACAGAGTTAAATAAGACATTTTTCACATTTAAAATTGTTTTAGTACTTTTTTTAACGATTAATTACCTAATTACTTAATTAATCCAATTAATTAGCAATTAATTAGCAGGGGGTACTTTAGAAAATTGGACCGTGATAGGGGGTACCCAGGCCTCCAAAGGTTGAGAACCCCTGGGATAACAGCTTAATGCCCCAATCCTAACCCACCCACGTTTTAGCATCCAACCACGCCAACGGAGGCTGGGTTGCATGCTATGGTGGGGGCCGATTGGACAGCCTGCAGGAGGTTTTTTTTACTTATTCTATGATAGGCTGACCTGATAACCTATAGGTCTCCTTGAACCTATGTCAGCTGTATCACTAGCACAGGTCTGAGTAGAGCCAGGGGGAGGGGTGGGCAGAAAAATGGGGGATGAGATCTGGCATGCATGACTGCCACCAGATCCACCCCCTCCCTCCCCTGACACGCTCCTCCCCAACATGCCCCGTTACTTCCCCTCACTACCCACAAACTGCCCCCCGTGCTGGCTTACCTGCTCCGGTGCAGGCCACTGGCTGCGGCAACAGGCTTCGGCAGCCTGGAAAGGGCTGTTGAAAGGATTGGGTTGTTATCTAACTTCCTTTGGAAACCTTTCACTATATTGTTTTTGTTGTTTCAAATATTTATATACTGCTTCTTAACCAAGTTTGTAGGCTCTGTTCACAAAGGATTCATGAATCTGTGGGGGTGAGGAGTTGAGACAGTAGACACAACCCACTCCTTCACTATCTCCAGATGTCATTGCTCACTCTCTCCCCTCCCCTTTAGGTTATTTTCCATAGTTTCTTTTCTCACCCCCAACACATCATATTTGGCCTTCTGGCTTGAAAGGGTCTTGTAAAATCTTCTGATTTGAGTATCCCGGCACTCAGCCTTTGGTGCAGAAAGATGGAGGTTTGCAAATGATTAACTTTATTATGTTGTTCTCAAGCTGTGAAAGCATCAATGAATTCATTAACTCAAGCCTGAATTCATTCAAGTACGATTATGTAAAACAGAATGAAGAGAAGCAGTGACTGACACGCAGTAAATTTCCACATTTTGTGTTGATGGCCTTTGCTGGGACGTTTTGAGAAAACAAGTCCCCAGACAAAACAACAACAAACAGATTCAAGGAGATTCAATATATTCCCAATTTTCATCAGAAGGAACCAGAAAATTAGATTCTGAAGTATTTTTCGTGCAATGCTGCCACCTTCAAACACTGTGGTGTCTGTGACAAAATGGTTTCTTAATTATTTCTGTGGCATTCAGCATCCACAAAAATAGGTGGGGACATCTCTGTGTTGCTGTTGCTGTGTTGCTGCAGTGACTGGTCTAGTCTTCAGATATAGAGTTTTACAGGACACTTTCTAAAAAAGTGGAGTCATTACTGTCTTCAAGAAGACCATTCGGAAAGAACGTGAAGGCTGTGCCCCCTTCCCTAGGAGCTAAAGCTGTATCAGACCGTACACATCTCGCTTCGTTGCGTCCCAGAGTCGATTCTGATTGGCCTGAGGCATTGCTTCGCGTCCTGCCCCCACAACACCAAATGTGGCCTCTCATTGGCCGAAGGTCGTTCGGGTGTGTTTCAAGTTGAATAAATTGAGCTTTGGCCAATGAGAGGCTGCGTTTGGCGTTGTGGGGGTGGGACGCGGAGCAATGCTTTGGGCCAATCAGAATCTACTCCGGGACGCGATGAAGCAAGACGCCTGCAGTGTGAGGCCGGCTTAAGTCCCAAGTCCCACTGAACTCAATGAAGCTGAGCAGCCATGTATAGGCTTACAGTGTAAGAGGCATTGGGTGCTTCTAGGAACTGCATCCATATTATGAAAGGAAATGAATTGCCAATTCCGATGTTCAGATGTGCTCCTCCCCCCCCCCCCTGTACAAATGTGCAGAGCAGAGCACTGAATGATTTACAGCCGGAGATATGTCCCTAGAGAGTATGGCTACTTCAAAGAACTAAGTTGTTCATCTTGAATTTTAGAAGTGACTGATGTGAGTCAAGAAAAACAGGATTGTTCCTTTCATTAGTGGGGAAAAAATAGTTTCCTGGAAGTGTGACACAGGCTGACTGTAGAGAGTGTCTTATTAGCAAAAAGTAGGGCAGTCCGAACACCAAATGGTCCTTCCTCTCCCTGGCATCAGAAGATTAAAGCCGATGTCATACTCATATTTAATTGCTAGAGCAGCAGAGCATTGTGGGAAAAAGCATTTGAGTAGTTGCAGTGTGTGCAAGGAGGCAGAGCGCATCACTCAGCCACCAGTGCTGAGCAGTGACAGAAGGGGGCCTGGGTTCCATTAGAGCAGTGGTTCTCAGAAAAATTTCCCCGCGCCCCCCCGTCACCCAATTTCGTGGGCTGGCGCCCCCCCCTTCGCGTCGCCCTCCGCACGCTCCGAGGCCGGCCCGGGAGCCGGCCTCGGAGCGTCCGGAACGGCCGGCGCTCCAGGGCCTTCTGAAGGCCCAAGCGTCAATCCGGGTATTTTTGATGTTTTCGCTCATGCGCAGACCCGTTTTCGTCTCTGCGCATGAGCGAAAACATCAAAAATACCCGGATTGACGCTTGGGCCTTCAGAAGGCCCTGGAGCGCCGGCCGTTCCGGACGCTCCGAGGCCGGCTCCTGGGCCGGCCTCGGAGCGTGCGGAGGGCGACTGTGGTGGTCGGGCCCCCCTTTGTGGGGCCTCGCGCCCCCCCTGGGGGGCGCGCCCCACTATTTGAGAACCGCTGCATTAGAGGCAGGGGTCACTAAGCAGAGGAAGGGGGCAAGCTGGGCTGCAGCATCCAGAAGCCCTAAGTAATGGCTAATTGTGCAGGTCTGGTCTTAGTCTGGCCCACAGCAACACAGGGCACTGTTGGGCAACCCTTATCCAAACCTGCCCTTTTCCTCCGCAGCTACGCACACAGGCCTCCTCCTCCTCTCCTCAGTTGCTGTCCAGCAGAGTGTGGTTGTATGAATTGGCCTAGAATCCGCCATACTGTTCACACAGTGTAATTATGAGACCAGGCCCAGACCAAGCTGGAGCAGCCGCTGAGAAGCAGTGGTGAATTCCCACTTCCTCCTTTTTTTTTGGCGCACCCATCAGCGCACACACCCTGCCCGCCATTGCCGCTTCGAATCCCCCATCTCTTTCCCCACCACTTGCCACTGTTCAGCACTGGCCAAAAAGAAGATCCTCTCCAGCTGAGGTAGCAATGGAAGGTAGCAGTGGAGGTAGCAGTGGAAGAGGTGGAAGGCGGCAGTGATGAAGGCAACAATAACGGCTGATACAATGAGAGTGAGATAGATGGGGCAGCAGCAGAGTGTAGCAGAGGGGGAGGTGGTGGACAAGCAGTGGATCCAGGTGCGCCGTGGTGCAACATGATCCTCTTCCTGCCCCACCTTCCCTCCAGGTATGGTACCACCTGTTGCCTCTGTACCAGTCTTGTTTCCCAGCATGTGCTGCTCATCTTTCTTCGAAACAGGACCGATGCAGAGGCCACAGGTGGCACCGCACCTGGAGGTAAGGAGGTAGGAAGAGGATTGTGTCACACTCTGCCTCTGTTTGCACACATATCTGCTTTAAGTGGGCAGAGAGAGGTGGAGTAGAGCAGTGACTGCAGAGCCTGGCTGGGTGGGCAGCACATTGGAAGGGGGCTGCAGAAAGAAGCAGGGGGCAGGCATCTTTCATCGATTTGCCACTCCCCAGCTCTCCACTCAGTGCTAGACTTTCAAATCATTTCATGGTGGGGCAGGTCCTGATTCTGCAAGTGATGTCTCTGTCTTTATGGTTCCATTCAAACATCACAGGGAACCTTGTTTTGCACAATGTCTCCTAGCCTCAAGCATGCACTCCTGCCTCCTTTTCACACATAAGGAGAGGAAGGGTCAGGGCCGGCCCATTCACAAGGCCAACTGAAGCAGCTGCCTCAGGCAGTAGATTAAAGGGTGTGTGTGCCCATCTCTGTCCAACTACTTGCCTTCCACTCCCTGGATTGGAAAAGGAAGAGGGGGGCAGAGAGGAAGGGGGAAATGTGGAGGCAGTCGCGTCGCTAGGACGTGCGACACCCCAGAGCGGGGGCGCGCGTTGCCTTTAAGGGAGAGGCTCCGCCCCCGCGCGTGACGTCACGCGCAGGAGCAGAGCACCCTCCCCGCTCCGTTTTCGGCTCATTTTGGAGCCAAACGGACACAGGGGAGGGCGGGCGGGCCCAGCTCCACCGCTAAACTGTAAGTGGGGGTCGCGCATCACCCCTATGCGCGCGACACCCCCCGGCGGCCTGCCCCCCGCGCTTCCCCCTGTCGACGCCCATGTGTGGAGGGGATGAGATTGCCAAGCTAGAACATTGGAGAGTGGGAGGAGCAGAGACCGGCACATCATCGGGCAAGGGGGGCAGCACTTGGCATGCTGCCTCAGGCATCAGGCGGTCTTTGTCTGGCCCTGAGAAGGATCCTACTTTCAATCCTGGCTTCAAATAAGTCAAGATCTGTCATGACATCTGATCTTGCAATCCTGGCTTATACTAACCCAAGTTTGCAAATAAACCAGGACTAAAAGTTGGGGTTGTGTTTTTGATCGTCCACAAGGAGAGAATTCAGTGCTATGTGAGCAACCCCATACCCTGGACGAAGCAGTTAGCCTTTTTCTGACAATGACTGCATCAACTTTTCATTATCATAGGCAATCAGTGCTGGTTGTCTTGGGCAAAGTGTTGCTTGCGACTCAGTTCCGGAGGTCTGTTTTTTGGACTCACATGCCGTTTCAAGGTCATTGATGGAAACAAAATGGGAAGTGGTTTGGTTGCTATCTCTCATTTCAAGGACTAGCAGTACCTTTCACTGAAATAAATTGCACTAAAAGCACTACGGGTGCCTCTCCTAATTACAAACAAGCCCTAGAACCTAGATATATAGTGCATGACGGAATCTAATTACCAAAGTAATTATTATTACCTTAATGCCTCCTCCGCAACACTGTGTGCTTGAAAACCCTGAAGTCACATTTCAAGTTGCCTTTTTGGACCCTGCTGACAGATGTGAGGTGTGATTACAGTCTGTCTGCTCAGTAACAATTTGTCTGCATTGAAGGGCCTGGATACACTTACTCAACATACAAACGTACGTAGCCCAACCATGATGCTCCCTCCCCGTGCATCTGGAAAGGCCACATCAAGAAGGCATGATTTGGATTGGAGAAGCAGTTAGGGGGAAGGTTTGACTAACTAGTTTCCTTCCGACCTGCTCCAACTTACCCCTGTAGCTGTTTTCCCCCTTGGTTGGACAGTATTGTAATGTGTACTTAGGCCCTACAGTAAAGAAATAGTTTGATATTTGTGGTCCTGAACAAAGTGCCACACTAGGCGTCTGAGCCATATGAACCACATACGTGGTTGTCTTCGGGTCCACTAAGGGACCTGTGATGGTGGAGGTTCTGTGTATTAAAGATGGAACTACCCGAACCACATTGAAGGAGGGGTTGGATCCAATGTTTGCAGCAAAAGAGGTGCATGACTGGGCCCAGAGCCGTAACTATGGTGGAGCCTGAGGGGCAGCTCTACCAAGAGGGGCGCAATCGGGCTCCACCCCTCAGGCTCCACCATGGCCGCCTCCTCCTCCTCGCAACCTCCTCACTTCTCCTCGCAACCTTGCTGAGCTAAGAGGCTTTGCAAAGGGAGCAGGAAACTGCTTCCTGTTAACCTTGCTGAGCCTCTGTAGCATTTAGTCTTGGCTGCTTATCGCATTTGTTCTAAGCAAGACACAAACTTTAAAACATCAAAGGTAATTGCCTGGGGGGTTGCACATGTGGGGGGGCGCTCGGGGGGATTCAGCATCCACGGTTAAGTGAAACCACGGATGCCAAATCAGAGGATACGGGGGTCCTACCATATACAACTTTCTCAGGTATTTGTTCCATTAGACTTAATTACAAAAACCTGCCAGTTAGAAAGCATGACCTGTGCAGTGGGAGCCACTTTGAGTAGTGAATCAATTACTATTTTCAAAAGAATATATTAATTCAGATTGGATTGGGGAAATGTTAACATAATCTCTCAAACTAATGCTTTTTTATAGGTGTGCATATCACTTTTTATTCCAGGTTGGAACGTTTCCCTATTGAAGGTTGCCAGATATAATGAGTCCTTTTAATTGTCTCCATCATGTTACAATGTCAGCTAAGTTTGCTGTTCAGTTTGTGAAATAACGAGGGAAAAATCACCGCTGTAGTCAGGCTGTTAAAATAATTTGATAGGCTATGACAGGGTCACAGTTTGCTGGAGAGACTGTAGGGAATTTTTGAACCATACCAGGTCAATGCAATCTCTACTGCTCAAGATCAGACCAAATTTTGTGTCACTTTGTGCCAACCTCTATTTTCTAGAGGCTGAAAGCAGCTGTATAAAACGTTGACATGGTATCTGCAAGATTGTACAATTGTGAAAGCAGTCTCTGGTTCAGGTCTGGGCAGACCTCAGGCTTGTGAGGTGTGTTTTGGCTTTGGCTAGAATCCTGACCCTGAGATCCACCAACCAGAGCTAGGTGCTAAGTAGTGGCTCGGGGGGGGGGGGGGGTAAAAGGAATAGGTAGAACCTGCTACTGTGTTTTCCCGAAAATAAGACAGTCTCTTATATTAATTTTGGCTCCAAAAAAATGCAATAGGTCTTATTTTCAGGGAGGTCGTATTTTCCCAACCTGTGGTGCAACCGCCCCCCCCCCCCGGCATCAACCTTGCAGGCCTTGCTGGCCTCTCTAGCACGTCGTCTCTATGGTGGAGGGCTCAAGTGCAGGCCTTCCAGGTCTTGCAGAGCCTTGCACCATCGGGAAAGAATGAAGCTTAAATCGGTCAAAGTAAGTGCCGGGGGGGTGCCGGGGGGGGGGGGTCGCGTCCATCTGGCTGATGATCCTAGCTAGGCCTTATTTTCAGGGGAGGTCTTATATTTATGAGTGCCAGCAAAAATGACGGTAGGTCTTACTTTCGGGGGAGGTCTTATTTTCAGGGAAACAGGGTAGTTACTGCACCTATGATGAGCCATGCACTGGATGGCCAATGTATACAAGTGAAAACCTTCATCTGAATGATTACAGATCAGAGTTTGTAACAGACTAAGGGTCAAATAGATGTTACCTAAACATGTAAGGTAACCCTGAGGTTTTTGACATCTTTGAGAAAATAGCATCGTGGGCTGAATCTACAGTGAGGGTTGGGGGACTTTAATTCTTTGCTCCACTGCAGTTGTGACCACATACACGCGCACGCGCACGCGCGCGCGCACACACACACACACACACACACACACACACACACACACACACACACACACTATGCTATTTTTAATGGGGGGGGGGAGAGGCTCCTATTGATTGGCTTTCAATTGAATATTTTCTTCCATAACATAGAACATTGCTTTCAACTTCAGTTAACCCAGGATTCTCAACGCTGACTAGCAGCAGCTCTCTGGTAGTTTCAAGCAGGGTCTTTTCCCAACCCTACCTGGAACAGGCCAGGGATTGAACCTGGGACCTTCTGCACACAAAGCAGGTCCTCTTCCACTGAGCTACACCCCCTTCAATTAAAAATAGCACATGGAAGGGGGACATATGATCAGTATCAGAGCTGTGGTGGGGAAAGAATGCTAAAGGCCCCCTTCTCCCACTGTTTTGGCCCATTTCATCACACACATGCACACACATTATTTACTCAAAAGTTAAACCCCAGGTCACATTATTATTTAGCATTTCTCAAAGTTCTCCCATGAGTAGGGGAGAACTTTGAGTGCTTGCAGAGGTGGGGCAACGGCAGCGGCAACAGCAATCTGGGGATCGTGCCGCTGCCGGGGACAAAAGGGGTATTTTTAGACTCACCAGGGGTTGGGCCACGCTCTGGAGGGTGACAGGGGAATGTGGGGCCCCCATTGGGCCTCCCCAAACCTCCGAATGGGTCCTGGAGGCGAATAATGCCCATTTCTGGTTAACCAGAAGTGGGCTTTAATCGCTTCCAGGAGCTATTTGGAGGTTTGGGGAGGCCCAATGGGGGGCATGCCCCCACACACTACGGAGGATGGCCCGACCCCCGGTAAGTAAAAAAATACCCCTTTTGTCCCTGGCAGCGGCACAATCCCGAGATTGCTGCCACCGCCACTGCAGGTCGACACTCCCCTTAAGGGGTAGAGACCTGCCCCTTCTCCAAATGAACCCTTTATTTATGGTAATGTCTAGTAGGACCCCAATTTAGGGAAGGAACTTTTTTTTGCTGTTGCTAATGTTAAAGAGCTCAGAGTCAGACTCCCTTGCTGATATCAGCTAAAAATCATCCAGCGATCTCCCAGTAGCTCCTGATCTACTTCTGCTCACCCATACTACAGCTGATAGCACATGAGCAAGGGAAGTATTTCAAATGTGCAGCGGGCATCCTGATTCTATTACCTATCGCACTGCAACCTTAACAGCCCAATCATATCCAGGGCTTACGGTGGTGGTTCTCGTGATCCGCCATTGTCAGCCCTGGACTGACAGCGCAAAAGCTGTGCTGCTGTTGTACATGCTAGAGCTATCAGTGCAAACTGCCGAAGGCCCCGTACACACAACAGCAGCTCACAGATGCCCTGCTGGAGCAGGTACGTAAGCGGCAGGGGGCTGTTCAGGGGAGGATCGTGGGTCAGGGAGTGGGTCAGGGAGTGGGCCAGGCAGGGGGGTGGAAGGGGTGGACCTCGGCAGCAGCTGTACACTCTGAGATCCTATCCCGCTTTCCCTGAACCGCCCCCTGAGTCTCCTTGGACTTATGCCAGCTAAATAACTGGTGTAGGTCTGAGGAGACCCATTGGAGGTCAGGTGACCTATGAGGAGGTAAGTGGGCCATGTGATCACACACATACACACACCCATAGTATGCAGTGCATGCCTTGCTATGCAGCATGCTATGGGCTAGCATAGCAGATAGGATTGGGCCCTAAATGTGCTTAGAAGCCTTTTCTATTGAAATCAGCTGAGTTGGATTGGAGCGTTAGAGTTTGACCCCAAAACGTTTTCAGAAAAATTCATCCTGGGATGTGTTTGAATCTTGTGTTTGAAATGTGGTGCTTAATGTGGTACAGCAAAAACCCGGAAGTGCCGATGATGTCATCAGCACTTACTTCCGGTGGTACGTGGTGGGAGAGTGGCGCTGGAGGTGGTACGCGGAAGTTAAGAGGTTGAGAACCTCTGCTCTAGACCTTCCTAAATGCTTTAGTGCAAATCTTACATTTTCAGCCTTATATCTCTGGAGCCCTGCAAAGGGGCGCAGGAGGACAGGAAGGCCTTTCCCGAGCCTGGAAACCCACGAACCTGAAGCCTGATTCACATATGACAGCGTTTTCCCTGCTGTGCGCTTCACGGACCCGCTCTGCCCTGTATTTGCATATTCATAATGTAAAAGGACACCATTACGGGGCACCAACGCTAGAATCGCTGGAGATGGCTCGGTTCAACTTTGGCAAAGCGTGTCTCGTGGAGCTTGTGGGCGGGTTCAAAGCGCAACAACAGCCACCAATCGCGCGAGAGGGGGGGGGGAGAGTGGTTGCATGCCAATCACAAGTTGCTCCAATCACCGCGAATGTTACAAGTCCACTGCTCTTCAGAGAGGGAAACCCCGAGGAGAGAGCAAGCCTCGTTATTGCAAAATGTCATTGCAAAACTCTCAAAATGTTCCCAGTTCATGCTGGGATAATGATATAAAATTTGTGGTTGAAGTAAGGGCAAGAACTTCCGAGAGGAAAAGGCAAGCAGAACAAGAGTTCACAAGACTTCGGCCAATCAGAGCGCGGCTGTGTTTAACCAATCACAGCTGCGCTCTCTTAAGAAGGCGGGACAGAAGGAGGGACGACAACCAGAGCGACGCTCCCCCTGCTCCAAGCGCCTGATCACGCCTGATCAGTGCGTCCGCTGGACAGGGACGTCCGCAGTCATATGTGAATCAGGCCTGAGCTCTACAGGCTCTGCAGAGCTCAAGACACCAGTTCCCGGGCTCCAGTGCAGGGTGGGGAGGGCTCCCTGGCAGCCGCCATCTTGCCCACTCACTCTTTTTTTTGCCTCATTTTGCCCCATATAGGATAAGCTGCTATAGCGATGGCAGCATGGTTCACTTTTTGCACTGCTCCAGTTATGAGCATCTATAAGACTGGGTTTTACCTTTCTACATCTGCCAATATGCATATGTTGGTCTTGTGCCAAAAGTTTCAAGGATTGAACCCTTCATTTCGTACTGCTTTGTTTCCCGTTGACCTTGTTACTTCTCATTCTTAGACATTTGGAACCTTCCCTTTCAATAAAGGGCTTCCATTTCTTTCATTTCTCTTTCCCTTTCAATACCAACATACCAAAGATAATATTTAGCTGGTGTGAGCAAGAAAGAAATTGCCAAAGCAGAAGCATATTTACTTCTTAGTTGGTAATTGCAGTCTTATTTAATCTGAATTCGTACTCAGTGGTTCTTGTGCTGTACAGCAGTACCAATTCAATAATAAAGCAAGCATATAGTTTTGCTTTAAATCATGTTTGCAACGGCTGGCATCAGTTGTGCATTGGATCCAGATTTATATTGTGACAACATAAAAACAGAGCAAGGCTAATCCATTGGGAGAATCTGACTTTTACTGGCACATAAGTGCTTCTTGCTTTGCAATATGTTTTCTTTTCTTATTTGAGCTTGCCTAAAGAAAAATAAACACTTTACAGTCCAGGAATTCTTTAGAGCCTGGCTAGTCTTTCAGTGTTGATGAACAATGGAATGAAATGTCTTATGCTGAAATTTCCAGATAGATGTGTAAATTAGACCCAATTGTGAATTCATCTTCTACATTCATCCTCTGGAAAGTTGTAACGTGAGCTGCATTTGGTATCACCACTCTCCACATATTGGAGAACTTGATCTCGCTGCCAGACTTTTCTCAGCAAGCTTTGCAGACAGCTATGAACGGGTCTTGATTGTGCTGGAGGAGAAAGATCATAAGAAATCACTGTGATGCTGCTGTGACCATATGGAAGGTAGGAGGAAAGGTCAGGTTGGTGAATCTCTGGATTATTCTAGAGCTGCATCTTTGACTGACATTCACAAATACCTATGGATGAATGTTTTTAAGTGTCTACAAAAATCATGTAGGAAAATGGGAAAACACATGTTGACAATTAAACCAGAATTGGCTCTGGTGTTGAAGCACATAGTAATTTTTGTCTTTCCCACTAATTTGCATTCCAAGAGTCTTTACGATGACCATACAGTAGCTGCCTAACAGCTTACCACGTAGTGCCTGAAACCACATTGGAGGGTGATCATCTGCAATCTCCAACCACACAGTTAAGCCTATTGTTACCCTCCCTTTTGAGGGCCCGTTTGGATGACACTTACTGAACCGGCCGCTCTCTGCATGCTTGCTCTGGGAGTGCACTTTAAACGCACACTTCCCTCATTTCCCAGTATGCTGGATCTTATTTGGGCTTAAATTGCAGGGGCGGGCAGATATTCTGAACCTCCATCATCACCCCTACATTTGCTGCTAATAATACATTTAGCAGCTCGTGTAAGTGGGTGGTTCCGATGAAAACACACATATCCTATGATAAAGCAAAAATGCCAGGAGTTCTAGGAAGAGGGCAAGGTGTGAATTGTTTGCAGTGCCCTTGCCCAACAAACACGTGATGAAGGGCTAGTGTCATCCAAACTGAACCCTAGTCACTCAGAAATCCAGGAAAGTCAAGGGGGAGTGACGTTGAACTTAATCATATGTTCAGAGGACGACCACCACCACCAACCAGTGATGTAGACTTGAGTCTATTGACTCGGACTTGAGTCGGACTCAAGTCGCATCAATGACTCGACTTGGACTTGACTCGGCGATTGTGAAAGACTCGACTCAAGACTTGTAACCTTTTACAACAAGTCCAATTTTATTCAGGTTTAAACCCGTTTTCCCCATTAATTAGATAGGGATTTGCAACTTGCAACCAAAGACTTGGAACTTGGGGGCAAAGACTTGGGATGTGACTCGAGAGACTTGGAGTCAGAGACTTGATCCACATCCTTGCCACCAACCCAGTATAGGTGTCATGCAGTAACAACCACCATACTGAAGCTAAGTAGTTCAGAGACTGGATGGGTGACTACTGGGGTTCAGGCCCCTGGGAACAACCCCCCCCAACATATATATATATATATATATATATATATATATATATAGATAGATAGATAGATAGATAGATAGATAGATAGATAGATAGATAGATAGATATGGAAATAAAGCAGCTAACTTGGTGAAGAAGAAAGGCTGGGGGAGCAAAATATTCTCAACACAGATCCTGGACTCCTCTACCCCCCTGAACTACCTGCACAAGGGGAATCTCAGAAGTCAAACCTCATACCTTTGCCATTGCAGAAGACTTCCTTGGGGGAAGGGCGAGGACAGGGCTGGCGTAGTGATGAAGCCAACAAAAGGCTCGCTTGGAGCCATGAGTGGTGAACTGATGATGTCGGCCCATCACCGCCCACTGAGCCACATCAACCAGCTCTCCACTCCTTTTCCCACTCACTGATAGTGAGCAGAAGGAGGATGGGAGCACCGGCAGCCTAGATTTTCCTCCAGTGGCACTGGAGGAAGGCAAAAAAAGAAGAAGAAGAAGCTGCTGCTGCCACCTCTGCCTCCTGACCCACACTTGGCTGTTTTGGAAAGCGGCTGAGTGCGGGCAAAGAGAGGGAGGCATGGCATCCGCCCCACCCTCTTATCTTGAGCTCCCAGCATGCTCCATTCTTCTTGTTCATTTTAAGCAAGATGGGCACAGAGGAAGGAGGTAGCGCCAGACCTCAATTCAGGGGGCGGATCGCCGTGCTTTTCTTTCCTTGCCCAAACCCAGCGGCTTTCCTAAGCAGTTGGGTAGTATGGGCAAGAAGAGCGAGGTGGTGGTGATGGTGCAGTAGTGGTGGTCTGGAAGCAAATCGAGCATTGTGACTGAGAGTAGCGAAGAGCCCAATCCTATTGGGTTAATCTGCTGGCAGAACTAATGTTCCGCCAGTGGAGACTGCCTTATGGCAGTTGTAAAAATGTCTCCAGCAGCGCACAAATCCACTCATGCTGGAGTGCTGGCAGAGAGGCCTTGCACCCAGTCACATAATGCTACAAGCCTGCCAACCCGGTAAGCTGGAGGGGGAATGGGGCAGGGAGAGAGTAGAACAGGGCGGTGACGGGGCAGATCAGGTCCAGGAAGGAGGCTGGTTTGGCGACAGCAGCATCTGCTGAATTCAGATCCTCTTCCCAGACCTGATCCCCCAACCTGGGTCCACATGAACTTGTGCCTGCGATTTCACTGGTGCAGGCCTGCGTAGATCCATCTGGGCCCCAGAGGCTTACCCAGAGGAGACTTCCAGGACTGCCCCCCCCCACACACACACACAGGATGCAGCAAATGCAGCTGCATCAGCAGGGGGAGGGAGCAATAAGATTGGGTCATAAGAGAGTGAATCAGGACTTCTCCAGGAGCGAAGACTTGGAGGACTTCTCCTAAGTGAATTAGGACTTCTCAATCTCACCTGACCCGTGAACTCACTAGGTGGCCTTAGGCAAGCTACTCTCTCGCAGCCTCAGCTGCAATATGGGAGAAAATGTTTGCTCACCTTACAAGGTTGATGTACAGTAAGGATTGCATCAAGGTAATGTATGTGAAGTGCTTTGTGCACTAAAAAGTGCTATACAAATGCTAAGTACTTTAAAATGGTACTGCTGCGAAAGGTGCCATTTTTTAAACTATTCTCTCACTCGAGCAACTCTTTGCAAGCAGAAAGCTAGCACATCAGGAAGAAATGTTCTAGCTCAGCCCCATTCCTGTTGTGCAAATTTTCTATGTAAGGGAGCATTTAAAATTGTGATTTCCACCCCAACCAGCAACAATACATTCAATCCTACCACCACATCCCCTGACCCCACTCATTCCTGCCTCCTTTTGCATCCTTTGTAGACAAGGCTACAGAACAGGGTTGGCCCATCCATGAAGTCAACTGAAGCAGTCGCCTCAGGCAGCAGATTGGTGGGGGGCTCCTATCTCTGTCTGCCTACTTGCCTCCACTGCTCCTCCTCCCTCTCCCTGGATTGGAAAAGGAAGAGGGGGACAGGGAGGAAGAAGAAATGTGGACAAGGCTGAGCAAGAACATCAGCGAGAGGGAGGAGCAGAGGCTGGCATATAACTGGGTAAGGGGGGGGGCAGCATTTGGCATGCCACCCCAGGCATCAGGAAGTCTTGGGCCAGCCTTGCTACAGAAGCACAACCAAAAGCAACTATTTTAAAGGTCACCAGAGTGCATGGTGCGTACATGATTCTGCATATGAGAAACAGCTTTTTCTTGGTCCCTGAACTAAAAATAGGCTCAAAACTGTGGGATGGGACTGAACTCTTGCTTTCATGTCAATCTGCTGCATGGCTAACAATCTAGCTGTTTGGCTGTATCATGTAATGCACCATGTTTTAAAAGTGGAAATCTGTCCTTGTTGTAATGCCCGGAGGCGGGGCAGGTGGGAGGGGGAACCGCCGCAGTATTTTTTTTAAAAACAACAACAAAAGCTATATCTGTTTCGGCGAACTTGGGAGCAGTTTAGGATACCTTATTTTAGATTCCCGTCAGCGTTTGTGCTGCAGAGTGGAACCCCTTCCTTTCCCTGGCCCTGATTTCACACCGTTTTTATGCATGCCTAGTTTCCATCTCCAGCTGCCGCAATTGCTCTGCGGCAATGAGTGAAAGGTTAACGTGCTGCAAAAGTAACTGCGATAATCCTGAGCTGTAATTCAGCCTATTTACTGTATCAATAAGAATTAATTCTCGGACAAATTAAACAGAACAGGAAATTGGGCTCGCAGCATTTTCTCTCTCCTTCCCATTGGCAGTCCTCATTTAATTAGGCACCACAGCCGCTGAATGAGTGCTTTCCTTTTGCCACTTGGTTTAAATCTTGGATTTTAAAAAGCTTTCAAGAGCAGTGATTCAGAAGGTAAAACAGCAGGACTCCTGATGTTATTTATAAGCTCTGTGCCGGAAACTATTTCAAGGTCTGTAGCAGGGTAACTCAAGCACCATTTACTTTACCCAGTAATTTGAACGCTAGCGACTCAATGACAGCTTTGAAAGCACAGTTGCCCACTAGAACCACATTGACTTCTGGATCATTTGGGCTGGATCTGACAAAATTCGCCAAGTATCGCCAGCCACCAAAAGCCCCAGTCAGCTCCGTTAATCTCCTGGAATGGTGCTGGCTTTAGATGCTGCAGCATCTGAAGCGAAAAATTGAAATGACAAATACTTCCCACATACAGTTGGCCTTGAAAAGTGGGCGGCAAGTCACAGCCTTATTTTTTGCAGGGGGGGAGGAGCTTTCTCTGAACATTAAAGTTCACTCACCTAACTCCTAGAAAGGGTCTATAAGGGCAAGCCCACACTGTTGCCCTTCATTGTGTTTCTAGGGGCCAAACTATCGGTTACATTTAAGGTGTTTTCAAATAGTGAGCTTAAAGAAGCTAGCCCTGTCTTTTTCTTAACAAAAAGCAATTGAGGAAGGGGTGATACAGATGTGGACTGCAGAACATGGAGAGGGTGTTTTTTTTTTTTTTTAAACTTTCTCACCAAGCCATTTCCCTGCCAAAAATCCCTCCCAAAACTGCTGTTTGCAGCAAATAGCAGCTTGCTGCAGGGTGGGGGTGAAGCAATTTTCAGCAGGAAAATGATAAAACAGTTAACCCCCTTCCTCCCTCTGTGCTGGATATCAGGCTATCCTGCAGATGATTCTTTGGGTAAGAAAGGCCACCCTGAAGCACACTATTTTAAAAAAAAAGCTTTTTAACATAACTGCTATTTTGGGGCTTAGGAACTCTCTAGAAAGTATAGTACACTTCCTAAAGCTCCTTTTTTTAAAACCTTGTCACTCTTACATCCCAATCCTATCACCCACCGGTAAATAGCATGCAGCGGCGCCACTGGCGTTGCTCGAGGTGGGGCGGAAAGCTAAGTTCTGCAGCTTTCCGCCCCACCCTTACTCTCCGGTATGAGGCGCCCCGCCCCCTCGTCGTAGGAGCCCGTCAGCGGAGAGAAAGCAACGTGCAGGGACTCAGTAAAATAAGAACATATATCGCTTTCCCAGAGAATTCTCAAGAAAAAGCAAGGTGTGATTAGGACATTTATAAGAGATAAAACAACAACAACAACAACAACAACAACAACAACAACAACAACAACAAAGGATGGACTTGAGGGTGGCTCAAGGCACCTGGAAACAAGGAGGATGTGGAATACCTAGGCTGCAATCCTATGCACACTTACCTGGGAGTAAGCCTCATTGACTGTAATGAGACTTATTTCTGAGTAGGGGTGGTGATATTCTCTTTTGTACAAATTAATTTGCCCTTGACCCCCTATCCTATCCCCGTTCCGGGCTGCACTGATGCGTTGCGAAGGTCTACTCGGGGGAAAGGGGACGAGAAGGCCCGAGTAGGAGGAGGCCGTGTAATGGCCCCCCTCGCTGCCCGGGCCGCCCCTGTGCCTGTTGGGGGATCTCTTACCTTCCTCCGGCAGTCGTGGGGATGTCCCAGCAGTGGAGCGAGGGGGGCCGGCCTTGCGCCAGCCTCCCTTACTCCCGAGGTGTAGCAAACGTGCTTTACGACACATTCGCAATGTCTGCTCCACCCCACACTTCTCGTGGATTGTGCTCTGAGTCTCATTGAACTCGATGGGACTTACTTCTGAGTAGACACACATAGGTTTGCACTGACAACGTAGTGTTAAACTCTTTGACAAAGACAGGGTTTGTGAGACACTGAAGAGTGAGAAGTCCCAGCATTCAAGAATGGTTTGAGAAACTTTAGGGAACTTTGAGATGGATCAAACTAGCAGTTCATTGCAAGTCACAGATTAATTTCAAACATATGAAGTAGCTTGAGTGGAAGCAGTCTCACGGCATTGGGCTAATCCGCTGGTGGAACAAGCATTCCACCAACAGAGACTGCCTTACAGCGGTCAGAAAAATATCTCTGGCTGTGCGTGAAGTCACATGCTGCTGGAGCACCATTGGGGAGGTCACAGCTGCCCTGCGCACGGCAACGACTCGGAGAAGGCCCACGGACCCAGGTAAGCCAGCGGAGGAGGCAGGACAGGGGGCATGGTGGAACGGGGTGGTGATGGGGCAGGGAGGATGACAGATCGGGTCAGGGAAGGGGGTGGGTTTGGCAGCAGCATCTGCTGAATCCAAACCCTCTTCCTGAACCCAATCCGACAAGTCGGTCTACCTGTGCCAGCGATCTCAGCGATTTGCCAGCAGTTGTCGAAGGGGTCTGTGCAGCAGTGTAGACCCCTTAGAGGGAAGGCTGATCACAGACAGCTCCTAGGAAGTCTTCCACCCAGGCGATGTACAGAGCCAGAACCTCTCAACTTCACTGAAGTGATGAAGCTTTGGTATATTAATGGACTCCTAAATCTGTGTCTATGGCTTAGTGCTGTCTTAATGCTAGTGGAAGACAATGGGAAAAAGAGGCAATTAAGTTCCTTTGTACTTTAAAAAGGCTCCTAAATATAGTAGTAGTGTTGTTCATGTTTTTTCTCTTTAAAGCTTCTCTTTTTGAGGAGGCGGGTTGTAATGTATACCCTTTTTTGTGCATGCATTTATCTCTTGCAAAATGAATCAGGTTTTAATCACTGCAAGCATTTAGTAACAGCATTTAGTGTCATCTCTACATGCTTCTATCTTTTAAAAATTTCAACTTATGGAGAGCAACAATAGCCACTGAACTGTAGCAAAGTTCAAAGTGAGTCAAATCTCTCTTCTCCAACAGTATAATTTTACATTTTTGACAGAGAGCCATTTGAGTGACAAGATCTTACCACGGTTACATTTCAAATGAGATACATCTGTATGCAGGGAAGAACAACACACAGACTCAGCTGTACCTTTGCCATTATTACCACAACTGCTCAGTCAGCAGAAGAGACAAACTGCTTTTAAACTGTTTCTTCTGCCTTGCCTCTTCAGCTTTCAGAGTTGAAGCAGGAACACTTCAGAAGAAAACTCGATCTTTGTCTATGGTTTTCTCTTTCCCTGCATGTAGTTCCTTTGCACAGCAGCCCAAAGTTCAGGATTGATTAGTGATGGGTCCAGGGATGGAGTCTGGCTCTTAGGGTTTTTCAGATGTCAACCATTCTTCTGGACCTCTGTGTCCAGTTGTCTCAGCTCACACCCTGCAATGTAGTAGAAGAGCATTGACATATAATGGTATGGAAAGACAATAATTCAGCATCAAAATCCTTTTTTGTTGTTGTTCAGTCGTTAAGTCGTGTCCGACCCTTCGTGATCCCATGAACCATATCCCGCCAGGCCTTCCTGTCCTCCACTATCTTCCTGAGTTCGCTCATTTTCATGTTCGTTGCATCGGTGATGCTGTCTAACCATCTCATCCTTTGCCTTCCCCTTCTCCTTTTGCCTTCAGTCTTTCCCAGCATCAGAGTCTTCTCCAGAGAGTCCTCTCTTCGCATTAGGTGGCCAAAATATTTGAGTTTCAGCCTTAGTATCTGTCCTTCCAGGGAACAGTCAGGGTTGATTTCATTTAGGATTGACTGATTTGATCTCCTAGCAGTCCAGGGGACTCTCAGGAGTCTTCTCCAGCAACCACAGTTTGAAAGCATCTATTCTTCGGCGCTCAGCCTTCCTTATGGTCCAACTCTCGCAACCATACATTGCTACTGGGAACACCATCGCCCTGACTATACGAACTATAAATCCTTAGATGCGCATATGTATAGTCAATCTAGCTCATGTCATTTTAAAATGTTTCCAGTGCATTTCAAATCAATCGATCCTTTTTCAAGGGCAATTGTAAAAGCTGTAACATAAATTAGAATTATATTTTAAAGGAATGGCGGTGACACTGAATTTCAATATCAAATATGTAATTGTAAAAGAACACCTCGTGAAGGTCATTAGTGGCCCAGTCTTATCCTAGGCCTAAGTAGCGGGTCTCACGATCCACTACCGTAAGTCCAGTTATGGCAGTGCAACAGGCGCGCCTCCATCGGGCACTCCGGAGTTGCCAGCGCAAACAACTGGAAGCTCCATCCGCCCACCAACAGCCAGCCCAGGTCTCACCAGAGCAGATGAGGTAAGGTGGTGGTGGTGGGCGGGTCATGGGCAGTTCAGGGGAGGATTGGGGCAGTTCGGAGGAGGAGCCAGGGTTGATTCCGGGTTGTGAAGAGTATGGATCTCAGTGGCAGCAATGCATGCTGGATCCTATCCCCCTTTCCCAGCCCAGACCCGCCCCCTGTCTCTCCTTAGACTTACGCCAGCAAAAGAGCTAGCTGGGTCCTAGGAGACCCATTGACGGCCAGGTGGCCTATGGAGAGATAAGTATAAAATATTTGTACTTACCTCTCCCAGGCCATCTGGTTGCCCTCCCACCATAGCATGCAGCGTGCATTCCGTCGATGGGGCTGCATACTATGGGTTGGCAGGGGATAGGATTGGGTTGTGAATTAGATCAGCATGCACACATTAAAGATTTGGCCTGTTTTGAATCATCTTTGGCCAAGACCCATTTTTGTATACTGGGTTGCGCAGAATGTCCTCCTTCCCCCTTCTGTGACTCGCTGTCTTTCCTCCTGTATTCATGTCGTTTTAGAAGGGAAGGGCCAGTTTCTACAGTTAGTCAAATGGTAAAGCTTTTTCCAGACTGTACGACTTCAAGCTGCAAGTGGGTGAATTGCATGTTTGAGCGCTGGCCTGGGAGAGAAATAACTCCCTTGATATCCACAAAACAACAGGTCAGGGAGAAGATTAGGATGCACACTTCTCAACATCATGCTGGTTATCCACATGCAGGGAGCTTTTTTATAAGGTAGTGTTCAAACAGTCCATCCTCTGCTTTCTTCCTCCCTCTTCCTGCCTGGGCCTGAAGTGATAAAATCTAGGAAAAGCTTTTCCGTTTAAGCCTACAGAACATATAAGTGGTACCTAGGCCTGTAAACAGTGCCTGCATTCTGTGTGTGTCTGTGTATGCATGCAGCACCTATGTACTTTAGGTGCTCATTACCTGGGCTGCTTTAGTAGAAAATTCTGCGTGTGTCTGTGTATGCATGCAGCACCTATGTACTTTAGGTGCTCATTACCTGGGCTGCTTTAGTAGAAAATTCTGCGTGTGTCTGTGTATGCATGCAGCACCTATGTACTTTAGGTGCTCATTACCTGGGCTGCTTTAGTAGAAAATTCTGCGTGTGTCTGTGTATGCATGCAGCACCTATGTACTTTAGGTGCTCATTACCTGGGCTGGCCGTCATCGCAACACCTCTTCCAATGGCGGTGACTGCCGTAAAGCAGTCAGCAGCACAAGTCTTAAAAAGGGCTCCAGCAACGTGCTCCTCAGCGCACTGGCCAGAGCCTTCCTTCCCCACTGGTGCCAGCATATTCGGAGCCCAAGGTAAGGTGGGAGGGGAGGCAGGAGGGGTGGGAAGGGTGGGACGGGGGCAGGGGAGGGCAAAATTATGTGGTGATGGGGCTGGGGGATGGTCAGATCAGGTTTGGGAAGGGGGTGAGTTCAGTGGCAGCAGCTGCCACCGAGTCCTACCCCCCTTCCCGGACCTGACCCTGCAGCATGGGTCCATGCAGACCTGTGCCAGCTATTTAGCTAGTGCAAGCCCAAGTAGACCCCCCTGCAGTGTAGAAGCTTAACCCCAGGTAAGGGAAAAATTGTAAGGGAACAAGGTAAGGGAACAACATCCTGCAGCGCAATTGTTCCCTTACCCAAAAAAGACCTCCGCAACTCCCCCCACCCCCGTGCCGCAGGATGTAGTGGTAGCCATTTTGGAGGGGGGAAAGAATAGGATTGGGCTCGATAAATAACTTCCTTGATGGCAAGTTTGACTCTCCTTGTCTTGCATTTAAACACAATGCTTAATGTTTTGCATCTGCTTGCAAGTTGTCATTGTCTTCTGATTGCGAAGAGACATTAGGGAAACTCAGCCGCTATTTTAATTTCCTTTATACCAATGTCTCTTTGAAGTTGATGAATGTCCCATTTCCCAGCCTTACTCATGCTCTTAGCTATGGACCCATGATGTGCCCATAAGGACGTTGGAAGCATATATGACCTTTTAGTCCTGACCTCAATGTAATCTACGCGGCATGCCAAAGATTTCTTGGGGGGAGAACCAAACAATGAACCCAAAAATAACTCAGATGGGTTGTTTACATTGTATAATAAGGAAGGAATGCATTTTGGGTTCCTTGAAATGTAACACTTATTTCCCATAGATGGTTCTTTCTTTTTACCAGCAATGCAAAGAAGAAAACAAAAATGTGCATTGGTACATTTTGAGCGATGTCATCAATTTTGTGTTCTGTTTGTGTGACATTAACCAGCCCGGGTTGAACTCCCAAAACCACACGCTTGAATATGACTTCATTGACTCTGTGGGACAGGCATGAGTAGCTGGTTATAGCATCAGACTGGGGGAAGGGGCAGTGTTGTTAGGAAAGTATTTGGGGAAGGACGTTGAAGCACTTTGGACAGAACCCAAGCCCCCCCCCCCCCCCCCGCCATTAGCAGACAGCACTTCTGTGCAGCCACGAGTCGGGAGTGATGCCTCTGCCATCAGCTCCTCCTGCCTCCTGGGATGAAACGTGGAGGAAGCGTGAATGGCTGGGCTGAAAAGACCTGGTGCAAGACGACCACCTGCAGCTCTTTGGATCCTGCCCCTTGTAACAGTATAGCTCCAGTTTAACATGATGAACGTATGACAGCATTTAAGCTTTCAATGGGGTGATCCATTACAAGACAAAAACACCGAGAGCATTCTTTGAATAAATTAAGGATTAAATGCTATTTTCTAGAAAACCATAATTATCCTGATTAGTCAAATTCCTGGTAAGCATTTCATGTAATTAAATGGTGTCCTGGGTTTTTATATATATAAAAAGGGGGTTTAAAAAAGATCCTTTTTTCCCACGATTGTTTGGTAAGCATGCATGCGTAGGGTGATATTTTCATTTCACTAAAACGTCTTTGAATGCTTTGAAGCGTTCTTTTTTTAGGAAAATCCATGACACTGGCAGTATTCAGAAAAAAAGGGCAGTCATTTTCAGTGTGCCAATCAGCTGTGTTCAACTGAGTCAAATTAAGCACATGTATCTCATGCTGTCAGTGTGTGTGTTAAGGAAGTAGAAGAATTTCCCCTCACATGCCTATCAATCAGTCAATCAATTTGTATGCTGCCCTCCTGCAAAATAGCAGGTCATCCACATGTGAGCTCAAAACCTGATGTCATGAATGAGAAACATGCAGAGCAGTTCAAAATTCAGAAATATATTTATAGCACTGTAGTCAATGGGAATCTGTTTCATGGCAGTCAATTGGGACAATCTCAGGAATGTTTCTCACAGCCCGATCCTACCCAAAGATAGGCCGGCAGAGCACTCGCTCTGCCTGCCTATGGTGTTGCAAAAGTGCCGTCAAGCACTTTTGCAGCACTGAGTGAGTAAGCGGCACCAGCGCAGAGGCCAGCACCGTTCACTCAGCGCCCTCTGCACTGCCGGACACAGGTAAGTGGCAGGAGGGAGTGGGGAGGGCAAGCCAGGGTGGTGGGGGAGGGGGCCATTGGCCTGCCAGGCCTAGGAGGGGGCAGTGTCATCGTTAGGGGGCGGGGGGCCCGGACGGTGGGAGCGACACGTGGTGGGGGGGTCACGAGCCGCCGCTTCCAGGGCAATTTGCCGGCAAAGCTACGAAAGCGGCGGCTCATGCACCCCTCTCCGTGTGTCGTCATGCATTCCAAGGCATCCACAAGCCGGGGGGTGCATGAATCATGCACCCCCCCGGCTTGTGGACACCCCAGAACGCATGGCAACACGCACCAGGGGGTGCACGAGCTGGCAGCGTGGCGGCAGAAACGGCACCACTTACCTGGCCCTCGTGCACAGGCGCAGCCTCTCTAGGGACATCTCTAGGCAATTACTGCAGAGCCATACACAACGAAGGCCGGGTAAGTAGTGCCATTTCTGCCGCCGCACTGCTGGCTCATGCAACCCCCCCCCCCCCGGGCAGGTTTTTAGACCAAAAAAGGTCTAAAAATCCCATGGTGGCGCTTTGTGGCGCAAAAGTGATGTCATGCCTCCAGGGTTGGGGCTTGTGACATCACGTGGGGGATGTCGCGTCGGTGCCCCCCGTGGGGGTGTAGGATCGCCTCTGGAAGGGGTGGGGATATAGACGCTGGGCTGCGCCAATATCCCAAGCCCCTTCCCAGGCCAGGCCAGCCTTACACGGCCTCCTTGGTTGCGTGCCAGCTAAAGAGCTGGCGCAATCCATTGGGGCTGCTGGCGAACAATGAACGGTGAACAACGAATGGCCGACAAACATCCCCTTCCCCCGAGGTGAGCCCCAGCCCTTTAGGCCAGCCGCTGCATGTTAGGCAGGATTGCACTGTCAAACTCCATTCTCCCCTTTTCCCTTCTGCTTTGAACTTTCTCCCAGTGGTGCTACCTCTCCTTAGCTCTGTGCTCACAACATGTCCAGGGTGTTGCAGGCAGGTAGAGGAGTGACCTAACTGCATTCCGTTGTAGGTCTGTGTGGCATGGACTGTATATATGTGCCAGGAACTGTATGGATGTATCTCTCCCTTCAGTGAAGAACCCTGCTTTTTTCGTCACAGTTCTAGATTGTGTGGAAAGAGCCTTTTGCACATACAGCTATATCTGTATAACTAATATACACATCATGCAGATTTTCAACAGAATGGGCATTGCTTGGGGGCAGAGCCAGCTGCCTAGAGGCCTATTCACTCACCCTGGATATGGTGTGAGACCACTCTGGGAATCTCCACTCTATAGCAACCTCGGGGTTAGCTCCATAGTGCCCATCCCCAGTTGAAAGATTCCTAAGTCCAGGTGACTACATGGGATGTCCTTCAGCCCTTGCTACTTGTTCATCTCCTCCTTGGTATTCTCTCCTTTCTTCCATCTCAATTTACAGCCCATTCCTACAGAGAGCCTACAGCAGTGGATCTCATGGCTATTTTAATAATTTGAAAGTGGCTGTTGCAACAAATATGGTCACTTAAACAAAATTACAATTGTTCTCGTTTTTGTTGTCTCTTACTCATTCCAGACTGGCAAATGTATTTTAATGCACATATAATGAGAAGCCTGAGCACTGTATCTTAAACAATTATTACATGCACCATATAGAGATTGTTAGCGGTTCATATGGATTTAATCAATGCCAAGGTAGAAGAAAATGTCAAGTGATGCTTGTCAAATTCCCATCATCAGGCAACCCCATTTTTCTCCCCAGGTGCCAGCCTGCGTGATGATGACTCGAAATACTTCTGGTTCCATCATTCCCAAGGGGACACACTGACAGTTCAGGATCCAATCCAGATGAACCTCTGTGCTGCTGTTTGGACTGTTGTCTCCTATGTAATTGCTGACATGGAGGAGAAGTTGCCAGTGTGATTAGAAAGAAAGAAAAAGGTCAAGAAAAAGGGTTGGTCTTTTTTAGGGTAGACCAAAAATATTCTTATACATGTGGCCTACAGCTGTGGTGAAACCCCATATTCTGTCAAAAAGCTGACTTGGTTTCTTGTAGTTGAACTCCAAGCACATTCCTTTTATTCTGCAGCAGGGCCTGTTTCTCTTTGCTGATTAATACCTTCCACTTGTGATGTTTGTATCCTGCTACTTATATTAAATGTTGTGGTTTTCTATAGCTGGTTTCTACTCAGCAATGGCACAAGAGCCACTGGCAAATGAGTGAACCTGTTTATCTGCTAGATACTTCAAATAAATTTGTTGCATCACCCCTATTTGTATATATTCTCTGCTTAATATGCACTTTTAGAGAGAGGGGGAGGAAGAATAATAAAGCTGTCCAAACAGACCCCAAGGGTTTCTCAAACCAGCAATTACGGGTAATAATTATAGGGGTAGGGAAAGGGGAATGCCTACCCCCAGCTGTAAACCTGGGGAGGATATGATTACGTTCATCCCTCTGCCATCTTGGGGGGAGTTCACAATCTCTAGAACTCGTCTAAACGTACTTGAGAGGGAAAACGGCAATGCTGGCTAAAAGCATTTTCTCAACCTTAAAATGGCTGCAAGGAGCAGACAAGCATGCCTGCTACTGTTGACTTATAAATACAAACCAGGCACATGCTTAAACTACAACTGCTACAGGCTGGGGATGGACTAGATGACCTTGTGTGTCCCTTCCAACTATATGATTCTAAGTACATGCATGGAACATATGAACCTGTCTATACTGTGGGAGACCAATGATCCACTTAGCCCAAGCCCAGAGTTGCCAATGCCCTTACCTTCCAAATGTGCACAGACTCTCCTAACTCTATTTTGGTTCCTTAGCTGACAGCCCTGAGAGTCAGCCAGGACTTCACCCCAGAGGGAGGTGAGGTATGTTTCCCTCTAATCAAGACAATGCTAAATTAGGGCCATTGATAAGAATGGAAAGGTGTAGCACTGTGGGGCATCTGTGTGTCACCTTAAGGTCTTGCAAATTTGGGCTCCCCACCTTGGCCTAATCTCATTTTCGAGCACAAGTCTTCCTGCATAATAAATTCAGCCTAACTGCCCAGTGGCCAGACCACTTGGACAGTCTTTTCAGATTCCTTCCCCTGGATGTCTCCCACACCAACAACATAAGTACGGGTGCTGCCCACACCCTGCCATACCTTTTGTCTCTACTCTCAGGAACATCTCCGATTGAGGTTCAATTGCGCCTTTGTGCCCTCCAGGAAGGACATACCTCAATCAAGCTCAGGTAACTCCTGGCTGCTCACCCAGGAGATGTTCCACCAGACATCATTATTTACCCACAAGTCTTTGTCCAAAGTCCTATAACTACCCCTGCTCTGGGAGCAGAAATTGGGCATTATCTTCCCCACTGAAGGCATCCATACTGTCCGTCTTGGTAGACGTTCCCTCCAGTAGAGACTTCCACTCAGTCCGTTTTTGTGAGGTTTTTCCCGTTTGGACAGCCTCATGCCTCAATAGCCGCCCTCACCTACAGAGCAGTTACTTTCCTTACCTACCGAAGGGCACGTTTGGCTACATTTTTCCTGGGATCTGAAGCCCTGCAGCCTGACCAAACTTCACAGAAGGACATCGTACCCCAGTCTACCAAACAAACTAAGTACTTTCTCTTCTCTCCTTCTAACCCTTGTAACAATTCTCTATCTCTTCTGAAACCCTCCATTCCTCCGGTGCCTGTTTTAACCTCCCACTAATCCTCTCCTTCTCCCCTGCTGGGTGGGGCAGAAACAGTTCATTCTGTATCAGAATAATTTAAATTTGAGATCATTTGAACATTTTACATAATGATGTGAAATTAGACGGTGACAGGATGAGCTATGGCCGCAGCAGCTCGGAGCTGAAACGCTGAACCTTGTGCATCAATACTGCAGGCACTTACCCAGCAGAAATCTCTGGCCATGTATTTATTTATGCTTCATTCATAAAGACGTGAGACTCTTCCATTTACTGCCAGTGAATATCAAAGTGATTCCAACATCTATATCTGCCTCATGAAATATACATCCCCTTCAACCGTACCCAAATGACTAATTTTCCGCTCTTTATTGATTAGCATAATAAAAATCTCATGACAACACAAGATAGAAATGTTACCATTAATCGCTGCTTGAAGTGAACAGTATTTCCTGCACAGAAATTAACGAAGCACATGTCTCAATCCTCCCTAATGTATTGGGGAATTCAAGACATTTTGTGAAGCAGAAAGTGTTCCTTATGTGTTTGCATTTCTGTCTCTGGGCTCAGAATCAAATAATTTCTAGTAAGATGGAACTGGAGCTGCTGGTGGGCAGCACTAAAATTGAATAGAAGGATCAGGGTGTACATTTCACTCAACCAGGTTTTGAAATATGCGTCAACTCCATGGAAATATTTTGCTGCCATTAAAACACGCAGTGGCGGACAGGGGAGATGAGGAGGCCAGAGCCCAATCCTATTGCCCCCCCCCAACTGATGCAGCGGCACCAAAATGGCTACTGCTGCATCCTGTGGGGAGGCAGTTGCTGAGGTTTACTCTGGGTAAGAGAACAATTGTGCGCCGTGGGATTGTGTCCGGGAAGGGGTTAGGATTCGGCGACCACCGCTGCCACCAAACCCGCCCCCTTCCCAGACCCACTCTGCCCCTCCCCTGTTGCTGCCCAGTTCCACCCACTCCCGCCCTGTCGCCACATTGTTTTGTCTTCCCCCGCCCCCATTCTGCCTCCCCCACCCCTCCCGCCTCCCCCGCCACCTTACCTCCATCATTGCCGTCTTCACTCTGCTCCGGAGTGTGTGGGAAGGCTCCGGCCTTCCTGCTGGCGCTCCGGCAGCACACAGCTTTGCACGCTGCCAGAGTGCTTTTAACAACTGGCACTGACTGCTTTACGGCAGACAGCACCAGCGAAAGAGGTGTGCTCTGCCATTGCCCAGCCCAGATAGGATATTGGGCCACCAGTCTTTTAAGAACTGGCTATAGCCTCAGTTGGCTATAGCCTCAACTCTCAGCCTAGGCTAGACAGGTCCCAGAGTTAGATTTGAGGGCATATAATGCAGTAACCTCAGTACTTGGACTGGGAACAGTGCTGTGTGGCTTCCATTATGGAAGAAAGATGGGATAAGAATGTAATAAATATACCGGTATGTATTCTAGATGTGATGCAGCTAGGATGCCTTCTTTTCTTCCATCTTTGGCTGCAGCCCATGATGACCTTTATACGGAATACGTGGGGGTGGCTTTCTTTATCCTAACCCTCCTTGCACTACACTTTTCCCAGCTAGCCCCAAGGGGAAGGAATGAATTCCTAATTCTTTCATGATGTGATAGTAGACTGGCCCTAAGCTGGAGGTTGTGATAAGCAGATGATGTCTATTTTGTCTCCCCTTAAAAAAAAAAGTGTGTGTGTGTGTGTGTGTGTGTGTACACACACACACACACACACACACACACACACACACACACACACACACACACACACACACATTAGACTCATATCACAAATGACATTCATGGAAATTCATGCTGCTCTGCCACTTTATGCTTGAACATGTCTTCCTGCATGAATCAGTGGGAACGTCTCTGAATATTGGCTTTTTCCTTTGTGGTGAATCTTGCATTTTCTCCTACGGAATATTTTCAGTCTATCTTTGTGATCCTTGGGGGGAGCACAATTCAACGAACAACTTCACAGGCAACATGTTATCTTTTTCCAATTCTCACTGCCATGACATCATGGTGATTTTTTTTAACCAGTTACTGTAATGCTCTGTCAGCCTGCAATTGAAGTGATTGGTTTAGGAAACAAGTCTTCACATATTAGTAATCATTTATGTAGAGCTTTTAATTTACAACATTCATCCTCACGATAGTCTTCTGCAATAAGGGACTCCTATTCTCATTTGGCAGATGGGAAATTGAAGCTGAAAAATAATAGCTGGATTTACCCAAAGGTACACAGGAAGTCCTTGGCAGAGACGAAACAGAAATCCAAGTTAGTGTTAAACAAAAATGCCCCACTGCATCAATGGAGAGTAACATATGGAGACAAACTTCTTCATGTGCAGCTCACATGAATGTGCATCTAGATGCACAGGAACCTCTCAGTGCTTATCTGGGTCCCATTGAAGTAATGTATCTTTTAATGCAGGAGGGGATACATCCACCCCCATCTGGGGGCATTAGAAGGATTCACAATTAGTGGTGTGTGACTAGAGATGGACAGGAGTCAAAATCTGAAACTAGCAGCCCAATCCTATTGAACCTTCCCCCCATTGAACCTGTCCCCCACTAAACCTGCCCCCCAGCTGTTCCAGTTGTATCCTACGGTGAGGGACGCAGTCACAGAGATCTTCTTAGGGTAAGGGAACTTCCCCAATGGCTTTCCTCGGTTCTGCTCCAGCCATTTTGCTAGCGCTGGTGAGTAAGGGAGAGTGAAGGGGAGATTGACAGAGTAGATGATACTGGCGCACGTGAGTGCCACTGGTAACCACCCCCTCCTGCCCTGCTCCCCCTCCTGCCTTCCCCCTCCTCACCCCATTCCACCCACCACCAGCCCCCACTGCCAACTCACTGTTGCCAGCAGACAGTGGCCTTTCCAACAGCCCCTGCACGCGACTGCCAGCCATTGCACTGGTGGCCTCGTGCTCGCTGGCAGAACATCATTTCTACCAGCATCCTCTCACTTGACATAGGGATGGTGTTCTTGATAACAGTACTTTTTAAAACATTTGGTAAATATTACCCCAAACATCTAGTTCAGTGGCTCCCAAACTTTTTGGACTCGCGCCTCTCTTGACCTCCCTCGCCGTTAGCCGTGGCTCCCCATTAAAGTGCACTGAAGAGACAGGCACTCTTTACATGCTCAGAGGCACCCTTCTAATATGTATATGTATATTCCCAATAACGAGCCCTAAAGTGGATTTTCCATGCTTCTGCTGAGCAGCAGCTAAGCCAGGAGTGCACAGGGTGGGGTTGGGATGCTGCCCTCCCTCCCTTGGCAGGCCTGGGGTGTCTACCTGGTAGAGGGCACTGATGTCGTCTCCATTAGTCCTATTTATGGCAAGAGAAACATCAAAGCATGGGAGGGAGATCATTTCTTTTCCTTGGTCATGCCCCACCCCAGTTGCATGAGAGAAAGCTCCTTTAGGTAGCATCTTTGCAAGATGAAAAAAAGATGTAGCATCTTTGCAAGATGAAAAAAAGGTTCTTATACTGCCCAGCAGTATACGGGGGGTTTGTCCCAGCAAATAGAGTGGGAAACTAACTTAGAGGTGGATCAAAAAGGAGGAAGGAGAAAGATCCTAATAATTAATCAACCAATCAAACATAGCAGCTGCCGCCTCCTTCCTCTGGCTTAATTAAACAAGGTAGACGTTTCTACAGCTCACTCAACAGCAAGCAACTTACTTATGCCTCTTCTACCTCTCTTAATCACAGAGTGAGAAATCAAAGTCTTTAAAGCTTTCTTAAAAACATTCAGCAGCAAGAAAATATTTTACCAATTTGCAAACCTGCAATAAATGGAATGCTGCCTCCAGCACTTGTTTCAGTTTGCAGGGAGCCTCAAGCTGCAGCGAATCTCAAAGTGCTTAGCTTAACTATTGAGTTGTTAATTGTTCTTTGATGAAGATAAGCAAGGCTCTCTGCTCACTGCTGTTAAAAACAAAATGTGGTGCTGGCTGCAAACCTGAAGTCTCTTGAAGTGAACTTTGAGTGACTGATGTGAAGAGGCAGGTTTTCCAGGTCTTTGTTTTTGCCTAAACGTCTCTCTTGCAAGCAAGAATATATGGTAATTAGAAGACTAATGTGACACCCCTGGCTGCATTCCATGACACACTTGGGAGTCGCGCCTCCCACTTTGGGAACCTCTGATCTAGTTAGTCCCTCACATTATGATTTCCAGTAGCGGGCCTACATCCCCCCCCATGGAGGGGTGCTGCCACGACACCCCCACGAAACGCCATACGCCCCCCACGTATGCCACACGCCCGTCACCAACGCGTGCTGCCGCAGTGTAGAAACACCCCCCAGTGCTTTTCAGCACCTTTTGGAGCCAAACGGTGCCCAGGGGGGTCGGGAGGGCCAAACGTGCAGCCGACAACGGCTGCGTGAGAAGGAGCCAGCGGCAGAGGAGGTGACGTATTTAGCGGCAGGTACACACACACCCCGCAACCCCTCACTTGGGGCCCACCACCCCAACCGCCTCCACCATAACGATGCCTCTGATGATTTGATGTACAAAAGTCATGTTTGAACATGCTTAATTTTGTCATGTGAGAATATCCTTACAATTGTCATTTTTAAGTGCCAGGATGTAGAAGTCAGCATGAGCTTCTAGACACGGTACATTAGATCAAAACACTGTACTATATAAGATCAAACATTGTACTGTATCAGATCCAAACCTCATGCACAGCCATTCTCATACTACACACTGCATATATCTTCATAATAAGTGACCTTTGACCTCGGACATGAGATCTGTTCTGGCCCTGAGTTTGAGAGAGAACCAAATGTTCTTGAATCTCTTTTTGTAGAAGTTCTTCTCAGTGGCTTAAAGAAAGCTGGGTTGATGCTTGTGAGAAAATATAACCAGATATACAAGACCTGCCAGGACCTGAGGATTGGTTCCGATTTTCTTCCAACACCTAGCAGTTAGAATTCAATGTCATCAATAAAATACTCCCCTTGGATAACTTTCATACTTGGAGATGCTGCCAAGATGTAATTTACAGTGTTGTCATCACATTGTGAAATCACTAAAATCAAATGTTTTTCATGTTTCACATCTCTGCCTTTCAGAGCAGCATCTCAAACAGGCCGAACATTGGTAGATTTTTACCAGAGCTCCTGACAACGTCTTCAAAGTGAAAGAGTTGAATAAGCATTTCTTTTATGTTCTCTATTAGGTCCATTGAAAGTTTTCTTCCTCTCTGCCATTCGTCTTTCAGATGTCGTCCAAATGCGGCTATATTTGTTAGACGTGATGAATTAAGTCAGATATCAGCAGTTGGCAAACTTTGCAAAGGGAGCTTCAAATGCTGTATATAGCAACATGTTCTGTACATTATTTACATCCTTCACATTGGTATTGACACCTAAGAGAAAGAAGCCTTTCCGTGAGCAGGAAAGCTTTTCTTAACAATACTTTTTTTTAAAAAAAAAGTTTCCTTTGGGTGAATGCAGATTACTGCTTTTCACATGGTGACCATGTCAGGGTTAGCTCACCAGATCCAATAAATTTCTAGTCTGAATGGTGCAGGGCCCTGATGTTTGGGCAAGCATGGCTACCATGGACTCTCTATATGTAAATATCTCCATGTATTGTAATGAAGAAAAAAAACTGCTGAATCACTGTGACTAAGCACCTGGCGAACAAAGGCTGATGCAATAGATAATAAGATGCATCAAGCTGCACTATGATTGGTGGAAAGCACTATATAAGGAGACTGGCAGAGCCTACCTGTGTGGGTTGTTGTGGAATGTTATGTGGAGTCTATGCTGTGGAGTGTTGTATATAGAAGCTTATCTGTTAAGTCTAAATTACAGTCTTGGTGGTGGACATCTGCCTTGTCTGTTTTTCATTTCGGCGGCTGAGGAACGACCTTGGAGCGGGCGTGCCATTGCGCTCTGCTGGAAGCAAGCTCATTAGGCTAGGCATTTCTTAATAGGTTATGGGCCCAGCCCAACGCCAGCACCTGTAGCTGTTTCAAGGTTGTGGTGTTCCGGTGAGTCTGCTTGTTCCGAGTGAAGTGTCTTGTGAGCAGTATACAGCCCGCCGACTTAGCAACAACAAGCTTCTAGCTGCTTCGTCTAAATGACACGAATTATATGTCATGGTCCATGAAGATGGAAATGTTCCTGAGACGGGAGGAGCTCTGGGAGATTGTGAGTAATCCTCCTCAGGACCTTGACAGAGCGGAGGCAAGGTTGAATGAGAGGGCTCTGGCAACTATCGTGCTGTACCTGGAAGACAGCCAACTCATCCATGTTCGAGGGGTCATCTCTGCAAATGAATGCTGGACTACCCTAAGACAGCTCTATATTCGGGACTCTGTTGCCTCCAAGATTAAATTTCTTTAAATACCGATATGTCATTTCATGGTAAGTGTCAGCCAGACTTATTGCAAAGCCTGCATTAAGAACAAAAAACAAATTAAAAAGATAATATCTAATATATTGTTATGTTTTGTATTCAGCTTGTTAATTTTTTAACAGGAAAAAGAACACAAGACAAACAAGAGAAGGGGGAATTATAGGAGGAATGTTAAAAACAGAAAATTGGAATGCCATTTTTAACAATTTTAAAGGGGTGAAATAGTTCAAATCAGCGACCACAATCCTTTTTAAAACAACTTGAATGAAAATCAAAATACAAAGAGAAAAATAACTAACACATAACGGCACATAACTAGAACATTTTTTAAGATTTGAAAAGATGTTTTTTGTACTATGTTCGTTGACTGAAGAAATCTTATCAATTTGGAATACTAACATAATGTATTAGAAGATCAGTCTCTCAAGTTCAGAAATTTATTGTTAATTATATTTCTGCCCCAACCTTTATCAAAGAAGCTCAGGGCAATGCAGCTCTGATGTAAGAAAATAACCACACAATCCTGCTTAACTTTAGGCTGGCGGAGCTCCCGCTCCACCAGCCTACAGTGTCACAAAAGTGCCATAAGGAAAGTAAGCGGTGCCAGCGCACAGACCGGCACCGCTCACTCCACCACCTACCTGGACCTGCACCGGCTGACCCAGGTAAGGGCCATGCCAGTCGGTGCAGGGGCGTGGGGAGGGCAGGCCGGGGCGGTAGGTGAGGGGGGCATTGGCCGGCACAACCTGGGAGGGGCAGAGATATCAGCATTGGGTTGCGCTGATATCCCAAGCTCCTTCGTGGACTGAGCCAGCTTTACACGGCCTCCCCGGATGCACGCCAGCTAAAGAGCTGGCATGCATCCAAGGAAGCCCATTGGGGCCTCTGGGTCTTACACCAGGGAAAGGAACAAATGTCTCCTTCCCCTGAGGTGAGCCCCAGCTGCACCAGCGTGGCCCGCATCCCAACTAGGATGCAGCAGCCAGCAGTTTAGGCATTAGGTAGGATTGGGCTGCCCAAGAGCTGGTACAGGTTCAAGTAGACCTATCGAGAAAGCAGAGGCTTACCCCGAGGTAAGGGAAATTATGTTCCCTTACCTCCAGGAGACCTCCGGGACTGCTCTCCACTGCAGGATGCAGCACATGCCTTGTTGACACAGCTGCATCAGTATTGGAAAGTTGGATAGGATTGGGCTCCAATTCTAACTAAATTCTCCCTGCTGATGCAGCTGCACCAATGGAGCACGCACTGTATCCTGCAGGGGGCAGTCCCAGAGGCCTCCTTTACCTCAGAGTAAGCCTCTACTTTCCTGATAGGTCTACTTGGACCTGTGTCAGCTCTTTGGCTGGTGCAACTCCGAGTGAACCCAGGGAGGTGGATAGAAGCCAGGAAGAGGGATAGGATATAGGCAGAGACACTGCCCCCTTCCCAACCTCAACAGACCCTGTCTCCACCCCAGTCCCAGCCCTGCTCTGCCTTCTCCCCCTGCTCACCTCCCACCCTCCACATCAACTTATCGCTCTGGGATATCTGAGATTGCCACTGTCACATGGCCGCTGCTGCTGCTCGCCATTTCCGGCAGCGGCCCAGTTGCTCGCATTTTGTGATGCTGGAAAGGCCGCAACATTGCCAGAACACGAGTTATGACAGTGGTCTGTTAGGATTGAGTCCTGTCCAATATTTTTTCATAAGATTTAATGTCTCTAGTATGACTTGGGATTTGATTAATCATATGCTTTTCTAAGGCTGCAATCCTAAAACATGTTTAATAACAGCCATTGAATACAGTGATATTTACTTCCAAGTAAACTTGTGTAAGGCCAGCGGGTGGCGCAGTGGGTTAAACCGCTGAACCATGAGCTGTCGATCGAAAGGTCGGCAGTTCGAATCCGCGACGGGATGAGCTCTCGTTGCTTGGCCAGCTCCTGCCAACCTAGCAGTTCCAAAGCATGTTAATGCAAGTAGATAAATAGGTACCGCTTGCGGGAAGGTAAACAGTGCTCCGTGTTCCAGCCGCATGCTACGCGCTGTGGCAAGGACAGTCATGCCGGCCACATGACCACGGAGACGTCTTCAGACAACGCTGGCTCTTCGGCTTTGAAATGGGGATGAGCACCACACCCTAGAGTCGGACACGACTGGACTTAATTGTCAGGGGTCACCTTTATCTTTACTTAAACTTGTGTAGGATCGTGCTGTATGTTAGATACCTCAGAAGTATGTAATGTTCTGTTTTTCTACACTGCCCTCCCTCTCAATTTATATATCTTTTATAATTAGATAACTAATTGTAGTTATAATTAATTATATATTTATAATTATATACATTAATTATAATTAGATAACAGCTCAATCCTGCCTAAGATACGGTGGCCGGCTGAAAATGGCTGACTGCAGCATCCTAAGCAGGATAAGGGCCGTGCCGGCACGGCCTGGGCTCACCTCGGGGGAAGGGGACATTCCTACCTGCATACAGAACCCCAATTATTATTAATTAATAATTTAATAATTGGATAATTTAATAAATAAAAATATTTCTCTCTAAATCTCTCTTCTTCTTTTGTCTATTCAAGCTATGTGAGTTGCGATAGATTATTTTAAAAATTGGGCCACGGTGCCAGCATGTTTGGGAAGCACTGCACTAGAATATTTTCTTCAGCCTGACCAACATTTTGCAGGATGTTAATTCAGAGCTCACTGGGATTGTTTTCCTGTATTTCCCCTCAGCCATCTTGTTAGTGTATTAAGCAATTTAACAGTGCAATTTCTAAAGCCAAAAGTGGATCGTTCTCATAGCTATTCGTTGACAATGAACTGATGACAAAAACAGGCTCAGACTTGCTTTGGCAAATTGTGTCATATTTATAAAATGTTTTGAAGATATTTCGGTCTTTAAACTTGCAAGCTGAAAGGCCCATGATAATCACAATATGAGACTTCACTCATGCTTTTCCTGTGTTAAAGACTAGTTGCAAAATTACACGGGCACCGTAGCAACTGTACAGCCAAGCCAGATCTGTCAAAACCTTGTTCTAAAATTATAAACCCTAAACTTTCTAATAAATGCTGATAAAATCGTGTTTATTTGATGCCTGAATAAAGCCCCAACTCATAACTCTATCTGTGAGGCCTCTGTTATAGATGTTAAATACAGTATTTTACGGACTATAAGACGCACTTTCCCCCCAAAAAAACATAGGGGGGAAAAGCGTGCATCCTATGGTGCGAAGCCTAAAAAAAGCAGGGAAAAAAAGACTTACCGGGGCTTCGGGGAGGCCTGCGCGAGCCTCTGCAGGCCTCCCCGATCTTCAGTTTGGCCGAAAACGGCTATTTTCGGCCATTTCCAGTTTGGAAATGGCCGAAAATAGCAGTTTTCGGCCATTTCCGGTTTTCGCGAAAACCAGCAATGGCTGAAAATCGCTGTTTTCAGCCGAACTGAAGATCGAGGAGGCCTGCAGAGGCTCGCGCAGGCCTCCCCGAAGCCCCCACAGGCCTCCCCGAAGCGCCCCGAAGCCCAGGTAAGTGAAAACCTTTTTTTCTCTATTTTATGCTCCATAGGATGCATGCGTCCTATGGACTGATGCGTCCTATGGAGCGTAAAATACGGTAAATATGGATACGGGAAGAGGCAGAATCTGCCATCATCTTGTTGCCTCTTATGTGTGTGTTGTGTCCCAACTGTTGCACCCCAAACTTTACTCCTGGGAGAGCAAACTAGTATTCCCTTTTAATTAACTCCAATAGTCCGCTTTAGGCAAAGTTAGCAATCCTTTCCCCTTTTAATTGCAATTGTGTGCCAAAAGAAAACACTGAACTTCAAGGCAACTATTTACAAGATTTATTACTTTCCCAGCAATAAACAATGTCCATTAGCCCGTCCTGGGCAGATAAGATTCTACTTAGCTAACGAGAGTCCATCTCTGTAGAAAAGTCCAGCTCGTTACTTCACGGCGGTAGAATCTCCATGTTGTCTTTCTCTTGTCCAGCAAAGAGTCTTATAGCAAAACATCCAATCAATCGAGGTCTCTCCAACCTTCCAGTCGGTCAGAGCGTCCCCCAATGCTGGTTAATCCAGGTTGATAGTCCGTCCAGGTGAGCAGTCAGTCCGGCAGAGTATCCCCATCTGGAGCAGAGTCGTCGTCGTCGCTCAGCAATCTGGCAGCATGTCCCCGTGGCGAGCTGGTGAGGCTCCTTCCTGCTCCTACTGCTGCTGCTTTTATACTGTTAGTTCCCATCCACTCTCTACTGGCTACAGCTGTAGGCTTACAATCAATGCCCTCATTATTGCCCACAGCTGTGAAAGTTCCCATCAGTGCTAATTGAGTGCAGCTGTGAGCCACACCCACTGCACTCAATGTCCCAGCTTCATCCCAATTAGTAGCAACACCTGTGGGCCACGCCCAATTTCTTGCAGGTGTGCTTCCACCCACGCAGTACTGGGTGTTAACCCCTTGCTGTCCAGTCCTGTCAAACAGGCAATCCTTTAACCCCTTCCTTCCCAGACCTGTCAAAACAGGGGACCACTGCTAACACCACTCACTCCTCGCCGATCTTCCACGATTTCCACTGCAGTGTGTTCATTGAACATGCCTATTGAAAGGAGGAAAGGGACAAAGCAAACAGAAGTGGGAGGGAAAGTGTGGGTGCACTGCTGCTTCCACCTCCTCTCAAGGGGGGGGTCTACATCATAGGCATTGGTGAAAGACATTTGGGGAAGAATGCTGGGAAAATAAGGCCTCGGGGGACAAATCTTGTCTTCTCAAGGGTGGCTTATTTGGGCATCTGGGTTGTACAAGAGAAAGGGGCCCTTCAGTGTACAAATGGTCCGCCTTTCCTGGATGTTCCATCATGGATACGTTCCATGGATATGTTCCATCATGTTCCATCATCTTGATCCGGCCCCAGTTAGATGGAAGCCCTCCTTCTCCTGCTCTCCTGTTCCACCTCTCACCCCGGCCTCAGCTTTTTATGCCCCCAAGGGCCTGGTTGGATCTCTCCCTCCTCTTCCTTGATCTCCATCCCATCGTCTTTGCTGTCCAGCTGACAGTCCTTACCTATCACCTCTGTGCCTCTCACCTTGCCCCATATCTTACATGTGGGGTAGCTCCCTTTGTTCCAGTTCCTCCTTTGGGTCTCCCCTTGTATGTCTCCTTCTCTCCATCTCTTCCCATCTCCCCCCGCCCCAGCTGTCTCTCTCCTCCCAGTCTCCTTTGGAATCTCCCTCTCCTTCTCTGCTCAATCACCCGCTTCTCCTTCTGCTCATTCCACTGTCTCTCTCTCCCCTCTCTCAGCTGTCTCCCCCTATGCTCTCTTGCTTGCCTCTCTTTTTCTCCCTCGCGTCTCCCTCTCCTTCTTGGCTCCCCCTCCATTTTATCTCCTCCTCTGTTTTAAACACATTCAGTCCTTCCAGGTGGAAGCACCTATGTCTCCTGAGCTGCCATTGCTCCAGTTTTCCAAGGGTTGCTCGGTGATGACATCATCACCAAGCGCAGATTCATGGAGTTGCAGCCACTGCTGAATCGCCGCAGTGGTAGTCAGGCTGGAGGGCCACAGAAAGAGAGGCATCCTTACTTGAAATCCAGTGAGTTTCTTTACATGGCCTCAGCCCACACCCATATTCTCCCCACCAGCCATCAATTAACATCAAATGTGAGATATTCTGTAATGGACGAATGTAACAACATATCTGGAAGATATTAAATATTTACTAGTACTTTATTTGCCCCCAAGCTTACACCAACAAAACCTCCACAATGCAAGGGTTGTTTTGCAACAATGCAAAACCTCAACGTCCTCAAGGAGGTTGTCAAAAAGCCAAGGCCAGTCGGACTAGAAGCCTCGTCGCTCCTTCCTCCTTGCTCCAATGTGACTTCCTCTCAATCTCTCCAGTTACTTTAGCCTTTTATAGGCATCCTCTAACTCCCACACCCAGCTCCACATGACTGACATTATGTACAAAAACAAAGAACGTGCGGTACTGCCATACTTACAAGGACACAATTCTCACAAACAATTAAGCCATTTGAAGGACAATGAGGCACTTACAAATGACACCGTCACTTTATCACAACGAGATGCAATCTTTCTAGAAGGAATGGGTACAAGTCTTTAAAAAAGACAAACAGGGAAATGGAGACTTTAGCACTGAAAACAGAAAATGCACATCCTTCAAAGAACAAAAACACGGAGGAATGATTTTCCCCAGGTAGAAGAGCATTCCCACAGATGAAGGGCAAGGTTCACCATGGCTCCCCCCAAAGCGCTTAATGAATGCTCCTCTAAGGGATGCAAGGAAGAATGCTCAGCCTCTAAAGAGATGGAAAATAAAATGGTTTAAAACATCTCAAATTATTGTTATTATTAATATATAGCTCCATCAATGTACACAGTACTTTACACAAAGTGCAAAGGAAAGTCCCTTCGTTAAAAGGCTCACAATCCTGATATTGAGACAAGGTAGACAATGGAGGGGAAAGTGGGGTGGAAGCAGGACAAACAGTGCTATCCCAAAGCTAACTGGGCAAAGAGGCACTTTTTCAAGTGGTGCTCCTCTTGTATTTAGCAGGGGGAATGTAACTGTCCCCTTTCACCCCAGCACAGTGTCTTTTCTAATGACTGTTGCTGGTGTTCTGCATTTTTTAATATTGTCAGCCCTTTTGGGACAGGGAGCCATTTATTTATTTGATTTTCTCTGTAAACTGCTTTGTGACCTTTTTGTTCACAAATAATTTTAAAATCCCCCCTTTTTTACTGCCCCTTTCATGAGAAATCCCAGACTATTTATTTGGACCTTATTTTGGAAAACAAACCTGGCTCTTCAGATACAGGATGGAGTCGACAGAGGGAGCAGGAGTCGGGAGATCTTCGGGCAGCTGAAGATGGTGGAGCTGGGTGAGTAGGGTCACGGGCAGGAGCGTAGTGGAACAAGAAAGGTGAGAGGTGGGAGAGGTGAAGACATGGAGGATTTTGAAGATAAAACCAAGGAGATTGAAGACCAAGGAGATTGTGCTGGATCCTGGAGTGGACAGGAAGTTGGTGAAAGGCTTTTAGGAGGGGTGCAATTGTTGGAGCAACAATAGGCTTACCAGATCTCCAACCGGGACAGAATGCTAGACCTTTAGGAGAAGGAATGTGGGCAGGTGTAGCTTGTTAAACCTTAGAGCACAATCCTAGGCATGTCTACTCAGAAGCAAGCCCCACTGAACACAATGGGGCTTGCTACTGAGTAGACATGCCTAGGATTGTGCTCTAGGACTTAACAAGCTACACCTGCCCACATTCCTTCTCCTAAAGGTCTAGCACTCTGTCCCGGTTGGAGATCTGGTAAGCCTAAGCAACAAGGAAAATGAATGAAGGGCGGGGAGGGGGGCGGAACAGGCCCAGGAAGGGGGTGGGATCGGTGGCACTGGCGCACACCAAATCCTATGCCCCCTCCCATGCCTTTTCTGCCTGCTCTGAGCTTCTCAGATTTGCATCAGCCATGAGCCTCGCGCATATCCAAGTAGTCCCATAATGTGAGTTCCAGTGACGCAGCGGCCCCATAGGATTAGGCCATAAAGCTCATCCATTTCCAAGTCCTCAAAAATTAGAGGCTTATTTGAGGATTTTCTTCTACATCCTATTATCACAAACACCTTTTTATTTCATTTTTAACTAAAAAAAATAGTGACAGTGAGATTTTTTGGGTAAAGTTCTAATTTAATGCTGAAAAGTTTGAAGGGGTGTGTAATGATTTTTCTGATGACTTGCAATGCAATCTGCCCAAGTTACCTGCCTTTGCACATGTCAGCTCCCAGCTCTAGATTTGATAAATGATTTTAATTGTATCCTGTCAGTAAATGGAACCCCATCAGAACGGAGCAACAGGAAATTGTACGTATTTGCACTCAGAGATGAAACTCATGTTACACCTTTAAAATGGAACATCACTCTTGTGATTGTTTTATCAAATGTGTTTTCAGGAGTCAGTATGAGCATTGTGTGAGACTAGAGGAAAAGGATTCAACATACTTCTTTTGTTTATACTTTTTATTTTATCAGTTTTCATAAAATGTAACAAGAAGACCAATGAAAAACAAGAACAAGTAAGAAGATAACTTCAAAGATGAAACTAAACAAAAGAAAACAAATTGGCTCTTAGCTAATCGAAAGAACACTGAATAAATAAGCATATTAAAAGAAAAAACAGTTCAGTGGATATATAGCATGACTTCATACACGAACAGCCCAATCCTGCAAGGGGGGGGCAGTTACGAAGGTCTCCTACAGATAAGGGAACATTAGTTCAAAGGGGAACTTTGGTGGCGCAGGTCTGAGGTGAGTATGGGAGAAAACATGGGAAAACAGAATGAGGATATTGGCGCAAGTCGCTGCTGCCAAGATTGACCCTGTTTTGCCCACCGTTCTGAACCCCTCCCCTCCCAGTCACTTCCCCATTCCTCCCTCTCCTCGACCTGTTCTACCCTACCACTGGCTCACCAGTTCCAAGGGGGGCAGTGTGCTCTGGTGAGAGGCTATGGCTCTTGTGGCTCACAAAATGACCACTGGTGGTGCACTGTGTATGCCATCAACAACCATTTTATGATAGTGGAACGCTGTTCCGCTGTTGTAAAACCCTCCATATACCAGCCCAATCCTAGTTAGGACTGCGCTGTTATTGTCTACAATGGAAGATGAGCTAAACTTAATTTCTAAATAGTTTATTAAATAATAATAATTGGTTTGGAGCAGGCTGTGTATATTATGATTTTGTAGCATCTATAAAATTTAGCAAGGATATCCACCTCTCCAAGAAATTATCAACATAATTAGGATTATACACTGATTTTGAGGGTAAATTTTATCTGCCACAAGTACAGCCCAGATTTTGTCAAATAAAGCTCGAATGGAGGGGGGGGATCCATGGTTAGCAGTGGTGACTGTTGCTGCATTGCTCATGCCTGGGATCTGCCAGGGGAGTGCCACCCCAGCAGTGGCAGCTCATTGGTCTTGCCCCTGCCCCCTATTCAGTTCATTCTGGTGGTGCTTCTCTAGCCACTGGCAGTGGGGCTGGGTAGATTTGGTGATGTTGGACCAAACAGTCGCGTTCCTACACCCCCCCATGGGTGGGGGCTGCTGACACAACACCCCCCACGTGACGCCACAAGCCACGCCCCTGGGAGGCGTGACATCATTTTCGCATGCCGCCACTGAATTTCGGCGGCGGCAGTGCAGCTTGAAACACCCCTCGCCATTTTACAAGACTTTTTGGAGCCAAACGGCTCCAGGGTGGGCGGGAGGGCGCAACTAAGGACGAACAACTAACGGACGGCTTGAACAGCAACAGGAGCGGCGGTGGAGGGGGCGACGCGTCCAGGAGGCAAGTATACCCCCCGCCATTGCAGGGTGCCCTCTGCCCTGGGACCCACCGCCCACTGCCCCCCCTAATGACACTACTGGAACCAAAGTCACTCTGATGTCAGGACACCGCTCCATGAATGACAGGTTGTATCAGGGTTTCCATGGACACCTGGGGTGTTACTGGGATAGGCTGTACCAGCATGGCCTTCCCTTGAAAAGTTTGTGAATATGGTAGTTTTTATGCCAGTGTTGGTGTGCCCAAATAGGATGGGGCTGTAACATTCAATGTGGGAGAGGGTATGGGACCAGAAGTCCAGATTGCACCCCAAGTTGCCTCAGTGATCTTATTCCCAGCAATCTGTATTGGAGGTTTCTATCTCCATTTTCTACCTCTTAATAATGCATATATAAATAAATTTTATCCTTCTAGTGAGAGACTCTTTGAATTAGCCAGGATGGTGTAGTGGTTTGGGAGTCGGACTTAGACCTGGAAGATCCAGGTTCAAATCCCCACTCAGCCACGAAGCTTCCTGGGTGACCTTGGGCCAGTCACTATCTCTCAGCCCCACCTACCTCACAGGGTTGTTGTGAGGACAAAAAGGAGGGGAGGAAATATGTACACCACTCTGAGCTCCTTGGAGGAAGGGTGGTATAAAAAAAAGTGAAAAGTGAAAAAAATTACTAGATTTTCAAACTTAGTAGGATAGCAAGTCGACGGAGGTAAATATGCTTGGTTAAAAGGAAATGCTGTAATTCAATTACTTAATGGGGGGGTATCTGCACCCCCCTTGCTAGATAAAGCTGCCTTTGGGAGCAGAGAACTATTTTCCAAAACATCAGAGAATCTATTAATACACCCGTTTCTGAACTCTGAAACCAGATGATGGTTTAACTGGTAGGAACACATTTTGCCCCCCAAACGTAAAGCAGGAGATAAGGGAGGTGGTAACGTTTGTATTTATTCTATACCGGTAACGTAGAATGTAAGAAAGGATAGACATGATGAATATGTAAGGGCCTTTCAGACTTCTGCTGCTACTTCACTTCTTCCAAGAAGATGCAACCTCCTGCACAGCTAGTTTCTATGCTAGACCAAGAGACTGAGAAAGAATCATTAACAAGTCTGAATACATGTCTAAGCTGAAATGTTTCCTAACATAATTGTATGTCTGGAAAGTTAATTCCCCCTGTTGTAATTGATCTTTTCATTACAATTGAGGCAATTCTCACTCCCCCATCCTGCCCACACACACAAAATTATCTAATATAGATAATTTTGTGTGTGTGGGCAGGATGGGGGAGGATTTTGTGTGTGTGGGCAGGATGGGAGACCAATATATATATTGGTCACATTTGCAATTGAGAGATAAGGATCTAAACATTTTTTTGAAATAAGAAAAGGCCTAATGGCCTTTGCAATATGCTGGCGGACCCTGAGGCCTGGAAGACCTCGTGCCACCCATAGCACCCTGCAGACCCACAACCACTGCTGTTTTGCTGGTGGTGGGGGCAGATCAGGCCAGGATGGGGACGGATAGGGAGAATCTTGGTGGCATTAATGGCCACCAATTTCTATACCCCTGTCCTGGGCCTGACACACTCTCTTCCACATAACAGATCTATGCCAGCAAAAGAGCTTAATGGTGGAAAACCTCAGGAATACCTGATATTAGCCTCAGATAATATTCCCACGATCCCTTTTATTTTTCACCAATGGCAAAGCGATTCCAGAGAAATATCTTGTTAATATACTTGGATCTCTTTGTCTTGAAACTGAAAGGAGCCTCCTCTTAATCATGCTTCTTCTTTTTCTTCTGAGCAGGGATCCAAAAAGTCGGCAATAATGTCCCTAGAGTGGGAGTCACTTTTCTTCATTGGGGGTTTACCCTGTGAGCTTGCTCGAATACCCCATCCTCTAACTCAAATATCTGCACCAGCCATCAAGCAACAATGTTTTCTGAGTCATTTCCCTCATGTTTTTTCAACAAGCCCACAAAATCTCAGGCAGTTGCCTCTCAGTCTATTTTCCAGGTCATCCACCTTAACTGAAATCTCTACCTTTTATTTTATTTTATTTTATTTTTTATTTTATTTTTTGAGATACCGAATCTCTGGCTGAAGACGAAATCCCAGCTCCATGGCAGTAGCTGTGGTACTTGCTATCTTGTTCTGCTCTAGTTTTGATTTCCTGCAATCGTTGCTGAATCAGTGAAAGCAGATTTTGCATTTTCATGAGCTCTTGGGTTTGATTTTGATTGATGGTGGTTATTAACTAGGTAAAGTTCTTTTTTGTCACCATGTCTCCATTTCAACCTTTTGTAACATCTTCCGTATTTCCTTCCTCAGTCGAGTCCTCAGCAGAAGAGACGCATGCCAGGAACAGTAAAGTTTAAAAGTCCAAGAAGTCTTTCTTCTATTTGTTTTGTTCCCCGTTCTTTCCTTGCAAAGGATTCTGGAACACCTTCAACTGACAATACATCTTCATCCAGCCTTTTGTGTGTGTGTGTGTGTGTGTGTGTGTGTGTGTGTGTGTGTGTGTGTGTGTGTACATGGAAGAACAACAATCAGATCACATAGAGGCTAAAAACTGAAAAGGTGCTTAGATTCCTTGTGATACTACAGCCAAGACTGTAAACAAAATAGAGAAGATCAGGTTTTTCAGAGGTTTTCAAGTCACATGTAAATATCCAGTTTCAAAATATCCTGCAATCATGTTCCAAACAGTGCTTTCAATTGCTACTTGATACTCTTGCCAGCAATTGCCGTGCTGATTATGTGCTGCATATAATTATAACATACATCCCTGTGAATTTCTTAGCTGCTTCCTGATTGAAGCTGCATTAACGTTATGTGTTTACCGCTTCTCATGGTTACAAGTACTGTTGAAGAGGCAGAGAATTAGGCTCAGTCTTAGCTGCATTCGCTTGAGGAGTTGGAGTTGTCTTTATAACAAACAGGTGGTTGTTCTAGATTGGGTTCTTGAAAGCCAATGTGTATGTTCGCTCAGGAGCGTGATTGTCACCCAATGGCTAGACACCCTTACACAGCAGTAACAATCCAGTTTCTAGAGGAAGATCCACGTTTGACTGCTGCAGTAAAACTAACATAGAATCTTGTGGCATCTTAAATTTATTGTATTATTTTTAGGAAGTGAGCTTAAATCCACATAAATGTATCCCCCAATAAACCTATTAACCTATAAGGTGCCACAGGGATCTCTGGAGTCTACATCCAGTATAGAATATGTGGAATGTTACCACAGCAACGTCACTGGCCTCCAGGTTGGTGTGGCTTTGGCATGGTATTATTCCATGTGATCTGCCCTTCCCACATTTTTACTAGAGAGGGGCCTGTCTCAGTGGGGTACAGCACATGCTTTGCAAGCAGACGGCCCCACGTTCAGTCCCTGACATCTCCAGGCAGAGGGGGAAAAGCCATCTGAAACCCTGGAGAGATGCTGCTAACTGGTGTAGAAGACAACACTTAACTAGATTAACTAATGATCGAACTCAATATAAGTTGTACGGATGTACGGTATTATACGGTATAGGACCGGGATACCTCAAGGACCGCCTTCTCCCATACAATCCTGTTCATCCCCTAAGATCATCAGGGAGGGTCCTTCTTAGGATACCACCACCTCCTGAAGTCAGAGGGATGGAGGTGAGGTGTAGGGCCTTCTCCATTGTGGCACCATGCCTCTGAAATCAGTTGCCAGAGGAATTGAAGACAGCCCCCTTGCTACATGGTTTCGGCAGGGTTTAAAGACCTATTTGTTCCGTCTGGCATTTGAGGAGGGAGGAACTACCTAGGAGGGGCCCTTTTTTTTTAACTTTTGCTGCAGCTACATGTTTGTTTGTTTGTTTGTTTAATTTTAACCTGCTCTGTACCCTCTTTTAATTGTAATTATATTTTAACATTTAATTTTAATTGTGGATTGTTTTAATGGGTTTTAATTATGTATTAGTTGTTTTGTTTTATATGTTTGTTGTACACCACTTTGAATTTTAGAAAAGCGGTATAGAAATCTTTTAAATAAATAAATAAATGTTTATCACGGTGGCGTGGGATTCTGGTCCAGGAATGCAGTAACGTAAAAACTGGCTCTCAGCTTTGCAAGAACAGGACTAGAAGGCGGTCACAGTGGGCAGAGATGCGTTGTGCCATTGGATTCAAACTCTTGGCCATGATCCCCGAAATATTGTTTCAGAGCCTTGTGATCCTGCATTGTTTCCAAAGCCCTGATTCGCTTGTTCAAAGCAAGCACTGCTGGCAACGTCTGTCTTGATGCCATGGGAAAGTATTTGGCCAATCAGGAGCTGACATGTTTATCTTGCTAGCTGTCAGGATGAGTAAGTATGCGGGCTGAATACTGTCATTCAGCTTGGATGGAGAAATAGCCACCACTCGTGCAATCTGGCAGAATAAATACATTTTTTGAACAGGATTTGTCAGATTCCTATTAATCTTTTGGCTCAGATCCTTTTTTGATTGATCTTAAATGGTATCGTGCTGACTGGCAACTTAAAAGTCTTGCATTTGATTTTTCTTCAATGAATGTAAGCAGCAAGAGGAGACAGTTATTGGCTGTTGATTGATGTCTGAATTAGTGGGGGGGGTTGCACTTGCCTGTGCATTTGTGTGTGTTTTAACATCTAATTACACTGATGCATCCCAAAGACAGCTTATTGTTGGAGCTTTAAGGCTAATCCAATGAAAAGCAAGGCAAACATTTCAAGGCAATTACAGCATCTGTCTTTCCCCTCCCTGACTATCCATGAAGCGGTCAATTCATGAGTTGCCTCGAAATCAAGTGAGAAAAATAGCAAACACATTCAGCCGCATTCCTTATGGGACAAATAGTAGACAGTGCTCAAATGAACTTGGAGTTCAGAACTTCCTAGAACACCAACACACCATTTCCTGCTTGATCTAAGCTGGACTAGCCCACCGCAGCTTTCGATAACATACTGATCTGTTCTTTCCCATGATCAAGGCCAGAGTTTGTCTTCCCAACCCAACCCACAGACACATTTCCAAACGCACTGATGTCAACGCTTTTCATCCACATCAGAAAACATCCAACTCTGGCTCATTTCCCTTTTGGTATTGACATAAGGAAGGGGGGGAGGGGAAGAGCGGATTGAAGTTCTTCCACTCTTTCAGGTTGTATTTGTGTTGTTTTTTTGTTTTTCATTTTGCTTGAGTGTTGGCATCTTGTTTATACAGCAGCAGTCTGTGAACCTCCACAGGGGGAAAAAGACAAGGGGGAAAGATATAGAAACTCAGCTTCACAAATTCTAGGCAAAATGAAAGTAATTTCACTAATCAAGACCCAGCCACAGTTTTCTCTTACATAACTAGTCACCTGCAGCTGACACAGGGAAGTAATGAATTACAGCACAATCCTATTACCACCACCATCACCACCACCAGTGGAATACGCGTTCCACCAATGGAAGGAGGAGGATGCCCGCAGAACATCACTTTCGCCGGCAAGCACAGTGAGGCTGCCACTCTACTGATGGCGAGGTGAGAAGAAAGAGCTCTACTGATGGGGAGGTGATGGGGAGGTGACGGGGAGGTGAGAAGAAAGAGTTCTACTGAGCCTTATTGGGAACCTCTACATGCTGGGGCTGCACAAGTGTACGTGTGTAAGTGTACATATATCTCTTAAGTACATATTTGTAACAGCAGCATTCATACAAATGAATTGATCAGAGAAAACAGATGCTTCTGACGAACACTGAATTTTTTATTGTATTTTACTGGGTTATTATAAGTGTTATTGGCTGCCACAAGCACCTCCTTCGCGGCACTCATGATGGGGCATAAATACTTTAAATAAATAAATGTCAGTTGCTTGTATGCATCACAAAATGGGCCCAAGGGAACTCCATGTTCAACTGGTTCTGGGCTGGTTTTGTGAAATGCAAAGTATTCAACCACTCACTATACAAAGAATCTTTCCTGTTCTCAAGCCAGGGTAGGAAAAAAAAGAAACACACTCTTTCTCTAGCAAGTGGCATGGTGGTACAACCTATTCCTACTGCTTTACTGTCTCCTGGTAGCTATTCCCAGTAATTATTTGTAAAATTGAACACAGCCTGCAATTCCCCATCACTCAAGCCATTTTTTATATTGTATGACATAAATACCAGGGACATCTATAGCACTTAATGGAATGTAGGCAGGAAACTGGTGGCCTGAGTTATGTCAGTAATCCTGAGGCCCATTAAGCAGAATGGGACTCAAGAGAAATAACATGGCATACTAGGTCAGAAAGACAAACCTGAGTGACAATAGAATCCATTAGGAAAGCCGAATGGTGGCTGCTGTGTGTGCCCACATCTTCGACCATCTTCAGAGAGTGACTGTCTTTGTGTTCAAAGTGCTTTCTCAAGGGACTTCAGAACCAAGATGTTCTTCTTACAAAGCAAATTGGACATTTTGCTTGTATGAGTCACAGCTGAAAACACTTCACTGTTGGTTACAATAGATAGATGAGGCCTTTGCTCAGTAGTAGAGCACATGCCTTACATGCAGATGGTCCCAGGTTCTACCCTGGCATTTCCAAGAATCACAGATGGGAAAGATCCCTGTCTGAAACCCTGAAGGCTACTGCCAGTCAGTGTAATACTGAGCTAGATAGAAAAATGCTTTGGCTCAGAAGGGCAGCCAGATCCTGACTACCGGTCCGGTGACGGAACGAGCGTACTGTCACCAGAAGCCATCGCAAACGTGCCGTAAGGCACGTTTGCGATGACTCGTGAGTAAAGGAGGCCGGCACAAGGCCGGCCACCCTCACTCCGTCATCAGGACATTCATGCAGCCGCCGGAGGAAGGTAAGTCTCCACCGGTGGCCGCATGGGCAGTCTGGGCGGCGAGGGGAGCCATTGGCCGAGCCAGCCCAGGAGGGGCGGAGTTGGCATCCGCCATATCCTTGTCCCCGCTGGTCCAGCTCGGCCGTTATACGGCCTCCTCCTACTTCAAATCTGAGGCCGATTGGGCCTGCCCCGGTTTACATCTGGGATGGGTAGACCTTTAGGCCACAGCAGCACGGCCTGGAATGGGGACAGGATCCAGCGGGCGGCCCTGGGTTGCCGGCAGGATCCTTACACTTGGTTTCGCCCTAAGACAGTTTCCTTTGACATTTACATAGGCTTAAAGTTGCAACCTGTACACGTTTTCCTGGGAGTGGGCACTAAAGAATATAGTGGGACTTACTTCCAAGTAATATGTATAAAATTGTGCTGTATCATTGGGACTGATATCATTGGGACCCCATATTCCTTCACTTTGGTTGGATCACACCCATGCTTATTATTTTATAATATTTATGGAAATCTCACACCATTGCGCTTAAGAGTGAATTAATGCCACCGACCAACTGACACTGAGAATTTTAGCTAAAAGATGGAGCAAAAACAAGACCACTTTGCCACATGACAAAAGCCGTGCAGCTCTATCCTGTCTGCCTTCTCAAGAGTGCCATGCTTTGTTGTGCAAACTAAGCCTAACTTTATATTTCTTTGGTTGTACGTGGCTGGCTCATGGCAGCATTACCTCTGTACTGTGAGACAAGAGGCAGCAACAAACGGAATGCCTCGACAAAATGGAGATGACAAACTGCATTGACAAACATGGAAATGGGGGCGGAGTTACACTTAACAGAACCAAAATTCATGCAATTAATAAAAGGAGAGGAGACAAAAGAAAACTGTATACTTCACTCATTGACTTGACTGATTCATTTGTGCATTTGCGATATGGTATCCAGATTTTGAAAGATTTATGGGATTGAGGGGATTTCTGCAGGTAGGAATGTGCAGAAATCCCCTGAGAAACTGAACTTGCCGTACAGAAATGTGTTTGGCTTCCTTGACATTTTTCAGATGTTTCTTCATGGGGTGGGTACCCTAACAGTCACTCTGAATTTTACTTTCTTGAAATAGCAGTGCCGCCCTAAAGGAAGTCCGTCCTCACAAAATCAAGTTCATGGGGCCACCATTAGTCTCATGGCCAAGTCAGGCTTGCATAGGAACACAATTTGTGTGCACAGGCATTTCTACGAGGATGATTTCTATGTGGAGCCTTCCCAATTCCTATAATGGCTGCAGCACTTTCTGTTTCCGGGTTAGCCTGGCCCAGCCACAGTGCTGCATCTCTATCAGGCAATTGCATGGTGACCATCGCAGAAGTACGGTAGTTCTTTTTATAACTTAGGATCATAGGAACCTGTCTTATACTGAATTGGAGCATTGGTCTGTATAGGTCAGTATTGTCAATACAGAATAGCAGCAGCTCTCGAGGGTTTCAAAGAAGAATGTTTTTCCACCCTACCTTTGTCTTACCAATGGAAATATTCTTTGTCAGGAAGCCACATGCCATTTTGAACAAGTCTGCCAATGCTTCAGTGACACAACCTCTCGACGGTAAACTGTAAAATTGTACACACTATCAGCGCAATCCTATCCAACTTACACCGCCGGTGTAACTAGCGTTGCAACGAGAACAGAAGGCCCCAGAATGGAAAGGGGATTCAATCCCCCTTTAGAGGGGATTTGAATCCCCTTTCCGTTCTGGGGCCTCCCATTCTCACTGCACCGCTGGTTACACCAGTAGTGTAAATTGGATAGGATTGTGCTGTAAATGTAATCTCACCCTCCTCCTCCCTCTTTCTCTCCCCTCTGCTTCCCACCTATCGGTAGTTCTCTCCAATCCTCCTTTCCCCCCTTTTGACAAGCCCAGCCTTCCCCTATCTCATGCATTCCTCTCTTCTTCTTCCTGTTCCAGGTTCCTCCATCTCCCTCCATGCTCATGCTCATGCTCATGCTCATGCTCATGCTCATGCTCTCTCTCTCTCTCTCTCTCTCTCTCTCTCTCTCTCTCTCTCTCTCTCTCTCCTCTGCTTTGTCATGCCTCTCTTCCCCTACCCTTCTGTCTCCTCGCTCCTCCCTGTCTCCTTTTCCTTCCCCCTTTCTCGCAGGGCTGTTTTTAAGGGCTGGCACCACCAGCCCCACCCCTTAAGTGCTGACTGACAACTGTCAGCTAGTTTGGCTGACAGCTGAGAGTAGGCGATGATGACCAATGACATCAGCCATCGCTCTGTAGTCCAGTTGATCAGCAGCGCCTTCTTCACAGCTCTGCGGATCACTGCACCTGGCTGGGTATTACAGCTTTCCAGTGACATCTGATTGGTCACCACTGAAAATATATTGCTGGGTCCAACAGGTTCTTGGTCTGATCCAGCAGGTCTCGTCTTATGGTCTTAAACGCTGATCCAGTAAATTTCAGAACACTGGCACAGTGTCTCAATACTTAACTAAGCGATCGTGCGAATGTGTCATTATCAAAAAGCCTGACAATGATATATTCCAATTAGGCAAAAAGTCAATAACGCTGATTTTCTTTTATCTTGCAGGAAAAATCAGGACTCCTAATGGGGTAATTTGGGGTTGGTGTATGGCACTTGCTTAGTATGCAGTATTTGGTCTTAGGAACAAAGCTAAGCCAACCAGCAGATCCTTTTCCATCTGCGACTATAAAATTATAACTCCACATTGTCAACAAAAATCTTTCAACAGAACAAAAAAGAAGCAGCTGTTTGTGGCTTTTACTGTTTCAAGTCCCATAGACTTCATCATTTCAAATGTGGTCATGGGTCTTTACGTTTTAGACATAAACCTGTAATGATAACATCTTGTGACAATTTAGTTGTGACACTAAGCAACCTCTCACATTATTTTTAGAAACGACAAGCTCATTGTCTCAGAAAATGTAATGTGTCTAGCGAAACTGTGCATAAGGCAAAACTCCAGAGGACTCCAAGATTCCATTCCCTCTCTTGATATCATCCCTCTCATGTTACATTTTCTCACGTCTTTAGACATGTGTTGTATGAACATATGAAGCTGCCTTTGGCATTCGTCTACCTAGCCCAGTGCTACCTATTTTGGCTGGCCGTAACTCTCCAGATTCTGAATATGGCTTCTCAAGATCCTTTTAATTGGAGGTTCGCATGGAAAGCATGTGCTGTACCACTGAGCTATGGTACCCTCTTCCCACTAGCCTAGATGGCTTTAGAAGGCAATAGACATGTCATAATTTAAATTTTGTAAGCTGCTTTGGATCCCCCTATGGGGGAGAAAGGTGGGATAGAAATTAAATAAATAATAATAAGTATCATGATGGTGACTTTTTTATTTTTTATGCTTTTATACCACCCATCCTCCAAGGTGCTTAGGGTGGTGTACATGATTCCTTCCATTTGTCCTCACAACAACCCTGTGAGGTAGGTGAGGCTGAGAGGTAGTGAGTGGCCCAAGGTCACCCGGGAAGCTTCATGGCTGAGCAGGGATTTGAACCTGGATCTTCTAGGTCTAAGTCCAATACCAGAACTGCTACCCTACCCTGGATTCCAGGTTCAGAGACAGCATGCTTTTGAATATGAGTGGCTAGGAAGCAACGGCAGGAAAAATCTATCACCTTCATCTCCTTCAGGGGCATCTGGTTAGCCGAAGGAAACAGGTTATTGGATCCCTGGCCTCTTGAAGAATCTACTGTATTGCATCAGCACAATCTACTTGCGTGGACCAGGTCAAGTTTCAACAAGACAGCTATATTTGACATGAAATGGCATGGAATGGGTTGTGTAGCTTGGAAAAACCCTCATTATGTGACTATTTCCAAAAGAATAATGTCCTGTCCCTATGGAAAGCTGGTACAGTAATGCCACTAGCCCTCCCGGCACCCGGGCCAAGGGGGCGGGGCCTAAGTGATGTGACGTCGTCGCACCCAGCACGACTCCAAACATGCCCCCCCCGCCGTTTTCGGCACTGTTTTGGAGCCGAACAAGCTCCAGGGAGGGTGGGAGGGCCGAGACATCGCGCGGGTAAGTAACCCCCCCAATGCTGACTGCGCCCCCCCCCACGCCCGCCGCCTGGCGCAGCTGCTCTGCGCGCTCCGTCCTTCTTCCACCTCTGAGCTGGTATCTGAAACAACAGCTCTGTGGTGTGTGACGTTTAAGGGTTGATTGACACTGGACCTCTGTGGGTAGGTGGGACTTGCGGCAGAGCACGGGAACAAGCCTCAGGCTCAGTTGCGCTTCCCCGACATGTATAAAACTTTCAGTGTGAACCAGAGTCTGTTTGCAGACACTGTGTTTAAAAATTCTCAGACTCCTAAATGTTAACTGAGTTGGTTTTTATTCTGGTGGCTGAATTTCTCTCTCGTCTCTGTTGCAACCTTTATAGCAACCTTTGGTGTTTTAGCTAAGCTGCTGCTGCTGTTTTTGTTTTTATTTTGTAATGATTTTTTAAAAATGATTTTTATTGACTGCTAGCTGCTGTGAGAGCTTTGCTAATAGGACAGGGTATACATTCTCTTAATGAATGAATAAATAAATAAATATTCCAGACCATATCAATTGGTAGAACTGTTTTAAAACTTCCAGTTCCTGAAATGAGAGCCACCTCAGTAACTTTTAAAACTGTTGAGAATGTATCAGTCATCAATATTTTGGAAAAAGAAACTCCCATTTTGACTGCCTCACAGTGAGACTTTTCTTACAAAAGAACTGTGAAACTTCACACTCCATAAAAGCATTCAGAATTCCACTGCTGATTGCATGCAGTTCAGAATCCTTCTCAGCATTATTATCGCTAAATATTTTGCCTGCTGTCCTTATGAAACTGTTTAAAAATATGTTGTTCTTTAAGTTGAACTTGATTTGCCAGATATATTCATTTTAGATAACAAGAAATACACACAGAAATTCCATCTAACACACACACACACACACACACACACACACACACACACACACACACACACACACGAGGAACCACCCGGTTTCATTCAATAAAATGAGGAACCAACAGTGGCATACCAATGACAGGGGGCGGGCCTCCCCAGGTGTCAAATGTGCCACTGAATGACTGGTAGACCTGGCCTCCCCAGGAATCTTAAGGCAGAGGCCAGGTCTACCTGTGGCTTCAAATGGCCTGCCCTGGGTGTCAAATACCCTAGATATGCCACTGGGAAGCAAGCAAGAGTTTTTATTTTGATTTAACTATGCATAGGTTTGGGGGAAATGTCTCCCCCTTTCTATCTGTAATTGTAAATTATAAAAAAAAATTCTAAAAATCCTTAGGAGGACAAGTTTAAAAAAATATTGGTGTTAAAACAGAGTGAGAAAGCTTTTAATTTGATGTTATTTATTTCAAGGATAATTTCATTTCTTTTTCCCCTTGGCTTTTTAAAAAAGATTATGCTGTGCAGAGAAGAAGAAAAAAACTAAAAGCAAAACACCACTTTAGGACAAGATGGAATGAAAGACAAGTCCCTGAGAAGAGGCAAAGGGATTTTCACTTCAGTCACATTGCTTTTCTTTCCATGATGCTACACCCTGGAGACAAAACTCTCAGATAATATATTTTTTAAAAAAAAAAATTGAAAAAAAGAGATTCTGTTGTTTTGTTTCCAACCAAGCAGGGTCCAAATAAAGCCAGGGCAAAACCACTACAGGTCAGATCAGCAAAAACCCTCCTGGGAACAAAGACAAATGATAGAAAGGACACATTTATTTCCTGCAGACATTGCTCCATTGAAATTCACCATCTTCATCCTCTGACCGTTCACTGGAAGATATTAAAAACAAACATGTTCCCTAAAAGGAAGAGCAGCATCTTCTAGCGCTGCGAAGGACCTGCGGCATTATCTGCTGCTTACACAGATAGCCTCACTATGCCCAAAGGCAGGACACAACCCTGAAAACATTCTGCGTGACACCTGAGCTGAAAAACAAGAAATAATGGTTGCTCCTAAAATATCCGTCTGACTCTCTGAGGTGGGGGTGGGGGGGTTCAATGTTTCAAGCCCTGGGGTGATTGAATGCTCGCAACATCCCTACTGGAAACTAAGCCCAACACTCCTGATCTTATTCCAAGACACTATTTATGAACCATATCATCTTGCAAGGCCAACTGAGATGATACACAGGAGATGCACCATTCCCTGGTGCTTATTTCCCCAACTGCAAAACAGCATCAGTCGACAGGAGTCAAAGAATGGCGGGGAAGAGGCTGCTAAACTCTTTCCTTGATATTTTTCTGCTCACAATTATTGTTGCAGGTCTGCATTTTTTTCCCCTCTGCAGGAAGAAAAACAGATTGGAGAGTATGATTCTGAGCAACAAACGGCAAAAGGGGGAAAGACTTAAACAGCTTCTTCTCTTCTTTCCTCCCATGGTTGCTTTTCAGCAATACAAAGCATTGGGCAGCTGTTCCCATGTCTCCCGTGTACCGTTTAGTTTGGCCTTCACACGCAGCTTATCTCAAAGAACCCAGGCACAATTAGCCAAATTCAACTGGGCTGCAATGTAATTTTAGGAAATAAATAGATAAATAACGGTTTTAAACAAAGGCATTTGGGAATAAGACTTTACTTTTTCTTTACTTGTGGATAAATGCAAAAGAATGAACAGACATTCCCTTGCTTCTGCTTTGTGTTTCTTTTCCATTTCAAAGAAAAGACAATGTATCTCTTGGAATGAGACATAAGGTATGTCTGTTAGGCTTTTATCCCACCCCTTCCTTCAAGGAGGTCAGATAGTTGCATAGATAGTTGCATAGATAGTTTCCCCCCCCCTTAATTTTTAGGGTAGCCTAAGGGAGAGTGACTTCTATTGGGACTCGCCACCAGCAGAACATGTGTTCCGCTGGTGGTGACTGCCAAAAAACGGCCATATTTATTTATTTATTTATTTATTTATTTATTTATTATTTACAGTATTTTTATCCCGCCTTTCTCCCCGAAGGGACCCAAGGTGGCTTACAACAACAACAAAAAATACAAAAAATACAGTATAAAAATAATCACATTTTAAAACAGTAAAAACAATTAATGACAATTAATAAAACCAATATCTAAAAATTGATTAAAAAGATCATGGCGACAGTCACAACAGGAGCATAAAAACAGCAGCACCCCCACCTGTACCAGTGAGATGTTAAAAAAGGCAAGGGCTCAGAAGGCTTCTTGGAACAAGAAGGTTTTTAGGCCTCACCGGAAAGTGTCCAAGGAGGGAGCAGTTCGTAAGTCAAAGGGGAGGGAATTCCATAAGGTTGGTGCCACTACTGAGAAGGCCCTGTTTCTGGCCGCCGCCCCTCGCACCTCCCTGGGCGACGGCACCCGCAAAAGGGCCTTCTCTGATTACCTAAGGAGACGAGCCGGACTATATAGAAGTAGGAGGTCTCTAAAATATCCTGGCCCCAAGCCGTAGCTTTAAAGGTCAAAACCATAAAGTGCACTCTGGCAGCGTGCGGAGTAGTGGAAAGGCTGGAGCCTTCCTGCCTGTGTCAGCAGACCCAGAAGGACCCACCAAGGCAGGTAAGAAAGCGGGGGTGGAACGGGGTGAGGGAGGGCATAATGGGGGTGGGGAAGGGCAAAACTGGGTGGGGAGGGGGAGGAACGGGGCAGGGAGGATGCAGGAGGCGATGTTGTGCTCTAGATCCTATCCCCTCCTGCAGGATAGACTGAAACCATGTGACTTTGAGGCTAGACTGGAACCATGTAAACAACTCTGAACTGATGGTTGGCTGGTGAATATGCTTGGTAGATGGATTGCATCTTGTCCCTTCTCCTTTCCTGCTCTTCTCACCAGCAGAAAGTGGGCATTGTCAAAGCCAATTGTGTATACCATCTTGTGCTTGAGCTTGAGAAAAGCATAAATGTGTCTTTGGATTGGGCACTAGCCTATAGCAGCAAAAAGATGGAAAGTGCAGAAATATTGCATTGTCACTGACATTTAGATGAACCCTTTTGGTCACCTTGCTAATCACTGAAAGACATACAGTACATATGCTAATTTCTTTGAAGCAAACACGATAATCCCAAAAACCTCTGAAACTTTATACTTTCAATTTGCAAAACGCTTCTAAGTTATCCTTGAGTTGTAGGGTATTTCGGTTTTACTGAATAGCATGTTGCTCAGATGATGGCCTTAATAAACTTTTGACTTCTTGGCCTTCCACATCTGAAACTCCAATCCCATTTTTAACGGTTGCTGACATCTGTTTAAACATGTGTCTCAAGGGCCACATAAAACGGAACCTTAAACCTTGGTGCCATTGCTCAAAAAAATCTATTTCTTGGTTCAAAACAAAGTTAAGGGAAAGCCAAAATTCCAAACTGAGGTACTGTCATTGTCCTTACATTTTTTGAGGTTTTGATCTTTCATGTTTTATTTTGACTTTATTGCAAGGGAATTTATTGCAATAGAGAATTTATTTATTTCAAATTTTTGCACTACTTTTCAACAATTATTTCCAAAGTAGTGCATGTGCAGATATCCAATAAAACAAATATTTAAAATCTAATTAAAGTACATAATCATGCAAATGAACTAGAGCTTGTCACTATAATTCCACTGCAAATCAGTGGATCATAGAAGTACAGTAGTCCACTAAAATGCCTCAAACTAAAATGTCATCTTTGGTATCCTAAACTGTTTACAAAGGAACGTGACAGCCTCACAACTTGTTCCAGAACTGTGGCACGACCACTAAATTGTCCCTGCTGGGGCAGTCACAGAGCCTGCCTTTCAAAAAGAGCAAAGATTCACCCAAGGACCTTAATATTCAAGGAGGCTCAAGAGAATTCTACGCTATTTATTACATATGGGGGATTCAATTGCTAGAATCTCCAGTTAAATGGACTTCTAGACGCTGAATGGGGATTCTGAGTTCACTTGAGACCTAGGAGAGCCAGATATTCATCTAGATGGCCCAATGATCTGACTTGGTATAAGAGAACTTCATATGGCCAGTTTTTATACTGCATTCTCCTAAGGAGTCTTCCAGTTGCATTTCAGATGTGCAGAAATCTCCTGAGAAATTGTACTTGTCTTCAAGAAACTCATTTGGCTTGCCTTGAAATGTTTCTGACAAATCCAATAATTTCTCTTTGAATTTTACTCTTTTGGAGTTTCAGAGCGAATTCTATAAGAAATACATGAGATTACGTGCAATATGGAAGTTCCATTATGCTGGAACTGAACATGGAGAGAGGAGCAGATAAGGAGATGCTTTGCTTGGCACTAAGGATGAAACCCTGTTTCTATAGGCTTCAATGTCTTTGCAGCATTGCCTTCCAAAGGAGCGAAATCTCCAACTTCCAATGTTAATGTCACCACTAGTCATCTGTAACCTTGTAAAACACAGTACAGAAAAACACTGTCTGCTCCTTCCTCGTTTCCATTTTGCCCCCCTCCTCCCCCTCCTGGCTTTTAACTTTCTCCTTTGAAATGTTCTCACAGGGTAATGCAGCTTGTTAACTGGCTGCCAGTCTGATTTTTCACAAGTTTGCCACGTTGCAGTGACAGGACCGTAGCGAGACCCAGATGCTACAGAGTAAATAAATAGCACATCTGGGATTTGGAAGTGGGCTGGCTCCACATTGTGGAAAAAGCTGATGTGGAGACATATCCAAAGAACACACAGCTGGAAACCATTAACTCAGGAAGGAAAAAAAAAAGAAAGAGAAAGAGAAGTGGGTGGAGGGCTAGAATTGGGGATTACGGGTGTTTGAAATCCTATACTGTACGTTGTGATTACTGATAGAAACTCCATTTATACAGTCATTAAATTAATAGCATTCCTGAGAACAGAATGTTTGTTTATAATAACTGACCTCAAGTAACACAAACACAGATCAGGCCGGGTGGGAAAGCTGGGATCTAACTATTGGGGGTCAGAAGAGAAATGGTGAGATAATCCTGATGGTGGAGGAGCAGCAGGAATGCCCTTCTGGAAGCCTGCTTTGGAGAACCATGGCCTTTTCTCAAGTCTGGGGTAGCCTGTGTGAACTCAGGACGTGTCTGGCCTAGCTGTGCAATGAAACTGAAAAGCAAGTGGAGGAGCCAAATGCAACATCCATGTCAGTTGTAATGCAGTGAAAGGAGCTACAGTACACCCCCGGCAGATTCTTCATAAGCTTGTTTCAATGGTGACCACTGAGCGGGTGATCTTGCACTGCAAAGGTTACTACAGTTGGCCCTCAGTATCCGCGGGGATTCTGTTCCCGGAACTCCCGTGGATACTGAAATCCGTGTTTACCACAGTCAACCTAAAAATGTTTGAAAAAGAAAAAAAATGGTTAAAAAGCGGTTTTATTACCTTTCAGTTGCAAACCGCTGCGTGTTCTTCCTTTAACAAGATTAAATCGCACTCTGGAAGCCTCTTCCGGGTTGCATGATTCCCCTCTCCCAAAATTTGCTTTATTTTATTTATTTAAAGAATGCAATGCATTCTGGAGCTATTTTGAAAGAGGGAGGGGGAGTTGCGTTGCGCAAACTGGAAGAGGCTTCTGGAACATGATTCAAGCTTGTTAAAGGAAGAACACGCAGCAGTTTGCAGCAAAAAGGTAAGAAAACCACTTTTTTACCGGGGTTTTTTTTTTAGATGTTTTACAGTGGACCCCTGTATCTGCGCTGAGACAAATCTGTGAATGCAGGATCTGTGGATAGTGGGGGTCCACTGTACTCTGCTTTCACTTGGGGGTGGGAGGGAGGATATGGGAAAATTGGAGTGGAGAAAACCTGGAAGCAAAATAGTCATAGGATACATTTTTTATATTAAATCTCCCGTTGCCGAAGGAGGGACAAATACTTAATAACTTCCCATCTGAAACTGTCTTTTCATAGTATGATTTCCACTTTTTTCTGGCAAGCTCCTGTGCCTTTAATGGTTGTCCAACAGAGAGAAAATCCCACAGGTGATATTTTCTCTTCATTGTATCTGTATGCTGAGAAAAGATGCAGGGAGATGCGATGATAGGAGAAGCTCATGCTGTTGGATTAATGCCTGTATGCAGCTGTTAATAGCATAAAAGCCTTGCTGAGATCCCTCAAAAAGTGGCAGTCAGCACCAAGGTGCTTTGACAGCTGCCTACCCTGCCCCTTAAACTTGCTGAAACGATCCATTACCTTGGTAAAGACAAGTTGCCAATGCCAAGCCTATGTTTGCCAAGTAGTGCTAAGTGGGGGTGTTTGCAGGGGAGAGGAGATTCTTAGCCCCTTTTCTGTTCAGTTTTTCTTCTGGAAACTCCTCTCAGGCCATTTTCTCCCAGTTAGCTTATTCCAGTCTTGGATCCTGACTGGGGGAATAATAGAGGGCAAATGATGGACCAAGGGGAGGGCTGTGGGAGAAAGCAGCCACTGGGGACAGGGTTAAATTCATACACACTGTCTGCTGATTCTCCCCCACAAGGTCCCCTCCTTGTATTAGTGGAGACTCTCATGTTTGTCTCTGTAATCAAAGACCCTGTCAAATGGCCAGCGCATGACAAGATCCACCAATGTGGCAGAGCGCTCCTGCCGGTGCAAAAGCTGGAAGACTGTGTGCTGCCAGCAGCACTGTGCAGACCAGCCACTGGCGGGTTTCTGCCAGCAAAGAGGCAAAATGGGGAAGGATTGGGGCAGACTGGGGCAAGACAGGAGCAGATCATGGCAGCACCAGTGTCTGCAATATCCTGATTGGTGTTCCCTGTAAGTAAGGAGTCCATGCCAGTGCACGGACCCCTTCTGTAGCTGTGTGTGTCACGACTGTGTTGCAACAGCACCACCACTGGAAGTTTGGCAATGATGTCATCACATCATCGCTGAACTTCTGCATTGCCGAGCTCTGCACTGCGCACCTTAGAGGGGACAATGTTTCTGACCCCTGAACCAGGTCTGACATGACCCTGGCAGGCTCCTCAAATCTATGCTAGGAAAAGAACTGGGATCTGAGGAGATCTGAAGAGTCCTATAGGGGACCAGACAGTGGCCAGGGAGGTAAGTAATATTTTTCTTTACTTACCTCTCCCAGTCGGCCTGGTTCCCTGCTGACATGCAGGATACCAGCGGCCCTGCATCCTGTGCATGGGCATGGGATAGGATTGGGCCGTGAGACTCAAAAAAGTGGCTTGATATTGTCCCAGAATTCTTTGGGGGGAGAAGGTTGCAAGTTGAGGAAGCAGACTCAAAGAATGACGTTCGGTGAAATAAGGGAGGAATGGACAGGATCCTGGGATAAGGACAGAGGAAGCAAAAAGCATCTAATATGCAGGAGGGTGAATGAATGTAAGAGGGGGTTCCATTGGTTCTGTATGCTAGTTACACTAAATTCCTAGATTTGCTGAGAGTTGCTGCAGTGACATACAAAACTTAAAGCCCCTTCCTATCCCCCACCATGTTATAGCATGTAGCAGCGTCAACAGAGTGCACACTGCATGCTATGGGGGGGGGGGAGAGACCAGAAGGCCAACCAGAGGTAAAGGACTTTTTTTTAAAAAAAATACTTACCCCTAGGTAGACCTTCTGGCCTTAGGGGTCTCCTCGGACCAATGTCAGCTATGTAGCTGGAGTAAGTCTGAGAAGAGGAAGGGGGTGAGGCAGGTTGGAAAATGGGGGACAGGATCCAGCATGCACTTGTGCCGCCAAGATCCACCCCCTCCAGTCCACTCCCCACCCCTGCCCTCCCAGAAATGCCCCGAACCACACGCGGCCCATCTACAGTCCGCCCCTGCTGACATCTTACCTGCGTCGGCTCGGGCCAGGCTCCCTTTCGCACAGCTATTAAATATGAAATACAGGATGGCCAGACAAGAGATACATTTTATCTCTTTGCCACAGAAACATGTAATTGAGATTTTGTTTTCGGCTTGTTTCCCGTGTGCTGAGGACTAGAATAAAACTGCTCATGCCACAGGTTACAAGCCATAAGCAACCTCCTGGCTTTGGAAGTAGGTTTTCTCTGTGCCAGGTGCAGGGGAGTGACAGCAGGAAACAGGTTATCTTGTTGGCTGTGTGCTCCCTGAGGCATCTGGTGGGGCCACTGTGAGATACAGGAAGCTGGACTAGATGGGCCTTTGGCCTGATCCAGCAGGGCTCTTCTTATGTTCTTATGCCACACCCTAGCATAGCAACAGGAATTTGTTGTCTGAAGCACAGGTGACCTGGTTTCATGGATCACTGTTTGGGATCTGCAATTCATCTCGCTAGCTGTCTTCTGAGGGTTTTGTGCACAGACCTCCTGGGCAGTCCCTTCAGTCATTGCTCCACCATCACGTTGTTCCCAATGTACTAACAGGTGGTTGAAGGGATTCCAAGCGTTGGGTCAGCTCAGGCCTCAAACAATAGCCTCACAGTTTCCTTCCAGGGACTGCGCTGTGGAAAGCCTGGCTGATGGAGAACATACTGAGAACATCGCTTGCAGCTTCAGTTGCAGAAACAGACTGCACACCACAATTGCTGGTAGGTAGGCAGGCAGGCTGTTTTGCTTTCAGGCAGACCATCCTGATCCAACAGGACAACCCACAGTAAGTAACAGAATGATGTTTTCCCCAGAGCATATTCCAACAACCTTTTGGCTAGAGAGATTGCTTCTGTGAACGATTGAGGCTTTCTTATACCGAGTCAGATCTTTAGTTGCTCACAGCACATTCCTGTGCACGTTTGTGCGGCCGGCCTACATGGCCAGCTGCTGCATCCTGAATAGATTGCAGGCCGTGCCGGCATGGCCCAGGCTCACCTTGGGGAAACGGGACGTTTGTCCCCTTCCCCTAGTGTAAGCGGCGCGGGCCGCAATGGGCCTCCTCAGATGCACGCCAGCTCTGAAGGGGCTTGGGATATCGACGCAACTCAGTGCTGATGTCCCCACCCCCTCCTAGCCCAGGCCAGCCAATGACCCCCTTCCTCGCCACCCCTGTCCACCCTCCCCATGCCCCTGCACCGACCGGCACAGCACTCACCTGCGTCGGCCAGTGCAGCGGGTCCCAGACTGCAGCAGAGTAAATGATGCCGGCATCCACGCCAGCGCCGCTTACTTTCATTTCCCAGTCTACAGCCTTCATAATGGCAAGATGGGTGCTCGTATTATGAACCATTTCCAAACCCCTTCCTTGTGTGGCATTGCTAGGTAAAGGTAAAGGTATCCCTTGACAATTAAGTCCAGTCGTGTCCGACTCTAGGGAGTGGTGCTCATCTCCGTTTCAAAGCCGAAGAGCCAGCGCTGTCCGAAGACGTTTCCATGGTCATGTGGCCGGCATGACTCAACACCGAGGCACATGGAACGCTGTTACCGTCCCGCTGACGTGGTACCTATTAATCTACTTGCAATTTCTTGCTTTCGAACTGCTAGGTTGGCAGGAGCCGTTGCACGGATTCGAACTGCCGACTTTCGATCGACAGCTCATGGTTTAACCAACTGCGCCACCCGCTGGCTCGTGGCATTGCTACTTATTACTAAAGTTGTTGTCACCCAATGAAAGATATCTTACAGCCTGATCCTATCGATGTTTACTCAGAAGTAAATCCCATTGAATTCAGTGGGACTTACCTCCAAGTCAGTGTGTTTAGACCCTTTGGGTCCACTATAGAGGCAGGTGGCCAAGCTATGAAATTGCTATCCAAGTTCCAGCTAGGACAGTATCTCTGAAAGAAGAGATCAGAGCCTGGATGTGTGGCACCAGGGAAGTATAGCGTAGGGCTGCACAAGCATTCCTGTGCTTGACCTGAAATTGAGTCAAATTTTTGTGCCAAGCAATGCCTGTAGAAGCTTGAGCCTTTGTGATGTGAACCATCAGTTCGATCCCTCACAAACGCTCAAATGTGCATACAGAAGTTTGAAACTTTGCAAGCACCGACTGCTTGCAAAGTTTCCATGAAAAGAACCTTTGCAAGGGATCCAATTGTTTGTGAAGAGTCAAACTTCTGCAGGAATGTTTGTGTTGTGTTCAATTCTGCTTGCAAAGCATTTGGGCAGAGGAGTTAAATATTTCAAACTACCCTGGTTGAATGCTTGCAACATCTCTAATAGAGAAACCAGCAGCCAGCATTTGGTTTGGGTAGAATCAGAATGTGGAGCATTTGGTGGCCTATAGCCGTAGATGGGGGCCAAGTCCCAAGGCACCTATTTGAGTGGCTTGGGACAATATTCTAAAATATTAAGAAATTCAGTTTTGTTTTTTAAAAAAATGTAACGGTGAAGTCTACTTTAAATTCTAAAGCCCAAACTCCTCTCTAGTAACAGATTACTGTATTTCTTTCCCAGAATTATACACTTTCTTCCTCCAGGGAAGGGGGAAGACTATAGGGGACAATGTATTCAAATCTTCCATAATAAGAAGGCAACAACTAATGAGAGCTGTGAATTTATTTTGTATTCATTTCTCATATTTTTTAAAGTCTGATGACTGCACCGTTGGGGCAAATGGATATCTAGAGTGTTGGTCAGCACAGCTGGCGTGAAATCTCCACTGGCGAGAAGGGACTTGGCAGCCAACATCTTGATGCAAATTATGTTAATTATTGGCAAATGGAAACTGCAGATCAGCTGCAGCAGGCGTGGTGGAACGGCACGAGGCTATGCAGCGTTTTGCAACAAACAGTCGTCACTCACCTGCACATCTCCCAAAATGCCGTCTCATGTCCCAGATGCCCTCTTGCAAGCACATCTCACAGAATCTTTTATACATAGACACAAACGATGCCTCCCTAGTGTAGGTAGAACTCACATCTGCTCTCTGTAAAGGCTTATCAATGCAATCCTGCAAAGCGTTTCCAAACTACATAGGATAAGACATACATGGGGTGGCGACTGTACCTTGCTTATGACCTTCCAAGAGGCAGCTGGCTGTCCACTACTGGAAACAGAATGCTCAGCTAAGGTGATCCTGGTCTGAGCTGGTATCATGTAAAGGCTAAGAAGCTCAGCTATGTATCAGGACGTCCCTTGTTCAAATCTTGCCTTTGCCATGAACTCACTATGTGACCCTAAGCAAGTGAATCCCTCTCAGCCTCAGCTGCAATATGGGAATGAGAGAAGGGGTATTGTAAGGATTACAAGAAGATTGCACATTAAATACTTTGAATACCCCGCACTATACAAATGCCAAGTAGCAATATTACTGATTGTGCCAGTCTTTTAGAAAAGCCTCACTGAGCCATTTCCTTTATTTTTTTTTCCATTGCTATTGTATTGGAATGATATTTTACCTATTTTTCTTCTTTTAACTGGTCATGTTTTGTGGGCCTTTTTCGATTGATTGCTGGTTTGGTATTTCAGATATATTTTACTGAGAACCATCTTAGGATCTTGTTGGGTTCAAATGGAGGCATATAAACCTTAAGCCATAACATGCATGTCTTCTTCTATTCTAAAGGCCATGCTGGGAATATCTGTCAATTTCACTAAGTGGTGAGTGAGATAAAAGCAACAGTGCTCTTGTTCCTCATTTAATTCAAGGAAGGCGCCTGGTGCCCCACTTGACTGCCCCATTTGTATCCAACCCGTCCTCCGAGCGGTGCCCAGCAATGTTTTAGCCTCACAAGTAGCTTGTGAAGTACTAGGCTAGGCTTGCCGAAGACCACCCCTGTGAACTTCCTCATTCTCTATGACCACACCCAACATATTGTCACCACTGCCACACACAGACTATCACGGACTCTACCTTGTTACAACCTGAGATAGGCAGCCTGGTTCATTTCAGACTCTGAGGCGCCTTCCCCTTCCCTGATCAAATCAGGAACCTACTGCACTGCACGCACACACAACTGGAAGTCGCTTCTGGTCACTTTTTTTCTTTTTACAGGCCTTTTAGAACCTTAGAATGTGGCGCCGGATGGAAGAAGCAGGCCGCAGCCTCACGCGGCTCTTCAAAAAGGTAAAATGACACCACCCCCAGTGGGATCCCTCCGCCAATGGCTATCCGCGGATAGTCAAATCCACGGATGGCCCATGCGCAGATAAGGAGGGCCCACTGTATATTTCTATTCTTTAAATAAATCCTCATTATATACTGTATTTACAGGCTTGTGTCTGTGTGAATACAAAGGAACTGATCCATCTAAGTCTGGCCTGCCCCACTCAGTCATACTACTGAAGCAAACCAGAGCCTTGAGGCTTGAGTCCCTGGAGTTTGGGGACTCAGAGTTGGGGACTCAGCACAAGACAACAAGATACCTGTATCCTGTCACCACTCCCTTGCACCTGGCACAAAGAAAACCTACTCCTACAACCAGGAGGTTGCTTATCCCCATCATGGCTTGTAAGCTGTGATGGAATTTTCCTCCATGAATCTATCCAATCCCGTTTTAAAGACATCTAGGCCAGGTGCCATCACCACCTCCTGTGGCAAGGAGTTCCACAAACTAATTACACGCTGGGTAAAGAATTATTTTCTTTTGTCTGTTTTAATCCTCCCTCCTCTCAATTTGAGTGGATGTCCCCTAGTTCTAGTGTTATGTGAGAGGGAAAATAACTTTTCTCTATCCACTCTCTCCATCCCATGCATAATTTTATACGTCTCAATCATGTCCCCCCTCAATCATGTCCTCCCGCCTTTTTTCTAGACTGAAGAGCCCCAAACGCTGTAGCCTTTCCTCATAAGGGAGATGCCCCAGCCCACTAATCATTTTGGTCACTCTCTTCTGCACCTTTTCCAGTTCCACTATATCCTTTTTGAGATGCGGCGACCAGAACTCTCTGACTCACTGGAGGGTGTTAAGCCGGTGAGGTGGGTGTGCATAGGAATGGTTAGAGACAGAAGACTGCCATAGTAGGGCTGCCGCATTGGGTAGCACAGCGGCCATGTGAGTTTTCTGCCCTCTTTTGGAGTGGTAAAAACATAGCAGAGTGTAGATGCTGGGAAGAGGGGAATCAGGAAGCCCCTGGTGGTAAAGTCTGCCTTAGCTGTAAATATGTAATCGTAATGTTTGAAAACTGCCCAAAAAGGCTTTTTAAAAAAACTGTATTGGTACATCTTTCAAAGTCTCATTTAATTTTCAGAGACATGTAGAGTGATGCCTGCCTCTGGATTGCCTGCTTCTGGTCATTGCCTTTCACCTGTTCTTTCAGAACTTCTTTTGGTTTCCATGCTCATTTTCCTGACCCCTCTGCTTATGTGTGACATTTGTAGTATTGATTCAGTTTGGTCTCATCAAGCAGCAATTTGTACTAATGGGATAAAACTTGGTGACGGCACACCACAGCAAGCATCTGGAGCAGAAGTCCCTTTCCTTTTGTCCCTCTTCTGCGACATTTCTTAACTCATTCACCACCATTTCAAAGTCCCTTTCCTGCAGAGCCAAAATCTTTCTATGGACTGTGGGAATCTACCGGTACAAGCCAGTTCACGTCCCTATTTATACCCAGGTCTCAAGTCTGGTGTTGTGACCTAAGGGTACAGTCTGACTATACGTCAGCGCAAAACAGTACACATCAAAATACAACTACCAGTCTAACATATTTACAGTACATTAGTGACCACCTTTAATAAGCTACTACTTTATTTCCAAATGCCAACCAATTAATTAATCAGCCAGAAAAATAAATACCCCCTGCTCAAAAATAAATACAGCCAGGAAAATCATACAGCCATTGCCATATAACAGGAGCACAATGCCTGCTATAATTGACAAGGAAGGGAAGCTTGCCCCCTTCTTCATTGATTAGTACACGCAGTGTAGGGAAATGAAGCAGGACGTTACCGCTTCTCTTGCTTGTCAATCATTCTAACGCCTTTGTACTCACTGCCCAGAAAACTGGAAGGTAGGAGGAGCAGGTTTACTTCTTGCTGAGCAATTGACTGATGAGCCAGAAAGAGTAAAACAAAATTAATGATCTCAGAGTTCCTATTGACAAGAAAGGCTCTGAGCACGTTCAGTCGCCTTCATTGTAGGTTACTAATAGGAAAAAGAGACTCTTGGCCCCATCCTATCCCCCACTTGCGCCAGCAGAGCACATGCTCCGCCAGTGTGCGCTGTCACAAAAGCGCCATAAAAAGCGCCTTCTTCTAGCAGCGCTGGTGGGAAGGCTGGAGCCTTCCCGCTGGCGCTGGTGGCTGGAGCAACACCCACCAGAGCAGGTAAGTCTGGTGCAGGGGAAGGGGGAGGGCAGGGAGGGGGTGGAAGAGGGCGTGGGGAGGGCAGCAATGGGGGTGGGCAGATAGGGTCCAGGAGGGGGCGGGATCAGTGGCACTGGTGCATGCTGTATCCTATCCCCTTCCTGGGCCTGACCTGCCAGAACGGATCAATGCGGACTTGTGCCAGCTGGCACAGGTCTGAGTTGACCTGTTGTGCATGTTCTGCATGTCCACTTACTCCAAGAAGACCTCCAGCATGCAAAATTCCCCTGCAAGATGCAGCATAGCCTCTGCCAGTGCCACTGTATTGGCACAGGGGAATTTAGTTAGGATTGGGCTGTAAGGAACAATGGGATTGTTATAGCCTTCCCTTGGCTTTTGCCAGTCCTCTCTGATGCTACCAGCCCTCCTCTGCCACAAGCTGGGGAAAGTGTAGGAAAGGGGTGGAGGAGATAAACTGGCAACTGAGAGAGCTGAAATCAAGCCAAGCCAAAATTTGGTAGTCGGCTTGGACTCAACTTCACTTTTCTGACACAAATTTCAAGATGTGCTTGTTGAATTCTTTGCCTTTACGTTCTGTTGAAAACCAGGGCTTAATCTGAACTCAGGTTCACTGGGGTTGTGTTCAGTCCTGGAGTGCATGTCATTGTAATAAAGAAGAGAGTTCATTTTGCCCATGTTATTTGCCTCTCAAAGAGCCATGCTCAGGGTGATCATAGGATCCTGCTATTCCCAGGTGAGCTTAATTTTGGGCACCAGATACTGTTTCTGCTGCTGTTTCACTTTCAAAAGATACTATCACACTGTCTTTTCCAGTTCTTACCATAGGCAGATGTTAGAAGACAAGTTAGCAGATTTATCTCACAGAATCAGAGATGTTTTCTCACTCAGCTGATGAGCTTCTTATTTGATGCAACTGAACTGTTTCCATTGAAAAGCACTGTGTTGACAAGCTGAGTTGCTGTTCAGCCCTAATGTCGCTATGTGCATGCCGCCCTGAGTCGGGGGCGCGCACGCCGCCCCCGTGCACCCCCACCCCGAAATTTGCCCCTGCTTACCCCCACTGCTGCCGGCTCCGAGCGTCGTCCTCCTCCGGCGGTCCGGGTCCTTCTGATGAGGCCCAATGCGGAAATACGTGAACTTTTAGGTTTTTCGCACATGCACACAACGTTTCTGAGGGCAAGGACTGCCCTTTTGCCCTCAGAACCGTTCTGCGCAGGCGCGAAAAACCTAATAAATAACGTGTCGCCACATTGGGCCTCGTCAGAAGACCGCGGACCGTCGGCTGGGGCGGACGCTCCGAGGCCTTCACCCCGCAGCGGCCCGCCCCCCGCCACGCTCCAGCGACGCGCCTCACGTCACTAGGATTTGCTTCTCCCAATGCGAGAGCTCAGCGCATCACCCCCATGATGGACCCCAGAGGTGAATAAGGAGAAACAAGGTTGGGCTGAGCTGGGTTCTACAAGAGATGCCCATCAGGCAGGACTATGGATTTCTACAGATTACTCCTGGTCAGTGGTATCACTAGGGTTGGTGACACCCAGTGCAGTAATTCATGGTGTCATCCCCATTTACTTTATTTATTTGAATATATAACAATACAGGTCACCCAACAAATCAGTAACCGACTCGGCTCTCAGAACAATCAGTCTCATGGGTCTGTTTTGAGTTACGAAAATCCACTTTTTGTTACATAAGGCAGTTGTGTTTTCTGTGTCCAGTTATTTGGCCATAACATTTGATAACGTTAGCATAACATACAGATAATTCAGAACGGTTTGTTTCATTGCATTTGTCATGAACATACACATCGAATGATATTATGGTACATGATAACATATGGTATTATTCATAAATACAAAGTTTTAACAATTTTAGTCACTAGTGGTGTTATTCTTCCTCCCCCCCAGGTATCACCTATGGCGCTCTGCCCCCCGCCCCCCAGTGACGACACTGCTCACAGTTTTAGCAGGAAAGCAACCCGTCTCACCTATAGCTACTCCCATGGCTGTAATTCAGTTGCAATTCCCTTTGCACAGAGTTTACTTTGAACCTGAAGACTACATTTAAATGAATCTATAATCCACCAAGGCATACATTCATTCCTCTTTTTTTTTTAAAAGGAGGACAGATGTCTTGATGGGCTGTGAGGAATATTCAAATTTTGAGGAAGTTTGATCAAGTGGAATGAGATAAACTCTACCGGCTGATGAGGAGGCTGGAAAAACAAGGAATTGATGTAAAAAAAAAAAGGAAATTAAGAGTGAAAGGGGAATTCAGGCAGAGCTATTTCAATCAAAAGGTAATAAGCATGAGGCATAAATTATTACTAGGTGAAGTCATTTGAAGCAAGTAGTAGAAATGCATTTAAAAGTCAACTAGAGATGCTTTTTGGAGGGAGAGGGTGACTGAGGAAACAGCACATGTTTCACATTCATAGATGTAAAGAATCTTCAGAGGTTTCCAAACTTTCATCTGACCTCCTGACCTCCATTCCTTGGCCCATGTGTCAGCGCCAATCTGTTCAATGCCTCTGTGCCCTCCACTACACAGGCCTGATAATGAAACACTCGACAAGCAGCATGATGTGTGTAAATGAAGCCGAAGCAAAATGTGGGAAAACGGGAAAGGATGATGAACGATCTAGAAGGAAAATAAAAAGAGGAAGTGCTAAAGGGACTAAATATACACACAGGTATATTCCCAATGGGGGAGAAAAGCGGGATAAAAATCTAATTAATAATAGTAGTAGTAATATATTCTGCTAGGAACAGCCAGTGGCATCACTATAATGGGGCCGGGGGGAGCCAATGCCCCCCGGGTGACAAACCGACCTCTTCTCAGACAACTGCAGGGTTTTTGGACTCCGCGGCTGCTTTTTTTGCAGCCGGAGCAGAAACGCATTTTTTCAGCCCTCCCACCTGCTTCAAATGAAGCTTTCTGGGAGCACAGGGGGCAGGGCAATGACGCAAAAGGCATCATCGTGTGTGTCCCCCACGTGACCCTGCTAGCAATGCAACTGGAAACAGCCCTGTCTCCACCGCCGCAGCTACTCTGTGACCTACATCATTTTCTTTTCCTTCGGGGGACCTGCCGACAACCTTCGTGGCCCTGTAGTAATCAGTGCTACAAGCAGTAGTTGAGGGATAGGGAAATATGAACATGGTGGTGTCGTAGCATATGTTTTGCTGTGTGATGCACATTGACGAAGTGATGTGGGCATTGGGCACCCATGCATCTCCCTGTAATGCGTATTTGGGTTCTTAAAATGGTGTACTATTATTAAGTTTGTTCACACAGTCAGATGTTACTGACTGGTTTGTTTTATCCAGACAACGAGTCCTTCCCAAGGACCTGGGATGCCTGACTTTTGTCATGTTTTTGATGTTATAAGTATCGTCGCAAAATGTAAGCTGTTCCCAGTAAAGCTGCTTTTTGTAGTTGATTGATGGTAATTTCTGTGGCTCCAATGATGTTAAGGTGCTCTTCAAGGTGTTTTGGAGCAGCAGCAGCAGCAGATTTCAGAGTCATCCCAGTGTATTCCCAAAACATGTTGCTTAACAGACGTTTTAAGCGTCTGTTACCCTTCACTGCTTGAAGTAGAGGGATCAAAGGGAGACTAGATGCTTCATTTTTTATGACAGCCCCCTTAGCTACTGTTTTCTGAAGGGAGACCAGCCCACCTCTCTGAGCATCCCTCTCCTGCCCCTTGGGACTTTGCCCACACTCGTTTTTACTGTCTAATAATCCTTCCTCTGCTCTGTTCCTGGCTGGATGTGGTGCCTATTGCCCTTATTTCCCCTGCATCTCTCTTTTTATACATCCTTGCATCCACCAGGTCTCCCTTTCCTTCTTCACATCCTCCCTTCTTTTCTCCTTCATTTCTCCCTTTTGGTAAGTGCTCTTCTCTTTTCCCTCCACCTCTTCTCCACTAGTCTTCTTCCTCCTGCTCCCCCCCCCCATTTCTTACATTCTCTGCTCCTTCTGCCCTCCTCACCCTCCTTCTTCACTTATATCTGGTCCAGCCCTTCCCGTGAGCTGGGACCACTGCCCCACCCTTGTCCTAGCTGACTACCATCAGCTGTCCTGCCTTCCACTGCGGTGGCAAAGCCCAACTCCGCAGAGTTACTGGTGCCTGGTAATTACATCACTACCGAGCGCTGTTTGCCAGTGCTTCACTTCTGTGGCACCTCAGCCGGCCTCCGCAGGCAACAGAAGACTACAGAGGTCAAGCATGGTCTAAAACTGGGCTAAGTCAGGGTGGGTCTAGGTAGATTTCGCTCCTACCTATCCACCCATAATTCAACCACTGCCTGAGGGAGTGGGAACCAGTAAACCCATATAAATGAATCATCTATAATCCCATATAAATGAATGCACAAATGCTAGAAAGTTGCCTATACAGAGTCCAAAGTGGCTTCACAATCTATCTTCACTCTGAGGTTCCTAGTTGGCCTGCAGCCTACACTCCTATTGCTTTGTGATATTGTCTCTAGATATTTCACTCTCATCCAAGCGATCTTGGTCATACAGGTGGACCCCTGTATCCGCTGGGGATATGTTCCAGGCCCTTCCGTGGATACTTGAAACCGTGGATAAGAGCGAACACCCCCTCCATGGTTTCCTGAGGGGCCCCCCACCCTGCCTCCCCTGCAGGCAGGCATGCTCGCCCTCCCCCCAGCTCTTATTTTTCTTTCAGCAAGCTTTGTTTCTTCCTTAAAACAAACAGAGAAGCAGCCTCCATTGCAGGCAAGTAGAACGAGACTAAGTCCTAGAGAGGCTCTGCAAGGTTTCTGTTAACCTTGCAGAGCCTCTCTAGTACTTAGTCTCATTCTACTTGCCTGTAATAAGCAGCCAGAGGCTCCTTCTCCTGTTTAAGGAAGAAATGATGCTTACTGGGGAAAAAAGTAAAAGCCTGGGGGGGTCCCCACGATCCGTGGATAACTGGATCCGTGGATAGCGAATCAGTGGATATGGGGGCCCACCTGTACTTGTTTAATTGCCATTTATCATTTATAAAATTCAATTACTTAAAAGATCTATATCCCATCTTTTAGGACCATGTTCTTATACAATACCTTTTGCCCCTGAAAATATTCACTGTGGTGTGGGGGGATATTACCCCCACACACACACACACACAATATCCTGGGAATTGTAAATTGATGCAAGTGTTTGAAGTAGTTTTTTAAAATCTCTTCTCACACAATGACTGATCCTAGAGGAGAGGGAATGACAGGGAAAGAAGTTTAAGTCTATAGTGTAGATATGCCCTAACGTCTAAGGGCCCCATCCCTGTGCACATCATATTGCTCGGCCACCATCCCCATCCACAATGTCCGCCCTTTCAGATGGATGTCTGAAAATGGAGCCCATATGCAGCATATAGCTGTATAGATGAAGGCCCTCCACCCAGTCACTATATTATCATGGTCAGCAGGGAAGCTTCCACTCCATGTGTACATATGGAGGGAAACGTCTCCTCAGGATCCTTTTGCTTTCAGAACATTTTGCAAACACAGGATGGTTCCTGCATTTGTTTTGTTGTGTACGAATGAGTAATATGTGTGGTTCTCAACGACATAAATGGCTAGACAGACTATGGGTCTCTCAGGAGTCCAGTCACACAAATTGCTCGTTCACACAAACCTCTCTCAAGCATCTTCAGACACAGGAGTGACTTGAGGGAGTCAACCTGTGTCTACTAAATGTAACACTGAAGGCAGCCCTCAGGCTAAAGGATGTGCGAGATTCTGAAGTGTGAATTTTGGTGTGCGTGAGAAATAAGAGGGAGGGGAGAAATCATCCTGCTGGAGGCCTCAGGGGGACATTCCAAATAGCACAGCAGTAGGAAAACAAACCCACTATTCTAGCCTGAAGGCAGAGAACGTTAAACACGGCTCCTCACAATATTTTTCTTCTTCACCCGGCTTGTACCAGATGATTTCTTTTTTTTTACTGGAGTCTGGTTGTGGGCTTTAGAAACATATGGAGGGAGTGGGGGAGGAGAAGAATTTTATGCCCAAGAATAAAAAGGCTTTGAAAAGTAGGTGATGGTTTATTCCTCACACAACTGCAAGCATGGGCCACCCAAGGCTCCTGAAATGGGAGCCAGAAAACAGTCGCTTTCCGAGAATGTGTGTGCGTGTGCATGTGTGTGTGTGTGTAAGCCTGAAAAGAAGTCATAGTTCAGAGAAAGTTAAACATGAGAGGATTGAATTAGAACAGGGAAACTAAAACATAGGATGTTATTTGGGTGGCACCTCATTTGGCTCCCATATGACATAAGCAACTGCTGAATGAAAAACTACTACCAAAATAATTCTTTCCATACCCTTCCCGAATGCCATTTCTCACAGGTGTAAAATGAATACTTTCCCTATGTGAAGCTGGTTCACACAGTCACATCCAGCACTTGGCAATGCCGCTTCAGCTTGTAAGAATGAGGCATCACCGTTCTAACGTGATAAATAGGACTTGCTTCTCATCTCAAATGCAATACCTTTCTTTCTTTCTTTTCATATATATTTAATTTTTATTAATAAACTACCAAACAAAACAAAACAAAATACAACATACTATGAAAGATTACAGCAAGCGCGAAGCAGTAAATCCTACTTGTATACTATTATATATTTTCTACTTATAATATCTAACTAAGCCTATATCTCTAATATACTATTCATTAAATTCACACTTCCTCTCTCTCTAAGAATCTTATGTGGCATCTAAATATTCACAAAAAGATTAACTAACTTTTCCTTTATCATCTAAAAATCTTAATTCACACTTCAAATATTTTAATATATAAAACCACCCCATTTTTCTCCAAATGTATTAAAATAAAAACCTTCCAAATTTTTCTGTTTTTTAAAAAAATCTATATCCCCTTTTTATATAAGATTCTTAAAAACAAATCACATCTTATTTAAATCTTTCCAAATAATAAAACATTTTTCTTTTATTCACAAAAGGGTTAACTAACTTTTCCTTTATCATCTAAAAGTCTTAACTTCCACTTCAAATATTTTAAATTTATTAAGTCACCCCATTTTTTGTCTTCAAATTTGTTAATTTTCCATCAAAAATTTTCCATCACTCTTTATATAAGTTTCTTAAAAACAATCATATCTTATTTATTTTTTATAATAAAGCATTTTTTCTTTTATATAACATTAACTCCAGTAATATTCCCCACAAAAAAATAAAAAATTATAATCCTTTTTAATTTTGACAGTTTGCCATTATCCCTTCCATCCCTCCCCTTCCTCCTCCTCCTCCTTCTTCCTCTTCTTCTTCTTCTCTCTCTTCTTCATCCTTAAATCTTTCCCGAAAATCCCTTGTTTTTTGAATTGTATCCACTTTGCAATTTTTTCCACAGGATCATTCACGTCTTCTATATTCTTCTCCCGAAAGACAATCTTCAGCACCTTTTTAGTAAAGTACTCTGCTTCTCTATCTCAAATCTTGGTTTAACTCTTGGTACTTCCTCTGCTACAGTCTCTTCCACTAAATCTTTCTCTTTATCTTCCTGTACTTCCATCATTCCATCATGTATTCCATCATTTCCATCATTTATTCCTTGTAATTCATCCTTTTCCTTCACTGCTTGTTTCAGTTCTGCATTCATATTCTGAAGATTTCCCTGCAAAATTGTCATTTTTGCATCAAATCTTTGTTCCCATTTTTTAAAACAATACTCCAATTGTGTAGTCATGTTGCAAATTTTTCACCAGGTGCCAATCTCTCTTCTCTTAAAAAAAAAAAAAAGAGGTAAAATCCAAAATGAGCTCAAAACGGGCGGGGGCGCGCGTCGACATGACGTGAGGGGGGCGTTGACGCAATGCAGGCCCCGCCCCCACGCGCCAGGCGCTGGGAGGGCGCCCGTCATTTCTGGTCTTAACTCAGTGTTCTCCTCCCCTCCACATTTCTTATTCCTCGCTGTCCCCCTCTTCCTTTTCCAAGCCAGGAAGGAGGAGGAGCAGGGGAGGCAAGAAAATAGACAGAGAAGAGTGCCCCCCCCTCTAATCTGCTGCCTGATGTGATAGCTTCAGTTGCCCTCATGGATGGGCCAGCCCTGAGGAGGAGGATGGAGGAATGGATAAAAGAACCTGCTGTTGCCTCATCTCTTGTTGCATCAGGGAACATAAAGGTAAATACAAAACTAATGTTGAACTTGCAACCTGGCAACCTCATAAGGTGTGGATGAACCAATTCCTATTCCATTTGTTAAGTAGATCTCCAATTACATTTGCTGTCATCAAGCCATACAAATAAAAATGGACCAAGTTGTCTAAAAGGGAAGCAACGTGAGATGGACTTCCAGCCAAACACGTTTCACATACTGAAAATATTTAGCTTGCTGAAACATTGATGTCAAGTGTATCATACACTTTGGACACAACCAAGACAACCTATGATTTCCCCGTCTTCTTCGCATGGTTGATGGACCAATGATGGTGTTTGTTTTTGTTGCTTACTTACTTCTAAGCACTCATATCCTGCCTTTCAGACCTTAAGAGTCAAGCTAAGCCACAAGCTAACTACATCTTTTGGTTCAGGCCATGCGTCAAGATAATTTCCCAAACACTGAACTGGTTATATTTTATTTATAGCCCAATCCTATCAGGCTAATTTCAACAGTGGAACAGAGTTCTGCTGTCATAACAGGCCATACGGCAGCACACACAGCGCACCACCAATGGCCATTTTGAAGCCGCCACTGTAAATGGCAGCAGCTGCACACTGCCAAACACAGCAACCTGCTCCGTAGCAGGTAAGCCAGTGGGGGGGGGCAGATTGTGGGGGGGAGGGGGTTGGAACCAGGCATTCTGGGGAAGGAAACAGAGTGGGGAGGAAGTGGGATGGGGTGGATCTGGTGGGAATAGCACACGCCAGATCTTACCCCCCTCTTTTGTAAACCTCCCTGCCCTTTTCCCTTCCTCGGATATATGCCATCAAAATAGGTGGCACATGTTCAAGGAGACTCATACACCCAGGGTTTACACAAAGGTAAGTCTCCTGTTTGCTTTTGGGTTGTCCCTCACCATAGGATGCAGCACGCACCTTTTTTGCACGACTGCATCAGCACTGGTGGTGGGGGATAGGATTGGGGCCTTGGTCAAATAAAACAGCCATCTTATATATACTCTAAACATTATCATTATTCATTTTAATCACCTAACGGAAGACAGCTAATCAAGAGACATATTTGAATAACTACACATCCCTAAAACACATCCAAAATGTCACCTGTAATGAGAAACTATGACATTTATTTTAATTGAATTAATCAATCACTTAAAATCAAAATAGTCCACTTATTAAAAACTTTTAATCAGCCGATGATCCTAAAAATGTGTACTGTATTGTAAGTGCCATTAGTCATTTATGTCTCCTTCAGCATGCCAGGAAACCTAGTACTGTATAGAAAATATTTAATGCATTAACAGCTTCTGCCGATCAGGGCTGACCCAAGACCCCTGAGGCAGCTTGCCAAGTGCTGCCCCTCCCAACGTTCTAGCTCAGCATTCTGGTCCCCTCCCCATTTCCTCTTCCTCTCTGTCCCCATCTTCCTTTTCCAATCCAGGGAGTGGAATGACAAAGAGGAATAGTGGAAGCATAGGTGGACAGAGATGATCACCCCACACCACCACCAATCTGCTGCCTGAGGCAATTGCTTCAGTTGGCCTCGTGGATGGACCAGACCTGGTGCTGATATACATTATAATAATATACAGTATTTATATACCGCCTTTCTTGGTCATTGGATTTCTCCTCCGACTTTAATTCAAGGCGGTGTACATGGGTAGGCTTTCTAAACCTCAAGGGGTTTTTACAATACAATAACGTTCTAATCTTTCATAGAACCCTTCATTCTAGATATTTCTTTCACAGTCCAGCTCTCTCTCTCTCTCTCTCTCTCTCTCTCTCTCTCTCTCTCTGACATTCGCCACCTCACCACACTTCAGTTGACAGGCAACCTGGACTGCACTCAAGTATTGCAGCTGCAGTTCCACTCCCCCACAGAAGCTCTGCAACTTATCAGCTCGGCGTGCCGGCAGCTCTCCGACAGACACAGACACTTCCGGCCATCTTGAACTGCCATCCTTCAGATCTTCAGGCATTTATGAGACGATCACTCTACCAACTGAGCCAGACGTCCTGCCCTGGAAATGAATCTGTATATTATATTTGTCCCATTGCAATCTGGAATATGTTTAAATATACCATGCAGATGTTTGATTTGTTTATTCTCCAGCAAAGACTTCTAAGCTTTTACACCGAAAGCCTCCTCTTCTTCTTCCGTTTGCAGCTCCTGTGCATTTCTCAAGCCCACGTATTGTTATGCCTGCTCTTTTTCCTAGTGTCAACAAGATTGTAAATGCTGATTTGCAGTGGCTACTGACTATGACAAGCAAGCCCCTGGCTTATAAGGCAACCGTTTGGCAGCATACAGGTTTATATATTGTTTAATAATGAAACCCATGTTATAAGAGGCCTAATGTTATAACCAAACTACACTTCAAGTTAATTGTGTTACAGCCTACAGGCCCAGATAGTAACAGCAGAGTGGCACAATCTGTATGCAGACCATGACAGTTTTTTAAAATTTCTGGCCATGTCACTGCTGTCTTTTTTTTTTTTTTTGGTAATTTTGCACCATTTTCACTTGCCTTTTTGGCTGCTCCTCCTGCGGCGCTGCTTGACTCCTCACATGCTGGACACACTGGGAACCGTGTGAGTCTGAAGCCTCCAGCTGCTCCAAGCCTCCAGCTTGGAGCTGCTGCAAGTCTCCAGCTAGGAACGGGGCAAGGCCGAAGCCTCCAGCCATGCTTTGGACTCACCCAGTTCCCAGCCACAACCGGGCCTCCTTGCAATATGCGAAGAGGCCCGGTCACAGCAGCGAGGCTCCAGGACACTGCCATATGCCCCAGGACAGGGCCCCCAAATCTGGGTCTGTTCCAGCCATTCCGGGACATATGGTAAGCCTACCGAGGAACATCACCAATGCACATTCCACTGAAAAAATGGGGAAGAATTCACATTTGTTAGCAGCTCCACAAAAGGGGGGGTCTTGGGTGCCTACCTGCCACTAGGGTCCCTGCCGGTATAGGCTCAGCCATCTCCATAGAGCTTCCAGGCCACACCCACCTGGCTTGTCTCCCCTCTTCCTCCCCTGGGCCTCAGAGCAAAGGCAGGGAGGGGGTTGATAATCTCCCCACTTTCTCCAACCTCCCAGGGCTCTGGAGTCTCTCTTTCAGTCAGCCTCCAGCCCTCAGCCAGCCCCTTCTTATCCCTGGCCCACTCCTCATATTCTCCTGGCCGTGGCTGATCCCTCCTCACCTTCCGGGTTCCACCCTCCTTGCCTGGTCCACCCTCTGGGTCCTATATGCCTCCTCTTCCAGGGGACAGGAAGGCTCCTGCAGGTATTCACCACAGGACAAGGAGGCTCCTGCAGATACTTGCAGCATGGGCAGGTACCGTGCAGCTCAACTGGCCAATAGCCCACACCCTGCCCAGCCGAGGCCTTCCCAGCCCCTCCCGCGTACACATGGCCCTGGGCTCGCTGAGCAAGCTGCTCCCTCACAGCTGGTAAGTCTGGTCCTGGACAACATTCATTCAAATTCCGCATAACATCTGCAGGAGATGTTCTCAGTGGACTGTTCCGTACATTAGCATCAATGGTACAGCACATGCTTTGTATGCAGAAGTGTCTAAGTTCAGTCCCTGGCATCTCCAGCTAGAGATGGTCAAAGACCCCGACCTGAAGCCCTGGACAGGCACTGAGGACAATACTGTCCTAGAGGGACCAACAGTTTTCCACAGAAGGCAGCTTCACGTGCTTGTAACAAATATTAAACTAGCTGCATGGATCCTATATTTATTTTGGGGTTTTTATTTATTTAGAAAGTGTCCCACTTTTCAGCTTTGGGACCTCCTAAAGCAGCTTATAATAAAAACTTGAAAAACATCAACACATAACTGTACATTCTTCATGCAAATAAACCCTGGGTGGGGGAAAGACTTTTATCTGTATCCCAGTTATTTATTCCAACCTGCTATTAGGGTTCAGGCATCCTGAAAGATCTAACTCTGAGATAACATTTACAGCCCAATCCACAGTAACTGTCTTTTGGCCGGCGGAGCGAGCGCTCTGCTGGCCTAAGGAATCGCAAACGTGCAGTAACACACGTTTGCGGATCCTTCGGAGTAAGCAGCACCAGCGTGGAGGCCGGCACTGCTTACTCTGCCACCGAACCGGATCTGCACCAGCTGCCGTAAGTAAGGCCCACGCCAGTCGGTCCAGGGGCGGAGGGAGGGAAAGGTGGCAAGGGAGGGGGCCATTGGCCGGCTTGGCCTGGGAGGAGGTGGGGATATCAGCGCTGAGTTGCATGGTCTTACACGGCCTCCCCAGACGTGCACCAGCTCCAGAGCATCCAAGGAGGCACATCAGGGCCCACGGCACTTACACCAGGGGAAGGGGACGAATGTCCCCTTCCCCCGAGGTAAGTCTGGGTTGCACTGGTGCAGCCTGCATCCTGCTTAGGATGCAGCGGCCGGCCATTTAATATTTTGCTAGTGCAAATTGCTAGCATGGTGTCATTCTTCATGGTCATCATAGCATGGTTCAGCCCTCCTCCATCCAGCTCCTCAGTTGCAGAAAAATCTTTGACAATGCAGATCTTGTCTCTAATGGGCATGCATGAAAAGGTGAAAATGCAAAAGAACTTCAAAGCATTACAGAGCATGCAGCCTGCCACTTTGTATATTCTGAACTGTTGATAACATATTATATGATGTCTTTAACCCAGAAAGAACACATTCATTTTATATTTTAAATCAGTGCAGGACAAGCTATTTCAGAACAAATGATTACTGAATACAACACATAGCGCAGAGTCCTTTACAGGACTTAATGGGAGAGCGTACTTTGGTATAAGACTTGGGGTGTTGCATATCCCGATTTTCATCTATGAAGTGTTGGAGGATATGGAAACTGTCTGTGGCATTTGATTACTGATCGCCATTTCAGATTTGCACAGTCATTTGATGTTGCATTTGTCAGGTGCCAACCATGTACGTGAGAAGGTTTTTGATAGATCCTACATCAATGGAAAAAAGGTAGTACATTTGGCTGTTTTTTGCAGATTGGTAACACAGGATGGTTGTGTAACTGAAGAGTCTTCGTCTGGCATTGGCAAATGAAGCACATGTGCTGGAAGACATCTTAACATTTCTTTTCCTCCCATTTGTGGTAGGTTAAATTTAGACAAATAGCTAAACATTTCAGTGTTTACCAAACCAAGCATCCCAACCTTTTTGAGGTTCTCTCATCAATGGATAAATAAGATTTGCCCGAGTTCATTTCGAATGAACACAGAACCTAAACAGAACCCCAAGAGAGTTTCTAGTGCATAGTCTGGCTAACCTCTGACTGGTGGAGTCAGGATTTTTCATAAATCAAAGTAGGCAGCAAAATCAACCAAAACAGAAAAATGAAGTGTTTCCTTTGTAATTTTCGAAAGCCTCTTAGGAACCAGTGGGGTTCCCCCCCCCATTAATGGGGCTGCATATATCTGGATTCAAATATAAATGGAAAAATATGAGGTATTACAGTACATTCACCGTTTCTGTTTTGCTGCTTTTTATGGTTAAGACCTAATGTGAACAACTTTGCAGTAATAAAACATGCCGAGGAGGGAGAGACGTTTCCTAGACATTCAGTGCAGCATGGGGCTGGCATAAAGAGGGCCAGGAAGCCAGAGCAGATTGCAGATTTGGTTTTTATTATTATTATTATTATTATTATTATTATTATTATTATTATTATTATTATTATTATTATTATTATTAATAATAATAATAATAATAATAATAATAATAATAATAATAATAATAAAAAACCCAGTATTTATATACCGCCTTTTCTTTGGTCATCAGATTTCTCCTCTGACTTTAATTCAAAGGCGTTTTACATGGGCAGGCTTTTCTAAACCTCAAGGGTTTTTTACAATACAATAATATGTTCTAATCTTTTGTAGAACCCTTCATTCTAGAGTTTCTTTCACAGTCCAGCTCTTTCTCTGGCGTTCTCACCATGCTTCAGCTGACAGGGCAACCTCGACTTTCACTCAAGTGCAGTTGCAGTTCCACTCCCCCACAGAGGCTCTGCAACTTATCAGCTCAGCGTGCCAGCAGCTCTCCGACAGACACTTCCAGCCGTCTTGAACTGCCATCCTTCAGATCTTCAGGCATATATGAGACGGTCGCTTTACCAACTGAGCCAGACCTCCTAAAACAGTTTTATACTCATGGCATGGTTCTCCAAGTGGGGAACGGGCCAATGGGGATTCTTCAGCATAGTGCAGCACCCCTCCCAGGTTCTCATAAGCCCTTGTGCTGGTGGGGAAAGGTACAGCTGAGTGCTCTGGGCTGCGCACTCATTGTGCCTGCCAGAGCGCCACAGGGGCTGCATGACAAAACAGAAGCTGCTTGTGCAACCCGTGAGCACCAGCTCCCTCCCGCTGCACCAGTGCAACTGTTTGGGGAATTGCTGTGTGAACTAGAGAAATGTTTTTCTTCAAGCAATAAATGCGAACCAAAAGCAGAGCAATATGATGAATGCAGACTCTGCAGGCAAACACATGTTTGTGTTCATAACAGGGACTGACATTGCTTCTCATCCTGTAGTAATTACTATAAAGGGCATTTGATCAAGCTTGCTGGAAAGAGATGACTCTTGTTCCTTTTCTGGGTGGTATCCTTTTGAAAGATGTGCTCTTCAAGGCCTCCTACACTTATCGCTCACATTGCTTCCAGATGGAATAAGGATTTGCAAGAAAAACTGGGGGAAAGGAACTTCACTTAAGATTTTGGAAGTAAACTACTGAGGTTTTTTCCCTGGGGTGCTTCGAAGCAATCCTATTTATTCCTGACATTTTACAGCCAAAGGACATCTGAATGATGCAGCTAGCCATTCCTGACTAGAGCCAGAAGGCCGGGGTAAGAACATGGGCTCACGTTTTGAAAGATGATGCTTCACTGCAACTCAATGTGAATTGTGAACAGGTGATTACACACCTGTGCAGTGCAATCCTCTGGATGTTTACTTGGAACTAAGTCCCACTGAATTCAGTGGAATTTACTCCCAAGTAAGCGGCGTGCAAAATTTCCCACAATGCCTCAGCTCAATCAAAGCACACTCCTAGATTGTCTATCCCTCTGATAGACCATTGGTTCCCTCAAGACTGAGTGGAAGCCTGGTTCACTGAACATTCAATTGAAAAAGACATTCTGAAAGAGTCTCTTCTGCTGCATTGAAACCATGGAAGATGGTCCACCAGATGGTCTGCCATGCTTCAGGGCACAGTTGGTCAGCAGGGCTTGTTTGGGGCAGCAATGGCTCACTGAGACAAAGATATCTAAGCCAGAAAAAAACACTGAATGCTCTCAAGAGTTCTTCCGCGGTGAGATCTAAAGACCCGATCTGTTTTTCTTCCCATATGGGTATGAGTAATTCAAGAGATTTTCTGGTTCTTGTGCCTTATGCTGATCAGTCTGTGCCCCACAGACAGAAATGCAAGACAACAGGGAGCACTACTGAGCATGCTCGTCCAGATGTACAGCTCTGTACAGAACGTATGGCACAAAGCACGTACATTCATACACACTGATCATAAGCAGCAGTGGGAGAGCAAGCTAGAGTCAACCCTTGATAGGCAAGAAGTGACTATGGGTGATGCCTCACTAGGCTGCAGGTCCAGAGTTTTGGAGCACCAGCTACCTCTCCATCTAGCATAGAGAATTACAGCAGTGAAAAGAGTGAAAATCTTCCAGGGCTACCTAGAGGCTTCTAGATGACCACTGTGGGGAAACAAGATGCTGGACTAAATAAAATGGTGGTCTGATCCAACAGGGCTTTTCTTATGAGGTGTAAGAGTCAGAGGCAGCAATCATGACATTACAAACACACAGACACACCATTTTAGGGGCATGCATCTGCCCAAGAAGAACTTGTGTCAATAACGTCTTGATACATGAAGAATTTGCTAAGCCGCTTCCCTAAATGTATTGGAAAATATGCCGACTCTTGTAGAGTGCACTACTGTAGTCAAACTGACTTTGGCAAGGAAACCTACTTCTAACGGAGGAAGGCCACAATAAACTCAGTGGAGAAGAAATTATTAAAAGCAGTGACTGTTTGTTTGCTTTAAACATTTCCCTTCTCCCCCCCACACACACACACACAAGGAGTGCTTTGAGTGCCTTCCACCTCTGACAGCTCCCACTCCACACATGTCCTACATTTACTGAAAAACAAAATAAGTTGAAAGGGCCATAAAATGCACCCATCCATAAAGCTCCTCTTTTTTTTCCCATTGCCAGATCTTTACCTGCCGTGTCAGACCAGCTGGAAACAAATAACTTCATGTTATAATGATCACTTTATATTTAACAAGCTGAAGGTGACCTGGAGGGATCCAGGATTCTTGCAGCTTCTGGTCAGCATTCTTAATACGTTTAATTTTAAGTTATTTACGTTCCCAGTGTATTTTTTCCCCCCTCAAATAAGCTATGTTTGTAGAGGGTGCTAGTAACTTCAAGCACACAGTAGTCATTTAACTGTGCAAGGAAACACGTATGTAGCTGGCAGGCACCTGCTTTATACAGACCCTTGGGGTGTGTATACAAGTACAGTTACAGTGCAAATATTTGTTGGGTTCCGAGTTTTCATTGCATAAACACTCTTGACTCACAAAACTTCCTTGATGGCCTATTCCAAAATATTTTTAAGAAAACCTGCAAAGTTCCAACACACTGAAGAACTCCATACCCATGGAAGCCTCCATATTAAGTGCAGAAAGTTGCGTTCTGTTTAAATAGCATTAGGGAAGGGATGTGGTATTTAGGGATGTATGCCAGGAAAAGGCAAAGCTAAGACTGATTATCCCCGACGTTGGAATGTATACCCAAGAGCCTGAAAGTGATCTGAATGACATAGTCTTTAACATTTCACAGGTGAAAATAGGGACACTGCTGTGCTCGCTCATCTCGATGGCACCAGGGATGGAGTCCAGCAGCCTAGAGACATGGCATGGTAGACAACAGCAAGGGAGCGGGACCATGAAAGGTAGGCCACAGATATGCCGCAAAGCAGGAGCTAATAAAATGCAGGCAGAGCAGATGACAAAACCATGTGAGCCAAGCCACAGACTTGTACAGTCACAGATGCATAAATATACACCTCCTGGAGAAGGGGGGTGGGGGAACAAAGGCAATGGAATTTTCCCAGGATAGTGATTAAACCAGGACAGAACCCTGAAAACCAAAATACTTGGAAGTATGAAATTATTATTTAGAACAGGGGTTCTCAACGTACTCGGTGTGGCGTACCACCTACATGGCCGCCACCATGCCGAGTACCATCAGAAGTAAGCGACAATTACATCATCAAAAGTGCTGCGTTTTCGTGGGATTTTGGAGGTCCCAGTGGGGTTCAGGGGTCTGAATACCACCAGAGGTACCCCAAAGCACCACTGGTGGTACGCGTACCACCGGTTGAGAGCCTCTGATTTAGAACATGTGTACAGTACATTGCTTTTCAACAAAAATAATTTGGTCAAAATTATGGGCTCTGCATTGTTTTGTTCCCTGATATGCATTTTATATCTGCATCTTTCCACAATGGTTCCACAAACTTTGGTGGCTGAGGGAGGTTGTCCCAATGCTCTCATAAGACGAGTGACGAGATATAGTAGCTTTACGTATTGCTGGGACTATTGTTTCCTCACTAGAGAATTTGACCAGGCTCCCAACCCACTACAAGAAATGCTGGCAACAGAACCATTCTCTGAGTTACAGCTTGATGTCATTACAGCATCTGTAACATCTGTAGGTGGGCAGCATTTTGACATTTCAGGAAGTGATGGAAACTCTTCATCTTTGCCCTAGCTCTGGGACCCATTAAGAAGAGAGTGATGCATGTGTTTGGTAGTGATCCTCAAAATATAGTCATTTTTGTTTCTTCTGCTAATGAAAGTTTTTCAGCAACAAAATCATCCTTAGGGGATGGAGGGAACCAAAACCAATACTCTCCAGACATTTCAAACAGTTATACAAGGCAATCTGATATGCTGGGAAATACCCAGAAACCAAACCCACATAGTCTTCTAATGTTATACCATTATGACCATAGGAAGCCACCTTATACTGAATCAGACCAGTGGTCCACCTAGCTCAGTACAGTCTCGGTGATAGCTCGCCAGCGTATCAAGAGAGGGTCTTTCCTAGCCCTGCTTGGAGATGCTGTTGATTGAATCTAGAATCCTTTGCATGAATCCTTTAAATCTAGAATCCTACGGCCCCTCTTCCTTTCAGATGAACAATAAAATGCCTTGTGTACTACCCACATTTACAAAGTCACCAAAGGCTCTTGGGTATACAAAGTCACATTTACAAACAAAACAAACACAAACCTTGTAGATGCTGTTTAATACAATGCACCATGCAGTGTACTGTAAAGTGCAGTCATTTCATCTTCAATCCGCTGGGATTGTTTCCTATGAAGAGGTTCTGAGTTGCGGAACGAAACGTTGGACTGTACTGCATGCCTTGGATTTTAATTGAATTTTTCCCGTTCGTGGCTGCCTGACAATTGGAAACCCACGATCGGTGTTGGATTGCGTTAATTTTCAAGTTGGACTATTGACATGGCATCCGTTCCCGTATACCCAAAATCTTGTAAGTAAACTGGGCACTGTATCACTTCAGTATTTTCTTGTCTCTACGTTAATATCTTACATTATTGCTGTCATGGATAGTTCGGGATTCAACAGATTAAACAGCCCAATCCTACCTACCTCCCCACATGCCAATGCAGCTATGAAGCCCTGCTCAATGTAAGGGGACATTACTGCCCTGCTGGGTCTACTTGGACCTGTGCCAGCTACTTTGCTGGCACACGTCCAAGTGGACCTGGGTTGAGTCATCGAGGCCAGGAAGGGGGTTAGGATATTGGCGGTGGCACTGCTGGTGATACTGCCCGCTTTCTGGCCTCAATCTGCCCTCCTCCCCATTCCTCCCCCCTCCCTGTTCAGCCCACCCCACCTCCTGCCCACCCCCATGCTGACTTACCTGTGCCCGGGCTTGTTGGGAGGTCAACGGCATGTGGACCTTGCTGCTGGCCACTTGTGGCAGCGGCCAAGCCACGCTGTATGGTGTGTCACCTTTGCAAAAGCCATAAAGCACACTGTGCAACTGGACGACGAGTTCCGGTGATGCAGCTGCCCATTAGGATTGGGTCATGAATTGTCATGAATTGTATAAATTGATCTCTAACCTATAAATAACTTTCCTTTTACGTAAACACATATGCACCTTTGCATCAATTTTGTAGGAAAGATCCTATCAATATGCAATGTAGTACTAGAGGGTAACAATTTTCAGCGGGAGTTCGAAGATGCTTTGCTCCTTGGATTCTACAGTATATCCTGCATCTTCTGCCAGAAGAGCAGCGAGAGACTTCTGATTTCTTACTCAAGTATTGCCTTTTCCTATGGACTTTCTGAAGTGCAGCCCTGGAAAATATAATCAAGACTACTATACAAGCCTGGAGGACAGGAAGGCCTGGCGGGATATGGTTCATGGGATCACGAAGGGTCGGACACGACTTAACGACTGAACAACAACTATACAAGCCAGTACTAGAAGTCAGAAGATCCAGCATCGTCTTTGTTTAATTAATTGACTGTAAGTAATTAATTAATATATTTGATTTGTATCATTAACACATCATTTCTATTGTATGCAGATTAGACTTGGAGAACTGGAGCGTGGCAATCCTAGGCTAGGGTTAGGGTTAGGGTTCCTAGGATTCCCTAGCCTCAGGGCATCATGAGAGTGTAGCTTTCAGACAGCATTTGGAGTTATATCACAAGGGCATCGGGTCCTCTATGGGGGGGGCATTTATTTTGCAATAAGCATTCACAGTGCTATGACTGCATGACAAATGATCACGCAAGAACTTCCTGCTGTTCTGGTGCAATAAACTCTTAATGTGAATTAAAATTGTTCTCCATACAAGAGGCACTAAAAATCATCCAATCTGCACAGTTCCATTTATTTAAATAGATGCATATTTAAAACTAACCATTGATGAGCTCAAGAACAGTGCTTTGGAGTGGGGGGGGGAGGGAGAGCCAAAAGCCGCCTTGGGTCCCTTCGGGGAGAAAGGCGGGATATAAATACTGTAAATAAATAAATAAATAAATAAAAAGACAACTTGTCAGATTAGGTAACAACCCAAGAAGGAAAGGTCATCCACATCATTTGCTCTCTTTGTGGTAGCAAGGCTTTGGCTGAAATCCAGCAAGCTTACTTGGGCATAAGTCACATTGATTGGAATGAGACTTCATTCTGAATGAACCTGCACGGATTGGGCTGCATGAGAACCTGGAGGAACTTTGATATGCTGAAAAGAAGATCTGGTTCTTGTTATTTCAGGGTTTTCCATTACTTCATGCCGAGCTTGGCCTCTGGGCCTCTTTGCAAGTGATAGAGATGATATTGTGGCACCCAATCACGGATACATTTTTTCCCCGGAGGTCTATTGATAGTGGCACTGGTAATATATATTTCGTAAGGTGTTTTTTTTTTTTTTTAAACCACTACCTGCAAAGGCGGCCTCATGTAGCACATCCTGAGAATGGAGGAGAGTAATGAACTGTCAGAAAGGGATGATTAGAGGCACTTCAACTCAGCTATGCTCTTGTCAAACAAGCCAGCCAATCCACCTCAGCTTTCCTCATGAATTTCATATAGAGCCCCGCAGGGTAATAACATCCATTCGAACAGTTTGGATCATCTAATCCACGTGGGTTATGCTTTCCAGGTTTCTGGATGCATCAGAATTAAAAGCATATTTTGCACACTCCTACTCGACTCCCTCTTTACTCGGCTTGTTAGAAGATCATATTTTTACTTGCCATGGCTGAAGAAGTTGGCAAAGCAAATGATAAAGAGGTACAAGACAGATGACATTTTAATGCATGCTCTGCTGTATTCTGTTAGAAACTACAAAAAGAAATAAATATATGTTTTTTTTAAAGTTCCTATCCAGGCAAATCTGTTTTTATGCTATACAGGGAGACATACATTATTCATCGCAAGGCAAAGTGATTTAATTATTTCTCATCCTTGATTATGGCGACGGATCTGAGTGAATGCTGACTGCTTAAGTGCATAAGATCATGAGCCCCCTCCTTATGAGCGATGCATCCTGTCTGGTAAATAAAAGAAGCCGTAATTAGCCGACATGCTACAGTGAAGTGGCACAGTCTGGAGTTTCTTAAGTGGGGAGGGATGAACAAGTGCCCATGACAAGAAGCTTTGCCGAGCCCATATCTAGTTTCTAATTCTTCGGGGGGGGGGGGGGTGTGTCTGCCAAAAGGAGCTCTGAAGTTCCTTTTAAATGTTTAATGGTTAAAAGAAAGGATGGGGGGAGATCGCTGCTCTGCTGTGCTACAGGGAAGCCCCTCTCTGCCTCCCATGACAAAAACTACCAAGATAACATCTGAAATGAATGCGATTTTAATGAACATATAACAGTACAAATGTAATTTTTATAGCAAAAATGAATGGAGTCATGAAACAAAAAAAGCCCTAGAGAAACTTGCAGCTCAACCCTATCCAGTAGCCCCCCCTCCCGCCGATGCAGCCACACCACCGGAGTGTGCACTGCATCCTCCAGGAAGGGCAGTCCCAGAGGTCTCCTCCAGGTAAGGCAGAGGCGTTTCTACGGTAGGGGTGGTACCGTAAGTTGCGCCCTGTCTTAGTTCCCGTTTACAAACTGGAATGAGGAGGCCCCACCCCCTTGCCGTCGGAGCCATTCCGCGCAGCGAAGGCGACAGGCAGGGAGTCTCATGCCCATCGCCTTCGCCACGCGGAATGGCTCCGACGGCGAGGGGGTGGGGCCTCCTCGTTCCAGTTTGTAAACGGGGACTAGGATGGGGCGCAACTTACGGTACTGCCCCTACCATAGAAATGCCTCTGAGGTAAGGGAACATTTGTTCCTTTGCCCGAGGGGTAAGCCTCCACTGCCCAAATGTATCTACTTGAACCTGTGACAGCAATTTAGCTGGCACAAGTCCAAGTGGACCTGGGAGGACGAATTTAGGCTAGGAAAGGAGATAGGATATCGGTGCTGCTGCTGCTGCTGCCAATACCGTCCCCTTCCTGGCTTTGATCTGTTCTCCTCCCTGCCCCAATCTCCTCCCCGTTCCTCTCCTTCCCATCCTGTTCCACCCATCCCCAGCCTCCCTTCTGTCATCCCCCCCCCCGCCCCCGTGCTGACTTACTTACTGCTTGTGGCCTGGCTTGCAGTAGCAGTGACTTGGCTGTGCAAAACAGTGTGTTATGTTTTACAACAGCCGTAAAGAAAGGACTTTACAATGCCGTAAAAGACTTTACACTAGTTCTGGCAGCGTAACGCCCACATAGTATTGGACGACAGACAGTTCCTTCTTGCCAAAGGGACAACAGTGTAACTGGAGTTGGTCCTAATGTAGTTCAGGGCCAAAATGTACCCCTTGACCCAACAGCCTGCACAAACAAGTTGCCACCAATGATGAGGTGAACCCACATAATCCCTTGGGTCTGGAATAGATGGGCTTCAAAGCAACTGGCCAGACAGGGATTCTGTCATCTGAGATGTCTGGCAAGTCCCTCCAAGGCCGAACACCATGAAAGGTGTTTAGCTTGCGGGGGGGGGGGGGGTTGCGTGTTTTTAAAACAGAATACTCAGTATCTCTGCACCTTGCTAAATGACAGTTCCCATGATTCTTTGGGGAACCCATAGCAGTTATTCAAGAGGTATAAAACTGATCTAGCTGTGTGATATATAAAAGGTCTCAGGAGCCACTGAAGGCAAGCTATATTTCAAAGTGTTCAGGGAGTGGGTTTTTGTCCATGCCCCAGTCGCACGCATCCTCTTTTCCCCATGACTTTTCGCTCATGTTTTCAAGTCCTTTCCTTATTCTGCTCTGAATGTCCTACACGATGCCTCTGTTCTTGCTTACCACTATTCATGCCCTTTGCGGGAAAAATTCACTGTGGAAACAAAAAATGTTCAGTTCCAATAAATTATGAAAGGAACATTTTTTACAGATCTACTTCCTTGGACTAAATATTTCAAGTGCAGACCTTTTGTTAGAGACACTAGCAAAGTCTCAATTTTATGATGGGTCTGTACAGTCTTAATGATATTTCCAAGACGTGAGTCTATGAACACAGCTTAGAAGACAGCTTAGAAGTATGCTTGATTGTGTTAGGAAGTGTTGTTTTCTCTTTTCAGTTAAGCCAGTTTTGTCAATTTGCTTCAGCAAAGTGGTTGGAGGCCCAGCCTTAGTGGGATTTCCATGTTTATAGGGTGTTTGGCAGCAGATGGTGAAAAGCTTTCCAATTTAGATCGGCTTTACAGTCGGAGATTAGTTCAGGTAAAAAACAGAACTGCGCTAATTGCATCACAATGAGGGTCCATAGTATGCCACGATAGTATTCATCATTATACTTTCTAAGGTCAGTCACTAATGTATCTAGTGATTGCAATTGCCTTTTTAGATGACGTTCTCAATTACTTTAAATACATAATCTAATTAAATTGGCATTTGCTGTTTGTTACTTGCAGCAGGGCTAGCATTTGAGTAAGTTAGCTAAGTCCTGCCGAGATCAGCATGCCTGCCTGCCTGCCTGCCTGCCTGCCTGCCTGCCTGAAAATGGCACAGCAGTGGACATTGGCTGCCCACCAAGTTCAATCTCAAGTTTCCACATTTCCCTCCATGTCCCCCCTCCCACTGCATCACCCTACCAGCCTCTTCCATATTTTTCTCCTGCCTCTCATTGCCCCCTTGGCATTTCTTTTCTGGTCCCCATTTCCCTCTCTTCATTTTAACCCTGCACCCTCTTTGCCCCTCCACATTTCACCCCACCTCAGCGCCGCAGAAAGGAGGACACCAGGAGGAGGATGCAAAAAAGGCAAGCGGCAGCCGTGGCGGGAAAATTAATGAATAATTTTAAAAATTCCTCTCTCTCTCTCTCTCTCTCTCTCTCTCTCTCTCTCTCTCTCTCTCTCTCTCTCTCTCTCTCTCAGCTCAGAGAGAATGTGTAGAGTGGCTGCGGCCACCACAAGCACCTCCCAGATTCTCTCACTTCCAGGAGAGAACCCAGGAGTGATGTCATGACCTACATCATGACGTCACTGCCCCAGGTGCCGCAGAGGTACGTTACGCCTCTGGCTGCAACACAGCTATCCCTCTGGAATATGCAGATACTTTACTGCCTATTTCTACTTAAATGATATCCAGAGATATTGTCATTTCTTCAGATACTGTATATTCCTTATCTTCACGAACCAAGTGTACTTTTTAATTGCTTAGTTCTTCATGAATGCTGTTAAGTTACGAAGCCAGCGCATGAGCATCCTGCCTGAAGATTCAAAATGTACAGCTGAATCTGGTCAGATGGGTCATATACAAAAAACATCTGTGTTCTGATAAGAGGAGGGTGTGTGTTCTTTTTGAATGCTATCCTGTGTGAATTTTAAATCTGGTATTAAATAAATAACTAGATGCGCCTTTGAAAATAAAATCTGTCTTATGTTTCACTATGCAACAAGCTGCATACATAATCAAAGATATATTTGCACATAAAAACATTACACATTCTGAGGCATGCATTTAAAAATATTGTATCTATATGAATATTGTGAAGCTAAGCATTTGCAGTAGAGAGTTCAATCCTACCAGTTGCTCCTGGTAATTCACAAAGTACATTCAAATCATCCATCAGAAGCTAACAGAAAATGTGATTATCTCCAGGTTTGACTCTTTGACGGCAGAAAATAAGGAAGAATTCTGAGGGGGGGGGGGACCACAGATCAATGGTAGAGCACATGCTTCTTTTCATGGAGATGTTTGCAAGCTCAATTGCTTGCATCGTCAACTAAAAGAATCTGAGGTAGCTTCTCCCCAAGTCCTTGGAGAACCAGTCAGAGTAGTCTATTAAGATTGCCAGTCTCCACCATTCCAAAGCCTGATGCTCAAAGACAGGGGTGGCCAACCTGAAAGGTTGGCCACCCCTGCTCCAAGATGAGGCCTAGTAGTGATGGCATGGAGGGGGGGGGGGGCTAGTGATGCTACAAGGTTGCCAACTCTTGAAAGATAAACATCTGGTACTGGGGTGGAGCCCAGCAGTAAAAGGGCAGAGCCAGAGTCATGACAGTCAAGAGAAAAACATCAGGTAAACCCCCTGTTCAATGGGGCAAACAGCAGCTTTGGACAAGTTATATCTGAAAAACTGTAGAGAAAGGATCAACCCCTCCCCTTCTCCCAGCACCAGGGTCTCGATCCAGCTCAAACAAGGCAAGAGATCCAAACTTCAGTGCCTCATCCACTCAGTGCGCCATCTCGTCATCGCATGTCCATCTCTATTACACACTTTCCTACTTGGCCTCATTCCCAAACAACATGCTAATGAGGCTCTGGCAGCCTTCTCTTCACCATAGATCAGAGGTTCTCTAAGTGTGAGGCGCGACTCCCAAGTGCGTCATCAAAAGCAGCCAGGGGCGTCGCGTTAATCTTTTAATTAACACCTATTCTTGCTTGCAAGAGAGAGAGAGAGAGAGAGAGCAAAAACAAAGATCCGGAAAAGATCTTTTCCCTCTTCACATCGGGTCACTCAACGGCAGTTTCCACATCTTGTTTTTAACCACAGCATGAGCAAAGCCCTTATCTTATGTTAAAGAACGATTTACAACTCTATTGATAAGCTGAGTACCGGTACGTTTCTCTCCAAATCCTGAGACATTGCAGGTTTGCAAGTAACTTTCTTTCTGTTGAATGTTTTTAATAAACACAAAACAAATGCAAGACCTGCAATTGAAAATGGTGCAGAGCAGGTTCTGCTTTACTTACAGTCTTTGATTTCTATGTTTAGTTTGGTTGATTAATTATTAGGATTTCTCTCCTTCTTCCTTTCTGACCCACCTCTAAGTTAGTTCCCCACTCTAGTTGCTGGGACAACCCCACCCCACCCCCGGAAACTGCCAGGCAGTATAAGAATCTGTTTTTCATCTTGCAAAGATGCTACACCAAAAGGAGCTAGCTTTCTCTCTCTTTCTCTCTTGTGCAACTGGGGCTTCCCTCCCATGCTTTGATGTTTCTCTTGCCATGAATAGGACTAACACAGACAACATCAGTGCCCTCTACCCAGGCCTGCCAATGGAAGGAGGGCAGCATCCCAACCCCACCCTGCGCACTCCTGGCTTAGCTGCTGCTCAGCATAAGCATGGAAAATCCACTTTAGGGCTCGTTTTGGGAATATACACATACATATACACATACATATAAGAAAGGGTGCCTCTGAGCATGTAAAGAGTGCCTGTTTCTTCCATGCACTGTAATGGGGAGTCACGGCTAACGGCGAGGGAGGTCAAGGGAGCCGCGAGTCAAAAAAGTTTGGGAACCACTGCCATAGATCAACAAATATGCTGAGCTGTTGCTGAGGCCACCCAGGCCTCCTGCCGCTGCCACCTTTCCTCTTTTGGCACGTGCTCCCAAGGGCCTGCCTCCCTCGTCATCCAGGGTGCTGCCTCCTAGGCACAGCACAGATGCCTCCAGAGGAGACATGTGAATGTCTGACCCAGTGACTGACAGTCTGGATGTTTTTCTGGTTGGTTTCAGATGCTGAGTCAGGCCCAACAAATTGGCAACCCTGTCAATAATACTGGGCTAGACTGGCCAATAGTGAGACTTAGGGCCCAATCCTACCCTGCGTTGCTGCTGCTGGAACTAGTGTTCCGGTGATGGAACAAACTTTCCAGCTGTCGCAAATGGTGATCCGGAAGTGCATGTACCCATGCACATCCCAACCACCGCTGGAGGCGACGTGCAGGCCCTGCGTACAGTGGTAAAAAGGCGAAAAAGGCCTGTGGCAGAGGTGAGTCCATGGGGTGGGCAGAATAGGGCATGGATAGGGCATGGGGGAGGGCGGGAGGTGTGTCAGAGGCAGGAGGGGGTGGCACCTGGTGCAGGCGACTTGCACTGGATGCTATCCCCTCCAGTGGCAGCTGATACCCCCCCCCCTTTGTTTCCTCTGACTTGCGCCAGCTAAAGAGCTGGTGCAGGTCCTGGGAGGCACATTGGCAGTCAAGAAGAGGCTTATGGAGGGATAAGGGAAAATAATTTCCCTTTCCCCTCCCAAGTCTTCCAATTGCCCCCACACCACAGCATGCTGTACAGTCCATTTTCACGCAGTTGCATGCTATGGTGGGGAAAACCATAGGATTGGGCTGTTAGTATAACTAGATTTGTACTGCAGATGGCACAAATGGTGTTTTCCAAGAAAGTTTCCAGTTTCACAGAGTCTCCATCACTGTTACTAGTATTTGAAGAAGTGCCAGCTTAAGGTAGCATTCACTGGTGTTTCAAAAGTGTTAAATATTCTTGCCCACAGAGGAAAGCCTCCAGCTGCAATCCTGCACACACTTACTTGGGAGTAAGTCCCATTGAGCTCCATGGGGTTTCTTTCTGAGCAGATATGCATAGGATTGCAGTGGCAGGGAAGAACACAACCTAGCAAGGCAGGGCAAGATTGCCTGAAACCCTTCTCAATAAGCCCAAATGCCCAGTGGATTGTTAAGAAAAGAAAACCCTGTTGTATATTTCTATCAACATGGCAAAAAGCAGAGCCAGCTGTGATCTGCATTATCTTACGTATCATTAATTGTACAAAAAACAAAAACAAAAAACCCTGTGGGAATAAATATAGAACATCAAGATAACATTGTAGCAGAGTCATAATTTTGGCCAGATAACGATACAAAATCCATTAGCATGAGCAGTCATCTTGGCAGATTTTCTCCTTCCCAGACAGTGCTTCTCCTCAGCCCCTTCCGATACAGCTTCTCATGTAAACAGCACCTAGTATCAAATATTTTGTTTGTACTGAAATGCTGAAGGCCTTCATAGCAACTTCAGCAGACAATGTGACACACCTTGTCCTTTCTTTTTAGGCCAGTACATCCACATTTTGGGACAGCAGAATTGTAAACTTCATGCCCTCCTGACACTCAGCTGTCAAGGGAGGTTTGGCTAGAATTACATAGAAGCTGTCAAACAATTCAAGAAAACAAAAAATAGGTCCGTCATCATCAAAGGAACGGACTGACAGAACTTGGTAGAATGACATACCGGTAAGTAGCAGCAAAACAAAAAGAGTGGTCTGATCCAATGATGAGAAGATGAGTACACAGGGCTAGGTGATTAAGGGCAAAACCCCCTCAAAACCCAACATCTGTATTTTGCCACAATTTCCGTGCATTGATTGTCACCAGGTAATAGCCACAAATGCATCGCTGTGGCTCCCGGTTTCTTCTCAGTGCCAGAGCATCCACGTGAATTTAGATCAGGGGTGGCCAACCTTCCACCAATTAGGGCCTCTACATTCTTAAGAGTTGTGTAGAAGACAGAATCTTGGCAGCTACACCTGCTGAAATGTCCTCACCTATATAACCATGAAAGGGCCAGGAGCATTCGTGTTGAAAGGTTGGCCACCCCTGATTTAGAGCTTCATTCAAGAACACCAGTGCTGCCCTATATTCTTGAACCTGGAAGACCGACTAGTGATGGGGTGGGCTGGATCCAGCTCCTGCCACAGATTTAGGAAAGAGTTTGCTCTTTTCAGTCCCGCTGAGTGAAAGCTGTGGATTCCAAAATGAGACTGACAAGTCCCAAAAGGCCTCTTGGCCTCAGTCTGCTCCCAGTGATAGCTTTGGGAATGTGAGATGGCAGAGATGCCTCCTTGCGGCCTACGTCCATAGTGTCCACCGCTATACCACTGCTCACCTCAGCTGCCCCACAGTGGCAGGCAGGCAGCAGTTTTGCCACTGTGTAGATGAAGGCCAGCGGGTGGCGCAGTGGGTTAAACCGCTGAACCATGAACTGTCGATCGAAAGGTCGGCAGTTCGAATCCGCGACGGGGTGAGCTCTCGTTGCTTGGCCAGCTCCTGCCAACCTAGCAGTTCCAAAGCATGTTAATGCGAGTAGATAAATAGGTACCGCTTGCGGGAAGGTAAACAGCGCTCCGTGTTCCAGCTGTATGCTACGCGCTGCGGCAAGGAGAGTCATGATGGCCACATGACCACGGAGGCGTCTTCGGACAACGCTGGCTCTTCGGCTTTGAAATGGGGATGAGCACCACACCCTAGAGTCGGACACGACTGGACTTAATTGTCAGGGGTCACCTTTACCTTTACACAATCCTAGGCATGTCTACTCAGAAGCAATCCCCAATGGGATTGTGCTCTAAGGTTTAACAAGCTACACCTGCCCACATTCCTTCTCCTAAAGGGCTACACTCTGTCCCGGGAAGAAATCTGGTAAGCCTAGTTATGGACAGGGTGGGCAGGAGGAGTTGTAGCTGCCTTTTCTCCCTCTGTAACAGTAGCATTAAAGATAATTGTGTTTTTCTGACTGAATAATCTGGCCACTCTAAGTGCATCTGGGGAATCCAGGGATCACGAAAGCCCTGAGAGAACCCTCTCCACCACTCCCCGTGGCTCCAGCAAATATCATGGGCAGGCCGAACCTGTTCTGGGAACTCTATCCCAATCAGGGTTCCCTGATACATGTATACCAGTAATTAAAAGGACTTGTATGCTCATGTAAGTTATCCACACAACTGCAAAAATACTGGTGTACACACAACAGTTGAGCTTGACATGTTGTCGCCGCCACCTTCTCTCTCTTCAGCTAATTTGTTCCACCTCTCTTGCTTTCTGAAAACACCATCTGTTTTTTCATCCTTCGTGTGCTATTTTCCCTCTTCCTCATATTCATTCCCTTCCCCCTTAACTTCTTGGCCTCTCATTTGCTTTTATACATCTATTCTACAAGACAAAGAGAATTAAAGCAATATATCTAGTATCCAAGAACACCAATTTATATAATTTGTGCTAGGAAGAGCTCAATAAACCTAAGAAAAGAGAGAATTACAATACCAGGGAGCAGAATGGCAATTGTGTGGGATCATATATACTTTCGCTTTTCCTCCCCAAGGAACCAAAGTCCTGAAAGGAGATCTTCCACTGGCAGTTAAAAGTCCATTTTAGTTGCATTACCAGAAATCTGGCACCGAAACAAGCAGCATGAAATATGTACTGAATGTTTCTCTCCCACATTAAGTCATAAGAATCAATGTGATGATTCTATATGCATGCTGAGAACTACAATTGGAAAGAGACCATTCGCTACGAATAATCTCTTTGAATGTTCCCCTCTCCTTATGAATAACAAGAATTCTTATTCTTGTACATTTTTTTGCCCTAAAATTTCTGGTGTAATATGCAGGTCTTTAACCCAATGGTGATAGGAAAGCCATTTTTTCTAAGCGGATATCTTTCTGCAAGGACCACTTTTTCAGTGACTCCTTTTCCCAGATGCGTCTGATCTCCACAAGCCTCATGTCGTCAGCATGTACCAGACCTGAAGATGTGAAGGATCTTCATCTGTGTGAGCCACTGATGTTGCCACTGGTCATCCCATTCCACATTTCTACCTACTTTTCCAAGGATTCTTTTCCCTCGGTGCTTCTTCCCCTTTAATGCTAATGCAACAAGTTAGGTTTGTGGAAAGTTCCTTTCTCTAAATCTGTGGTTTTCAAACCATGTTCAGAACCAGCCTACCCATGAGGCCAAATGAAGCAACTGCTTCAAGCACTCCCCTGAAACCTCTACCAGCCCATTATCTGCCTGGCAATGTTATCTTGCGCTGCCCAAATCCTGTGCTTGCTGACTTTCTTTCAAGGAAAGCAAACAAGAAGAGGAATGGGGTGGGGGCAGCAGTGGCGGACAACCTTTGCCTCCAGCACTGCTGCCAAAGATCGTGGTGGCAGGGTGAAGGAGATACGGCCTTGGGGCCAGGATATTTGAGAGACCGCCTACTTCTATATAGTCCAGCTCATCTCCTTAGATCATCAGAGAAGGCCCTTTTGCGGGTGCCATCGCCCAGGGAGGTGCGAGGGGCGGCGGCCAGAAGCAGGGCCTTTTCAGTAGTGGCACCTACCCTATGGAATTCCCTCCCCTTTGACTTACGAACTGCTCCCTCCTTGGACACTTTCCGGCGAGGCCTAAAAACCTTCTTGTTCAAAGAAGCCTTCTGAGCCTCTGCCTTTTTTTTTAACATCTTGCTGGTACAGGTGGGGGTGCTGCTGTTTTTATGCTCCTGTTTTAATTGTAGCCATGATCTTTTTATTCAATTTTTAGATATTGTTTTTATTAATTTTTATTAATTGTTGTTATTGTTTTAAACTGTGATTGTTTTTATATTGTATTTTTTGTATGTATTTCTCTTTTTTGCTGTAAGCCGCCTTGGGTCCCTTCGGGGAGAAAGGCGGGATAGAAATATTGTAAATAAATAAATAAATAAATAAATAAATAAAGGAGAAGGTAGAGGGCACAGTGTGATCCTCTTCCCAGGGAATAGAAAAGAGGATTGCTGCACACAGCCTCCCCATCACTGCCTCTTCTTCCACTGCCTTCTCGTTCTCTTCTGCTTCTCGCACCCAGCCTGTTCTGAAGAAATGGAGGGCAGATGAGGAGACAGTAGAGGAGGAGCTGGCAATGGCAGTGGTGAAGGGGTGCACAGCGCACACATGCAAATGCACACACATTGGCTGCTTCAGGTGCTGGTTCTTCTTCTTAAGCTGGGCCTCACCATGTTTCTAGGAACTATTGGTACCTTTCTTATTCCTCCTCTTACCACTGGCATCACTGCAGGGGGGCGGAGCTCTAAGTTCCGCCACGATCCAACCCTCCGTTACACGGGTGAATGAAGCAGCCCCGCCCCCTAGCCTTCGGAACCATTCAAGTCGGTTAAAACAACGCACAGGAGACTCCCTGCGCGTTGCTTTCGCTGCCTTGAAAGGCTCTGAAGCCGAGGGGGCGGGGCCGCTTCGTTCACCCGTGTAACGGAGGGTCGGATCGTGGCGGAACTTAGAGCTCCACCCCCCCCTGCAGTGACGCCAGTGCCTCTTACGGTAGGCAAAATGTGAAATTGATTTACAGCCCAATACTGTCAAACCCCCCCAACTATGCAGTCGTGTCACCAGAGTGCACGTGGTATCTTGAGGGGGGCAATCCCAGAGGTCTCCTCCAGGTAAGGGAACTTTTGTTCCCTTGCCTGGGGGTAAGCCCCCACTACCTGAATAGGTCTACTCGGACTTGCACCAGTGATTTAGCTGGCGCAAATCCGAGTGGACCCAGGAAGATGGATCAAGACTAAGAAGGGGGGTAGGATATTAGTGGTGCCCTTGACGCTGATGCTGCCCCCTTCCTGGCCTTGATCCACCCTACTCCCTGCCCCAGCTCCGTATCGTTCTGCCCTCTCACCCCTTTCCGCCCACCTCTGCCTTACTAGCACCAGGGCTTGTGGAAAGGGCTCTGGCATGTGTCCACGGCCACTTGCATTGGCGGCCTGGCTGCGCTCTATGACATGTCACCATTTGTGACAGCCATAAAGCATACTGCACCACTGGAACAAAAGTTCTGGCGATTCAGCATGCCCGTAAGATTGGGCTGTAAATTGTGCTGTGGTTAAGATTCATTGCTTTTCTGGGCACCAACTGATAGGGAGGCTTCCATCTAGGTCAGATCAGTAATAAGAAACAAACTTCCCTGAAAGATGACTTGACTAATGTCCACCAATAACAATTCCAGCCTGCACTGGTAAGTTTTAGGAGAGTATTTGTTGTGTTCTGGAGTGTATTCTCAGCTATATGTATGATAATGGCAACATCTGGCCAACACCCTATGTCAGGGGTTCTCAACCTGTGGTATGGGTACACCTAGGGGTACGCGGACCTCTTGCTGGGGGTACGCCAAGCCCTGCCCCTTATCTGCCCCATCAGCAGCTAATTAAGTGTTAATTAACATGGATTTTAAATTGTAATTATTTTTTGAGCCCTTCTGTCTCTCTGATTTTGGTTTTGGGCTTATTTTTGTACTTTGGAAAATGTACTTTGGTGGGGTGGGGGAGGGAAGGGCTGATTTTGGGAAGTGTGACTTGGGGAGAAAAAAGAGATCCTTGCATCTCTCTCTCTCTCTCTCTCACTCACACACACACACACACACACACACACACACACACACACACACACACACACACGACATTTTTTCACATTTAAAATTGTTTTAGTACTTTTTATTTAATGATTAATTAAATTAATTGATTGATTAATCCAATTAGCATTAATTAGCAGGGGGTACTTCAGAAAATTGGACCGTGATAGGGGGTACCCGGGCCTCCAAAGGTTGAGAACCCCTGCCCTATGTAAATAGCAAGCACACCCAAAAATGCTTATCAGAATCCTTTGCAACACTGCAAGATTCTTCAGTAGTCAGATCTAATAAAAATAATGAATTCTGGTCTATAGTCATCAAAATGGATTGGGTCAAATGTACTATGTTTAACAAATGTATAAGCATGAATTAAACAATCTCAAATTACATGGGAGGAAATAACTTCAGAGAGGTGATAATGAAAACACACCAAAGATAATTATGAGTTATTGTAAAGCTGTGAGACAAAGTCCAGTATTACAATAGAATTATCCCTGCCAATGCTACAGTTAATTGCAAGATTGAAATCATCTAATATAATTTGAACTTGAGCCTTGTATGGTCATGTCTAGGTCACCAAAGCACTCCAAGCTGTTTGTTTTAATCACTTGTTTGGATAATTGAGTTCTTGTTACATCCAAGGATGTGTCTAATACATATTTTGAACTTCACACTTGGAGAGAATTGAGTTTACCCACCCACAAGCTTCATGTTATTATTATTAAACAAAGTGCAAACATGGTTGGTTCTTCAGCTCTATAAGAATAGCTTTGCTGAATCCCAAGGCCCATATAATCTACTCCTTCATTTTCAAAAGCATGGCTAGTTGGATACTGAGCTAGATCCCAAGATCTTTAAGGGTGATAATTATCATCTTAATTTTTCCCTAGCATCTGGTAATTGCAAGTTTTATGTCCCAGAAATTATGAAGATTCCATTAGGAACTTACATAGTTAATACCCCTTGACAGACCTATACTCTGCCGATTTGTATACAGCAGCGGTTCTCAAACACTCCCCGCTGCGACCCACTTGCTTCCCAGTGGAGGGCCCCACGACCCACCTCATCCCCCTGGAGTGGGCCTCTGGTGGGCCTCTGCAGGCCTCAGAAAGCAACCAGAAGTGACTTCTGTGAACTCAGAAGTAAACCGTAAGTCAATTTTGTTGCCTCTGGGGGACTTCTGAGACCTGCAAAGGCCTCCAGAGGACGTCCCAGACCCGGTATGATGCCAGAGCGGCAGGACAAGGTGAGTCACAGCTTCCGGTTGCTTCTGTTTGGCTCCAACGAAGACAAAGGCAGGCAGGTGGGCTCAACTTATGACCCACCTCAGCATCAGGCTGCAATCCACCAAGTGGGCTGTGACCCACAGTTTGAGAAATGCTGGTAAATGTTGGCCCTTCCATGAGGCCAACCGAAGCAGACACTTCAGGAGACAAACTGATGGGGGGGGGGGAACCCATCTCCATCCATTCACCCATCACCTTGGGATTTGAGAAGAAATATAGAAATGGAGTACAAGAGGGAGTGTGAAGGAGAAGAGCGTGGTGAGGATGGGGAGGAGGAGAGATGGAGGCTATGCTCCACTGGGCAAGGGGAAGTGGCATTTGGTGCACCACCTCAAGTCTTCTTGGGAGTCTCAAGTTGGGACAGCCCTGTTTGCATAATATTTCATTTTTAATGCCACCAGTAGGCCAGAAAGTAGATATTTCGGTAATAAATTCCAGAATTTGACAATGAAATGTGTGAAGGTCTTGTTTTCATCTGTTGTGAACTTTCTGCCAGTCACTTTCTGTTTACAATCCTATAGCACACTAATCTGCTCCCTAACTCCATCTGGACCCTTCCTCAGATTTTTTTTTTTAATAAGGACTTTTAAGTACCTTTATTTATAAGGATTTTAAGTACCATCCAAGATAATTTTATGTTGCTCTCTTATATGCATTTAGTTGGAAGGTAGTTGGATGTGGGACTTCTTTAAGAAAAGGACTTCATTGCCAGCCCTCTTTGTGCAGTGGTTGGTTGGTTGGTTGGTTGGTTTTTGTTTTTTGAAACCAGCAACTTATAGAAAGCTGCTAAAAGGTGGTGCTAGAGAGCAGAGAGGCCCTTGGTGGTTGTTTATTGCTGCTGGGGATTTCACAATATATTTCTACCTTATTGGTTCCTCCATGTCGCCAGTGAAGTTCAAATAGATGCCAAATCACACTTGCACCTCCTTGATCTTCTAGCTGTCTGCTTACTGCTGTATCATCATTGCCTACAGAAGTCTTATTAGCAGTGATGTAGACTTGAGTCTATTGACTCGGACTCGAGTCGGACTCAAGTCGCGTTAATGACTCGACTCGGACTTGACTTGGCGATAGTAAAAGACTCAAAAGACTCGACTCGAGACTTGGAGCCTGTTGTTGACTAGAGTCTATTGACTCGGAGCCCTCTCTGCTGTGGCGTCACAACTGTGGTACTCCCTGCCAGGGGATCTGAGAACCACCCCCTCTCTCATGACTTTTTGGCGAGGGCTAAAAACGTTTTTGTTTCGTCTAGCGTTTGGGTGATGGGTTGTGGTCTGCCTCCTGTGTCTCAAGATGCTCTGCCATGCTACTTCTCTGCTCCACACTGTCCCCCCCCCCGGTGGATTTTATTGTTTTTAAATTTGTTTATGTACGGTTATGTATTGTTTAAACTAATTTTATGTATTTTTTTAAATTATGTATTTTAATTTCTGTTGTAAGCCGCCTTGGGCATTTCCCTTCGGCATAGGAAAAGGCAGGGTATATAAATGACTCGACTTGGACTTGACTCGGTGATAGTAAAAGACTCAAAAGACTCGACTTGAGACTTGGAGCCTTTGACAACAAGTCACATTTTATTCAGGTTTAAACCTGTTTTCTCCATTAAATAAATAGGGATTCGCAACTTGCAACCAAAGACTCGGAACTTGGGGGCAAAGACTTGAGGCTTGGACCCAGAGACTTGATCCACATCCCTGCTTATTAGTGCCTTTAGTGTTGAGCTTCTGGCCTCCGCACGTCCCATTAGATTTACCCACCAGGTTTACTGAACAGTACTTGGACTCTGTGTTGCAACAACGTTAGCCCTGAACTATTGGCTGCCGGACTTTCCCATAGCTGTGTGTCCCCCTTCCTTCCTCATTATAACTGCACCATTTCTTTATTTCCGCCGTTAAACTAAGTTTATGCTTTCTTGTTCCCATTGGTTCCTCTCGTTTGTTTCCTTGTGCCCTTTACATTGTGAGCCTTCAGGATAGGGATCAATGGAAGCCTCTCATTTCCATGGCAGAAAGTAAATACTGCTTGTCAGATTGATGGGCACGTCTTTAGTCATAAATATTGATCAAAAGTTAAACTCTGATAAATAAAATATTAGAAAATTCAGTCAGTTGCCTGCAGATGCTGCTGAATTCTGCCACAAGTTGTCAGTAATCTGGCCCAAGGACAGGCAAGTAAGTACATTCGGGGAGGTAGGCAGCAGACAAGTAGCATGAAGAGGTGTAGGAAGGCCAGTGAGTGGTGGAAGACCGGTGATTGGTGTCACTCTCAGAGAAATTGGTGGCAACTTTCAGAGATGTTGCTCAGAGTGAGGAAGAGCCGCAGAAGGCATCGGAGGCATCTGGTGGGGCCACTGTGAGATACAGGAAGCTGGACTAGATGGACCTTTGGCCTGATCCAGCAGGGCTCTTCTTATATTCTTATATAACTATGAGATTTATGTCAAGGCCAAACTAGACTCCCAAAGATCTGAACACTCAATATCTTTTTTTTTCCCCAAAAGAAAGTGACAGTGGGAGTAATTTAGTTTGGGGCTGTGGTGCAGCAGAAGGGAAGTCAAATCCTCCCACCCCACCCACCCAGTCACAGACTTGATCCAAATTCCCTGCCCAAAGCTACTATTAGCCATGGAGGGAGAAACTGATGAACTGATAATAGAAGCTTCAGGAGATGCTTCAAGTTGGGGAACTGGTGAGGAGCAAATGACTTAAAAACCCCTCCACCAACGTGGCCTCAGTTCAGATTTATTACCCTCCCCCCCCTCCCAGGCTGTTTTTGAAAAAAAAAAGACATCAAAGATGAAACCAGGATCTTGATACTCAAAAGAAATTGCAGGTGGGAGTTTACTAGTAATTCATGCCACATTGCTGTCGATAAAAGGACCCAGGTCTGCAGACAATAGGAGTAGGACTGAATGCGCCTTCTCCGTTCTTGCATAGTCTCTGTTCGTTTGCATCTCTGTTTTCTCTTATCATTCTGTACATTCAGGGACCAAATCTATGTTTGCAAATGCCTGGAGGCTGGAGGCATAGCTATCTTGACAGTGATCTGATGTGGTCACTGATTGATGAATGATGAGCTCACTCCATAAAAGTTTCCTGCATCTGAGTTAGAAATAGGTACATCTTAGTATCATATTGCCTGAGCATGACAACTTAATGATTCAGAAATAGTTAAAAAGTCCTTTTAAAGTGAGAAGGAGGGCACAGGTTCACTTCAAGATATGAGGACGTTAGTAGTGCTCACCTCATGGCCGGTTCCAGGGTTGGGCCAAGTTGGACACACGAGCTGGAGATACTGGGCTATCAAAGGTCCTATGGCCCACCCCTGAGAGGCACCAGACCTCTTATGGAGAAGGCAGCAGCAGCAGCAATGGCCCTACTGTACAGCACAATCCTATGCACATCTACTCAGAAGTAAGTTCCATTATTTATTTATTTTTATTTTCTGTATTTATATACCGATTTATCTTCAGATTTTTCATCAGATTTCTTCAAGGCGGTTTACATAGGCAGGCTATCTTTAGACCTGATAAGGGTCTTTACAGTATTGTTCTATTCCTATATAGAACTTTCCATGCTCGAGATGTTTTCCCTTCCGAGTGCAGCCCTCCTTCTGGCTTGTGCTTTGCACTCCCAAGCTTCACAGTTCACCGCAGTTCACCCTCGGACGATTGTCTTACATGTTCTCTCTCTAGCTGACTCCTCCGCATTCCACCCTCTCACGATGCCTTCTCAGTGTCTTTGCGAGGTTCGTCAGCAGCTTCCATCTCCCATCCAAGCAGGAACCGAGGTTGACCCTGCTTAGCTTCTTCAGGCAGGGCACCGGCTCAAACCTCCAGGCCACACCTCCCATGTTCAATGGGGCTTACTCCCAGGAAAGTGTGCATAGGATCGCAGCCGTAATGTGTGAGCCTCTCAGCTGAGAGACCCAGGCTACTGTTGCCTTCTCCCTCCACTCCACTTGGACAATAGACTTTCTCCCAAGGACTCCTGGAAGAAGCCTCATTGACTTGTCAAGAGGGGGGGGGAAGAAGGGGTAGCCTGTGCGGCCGCGTCCTGTGGATGCGACTCCAGCAGCAAGTGTAGCAGCAGCAGCAGCTCAGAGGATCCACCATCAGTGCCCCCTTCTCCCATTCATGAGGGAGATGAGGAGCAGGAGGAGCCATTGCTGAAGCCCAAACCATCACCAGTTCTACCTGCCTGCCCACCCACCTGCCAGCCAGCTAAGGCAATCCCCCACTTGCAGGGGCCTCTGATGTTCACATGCCTGAGGGTCCCTGCTGCTGTGGAGCAAGCCATTTCAGTTGGTTTTTGATTGATTGATTGATTGATTGATTGATTGATTAATGTAAATGATTAATCAATTAAAAGCTGCAGCCCTTAAAATACGCTACTAATTTCTGCCCCTCAAGCAGCTTTCTAAGGACCAAAAACAGGAGCACCAGCTTTATACATGCTACATTTACTCTAGACTGAGATTTACTTGTGTGATTTGGGTGCCGTCATCTTGGATTTCGCGAGATTTCGCGAGATCCAAGATGGCGGCGCACAGGAGAACAGGTAGGAGGAGCTACCGGGGACATTGGCAGGGCTGTAGCCTTTTTTTCCAGGTCATGGCACGAGCAGGATGACCCGGTCGTGCCGCAACCCAGAAAAAACCACTTTAGACGCTGCCCTTTATCAGCTGCTGATCGCAGCAGCTGATAACGGGCAGCATCTCGCGTACCCCCGGCCTGTGGTGCCTTGTGTCGCTCCCTGCGTCAGAACATCACCCCCATGCCTGCGCATCAAAACCCCCCCCCCATACCTCTGCGTGGCACCCTTTGCCTTCGGAATGGCTCCATTTGGAAATGGCTCCATTTTGTAGCGCTCGCTGGTTCTACCGGCAAGCGCTGCGCACTCCCAAGTGGAGACCTTGGAAAACTGCCAGAACACCTTGGGGGCAGTTTGCACCATGGCACCCTGCCAGCTACTTCCCCCACAGCTGCCATTTTAACTGGAAAAACAGATGCGCAGGAGATGCCAACGAGTTGAATGTCACATCTGGTTTGCCCCCCCACCAACAGCATTAGGCGTAGGATTTGGTTTTCCTAGCTTCAGTAGCATCACTAGGGGGTGCATGGGGTGAAGACTGCACCAGGTGACACCCTCGGGTCAGTGTATCACCCCCATGATGGATCCCAGTACATAGTCCTGCCTGATGGGTATCTTTTGTAGAATCCAGCTCAGCTCAACCTTGTTTCTCCTCTGGAATCCATCATGGGGGTGATACACTGAACTCTTGCACAAACCCTAGCAACACCTCTGCCTAGCTTCCTCCAGTTCCATTTAAACCCAGTAGTGAGTATAGCTACAAACCTGAAGCAGCTTGCTATAGAAAAGCTGTATAATTGATTTCAGTGAGTTGCCCTGAGGTTGGTAGTTTCAGACTATAGACAATGTGATTGCATCAATGAAGCTTGGAAGAGTTTAGGTAATTAATAACAGAGGCCTGCCACTGCAGTAGCTCAATGCACGAAACGTTGTCTGACTTCTGTAACTAACTAGAAGAGCTACATATCTGGAGGGCTTGAACAAAATGAGGCAGATTCAATAGCAATCGTGTATACAATATGCACACACACTGACTATAATTCAGTTATACACACTGTTCAGAGAATTAGGTTGTAATGTACTTTTATACAGGGATCGAGGGCAATTTATACACCCGTAATTCATTTTGACAAAAGAGAATAAACTTCCCTTGAGTTATTTTTGCTGGAAATGCAAGCTGACATTTTATTCATGATTTTAAACCAATTCCTTATAGACATTTCCAAGAACTATTTTTTTCACATAGATCTTCCACAGCTTTCATTTTTGAGAGTTTCACTTAACATGCCTTTCATATTATTATTATTATTATTATTATTATTATTATTATTATTATTATTATTATTATTATTATTATTATTATTAATTTGTGTATTTGTTTGTTTGTTTGTTTGTTTGTTTTTGTAACATGGGAAGGGAAAGCTTACTCGGAATCTTTTTTGTCAGTCTGTTTATCTTTTCTCCCAAATGCTCAAATCCATTTCCCTTGGAATAGATTTGTCTTTGTATGACAGTCATATAAATAGGTTGTATTATAGTACTCTATTCACTGGTGCAGCTTTAGCCTGGAGATTTAAAAGGATGGGTTAAAAAAAAAAACCCTTGAATGACAGCTATGCATTATCCAACTTCTTAGCCAAAGAAGAATGGTATCTATCCCCAGGTACAAAATCGGGCTGTCCTTTTTGCTGGTTTTGCATTCAGTCAAAACAGACACCAAACATTAGAATGAAGAACACAGACCTCGCATTTGAAAATCATTGCGATGTTTTATCATCAGACAGCTAAATATTAATTGAGGACTCCAGTGATTCCATCATGGCATGCAGTATAATCTTGCTACTGGACATAGGTTGTCAGCAGATAAGGAAATGAGGCACTCTGCAAACGTCAGTGAGTGATGTGAGAGACCTGACGCTATAGCATTGGTGAAGCTAAGCAGGTGCTAACCCGATCATTTTCTGACAGGGGAACCATTAGGACCCACATGTAAGGTGCTGTAAGCATTCTAAAAGAAGAGTGGGGCGTGTGCATAATAAACGCCATCACAGTGGTCCATGAAGAGGAAGGCATTCCACCTGGCTGCTGCAGGGAGACAGGTGAAAGATTGTAATTCACTCCATTAACTTGGCTGGGACCAACTGCTATTTGGCTCCTTCCCTCCTAGAACTGCCTCTTCATTCCATTCCACTTGGTCATTAAATGGGAATGTAGCTTTATGAAGAATTAGTGCTTGAATTGCTTTGTTTTCCTCATCTGTCCTCAGTCTTTTGTATCATAACTATTATGAGTTACAATCACTGCAGGCAGGGGCTGCGTTGGTGGGGGGTTTGTTTGTTTGTGTATAGTGTCTAGAAAACTTTAAGCACTTATACATAATTGTGCACAAAGCAGGTGGTTATTGACTTGCTTTTGACTGGATACTGATTCGAACAAAATTGTTTAGTGATGTGGTTTATGGATACATATCTGGGTGATATCTATTGTAAGCTTCTTGGAGCTTCAGTTGGGAGGGGTGGAGTGGGCTATAAGTCAATCCATAAGGAATGAATAATAGCATGCTGATCCTTTAAATACAAATAGCATATCTTGCTTTGTGGGTCAAATGGAGCAAGTCCCTGCACAACCCACTATACAGTGTTTGTATTAGATAGCATATCTGTGATAATCCCATAGGAATAGCATATAACTCAAGCCATTAAATTTGCACCAACACAGATGGTTTATTCTTTCAATTTATCAATTCAAAAAAGGAAAAAGTTCAAGAAGGGCCTAGCTCAGTGTTAGGGCACAAGCTTTGCATGAAAGTTCCAGGTTTCATGCCTGTCTTCTTCGGGTGGGCTGGGAAAAACTCTGGCAGGGCCAGCTCAGGGCTTCCCAGCACCTCAGGTGATATTCCAATTGCTGCCCCTCCTTACCTGGTGATGTGCCAGCCTCTGTTCCTTCCACTCTCTGAAAGAAGGGCACAGAGTAGAAGTGGAAGAGTGGATGGGGCCACTAGAGTGAGACACTCTAGCCCACCACTCTCCTCTCCTCCACACTGAGCCCAACCCCTTCCACTCCATGCCATTTTTCCATTTCCAATCTAGGGAGTGGGAGGAGGAGAAGGAGCGCCAGAAGTGAGTGAGTAGGGTGGGGGTAGGTGCCCCCTGTCAGTGAGCTGCCTGAAGCAGTCACTTCAGTCAACCTTGTAGAGGGGCTGGACCTGATCCCTGGACAGCCACTGCCAGTTGGTACAGATAGCACTAAGCTGAGAAAAACCAATGATCTGACTCAGTATAAGGCAACTTATATATATATATATATATATATATATATATATATATATATATATATATATATATATATATATATATATATATATACACACACACACACACACACACACACACACACACACACACACACACACACACAGTATTTATATACCGCCTTTCTTGGTCATTGGATTTCTCCTCTGACTTTAATCCAAGGCGTTGTACATGGGCAGGCTGTCCTAACCCCCCTTGGGATTTTTTTACAATATATAAATGTCCAATCTTTCATGAGCGGCTACATTCCAGGTGGTATCCTTTTGCAGCCTGGCTTTTTTCTGCTGGCTGGCACCTCCCACAATCGACCAATGCAGCTGGGAGCTCTTATCTCTCCTCCCAGAGGCTCTTACATCTTTTTTGTCAGTGGCGTGTCTCGAACTTGTCAGGTTCACCGGTCTTCGGGCTTACAAGACGGCAGCTCTCCCGACTGAGCCAGACTCTTCTGCCCTATGTTCCTATGGCTTCCTATGAACAACTTCCTATGTTCATATGGCTAAAAAGCTTTTAGGATGATCCACAGATGAACCCAGTTCTGCCCCCAGGATCCTTTGTCTAAGTCATTCCGCGTGATGTGACAACATTTCAGGAGAATATTCTTGCTAAGACAAAATGTATGTTCTCAAACTTCCATGTTGGTTCACAGTGACTGTCCACAAGAGATGCATCTGTTCCCTACAAACAGAGCAACCCTATACATGTTTACTCAGAAGTCTTCAATGGGGCTCACTCTCAAGTAAGTGTATACAAGAATACAGCCAGAGACCTTTTCAGAGACTCCACAGAAAGTAAGCTGGAGCAACTTGCATGTGTTTTCGTTTACACAGTGGCATAGCCGGGGGAGTGGTGCTGTAAGTAGCACAAGACGTCGCAACACGCGTGTAAGCGGTCCCTCCCACTCACTGTCAGAGCCATTCTGGGGCGTGACAGCAATGCGCCAGTGCTCTCCACACAGCACTGCTCCCTAAATGGCTCTGATGGTGAATAGGAGGGGCCACTTACAGACATGTTGCAGCGTCTTACGCTACTTACAGCATCGCCCCTCCCCCGGCTACACCACTGCATTTACAAGCTACCTTTTGTATGCTTAAGTGAAACTGAAATTAATGTTGAAAAAATAAAACTCACCCTCTAATTTGCATAGCAAATCATGCAGCACTTAATTTTACAAAAATCGGTTCAACAATTTTACAGACAAAAACCATGATTCTTTATGGGGCTTAGCAGACAGAACAGAAAGGTTTTTATTACAAATTGCCTTGTGGAGTGTGTGGTGTAGTAGCAGAACACATAGTGACCATCGTTGTGGCAAATTAATTGGGAAAAACAATTGTCTGGAAGCACTCTTAAGTTCTTTGAGCAGACTTTTCCAGAGATTAAGAAGTCGTCTGAGAATGGTCCCTAATAAGACTGGGCATAAGTGCAAAGTTGCAGGTCCCTTGGAGACACTGGAAGGGCATCTCCATCCAGACAAGATAGGAAAGATACCAAGCTATCCCTTGTAAGATGATTATCCAGATATGGTGAGCTCAAATTCAGATAATCTAAGGACACTTCGCTGCTCCATATGTTCTGATAATTGAGATAACCCTTCAAATACTACTTGTTTTCTGGTTCCCATATTTTACCCTGATCAAAAACGCAGAGGAGACCTCAGGGATCTATGTCTGCAACTTGATTGTTGTGATTATCTCAGTCTGCAATAAATTAGGAGGAATTTGTTTTGCTTGTCATATATGTTTACATGAATCTGTGTAAGGAGCTGCTGTGGTCAGGCAGAAGGAGGAATCTTCACAGTTTGGTTAGTATCAGGTCTTATCAAATAGCAATGGGCAAATCACCTGGCTCAATCCTTAGTTTCAGTCCTTCAGGGCTACGATTTCCTTTTTCATTTCAACATCATGACAAAAATAAAAGGGCTATTCAAGTGCTGAAATGCTTGTACAGCCTGATCTTATGATCAGGCCACCACAAGAATTCTTGCTTATACTGGTGCAAGCTAGTCTCCATTCTGTGCTAAGCAGAGGAGATAGTGTATTAAAATACCATAAAACTCTAACACAGAATCATCTGCCAAATGGCATTCCCTAGCAACCACACTTCTATTCAGCATTTTACCAACCATAGTAACTGGGCCAGTCAAAGAACCAATCACAATGCTGCAGTGTCCTCCAGTATTGCTGGTGACATCTCCTGACTGGATACACTTCACAAGAGTTGCACCACAATAAAGTCTATGGACCATCATACCCAGAGCTGGCCCACCCATGAGGCTGGGTGAAGTGGCTGCTTTGAGTGACAAACTTTGAGTGACAAGCCGCCCATGTCATCCTTCAAGAGGATCCATCCAAAAGTTGCAAACACACTGCCACTGCATCAGCAGATCTCCCAACCAGGTTTAGCGCCTGTCTTTCCCAGATTTAATTTCAGCTTGTTTGCCCACGCCCAGCCTCTCTTAACCTTCCCCATATCCTGTTGTTTAATTATAAATACAGTATACAGCTGTTATTCTGTAAGGAGTGTGCTGGTCTGATGTCAGCCACCTCTGTTGTGACGCAGCTGATTCTTGATAAGTGTTCTTGGCCACTTAACGTGCACCCGAATGATCTGGCTTATGACCATCAGCACCTGTGGTCGGAAGGGGATAACACTGTGTGGTACAGGCGGCTGCTACACCTCACATGGCAACAGCAGGGTTGCCACTGCCCAAAACGCCCCTGTTTCTCCAGCTTTTTGTTTTTTCCTCAGACCATTTGGGGTCTTTGCTGGGCTCCACCCCTTGGTTTCTGAATTTTTCTGAGGCCCAGATTTTTCAAACGTTGGCAGGCTTGTGATATCATCACCCTATCTCAGGTTTTTGGGTGCATCCGACCAGTAGCGGAGGAATGCCTGGGGCGGGGGGGCTCACCCCCACACTGGCAGCAGCACAGATGCGAGTGGGCGGGCGGCAGTGAAAAAGATGTGAGCTTTTTGGCCCGCCCACCTACCCGGAGCATTGGTTGAGCCTTTTGGCTCACGTTCTGGTCGGCCGTAGCCTTCCAGGCGGCGTCAGCGTCAGACGGGGGAGCGGTGTGCCATGCACGTTGTGGCCCCACCCCCGGGGCGTGGCTACGCCGCTGCACCTGACTTGGCAATTCTAGCAGCGTTGCATCACTGCTGGGACGCTTGCAAATGATCCTGTCCATTGCACTGGAACTCCTCCTTGCTGGAGGAGAGAAGTAGATAGTTCAGTGTAAACATGGATTGGAAAAGTCCCTGGGCTGATACAAATGTCTAGGGGGCTCGCTCCACTTCACTTAAAGTGCACCAGGTGACCTAAATGTAAGTTCTTCACAAGATAAGAATAGAACAAACTTTTAAATGGCTCTTTTTTACATATGAATAGAGTCAATTTGTCTCATAATTGTAGAGCTGCTTCCATAAAGATACCACCAGCAGTTGCTAATTGTACCTAGAAAACTCATTACATTATATGATTGGATTTTTAATTAGAAGTGCAGATGGCAACTCATTTATTACTGTTCTATATAGGTCTCTGACTAGGAAGGCAATCCTGCTCCCTCCCTTTTCCCTTTTTTTAAATAAGTCTGAAATTTGGTTATTGGAGAAGAATTTGGGTTCAGGAAAGGGGAAATAGATAATGGATAAATTGCATCTAGGTGCACGATTAAGTTGGCTCCAGAAGGAGAAAGAGAAGAGAACCCATTTTCACCCTCTTGGCATTGATGGAATAGATGCCTTTAGTCTGCTTTGCTGGAGTGAGTCAGAAATGTTAGTTGCTATCGATAGGCTTACCATATCGCCGACCGGGACGCTCCGCTTTGCCCTTAAGGGGCGGGGGGAGGGGAGGGAGTCAGGGCGCGCCCTTAAGGGCAAAGCGGAGCGTCCCGGTCGGCGATATGGTAAGCCTAGCCTATCGATAACAGCAGGACCACAAGAAGAAAGATGGAACTCCTGGAAAAAAATCTGCAAAAGAAAACCCAAAAGGGCAGCAGCAATAAAACGATAAGGAAGGAAAAGACTCAGTCACAGGAAATACAATTTAGGAAATCGAAAGTGACATAAAGAACATACCATGAGTGACAGCAATCTCTGAAAGGTTGTTTAATACATTATTCCTTGAAAATATACCAATTTAACTGAACCACAAGGCAAAAGTGAGAAACTCCAGGACGCACATTGTATGCTGAAAAGTGCTGCAGAAATTGTGCATATGAAAATAATGATTTGCACAGTCTTTAGTGATGGCCTCTGGTTGGCTGCTTAAAGCTATTCATCCTTGACACCTTCAGGCACATGGCAGCAGCTACAATACTATGTAAAGAGTTTCAATAGCAACACAATTTTACAATTGCAGAGATCTCAGATGGTAATAACAAATGGCCACTGTGTTCCTTCCTCCCTGCCCCCCCCCTCAAGCAAATGATGTATCAGGAATCCACTTTTAATTGCACATTCTTAAAAAGAAAGCAAAAGGCCCTTGGCTATGTTTTCCATTCCTGCCACACAGGTGTGCTTAGGCCAATGCAGGTATTATAATATTGCTATTATGGCATTGTAACTTCAAAAAAGCCTCTTCCCCCCCCCCAGGAGCACCTCAGGAGAAGGGGATGCTCGTTCCCTTCCCAAGGTGTAGGTTGGCAGGGGCCCTATGGGCCTCCTTGGATGTACACCGGGTCCAGGCCTGGCGTATATTCGAGGAGGTTGTGTAAGGCCGGCCAGACCTGGGAATAGGCCTAGGATATTGGCAGAGTGCACCGCCAATATCCTTGCCCCTGTCCCAGGCCGGCCAATGGCCACCCCCCGAGGCTGCACCGGCCCACCCTCCCCCCACCCCTGCCCTGGTCAGCCTAGGTCTTACCCGGGCTGCCCGATGCAGCGCCAGTCCCCTGACAGATTGCGAGCTGCCAGCCTCTGCGCCACCAGCCGTTACTCGCAGGGAGTCGCAAACGTGCTTTACGACGTGTTTGCGACAGCTTAGAGCGGCGAAGCGCACGCTCCGCCGCTCTATGTTTACACTGGATCGGGCTGCCCATCAGGGACAGCATGAATTCTTTCCCCAATATATTGGGGTATATTCCGAGACAAAACAGCTGGTACAAATGCACCCTAAGTGCCTTGAAAGTCAGGGACTGTGAAATGTTGGATGAACCCCTGATGTTGACAATGCTGTTGACAATGCTCCCGGAGGATAATGTAACCCTGGCCTAGAACCAAAGGCTGAGCTCAAAGGTCTAAGTTACCTTTTGTCTGTTCATTTTATTGGCTCAAGCGGACCCAGCTTGACCCAGTTGCCACACACACACACACACACACACACACACACACACACACACACACACACACACACACACCATTGCATGCAGTACGCACTCCGTCAGTGCAGCTGCATGGCAGAAGATGGTGGAGATAATATTGGACTCTACGGACACAATCCAAACCTACTTGGGCCGCTGTTGTAACCAACGGCCCAGCGAAAACGGGAGGCCCCAGAATGGAAAGGGGATTCAAATCCCCTCCAAAAGGGGAATTGAATCCCCTTTCCATTCCGGGGCCTCCCGTTTTCGCTGGGCCGCTGATTACAACGGTGACCTAAGTAGGTTTGGATTGCGCCCCAAGTCTTTTATAGTTTGTGTAAAAAAGGTGGGGGAGTGATGTTCCTCAAACACCTTGAAAAGTCCATGTGAAAACAGACATAAAATTAGCAGCCTCCAGAAACACGTTTCTACATAACAATATTGTCAACATAATGCAGCTGTAGAGTACAAAGTGTTTGTGATCAAACCTTCTTGAGGAGTATGGAAACAAAAATTATGTATTATGGAAGCTGACTTTGGTCTTCCATAAGAATAAACAGGACAAAAGAAAATGGGTTCTCATTTACGTTGTCTTGATCCTGTTTCACACAGAAGACCTTGTTTGCTCAGGCTTATTCTAAAATTTCCTCTACTATAACAATGAGATTTTTATTGAAAAGCCGAAAGATAAAAACCCTATTCTTCCCCTTTTCACCTATGACGCATTTGAATTTATCGGAATAGTTGTGAAAAAAATGAGATGTTTTCAGTGACATTTTTAGTTGCTTGAGAGGTCAGCTCTGAAGAAAATCACATACTGCATTGTCAGAGGTGCAGGAACAATTTCTCATTCTCAGTTTTCAAAGAAGTGGCTTCATAAGCTAAAACCCAGCTCATGCTCTCCTTTTTCCTGAATGTTCCAGAAGTTTTAGTAAAGCCATATCAGACCAGGTTTGCCGTATTTCATCCTGGCCAGTGCTACTGTGCCCACTGGCGTCGCTGGAGGTGGGGCGGAAAGCGACGTTCTGCAGCTTTCCGCCCCACCGTTACTCTCCGGCACGAGGCGCCCCGCCCCCTCGTCCTAGGAGCCCGTCAGCGGAGAGAAAACAATGCACAGGAGAGTCCCTGCGCGTTGCTTTCTCTCCGCTGACGGGCTCCTAGGACGAGGGGGCGGGGCGCCTCGTGCAGGAGAGTAACGGTGGGGTGGAAAGTTGCAGAACTTAGCTTTCCGCCCCACCTCCAGCGACGCCGGTGACTGTGCCTTATGGCCCAGTCCTATCCAGGCCTTCCACTGATGGAACTCATGTTCCATCGACAGAAGCCCTGGGCCTCTGGCACAGCAGCCGCAGCGACAGTGTGCAGACTGGGGCCACCAGCATGAATAGCTGGCAGCCCCAGGTATGAGTCAATGGAGCATCCAGCCCTTGCCAGATGGGGTAGGTCAGCCTGAGGGCATTCCAGGGAGGATTGGAGTGGGGATTGGAACTGGCCAGGGATTTGCCAAGGGACTGTGGAGCTTTACGGTTCTTCTTAACCAGCACTACAGGTGCTTGAAATTTGTCCCCATATGCTATTTGGCATCCCCATATGCTATTTGGCACTATTTGGCATAGTGATGGTTAAGGGAATCCACCTGAAAAGGAGGCCTGGGCTAATTTCCAGGCCTCTGCTCCTTATAAAGATAGACCAAAGCATCTCTCTCTCTCTCTCTCTCTCTCTCTCTCTCTCTCTCTCTCACAGACACAGACACAGACACAGACACAGACACACACACACACACACACACACAGCAAAGTAGGAGGGAATAGAAAAAGAAACAGCCCAATCCACTGCAACTCCTTGCATGGTGATGCAGCAGTGCCAACATGACAAGTTTTGGCATGCTGAAGTCTCCTTAGGGTAAGCGAACATTTGTCCCCTTGCCCCAGGGAAGACCCATGGTGGCCTGATGGGTCTATTCGGACTTGCACCAGTGATATCACTGGCACAAGTTGGCATTGACCCATGAAGGTGGATCTGGCTTGGGAAGGGGGTCAAGATTTGGCGAGTGCTGCTGTTGCCGCTGAACCGGCCCCATTCTGATCTGCTCTTCTCCCTATCCCCATTGCCACCCCATTCTGGTCACCCCACCCCATTCCACCCCCTCTCTGCCTCCCTCCCAGCCCCTGCACAGCCTTACCTGAGGCGGCAAGCGTTGGCCCCATGCAGACCTGGCTGTTCGCTGCTTCCGGTGGCAGCCAGCCAGGCCACACTCTCTGGCAGAGTCGCATTTCAGACAGTTGCAAAGCGCACTATACTAATGGAACATGCATTCCACCAGCATAGTGCATGGTCAGGATTAGGCCTAAAGTGTGTCATCAGTTTGACTGCATGTGAGACACAGAAAACATTTCATATTGTGGCCATTGGGTGGGGTACCAATTGCCATGGTTACCTATACTTATCTGCTGGAATGGCCTCTTGGGTTGCTGCAGGAGACATGGGGATAGCTAGGCAGTACATCTCCTGCCAACCTAGCAGTTCCAAAGCATGTTAATGTGAGTAGATAAATAGGTACCGCTTGCGGGAAGGTAAACAGCGCTCCGTGTTCCAGCCGCATGCTACGCGCTGCGGCAAGGAGAGTCATGCCGGCCACATGACCACGGAGGCGTCTTCGGACAACGCTGGCTCTTCGGTTTTGAAATGGGGATGAGCACCACACCCTAGAGTCGGACACGACTGGACGTAATTGTCAGGGGTCACCTTTACCCTTTACCTTAGGCAGTACATAGTGATCTCCCAGTAAGGTACTGTCTCAAAACCACTGTGGAACCTGATGCTCTCTTGTCATGAGTCCTCCAAACAACATGAGACTGGCTGGGTTACACTCTCCTTGCATGCACCCAGTACCATGTACACATATGTGTTAGGCAACAGCTTCTCATCAGTGCAGACAATGCTAAGCTAGGTAGATGAATGGTCTGGCTCACTGAAGGCAGCTTCCTCTGTTCATAGCAAATGACCATGTGCTTTTTCTATAGTGTAATATCTATCTATGCTTTTTCCTCCAGACAGCTATTAGGCAATTATGGCGATTTTCACCCTTCAAATTTCAGCAACAGAGCAGAGACTTTATTTTTAACTTTGCAGGACGAATCACCATGGAAACATAATGAAATATGAGAGCAATCTAGCTGATTGATGATGTTACAGTGAGAAAGATTGACATGAAAAGCAGAGATAAATTTTGTGGCATTTGGAAGCAGGGCTTCGTTTATACAGTAGATGAATCATCAGGCCTAACTTTGCAGGCTTTAAGTTAGTACTATAAGACCACTTAACCCAATGCAAAATGAAACATGCCTCAGATGAGATATTACCCTCCTTGGTTCATTAACCAAGCCAATAAGAAGGATAGCTCTCTTCTCGGTTAAATGCGAAAGATGACCAGCAATAATGAAGGGCCATAAATACACATGACACTTGGGCATATGGTGGGAGGGAAGATTTATTTATTAAATTCACAATTAATGTTGATTTATAGCCCACCCTGTTCCAAGGGCTTAGGCCAGGAAACAGACATTTTACATGTACTGCTGAGATCCCCAAAAGCCCATGCTTTCAGGCTTGGATGCTGGAACACTTATGTGGAATTAAGTTACCTTGAACTTTATGGGATTTTCTTTCAATGAGGATGCCTGAAACCAGAAATTTGTTGAGCATTACTATAAAGCCAAAATGGTCCAATCCCTTCCCATTGACTCTAATTTCCTAGGTCTGCACCATAGAATCTTCCCACTCCAAATACTAGTTGACCTTTCTTCCTTTTTTACTCATGCTATGTGTCTCTTGTACAGAACTAAGCTGTAGACATTTGCACGTGGTCCACAGAAATGAATCTCCCACTCAATGATTCTCTACAATTTTTTGATGCTGAATGTTCGCCAACTTTTCATATACACACTGAATATTCCACATTGTACTGAAACTATATATGATACTTTACAGTAGCCCATAATTTAGAACAAGTCCCATGTCTTAGAATTTGGTGCCACTGTTTGATATCTGAAAACATTTTATTTCAATGATTGATTTCAATATCTGATATTTGTCAGCATTTGAAAATTGAGAAGGCAAGTAACATGCAATAGTATTGGTATTTGGAAAAATGGCATACAGTATTTGGTAGTTACTATTATTACTATTACTATTACTATTACTATTACTATTACTATTATTATTATTATTATTATTATTAACAGTATTTATATACCGCTTTTCAATAAAAAAGTTCACAAAGCGGTTTACAGACAAAATCAAATGTTTAAATGGCTCCCTGTCCCAAAAGGGCTCACAATCTAAAAAAGAAGCAGAACACTACCAGCAAACAGCCACCAGAAAAGACACTGTGCTGGGGTGAAAGGGGGGCAAGTTACTCTCCCTCTGCTAAATATAAGAGGAGCACCCATTGAAAAAGTGCCTTTGATCTCTCACACACAACAAGTCTTACCTTTTAAAAATAATCTATTGAGAATTGTTCATTGTGTGATATGTTCATGCATTGCGATGATGCTTGACTTTAAAACAGATAATGTAGTTTTCTCATTGTGAAGACTACCATGGCTCAGCTGGCATCCATGTACTTTGTTCAAAAGGGGAAAAAACGTTGAATAGAAAAACAAAGGCAACAATCCATAGAACGATGTACAAAGTTCTGCATACACAACGGGGATTTTCAGCTGCCCCACTGCAGTTCTTTACACATGTACATACCCCCCCCCCAAAAAAAACTGCTCTTCAAGGAACCCTCCATCCTGGATTTCACCATGATGTGTAGGCTGCAGTTGGAAAAAGAAAATCCACCACATTTCCCCAGAGGTGAAACAAGGGTGGAGCGGAGGCAAGTAGTTCTGCAAGACTCCGTTACACTGGAGTCAGCGGCCCCTCCCCCTTGCTGTTGGAGCCATTCCAGCAGCAACAGGGGAGTGTCCTGTGTGTTGCCTTTGCTACCAGAATGGCTCCAACAGCAAGGGGGAGGGGCCACTGACTCCAGTGTAACGGAGCTTGCAGAACTACTTGCCTCCGCTCCACCTTTGTTACGCTTCTGCATTTCCCTTGCCAATCAAGCAGTGCACAGGGCTGCTGGAATCCTAGCTCGTATGTCTTTCAGTTTTTGTCACAAGATCATGCATTTTATACTCAGGTACCTACATCTCATTGTGAGAAGCAGCAATACTTGGAAAGAAATGGAGCAATCAGAGAACTGGGAAGAGTTTGTGTTTGAGTGTTGACATCCACAGGACAAGGGATGGTGGGGGGGAGGGAGTGACCTTTCTCTACGGTTGGGAAAGCCCTGTTACTAGTTTCTCGAATTGGGTATTTCTGCCACTTCCAAAATTCTGAAACGTTCTGCCAGATGATTATTTCATAAACGGAGGGCTGGTGCCAAGTTGTATCAGTTTGTCAGTACATAGATAGCTCCAGCTGTGATTCTGTCATGTTGCTTAAAGCGTATGGAGTTAGCAGCATTCTCATCAGAGAGCTGTCTAATATTCCTTATATTAAAGGATTCCCACTGTAAAATAACCCTATTTATTGCAGCAGGGCGTTTTGATGCTCCCTTCCCACTCCAGCCCCTCTTACTTCTTCTCGAAATAAAAGCTGCCAGTTGATGCACCATGTTTCTATCTCCAGGCTTGATGCAATTTTGGCAGTACAGCATAAAACCCTATTTTTATCTGGCATGTTCAGGAAAAGTCTGCTGGACAAAGTCTGGAAATGCTTTTTATCTTCTGTTTTAAGAACACACATGTCTGCCACTTTACGCAGACGTTTCTTGGCCGTTGTTGACCAGATGGGGATTTAGCCGTCCAGTGACGGTACCTGAAATGACATTTTTCTGCCATAGTTGACCAGATGGGGATTTAACCTTCCAATCATGGTACCTGAAATGAACTTGTACTATGTGAAACTTTTCCGTTGCTCAAATGGTACTGTTTTGTGACTGACTCATAGTGTACACTCTGGTGCCCTCTCATGGCCTTCCACACTAATGCTTGGGCTCATCATCTATTGAAATTACCAGCGTTCCTTTTATCTCATTTTTAATGTTGTTGTTTTTCCCTGAAAGCCATAAGACTGGGTCCAAGACAACGTTGTAGTTGAGCTTAAGACAAGTAGGTGCAGAGTTGAAGCTGAGTAGCTAGTAGCTGACCCAATAACATGTTAATGCGAGTAGATAAATAGGCACCGCTTGCGGGAAGGTAAACAGCGCTCCGTGTTCCAGCCACATGCTACGCACTGCGGCAAGGAGAGTCATGCCGGCCACATGACCACAGAGGTGTTTTCGGACAACGCTGGCTCTTCGGCTTTGAAATGGAGATGAGCACCACACTCTAGAGTCGGACACGACTGGACTTAATTGTCAGGGGTCACCTTTACCTTTAACCCAAGAGAAGCTGCTTTCTTCTTGGGTCAGCATACTGGGCCTCCAGGGGAGGAGCAAGCAAGGCTCATCTGTGCTAGTCTCAAGGTAGGAGCAGAGGAGTCCGGCAAAGTCCAAGAGAAACCCATCACCGCAAGATGTGCAGAGTGCATTATACCAGCAGCATCAAAACATAGGTACTCCAGCACAAATGTTAAGAGAGCACCAGAGAGGACCTGTCAACCAGCTCAACAACAGACTGACATTTGAGCTTTGAAATAAATGTTTTCCCTAAACGAAACTGATTAACATGCAACATGGCTCGAGGCATGGCAATTTATACAGATTGCTGAGTCCTTTCTCTGCTTGCCAAGCATTAAAATGAAAGGGGACATGTCCACATTAAAGCCAGAGTATGAATAATAGTCCTTAATAGTATTAATCACAACCAGAAATTCACAACATGAGTGGACCTCTGTGCCCTTAACTGTATCTCACATCATCAGGAGCAAAATTCTCATTCAGTGAGGCTCCACAGCTTGTAAACAATAAATGAATGGCAGGGGGACGCGGTTCAGTTATGCACCAGTTCCAGCACATAGAATGCTAGAATTATTGAACAATTTATGAGGGCTATTTTTAACAGGAGGCAGTTGTTTATTCATTACAAAAACTGCATATTTCACAATACACTGCTCCTCGATGCAGGCATTTCACAGAGAAGCATAAAATGGCAATTATTATAAGAAAAGAACGATGTGCCGTTATGTAGATCTCACCAAAATCCACATGTATCCGTGCCAGTGTCAGGTCGCCCTACACTGCTTACCTGTGCCAGTAGGCAGCAGCTCCTCCTCCCACACTTCCCATCAGTAAAAGGGGGGATCTGAACAGTGCTGGGAGCTTCAGGAGGTCGGTCCAGCCAGATGGACCCCCTTATGGGTACAGATCTTCAGTTAGTGCCCAACTGGGCTGACCTCTGATGCCACCCCAAGTATACTCTAAAAAGTGTCTTTAATTATTTTGCTATATTTACATCATGGCAGACTTGCACTGTAATTATGATGATGCACAAGTGGCTATAATGTGTAAGAGCTTTTACTGTGTTCTGAAAGTGTGTTTGATACCGACATTTTTGTGAAACATTATATGCCCAATAACATCTTTTGGACACGATTATTTACCCTTACAAATAGAACCAAAGAGAAACGATCAGTAACTTGGCTTTCAACTGAAGCTGTAAATAGTGTACAGGGTGTGTGTGTGTGTGTGTGTGTGTGTGTGTGTGTGTGTGTGTGTGTGTGTGTGTGTGTGTGTGTGTGTGTGTGTGCGCGCGCACACACACACACACAATCAGAATAGAAACCTGGAGCTAAGAGCTAAAGGCCCCCGACCCCAGTTGCCGCAGATTCACATTTCATGCACCTCCTCCACCATGCACTGCTTAAAAGAAAAAATTGGGGGGAAATTTAAGGACCAAATTCATACATTCTTTGGAACACGTAGTTTGGCCCTTAACATATTTGAAGGAAGGAGCAGGCTTCCTCATCCACCCTAGATTGAATCAATACCTTCCATTATCCTATGCCTGATGTCTACTCTGAAGCAGGGCCAACCCATCCATGAGGCTGATTGAGGCTGTCGCCTCAGGCAGCAAATGAGTTGCTTAGGCAGCGGACCACCATCTGCCCATTTGTCTCGACTGTTCCTCCTTCTCCTTCCACTCCTTGGATTGGAAAAGGAAGAGGGGGATGGAGCAGAAGAGGAAATGTGGAGGAAAGGAGAATGGTGACCTCGGGTGTGAGGAGCAGAGGCTGGCACATCACCAGGTATAGGAGGATGGAGCACTTGCCATGCCCTCTTGGGCCCCAGGAGGTCTTGGGATGCCCTTGTTCTGAAGAGCCAACACCCTCTAGCTTCTAATGAGAATAGCATCTAGCACTTCCTTCCAGCTTTGCCTCAGTAGTGGCAGCTGAGTCAAGAGCTCAGCCTCCTAGAAGTGCCTACTCCTAGATCAATCTGGGAGCAACGTCTGACCAGATCAGACCTGCTTAGGTTCAGCAAGGTTGCTATATCATGTACTTTCAGACCATGCCCTGGCTCCATGCTGTGCTATGCTACTGTGGGTTCCTTGAACTATCCAGTTTATTGTATCATGGAGTCAGTAGTCGAGACCTGGTAGTTGTACGCAGTGCTCGAATTCATCACCTGCATGCTGCAGATAAGGCTCCATCACTGCTACAGTTTAGCATGGTGCCTTTCCAAATTCACCAGCAATCATGCTTTTCGCATGCTGATTGTAATTATAATGTGGCAGTCTAGTCTTCTGATGTTTCCATTACACTTTCTCTTCCTATGATAAACCTTTCCAATATGTGCCATGAGCAGCCATCAGGCATGGGGACGACAACGTGCTGCCATAGTGTCAGGAAGGGGCTGCGTTTGTTTTTCAGCTAGCAGCACCAGTAGCACTGGAGAAGCGTATGTTAATCTCCTCCTAGCACACTAGGTCGCATATGTTTTTCAGCTTCTAGCACATTCGCCACGCTCGCAACCTTTCCTTCGAGCTCGAAGGTATTAAACTGGGCAGCCTCCATGCATGTGAAAGCACTCTGAAGTAAAGTTCGACGCCATTTTGTCATTCATTTTTGAATTGAGCTAGAAGCATGCTAGCGACATCACTTCCTGCTTGTTTATACTTGAAAAACAAACGCAGCCAGACTGTCACATGAGTAGGAAAGTCCCCTCAAGCTGAACCCACCTATGCATCCCCTTTGAGCATCTGGCTGCCTATTACTTTTCAGGCCCCAGCCTACTTCAGCAGAAGAAGGACCAGCACCATCCACAGAGGCCTGTGCTACAGTTTGAAGTGCATGGCCTGGTCATGTCACAGTGGAGGGGAAGCTTATGCTATATATTCCTATAAGGAGTTGCTCGGCAAAATCTTGTGGGCACATGGAAGAAGCAAGACTGCTGCCTCCATGATCAAAAGCACTCTCAGAATAGCACACCCCAACTTGAGAAGGTGTTTCCAGAATTTCCCTTATGTCAAATGTAATCCATCTGGTTATGGGTCATTTGTAACTAGGGACAACACAAAATCATGCCCATTTCTTCTTTGTAACCCTACAACTATTTACTCATCTGGAAAGTGGCAACCGAACATTTTGAAGAGGCTCCAAACATGTCATTATAATAGATGCTCTTTTATCATCAGCATATAGCATCTCAGAGCCACTTAATGAAGTGTCTATCTGAATCAAAAATGTTTCTCTAAGCTGGGCGTCTTTCCTTCTATCTGCTAGGCTGCCGCTTGACTGAAACACCATTCAGAATGGTATTTACTTTCAGCCTAATTTGAATCCTCAGGAATTTACATGCAGTTTAAAGTTTCAGAATAAATCCCTCAAGTAACTCCTCGTTACTTTTATGATAAAAAGCAAGTCAGTTCCCAAAAGACTACATCGGCATAAATGTGCACACCGGTTTTTAGGACTACCCACATCCTGGTACTGTGGTTATTCACTTTTTAATGAAGAGTGAATGCCACAGCATATTTGCTGTGCCAGGAATCAAAATGTTTTCAGTATGATGCTAGTTGAGGAATTTCTTTGAGGTCTATTAAGACCCCTCTTAAATTATCCATTCTTTACATTTCAGTCTGTCCAAAACCATGTAGGCGCTTCTCTCCCCACACACACAACGAGGCAGAAGGGGGGGAGGGAAAGGAGAAGGCGGAGAGGGCTGGAACTGAAAGTAAGGTAGAAAGAAATAGAGTAGAAGAAAAAATGGGAGAAGACAATTTTGAGCTGTGGAGCTTTGACACAAAGCGACCTGCCTCAAGAAAGGCAGGGCCAGAACTGGGGCGGGGCGCCCTCCTACGTGGGAGGAGACTCAAGTTCGAAGCAACACTGCCTTTCCAGGAGTAGGAGGACATCCCATTGGTCCGGAATGCCCCCCTTACTCCTTCCAGAGAATTATAAGCAGCTCAATCCCCATAAAAAGAACAGAGGGGAAAACATTTGAACACGGCACTGACAAAAATCTGTGCAAATAGTATAGCCACATACAGAAAGAAATAGTTAAGATGGACATATTCTTTCAACAAACTAGCATTTGGTAGTTTATACATAACATATTGTTGTTTATTTTTAGGTAATCTCCTCTTGCAACCTACCATTTAAGAGACATTTCAGGATGCTTTTCAGCCTTTATTGGCAAATTCTGAGGCAACTAGTGGAATTATATTGCCTTATGGCAATTAAAGCTGTGGGTAGCAGCTAATATTTGTATCTGCATATTTTTTTTTAATTGGGTAGGAGGTGTCAGAGTGTACTGTGGCTCTGCTGGTTTAACAGACCTGTAGGGATACCAACTACTGCTGTGAGAACAGCTGTTATGTCTACTTTCACTTTTTAAAAAGGATTGATTTTGTTAAGGCTTAGATTAGCAGGAAACCCATTTTAAAAATGAAACATGAGAGGAGGGGAAAAACTAGTGGCTCGGCCAGCATTATAACTACCAGGTCTTGACTATCGACTCCAGCAACTTTCTGCTTCCCAACATTTCAACACCTTACAACCAACGCACACCTAAGCGGTATCGCCTTTAATTTTGTATCCTCTAATGGCCAAAAACTGTGGTTTAACTGTTTCTCCAACCAGGGGCCATGAGAGGGGGAGTAAAGGGGGTAAATTGTACCTGGGCCCAGGGTCAAAAAGGAGGGCCCCCAGAAATTTCCTGGAATCTTAGCTGGCCTCATGGAGAGTGAAAGACGGTGGCCGGGCACCACATCAGGAAACCTGGTAGACCTGGGCTCCAAAGACTTTTCCAGCTATTGCTGCCCTCCCCACATCCTGTTCCCCCCCTTTGAGAAGGGGCCCAAAAGAAACTTTGTACCCCCTGATAAAATTCCTCTCAGAGGCCCTGTCTCCAACATCCGGTGAGAAAGCGGGCGGACGACACCCGCTCGCCGCCGCCATCTTCTTTTTAAACTTACCCGGGCGCCGGCACCATCTTGGATCACGAAATCTCGCGTGATCCAAGATGCTGCCGGCGCGGGTAAGTTTTTAAAAAAAAGATGGCGGCGCCCATTCGTCTCCCGGGACCGAACCGGGAATCGAGCCCAATTTCCGGGACTGTCCCGGCGAAACCGGGACAAATGGTAAGCCTATCCATAGACAATAAGTGCATTTGCATAAATATAACTTTTTAAAAACTATGTAATATATATGCAATCATCAAAAACGGAGGTTCCTCAATGCAAAATTTGCACTCATTTAACCAAAACAAGCACAAAAAACACACAGCTTATGATCAGTCGTGGTTTTCTACTGTTCTGGGAAACAGTGTGGGTACTATTACATGACATTATCATTGGAATGAATGTGGGAAATGCTTTTGACACTTTTCAGCAATACCTCATTTTACAGGGAGAAAATGCCCAGAAAACTTTGGGTTAATCAGAGCATAAGGAAGCCTTCTTCTTTAAGCCACTAGCATTTTTACCGTGATGGATGGAACCAATTCCTAAAACCCCGCAGGCTAAGGATACACTGTACTCTGAGACACTCAGACTGCGTCTGATTATTGAAAATTCTTGTTCCTTAGCTGCCAGTGGCATGGCAGTGTGTAATGATCAGTCCCAGTAACATGCAGCAGTACGAACAAAACAGCATAGATCAGCCAGGGAGGGCTGAAAAATTTGCTCCCCAGCATCTATTTCCCAAAGTCCTCTAAAATGTAGTTTGTCACCAAGTCACGGGAGTGTTTACGTTTAGGATCTACTTACATGCAGAGATGTCACTAGGGCACGCGCTGCCCCAGGGCCGGGCGTGCGCGTCACCCTAGTGACCCCTCCCCCGGGACACACACCCTTTACTAATCTTCGGCGCGGCCGCGATTGCCGCTCCCGGCGCCCGCTCAATCGTTGCAGTCGGCTTGGGGACATCTTCCCCAGCCGGCTGTCCTGGGCCTTCTAAGGAAGGCCCGCTGCGCGAACGTTATTTATAACGTGTTTAGCGCATGCGCAGACCGTTCCTGAGGGGAAAGGGCAGCCCTTTTCCCTCAGGAACGGTCTGCACCTGCGCTAAACACGTTATAAATAACGTTTGCGTAGCAGGCCTTCTCCCGGCCTCGGAGCCTCCCAGGTGACACGCGGAGCCTCCCGGTGATGCGCGCAGGGGAGGTGACACGCGCGCGCACGTCACCCTCAGCCCCGCGGGCCACGCTACAGTGACACCTCTGCTTACATGCTACTCTAAACATGTGATGTGGACCAGTGTGTGTGTGTGAGTGTGTGTAAATAATGGCTGGGGGGCACAAAACAGAGTGGAAACATGATGTGGAGATTTGGGGGGGGGTTATATTTCTTTGCCCTGCTGCAGTTTCATTGTGCATTTTAGAAGAGGGAAAAAACCTTCCATTAAAAGCTAATACTAGAAGAGGATATAGATCATGGACTTTTGCAGAGGCAAAGTCCTAAAGCCCCCCAACCCCCTCCCACTGTTCTGTTTTGTGACTTCCCCAAACCAAGCTGCTGGTTTAAAAAAAAACACCCAAAAACCCAGAGCACATGCATCAGGCCATATTACTTGTATACAGTAACAAGTAACTTGGCTCCAAGTCTATACGTAATGACACTATTTGTTGGAATACTGTTTTGCTTTAAGAACAGATTTTCATCTACAGATGGTTAAACTCAAATTAAATTTGATTAGGAGCTTTTCTTCATATGTGTCCAAATCAGTGAGTTTTAGGACCCAACTACACATATTGTTTAATGTATGATTAGATCTAACAGGCTTGATTTTTCTTAAGCCGAAAGCAACCAGAACAGGGTCCCCCATAGATCGAAACTATGGTGGCAAGGTAGGGGGATACTGATCCAGCTGCTTTTTACCTCAGAAAAGCTCTCGTTGGTGCCACATCAGGTGGACAAAGGCGTCGCTCCGGTAGGGGCGGGGCTGTAAGTTTCGCTCGTCCTAGTCCCGTTTTACCGAGCGAGCAGGAGGCAGCCCCGCCCCCTCAGTATCGGAGCCATTCCCCTGCGGAGAAAGCAGCAGGCAAGAGACCCTGCCTGCTGCTTTCTCCGCAGGGGAATGGCTCCGACAATGAGGGGGCGGGGCCGCCTCCTGCTCGCTCGGTAAAACGGGACTAGGACGAGCGAAACTTACGGCCCCGCCCCCACCGGAGCGACGCCTCTGCAGGTGGATAATATGGCGGATGTTTCTGCGGGGAAAAAATACCTGGCCACAGTTAAACCTGAAATAGCCTAACAGCACAAACTCAGGCCTAATTTAAATGCAAAGACAGGCATGTAAGATGCCCTGTTGCCTAGATATGGTAGTTACATCATAGTTACATGACCTGGAGTCGGGGATAGGCAGTGAGGTGGCCAAGTTTGCAGATGACACTAAACTTTTCCGGGTGGTGAAGACCAGCAGGGATTGTGAAGAGCTCCAGAAGGATCTCTCCAAACTGGGAGAATGGGCAGCAAAATGGCAGATGCGCTTCAATGTAAGTAAGTGCAAAGTGATGCACATTGGGGCAAGAAACCAAAATTTCACATATACGCTGATGGGTTCTGAGTTGTCTGTGACGGATCAAGAGAGAGATCTTGGGGTGCTGGTGGACAGGTCGATGAAAGTGTCGACCCAGTGTGCGGCGGCTGTGAAGAAGGCCAATTCCATGCTCAGGATCATTAAAAAAGGGATTGAGAATAAAACGGCCAATATCATTATGCCTTTGTACAAATCGATGGTAAGGCCACATCTGGAGTATTGTGTCCAGTTCTGGTCACCACACCTCAAAAAGGATATAGTTGAATTGGAAAAGGTGCAGAAAAGAGCGACCAGAATGATTCGTGGGCTGGAGCACCTCCCTTATGAGGAAAGGCTATAGCGTCTGGGGCTTTTCAGCCTAGAAAAAAGGTGCCTGAGGGGGGACATGATTGAGACTTATAAAATTATGCATGGGATGGAGAGAGTGGATAGAGGGAAATTCTTCTCCCTCTTGCACAACACCAGAACCAGGGGACATGTACTAAAATTGAGTGGAGGGAGAGTTAGAACAGACAAAAGAAAATATTTCTTTACCCAGCGTGTAATTCATCTGTGGAACTCCTTGCCACAGGATGTGGTGATGGCATCTGGCCTAGATGCCTTTAAAAGGGGTTTGGACAGATTCATGGAGGAAAAGACCATCACAGGTTATAAGCCATAAGCAACCTCCTGGTTTTAGAAGTGGGTTTTCTCTGTGCCAGGTGCAGGGGAGTGGCAACGGGAAACAGGTTATCTTGTTGTCTTGTGCTCCCTGAGGCATCTGGTGGGGCCACTGTGTGATACAGGAAGCTGGACTAAATGGGCTTTTGGCCTGATCCAGCAGGGCTTTTCTTATGTTCTTATGCCTTTCTGTTCTTTTCCTTTCTTTTCAAAACGAATGGGAGTACAACAAATCCAGCAGTGTCAGTGAGAGCCTAGTACACAGAGGTGTCGCTCTGGTGGGGGCAGTACCGTAAGTCGTGCCCGGTCCTAGTCCTGTTCACCAAGCCGACAGGAGGCGGCCTCGCCACCTCGCCTTCGGTGTCATTCCCGTGCGGAGAAAGCAACGGGCAGGGAGTCTCTTGCCCGCTGCTTTCTCCGCACGGAATGGGTCTGACAGCGAGGAGGTGGGACCGCCTCCTGCCGGCTTGGTGAATGGGACTAGGAGGACCGAGCGTGACTTACGGTACCGCCCCCACCAGAGCGACGCCTCTGCTAGTACATATGTTTATATACAATATTTTGACAGTAATCATACTGAAAACGAATGAGAATCTCAAAAAACGCTGATGATATTAGATCCAAAAGTTAATCAGCTATTTTTAAAGAACGAAAAACAATATTCAGCAAAGAAAAGTATACTTGTTCTGAACGATGGCCTTTTCATGAACCAGCCACAGACACAGCTGCCATTACGCATTGTTTTTACTTATGTGCGACTTATGCGCTTGCAGGCCTTGCAATTGGTCTGCTTTAGGAGCATTATGCAGAAATGCATGCAATAATATCTTGACTGTAAGAAATAAAATAAAATCTAAAGCAGCATCATGGCTATGATTTAACTCTTCTTTTCAACAGCAGTTTTTTCACCCAAGATCTCACACACGCCCAGCTGCATTTTCTTCCAGTGGGTTCTGGTGGCAGGTTTCCAAGGGTATGTTCTAAATGTTGTTGTTGTTCAGTCGTTAAGTCGTGTCTGACCCTTCGTGATCCCATGAACCATATCCCGCCAGGCCTTCCTATCCTCCACTATCTTCCTGAGTTCGCTCATTTTCATGTTCGTTGCATCGGTGATGCTGTCTAACCATCTCATCCTTTGCCTTCCCCTTCTCCTTTTGCCTTCAATCTTTCCCAGCATCAGAGTCTTCTCCAGAGAGTCCTCTCTTCGCATTAGGTGGCAAAATATTTGAGTTTCAGCCTCAGTACCTGTCCTTCCAGGGAACAGTCAGGGTTGATTTCATTTAGGATTGACTGATTTGATCTCCTAGCAGTCCAAGGGACTCTCAGGAGTCTTCTCCAGCACCACAGTTCGAAAGCATCTATTCTTCGGCGCTCAGCCTTCCTTATGGTCCAACTCTCGCAACCATACATTGCTACTGGGAACACCATCACCCTGACTATACAAACTTTTGTTGGCATGGTGATATCTCTGCTTTTTATTATGCTGTCTAAGTTTGCCATAGCTTTCCTCCCAAGGAGTAAGCGTCTTTTAATTTCATGGCTGCTGTCTCTGTCTGTAGTGATCTTGGAACCCAAAAAAGTAAAATCTGTTACTGCTTCCATTTCTGCCCCTTCTATTTGCCAGGAATTGATGGGACCAGATGCCATGATCTTAGTTTTATTCATGTTGAGTTTCAAGCCAAATTTTGCACTCTCCTCTTTCACTCTCATCAAGAGGCTCTTTAGTTCTTCTTCACTTTCTGCCATTAGGGTAGTATCGTCTGCATATCTGAGGTTGTTGATATTTCTCCCGGCAATCTTGATTCCGGCTTGCAATTCATTCAGCCCTGCATTTCTCATAATGTACTCTGCATATAAGTTAAATAAGCAGGGTGACAATATACAGCCTTGCTGTACTCCCTTCCCAATTTTGAACCAGTCGGTTGTTCCATGGCCGGTTCGAACTGTTGCTTCTTGATCCGCATACAGGTTTCTCAGGAGACAGGTAAGGTGGTTTGGTACCCCCATCTCTTTAAGAATTTTCCACAGTTTGTTGTGATTCACACAATCAAAGGCTTTTGCGTAGTCAATGAAGCAGAAGTAGGTGGTTTTTTTTTTTGTTCTAAATAGCAGGCTCTAAAATGAAAGGCCAGTTCAGTTCCACTCATTTCAAGATGTATGTTTGCCTCCCTTGCATTTGCTGGTGGGGAACCAGGAGAAATGGTAATAACAGAGTTGAGTGTATAAAGGTGAAGTACATCGTTTATACATTTTGTGTATATTATTCAAGATCTATGTCAGGTTTTTCCCATGGTAGAAGAAGGCTTTCATGCCTTTTTTGCTCTGGAAGAAAATTCAGCATGATTCCATAGGATCAGTAGCAATAGATGAGGTTCAGAAATAGGAAATATAGCCCTGCAGATGTCCTGAATGTTTTCCCAAATGAGAAAAGAACTTCTGCCGCTAAACAGCAAAATCACTTTGTCATTACTTCACATAAACGTCTAAGTAATTTTCCAGGGAGGCCATCACAAGGTGAACGTTCACAGGGAAGCGTGCATCCAATATTTTTCACACACACTGAGAACTAGGGAGCATTCATCATTCCAATTAGAAGGTATGGGAAATACAGACTGCTGTGCATTGTTATTCAATTAGTTTGCTGCCCTGGGGTTCAACTGCAACAGAATTGTTGGACATGTATTGGATGAGCAGCAACTGCCACCTGCTGGTTACAGATATTTTAGCACTCATTTTCACTTCTCTTCCTCCAAGAAACTTCGCAAAACAGGAGATTTTAATGGAGACAGCAGCTTGCAACAGGGAAAAATAACTGTTTTTATAACATTGCTTCTGAAAAATAACATTGCTTCTGAAGCAATGTTATAGAACAGGGGTTCTCAACCCCTTCCTGGCTGAGTACCACCTCTGGCGCCACTCTCCTGCTGTGTACCACTGGAAGTGACTAGCGATGACATCATCCCCAGTTACTTCTGGGTTTTCAGTGGCCAGAAAACAGGTAGGATGCTCTAGGCAGGTGTGAGGACCCTTCTCAGCATTCCTGAGAAGCTCAGCCAAAGGCAGGAGCTCCTCGGGAGCAAAAACACACTGCCGAAAGCACCACGTCGGAGCTGGGTTCCGGTGGTCTGACGGTCCAAGTACCACCAGCAATTGGCTGAAGTACCACTGGTGGTACTACTATCACTGAACTGGTTGAGAACCCCTGTTATAGAACAACTGTTGCGGATTCACACAGCCATATGTTTTTAAGCAGTGCTTCCCTGGTAAGGGCGTTGCAAATTTACAGTTTGGGCATGTGGAAGAGACTGCAGATCAAGTTTCCCATCAGGAGGGTCTGGGAGGGAGTGGCTTCAGTAGCTGCAGTCCCATCCCTGATCTAGAGGCTGCTACGAAAATAGATACTGCCATCATGGAGACGGCTACCAAAGGGGTCCAGTCTTCCGGGTGACATTTAGGGCACAAGAAGGTGACCGTGAATCACTTGCCAAACAACTGGTGGCTTCTTATTCTCACTCTTCAAATTCTACTGTGAATATACTGGGTGTTGTGTGTACTGTACTCCCTTGGAGATTGGTTGTGGTATCCTCCTGCTAAGAGGGTTTTCTTGCTTCTTGCTTCTGGTGAGGGGTTTATCCCTTGGGTTAGCTCCAGCAATCCTGTGAGAGAGGGAGGGTGCGGGACAATTACCCAATAAAAACAGGGTATGGTCTCTGGAGTGGGTAAAAGGTGTGAGAGGGTCCCACCAAGAGAGGCCAGGAGCGGGGACTGAAGTTCTGGAGACCACAGCAACAATGACATGCAAGCCACACTTAAGGAGAGGGTGCTTCCAGTTCAAATGTTTCCTCCATTCCAGTGCTTGAACATGTCACATTGTTTATTGTGGTTCTCTCTTAATTTCCCCCCCCCCCTGAATGTGGAATAAATCATGGGAAGCCCAACCCTATACCTTAGAAATGCTATTCTGAGCAGCATAGGATACAGCATATGCCCTCAGGTGCCAGTGCGATGACAGCTCCACTGGCGCAACTACAGCTCCACCAGCGGCAATGAAGTTCAGCCGTCATAGCCCCAGTTCCACTGGCAAACACACAACGGATACTGTTGCAATATAACGTGGACATATCTTCAACGGCAGTGCAACTACAGCTTGTGTAAATCCCAAAAGACACAGATGGGATGAGGAGGAGTTGACTTACACCATAAACCTCCTCCAGGCAACAGACACACCCCAAACTTTGACACAACACTACGCCAATGTTGGAGTTGGCATAGGAACAAAAAAAAATTAAAAAATAGGGAAGGGGAAAACACCAGAAAAACTCAACTCCTGCAACCCGTTCCACCCTGCTCATTTTCCTGCAATGGAGCGTAGGATACTGGCTGCACGCTGCAGTCAATCACAGCATATCAACCCCACGACTAAAACCCCTGCCAGGGAGACCAGAGCAATGGCATGGGGTTATATCTCTTTGGCCTCATGTTGCGCACACTTAAAACATGCATACAGGAATGATGGCGATGGGAACTCTAGAGAAAGGGCACTTTGCACAAACAGCCGAATATTGAACACTGGACACTGATTTCTCAAAAACTCAGGTCAAGCTCACAAAACTCTGTCTTGGACTCTGCTTACAACAAGATGCTATTCCATGCATATCACATGCTTTGAGCGGGGGTGTGATGTAATATCAATGGAAATTCCTATCTCATTGTATTGTGAAACTTTCACCTCCTGTTTGTACATTTGCAGTTTGGCTGTTCCCATTGAGAAACACTCATCTTCTTGATTCTCTGCCAGGAAGGGCCATTCATCCACTAGCTCACACTCTCAACATGCCAAAACAGGAACCATCCAAAACCCCATTAAGCCTCCAGAATAGGATCAGGCATCACAAAATCCCTACCCCTAGAGCTGCAGGTAGGCAGTCTCCCAAAATTCCAATGAACGTTGGGGTGCAAAGTGTGCTCTATCTGATGCAAAAACTCCTTTTGTGAGTTGATGTGTCAAGTCAGAGTCTCCAAGCCGCGAAACCTCTGAACCCTGGGAGGCGTTCCAACCACATCGGATACAGTAGCTACAAATGCACTTTGAATTCTCTCCCTCTCTCTCTAACATCTCATCCCTTTATCTAAACCCCCTTTCTCTCTGCCTGAGCTTAGGGTAAAAGAGTAGGATTTTCCCCAGGCCTCCTTCCCTTGTTGCTAATGCTTTTTTCCATCTTCCCTCTGCCCGCAAATTACACTGTACACGCATCCATTTCATGTGTAGGAATACAGACAAATTTTTGCTAGGTATGGTTGTTTTAATGAACCTTTCACCAATTTCTTTTTAAATAAACTGTTGTATATTTGAAGTTGCTCCCTTCTCAGTCTCATGAATTAATTGGTTTTTGCCAATGCACCAAGTCTAAGATCCTTTGTTCCATTTGGTATCTGTGCAGGGAGGGCTTGAGGTAGGAGTGGGCTTGATCACCCTGCATCTCCTTAAGTCATCCTTGAATTATGGCCCAATCCTATCCCCTGCCAGTCCATAGCATGCAGCTGCACCAACAGAACATATGCTGCATGCTAGGGAGGGGGGCGGCGGCAAATTGGCCAGAGAGAGAGGTAAGTAAAAAAAAAATTATATTTACTTCCCAGTAGGCCGCCTGGTCACCTATGGGTCCCCTTAGACCCACATCAGCTATTTTACATCTTAGACCAGAGGTTCCCAAACTGGGGTGTCGTGACGCACCAGCCAGGAACAATGGGTCGCTACTCCCTTAAGGGGAGTGGCGACCTGTGGTGACGTCGATGGCGCGTCTGGGATCGCCACAGGACAAAAGTGCTTTTTCTAACCTTCCTGAGGAGTTTGCTGGTCCTCCGGGGGGTGCGAGGAGCTTGCAGACTCCTCTACAGGCCTCCCCACATGTCAGAACGGAGGGAAGTGGGTTGCGATCGCATCGAAGGGCCGTTCTGATGTGGGGAGGCCTGCAGAGGGGTCCACAGCCTCCCCGCACCCCCCCGCACCCTCTGGAGGACCAGCAAACCCCTCAGGATGGTTAGAAAAAGCACTTTTGTTCCGCGGCAGTGGCGGAGTGATCCCAGGAGTGTTTTAGCTGCTGTCGGGGTGACCCGCAGCAACTTACAGCATGGAAAGCCCTACCTGGAAGTTAGGGAATCTCTGCCTTAGACCCACACCCACCCAGCCAGGTGTGCCTGCTTGTGGTACTCCAGGATGCTATATGCCCCAGGAGGTGCTCTTTGCATGTCTCTTGCTGTGGCTAAGTGGTTAGAGAGCAGTTCTAGTCTGGCCAGCATGGGTTCAGGACTTACTTCCACCTTATGTCCCTGCCATAGGTATTTCTGACCAGTTATGCAAAAGGTGAATGAGATGTTGGATATTTGATTAAGTTTGATCAAGGCCCCCTACAGCTGCCATCTACTCTCTTTAAAAAGCAAACACAGAGAAAATGCCCCAATCCTTCCCCCACCACCCTACATGATACAGCAGCACCAACAGAGCACACACTGCATCCTATGGTGGCGGAGGGGAAACCAGACGGCCCCAGAGAGGTAAGTAAAAAAAAATTTTACTTACCTCCCTGTAAGTCACCTGGCTGCCAATAGGTCTCCTTGAACCTATGCCAGCTATTTAGCTGCCATACGTCCAAGGAACCTCAGGGGGTGTGTCGGGTTGGGAAAACGTAGGCTATGCTGCTTTGGAAACTTTGAAGAAAACCAATTTGTAAATGTCCTAAACAAATACTGTACAATTTTGAAATCAAAAGCTGTACATGGCAAAGCTTGGGAAGGGAGTTCAGAGTCTATAGTCTAGTGAAATTAGCATTTGACCCAGACAGTAGAATGAAAAGTTGAAAACTGCAGGGCATGAACTTCAGGTTTGGTTGATAGCTATGATAAACATACTGAAAAGCCTAAAAAATAAAACTTGGGGGGGGGGGGGAGAAACATTTCTCTCTGTTGCACTATGCATGCATACCTCAGTTTCTTACCATATGAGTGTGTTGTTGTTGTTGTTGTTCAGTCGTTAAGTCATGTCCAACCCTTCATGATCCCATGAACCACATCCCACCAGGCCTTCCTGTCCTCCACTATCTTCCTGAGTTCGCTCATTTTCATGTTCGGTGATGCTGTCTAACCATCTCATCCTTTGCCTTCCCCTTCTCCTTTTGCCTTCAGTCTTTCCCAGCATCAGAGTCTTCTCCAGAGAGTCCTCTCTTCGCATTAGGTGGCCAAAATATTTGAGCTTCAGCCTCAGTACCTGTCCTTCCAGGGAACAGTCAGGGTTGATTTCATTTAGGATTGACTGATTTGATCTCCTAGCAGTCCAAGGAACTCTCAGGAGTCTTCTCCAGCACCACAGTTCAAAAGCATCTATTCTTCGGCGCTCAGCCTTCCTTATGGTCCAACTCTCGCAACCATACATTGCTACTGGGAACACCATCGCCCTGACTATACGAACTTTTGTTGGCATGGTGATATCTCTGCTTTTTATTATGCTGTCTAAGTTTGTCATAGCTTTCCTTCCAAGGAGTAAGCGTCTTTTAATTTCATGGCTGCTGTCTCCGTCTGCAGAAAAGTAAAATCTGTTACTGCTTCCATTTCTGCCCCTTCTATTTGCCAGGAATTAATGGGACCAGATGCCATGATCTTAGTTTTATTAATGTTGAGTTTCAAGCCAACTTTTGCACTCTCCTCTTTCACCTTCATCAAGAGGCTCTTGAGTTCTTCTTCACTTTCTGCCATTACGGTGGTATCGTCTGCATATCTGAGGTTGTTGATATTTCTCCCGGCAATCTTGATTCCGGCTTGCGATTCACTCAGCCCTGCATTTCTCATAATGTACTCTGCATATAAGTTAAATAAGCAGGGTGACAAGATACAGCCTTGCCGTACTCCCTTCCTAATTTTGAACCAATCGGTTGTTCCATGGCCGGTTCGAACTGTTGCTTCTTGACCCGCATACAGGTTTCTCAGGAGGCAGGTAAGGTGGTCTGGTACCCCCATCTCTTTAAGAATTTGCCACAGTTTGTTGTGATCCACACAATCAAAGGCTTTTGCGTAGTCAATGAAGCAGAAGTAGGTGTTTTTTTGGAACTCTCGTGCTTTCTCCATGATCAAACGCATGTTGGCAATTTGATCTCTAGTTCCTCTGCCTCTTCGAAACCCAGCTTGTACTCCGTTAGTTCTCGGTTCACGTACTGCTGAAGCCTAGCTTGTAGGATTTTGAGCATAACCTTGCTAACATGTGAAATGAGTGCAATTGTACGGTAGTTTGAACACTATTTGGCATTGCCCTTCTTTGGAATTGGAACGTAAACTGACCTTTAACAATCCTTTGGCCACTGCTGAGTTTTCCAAATTTGTTGGCATATTGAGTGCAGCACTTTCACAGCATCATCATTTAGGATTTTAAGTAGCTCAGCTGGGATATTATCATCTCCGCTAGCTTTGTTGTTAGTAATGCTACCTAAGGCCCACTTGACTTCACTCTCTAGGATGTCCGGCTCTGGGTCAGTGACCACACCAGCGTGGTCATCAGGAACATTAAGATCTTTCTTGTATAGTTCTTCTGTGTATTCTTGCCATCTCTTCTTAATCTCTTCTGCTTCTGTTAGATCCCTGCCTTTTTTGTCCTTTATCATGCCCATCTTTGCACAAAACGTTCCCTTGATATCTCCAATTTTCTTGAAGAGATCTCTAGTCCTCCCCATTCTGTTGTTTTCCTCAGTTTGAGTGTAAGAACATATGAGTGTAAGAACATTCAATTCAGTGGATTCATTTCAGATTTGTCTCGTTAATTTCTAAATCTGAAATGAACCTGCTGACTGAGTATTCTTGCACTCAATATGGTAGAAGATCTCAGGAAGTAATTCTGGATAAATTTTATAACCTAATTTTGTTAGTTTTGTTTTATTTTTATTTTATTTTATTGGACTGTCTGTATGTTTATCATGACTATCAAATAAACAGAACTTGCAATTTTCAACTTTTTATTGTAACTGCCCACGTCAAATATTAATTTCACTGTACACATTATCATTGTCAAAGTCACGATTTTTATTTTAAACATCTACAATGAACAGTAAAAAGAAATAGGAACTTTTTTTCCTTATAAGCTGTGTATAGCAACAGTCTCAGTATATTGAAAGCATGTAACTGGCCATTAAATTATGGTAAATTAATACACATGTACTTGCAGAAATAATTTAGAAACAGCAATGCCTGCTTCAAACTTTGATAGGTTTGCATATCAGGTATGTTTCACAATATGAAGGTCAGACAAGAATTAAACCCCAACCCTATCCCGCACCAGGTTACGTGATGCAGCGGCACCAACGGACTGTGCGCTGCATCCCGGGGGGGGGGGGAGGCAACCAGACAGCCTGGGATTGCTTAGTAAAAATATTTGTTACCTCCTGGTAGGCCGCCTAGCCACCAATAGGTCTCCATGGATTTACGCCAGCTATTTAGCCCGTGTACTTCTGAGGAGCCTCAGGGGGCAGGTCAAGGCAAGGGGGATAGGATCCAGGTGTGCACTGCTGCTGCTGAGATTCATGCCCTCCCACACCCTCCCCTGCTTGACCCACAAACTACCCCTGACCCCACCGCCATTTTATCTGCTCCAGCATGGCCTGGATGGGCCACTGGTGTGCATGTGGGGCCTCCAGCCGTTCGCACCAGTGGACCTGCAGTGCACGACAGTGCCACATCTTTTGTGGTGCTGCACAAGTACTTATGGCAGCAGATCCAGAAATCCGCCAATGCAGGCACCCAACAAGATTGGACTGTTAATCTGGCATACAGACTCAGATGAGTATTACAGCCCAATCCTGTGTAACTCTTGCACCAGTGTAACAGTAGATCCACTGGTGTAAGTGCACTTATGCCAGTGTAACTTGCCGTATGCTGACGGATGCAGGACAGACACCGGCGTAACCCCCCTCGGATGCCACGCGTGCACAGTTTGGACACAATTTTCACCATTGTTATTGAGTGCCATCATATCTGATGACAGTGCAAACTGCATCACTGCGCTTGATTTAGGAATAGATTCTATGAAATTATTGAAGCTTTTTAATGAAGTTAACTTGAAAAGGAAAGATAAAGTGAAATATCGACCAAGTGCCACTAAACAGGTAAAAGTGGGATGTGAAATTATCAGGGTTAACCCCAATCAGATTTTCCACTATATTATGTTTCTTAGAGCAGTGATCTTCAACCTTTACCCGAAGGTAAAAGTTGCTGTAAATCGTTGCGACTCGGCAGTGGCGGCGGTGGCGACACTTCCAGGTTTGTGCCACCACCACCACTGACTAAAAGAAAAAGGGGGGTTGGACTTACCCGTCTGAGGGGGTGGCAAGAACCCGGGTTGTGTGGCATCTCCAGCTGCCACTACTGCCGGGTAAGTCCAAACCCCCCTTTTTACTTAGTCGGCGTTGGCGGCAGTACGAACTTGGCAGTGACATCACCACCGTCCTGACATCACTACCAAGTTGCCAATCGCCTTAAGGGGAAAGACATTGTCTCCTGGCGGACCTTGGGGTTGCAACCCCAAGGTTGAAGATCACTGGCTTAGAGCAAAGAGAAACTTTTGGAACACCGCACTAAGGGCCCAATCCTATCCAACATTCCAGCGCTGATGTAGCTATGCTAATGGGGCATGGCGCTGCATCCTGAGGTGGAGGGGGTTGTCACGGAGGCCTCCTCAAGGTAAGGGAATGTTTGTTCTCTTACCTCGGGGCTGCATTGCGGCTGCATCAGCGCTGGAAAGTTAGATAGGATTAGGCCCTAACTGTCTGTAAACCACCAACCATTTTCAACCACCTTTTAAAGCAGAAGGGAAACAAAGCCTTCCTGGTAACTGTTTTTGATGCATTTCTTAAGTGTGAAAGTATGCTTTCTGTTGACTCAGAATTTATTTAAGACATTTTAACCCATCCTTCTGCCCACACAGGGACCACCAGGGTGGCTCACAACAGATGTAAAACAATTTTTTATGAAATAATTGAGTCACTCGTACAATAATTCCAAGTCCACCCTCCTCCCACAACGTTGAGTTCAATCAACCCAGGAGTTCCCCCTGCACCCCATTTCATCACATTGGGTAGGTTCATCTAGGCCAAATGTATGAGCAATACATGCAAAAAAAATAAACAAAAATATGGACAACATGTTATTGTTGTGCTTGACGATTACCATCTGCATAGAATAAAGGACAAGGAACACAGGGGATGAGTTGGAAAACTTCATCAATTGAAGACATAGTTGGCAATATGGCCTCAGCAATAACCTCGAAACAGTGTTATGTTCTTGGCAAAAATAAATTACAGGTTTATCAAACTTCTCTCAGTGCCTGACACCGAGTTGGGAATTGCAGTGTGCAAAGTGTCAGATGATGTTGACATAGTGATAGTATCAAAAGCAATTATGTTTCTAAGGCTCACAGAAAAGCAGCAACTATGGGAGAGGACATGGACCTCCTTGTCCTACTGAACGCCCTTGCTAAAGAACATCGTGTCCACATGCTCATTTCCTATAAGAACAACCAGGCAGACACCTTGTACTGTAGTACAATGCAGCAGGAAATCTTGGAGACCTGCCCCACTTCATCCTCTTCTTGCATGCAGAATTGTGTGTGATTCCACTTCAGCATCATAACGCAAGGCAATATTAGGTTTATATGCAAAAATATTCCTATTTCTTTTCACTATTTTTTGTAGAAATGGGAAAAAAACAATATTATAATAACAATAAAGTGAATTTTGTTTTTATAGTAAAGGTAGTTATTCAGCCCAGTAAAATTAGTCTTTGATCCACACATTTATAAGGAGCTGAAAATGACCAGGTACAGTATGTTCATGAGATAGCAATTCTGAATAGAGTAGAATAGCAATTTTGAATAGAATTTAATAACCTACATAAAAAACCCCTTCCTGTATGTTTATCATGGCTATCTGAGATCTCCTGACCATTTTGAGTGCAGGAACATTTGATTTAAGTAGTTAGTGGATTATTTTCTGGTCTCTTTCATGTTAGAGATATGGGTGCTGGCACTGCAGGCGCTCCATCATTCTGCGGCTTGCTAACAACAGTGCAGGAGACGGTAAGCCCTGTGGTGGACCACAACACCTCCACCAGAGCATGTAGGACACCAGTGGGGGCAGTTTGGGGGAGGACCATAGGTGGGTCCAAGGAGACCCATTAGAGACCAGATGCCTATGGAGAGGTAAGTAAAAAACGTTTTTACTTATTTCCTTTGGCCTATCTGGTGCTCCCCCATCCATAACATGCAGTGTGTGCTCCATTGGTAGCATGGCATGCTCTGAGCTGGTGGGGGATAGGATTGGGCTGTTAATAAATGAAACAGATACAAATACAATGGGATGTGTTGGAGACACATACCAACAATATTTTAGACATGAAACCATTCTAATAGTACCGGTATGCCTTAATAACCCCTTCCCTGCCAAATCCAACTGGAACAAGCCAGAACAGCCATATGACAACTCATAATAATTGTGCAAAAAACAGGGGGTTGTATTAGAGATACAGGAGAACAATATTTTAGAAATATCCATGTAATATTTCAATTTTATTAAACCTTTCCCATCCAAAACATGTTTTTAACAAACAATAGATTAGAGTCACTGGTCCTAAGGCATCAAACAAAGCCAGACACACACAGACTAGATGGGAGTGACAAAATGAGCCACAAAGCTTTTCTCAATCCCCTCTTCCAGGATCTGTTCCAGGTTATAAATGGTTTTCTGGAAAAAGGGACCAGAGTGTTAACTTTCCAGCAAGCTGGACCAACCAAAATCACAAGTCCCATTGGACTAATTGGGAGTGACAGAGCAGACCACATGTTTCCTCAAATTCCTCATTCTGGTACCTGTTCCAGGTTAAAAATGGTATTTCCAGGAAAGGGGGTTAGAACATCTTCCCAGCAAAGCAGATGAACCAAAACCCCAAGTTTCATTAATCTAATTATGAGTCACGAGATATCCTGTTTCTACATTCTGGTACCTGTATTGACCTACAAACCGTTTTCTGGAAAAAGAACCCAGAATACTATCTTCTAAGTGAGAAGGACCAACCAGAACAGGTCCCATTGAACTAGATGTGAGTGATGCAGTAAAAACAAAACCTACACTCCAGTTCCTGTTCCAGGTAATACTGCATTTTGGGAAAACAGTCCAATATGCCACATTCCAAGCATTTTCACATTTCACAAGCAAAATCACATGCCATTTGACTAGATTAGAGAGATGCAGTAAATCAAATAGACTCCTGCATATTTGGTGCAAAGATCATCTCCCCTAGAAGGCCCTGAAAACCTAATGTGAACGACTAGAGGGGGAGAGGCAGGCAGCCCTCTCTCGCCTCATCTGTTCATTTTTGATCAGTGCAGCGTCTGGACTTTGGAAAACTTTCCATGTTGAGGCAGGATTTGTTACTCTTGTAGTTTGGGTTGGGAAATATACCTCAGAAATTGGCATTCTGAACGCTTTCCCAGAAAACGGGTACTGGAATATGGATTTTGTGGAAGTATTGTGGTAGGCTAGGCTCCATCATTCCCATCTAGTCCAATGGGACCTGTGATTTTGATTGGTCTGCCTTGCCCTTTCCGAGAAAACAGTTTATAGAGTGGGTACTAGGATGTGGAAATAGGGGGTGTTTTCAGTATTTTGTGGCTTGCTTTGACTGACTCCCACCTAGATTAACGGGACTTGTGAATTTGGTTGGTCTGCCTGGCTCAGAAGCTGGTGTTCTGCCCCTTTCTCTGGAATTCCATTTGTAGTCTGGAATATCTATTAAGCAAGGGGCTTCCTGTCCGGCTTTTACACCAGACCACAAATATGCCATTTCTCAAAATGGCAGCTTTTCCACAAGCCAGATCTTTTTTCCAGGACTTCAGAACGCTTATCACAAAAAAAAAATGAACGTACCCTACCTTTTTCAACTTTTTATTCACATGCCTGAGTTTGAGCTACTAGCAGCTTTTGATGGATCTGGGGAGCAGACATTAGAGCTGCCTCTTCACCTAAAATACAGGGGTTTGTTTGTTTAAAGAAAGAGTTTGGGAGACAGCTTTGTCTTTTGCTTTCTTAACTTTAGCAACTGGCCCAAAAACCAAATAAAGCGCCCAAGTCAGGTAGTCGTTTTTCGGGTCAGGAGGAACCCGCACGCCACGTTACTGTTAAATGAAAAATAAGGCCCGCCTTCCCGCCACGCCCTCTTCAGTATCTGTGTCAATCTATCCATACGAAGTCCCTGATTTGTGTAGACGACAGCAGGTGGCTCCGCCCCCGGCGAGGAATCACTGCCACGTCGAGGTTACTTGTACCTCCTCCCAGCCATGGTAGGCGTGATGTGTACCGACCGACTCCCTAGTAGTCTTCCTTTCGCGACGACTACACAGTACAGGCGAAGGATCCAGCAGTTCTTCAGTCCTGCCTGCCTGCCTGCCTGCCTTTCTATCAAGTATAGGAGGAGCCTGAGAAACGATAAAGGCTCGCGCGCACGCCCAGCGGGGGGGGGGGGGCTTCCCAACTAACGGTTCTTCGATCTCCACGTGACCGATTCCCTCCGCCCCTCCACCCGTCGTCCCGTGCGCGCTAAACCCAAGCGTGCGCATGCGCCGGAGCGTTGCGGTCGGCAGCGGAGGGGTGACGTTGCGCTCCTGGGCCGTGAGAGGCCGAGGAAGCGTTTTGGCACAGCCGAAGTAGGCGATCGCTAGCAGTCTCCGCCGCTGCCGCCCTTCGTTCCTCTGACTGGGAGCCGAGGGAGTCAGCGAGCGGCGGGAGAATCGAGTCGAGGCCGCCTTGGGACTTTTCACCCTTTTCCTTACTCAGTCTGGGCCCTTGGGAAGAGTACCTGAGAGAGAGGGAGAGATGCGCTCGGCGTGACGCCAGTCTCTGCTCGTCCCGGTCTCGGTTCCAGCTCGAGCCATGGCTGCGCCGAGCTGGCAAGAAGCTATGGCCCAACAGGCCGAGGAGGTGTCCACTCGGCTGCGGGACGTGCTGTCGGCCGGCGTGGGCCTACTGCGTACCGAGTTGGGCCTGGAGCTACCGCCGGGCCTGGAGCCTCAGCGCCTGCCGACCTGGCTAGTGCTGCTTATTGCCTCTTTCTTGGCACTGCTGCCCCTCCTGGGGCTTCTGTGGGCTCGCAGAAAGCGCCCCGGGAGAACCCCCGAGACGGGGGAAGAAGACGAGGAAGAGGAGGAGGTGACGGCGTCCCTGGGCCTGACAGGTGGCGGCGTCCCGAACAAGGCGGCTCCCGGAGCGGCCGCAATGCTCTTGCTGAAGGGAGAAGAGCAGAAAAAAAGGAATAAAAAGAAGCCGTCGGAGAAAACGGGCAGGGTAAGCGAAGGTGTTAATGGGGACAGGAGGGGGCCGGGATCTAGGAAATAGGCAGAAGTCGCGAACGGGACCCCAGGTAGTTCTCAGTTCTTGATCCAGGGCATCGCTAACTTCACTGCCTTTGCTGAGTTTCATGCATTCTCTACAGCGATTCCCTGTGCATAAAGTTGCATGTGTGTTTTTCACTGAATGGGTTATGGTCTGAAGTTGGTCAAAAACTTTCTCTCCCCCTTGCTTCAAGTAAGATTTGAATTGGGGACTGGCGAACATTGCAGCAGTTACTGCCACAATTTCAGTATCTTACATTTTTCTTATCACTGAAGTAAATCTCAGCAGTTTGTAAGTTCTCACTTCTGACATTACTGTACTCTGCTCATGTTACCACTTATATGGACAGTTATTTACAGGTTTTAACTTATGACAGTACTGTTTACACCAGCTCTCCTCTTCCCATGCAGATGTATAGTAGATGCAGTAAAATAGGTGTGTGTGTGTGTGTGTGAGAGAGAGAGAGAGAGAGAGAGAGAGAGAGAGAGAGAGAGAGAGAGAGAGAGGCCACACAGAAGAATCATATTTGGGTTTCTCGAGTTTTCCTATACAAAAAGTATAACCGGCTTAAAATGATATCTGGTTTAAGAGGTTCCAATGGCATGGGTGCTGTTTTGGATGTACTTGTGCAAATCTGACATGTTGGGTGTGATCAGCAGATTTGGGGAAAGGTGTCATCAGTATACTGGCAACACCCAACTCTCTCTTCAGAGCTAGGTGTGGTGACAGATTTCTTAAATTGATGCATGGAATTGGTAATGGTCTGGATGAAGATGAACAAGCTTAAATTCAGTTCAGACAAGATGGAGATGTGAGGGAGGTGGTGGTTCTGAATGATTGACCTAGGAGTATGTGAGTTGCCTGTTCTAAAGGGGGTTACATTTTTCTGAAAGAGCATTCTGGGGATGTTCATCAGTTCAGTTTTGTATTTTAATGCCAAGGTGGAATCTGTAGCCAGGTTCACATTTTACAGTTTGAGGTACTCTGCCAACTGCGCCCTCTCCTATGGAGAAAACAAGGACCACACTTAAGGTATTGTATGCATTGCAGTATCTTCTATGCTGAGCTGTCATTGAAAACTCCTCAGAAACAGCACACTATTCACGTTTCTTGTGTTTAATGTCGTAAACTGATTACAATAATTAAGGGACCACTATATCCCATATGAACCATTCCGTGTGTTTAGAACATCAGAAGACCCATGAACCTCACTGGCAAGGCTAGTGGCTACAAGGAATAGCGTCTTCTAGGTGATCTTTTCCCTTTGAGGACCCATTCTGAGAGGCGCTTGCCAAACTTGCTCTCTGTTGTCTTGTAGACGCTTGGAAAAATGTTAGTTGCAGAATGTCTTTTGGTATCTTAATCCTAAGTGTAGAGTTTTGTTAGTGTAATTTATTGCATTTAGTAATTTTTCCTAGTATAAATCAGAAACGTCAGCATAAATAAAGATTATACATAAAATCTCGATGTGTCACACAAGATGATTAATAAAGAAAACCAAGTTTTAAAATACTGTAACAAAATCATATATGATATTTGGAAATAATTGATATTACTAAAAGATTTCCCATTGCTGATAAACTTGTCCCATCTTTTCTTTGTAATTTGTTTATCAATAAGAGCAAATTCCTACATATTCTTTTTTCAAGCCATTTTCTCATACTTGGGGTTCCTTCCAGTACATCTTCAGTATTTTGCATATAGGATCCGAAGTGCTGTAACTGTAAAATGCCTACTCATGTATCATTGGTGCCAGTCAAAATGAACAGCAAGGCATCATCTAATTGTATCTAGTATCCCAAGATTTTTTGATTAAGGGACAGTCATCAGATGTGGGGGGAAATACTACTGTCCAGTCTTTTGGCATAGTGATGCTTTCCACTCATTCAATAGTATTGCTGCACCAAATATCTGAACGCTACCCGGTGTGTGTGTGTGTGTGGGGGGGGCATTTGTAGTAGCTTGGGCTGTGGGAATTTACCTTATAATGACTAGAGAGTTGTATTAAAGGAATTCTTTTATGCACGTGCGCGCACAGTTACTAGGGAATATATCCCATTAAAGTTGCTGCGGTGTCTTAGTGGTTAAGTTGCTGAACTGCAGACCAGGGGGTAGGCAGGACAGCAGTTCAAGACGCAAGTGCCGCGTGACGTTGTGACGTCTACCATCTTCAGCCCCAGCTCATACCAACCTAGCAGTTTGAAAGCAAGAAATTGCAAGTAGATTAATAGGTACCGTTGCAGCGGGAAAGTAATGGTGTTCCGTTAGTCATGCCGGCCACATGACTACGGAAGCGTCTTTGGACATTGCTGGCTCTTTGGCTTTGAAACAGATGAGCACCGCCCCTAGAGTCGGTAACGACTGGCTTTCAAGCAAGGGGAACCTTTACCTTTTTGTTCCATTAAACTCAGTGGAGCTTACTTCTGAGTAGATATGCATAGGATTCCACTGCCAATCTCACAGAGGCTAAAATATGGCAGGGAACTGTTTTTAAATGGTTATCTGGTAAGAAAATTGGATTCTGAAAAAGTGTAGATTTTTTTTTTTTAAATGAGGGGGCTGAATGTATGTGGAATATACCTAAAGAAAAACTAGCCATATAAATACAGGACAGCTGCCCATCCTCTGCTTTCTGGACTGTTGTTACTCCAGTCCTTGAGCATTCTTTGGGACGATTTGCTCTTAACATCAGAAGTAACTGTTCTCTATGCATACCATTGTTGTGAATTAAACACAGCTCTGTTACCATATTTTTCGCTCCATAGGACGCATCGGACCATAGAACGCATGCATCCTATGGAGAAAAAAATAGGGGGAAAAAAGGTTTTAAAAATAAAAATAAAAATAATTTAAAAAATGTAAAGAAAAAAACTTACCGGGGTTTCGGGGAGGCCTGCAGAGCCTCTGCAGGCCTCCCCGAAGCCCCGGTAAGTATTTTTCTTTACGGTTTTTATTATTCGCTCCATAAGACGCAGGCTTCCCCCCCTATTTTTTTGGGGGGAGTGCGTCTTATGAAGCGAAAAATATGGTAAATGCAGAGCTGAACTGTGGTAACTGAGTATGTTTCGCCATCCCATGTCACATTCCATGCTGTTCGAGAGGTTCCTATGACCGTCAGGAGCAGCTTTTCAAGGGGCACATGACATTACATTACAGTAGGGAAAAAAACTGGTACATGCCCTTGTGCAAGCTTCCTTCTAGTCACACTTCTCAGGATCCAACCCAAGGTGTCTGAATTTAATTTCTTGACTTAGACTTGCAGCCAGTAATTTGACTGACTTCAAAACAATGTGCCATCTTGCCCACTTATGTCATTTCACAGGCACACAGTCCTTTTGCCTCTCCAGCTCTCCTACCTATCCAACCTCACCCCCACTTTTGCATCAGCAGCACATTTTATTGAAGCCCTGTACGAGGTTTTCCCCAACTTCCTGGTTAGATTTCAAAAGTTTAATGCTACTTCAAGAGACAGTCAAAATAGGACTAGAAAAATACTTCAGATGGGGGAGAACATCAGATGTGTAGACTTGAAGCATGTTTAGTCTGTGTTAAGGCTACTCATTATAGGCTTTTTCATACATATTTACTTAAGATTTATATTCTTCAACAAGGCAGCTTACAAAAAATGCAAAGTTTAAAACAGCTAAGAACATAGAAGCACAAATCAATCATAACAATTAAAATAGTAGCAGCAGCAAAAAAAAAGGGCAAACCAGAAAGCAAATACATAGCAGAAGCAGTAAACCAAAAGCTGACTCAAGTTCAATCAAGGAAAGCACCAATATTCCATCCTGTGGAAGGAAGTTTTATAACCTGGGTGCCACCACAGAGAAGGTCCTTTAACACACTGCAGCCTAATGGACTTTTGCTGGTAGTGGCTCATGCAAAGAGCCCAAAACTCATCCCAGCTAGGTGCTCCAGTTTGAGCTAACAACTGCATGACAGTGGCAGGAGGTGTAACCCCATGGTGCTTATGGTTGCCTTATGTTTTAGTTCAGGTTTAGTTTAGTTTGGAGCTGTCATGGCATCAATGTGCCTATTCCTAAACGTATTCTCCTATGTCACTTTGTGAATGAGGAAAGGGCAAGTTTCAAGGCCTGGCTACTTTACACTTTTTTTATCACGTTTGGTATCCTAGCCGAGGGACTAGATAACTTAAATAGGCTTCTTTAAGTAGCTACTACTAGCTTCCAAACAAAATCAACATAGTAACTAAACTTGAACTCAACTGTATGTTCTGTGTGAGAAATGGTATTGAAGGCATTTGGAAGTACAACGTGAAATATAAAGGTTAGATTCTTTGCACAATTTAAGTCGAGGATTAGATGTAATTGTAGAAGGGGCTATTTTGCAGCTCTGGCCATTTCCCGGCTCTCATGTTGTAAACTGAGAATTTGAAGTGAACTCAAACTACTATAGTTATATTTAGAAACTTGATTTTATGACATTGACAACTTATGGCTCGTACATTTGAAAACGGAGTATCTTTAAGTGTCAAGTATATTTTTAAGGAATTATATAGGAACATAGAAAATCTTTTGCTTTGCCATCAAGCTGAGTATCTCTGAACTGTTGCAATTTAAAAAATAACCTGAAGTTTCCATATTTAATAGCGTTCTTTGCTTATCAGGAGACTATAGCTTTCATCTATCCAAGCAGCTTCAGGGTATACCAAATGGTGCTTATAAAATATTGGAGAGTGCTTTCATCTTAATGCACTAACTGTCAGCAGTTAAATGAGATATGGATTAAAATGGTTTGTTACTACCTTGTGGTAGCGATTAAGATAAGGAAACGTAAAAAAAAATACAGCCAAAGAAGGCAACCAGAATGATCGGGAGTCTGGAATACCTTCATGAGGTAAAGCTATGGTGTTTGAGGCTTTTTAGCTTGGAAAAAAGTCAATTTGATTGACTTGATATGTTGGAACTTATAAGATTATGCATGGTGTGGATAGAAATATTTTCTCTTTCACAATAATAGAACCAAAGATCATTCAATGAAACTGATTGATGGGAGATTTAGTACAGACAGAAGGAGTGTACTTCAGACAGTGCCTAATTAGTCTGTCGAATTCATTGCCTAAGATGTGGTGATGGCCACTAGCTTTGATGGCTTTAAAGTGGGAATATGCTTCTGAATATCAGTTGTAGGAGAGCAGTGGTGGGAGAGAACTGTGCCTTTCTCTCTTGCTTGTGGGCTTCCCAGAAACAGCTAGTGGGCCACTGTGGGAAACAGAGTGCTGGACTAGGTAGACCTTTGGCCTTACCCAGCAGTACTTTTTTGCATGTACACCCCTATAGAAGTGGTAATTGTGGGAGATGGATACAACTACAGTAATGTCTTAAGATTCCCAGGGAAGGTGTAACATGTGGAATTTGCTTTATAGCAGCTACTCAGGTTGATGACTCATTCTCTTGGGAGAAGGGCATTCCATACATAAATTGGGTGCAATAGTCAAAAAGCCCCTCCTTATGGATCACCACTCACCTCACTTCTGAAAGCAGGATCATCTGGGGAAGAACCTCTGATTTTAATGCACTTGATAGTTATGCAACCTGTGACCCATTTTTTGTTTTGCTGTTGGCATTTCCTACACTGTAAAACGAATAGAAAACCTGCAAGAACATTTTCACATCTAACTAGGATTGCTTCCTATGTCCTCTCACCTGGACATGTATAACTGAAGACTTTTTAGGATTAATATGTTCTATGGCTTTGGGCTACACATAAATGAAACTTTAGCAGTCCTCTATGGGAAACTAATCCGTCTTATCCAAAAATCAAGCAGTGCTCTTTGCATTGCTTATTTTTGTTCAGTTCGTTTGCTATGGACCAGCAGTTCTCAAAGTTCTCCCCGCGAGGCAGGGAGAACTTTGAGTGTTTGCGGGGGCGGAGACTGTAGTGGCAGTGATCCGGGGGATTGCTGCCGCCGTAAAAGTGCCTGAAACTGCCCCCGCTGTACTTACCGGGGCTGGGGGGAGCTTCGGGGAGGCCTGCGCAACCCTCTGCAGGCCTCCCCGATCTTCGGCTTGCTGCAAAACAGCAATCTTTGGGTACTTCCAATTTTTGTGAAAACCGGAAGTACCCAAAGATCGTCATTTTGCGGCAATCTGAAGATCGGGGAGGCATGCAAAGGGTCGTGCAGGCCTCCCTGAAGTTCCCCCCCAGCCCCGGTAAGTACAGCGGGGGCGGTTTCGGGCACTTTTCTGGCGGCGGCGATCCCCCGAATCGCCACCATGCTGTCCTTGCCCCTTAAGGGGGCAGGGGGCGGCTTTGGTTCTCAATGGTGGGTCGCAACCCACAGTTTGAAAACCACTGCTATGGACTAAGAGTTCTTGGAGTTGTTTTGTTTTTATTATAAGAAATCTAAGCAGTTTTAAGCCAGTAGTGCTCTGGGTAGATATATTCCACTGCCTTATATTGATAAAGCATTGACTTCAGTAGAATTTAATAGAATAAAATGTTTGTTTTGCATCGTAGTGAAATATTTAAGATTTGTAGTTCTGTGTACATTGTCCAAAATTAATGTGGCTTAATTTTATGTTTTCAGCTTAATGGTCAACCTACTCATGAAGTGTCTGAAGATGAAATAATGCAAAGTCTTCGAAGAGATAACGTAAAGCAGCCATTAGATGCAGAAAAGAAAACTGAAAAGGTTTAGTTATCGCAGTTTTCAGTCTTTGACAAATAATATCATTTCTAAGCTGGGAGTGTCTTAAGCAAAATTCAGAGCAAGGCTCTGCTATTTTTGGCTGGCTTATGTAGGCAGGCAAAATTTGTGCTTACTTCCAACCCCACCCTTCCCAAGAGAGGAGAGCTACAGGGTCTTCTCTGATGTTACACAGTCAACTGTTTGTGCCTGAAAATGTCTGATCTATGGCCAAAATGGAGGGGGGCCCGGCTGTATCCGCGGGGTATACGTTCCAGCCCCCCGATACTTGAAACCACGGAAAGGGGCAAACGCCCCCTCCGTGGTTTTCTGAGGGGGCCCCGGCCCTTTGCGGGCGCGCACAACCCCTCCAGGCACTGGTTGCGTTTGTTTTTCGACTTCTAGCACTAGGAGTGCTTGAGAGCTGGGGGGGGGGGTTTCGCCTTGTAAAGTGCTCGGGTTGCGTTTTTTTTTCTCCTTCCAGCCGGCTCACCATGCTAGAAGTTTCAACTCCGAGCTCCAAGCTAGAAAAAATGACGGTCTCCTGCACCAATAGAAAGGCTGCTTGGCTGCAAAGGAGCTTGGGAGATGTAGTACGAGGGACGAGGAAATAACGATGGCAGCCTCATGCACCAATAGGAAGGTGGGAGATGTAGTGGGAGGGACGAGGAGCAACAGCAGCCATTCTGATTTTGATCATTTCCGTTCATTTTGGGAGCCCCTGGCAACAGCGCTATCAAGCATACTAAGAACATCACCTCCAATGCTGTAAGTGCCCCGGGGGGTGTCGCACGTGCCCCCTCCCCCATGACCCCTGCAGGCACTTACTTTTAGCGCTGAAAGCTTCCTTTTTCTTCCAAAGGTATGCGATGACCAGGCCTCTCTAGGCACCTAGCCTCCGTGAACGGGCCTGCAAGGAAGCTGCATGACGAGGCCTGGTCATCGCATACCTTTGGAAGAAAAAGGAAGCTTCCAGCGCTAAAAGTGCCTGCGGGGGGCCATCTGCTACCCACGGATAACTGGATCAGCAGATGGGGGGGCCTGTACTGAACTGTTTTGACATTAGTTTTTATGAATCTGTAATAAATATTTTGAATGAAAAAAGCACCTAATATTTGACACCTGTCAACAATTTTGCATTTCTTATTTTTAAACAATAGACTTTGTTTGCAACCATTAAGCAACATACCTTACGCTTCCATGTGCCTTGCGCATTTGCACCCTGTGCTCTTGCTTTTTGACAGTTTGGGGTACCTTAAATTCAAACACTGTGTGATACATTGCATTTCTAAATTCAGATTCATACCTGCTACTCAGTGTAGCAGCTCGTTTACTGTATTTCCATTGTTCTTGCTGCCAGATATGAAACACTATGCATTTTATATTTAATAATAATAAACTTAAAATATTTTGATATCACTTAAATGAAAAAAATATTTGCCTTATATTTTAGTCAAAGAAGAATAAGAAGAAACCAAAGGGAGATGCTAAAACAGTTCAGGACCAGTCACGTATTGATGGAAAAGAGGTTGATGAAGGTACTGAAGAGCTAAAATAGCAAGATGTGCGCGCGCACTTATGGTTTCTTTAAATGTATGATTAAGAGATTTGTAGTTCTCCTATTAGCCTAATACATGATTCATGATTACTAATCTAATAATAGGTCAGTACCCTTTACATTAATAGGTTGTTAGTTATATGTGGAATAGAAAAGCTGCAGTTTTAGGTATACTGTTGTAAAATAAAGTTGTGTTATGAATATTGGGGAAGACTGAAGTTTAGGTGTTTTCATCAAATTGAGGCATCAGATCTGAACTTGCATCACATCTTTGATGTTGGGAAAGAGCAAACAACCAAGCATTTTGGAAGGTTTCTGAAAGAGAGCCATGTTTGGTAATTGTCAAGACAGGAGAGAAATCTAAGCCCTGAAACGGGAAATCCAATAAAGATGATGTGCTTAGCTGCTAGCTAGAATAACAATTCATCTTTAGTAGCTATTAAAAACTTCATGCATGAGGTTTCAGATCAGCCGAAGCTTGCACCTGCAGTGAGGACATTCAGAAGGGTGGAGGGATGACATCGTCAACAGATAACCATATATGGAAGCTAGATACTGACTATACTGTTGATGCTAGCTAGGCTTACCTAGCAAAGGTACCTAGCTTACCTTACAAAGGGGAACAAAGTGCCTATACTGTACTTTTAACCATTGTCAGAAGAAAGAATTTGGGCAGGTGCAGCTCATCATGGAAGGGTGCAAAAAGCTGCACCTGCCCAAATTCCTTCTGACAATGGTTAAAGGTATAGGCACTTTGTCCCCCTTTGTATATGGAAGGGCTAACTAGTACTGTCCTGTGGTTGCCTATAGCAAGAAAAGATTGGTATTGGTGGGCAAGTTGCCCAACATTATTGATAGGCTTCCCCAGTAAATAGTTCAAACAACAAATTACCTCTTCTTTAATCCTGCTTTTTATGACTTGTTCAGGAGCATGGGAAACAAAAATTAGTAACAGAGAGAAACGGCAACAGCGTAAACGTGACAAGGTACTGACTGATGTTGGGTCAGAATCAAATCTACCAGGCATGGAAAATTCAGTTACAGTATGCACTGAACAACTAACATCTGCAACATCCTTTTCAGTTGGTCCCAGAAAAAGCAAAGGTATATATATATGATTTTTTCGTTCCGTTTTTCACTTCTTGTCTTGGGCCTGGGGAACACTTTTAAAGAACACCAAAACAAAAAAACCAATACTGCCTTTATGAATGGAGATGGTAATTCTTCTCTTTGGATTTTAATTAAAAATGCTAAAAAAAAGACTGTGGAGAACCCAGAGATGTTTCTGAGTCATCTATTTTGGTCTTGCTTCTTTCCATTATGTTCTTTTTTCTTCAGTTTTTGTGAGATTTATTCCATAGGAATTTGCTAATTTATTGTGATGCTTTTCAGCCCTTGTGTCATCTTCCAAACAGTTTATTTGGAATATTTCCATAGGGGCTATCTTGCCAGTAATTCCTTATGAGTTTTTTAGAAACCTAACTAAATGATGGACATTATATTCAGTAGGCAGACAGTACAGTACTGTGGAAAGCACCTTCTCTGGTGAGATTCAGTATTTAGATTGATATCTTGCTTTATTGAAGCTTCACTGAAAGGTGTGACTTATATCCTAAGGAGCACATGTGGAAAGATTGTGCCTGCTGAAAACCCACTCTGAGAAGCTGTCAGGGGACCCCTCCTCCCCACAGAAGGACATAGAGGGCTCTAGAGTTAAGGGGAGATTGGATCTTCTGTTTGCACAAGGAGGGCACTTTACCAAAGGGGTGGTCTCTTTAGTACAATAGAACTGCATTTCTTTTTCTTAATTCCCTTGCTCATAATTTATTATAAAGTGATTGATAAGCTATATTATTTAACCTGTATTGTGGTAGCTGCCCGGTTATAGCAGATGGTTAGATGTGGCATGTATGTTTTGCTTTCATGCACTTTAGTTTGTTTATAGATGTGCCGAAGAGGGATATGTATGCATACTGTATCTGCCATACTGTAGTTTGTCCAAAACTGAAAATTCTGGAATAGAGGCTGTTTTAGTACAGTTGGACCTCGCTGTCCACGGGGATCTGTTCCGAACCACCACCACCACCCATGGATAGCAAGGATCTGCAGTTACTGGAGCCCCCTTAAAATCGCTGTAAAAAGAAAAAACAGTTAATGCCGGGTTTTTTCCTTTTTAGAAGCAAACCACTGCATGTTCTTGCATAACAGCCTGAAATCGCTCTCCCAAAGCGTCTTACGGGTCGCGCGACTCCCCCTCCCTCTCCCAAAATAGCTTCAGAATGCATTGCAATGCATTCTGGGGCAACATTGGGAGGGGGGAGTCGCGCAACCTGCAAGAGGCTTCCGGAGCGCGATTTTAGGCTGTTATGCAAGAACACGCAGCGGTTTGCTTCTAAAAGGAAAAACAGTGGTTTGGGGCTTTTTACAGCGATTTTAAGGTGGACCTCACGGGTCCAGGATTCGCGGTGAGTCAAATCTGCAGATAGAAAGGGTCTACTGTATCTCTATTCTCTCTTGAATAGAGAATTTTACTGTGGCTGTGATTCATTCTTAGAGTAGCCTTAAAGGAACAGCAGCATCTATCTACTATCCTCATCCTTCTCATCCTTGCTTACATAAGCCCTGTATTTTCACTCTTTCTTATTAGCTCAGTTCTTTCAGGAAACAGTACAGCAGCCCCCTCGTTAACGATGGTTCATTTGAACAACAATCCACATATACAACGGTGTTTCTCTCCCCCCCCCCCCCCCGGTACAATACCTTACAAAAAGTCGTTGCTGCTTGCCCCTGAGCCTGCTGCTGATTACAAAATGGAGGCAGGAAAAACAGCCCCTTTTAAAACGTCTTTTTAAATCCCCAGCCCATCAGCTGTTCTAAACCTCAAAGCACTAGCGCCAAACAGCTGATGGGCTGGGGATTTAAAAAGATGTGCCTGGAGTTCTTGCCATTCATTCCCTATTACACCTGCACTGTATTACATTGCATTACATAGGCTTTACCAGTTATACCAAAATTGACTACTAGATGGTGCTGAAGACTTGCTTAATGTTGGATTCACTTTACAACAGAGATTTCAGAAAGTATCCCTGTCATTAACCATATTTCACCTGTAGTAGGCATTGAAAAGTAATGATGCATCTCCTCTCGACAGTGGTGATTGAGATTTGGTATTGCTAATTACTTATCTCAACATGCAATTCTTTTGTATTTGTGGGAGTTTCACTTCCTGGTTTCTGAGACTACCATGTTTTTAAAACAGTTCTAATTAAAATTTATTTGGAATGAAATACAGGGTTATTCAAAAAGGACGGAGCAAAAGTAAAGCTGATTTATTCTAAAATGAATGGACATACCACAACCGTCATGACATGAAAAGACAGAAAAACTGTCCAAGTGTCAGTTGTGGTATGTCAGTTCATTTAAGAATAAATCAGCTTTACTTGTGCATCATCGTTTTTGATTAACCCTGTATGAGATTCTCAGGATGTTAGTGCAGAGGTCTTATGTTGTATATCGGCTAGCATAAATATAAGGCTTATTTATGTAGTTGTGTATTTAGTCATTGATCTTTTTTAATCAGGTGATCCTGTTTTGAATGTTCAAGTTAGCAACTCTAAATCTGGAAAAGGTGATGCTATGCTCCAGCAAGGTAATATCTATCTATCTTGCATATTATGTTAATTTGTTATGATATCATCTGGAACTTTGTGTAGAGGCTTGTGTGCACCTTTTATCTAATTGTGCAACCCTACTGCCTTGCAGAATTGCTCCAATAGTTTTGATAGCTCTACTCCAAATGATCCCATCTCAAATCTGACTGGTCACATGAGTTCATCTGTTTTAGATGAAGAGAATAAGAGCCACTTTACTTTAAATGTGTAGTTTTTTCCTGCAAGTTTAAGTTGCCTGACCTGGGGGGGGGGGCAGGGATGGGGACGGGACAGCAAGAGCAGGACCATAACACATGGGCAAGTGGTATTTAACCCTTTTATTCTGGGTCCTGATAAAAACAGTGTCCGCAAAGTTGCTTTTAACCCACCTGGGTCAAATAGCAACTTCAGGAGCATGGTTTTCATCAAGTCTGTGGCATGGTGGGAAAGGTTATATTCCCCCAACCATGCCCCATGGATCCTGGTTGCATGATTCTATCACCCCTCCAGCAGCTGCCATTTAACTTTTAAAAGCAAAGCCAAACTACTTGCTTAATATAATATGTAATGGAAGTTGTTATATTCACTAAAAATATTATTTGTCAGGCTTGCATCCTGATCCTGTGTACATTTACTAAGAAGTATGTCCTGCTGAGTTCAATGGGGACGTATCCATAAAGTGTGTCTAGTATCGTATCCTTAAGTGTTGGGAAGAAATTTTTTTTTGTAAAGGCTAAATGTAAACTGTTTTTGTCTACAGATTATTCTTTAAATTTTATATTGGTATAAGTATAGCCCTTTCCACACATCTGCGTTCCCCCACCTCCATAAAGATTACCATTGTGAAGCAAAAACTAATATACACTTAGGCCAATTTAATGCCATACGAGGGAGGAGAAAGGGATCCATATGAAATGTTATTTCTGTTATAGCTAGCCATGCTCACAGGAAGGGAACTGAAACAAAAGATGTTTTGGGCTAAAAAGGAAAAGCGGAAGTGTGGGGCCAGAAATGACTTTCTTTCTAAGAACAGAATGACATGGTGAAGTAATTGACAGAACACTACGTTAACGGTATAATCTTAGCCTTGATAAACTTCCTTTTAAAAAATTTCTTAACATGCACCTCTTCCTTCTTCAAATATGTTTATTTTATCATTTTTAAACAAAAATGAATGTTGCCATTCAGTATGCGTGTGTCTTCCTTCAGGACTGAGTGAAGGCCCAACTGTAAATGGAGGCAACTGGAGTGAAAAACCTGTTAAGCTTTCTCCTCAAATTGGTGCAAGTGAAGAGAAATGGACCTCAGTGTCACCAGCCAGTAGCAAGAGGAAAAATGAGACGTTGGCTTGGGGAAAAGATGCTGGAGATAACGGGAAGGATTGGGGAGTGTCCCTGGTGGGCAGAACCTGGGGTGAGCGCACTTTGTTCCCTGGTATTGGTAAGTCCTTGTTTCTCTGTCAGAGGGAACTAGTGTTAGCACTGTTGACGTTATTGTGGTTTGGGAGTCGGACTTAGACCTGGAAGATCCAGGTTCAAATCCCCGCTCAGCCACGAAGCTTCCTGGGTGACCTTGGGTCAGTCACTATCTCTCAGCCCCACCTACCTCACAGGGTTGTTGTGAGGACAAAAAGGAGGGGAGGAAATATGTACACCACTCTGAGCTCCTTGGGGGAAGGACGGTATAAAAAATGTGAAAAATAAATAAATATTTTTCTGATCTGCAGAAATGCTTTCTCATATTTCAACCAAATTCTGAAAGTAATAATAGAGAACCTTTTTAATACTCTCTTCATAAGCTGTGGTCAGATTTCAAAAAGTTATAGAAGTTGCCCTGAAAACTTACACACAGCCAGAGGGCGCTTTGATTCTCTCAAAAAATTGAGAACCCTCCCCCCCACACACATGATATCTCCAAATAACTATGAACCCGTCCCACCCGTGTTTGAAAAAATGTTTGTCTTGTCAAAAGTCCAATTGGATGTACAGGCTTTTTTGTCTTTTGTCGTGTGTGAGAGAGACCGAGAACACACACCAAATATTATATAAGGTTGGCAGCCCGTACTCCGCCTCCCGCCGGACCCTGTAACTGTGAATAGGGTTCTGAATGGTCTCTTTAAGAGGCAATTTCTTCCCTTTCCAAAATAGTTTTCCAAATTATTCGAGGTCCGCCGATATCCCACGCCCGTACCCCCCCACCCCGGATGTATGTCAGCTATTGTCCTACACCCAGGGCCTGAGGTCTTCCCGGGCTGTGCTGACGCAACCCAGGAAGGGTGCAGGATTCTCTCTTGATAGGAGAATTTTACTGTGGCTGCGATTCATTCTTAGATGCTGCTGTTCCTAGGGGTCAGCTGCATATCCTTATGCAGGATCAGGCTGCCTGCACTTGGCTGCAATATTTTAGGGTCAATATTTTAGGCTGCAATATTTAGCATAAGATCACAAAAGAGCTAGTATTATAAGAGAGACTTGTCCTTGTATGTGTTAAATTGTCAATGACAAATGCTTAAATTATATTTTTCTAACAGCCTGGTCTGGCGTGGATGGAAGGATTAATACTCCTGAACAGAGTTCTTCTACGTTCACTTCCTTGGGGCTAAATCCTACAGTTTCTGGTATGATTTTAAATCTTAATACAAATGAACTCCGTATTTGAATTATGCCTGTTACAAAACATGAATGGAAAACTCTGCTCGTTCCTGCTCATCTTAGAGTTGGTGCACCTAAGCTTAGAAAGAATTGTTAATTTTATGCAACCCTACAAGTGTGGGTGGTCGAGGTAAATTCTAATTCTTGAAACATCAACCATCACTACTGTTGATTTCTCAAATGCTTATACAGTACAATGTTTTTCCTATGAAGAGGAAAGCAAGATGCTTGATCTTGTTATGCAAATATAGCTTTTTTCTGTTAGGCTAGTGAAGCTTAATCACTCGTACCACTAACTACAAAAAAGCAAATTATTCTACCAAGATGATCTGGACATCTTCAATTCCAGGTCTTTCAAAAGGGCTTCTCAGTGGCTGGGATTGAAAGTGGCATGTGTGGGTGCTCTACTTGTGCTCATGGACTTTTAAGCTCCCTTCCAGTTGAATGCCCCAGTCAAGGAGTGGCACCTCCTGAGACATGGGGAGCTACTGCCGGAATGAAATTTCATCCCTCCTCCATGCATGAGCAATTGAACAGCAGTATGACCGTTGTCAGCCTTTTCCATTCATATATTTGTTAACCCACCCCCTGCGGTCTTCATCTCCTGCTTTCTCAAATATGCTCATTGGCTACAACTTAACATTGTGTCTGATATCCTTTTGTCGTCTTTATATGCTTGTACGAAATCAGCCTACTTACCTAAGTGATTCCCCCCTTCCTGTAAATGTCTTTAGCTTTTCTGTTTATTTGAAAAGCCTCTATAGCTAAATTCGATCTTCTGAGCATTTATTACTCATTTTCATGTTTGGCATCTAGTTTAAGAAATTACCATTCATCATCTTCTCTTGTATTTGTGTGCAAAACATAGTTTTACAACAAGTTAGAAATGTTTTTTTAAAGCAATGGTCCAAATATATGCTCTTCCTCTTACATAAATGTGCATAATGCTTAATGTTAGCTTTTTTTCCAGGAAAAGCATGGGCAGAAGGTCAATCCAGTGATCTAAGTTATTCCGAAACCTTCTACCCATCCACACCTGCCTTGATGGTTTGATTTTTTTTTTCTTGTGTCCTCCCTGCTCTTGGAAACTCAGATGTGCTTAATGCTCTGGGAGGCTCACTGAGCTTCTCTTTACATTCTGCCCTGCCTCCTGCGTGGCTTTGCATCTCACCTCACATATTAAGGCAGTCCATGCGCACTCTCTATAGCAGGTGCATCCAGCACTGTTGCAGTGCATTCTTGGGCATGAGGAAGCCTTCATTCACCTATCCACTAATGTGAGGAAAGGAGCTTCCATTTGTGGAGGGAAGTACTAGTTGGGATGCCACTCAAACGTGTCCCCAACATATGACAAGATATTTTTGGCAGTCTGTGCTTTGGGCAGTATTCTCATAAAGCTAACCATATATGTTCTGTTCTTTTTTCAGGAGCCAGCAGTGACTCTGTTCCACAGCCTGGTACTACAGAATTTCAGTGGGATTTGAATCGTAATCAGGCCCACGCAGATGATGAATGGTCTGGGCTAAGTATGTTCCTTTTTAAAAAGGTTCTCTAGCTTTGTTTCAGATGCAACTTAAAGATTTGCATTCATATTCCCAGTCATCCCAAGTGTCTATCCTGCAAATGTTACTAGAAATTTATCCACATGTTTCAACAGTAGTGTATGGTAGCACCTTATGAAGATGGACCCTTATTGTGTCTTCAATTTATTGTGATATTTATACAGATGAAGACATTTATTGTGGCAAAAACTTTCATGGGCCAGAGTCTACTTTGTCAGGTGCATGAAGCAGTCATTCAAATGAATAAGTAGACATACCCTGACAAAAAGGTGAAAAATCGATTTCTTAAAAAAAGTTCTTGCATTGCTTTACATTTTTACCCTCAAATTATCACCATGCTTTGATCATGCATCTGGCAGAGAAGGCTCCAGCCCATGAAAGCATATGCCACAGTGCATGTCCTTTAAGATAGCACATGGCCTCTTGTTGTGTGTGCTGCAGCAGGCTAATAAAGCTACCATTATTTTAACATATCATATGATAATATCGTACATAATATATGTAATTTATGCATGCTGTATAAATGCAAAGATGCATTTTTATAGAAAAGTGTCGTCTAGCAGGAAACTTATTCTACACAAAATTCATTCTGTTACTGGTAGTAAACTGAAGAGTGGTATTGGGTGTAGGACAAATGTGAGAAAATGGAACCGTAGCTGAAGTCTTGTGTGTGCTTAACTGGGAATAAGCACCATTGAATGCAGGGATTTTGCTTACTTTTGAGTATATAGGGTTGCTCTGTTTTATGTGCTGCTAACTAATACTGAAATAGGATGGTCTGATATTACATATTTAGCATGGAACAAGTTAAGATAATTAAAGGTATCCCCTGCTCGAAAGCCAGTCATGTCCGACTCTAGAATGCGGTGCTCATCTCCATTTTTATGACCGAAGAGCCAGCACTGTCCGAAGACGCTTCCGTGGTCATGTGGCCGGCATGACTAACGGAACGCTGTTACCTTCCCACCACAGCGGTACCTATTTATCTAGTTGCAATTTCTAGCTTTTGAACTGCTAGGTTGGCAAGAGCTGGGACAGGAGACGGAAGCTCACTCCGTCATGCGGCACTCGGGTCTCGAAATACTGTCCTACTGACCTTCCGGTCTGCAGTTCAGCATCTTAACCACTAAGCCACGCAGTGGCGTACCTAGCCCCAGAACTGGTAGGGGCCCACCCCTCGACGCCCCCAAAGTAATTAGCATAATTACTAATTAACATAATTATGCTAATTACTTTCTTTTCTTTTCTTTTTCGTTTTTTCCGGTTTTTTCTTGCTTTTTTAAAAGGTTTTTTAGGGGTAACGGGGCTTCTAGGTGAATATGTGTGCTTTGCGCCACTTATCTTTTGTTTATAGGGCCTCCAGGCTGGACTACGATGTCCTCCGATGATCTCCTCCGTGAATCACGCAGCGGGATGGCTATTTTGCTAGGCGCATGCGTGAACTCTGCAAAGTTCACGCATGCGCATAGCAAACAGCCATCACAGAGTTCACGCATGCGTGAACTCTGCGTGAACTCTGTGATGGCTGTTTGCTATGCGCATGCGTGAACTTTGCAGAGTTCACGCATGCGCATAGCAAAACAGCCATCCCGCTGCGTGATTCACGGAGGATCGTCGGAGATCGTCGGAGGACATCGTAGTCCAGCCTGGAGGCCCTATAAACAAAAGATAAGTGGCGCAAAGCACACATATTCACCTAGAAGCCCTGTTACCCCTAAAAAACCTTTTTAAAAAGCAAGAAAAAACCGGAAAAAAAGAAAACGAAACCTAGGATGTCTCCCGCCCCCCCTCCGCCCTGACGCCCTGGGGCCCTCCGCACCAGGGCACCACATCAGCGCCCGCCCCCACGGCCCCCATAATTTAAGTATAAGATAAGATAACTTAACACCAAACTGTGTGTGTGCGCTCTATGAATGAGCCTAGCAAAGATCATTGGGTTTTCAAACTTTCTCTTCTTCCTGAATGTGGTGGTGGTGATTTGGATAAAATTGCACACTATGAAACTGGTTTGTACCTGCCTTGGAAACAAGGGTTTGAACATTGTTTGCAAGGCAAACACAAACCATAGTTTGCCAGTTTGGATGAAATTGCAAACTATAGTTTGCCTCATGGAAGTTGGAGGAGTAAATTGCTGCATGCAGAAGGATGAGAGAGCATATGAGCCCACGTCTCGGATACAAAATACTAAACCCTGCTTTCCTTGATCTCTTTACCATAATCAGTATTAGACGGTTGGCAACTTTTTGCTTTTAACTTTCACAGATGGGCTTTCTTCCACTGATCCCAGTTCCGACTGGAATGCACCAGCAGAAGAATGGGGAAACTGGGTAGAAGAAGAAAAGGCTCCCTCCATTCCACAGCTTGAAGAAGCATTATCTGAGGCTCAAAAGGTATCTGTCTGCCAGCAGACATGTTGAGTTATATAGTCCATCAGTCTGACCCGGGATGGCAGTTCTTTACACAGGGAGAAACAGATTAAAAATTGAGGCCCACCCCTATACCCTGCCATGTTATAGCATGCAGCTGCACCAGTGAAAGCTGTACTGCATGCTGGTGGGGGGGGGGGGAATAGCTTGTAGGAAGTAAGTAAAAATATTTAACTTCCTGAAAGGCTGCCCAATTGTCTATTCTGTGGGTCTCCTTGGACATAATGCCAGCCATTTTGGTGGCATATGTCCGAGGAAGAAAAAAGGGGTGGGGAGATTTTAAAATTAGGGGATAAGATCTGACATGTGTAACTACTGCTGGATCCTCCCTCCCTCACACTCCCCTGGTTCCTCCCCCAAAATGACCCATTACCCTGCCTTTCTCCCCCCCCCCCCCCCCCCCGGGCTGGCTTACCTGCTCCGGTGCGGGCTGCAGGTATCTGATGCTTTGCAGTGGTGGCTTCGAAATGGCTGCTGGCGGTGTGCTCTATGCATCGTCTGCATCTAATTTACAATAGCAGGACAATGTCCTCCTGCCACAAACTCAGGGTTAGGATTGGGCAATAAGGTTAGTTTTAATCAACAACTGCTTATTTTTCACTCCAATTTCAGCTTCTGCTGAGCGTTGCCAAGCATTTGATATGCATGCTGTTCCCTAAAATGTTGTTAAACGTGATCATTGAAATTGATTTGAAAACTGTAACTATATTTGCAATTACATAAATATTATGATGCTAGAAGTAGTTGTGACAGGTTACTGTTGTAAAGAAATACACCGTTGAGTTTTCTTTTTTTTTACGTTAGGCTTCAGATGATGAGAAAGAGAAGACAGAAACATCTCTGCAAAACACTGCCAGTGGTAAATCAAAGAAGAAAAAGAAGAAAAAGAAGAAGCAGGGAGAAGAGGCTAGCTCTCCTGTACAGGTAAGATAGCGTAAGCACTGGCTTTGAACAACAGTTTGAATAGAACACGTGGGTTAAATTCAACTGGCATTGCTCAAAGTATGATTTTGATCACGATAGCATTAATGCTTGTTTTGAATACTTGTGTATTGGTGAATCTGATACATAGTCTCTAAACCATATAATATACTTTATTCCTTGGGATGCATAGAATCCTAATAGTGCAGTGGGGGCTTAAATGTGAACAAGTTGAAAAATGAAACTACCTTATTCGGAGTCGGACCACTTATCTATCCAGATCAGTATTGTCTATACTGGCAAGCAGCAGCTGTTCAGGTTTCAGACTGGGTCTTACCCTGCTCTGCCTGCATATATGTCCGGGATTTACCTTCTGCATGCAAACTGTGCCATGTGGATTTCCTATGATATGGTACAGAATATAGTTTCTCTTACTGTCTCTGTAGCCAAAGTGCACAACCAATTTGTCTTAGGTCTACTGTAGGGGTTAGGGGTCGGGTAGTTCTAGATTTGGTTCTGACTAGTAGGAAATAACTGATAGGAGATATGAAGGTGAAAGTAATATTAGGAAAAGCTATTATGAAATGTTGCATTAAGTATCCCAAGCAAGGAGTACAGCATGTAAATTCTGGGTTGTATCCTAAGGCACACGTGTGGAATAAAAGCAACATTGTGTGCTGTTCCACATGCAGTTGTACAAGCACATGCAGACAATATTGCACAACAATGAATGTTTACACTCACCAGTAATGTGTTGCACGCACAGTCTAGTCAGGATTCCATTTGGATTTCTCCATGCTACAATCTTGCTGTATTGCTTCCATGTGTGCAAGGCCCCTTATACAAGCAGGTGGATAATTTCATTTATAAATCTCTGATTACTTACTGAGCTACTCTGCTTTGGCTTAAACTTGCAATAGAATGTCCTCACAGAATTAAAAAGAATGATTCACATTATTAGGCTATGCCTCTTCTATTTTTCTTGGTAGGATGCTGAATACGCAGATAGAGATGCTGGAGAAGAATTTCCAGAAGATACCTCAAAAGCTCAACAAGAAGAGATAGCTTTCTCTTTAAAGACCATCAGCGCTAGTGAAAAAGCTGAGGTATAAATAGTTCTAGGTGAATGTTTGGCATACATTCACTACTAATAAGAAACCAAAAAGCATTCATACAGTTGAATTCCCATTTTTGAGGCCAGCTTTTCACACATCAGTCTACATAATTCAAATCGTTGTATGTTGTAAGCCCTACAGAAAGATGCCTGCAAAGCATATAGGTCTCTAACTTGAGCAGATAATGCTTACTCAGTTATGCTCTTCTCCCTTCTCTAGGTGAAGCTCCAGAGCCATTAATCAGTCTGACAATGGAAAAAAAATCTTGATTCCAAAATACTGTATTTAGTCAAAACGTTAATGTCAGCAGACCACCACCACCACCTGATAGTGTTTCCAGCCTTATTGGGACACAATAACATCCTACCTGTATTTGTGACAGTCTCGGATACAAAAAAGGAGACAACAACTCAAGGCATACTGAATGAGGCGAACGTGTTTTTGTTATTTCACCCAATAAATTTCCTTTTCAAAACAGATTCTCTCCAAATGTATGAAATTAAGACAGAATACAGTTGTGCTACTACATAACTGAATAGTTTTAATCAATGTGATTTTGCTAGGATTATGGCCAGAAACAAACTTACACCTGAAGAACCAGTCTGCATAACACCGTTACTACTGGGTGGTATCATTTAATAGAGACCCCTTTAAAAGTTACAGAAGTAAAAATCTACTTTAGACAAGTCTGGCAGAGTAGACTCCTGCCTACAAAAGCGCACATACTACAATAAAATTAACTAGCCATCAACCACAGCAGGTCAAACACTTAAACTAGTTCAGAAAAGTAAAGAGAGGCAATATATGAACAAGTAGTACATACTGACGAAAGGTCATGGGATGACTGGCACTTGAAATTATAGATGTAGCAAAGAATTTGCTGTGTTGCACCAATTCTCAAAGCCCATTTTATACTGGCATGTTTGTGAAACTAAGTATTCAGGGGGGGGAAGATCAGTTATTTATGTCTCCATAGATTAAACTCAGAATGGTCAGTCCCTTCGCCTCTTTCAGCATGCTGTACTAAACAACCAGTCATTCCGGAGTGTTCTCCCAAAATCCGTATTCTGATCAATACATTTTTTTAAATTTTAGCCTGAGGAGAAGCCCTCATTTGTTTTTACTGAGCCATCTGTAACTGTATCAGAGAGTGAATCTGACAAGATACCTTCCCAAGTGCCACAGATGCTACAGGAGACAGAAGTTCCTATTTCTAATGTTAAGCAAAACAGTGTGCCTCCACCACAGAGTAAGTAATTCTCTGTATTTAGTACCAGCAAGACCTGTTGGGAAATTGAGTATTTGGTGTTCTAGTTTTGTACACACGCGTGGCTGTATTGTAAACAATCAAAATGTATGGTGACATATTGCAGATTAATTATGTTCAATCTGTAGGGTTTGCACAGACTGTGAAAGGGTTCTGCTTATAGCTGCACATGTTCCAGGTGGGCTAATATTTTGATTTGAGGCAGTTTGATTATGAGTACAGATGTTCTCATAGTTAGAAACATGTTAAGTTCTGGGGGTCTATCTAAGTTTTTTTAAGTTCAACTGGCAATAATGGCAGCAAAAGAAGCTGCTTGGCAACACTGTGTACTTAGCAAGTACGTTGTACTCATGAAGTACGCATACTCCCCAACTTATGGACTCCATGTTAGCGCTTTCGAGCATGCACAGTACGTCCTTTCCTGATGCTTCTGCACATGCATGATAGCACTTGACTGACAAGAACTGGCTGTCCCGAGCAACATTCATTTCAGATTACGTACAAACCTCAGAAAAGTAATCTCTCTGTAAGTTGCAGGAGTTGGCAATCCACGGACCAGTTTGGCCTACCAGCTGAAGTCCGACCCACGCAAAGCTCGGCTTGGGATGCTTTGCTTCCCACCCAGTTTGCTGTACACCGGTGGAGCCACCTGCGCTTGCGGACTCCCTGTGAGTCTCCTGTGCGGCACAAGGACTCGTGAGCCCAGGTGGGCAAGCTCCGCCATTCCCCGTCTGGCACGTGGCAAAGTGGATGGAAGGCAAAGCCTTCCAAGCTGAGTTCTGCACAGGCCACTTCCGGGTGCTTGCAACCTGGACGTTCGGCAGTGACATGAATCCTATACCACCACCCCCACTGGCGGAACTAGTGCTGTGCCAGTGGAGGCAGCTTTATGGCAGTTGCAAAGCAGCCTCTGCCGACACACACACAGTGAGACCATGGGTGGGGAGGCTGGAGTGGCCTCCCGTGTGCCAGCGGTCTCACAAAAACATGCTGAAGCAGATAAACCCATGCAGGGAATTGGAGGGAGGCGGGGAGTGGGTGGGATCAGCAGCAGCGGTGCACACTGAATCCCAACCCCCTTTCTGGGCCTGAACCGCCTTCCTGGGTCAACACGGACTTGTGCTAACAGTTGAGCTGGCGCAGGTTCGAGTTGATCTATAGCAGCTTCTGGGGCTTACCCTGGGACAAAGAGACTTCCGGAAGCCAAAAATCTCCTGTGAGATACAGCAGTAGCCATGCTGATGCCACTGTATCGCCATGCGGGGATTTAGATGGGATTGGGCTGCCATGTATGTAGTTTTCTCACATGGGAAGTAATAGCTGGGTGAGAAGATCTGTGTTAAGTTTCCCTAAATTAAAACACACACCAAATTAAGTTCTTAAGATATGAGATGTTCCATTCATAGAGGAAGAAATGTTACCTCAGTTCAGACAGCTTAGTGGTATTTCACAATTCTGGTGCGTTCTCGTTGTTAGTAACTCACTAGAATGCAAAATGTATGGATGAATTGTATGTAAATATGTTACTATAACTATTTTTGCTTTCCTTAAATTCTTAGCCAAGTCTGAAGAAAGCTGGGAATCCCCCAAACAAATTAAAAAGAAGAAAAAAGCCAGAAGGGAAACGTGAATTTTTTGAGATGGACGTGTGTTGCAGAAACACTTGTCGTGATTATGCTGTTTATGCAATAATTTGTGAACCTGTACAGAATTTTATATAAATTTCAACAGATTTTTTTAAAAGAAACTGCTTTGAACACAACCATCTTTGAGAACAGGAACTGAAGGAAAATAAGTTGGTGACATAATTTAACAGGAAATATGACAATACTGGAAGACACATTGAAGCGCCTGTATTTTCAACATATGGGGAAAGTAACTTAAACAACTTGGCTTTACATCAGTGCCCAGTTTACAACAGATTCTGCCCTATTTTATGCTCCTTGAAGAAAAAGGGTTGGTCTTAAAATGATCTCTAATCATCTTTAATACTAGTGTCACTGAGTGATGTAATAGTGTCTACCATTCTGAATTTGTTTAATGCCTACGTCAAAGACCTCTGGTTAAACAATCTGCCATATCTTTCTAATACTTAATAGAATGTGCTAACGGTAAAATTAATTTATAAGTGCATAGAGAGGCTGGAAGCATTTACTTTTGAATAGTTCCCCTGAGTTGAATGATACTACTTCAGGGTCAGTGTGTGTGAAAATTGTGGCTAGAACCATTCCATAAAATCATTTCTGCAGTAAAAAATGAAAATTGTGATTGAGAACACAAAACTTGCAAAAACTGTTTTGGATTAAGAAACTGAGAAATTTAGTCAAAACTTGAACACGGTTCATGAAGTTGCTTCTGATAGTCTTCTACTTGAATTATTCAGATAATATATTTTTAAGAAGATGGGGCAGTATGCTCAGAATCTGTCTCACTGTTGTGTTTTTTCTTTTTCTAAGATAGGTTAGCTGTTTGCCCGTTAACCTTATTCCCAATCATTTTGAAACTTGTTTCATTTCTTTTGATTAAAAGGCTTTCTTTTCCTCACTTGTTAAACGTCTTTTTAAAAACAAACTTCCACAACCTCTCTAACTCTTTAAGGATGTGGTAGAGAATTTGAGAGAAATAATGGCTTCAGACAGCTTTAACTGATGTTGAGACCACCTGTTTCAGGAAGTGCTTTTTTTACTGCCTTAACCCTATGTAGAATAATCTGCATTTAGAGTTCTTAAATGGGATTAGTGTGTGTTTTTGTATTTTTAAAACAATCATGCAAGTATAGCAGCTGTAAAACCAACCAACTTTCCTTCTGGAATGATGGATTAAAATGGGAATTGAGCTGCATCATTTTCAGGCACTGTGTAACTACATCGTATCAAGCAGGCAGGTATCTGTGAATCGTGCATGCGCAGCCATGTACACCTGTATATATAGCCTTTACAAAATGTGTGTGTTTAAAGGACCATAATTAACATAACAGTGAACATCTATCAAAGAAAAGCCATGATTATTTGATGTGATTGGCCTAGGGTTTTTCATGTGGCAGAGAAATTGTAACAGCTGTAACCAATGGTACTTACTGACTCTCCCATAATGTCTCATTGTACACATGAATTTTTGGTAAAATTGACTTGCAATGCAAGAACAAAGCAACAAACTGGATTTAGTTGTACTGAAGACAAGCCTTATTGATAGTGTTCTTAATACTAATGTGCACAGGTATTAATTCCTGTTTCAGGAACATGGCAGTTGTTTACATGTTCAGAAGTTTTGTTTAATTCAGTGACATTTCTAAATCAATTTTGTTAAAATAAATTGAGCAAATTGATAGCATTGTGTTGTTTATGGGAAGGGAGTAGTGCTTTAGATAATGTTTATCAGGAGGGGAGGGGGGGTCCATAAAAATATTTAGCATTGAAATACAGTTTTCAACAATTAATTTTTTAAAAAATGTTGAATATGTGAAATCATGTATGTTCTTTGTAAATTCTTTCCATTCTTCATATACGCTGTTAGTAAATGTGACAGAGTTCATCCATTTCCATTGTAAACTTTTGAATGTAAAAAATACAGCCCTTCTCCACATTTGATCAGATTCAATCTTCTGCAACAGGTAGGAAAATGGTAAGCATTGCTATGAGCAGCCACAAAATTAGAGATGGACAATGTCTTTGCTTCTGTTATGTGTCCGTTATTATTTAAGGAATTAAACTGCATTTGTTAATTCACAAGAGTGCTCCATCATATCACTCCCATGAGAAAAATTGGAAGATGGGAAGGTTTTATAACCACACCTGCCTGAAAGTCAAACCTAATTAAAGTGCTTTTGATATTAACTGTGTGCCACTGAAACAATTTTGTGGGAGCACTTCATGATGGTTTATCATGTGCTCCTGTGTGGTTTCTGTGCCAAATTGTATGGGGCTGCCATTCTACAGGTCTTGCTGCTAAATGAAATATTGAAGGTACTTTCAGACTGGCAAATTTAAAGTAGCTACCACTAAGCCCAAAGCTGTTCTGGGGAAGTTTCATGGTGTCTTTGCAAACAAATGTTCTTTTGTTTTAGCAATAGATACTCACTAAACCTTGAGCAGTCACTCTCTAGAAATTGTGGTACAAATGCCTAGTAGCAAGCGGCTAGTAGTCTCTCCTGGTGTTTGAGTGCTGCTTTCAGAATCCGTCCAGGGAGTTTACAAATGTTTGTTAGCCAAGATTTGGGGTAATCTTGTAAAAGCTTACTAGTTTTCAGTTGTTTACCTTGCTGAGTTGCTTTTTGCCAAACAACCTGATCCTATGCAAAATTAGGCACACATGGGCCTGTTGGTTTCAGTGCCTCACTCTGCATTGGATTGCAGCCTCAATTACTCTTAGTCTATTCCCATTTCACTACTGTTCTAAAGCTGGCATTTGGCTGACTTACATGGATTTTCAAACTGCAACTTTTAGTTGTGTTTGATGCATTTCCCCAGATTTCATAATGTATGCATTCCTACATTTGAAACCACAAGCTTTCTGTCAACCTCTTTGGTATTGTGCAGTTGCTCCAGCTAGAACTATTGCGTTACTATCTTTTTTTTTGGGGGGGGGGGGATAGTGCTGAATGCTTGACTGGTCTCTAACCTCTCATATGATGATGAAGTAGTGCATGAAGGTTTTGTAATGCTCATCACTTGAGTCTAAAAAACCTGGAGTTTCCACTTTACTGGGATAGTGGGCAACCAACAAAGCTTTGCTGCTAAGTCATGTTTATAAAAATCTCCAATTCTCAGTGTTTACAGAAGGGGAGGCCTTTTGTCAATGACAAGTGTCCCAAAACATAGTATTAACACAGCATGCAAACCAGGGATGAAAACATCCACACTTGCATAGCTTTTAAGGCCAGCTGTACCCTGTTTATGTTTATGGCACACAAACCAGCTACACGTATTTTCATTAGTGAATGCATGAAGAGTAATGTGGGTTTTGTAACTTTGAAATTGTTTGTATGCACAACAAAAATTGTGATATGTAATTGGATAGTCATGGCATGCTTTAATCCTCTTTTTTTTTTTCTTTTGCATTTCTTGGGGAAAGTGTATAGAATCCATACGTGTTTGTTACAGAGTTGGCTCAAGGTGGGTGAAAACTGTATTTCTGACTTTTTTAAAATTTAAAAGAATTACAGTAGATAGACATTATTTAACTATTTACTAAAGAATGTATACATTAAAATGAATTTTCAAAACTTTACAGAAATAGCTTTTTAGTGTTGCTCTTTGCCATTTCATTAATGCCTCTTCTTCCCCCCCCCCCCCAATTCAATGTGGTTTAGGTCAGTGGTCATCAACTTTTTCAGGCCCAGGACTGAATAACAGCTTTAAAAATGACTGCCTTTTTCCTCCTTGGTTATAAAACAAAACCTTGAGCAATAATGAAAGAGGAAACTGCCATTGTACCTATTGCCACAACCCATCTGGGGCTAGGTCTGAACCTAGTTGCCTGGAAGGTTTTGTAAAGACCTTTAGGCATGCCAAGTGGAATTCAGGGCTTGGCGATTCCTGTCAGTGTGACTTTTGTTCTGCACTCTCTGTATCAGACTAGCTTTAACTTAGCAAAACAAAAAAACCCCAAATCAAATCATTGTCGTCTGAATAAATTCCCAATTCTAGGCGCTGGATTCACACCTTTTTTATGACATCTGAGATTCACAGAATAGTCATAGGTGTTTAGCTTCCAAGGTTTTCCTGTTATGCATTACAGACTTTCAGGAGTAGTTGGATTATATTCCAAGAAGGAGAAAGAAAAAGGCACCTTGAACTTGGTCATGGAGCTTTGGCTTTTATTTAAGGCATACCTTATGGAGCCTACAGTAGGGCCCTGGTATCCGTAGGGATAAGTTCCTCCCCCCTCCATGGATACCAAGAACCCGTGGATGGGGGAACGCTATCCCCTGCAGATATTGGGTGCCCCCCATGCCAATTACCTTTCTTTTAGTTGATAGTGGTGGCGCCAGGTCAGAGGTCTTCTTGATTCACAAAAACGCTATAAGCAGCAAGGAAAATGTGTGCTGGAAAGTCGGTTAAACAGGAAGCTTCCTACTTCCTGTTTAAACAAACTTTCTAGTATACAGGCTGCTTGCCAGCTGCTTATAGTGCTTTTGTGAATCAAGAAGCCCTCTGACCTGGCATCAGTGGTTATCAACTAAAGGAAAGGTAATGGGCGCACAGGGGCCCCTGCGATCCAAGGATAAGTGAATCCACGGATAGTGGATCCGCGGATACAGCCCCCCTGTATTATGTAAATATGGTTTGTAGGTTACATATTGAAAACTTAGTTATCAAAAGAAGTGGATGTGACTGCAGTGTGTTCCTTTCATTACTCTCACCAGGAAGAATTGTGGTCTCGGGTCACAACTTGTCCCTAAGCTAAGGGAAATTATCTTAAATATAGAATAAAATGTTCAGCTTGCTGTTGCAGGCAAGAAACAGAGCGGGAGAAGCGTAGAAAGGCTAAGGGGGGGAGGGAGAATGTCCCTAATTTGAATGTCACCAAAGCCATGAATAGCCTTGTCAACCATTTTCTCCTCTTGGCCTCACTCTCCCGTGTACAGCACTGTGATGCTATGGCCTACCTTACAGAACTGTTGTAAAGTTTACTGAGCGAATGCATGTGAAATGCTCTGCACACTTTGAGGGCTCAATCCTATCCAACTTCCCAGCACTGATGCAGCTGCAATGTAGCCCCGAGGTAAGGGAACAAACATCCCTTAACTTGAGGAGGCCTCCATCATTACCCCCCCAACACACACACACACCGCAGGATGTGGCACATGCCCCGTTGGCATGGCTGCGTCAGCGCTGGAAAGTTGGATAGGATTGGGCCCAAAATGTGTTGTATAAATTCTAAGGGCTAGCAGTAGTCAATGTTAAGCATTTAAGTTGCATTCAGGAATTTTCCTCAATACTTGAAGAAAATTGTGTTCTGTCTGTACAATAAATAAGACTGCATATAAAAGTTGCAGAAAATCCTCAAGAACAAGCTGCACAAAGTTGTAATAAGTTGCAAATCATTTCAGATAGCAGCTGCAAACAAAATACCCTGTAATGGAAAAGTATCTAAACTTATCCTTGCTTTGGGACTGACGTATTTTCTTTTTTCCCAAAGAGCCTGGCAATTACTGGCTGTCCCAAGCTCTGGATAAGTGTTCATTATGATACTTAAATGTTTGTCAAAATGAGCACACTTGGATCTAAGTATAAGAATGCAAACAAATGCTGCTTTTCCCCCAGTGATACAAAACCAGTGTGTTCCATTCATTAAAACACTAGAATAGTATAATTGGGGTCTAAAACCTAGCTAATAAACTTGCCTGCTCCAGCTTTGGATGATCAGAAGCATTTTGTCTTTATTCTCTCATCTAAATTCTTACTAATTGTGGGGAAGGATAATGAGCTATGCAAGACCTATCCACACAATTTTATTCAGTCATGCCTGTTAAGTAGGCATTGCCCAAAGCCTTTCAAGCACTCCTTTGCAATTGCAAGTGCTTGGAAATGGTTTTTAAATGAATGCAGCAATTCTCAGGAAGATCCAGAACTTCCTTTCAATGTTTTTTTCTGTGCTATAATAGAATTGCACCTTGATTACATGAAGGTTTGATTACTTGGAACAGGTGAATCTAATCTACATGCTTTTGGCTAGTGATCCCAATGGGAGCTAACTCCTAAGGTAAATCATACAAGAGCAATCTGGATCAGGACCATGACTGGGTGAAAAGTTAAAATAACCCTCTCATGCTACAGTTCTGATCCAGATCAGGCCCCTCCTGTGTGTGCTTTTTGAGTGTTGTGTTTTTACAAATAGTGTCTTTAAAAAATACACATGTTTTAATGAGCTCTAATTCATACATCCTGTAGAAAACCTGCAACACTCGGACAGCAATAGGAGAGATGTGCAGAACCATCCCAGCACACACATTGGTGGATGGCTGCAGATCCCTTGTAGTCAATGTCAGCTGTGTATAGTCACCAACAGGGAACATTTTGAGCACTTAGTCTGATTCATTAACTACTAATTAAACTGGATCAACCAATTGCTTCTGTGTATACCATATGCAGTGACTGTGAATTATAGTATGTGTATTATAGCATACAAAAATGGATAAAGTGTGTGTACATTTTGTTGAGACACCCTCTGGTGTGTAATCTGAGCCTCAAGCTGCTCTCAGCAGGACTCCAGCCTGAATATATATTGGGCTGCTTGTGGCTATTGTTGCTGCCAAACTATCTTTCCACCCGGCTTCAAAGCATGGGAATCCTATCTTTTGGTACCCCTGAAGCACCCAGTGTCCAGAATTTTAGGTAAAGCCAGTGGTTCCCAAACTGGGAGCTGCAGAAACCAGCCAGGGGAGCTGTGGAGTGCCACGGACTCCTCTTGGAAAACAGTGCAATGCCAATTGGCAGGCATCAGCATAACGTAATGGGGAGCCACGACCAATGGTCAAGGGAGCCGCAGGTCGAAAACGTTTGGGAAACACTGGGTAAATCTATTCTGCTGAGAACGTTTAGGTAGTTGTAATATCTATCTCCATGCAATTATGCATGTTCAGTCTGTCTAAGAGGTAAATCACATTAAAACAATACCCTGGTTAGCATTATACTTTGATAACATTTAAAATGGACTTTGAGATGGTGCCAAATAAAATGCTATTTCAGGGAAATTAAAATAGGACTTAGAGTGTGGTGTGCAGTAGATTGTAAAATGAGAGATGAAAAATTTGGCATTTTATTTCCGCTATCAATCTTCCAGCATGAAAGGGCCCTTGAATGGATCCTGGGAGGTGAATCAGCTCGCTGTGGAGGGAAGCCAAGAGCTTTCTCTGTTTCTATAATCAGGGAAGCAGCATTAGCTGGCTCCATGTCTTGGGAGAAAAAAAATAATCGAAGAAGCTCCAACATAATTAAAGACTTTAGTCTTCTCTTGCTTTAGAACAGGAAGCTCTACTGCCTGCCTTTGACCTTGTGTTGCTGTCTGAACGGCCTGATGCAGTAAGAGAGGATATGAAAGGTTAAAATCTTCACTATGTGAAATTAATAAAGATGGCTTTAGAAATGTGTCTTGATTTTGTACTGGAACTCTTAATGCAAAGTGTACAGAAAAGACAAGAGGTCTGATCACCTAGGATTAATTTATAACCTGTCAGAAATGACTAAAGTTGGAATCCTTGGAGGCAAACTACTGGAATCATTGGGATTTACTTCCAAGTAAACCGAATAGTTTAGGCCAGGGGTTCTCAACCTTTGGAGACCCGGGTACCCCCCATCACGGTCCAATTTTCTCAAGTACCTCCTGCTAATTAATTGGATTAATCAATTAATTAATTAGGTAATCATTTAAATAAAGTACTAGGACAATTTTAAATGTGAAAAAGTCTTATTTAACTCTGAGTGAGTGAGTGAGAGATCCTTGCATCTCTCTTTCTCCAAGTCACGCTTCCCAAAATCAGCTCCTCCCTCCCCCACCCCACCAAAGTACATTTTCCAAAGTACAAAAATAAGCACAAAACCAAAATCTGAGAGACAGAAGGGCTCTGAAAATAATTAAAATTTAAAATCCATGTTAATTAACACTTAATTAGCTGCTGATGGGGCAGATAAGGGGCAGGGCTTGGTGTACCCCCAGCAAGAGGTCCACGTACCCCTAGGGGTACTCGTACCACAGGTTGAGAACCTCTGGTTTAGGCTGAATAAGAGCTTAATGAACTCTGGGTTACAATAGTAAAAATCAATCATTTGTTGGAGGATAAAGTCAGTAGGTCACTTTCCCGATATTACTGCAGTATTGTTACACATTGGGCAGCCCAATCCTAAGGATACCGGGCCTGCCTATGGGGCAGCCTGGGTGCACCTTGAGGGAAGGGGGCGATTGTTCCCTTCCTCAGGTGCAAGGTGGCCCAGACCCTACTTGTATGTACGCCAGCTCTGGAGCTAGTGTATATCCGAGGCCCAGGTCTCAGGGCTTTGGATATTGGCGGATCTCTCCCCCCACCCCTGCACCGGCCAGTGCTGGATGTATCCGGTCCGGTGGGCATGCTGCACCGAGGACCCTTACTCGGTGGGTGTCACACAAGTGCTTTATGGCACTTTCACGACACCCAGCGCCAGGGGAGCATGCACTCCCCCAGTGCCGAAAATACACAGAATTGCACCGTAAGTCTACTAAGAGCTTATTTTTAATCACCTTGTGAGGTACATTAAGGTGACACCTTTCAACTGAGTTAATCACTATTCCCATTTTACAGATGTGGTACCCATTTTGTGGGGGTTCAGCAGAACGACTGTATGGTGTGCAGAAACCTAATTACAACACTGCAGGATAATAAAACAGGATTGCTATCTAATATGGTGGAGGGCATTTCACAGAATGATTTATGACAGTCAAGACCACCACCCAAAAGGGGTCATAATAAAAACACTATGAATTTCCCTTTCCACAATCTCCCACCCTAGCCTACCTCACAGGCTTCTCCACAAGGATGAAAAAGCAGGGAGATACAGGAAATTAATTCTCACTTTTCTCCCATGGAACTGAAGGCTGTTGCAGAAGCGGTTTCCGAGCTAGGCCTTCCTTTCAGCAAGGTTGCTCTGCCTCTGGGCTGCTCATTCTGGCTACTGGGATCGTGCTGGCAAGTACTGTACACCCCAACTGTTGGAGCTCGAGAAAATCGAACTCTTTTCGGTCAGAAAACTAGTCCCTGTAATGGTTTTAAATAAAATTTAAATACAGTAGATACAGCCTGGAGAACCTATCCAGACGTGCTCCCTTCTTCCGCTTGTTCAACATGTTTTCATCCCTGGACAACCCCCCACCCCCACCCCGCGAAGAGACTGACAATCCAGGAAGCGGGAAATGTCTTTCCCCCGTCTGCGATGGATTTCCATTTTTGCAATGTGTGTTAATGCAATTCCCTTATGTTCCGTATGATCGATGTGTGAACGACTCAGCGTTTTGAAAATGCGATCCTATCCGGAATAGTCTCCGGGACGTGGAAAGAGCTTCAGCCTCAGAGAGAATGAGAATCCACAAGCAAACAACCAGACACGCACCCCTTTTGGCCAACTTTAGTCTTTATTATTAGCCGCCTCAACCCCAATTCATTTTGTACTTTTGAAAAAAAAAAAGTCACCGCAAGGGCATCGCTAAGCGAACTTAAGAGGCGTCACACATCACATCCACCTACCTGCCAGCTGGAGCAGTGGCGTCGCCAGGCGCCCCTTGTACTGGTGCGGAAAACCGCGACGCCCCCCCCAAACTAATTAGCATAATTAATGCTAATTTTTCCGGTTTTTCCTTCTTTTAAAAGGTTTTGGGGTTTTTTTAGCGGTTTTAGGGGCTTCTAATCGGTTATGTATGCTTTGCGCCAACTTATCTTGTTTATAGGACCCTCCCGCGACGATCAGGAGGGCTGCAAATTAAGTAACGCCAGCAATTAATTACAGGAGCCGAAAAACGCGCAAGATACGCGTAAGAGACTCCCATCCGCACAAACCAGCTAGAACTCCGAGTGCTACACAGACCAATTGGAAGTTTTCCAATGGAAGAGCATGCACTTCAGTAAAGATTGACTCCCTTACCTTGCACAGTGCTGAGTGGGCGCGCGCGCGCGCACACACACACATACACACACCACTGTGTGTGGCAGCCCTTGTAATTTAGAAGTAATTCCTTTCCCCACTGTATTCAATCAGGGACTTCCTACTCCCAGAAAAAGTGTGCAGAGCAGAGGTAATGAAGTGCACTGTAATAAAAGCGGGAAGAATCCGCATTCCGCAGCCCATAGCAGCAATCCAAATCGCACACTGCCATTGTAAGGGGGCAGCTTCATTGATTTCGGCGGAACTTCCTTCCGAGTAAATGTGCTAATAGACTAGGGCTGCAATCGGTACTACATACGCACTTACCGGGAAGTAAGTCCCATTGAATTCAAGCAAGCACAAGAGGATTGCGCTGCCTGCTGGTATAACTTAGAGAGACTTCAGTGCCGGTTTAACTCCTTCATCCTCGACCGGTTTGCGCCACTGCAAACTCGCACACACACCCCGGTTTCATTCATTCTTCCGCCTGGCTTCCCTGGGACACGTGCTTCCCGCGGGGGCGCTCTTCTGGCTCCGCCCCTCGCTTCTGGCAGGCTGATGGCTCGATGACGTCATGGAACGGGGGTCCAGCAAGACCAGAAGCGCTGGCCGCCGCAGCAGTTTTCCTCGTCGCCCTCCAGGCATTCCGCTGCGGGGTTTCTGCGGCGCTTGTGCCTCTTTCACGGTAGATTTTCCTCTTGCGCTACGCGGCGGGCTGCGAAGCAGCGGCGGCAGCAGCAGCAAGAGCAGTAGTAGCGCCCGCTCCCCGGAGCCTGCAGCGCGATGAAGATGATGAGCTCCCCTTGGGCTCGGTTCTATTCCAACAGCTGCTGCCTCTGCTGCCATGTCCGCACCGGGACCATCATCCTCGGCGTCTGGTACCTGGTAAGGAAATCGGGGCTGCTGGAATGGTTGGGGCTGGGCAGCCGAAGGAAGGCAGGAAGGGCGTTCCTTTCGTGAGGACGGGGGCTGCAGGGCGATGAGGGGGTGGCGATGCGATGCTCCCCCGCTGGAAGGGCCTTTCTCGACGTGAAAACGCCGCTCTTCTCTCTCGGCGCTTCTCCTCCCCTTAAGGAGCAGCTCTGGCTTCAGTCAGCGGGTTAAGGGGGTGTGAGAGAGGAGAGGAGCAATCCTGCAGCAGAGAAAGTAGCGTTGGCACCGGGGGGGGGGGAATATTTATTTATTTTCCTGGTGCCAACGCTACTTCCTCTGCTGCAGGATTGCTCCTGCAAAATACACGCACACACAGGGCATAGAAGGGGCAACGTGAGTTTCTGGAAGAGGCAGCGAGTTTTTTTCTCTTCCCCCCCCCACCCCGCATTAGGTTTCTGAAAAAAAGTAATGGCATGTTTCGTATTAATGTTCCCATCCTTAATGTATTTTCTCTGACGAAAGCCCTATTGGGTTTGATAAACTCAAAAAGTGTGTTTGGGAATGCAGCTGTAGCTTAATTTCTACTTTGTGATTCAGCAAGAGGTACAGCGATAGTGGGGGCGTGGCTATTAAATGGGGGGCTGCTTGTACCCTGGTGCTGCTCATGTCCCTGTGATTCAAGTCATGGCTTCTGGGCCTTTAATTTAATAATTAAACTGAAACAATTGTGTAGATGAGGTGTGTGTGATGTGTAGATGTGTGAAATGCCACCATTGTCATGGAGTAATGCTGTAGGGTGGAAAACGCTGCACCTATCAAATTGGGTTTCTGTACATCTGTTAAGGAGATGAGCAGCCCTTTTATTTTTGTCTGTGGTTCCTCAGCTAGGAGGGTTGATGAGCTTGCTTCTGAAGTCCTCTTTGGTGGCATTTTGCCCCTTCTGATTTGAAAGGCTGAGTGCTTCTATTCTCTAGTGTTACAGTGGGAAAAGGCTGAACCTCTAAAGGTGGTCACAAAAATAAATATGGCTTTTAAAAAGCTCACAAAATTGTATAGGTTGGTGGGTGTGGTAGTGCTGGTGATGGAACTGGCACTATTCACTAGGGACTCATCAGATATCCAGCAACTCATAATTATATGCTAGCTGGAAAGACAAAAAAAGAGTAATATTTCAGTAACAAAATATTGTAGTTCTGCTTACTAGGAAAAATGCGATACCCTGCAACACAAGCACTGCCTGCATTTCCCACAACAGATAAGTAAGAAGTGTGCATTTATTGTGCAGAGAGAAAGAACATACATAATCTGGAAAGGCCCTTAGTGGATGCCTTGGAAATTATTTTTGTACCATGGAAAGGGAATTTAACATCAGTTGTTGGATCCCAATGAATCATCTCTCTTTTTATAATGAGAAAATTGATAGAGTGGAGGAACTTATATCTTTGATATCTGGATTCAAGTTGCAACTCTGCCATAGACGCATTAGCTAGCAAGTCTTTTGCAAGTTTCTCTCTGCCTCATTTCTCTGTTTGTATAGTGGTGTTAGTGGCCTACTTCCCAGCATGGTTGTAAGGAGGATTGTGATGAAGATCATAACAGTGCAACCTGTGTGTCTCTTAAGGAGTGAGATATTGGTGTGAAGGATCAGACTGGAGAGACCCAGGTTCAAATCCCCATTCAACCATCTGGGTAACATGAGGCTAATTCGTTGTGGTGGTGGAGTGGGTGGGAGGAAAGAACCGTGTTGATGTATTCCTCCTTGGAGGAAAGGCAGGGAATAAAGCCCTAATGAACAGTAAAATCATACTAGTTAATGATAGCAGAGGCTAGAGCTAAAGGCACAGATAACCACCCCCTGTAAATATGGGTGCAAATTTGGTTATATGTCTAGATGTGGCATATGCGAAGGGATGCTGCTAGTGTATCTGGGAGGCAGTTTTTCTGGTTTATCGCCTCTTCGCTTCCATTTCCAGTATGTCTTGGGATCTAATAGCAGGATGGTTTGAGATTTGTTCAGTTGCCATTGCTGTGGAGCAGATGGTGGCTTGGAATCCTTGCAGTTTTGATTTAAACTTTTTTAAATAGACTAAACACTGGATTTTAGCTAGCTAGCATAGTTCCATTTGAGTCTATTGAATTAAACCAGTGCTTCTCAATTATTTTCTTTCATGCCCCCCCTAGGAAGAAGAGAAAATTTCGAGCCCCCCCGCAATAGTTAGTGTATGCTTTGCGCCACTTAAAGGGGCTCCGTAAAGGGGGGCGCGGGGCTTGCAATAGTTAGTGTATGCGTGTATGCTTTGCACCACTTAACTAGAGTGTAGGAGCCTCCAGCGACGATCTACTTCACCGGGATCTGCTTCCGGGGAGCAGATCGTTCCTCTGCTCCCCGGCGCGAACTCTGTAACGCGCCTAGGAGCGCTCTGCGGAGTTCACGCTGTGAATCACGCATGCGCAAGATGCCGATTGGCAACATCGTCGTCTTGCGCATGCGTGAACTCTGCAAAGCGCTCCTAGGCGCGTTACAGAGTTCGCGCCGGGGAGCAGAGGAACGATCTGCTCCCCGGAAGCAGATCCCGGTGAAGTAGATCGTCGCTGGAGGCTCCTACACTCTAGTTAAGTGGCGCAAAGCATACACGCATACACTAACTATTGCAAGCCCCGCGCCCCCCTTTACGGAGCCTCGCGCCCCCCCTGGGGGGCGCCCCCCACTATTTGAGAACCGCTGAATTAAACTAATTTTCATCCTACCCTTTTGGCTTAATTGACTTGCAGTGTGGCCCTTGCTTTTCATATATTGAAGTGGTGCCATTTGTTGGAATGGGACAAGAAAACAATAACTGTTCTTTTTCATCCATCCTTGGTAGCAGTGTAAGTAGCAAGGTCGGGATCTCATGCCTTTTTAAACAAATTAATATAAGAGAAATCCTAATGCTCTGGATTTCTACAGGGATGGGGCCAAACATGAGGACCAAAAGACCAGTGTGCTGTTCTTCCAGAATGCAATGTGGCCTGTACCTGCTCACTTAGGGCTTGGAATGTTGGAGCACAGAAGTTAAAAATTGGTTAGTTGGCTTATTCCAGTTCATAATATTAAAGATATTTTAGAGTTCTGCAGGGATTTGATGCATTGCAAACAGTTGCAGCGCAATCCTGCCTAAAGAACCGCGGGCGGCCCTAGGGCCACCCGCAGGATCCTATGCTCACTTTGGAGTGGCCCGGAGGTCTCCTTGGGGGAAGAGGACGGTCATCCCCTTCCCCCGGTGTAGAGCTCAATGGGCCTCCTCGGATTTCTGCCAGCTTGAGAGCTGGCGTAAGTCTGAGGCGGATGTGTAATGGCCGCCGGGGACGAGCATGTGGCGGCCGCCATCCATCCCCGCCCCCTCCCGGGCCAGCTCGGCCATCCGCCACCCTCCCTCGCCGCCTGGCCCGCCCTTGCACCTGCCAGTGGGAGACTTGCCTTCCCTGGCGGCCGCTGGTTCACTTCAGCAGTGGAGTGAAGGCTGCCGGCCTCCGTGCTGGCGGCCTTTACTCTAGAGTCATCGCAAACGTGCTTTACAGCATGTTTGCGACAGTTCAGAATGGTGGAGCGCATGCTCCGCCGCTCTAAACTTAGTGTGGATTGCGCTCTCAGACTTGTCCCCCATTTTAATTGGTCTCGCTCACAAAATGATTAGGCTCACTTGGATAGGGATTGTTTTTCACAGTAGCACTTGCTACTGTACAACCTTCACCCTCCCTGCCCCCATAGGTTTGTCAATTTCCCTAATCCTGTCTTAGTTTTGCTACTCCTACAGCATTCTCCTCTCTCCTCTTCTCTCTCCACCCACGCTCGCTCCCATTATCTTGGCTCTCAGACGCTGCCTCTTACATTGTCTCACTGCAGTTTCAACTGTAGTTCAGCGTCTTTTCATTGTACTTCTGCGGGATGCTGACTTCAGATGCTGCTTTTCAGAAGCGTGGTTTATTTCTGGAGAGATAACCCTCTAAAGAGATGTATTATTAGCAACATAATTCTTTATAAGATACAGTAATTCCCTCGGGCTGCCACTCTTCATAAGCCCACAAGCGGGTTCCTTCACAGATGAGCCATCGAGTATTTGGAGTGCTGCATTTGGACAGCCCATGAACTGTAAAATGCACACAACCAAACATGAGGAAACCGACAGGTTGTTTTTAATGTTTGCATTTCATTATGAGAACTTGGGCTTTTGTTTCAGGCTATGGCATTTGGGGCAATGTAAATGAAGAGAATGTAAATGCACTGATAATTGTAAATGTAAATGCACTAAGAGAATGTAAATGCACTGATTTAGCACTGATAATTCACTGCAGAAAAGTGAGTGGGAGATGCACACAGCTGCCAGCTGCACAGAAGGATCTAGGGGTCGGGATGCTAATCCTGAGTGAGCTTTCCCCGACAGTAAAATTTTGCGAATGAAGCTCTGCTTTGAATTCCACCTTGCAGAGGCCAGATTGGCCTCCAGGAGAATTAGGCCCTTTTCCATTGTGGTCCTTGGTATGCCCCTTCCCCTGAGGCCTTAGTCTAGCCACCCTTGCTGTCTCTTTTGAAGGCAACTTAAGTCTGTGACACACCCAGCACGTCCGCGTACGTCTTGTCCGGTACGTTGCCTGAGCGGCCAATGTCCCCGAACGCGACGCTACGAACCCCAGGCACACCAAAGAAAGCTGCACGGAGAAGGGAAGACGTTCCCGCCCCCTCTTTCCCCCTCTTAGTCAATCAGAATGAGACTCTTCAGACTTGATTCTGATTGGCTACCGCGTTTGCTCCGCGTCCCGCCCCCACAGTCCCAAATAGGGCTCTGATTGGCTGAACGTGGCACAAATCAGCAAAAGATGAGCATGGGTTCATCTTAGCGCGCACCGGAGCGTGCCTTCCAGTGCTCCTGTGCCTTCCGGCCGCAGCTCAGACACACCAGACGAATGTGGACATCGCTGGGCGCAATGCACGCAGACGTGCTTGGTGTGTCACAGCCTAAGATCTTTGCCTAGGAAGCTTGAGCCCTTTTCACAGCAGCCCTCTGCAGCTTGGAGAGGGAGGACCACACGCGTTCACCGTATCGATGATGTCACTGTGGCCACTGAATGGACATGTGGAAGGACCCCTTACAGATGTTCCAGTGAATATATGGCTGATTAAATGTCCAGAACTAAGTTCAAAGTTAGAATGTCCAGAATTCTGCTGGATAAGCTCGAAGCCCTGTTGAAAGAGCCGAGTCTTTACTGCTGAAAGATGAACTAGGAGGCAGCTTGCCTACCAGTCCTCCCAAGGCTCTGATTATTTTATTTTTGTAACTTTAATCTACCTTAGTTTCTGTTCCGTCCTGCACATTTTTATCAATACAATAACGTTTTGTTAACAAAAGGCTGAGATGAATTGGATCAATGTACGATACTTTAGATGAATTGGAAGCTCAGCAGCATATTGCAAAGAGGAAATCAGTGGAGAGCCTTGATGCTGAAACCGGTCCAGCATCTGTTAGGATTTGGCATTCTTTGCTGGCACTAGTTGGAATTCACTTCCGAAAAATCAATGATGACATTTTTCTGGGATTCACAATTCAGACCAACCTGGATTATGAAGCTGTGTTGGCAAGTACACTGTACTATCCCCACCACCTGGTGGAGAAGATTGAGCACCTGTGGGAGCCAAGGTTGTGGTACATGCATGATAATGTAGATAAATGCAGATTCGGACTGGATTGATTCATCATGAAATAGGTAGGGTAGAAATCCTTTAAAAATAACGTCAAGTCTTGAAGTTGACATTGACTGTAGGGCATTCTGGCTGGATATATGGGACTGTATGCTTAGGGCTAAACTGACAATGACTTTTTAAAAGTCACCTGAAACCATTGGGAATCGCATAAAGCAGACATTAGACCATAAGAGTGAGCGGTAAATTGATTTAGTTATTCATTGCATTTTCATTTAATATGCTACAGCTAAATCAAATCATTTTCAGGCACACGTGTTGGTATCTAGAATATTTATAGGGTTGGAAGAGTCCTTCCTTTCATTTTGGTTAATGCATTTCTGCTGTCATTGTAAACCCTTAATATGATGATGTAGAAGTTTTCTGAAGCGCCTGCTAGACTTGCATGTGCGTACGACTTTTGCCCATACAGTACATTAAAATCTCTGGCACAAGAACAACTGGCCTTGAGACCCTTTTTAAAAAGCTTTTCAAAAGTTTATGAATGAACTCGATTTATGAAAGAGAGAAACAATAGCTAAAGTTATACCATTAGTGATCACAGGATACCTTTGAGACTGAGATTCATCTCGTTTGAACGTTTGCTCAAGACAGAGAATGGAAGCAAACCATTTTAAAATTGGATATAAGCTCTAGTTAACTTATCTGTCAGTGCAATCCTATCCAACTTACGCCACTGGTGTAACCAGCGGTGCAGCGAGAACGGGAGGCCCCAGAACAGAAAGCGGATTCGAATCCCCTCCAAAGGGGGATTTAAAGGGGATTTGAATCCCCTTTCCGTTTTGGGGCCTCCCGTTCTCTCTGTGCCACTGGTTACAACGGTGGCATAAGTTGGATAGGATTGCGCCCAGTGTGCCATATGAAAAACAGTTTGAATTAAAAGTCAACCCTTGCATTCCTATCGGAAATGGCTTAACTATGAACCTATAGCAGTGAAACTCTTCAGCCAATGCTTTGCTGTCAGGTCACAGTTTGTTTTGGGTTATTTTTGGAGGCACTCTTCTTCACCCAAAGATCAGTATAAATTTTCTCACCCTTCTGCCAATACAGTGGGTAGATGTCATTTTTGCTACTGCAAGAGAACCCAGTTAATATTGCCTTTCAGCATCCTCATGATGGGATCATGTTTGATGCTTCTGGGATTTCACTCCCCCCCCTCCCCATTGACCATAGTGCAGGCTGAATTGGGGGATCCCAGGGAATTTCTCTTCCTTGGAACAGTGACTGTCAATGAGCAGGTATGATCGGTAATAATTGGTGCTTCTGAGCAGAAACCTACATCCTTCACAGTGTGCATGTTGGAGATGGGCTAGACACATCATGTAGAGACATAGCTGCTTCCTGGCCAGCAGTGCCCCGATGAACCTGTGATGTTAGCCCATGTAGGGCATTACTGGCCAGTCGGCAGCCATGTGCCAATGTGTTGCTGATCTACCCTGCCTTGCATGCTATCATGCATATGGAGGGTGAGTAAGAGCTTCCTAAAATGCATTTAGGACTTTAGTGTACATTTTTATCCTACTCTTGCTCTAAGAAGCAAAAAAAAAAAAAATCTCTCAACAACCCTGTGAGAGGTTAGGCTGAGAGTAGGCAACCTGCCCAAAGTCTCCCAATAAACTTAATGGCTGAGTGGGGATTTGAACCCAGCTCTCCCTGGTCTTTGTCCCACACCCTGACTGCTATACCATACTGCCTCTTCATACACATACATGCAATACATTTTGGTAACCAGAGGTTGGCATAACTCCAGGGACCTAAAATTCTGCTAATAAACATGAAGATAAACTTTGACATAGACTTTTAATCAATCCTTTTGGGGGCTTGAACTAATAGCAATATAGAGAGAGTGAGAACAGTATAGGTAATAGTGTCTTATTAGAATTGCATTGCTGTTGTGTGTGTCAAATTGGGTTTTATTAGTATGCTCACTCTGGGCAACTGCAGCATAGAAAACTTAAGCTATCTTCTAGTAATAGGAGAGTAGTTCTGAAATGTGTTAAAAAATTCTCTATTAGCAAATGTAGCACTTGCAGGAAGGGTGCAAACTGTAATATTAAGGTAGGGTGCCTATATCCAATAAGGGACAGAGTGCCCCTTTTAACCATTGGAATTTGGGCAGGTGCAGCTCATCATAGAAGGGTGCAAAAAGCTACACCTTCCCAAATTCCCTCTTCTTACAGTGGTTAAAGGCATAGGCACTCTGTCCCTTTTTTAGATATGGGCACCCTATAGTAAGGCTTAATTTGCAGTTGCAAATGAGCTCTTGTATGGATTCCTCATAATGGGAGAAGAGACTGCTAACACAGAAGGTTTCACTCCAGGCCTTATTCAGCATTGTGTTTAACATCAGTACAGTACTTGGAATATTTATGTTGCCTGGCCTTGAGCAAATTACGTTCTGTCCATCTTAACTCGCAGTCAGTTGATGGGGATACAATATAGTTTGCAAAAATGGTGTTTGAGATGGCTGTTGAAGAAATCCACCGCATGCAACAGCAAAGAGGGACTTGGAGGATGCATTAGCTACTTGTGCTTGAGTGATTCTTCCACCTATTGCATTTCTTTCCTGCCTGCCTTCTGCAGAGTTTAATAGAAAGGGGGTCTCAGATGGTCTCCCATCCAAGTTTTTACCAGACCCTGACATGCTTAGCTTCAGCAATGTTACCACCTCATGTGCATTCACATTTAGCTGGTCCCTTGCTTGATCGGTTACCTTCATCCTCCCTAGCCAGTCCAAGCAGAATTCCTGTGGCTGCCCTAATCCTGCAAACGCAGTGTTAGTTGCTCTTCAAAAATAAACATTCATTCAGTAATGGTGTTTGGCTGGTAAGCAGCAGTCCCTGCTGCTTGTAGAGCTGTTACTTTATATATGTACAAATGCGATCATCTTTCTAAGAGAAATTGGATAGTGTGTTCTTTGTTCTTGGTTATGCCTGCTATGCTTGCAGACAGTTGTCCTGAGCTGTTTCTCATTATGTGGATTTTTAGAGGTGGTTATTTCGCCAAAGCACCAGGGCCCTACTTCATCAAATTTTTATGCATTTGCCCTTTTTAAGGAATTGGACACAACAGCTCAGGGCTTTTCCTGAACAGAGGTGAATATAATGCCAGGGAAGCAGGTTCTCAAATGCTACTGCTCAGGAATAAGCATCACTAGGGTGACATGTGCGAATTGCTGCCACTGGGACTTGCCATTCTCTTTGGGAGTCCACTGTATTTGCTGCAGGGAGGGACATTCTTCCACTGGTGGTGGTTTGCTTTTCGGAACTGTCTGCAAAAGACCACAGCATTTTAAACTGCCCTAACTGGGCAAAGAGGCACCTTTCAAAGTGTCCTCTTTATATTTAGCAGGGGGAAGAGCAACTGTCCCTCTTCACCCCAGCAGGGCATCTTTTCTGATGGCTGTTGCCAGTGTCTCTTCTGTATTTTTTAGATTGAGCCCTTTGGGGACAGGGAACCATTTATTGATTTATTTTAGTGTGTAAACCACTTTGTGAACTACTCCTGTTGAAAAGCGGTATATAATAATAATTATTATTAATTTTGATGTAGAGTGATTGCACTGACTGCTGAATTAAGGCTTTTCAGAGCTACTGTGCCTTTAATGGTTTCCTCTTTGCAGCCTTTGTCTCTGATACTGTTTCCTGTTTGGCATGCTAGCAGCATTCTTGATCAAACACATCTTAATTGCCCTTGGTTTGTCTGTTCCTGATACTTTGGGTTAGGGAAGAGACTTCCGATTTCCTCTTGTTTTTAATTTTTTGTAGCAAAATGGTGCTATTGTAACCAACATAGGAAACCAGTAGTTACAGGCCTTCTCAGTGTGAGTTGGGAACTGGCTAACGTGCAATTGTCACTAATGTTCTGCTACTGTGGCTCAGTGGCCACGCATATGGTTTGTATGCAAAAGGTCCCAGTTTGTCTCTGGTATATCCAGGTAGGCCTTGCAACAAATCCTGCCTGAGACCCTGGAGAGCTGGTACCAATAGACAGTGCTGAGCTAGATAAACCAAAGAGCTTGTCTGGCTCTGTACAAGGCTTGTATGATCAGAGGCAAAACCCACAAAAGGGGAAAAATAGAAACACCAAAAGTTGGAGGAGATCTCTGTTGATTGGGGTTGACGTCTGAGTAAATATTTTATAGAAGACTCTTGGCTATGGGGATGAGCATTACTGACTAATGAAGAGCTACGTTAAGTGCTGTGGGGAACCCCTGTGTTAATAGCCCTTCCGGCCAATTGTAGAAAAGTAATTCCTTGGCAGTGCTAAGGGGCTGTACTGTGGAATCAACTAGTGTCAAAAGGAGCTGTCCAGCAATTCAGCCTGAGATTCAATCTTGCATCTGAATGCATTTCTTTGCATCTTTAAGGGAAACATAATGAGATGATCCATGTTAATTGATATATTTTCATTTAGTCGGGTGGTATTAGGGTGAATATGGATTTTGGAATGGAACAGGTTTAGAATTCAAATGGCAAAATCTTTCATTTAGGGGCAACTTGCCTCCTTTTGTGTTGGTGCTTGTGGGGGAAAAACGTGTTGCTGAGTTCGGCATTCCTTGCCAGGATTTTTAAGCCTGCAGTTCTTCACTTTAAAACAGTGGATTTCTCCATGGCTAGGAGTACAAGGTATTTAAGATTCATTTGCAGTTTGTAACAGAGCAGAACCTTGACCTGCTTTCTGACAAAAGCTGCCTTGAGACGCTGATTTTCAGTTGGGTCATTTGTCTATTTCGGGAAATGCTCATTTTAACAAATCCAGCGGCAAGTCTGCCGCTACAAGACTCTCACTCCTAGCTGCAAGTGACAGGAGTATTTCCAGAGTAAAATCCTTATTAAGACATTAGTCTTTTAGTCTCTCTAGATTGGAAACCGTTACTTGAGAATCTCCACTTTTTACTTTTGTGATTTCAGAAAGTAGAAGGAACAAGAAGCACTTTGTGCCTTTGGCTTCCTGTTCTTCTGCATCTCTGCTGTGTCCAAGCAACAATTTTCCCATCTTCTCTTGTCCTTCCTTGTCCCTAAATAGAGACTTTTCATTTTCTGGACAGGGAAGGAACCAATACAGGTTGAATATCCCTTATCTGGACTGCATGGGGTTGTCTGGATTTTGAATTTGTCTGGATTTTGGAATATTTGCATAAGTATGAGACATCTTGGGGATGGTACCCAAGTCTAAACATAAAATTCATTTGTTGCATATACACCTTATACACATAGCCTGAAGGTAATTTTATACAATATTTTTAATAATTTTGTGCCCCAGCATGCCTTGTGCTTTGCCAGCCAGGTGCTAGAAAAAGTTTTTCAAAAAAAGATACAGCCCCCAAAATGTCTGGATTTCAAAATACTCTGGATTTCGGATGGCCAGATAAGGGGTAACCAACCTGTATTCTATTTCAAATGTGATAGACATGCTGAGTAGTTCAAATACACGTTGCAGGTCTCTCTTTTTTGCTTTTGTGTAGTGCCTGTACCCTTCAGAAAGACCTAGAACTATTCCATTCTCTCAGTACAAAACGTCCCAGAGTTTAAATAGCAAAATAAGACCTGCAACACATATCTGCCCTTCGGAGGCAGTGGCCTGATTATGCTTTCCTGCTCACTACTTCCATGTATGTTGCAGGGGAACCTGGCACATCATCACAGTTAATGTCACTAAATGTGTGCATTGCTTTTCCTTAAATTTTGGATGCTTTTGTACCAGTATTCACAAAGTAGAGTGTTACTTGGCCACACACAGAAGATTTCTCTCAGGGAGCCAGCTGGAACATATTTTGTTGTTGTTCAGTCGTTAAGTCATGTCCGACCCTTCGTGATCCCATGAACCATATCCCGCCAGGCCTGCCCTCCACTATCTTCCTGAGTTCGCTCATTTTCATGTTCGTTGCATCGGTGATGCTGTCTAACCATCTCATCCTTTGCCTTCCCCTTCTCCTTTTTGCCTTCAATCTTTCCCAGCATCAGAGTCTTCTCCAGAGAGTCCTCTCTTCGCATTAGGTGGCCAAAATATTTGAGTTTCAGCCTTAATACCTGTCCTTCCAGGGAACAGTCAGGGTTGATTTCATTTAGGATTGACTGATTTGATCTCCTAGCAGTCCAAGGGACTCTCAGGAGTCTTCTCCAGCACCACAGTTCGAAAGCATCTATTCTTTGGCGCTCAGCCTTCCTTATGGTCCAACTCTCGCAACCATACATTGCTACTGGGAACACCATCGCCCTGACTATACGTACTTTTGTTGGCATGGTGATATCTCTGCTTTTTATTATGCTATCTAAATTTGCCATCCTTCTGCTTGTCCATAAGAAACCTACTGTAGGCTTGATTATATCATGGGGTCATCCAGCTGGATGATGGGAAACCACCTAGCTGCCCCATTCCACACTTTACCCTGATGGACGGGCTTGGCTGACCATTCAGTGGTTATATGCCAATCTCAGCAGGTAGGTTAGCTAGAGCTATTGTCTTCGGCTGGTCCCAAATTAGGACCGAGCAATCCACATCCTGCACGTGTGGCTTCTTGAGAATGGCGTTTCAAACAAAGAACCTCAGAGGAGCATCCCAGGGTGATAGTTGTTGCATCGAGGATGCCAGGCAGCCTCTTTGGTAGGCTGCAGCATCCCAAAGTCCTCTGGGTGGCTTGAAATATCCAAAACCAGGAAAAAACAAGATATTCATTGCAGGGCCTTACACACAGACTTGCAGCCTTAATAACCTTTCTTCTTTCTTCCCACTCTTTCTTCCCACTCCCAGTCTTTCCAAATAGCTTGCTCTACATGCTGCTGTTTAGATGCTTGTAGGTCTGGACTCCCAGACATGGGTCTCCACCATGTGAAATGGGTACAATAGGAGTGAAATGGGTACAATACTGCAAATTTACCAATTTATTTGTAAGGCTCACTTGTGAAGAAGTGTGCAACAGTGGCCAGGAACTGGATCAGGAGGAATTACTGCTACCCAGACAAACGAGACAGCTGCTGATGCACCATGTGGAGCACAAACAGTGGGAGGTGAAAGATTGTGGCAAGGTTTGTCCTATCGCTTCCATCCATGCTTGACAGTAGCAGATGGGGTGCAAAAACTGCTGGTCTGGATAACTCCTTTACCCTATTTGCATAAAAGTACATTTTATGAATGCTGCCATTCTCTTCTGGGGAATCAATGTGTTTACTTCAATCAAGTGATTATGACTTTAGGGTCTGAATAAAAGTTGCTGCTAATCTTTGTTTGTCTGCCAGAGATTAACACATTTAAGCTTTGTAAACTTGTTGTTGAGGAGCTAAGTCTTAAGTCTTATAAAGGGGGCATTGATGGGGATGCTGACCAAAGAGTTGGTTGTTTCTCTTTTAGAAACTTCAGTCATATTTATGAACCCTTGACATGTTTAAACTGGAATTTATTCTTAACTTCCATAACATTCCTAGGATAACTGTCACGCCTTAAATTGGATTCAGAAGCTTGTCTACATTTCTCCTCCCAGTTCATCATTTTAGGCACTACAACTGAGTATATGTGTTTAGTAACTAAAGACCCATCACATTTGGTCTCCCTGTGGTGGTGGCTGAACCACGTGCTGTCAGAGGTGATGGGAAGGTGATTTTTTCCCACCATTGTAACAGTCTTCTCTCTTAGCCCACTGGAGAGCATGACAGTTCTGAATTTATTTATTTTATTTTATTTACAGTATTTTTACCCCGCCTTTCTCCCTGAAGGGACCCAAGGCGGCTTACAACATGGGAAAGGGATACAATAATACAAAAAATAATCACATTTAAAACAATCCACAAAAACTAGTAAAAAACATCATCTAAAAATTAATAAAAACAGATCAAATTACAATTAAAACAAGAGCATAAAAAAGCAGCAGCACTCCACCTGTACTAGCAGGATGTTAAAAAAGGCAGGGACTCAGAAGGCTTCCTTAAACAGGAAAGTTTTCGGGCCTCGCCGGAAGGTCTCCAGGGAGGGAGCAGTACGTAAGTTAAGAGGGAGGAAATTCCATAGGGTTGGTGCCACTACTGAGAAGGCCCTATTTCTGGCTGCCGCCCCTCACACCTCCCTGGGCGACGGTACCCGCAAAAGGGCCTTCTCTGATGACCTAAGGAGACGAGCCGGAATATATGGAAGTAGGTGGTCTCTCAGATATCCTGGCCCCAGGCCGTATAGGGCTTATATTCTGAATGAGAGAAAGAAAAAGCAATTTCTTTCTGGGATTTAGCTAAACCTCCATGGAATTTGTGAATTCCAGTACAGCTCGACTTCTAGCTAACTAGAAACGGGGGCAAGTGCAAGGCATTGCAGAGTGCGAGTGTGCATTGTATGAAGTGAACCAATGCTGTCCCTTTTTTTTGTTTTGTCTTCTGTTTGCAGTTGACCAGTTACAAAGCCCTCTTAATAAAGGTAAAGGTGACCCCTGACAATTAAGTCCAGTCATGTTCAACTCTAGGGTGTGGTGCTCATCCCCATTTCAAAGCCGAAGAGCCAGCAACGCCTCCATGGTCATGTGGCCGGCATGACTCTCCTTGCCGCAGCGCGTAGCATGCAGCTGGAACACAGAGCGCTGTTTACCTTCCTGCAAGCGGTACCTATTTATCTACTCGCATTAACATGCTTTGGAACTGCTAGGTTGGCAGGAGCTGGCCAAGCAACGAGAGCTCACCCCGTCGCGGATTCGAACTGCTGACCTTTCGATCGACAGCTCGTGGTTCAGCGGTTTAACCCACTGCGCCACCCGCTGGCCACTTTAACTGGGGCAAGTGCAAGGCATTGCAGAGTGCGAGTGTGCATTGTATGAAGTGAACCAATGCTGTCCCTTTTTTGTTTTGTCTTCTGTTTGTAGTTGGCCAGTTACAAAGCCCTCCTAATAGGCCAGCATAAAACTTTGAAGACTGAGCTGTGTTTACATAAAGTTTCCAGGATGTGCATAGACCAAACTCGTGACCACTGCATCCACCTTGTCTTCTTTAACAAGGGCTATGAACTAAAGCAGGTTAATCCAAAGTCATTGCTATAGAGTAATACCAAAAAGGCAACTGTAATCAGGTATTGTACTGTATACACTTGGATCGGCCACTAGAACAAGCCCAGCTACAGAATCCAAGGAGACAGCCACTTGTGGTGCGGGGCAGGTCTTGCCTCTGATATGTAAATGTCTTGGAGACAGAACCATTGCCTGTGCCTCTGTATTATCTCCTTTTCCCCCACTGCATGTTGCTTGAAAGCCTCTTTATAGTTCAACAGGTCAAGTATCTATTGAAGTTCATCCCAGTAATAGTCCTCTTGTGTCCTCTTTCTGCTTGTACTTATGCGACATGAAAGTATCGGTCTCTTCAGGAAAGTTGCACTCATGCTGTTAAGTATGTTACTCCAACTGTGAGCAATTTTGTTCCGGCTTTGTTTCCTGAGTGTGTGTTGCAATGATTGGGATTGGGGTGTTTTGGCTACTGCGTAAATGAGGGAACCCTGGAGGGAAGCTTATGCATGGAGGGTTCAAGCTCTCATTCATTTGGATCTTCCTTTGAAAAGACTCGGTCCTTGGAGAAGGGTTTCACTAGAGCCAGCCAAGAGGGTTCTGGCTCCCTTATATGATGAACAGCTTCCCACACTTTGTATTCCAAAGAAACAGAGAAAGGAGTGGTGGATCCCATCTTGGATTCGGGCAGAGGATGAACCCTCCCCCCCCCACCCCAGGCATTAACAGCACAATCCTATCCAACTTCCCCCACTGATGCAGCCAGCGGTGCAGCGAGAACGGGAGGCCCTAGAACGGAAAGGGGATTTAAATCCCCTCTCCACATCCTCCCACCCTGCACTCCCCCGCTGGTTACACCAGTGGGGGGAGTTGGATAGGATTGCGCTGCCAGTCAGTGTAACAATGTTGCATTATAATTGACCCTCTATTGAAAGGGACAATGCTTTTATTTTTAAACTTATATACAATTTAATTTTGCTGTCAACCACTTTGTGAACTTTTGTTGAAAAGTGGCATATAACTATTTGTCCTTCTTTACACCTCCCTGCACCTTATGCATTATTCTGGAGAGCTTTTACGTACAGAGCTAGACTACTCTTTAATCCACCATTTGCAATGTCGGGAGAAGGACACAGGGTTTGAAGTGTTTATCCCTTTGTTGCTGGCACCTCTTGAGCTCTTGAATGAGTGTAAGATGCTTCAACTGCAGAGGATAAAAGCTTTCCCTTGCAATAGCATTTTGAAGGAGACCATCATTTTTGACAAGTCACATGTGCTTACTCCATAGGCAGTTCTGAAGCCAAATGAGTCTGTCGGATCTATGAGAGCAGGCAGTTAGTTCAGGGATTCGTGGACTTAGAGCAGCCATGCCGTCTGCCGTGCTGGCTGTTTCCGTTTATATAATTAATTGGGGAAGGTGGGTGGATGTTGTGATAGGCATCGTTGCTCCCGGGAGCCATCTCATCAATGTGCTGCGGATGGGATTTTTCCTGGAGATTGCATAAGTACTGCACTGGATATAGTCTCATTAGTGGAGTACTGTCTGTCAGAATTAATCCACAATCTGGGATGTTGAATTTAAATTTAAACAGGAAAAATCACGTTGGAGCCTGTTACTGCTCACTCCAGATCACATTCTCGACTGTGGAAGCCGTTTATTGTGTAGTGAAGGCATTCTAATAAAATGTTCAACGCGGAGCTAGTAGTCTTTCAGCCCAATCCTATCCAATTTTCCAGTGCCAATGCAGCCATGCCAATGGGGGGGTGCACACTGCGTTTTGTGGTGATGGGGCAGTCACAGAGGCCTCCTCAAAGTAAGCGAACATTTCTTCCCTTACCTCAGGTCTGCATTGCAGTTGTATCGGTGCTGGAAAGTTGGTTAGGATTGGGCTGTTTGTGTAATAGTAATGGATATTGAACATCAAGCTGCATTGTTAACCTTTCAGGCTCTGTGACCATGATCTGTATTTTTAATTCTCAAGTAAGAAGTGCCAGTAAAACCTGGTCTTCATGGCAGGTGTACTAGTTAGTTCTAATGCCTGACCAAATCAGGGAAATCTTAGCTCCTGAAGCTACACTGTCCCTAACACCTGCTGGGGTTCTCGTGAGTCATTCTTGGGGACCTTATTACTAGCTGGTGCAACTGCTAATCTGTTGAGGAAGCCAGGGTCTTCATTTATTCTCTGACCTGTAGAGAGAGAACTCATGAACCTAAATAAGCAATGTTGTTGACTAGAGCATTTTCCTCTTTCCTGCAGTGTGTCAGATGAACCATCATTCCTCTGAATCAAAAAGGGACCCTTCTTGTTTCCATCTTTTGCAAAGAGACAAGGCATTTAAAATTACTTACTAGGTTTGACATGATCTGCATTACAATATCCGTCCAAGTCCAGAAATCTGTAGCATCAGGGCTGGGCCAAAACCACACAGCACCCGGGACTATTTGCCTTCATGCGTTGGAGCTGTAAAGTCTGTTTGAACCAATTCAGTAATTGCCCTTTTGCATACAGCAGTGATAGGTTCTGTCACAGTGAGGGTTTCAGAACTGCTTAAATCAGTCGCATGGCAGTAATGTCATTTTACAGATGAGAATGGCAGGATGTAAATTACTTGCTTCCTCCGCTCAATTGAGCTCAGCAGAGTTGAATCAGCGGTGACTTTTCAGCATGCTGTACCATAAGACTCCCACCACTGTTACGCTGGAACCTGGTCAGCCCATGTGCAAATTGGGTTCTGGGACAAAATATACTTCCAGGCGCCTGGCTACTGTTTAGAGAAGCTGGCGGTCTCTGTTTCCGGGCAAAAGTGTGTGGCCTTTTGTGTACACATCCCTGCAGTTGGCGTTGGAGATGGGCAGCTTTCGGCTGTTTGGACACTGGGGGGGGGGGGAGTGTATAGCCTGGTCACCTGAAAGACCTTCTTTACTTTGACCTCTCTGTGTCTAAAGGAAGGGGTGTGGCCCCTGACCTATTTCCTCCTTCTTCATGCTCTTTCTCACTCTTTTACTATCTTGACTCCAAGCAGGAAGGACGTGGCATGCCTGAGCTCTGATGAATGGCGGCCTGGATCCAAGCAGACTTCATGCAGGAGGCTCCCAGCTGTAGGGGGAGCTTCATCCTTTAAGTTAGAATAACCTCTGATCTTAATCAGATGCTGTATATGTGAACTGAAACCGTGAGTAAACTTCTTCTTTTTGCAACTTAACTCAGCATATGCCTCGTGTGTTTATTTAGCTAATAGCAGTCTGCCTGAGTGTAAGAGGGAACAAACTCTGCTAAGAATCTCCTAGATAACCTCCCAAATAGAGGCTTATCCCAATAGTTGGGAGGGAAGCATTGGGAGTCGGGTTCCAGCTCAGCTGGACAGATTTCTGTCCAGTTTGGCCCTGCCTCTTACTTTTCCACTTGCTTACTCCCCACCATTCCTCTGTGTGACTAAAATTTGGCTGGTCAGACGGTGCATCTGAAACCACTTATCACCTTGTATGTCGTGAGCCTTATGAGACTGTTGTTGTTTTCAGATTTGTAACTTAAGCATATTTCAGAGAAGGAATGGAATTGCTTACTAGTGATTTGCTCCAGCTTTATCCTTTATGTAACCACAGTATAAGTCGCCTTGTTTTGCCTAGCATGCAGACAGAACACTCGGCTTCCTTTGGGTCAGTTGCCCTCCTCTAATCCATTATGTGCTAATACCGTCTGCCTGCTTGTTTGCCTGTGTGCTTGTCTCTGCTATTTCCATCCTCATGTGATTCCTTGTGTTTTCTGATAGCTTGAAAACCTCTGGAGAACAGGAGATGATGACTTTCTTGACCGTTACTGTCTGCTAAGGCCAAAATATGCTGTGAGATAACTACTGTGGAAGCTGTTCAGAGATCGAGTCTAGGAACATCTAGAAACCTGTGTACTCTTTTGGATGGAAGGTTGAGAGAACCTTAGTATAGCATTGAGCTACCTCGGCATCAGTGCACCATCGTACCTTTGGGTGGTGTTGCCTTGTTCTTCTGTTGTGTAGTGTAGCTCTCTATCTGATGTGTGTGTGTATATGTGAAGTTGGCCTCTCTAGGGGAACCTGCTAGTCTGTGTGCCTAGTGTCTCTGTTTCTGTCTTGAATCTCAAACTTCACCTCTTGGTCTGCATCAGCCCCTGGCTTCTAGAGGCTGCTGCTATGATTCATCTTCCTCAATAGACCTAATTGCCCAGAAGCATTCTCTGATCTGAGCATGACCCTTCCTGGGAGAAATCTATTAAGGCCTTTCAGCTCATGGAGATAAGTAGGCACCTCCCTAACCAAGGGTATCTCCCCGCTCTGAGAAGCAAAGCGTTCTCAGACTGGTTTGAATCCAGACCCTGTACCCCATATCAACTAATACAGGAGTGGCCAACCTTTCAACATGACTGCTCCTGGCCTTTTAATGGTTGTATAGGTGAGGACATTTCAGCAGGTGCAGCTGCTTTAGCAGCACCATCAGCAATTGCAGCTGCCAAGATTCTGTCTTCTACACCAGGTGTTCCCAACCTGTGGTACGCATAACCCTAGGGGTACGCAGACCACAGGCCGGGGGTACGCAAGACAGCTGCTATCAGCTGCTGCAATCGGCAGCTAATGGGCAGCGTCTAAAGTGGGTTTTTTCCAGATTGCAGCGCGGCCGGGTCATCCCACTAATGCTGCAACTCGGGGGGGGGGGGGAGCCTAGGCCCTGCTGATGTCCCCGGTAGTTCCTCTTACCTGTTCTCCTGTGTGCCGTCATCTTGGATCTCGCGAAATCTCGCGAAATCAGGTAGGAGGAGCTACCGGGGACAAATCCCATTTGAATTCCTGTTTTGGAGGGGATTTGAATCCCTTTTCTATTCTGGGGCCTCCTGTTCTCACTGCGCCACTGGTTAAACTGGCACAAAAGTTAAGTCGGATTGTGCTGTTAGTCTCGAGCTCAGTTCAGATGTTGAACTAAATTATGGTTTAGCTTGATGACCATGAGCTTCCCCACCACTTTGTGTGCGAAGGTAGGAAGTTTTTTACTTTTTGATAGTTTTAAAACAAGCCGGGGTTTGTTGGCTTCAAACATCGGTTTACGAACAAGTCAAGTTATAAAACTGGGATTAGAGAAAAGAGCAATTGTAGAGAGAGTTGGGCTTTTCTCACCTGCCTGCCCCTTTGTTCTAAAAACCAGACCCCATCCCCTGCTTTATAAGTGATCCGGTCAGACCTAGGTTTAATGAAATGACTCTTGCCTCCATCATCCATAGCTGGAGTCATATGGCAATGGAATGTGTGCAGCTAATATCATTCCGGCATTGCCCTTGGCCCGTAGCCCACCCGGAGCCTAGCAGTTTGGGTGAATCGACTCCGATTGGTCTCGTTAGGCCTCTTCACACAGACTGGCACACTTATCGTTGCCTAGCAACAGCTCAAAGATCTCATTGAGTCCAGCTCATCAACATTATCCCGATTAGTAATCTGTGAATGGGAAACCTTCACAAGAATCTCAATTAGGATTGCTTTTCAATCATTTTAAATTCCTAGAACTGAATAAACTGGCAAAAGTAATTTTATCTAAAATATGGACAGGATTAATGGGGAAGAATAAATAGCCCATTGTTAAGAGGTTATTTATTTCTAACTAGCAAAATGCCAGTCACAGTGACTGGCAGGGGCTGGGGGGGGGAGAGCTTGTGTGTTGCAGTGCCCCAGATGTGTACGCGTGTGTGCAAATAAGCACATTAGCACACCCTGACAGGGATGATGGGTAGCTTTGTTTGTTCTGCAAGGTTGTTCCCAAGTACTGATATTTGTGCTTCAGTTTTCCCCAAAGTGAAAGGCCAATTTATTAATGGCAGTAGAGTAGCAGATTATAAAAAGCAGTGTGAAAAATGTTTAAAAGGGACTGAGCCCACAGCGGAGCAGTAGCAGCAAAAGGATATAGGTTGACATCGGCCATTCTAAAAAGTCTGACCAGTTAATGAATTGAACACAGCCAGGGGGTCAGTCAGGTTTCCCTGGGGAAGATGTTGAATAGTACTGGCACTGTGGCGGAAAAGGCCCTGTCCCTGGTACAGTACTCGCCTGCTACACCTCAGTCAGCAGAGGAACCCAGAACCAGGCCTCAGATGTTGACAGGAATGTGTGGAAGGGAACATGCAAGAGAAGGTGGTCTTTGTGCACAAACACTTACTAAATTCTAGAAAGCGTAGCCATGTTAGTCGCTGCAAAAAAATCAGTATTTTGTGGCATCTTCAATTATGTATGTATTGTTACTTCCTCGGAAAGGCTGCTGCTGGTTCTTTTTTATAAAGCCATACCATCCGTCTATAGTAAGAGGGATGACAAATGGCGGAGGTAAAGTTGGGAGGTACAAAACCTCTAAAAGGGCACCAGTTCTATATACCGTATTGGTCTGAGTATAAGACTCACTTTTTTCTCCTAATTTAAGTTTTTAAACTAGGGGTGCGTCTTATAATCAGGCTGTTGCAATAATGCCAGTGATTTAATTAAAAAATTTAATAGCACCAAACTTTAAGGGTGCGTCTTATAATCAGGTGCGTCTTATACTCGGGACAATACGGTAATATTGGGCCAAATCAGATTATTCCCATCCTCTCTCTTTTTATATATGGATTGGGAGCAAAAGTGCACCACACCTCCCTGTGGGTACACGTCTCGCGCCTTTTGAGACCAAGAATGTTCATGTATGGCCATAGCATTTGAGTGAAGTGTAGGCCCAGAATGTTTAGTCAATCTGAAATACCAGTTGTGATAGATGCACATTGGGCTTTTTATGTATGCAAGTCCTATTGTACATAACTTACACCCAAGTGTGAGTGTCCAGCAGGATACAAAGTTGGAATCATGTTGTTCATGTTGAGTATAGAAAGGAGAGAATAGATACTGTCCAATCTCTTTCCCCCAATGTGGGCTATGGTAGGAAAGGAAATATTGACTCTAGCGGTAGCTTCCATTAAATGCTGATAGTATCCAACTTCTGTATGCTTTAATCAGAAAATGTACATAACCTTTTTTACTTTTCTTCCATATCTAGATCACCAACTCGGTGGTTCTGCTGATTGTACTGAGCGCCTTGACAGATCCTGACCAGTACCACTTAACAACTGCTGAATTGGGGGGCGACTTTGAATTTATGGATGATGCCAGTAAGTCCATATCATTTAATTATGAGAGTTCATTAGTAATTTACAACCTGATGTCTATTAAATTGAATTGGTATTGAGCCAGGACAGCACTCTGCGGGACCAAGCTTAGGATTTGCACAAAAAAAAAAAAAAAACCTGCTCTGAAAAATCTTTTTCAACAAAGTAGGTATTAAGGATGCGGTTCGCAAAGAGAACCACAACTGAAGCTAACTGATTAAAACTGACTGTCTTGTCTTAATTCTCAGAGATCGACCTTGACAATGAAAGTCTGTACAGACTTTGTATAGCAGTCGTCCGAGGTTTGTACTCAAAACGTAACTTCAGAGAAGGAGCTTGTGATGTGCTGAACTTTTAGATCAAATGTTTTCACTTCATTCTGGAAAGCAACAAATGTCACACTCTGTGTTGTATCTGTGTTACTAGTTAGCCATTTGGTCTCCACATCTTCACAGCAACAGACACACCAGCCTCATGTTTCCCCTTCTGCTGTGAAGGGGGGGGGGAAATAGTTGCGGTCTCGTTGCAAGGAGACCGCGGCTGTCACCAGGGGCATCAGCTTTACTTTTGCACCATCCTTTTTGAGTAACCCTGTATATTCCCGTCTCCCTTAAATCATGGGATTTTATTCTTGTAGCAACAAGATCCTAGCATCACCTTCTGGCCTCTTGTTAGGCTTGCCTGCACCCCTCAGTAATTGGGGCAGGGGAGTAAAATATTTGGTCTGGAGCAAACTAAACTATGGCTCTTTCCATATTGAGAAAAACATGGGGGATAGAGGGTAGTGCCTGCTGTAAATATTGAAGATGGAGAAGCAGTAAGCAAAGGAGGGCTGTACCAAAGATGGCTGGAAAAGGAAAACTAGAGGTGAACTAAGCTGTGCCTGAAGGACAATTCAGATACACTGTCCGTGCATTTCAAGACAAAGTCTTCCTCGGGCACATCCTGTACCAATGTGCTCTCCAATGAGGATACGCTGTCTGAAGTTGACGAATGTGTCACTAGCACCCCTGAGGAAGATATTTTGTCAAATCCTATCAACCCATGCATTTATCCTCAAATTCTGATTCTGACTGCAGTTTGAGGGTTGTCTGTCTTGCTCTCTGCTCTGCTAGAGATGGAGAGCCAAAGAGCATCTCCTCCATGCCCCTGCCCCCCCCAATTTAATGATGGGGAACCTCAGTCAAGAATGGCCTGTCATAGAGGTGATTTCCCTTTTTAACCTGCTGCCTCTCTTGTTGGTGAGCTTTAATGGTGGTACCATCCACCATCGAAACAACTTCTTGGGCCTTGTCTCTAGGTGGTCCACATCATGTATTAGGCCAGTGGTTCCCAAACTAGGAGGCACGGCTCCCAGTGGAGCCGCAGTAACCAACCAAGGGAGCCGCGGATTAACATGGAATCCTCTCGGAAAACAGTGCAATGCCAATTGGCAGGCATCAACATAATGTAATGGGGTCGCCAATGGTCAAGGGAGGCGCAGGTCAAATACGTTTGGGAAACACTGAATTGGGCCATAAGTGCGCCATGCAAACACTGTTGAGTTTATGGGTTTACCTTGTGAATCAGACCCTTGGCATGTAATATTAGCACAACGGTGATGGTGGGCCTCAAAGGTAGTATGCTAACACTACATGTGAATGGCCCCACCCTAAAGTCCCTTTTAAGCATGCGGAACACTTTACATAGGTAAATGTTTGACTAGCAGCCCATTCCTATGTAAATAACGCGTTGCTCTGGTACTTCTTTTCTCCTTGGCTTGGGGAGAATTTCTGGAAGCCACTTTCTCTTAGAAAACTCTGACTTCCGTGTGTGGTGAAGCCACATGGAATTGTTTGGTACATGTATTATATAACTGATGGTGACTTCCCATCCTATGCAATGTGTGCATTGGTAACCTGCATGGAAGGGACTGTTCATGTCAGCTAGACTAACTTTGCTGCTTTCCACCATAACAAGTAATACACAGTACATTCTGCATGCTATGCCACTGGAATGACAAGCCAGTAGGTAGAACATGCTATTTTTAACCTTCAAAAGTTGAAGTTCATGTTTTCAAAAACACAATCCCTGGCCCCTTACTATCCAAAAATAAAACTCTTCAATCCATTTTATGCCATTGCAAACAATATAATGCATTAATCCCAAATGGCAATAATAACGTGGTACTCATTCTTTAAATATGTTGTGTGCTTTTATTTTCGTCCCCACTCCCAATTAACCTGATGATTCCAAGTGGAATGCCAATGTACTAGAGTCTATTCCATTTGAACCGGTAGAGCTTAAAGAAATCGACACCTGCTTGGAGCTTGCTGAGATTGGGAAGGTGGAAGGAAGATATCTGTTCAAATGGAGAATTGTGTGCACGTGCTTTGTATGTAGGTATGTAGCTTTAAGCTGCCAGCACACAGTACTGACCTAGATGGGCCAGTGGTCTGGCTTGGTATAATCAGGACTGCAACATAGTGGGAAAGAGTAAAAAAAAAAAAAAAACTCCCCCCCCACAATGCATTGCAATCCCAGCTTCCTTTTTCTTCTGTTTCCCCTGCCTGCCCCCACTACACCATGGCAACCATTTAAATGAGCAAAAAACCAAACGTGCAGGGCCAATCCACACATGTAATATAATGTATACTTTGGCCCTCGCTGTCAGGTACTGTGGCTGGAGATAGTTTTAAGAGTGCTGAAAGTGGTACAGTGTAGTGAAGTTGTCGTTGCACACACTCGTATCATTTGCCTCGATCATCTCTGGTCAAGTAAGCTTTACAAGTTTGTGAAGCACTATGAAACCTCACTTTGACCAGAGGCTCTGGTGAGAGGAACCTATGTAAGGTGGGCAATTCAGCTCTGGCTGGAGACGGTGTTCTTTGCTTGAACAATGGTAAAGTGATAGATGGTGTGTCTCAATAGCTGCTATTCTTCTTGAGTTAATCAGAGCTGTCATAAATAAAATATCTCTTGAGTGATTCAAGACTTCCATGTATCAAATTCTTTTGATGTTTTTTCTTCATGCCCTGTACATGGGTGTTTTGGAAAGTCTGATGGACCAACAGTACACAACCCAGATAGACCAGTGTGCGCGCGCACCACACGTGCACGTGTGTGTGTGCGCGCGCACACACACACTTTTTGTGTTATAGCAGTAAGAATTTGAAAACCATGTCAACAATTACAAGGCAGGATTGGAGTGTGTAGAGAAATAATGCAATTGACATGATTAGTAGTTGAAGCTATTACTAATACTTTTTTTCCTTATTAGTTTTGTGGTGATATCATTTCTGCTTCTGAGTACTTGGCTAGGGCTCACTTTCAGATATTGATCCAATGTCCATTTATTTAGTGCAGTTTTAGAAATGCTTTTTTAGCTTCTTTTAAATCACTCCTCTGTCTGTGCTTTGTTCCAAATCTGTGCATACTACATCAGAGCCCAGGAAAAAATAGTGTCCTCATCCTCTCTTTAGCTGTGTGTCCTGCTGTGAGTCTTTAACTAAAACAGCTTTGAGGCAGTGTTGTAGCTACCCCAGACTTCAAACTCGAAAAGCTGAAAGAGCAGCATTCAGGTTCCTCTGCAGCTCACTTCCCTTCACACATGGTCATGTTTCTTATGTAGAACACACTTCATCTTAAAATTAGCCTGAAACCCAAATGTAGATCACTGCATGTAATAAAGCTTAAACACTGGTAGGAAATTCAGCATGTGACTCTTTGACTACATGCATGCTTGGTGCACATGTGTAGGAAAGCAGTGGCCAATAGTATGTTGAGAAGCTGCAGAAACACCATGAAAACCTATGTGCATGGCCTCCTGTGGTGACCCCCCCCTTCCCTCTGTTCCTTTAAGAAAATTTCTATGAAAAGAGCTGAGCTGGGTCATTTTTTTAGCTCTTTGCCATTGCGGGTGGCTGCATGGTCCAGCTATTTTGTGTGTTTTGCTCAGCTTCTTCATCTGACAGCAAAGAAACAATAGACTTTAGCCAGCCTACCTGCTAAGAATGGCATGTGCTAGTCCATTAGACTCTAAAGCAGTGGTGGCCAACCTTTTTATGACATGTGCCACTTTTAGTTTTTTGTATCTTGGGCGTGCCACAAAATAAATAAAGTAAATAAATAAATAATAAAGTACTAGAACGCAACCATGTTGGAAAATCCAGTGAGCAACTCCATAGTTTTGGTTCCCAAAATTTCCTGGAGGTCTAAATCCACAGGGCCCTTACTGACCTGCTCCTTTATTAAATTAATGTACATGCTCCCACCACTATTCCCCAGTTTCTCTCTCTTCTGCTCAGCACAAGAATGATTGTCTAATTCACACATTTGTGAGGTAATAAGTTCCGCACATGGGGATTTTTCAACCTCACCGTCACTTGAGGAGATAGCTGCATGAAAGAGCACCCATTTTCTCTGATGATAAGGTAATCCTGGAGTTCATGTGGAGACTAGTTCACTCACTGTTTCACCACATGATTCTGAGCTGGCAGAATCACTACGTGTCTGCTTTACCAACTCAGAAATGAAATATGTGAATTGTAGAAGTGTCATCTTTGTCATAATTATACTTGGGCTGGTTCAGTTAATTTTCTGTTGAAGTGACAATGCAAAAACAAATGAACAAAAACCAAAGGATAAAAAGGATTAATCCCAGATTGCAAGTTACCCAGAGATAAGGGAAAGATACTCGACCTAAGGACCTCCTCATTTCTGCTAAGGCCACTGAAAATAAATGCCTTGGGGGCTCCTCAACGGAAATGGCGGTAGAGGATCGGGCGCTTGCATGCCGCCATCGCTCCTCACGCCGCCGCCCCGTGCTGCGGTCCAGGCAGCTGCCCCGCTGTCCCCGCCGCCCCTGGCCGCTGTCCGGGGCAACCCGCTGCTGCTGGGGCTCGAGAGCCGCTGCCACAGCCCGAAGTCCGGGCCCAGGCGGCCTCTTGCCAGCGAGGAGAGCGGAGGAGGCCGGGAGAGAGCGTCCTCCCCTCACGCCGGCTCGGCCTATACTGCCCAGGCCTGAGCCGGCGATTTCGCACATGCGTACAACGCATTGGCGTTGTACGCATGTGTGAAATCGCCGGCTCAGGCCTGGGCGGTATAGGCCGAGCCGGCGTGAGGGGAGGACGCTCTCTCCCGGCCTCCGGAGTCATGCGGACCCGGAGGGAGAATCCAGGAGGGAGGCGGTGGGAAGCCAGGAGGGAGGCGATCATGTGAACGTGATCCCTCCAATCAGAAAGGCAAATTAGCACCCCTAACCAACGTTTCTTAAGGCAGGGGCATCAAGCTGCTCTGGACAGTTGTTGGTTCTGACACAGGGTCAGTCTGCATAAGGCCAGATTCAGCCTATCTTCCAGGCTGGGAGAGGTGCTGAGGGATGAGTAAACTGCAAAGAATGAAATGCTAATCTAGGCAGGACCACATCTAGCTGATCTTCGGGTTTTATTGTCTGTCTTCTTGCCTCTAACCCTGAGACCTGTGTGTGTTCAGCTGACAGCAAGACGTGCCTCTTGCCTAACTCTTGAGACCTGTTTTTATCCGTTTGCAAGTGCCTGCTTTTGTGCATTTCACCATTCCTTTTCGACCTTTTTTGTTTCTTTTGAACTCTTGCTATTTGTACAGGTTTCTTGCCTATTGAGGTTTTGGCATTTTCCCTGCCCAGTGGGCCATGAAGCTGTACTGAACCACCAGGCAGGATGACCTGCATGTGGGTTGTACACTCACTCCTGTGCAAAAGTGCCTTCTGGATAGGAATCTTCTAATGTGTATGGGAATACTAAACTAAAGACACTCCTAATGTCTAGCTCATCTAGTCCTAATTGTCCAGACCAGGTCTTGCAAGACTTTGTATATTGTAAGTGTAAGTGTATGTTGTAAGTACAGGTGGGCCCCCATATCCACTGATTTGCTATCCACGGTTTCAGTTATCCACGGATTGTGGGGACCCCCCCAGGCTTCTACTTTTTCACAGTAAGCCTCGTTTCTTCCTTAAAGAAACAGGAGAAGCAGCCTCTGGCTGCTTATTACAGGCAAGTAGAACGAGACTAAGTCCTAGAGAGGCTCTGCAAGGTTAACAGAAACCTTGCAGAGCCTCTGTAGGACTTAGTCTCGTTCTACTTGCCTGCAATGGAGGCTGCTTCCCTGTTTGTTTTAAGGAAGAAACAAACCTTGCTGAAAGAAAAATAAGAGCTGGGGGGGGGGCAAGCAAGCCTGCCTGCAGGGGAGGCAGGGTGGGGGGGCCTCAGGAAACCATGGAGGGGGTGTTCGCTCTTATCCACGGTTTCAAGTATCCACGGAGGGGCCTGGAACATATCCCCAGCGGATATGGGGGCCCACCTGTATATGAATCTATACTTTAAAAAAAATACACACCAGTCTAAGATTTTCCATGATAACAATAAATAGCAACTATTTATAGCAATAAATAGCTGAAATGAATAACTAAAATTAGTACAAAAACTTAATTCACAATCAGCATATTATCAAATTAATGGCTGCATGTTAAATGATTCTGAGGTATAGTTTATGCTGAAATGGCTCTCTATTAGCCTTGACAGGACTAGCAATGCGTTTTAGGACAGGATTAGCCTAAATCAATAGTCGGCATTCGTCTTTGAGTCGAAACTGGGATGTCAGATCCTGGATCCAGAATCTAGATTAGTTGTAATCCAAAAGAAGAGCAGAGAAACAGACTGAGAACTAAAGTCAAAACCTGGGACATGAGTAGACACTATTAATGAGGGCACAAAGGGTTTGGAAGTAAACGTTGTTGTATAGATTGGGAATGGATCCAAAATGAAGGCTGGTGTGTAGACTAGGTGAACTGTAGGAGTGTAGATTACAGCTCGGGTGCTGTTACTCAGGTCAGATTTGTGTGGTTCTGAATATGCGATTTTTCTAAACAACTAGCCAGGGGACTTCAACATACAGCTGCAAAGCTGGGAAGTGCCTAGACTCCGCAGTATTCCAGCAGAGGCCGCTCATGTTTCAGAGGAGTGCTAAATGCTACCTTTTGCTCAGGGAGAACTGGCTAGATCTGATTTATAGACTGTCTTTTCCTCCAAAGAAAGAACTCTTCCACACCACACAAAGTCGACAAGTATTGTATTTCGTTTCCTTTGAAACAATTTGGTTCCCTTGTACTGGGATACTACTGTGTGCATTGTGTTAAATAAATATACAGAACCTTGTTTGTTAATAGAACAGTTGCATTTCACAGTCTGAATGGTTTTTAGCAGCCAATAGCACATTTCCTTGCTACCCCCAAAGACTGAGTAGAAGCAGGATCGGGAGAAAGAGGAGCCAGCTCTCCATGTACCTGTGATTGGTTTCTTTGTGTTTTTGTTTCAGATATGTGTATTGCCACTGCCATTTCTCTTCTCATGATTCTCATCTGTGCAATGGCCACATATGGCGCATACAAGGTAATGCATGATTTATGGCATCTAATTTATTTGGTCTTAATCACCATTATAAAAGTCAGCCAACAAATCCGCCAGCAGGCTCATGGGAAAGCAATTTCATTGCTACTTGTAATCCATTCCACGTTCAGAGTTGCCAGGAGAATGCTTCCCAAAAAGGCACCTTCATGGTGATTTTATATATATATATACACCCACCCACCACTGTAGTATTTAAAGTGTTTAGCAGTGCAAATGATTGCCGCCATATATAAATAATCTGTTACTTCTGCTAAATAATCATTTGCACTAGTTTAGTTAGGCCAAGTGCTCAAAATGTCCCCTGTTGGTGACTATACACCGCTGACATAATTAACTACAAGGGATCTGCAGCCATCCACCAATGTGTCTGCTGGGATGGTTCCGCACATCTCTTCTATTGCTTCCCTTAGATGTTCCGAGTGTTGCAGGTTTTCTACAATGAATTATGTATGAATTACAGCTCATTAAAATTTGTGTACATTTTTTGAGACACCCTGTATATTTATCTACTTTGTATCAGCTGGTCAATAAGAGAGCACTTAAATACACATGTTTCTGATTGTCCTGCTAACCATTATGATTCTTCTTCCTCCTTTTTTTTTGTTTTTGTTTTAATATAGCAACATGCAGCCTGGATCATCCCTTTTTTCTGTTACCAAATCTTTGATTTTGCACTCAACACTTTGGTCGCCATCAGCGTACTTGTTTATCCAAACACCATTCAGGATTACCTGCGGCAACTGGTAAATCATTTTGCTATTCATTGTTGTCGTGGAGAAAGCAAGGGAAAGGTTTTGCAGCACTTTGTTCTAACAAAGACTTCTGTGGCAGAAACCCAGGCGAGGAAGGAGCACTTCATGGGGTTCTATCTGCCATAGTTTTGGTTATCTCAAAAATTGGGATACCTTGGGATACTCTTTCCCACATAAGGTTGCATCCTTTAAAATTACAAGTGAATGCAAAACTAGCGTGTACAAACTCCTTTTATCCACCTTCCTTTCTGCATCACCAACAATGGAACCTAACATAAAAGTGGGCAAAGAGGCTTAATTTCACATTTTCATTCAAGTGTACTGTTTAAGGTGGTGGTATTTTTTATTTATTAATATAACAATAACAGTATTTATATACCACTTTTCAACAAAGTTCACAAAGCAGTTTACAGACAAAATCAAATGATTAAATGGCTCCCTGTCCCAAAAGGGCTCACATCCTAAAAAAAAAAAATAGATGCAGACCGCCACCAGAAAAGACACTGTGCTGGGGTGAAAGGGAGGCAGTTACACTCCCCCTGCTAAATATAAGAAGAGCACCAATTGAAAAAGTGCCTCTTGCCCAGTTAGCAGGGAAAGGACATACATTCAAATTGGGAGTCTTGGGCGATGAGGTTTCCCATGCTCCTTAGAAGTCATGGGCTAATAGCAGGGATTCTCTTATTTAGTGACACTAAAAAAGACACTGTGCTGGGGTGAAAGGGGGGCAGTTACTCTCCCCCTGCTAAATATAGGAGGAGCACCAATTGAAAAAGTGCCTCTTGCCCAGTTAGCAGTTTTGTGGCACAGAGCACACAGTATAGCCACTTTAAAGATAATCTAGTACTGTATATGTGTGAAAGTGCCCTTTATGTGAATTTATGCACTTTTTTTCATGTGATATTTGGAAGTGTTAACTCTCACTACTTGAGCATGTGAAATTGTTTGGTAGCAGCTGATCAATTCTCACTAGCTACTCTGGCCTGTTTCTACTGACAATGGGTGCAGAGTCCGGCAGCCTTGTTAATCACATTATAATTGCAACTGCTCTGCGTTAGTTTGGTCACATATTGACTTGCTTTTCATCTCCTAGATACTTACTGCAGTAGGAGGAAACTCTATAATCCAGTAATGGTGTTTTGGGGGGATGCATCCAGAGCTCATTAATACAGCTCTCTCTTGTATATTATAGATGTTTTTCCATGTAAGATAATTTGGGGACATCAGTGCTATGGCACTGGGGGCTTTTCTGGGATGGTAACTGTGGAAGGACAGCAGCAGCTGTGAGTTTCTCAAAACATCTAGTTTTGCTCTGATTATTAGTTGCAGTGTCAGACATATGTGGACTTGCTTGAAGGAAAACAGTAATGCTTAATTATTAGTGCCTTTAGAAAACAGTAGAAGAGCAGAAAGATATTGCCGAAGAGGGATTGCACAGTACTGAATTCTCTTTTCTGCCCTCTCTAGAGAAATAAGCGCTGCCCCATATTCCTCTCACACATTTAATCCCCACCTTTGATGGTGATTATTGGCTGTCCCAAAAATCCCAAAGATCCCAAAGATCAAAGACCTACGTTAATGAACCCAGGAGTCTATGAAATAAAATGCAGTTGTGGTCGTGCTTACATTGGAAATACAATGAGACCTATTAAAGTAAGAGTACAAGAACACCAGAGAGCGGTAAAATTGTCACAAGGAGAAAAATCTGCTGTGGCAGCGCACGCCCTGGAATCTGGCCACCAAATTGCTTTTGAGCAGGTCCGTTCGTTGTTTTCGGAAGCCAGTCTAAAACGAAGACTAAATCTGGAGGCTATTTCAATCTCCCAAAGGAAACCTGCAAGTCTTCTGAATAGACAGCAAGAGCTGTCATTTGCCAATAAAATCTGGCTACCTATCCTGAAAAGAGCATATTTGCAGCCTAGGAGGAATAGAGCAGAGGTTGATGATTCCGTTGTCAGTTAACGGTTGCCATGGTTTTTACTGGTATATGCTAGCAAGAGCTCCATGTTCTCAGTGTCATCCAGCAGTGTTATGCTGAATTACCTTGACAAGGTCCCTCGTGTGGGATGAAACGTTGGTAGGAGAAATAAAGACTCATCTTCGCCTCTACGCACATCTCCAGAGTGTGTGTGTGAGAGAAATCTCTTAAGAAGACAGTACGATTTTAGTTTTATTTCTCAAATAATAAACATGGCTAGAAAACCCATAATGCCTGCTTCATTACAGCTTTGTAAACTGTTAATATGAGAAGCTGACCCCTTGCAAGTGGGATACATTGGACGTCATCCTATACAATGTGAAACTGATACAAGCATTTTTCAAAACACTTTGCGCAGTATGTTCTTCTTCCTTCAGCAAGCAATTTTAGAAAGGCAAATAGCTCTGACTCTTCAGAAGATTGGAAGAGATTAGTGTTTTGCTGAGCTTGAATCTTGGTCCTACCCCTCTGACGAAAGACGGGAAAGGCTTTGTAGGCTTAAAGTGTGTCTTGTGTTTTCACAGCAGGTGTATTTTTAAACGCATTACTTAAAGAGCACTTTTGCTAATAGTACAATGACCTTGGCAAATTAGTCCTTCATACGACTAGTTCACCTGTTCCTATTTGCTTCTGATGCTCACATTCGGCCATAGGCTTTATTTCATTCACTTGTTTTAGATGACCAAAACTCATCAGGAGGTTGTTGGTCATGTTAGCAGAACTGTGGAAAAAACTCATTCACAGTGGAGCTGAGTTACACAAAGCATTCTTATATACATAATGCCAAGAGAAGCAATTGGTCATGGCCATGCAGGCAGGGAGACATAAGACAATAAGGACAGGAAAAGAGACTAATGAGAAGTCTAATCAAAGCAGAAGAGAGCAATCTACAAGCTTTTACAACTAGGAACTACTGGTGGGGATGAACACATACATAAGAACATAAGAAGAGCCCTGCTGGATCAGGCCAAAAGCCCATCTAGTCCAGCTTCCTCTATCACACAGTGGCCCCACCAGATGCCTCAGGGAGCACAAGACAACAAGATAACCTGTTTCCCTTTGACACTCCCTTGCACCTGGCACAGAGAAAACCCACTTCTAAAACCAGGAGGTTGCTTATGGCTTGTAACCTGTGATGGTCTCTTCCTCCATGAATCTGTCCAAACCCCTTTTAAAGGCATCTAGGCCAGGTGCCATCACCACATCCTGTGGCAAGGAGTTCCACAGATGAATTACACACTGGGTAAAGAAATATTTTCTTTTGTCTGTTCTAACTCTCCCTCCACTCAATTTTAGTGCATGTCCCCTGGTTCTGGTGTTGAGCGAGAGGGAGAAGAATTTCCCTCTATCCACTCTCTCCATTGCATGCATAATTTTATACGTCTCAATCATGTCTCCCCCCTCAGGTGCCTTTTTTCTAGGCTGAAAAGCCCCAGACGCTGTAGCCTTTCCTCATAAGGGAGGTGCTCCAGCCCACGAATCATTCTGGTTGCTCTTTTCTGCACCTTTTCTAATTCAATATCCTTTTTGAGGTGTGGTGACCAGAACTGGACACAATACTCCAGATGTGGCCTTACCATCGATTTGTACAAAGGCATAATGATATTGGCCGTTTTATTCTCAATCCCTTTTTTAATGATCCCGAGCATGGAATTGGCCTTCTTCACAGCCGCCGCACACTGGGTCGACACTTTCATCGACCTGTCCACCAGCACCCCAAGATCTCTCTCTTGATCCGTCACAGACAACTCAGAACCCATTAGCATATATGTGAAATTTTGGTTTCTTGCCCCAATGTGCATCACTTTGCACTTACTTACATTGAAGCACATCTGCCATTTTGCTGCCCATTCTCCCAGTTTGGAGAGATCCTTCTGGAGCTCTTCACAATCCCTGCTGGTCTTCACCACCCGGAAAAGTTTAGTGTCATCTGCAAACTTGGCCACCTCACTGCCTATGCCCAACTCCAGGTCATTTATGAATAAGTTGAAAAGCACCGGTCCCAAGACCGATCCTTGGGGCATACCGCTTTTCACCTCTCGCCATTGTGAAAATTGCCCATTGACTCCCACTCGCTGTTTCCTGGTCTTCAACCAGTTCCTAATCCACAAGAGTATCCCACTGGTTCTCCGCATTCCACCAGGTTTCTGTTATACCTACTATGTCAATGTTTTCCCTAGCCACCAAACATTCCAGTTCTCCCATCTTTGCACGTAGACTTCGGGCATTTGCATAAAAGCACTTATATATCTGGTCCCCCAAGAAGGGCTGCATGTTTGCACCTTTATCCCTGCAGCCTTCTGTCCTGCTAGACTAGCTGTCATGTCCCATCACGCTACTACTCCCAATTCTTTCTCTGTTATTACTTGACTGTTCCCCATCCTCTGCACCCTCATTCCCTAGGGATGAGGAGTCCCGAACCGGATGCCCCTTGGCTCCTGTTGGCTTTCCCCCAGGAGTCAGTTTAAAAGCTGCTCTGCCACCTTCTTAATGTTACGCGCCAGCAGTCTGGTTCCGTTTTGGTTCAAGTGAAGCTCGTCCCTCTTGTACAGGCCCGGCTTGTCCCAAAACGTTCCCCAGTGCCTAACAAACCTAAACCCCTCCTCCTGACACCAGCGTCTCATCCACGCATTGAGACCCCTGAGCTCCGCCTGCCTAGCTGGCCCTGCGCGTGGAACCAGGTAGCACTTCTGAGAACGCTACCTTTGGGGTCCTGGATTTGAGCTTCCTACCTAGCAACCTACATTTGGCCTACAGGACCGCCCGGCTACATTTCCCCACGTCGTTGGTGCCAACATGCACCACAACTGCTACCTCCTCCCCAGCACTCTCTACCAGCCTATCTAGACGAGAGGTGATGTCTGCAACCTTTGCACCAGGTAGGCAAGTCACCATGCGGTCCTCACATCCGTCACAGACCCCCCCTCTCTATGTTCCTGACTATAGAGTCACCCACGACAAGAAGCCCCCTTCCCCCCTCCCCAGAGGAGTATCCATAGTGTGACTGGATACGGGCCCATCACCTGAAGAAGGGGTCCCCACTGTGGGATTGTTTCCCTCTTTTCCAGAGTAATGTCCTCCAGCCCTGAGACTCCCTTTCCTGGCAGCTGAGGAGCTGGCCAACTGAGGGTGGGACGATGCCTCCACGTCCCTAGAAGTCTCACCCTGGTTCCTCTCTACCTGTCTCTGCTTCTCCAGGTCAGCAACCGTGGCTTCAAGGGAGCGAACCCGTTCCCTGAGAGCCTGGAGCTCTTTGCACCGAGCACACACCCATGACTTGTGCCCAAGAGGCAGATAGTCATACATGTGACACTCAGTGCAAAACACTGGATAGCCCCCACCCCTCTGCTGCCTGTCTGACTGCATAGCTTTTGAGTGTAAGTTATGGATTTATCAAAGTTTGGGTACCTTAATGTTGTTGGAGCTCTCCTCTCTTCAAGGTTGTTGGAGCTCTCCTCTCTTCCTCTCTCCTCTCTTCAAGGGAAGTGCCGGGCAGTGTGTGGGGCCTGGCTTCCTCGCCCAGCTGCTGAACTCGCCCAGCTGCTTAACTCGCTGTGTCTTTTTTACCTTGCCACTTTGTCCCAGTGAGCCACTTCGTCCCAGTGAGGCCACTCGCTGCTCCTGGAAAAAAAATAATACAGATCCACAACAGCTGTTACTGTGCAGATCTAGCTCGTATGCTGTCGCTCTTCCAACATGTCATGTGCTACACCAGTTGTAGCTTCCAAACACTCATCCAGTCCTGTATCTATGCTCTGGTCAGACTGTACAGACACTGTAGACATACAGCTGACTCTTGTGTGTGTTTACCCATGCTTATACCACTAGTTGTGTTAAGTGGTATGTAATGTAAATATGACTATGCACTACAGTAGTTATTGGTCGATGTAACTACTGCTGTGTGGAATGTATTTCTATAACCAAAAGCATTTGCAAAGCAGTGACACCATCAAATACTACTGGTGTAACTGCCCTCTGCTATTTTATTCCTGCATGGCAGTGTGTCTGCAGCTAGCATCTGATTATCATCAATGACTTCCTTGCTACTGCACATCAAACCGAGTGTTAAGCCCTTTAAATGTTTTTTTCTGAAATCGTTCTTGTTACAGTAAATGACAAACTCATGGAATATTGACACAACTAGTTACTGAACTAGTATATATTGATGGAAATTGGGTTTGATTTTGATGACTTATCGGCTACTGCCATACTAGTTTGAATGCAAGGACTTATAAAAACTAGAGATGGTGAGTACTTCTTAAGAGCCATTCTGTTCCCACCCCCTTCCTTCTCTCTTGGGAGAGAATGCCTCTTCTAAGGTAATGCCTGCTAGGATACCTATATGCATTCTTTAAAAACCAGGTATGCCTTTTGCTTTGGATGATTGTGTTTCCCATCTGCAAACTTGATCATTAAATTGACCCATTAATTAACTAAAAGCTCATACAGCTTTAACTAGGTCTCTTAAACTGGTGACAGCCCTGGTATAAGCCTCCATTTGCTATTATAGTTAGACAAGAGCACTTGTAAGGCTTTCAGGCTGTCCTCTAACCTGTCTCTGTAGCTAATTAGAGCAGCATAACATTACTTCCTTAATTTCAGTCTGGAGAGACCCTTGTCTGAAATACTGGATACACACTGCCAGTTGGTGTTGTAGACCATACTGAGCTAGATGATCCAAACTTGGTAAGGCAGAAGATTTCCTGGTATTTGGGCCTGGCTGTCAAGGAAACCTGTAACCCTGAATATGTCGTGAATGTACTCGTATTACTTTTGTTCAGTGAGCTGCTGCATCTTCATTTCCCCCCCAAAGACACAAGTTTCTATGGAAAGACACTGTCCAAATGGCACACTTCCATGCCTGTGGCTTAATTCATTATGCACTCTGTATCCAATGATAGAGGATTAAGAGTTGAATGTTGTGGTTTAGTCAGAACATGTAGCAAGAGTAAGAGGTTTGTCTCTTGGCAACCTACATTGGAGCATTGGGATTGCAAGACATGTGCCAATTGTTCTTATAATGGCAGTATCTTAATATGATTTAAAAAGAAACCACTGTTGTTTGTTTGGCTGCAGCTAGCACTGTTTATTTCAATTGGATGTACTTCTGGTGCTGGTGTAGTGACCTTTAATGTCAGACTCCCTTTCTTGTGTGTGTGTGTGTGTGTGTGTGTGTGTGTGTGTGTGTGTGTGTGTGTGTGTGTAAGTAACCAGAATAATTTTAATAGTGAAGACAAAAGTCTATTCCTGGTTAAATTTAGGATTTTTGTTTGTTTCCAGCTTCAGATTGTCCCAATACTTTTATATAGCCTAGTCAAAGAAATGTTTGTTGATGCAATTATTACTGGCAGTGCTAGAACACTAAAGGCATTTCTGCATGTGTTTAACATGTGCACCACATGTACAACTGGACTGTCCAATGTCCAGCTGCAATTAATTCATAGGTTCACCTGCAGTATAGATTAAGGACTTGGTGTTTTTTTTTTTTCTCTCGTCCCAAGGTATTTATTGCCATCTCTGTGAGACTTGTTGACTGCTTAATCTCTTTGAATTCCGTTCTAAAAGTGCTGCTTTGTGTGTGTGTGTGTGTGTGTGTGTGTGTGTGTGTGTGTGTGTGTGTGTGTGTGTGTGTGTGTGTGTGTGTGTGTGGCTGTATGGACACATGAACCTACATTGAGATTGTGGGATCTTGGCAGCAGTTCATCATGAACCATATGAATGGTAAAAGCACTCCTGTCCCACAAGGAATATATACCGTGTTTTCCCGAAAATAAGACAGTGTCTTAATTTTGGCTCCAAAAATGCAGTAGGTCTTACTTTCGGGGGAGGTCTTATTTTCAGGGAAACAGGGTAGAAAACGTTTACCATTAGCCCAACGGGATTTTTCTCAGCATCTTGCTGAGCTCCTTGTCCATCATCTTGCTGTGAAGTCAAAGGTTAATCCACTATTTGATCGTATCTCTTCTCATATGCTTTTACTAGTGTCCTGATTAGAATAACAACCTTCCATGTGTGCTTGTGAGAGAGAGAATATCTCTTTCCCTGGCCTCCTTCTAAGCCAACGATGCGACTGGTGCCAATTGAACAGGAGCCTTGTTACAACTTGTTTTTCCTTTCTCCCTGCCCTGTTGACCTTGAGCCGTGAATCAAAGCCTTCCACCACCCCCAGTCCCAATTATTTTTCCTTGCACTGTGGCAAGCAAGCCAGTTTAGCTACGCAGAGGCACAGTTTGCATGCCATGCTCATCGCTGGGTTCGAAGAATAGAATTTGACAGGTGCTGGGAACGGAAGTCCCCCAAACTCAAGACTTGGAGTACATGAAAAGTATCTCTGGAGAAGTCCCTGCTGAGATGTTGCAGCTGACACTTTTGGAAAATGTCACCTGAGAAGAAACCATCTCCAGGTCCTCTCCGTGTTGTGCTTTTCAAAAGAGGTGGAAGCATTCCAGTGCCTCACTTCCCCGTGCAGCTTCAGACACACATAGCCGTAACACAAGAGCTAAGTTTCAGGCCTCTTTCATTTGGAGATGAACTGCCCAAGGTGGGCTTCTTGGGGCCAAACCAGGTGTTACTGTACATTAAAAATGTTTGACAAGGCTTTTTTTCTTCTAGTCACTTTGCATAAGATTTTTGTCCATATCCTTTCTGAAGGAGCGTCGTCGTCCTCTATACAGTATAAGAAGCGCCACCCATAGTAAAGGGAAGGGAACGTTTCTTAGGCTTGCTGACTGACCAGTAGAGAACAACGTGGCTCGAGCTGAATTGCTGGTCACACCCAAGATGGCGGCTCACTACTCCCCCTCCCCCACTGCAACAAAAGACGTGTCTGAGGCTCTCTTGGGCCTTGTTTGCTCACCATGTGTCACTTTCGGATTGCCTTTTAGCATCTGTTAATATTAACTCACTTCCCCCCCCCCAAAAAAAACCAAATGGGGATGCTTATGAGAACAACTTTAAAAATGTGATTTATTTTTAAAAGTATGATTTATTAAACCATGGAACTTATCAAAAACAATGACATCACTTCTGGCCCTAGGTCAGGGGTGGGGAACCGGCGGGCCGGATCTGGACCCCGGAGTGATCCGGTCCGGCCCACGCGAGCCCGGACCCGAATCAATCAGGTCCTGCCCGCGCGAGCAGACTGGAGGCTCCGCCAGCCTCGCCGGCCCCTTCAGCTGCTTCTGCGCATGTGCAGAAGCAGCTGAATTCAAAGGAGTCGCACCGAGGGGAGGGAGAGCGCGCGGCGCGCTCACCTTGCGCGACTCCATTCGAACTCGGCTGTTTCTACTCATGCGCAGAAACAGCCGAGTTTGAAAGGAGTCGCGTGCGTGGGGTCGGCGGCGGCCGCCGCCTGAAAAAGGTAAGGAGAGCGGGGGGAGAGCAGGGTGTGTGTGTGTGTGCGCCCCCCTGGTGCGCACGCGCGCCAGGGCACCAATTTGCAATGGAGGGGCACACGGCACACGGGACATTTTCCCCATGGGAAAATGGCCCTCCATCGCAAAAAGGTTCCCCACCCCTGCCCTAGGTCTTGGGGGGGTGGTCTCGACAGATTGTCATTCTGCAAAAGGGGGTACCGTTGCTAAAAAGGTTGGGAACCACTGGTCTATTGTCATTTGCTAGACTGGCAGATTAATGCTTTTGAAAAATAAATTACAGGGAGATGTATCAATGAAGGCATACAGGTTATAAGAAAACTGTACATGTGCACTGTACACATAAACCATCTACAACAAAAACTGTTAAAAATATCAGTCCTGAAGTTCAGTGCAAGAAAGTGTTTTAGCAAGAACACAGTTGCATAACACTTATCTCCAATCTGTTACACACCATCTGTTGAGATTAAACAATCGGAACACTTCAGTGAAATTCCAAATAAAGATTATTATTTTTTGTCAGCAGCTGACAAAAAGGAATTTGTGCAGTATCTGTATATATTTGTCTCTGTGCCTCAATTAATCTCACAAAAATTCCAGAGACTTAATAGTGTTTACAGAATATCTGGGAGACAAAGAGCTCTCCCCCCCCCCAAGTACTTTTAAAATTAATTGAAAAGAATATTTGTGGGATCTATAAACTAGCAAAAGAAGTTTAAACATCATATTATTATATTTACTAGAACATCACAAATGTACATGACGTTTTACAACATAACCAAAAATTAGCTCCAAGAAACATGGGGCCAACTAAATGTGACGTGGGAGTTGGAACATTTCAATATCTTTTTTTTCCTTCATGAAGCTGCTGTGTGGACCCAAGTTGGATCAAGGCCATGGTGTAGAGAGGAAGGGGTGGGTCTATCCCTCTTCACTGCAGCCCTGATCCAGATTATCCCCCTGAAGTTATTTAACTGCATAAGAGAAAACTCATGCCCATAAGTTGTCTCTATGGCTAATAGTTTGGGGAACAGGCAATTTTAAAAAGAATTGGTGTGCAGTCAAAGGGTTAAACTCTCACAACCCCCTCCTGGCTGCTTTTTGGAAAAAGAGAAGGAGGTTGGTAGCTAGCATTGCAGAACTGCTACATCCTATTTATTTGGCCCTTAGAGTGTCTTAAATGCTAATGTACAAGTTTGTGTTTGCTTTGCTGGAAACAGAAAATTCTGTACAGGGTGGAGATGATTAGCATTCTCTAGAGCAGCAATTTTCAACCTTTTTCATCTCGCGGCACACCAGCAAAGCGCTAAAATTGGCAAGGCACACCATCAGCTTTTTTTTTTACAATTGACAAGGCACACCACACTGCCAGTGGGAGGGGGGGCTCACATCCCTAATGGCCCTACTAATTACCTTCCCCCAAACTCCCGCAGCACACCTGCGGACCATTCAGACAGACACTGGTGCCCTCGTTCAGACACAATGTCTACTCCTGTTTGTCACATGGGAGACTGAAGCTTACTTTCCCCCTTAAGAAGTTTGCTTTCCACAAATTTTCACAAATAAATTTTCTTTGTGAAATTTGATATGGTGCAGAGTTGTGCCAGGACATGTGAAAGTGCAGTTTCAGATCCTGTTCAGCTATGATGTTTACTGAGTGGTATTGGAAAAAGTTACTGTTTCAACCTTACCTGCCTCCACAAGTTAGGGTCTGAGCATCTTGGGATACAAATGCAACAAATTATAACTTTGTGTCTACATGTAAATTGTTGAATAACAAGGGGGGAAAAGAACACCCTTGATGACGATTTACTCACAGTAATCCTTTTGTTTTATGCAGCCTGCTAATTTTCCCTACAAGGAAGAGATTATGTCAGTGAACTCAACCTGCCTAGTTGTGATTATTCTCCTTTTTATAAGTATCATCTTGGCTTTCAAGGTAAGTCTGCATGCATAAAAGTCAACCTTGTAAGTTCAGAAACTGGTTAGAATGTTTCATTCCTCTCCTGCACAGTAATGTTGGGAACTGGGGATGATGGAAAAAGGCAAGAGTCGGAGCAGCTGTTACTGGAAAAACAAGCACAGCTCAATGTGGGACTGGCTTCTGGGGATGGTGAAGTCAGGTGTTCACCAGAGTCCTGAGACTGGCTAAGGGTTCATCACCCTTTTCTCTTTGCACCTGTCACTTGTTTTTGGGCAGTATAAATCATCGTTGTCCATAATGTACATAGGGTGCTAGCACCCAGAGGGTACACTAGCACAACTGCATGTGCAGAAGCCTCCTTTCCCACCCTATCCTTCCAAAGCCCCCAGACCCCTACCACAACATTTCCTCTCGCAGTTTCTATTTTGGTATTTCCTCCACCCCATAGTCTCTCCAGGTCAAGATACTGCTGTATTGGAGGCTCTGGAAAGAAGAGGAGGTTTAGGGAAGGAGGCTTATGAGCATACTGTTCTAGCATAACGTCTGGGTGCTTCCCATACTCATTTTGTCATGCTGCTGTCTGACAAAACAAGTCTTGGAGTGTACTCGGAGCGCTACCAAGACTGCTCCCTGTCTCCAGCCTGAATGCTTAAACGGAATGCAGGCAAAGCAAGCCATGTTCCAAAGAGCAGCTTAGGTACATGCGAGACCTTGTGTGTAGTTGTTATCAGGGTCTCCCAATACTTTGGGGTTTTTCCCCCGTAGGGAGCAGCTTCTCACCCTGCCATAGAGGGTGCTTTTGAAGCCGACCCAAGTTTCAGAGACTTCTGGGGGCTGCTAAAAATGCAATGCTTGGAAACCTCCATTGTGCCTTTGGAGCTTGCCATGCAGCACTTCGGATTGGGACCATCGTGTTGCTTCTTTAAGCAAAGCATGATGGTGGTTCAGGAAGCAAATATAACAGAACAAATGAGGGAGAAGGGAGGTCCTGGACCCCTCTCCTCTATTGTCTACCTTTTTGTCTGTCTAAACTGTAAGCCTCTTGGAGCAAGGGCAATGTGCCCTGTACAGTACATTGATGGCCATATATAATACATTACAATAATTATTAATAGTGATAATGGACTTCCAAGTGTCTTGAAATAAATGAGGTTTAAAGTGGCATAAATAAACGTTCTCAGATTTGACTGGTTTTGCTGTTCAAGCTGAAAGTAGGTCAAGATTATCTCATTTATTGGACTGTTTTTTTGAAATGGAAAATCCTTCATCCGGTAAAAATGAACAAAGCTCAGCCAAGGCTGGGGTTTTGTTTTTTTTAATATTGGGAAGGTTGATCCTTGGCCTACAGGTGCATTACAATGGCAGTATCCTTATTGTGCATCTGGCTTCCTAAGTGAGGAATACAAACTCGGCACAGAAGTCCAGTCAGTTCTGCAGTGTTGGAGTTTAAACTTTGCGCACATGTGTGTGTTTAAAAAGCACACCTGCTTTTCAGATTTATGAGATCTACTTAATAAAATGAAATCCACCAAGTGCACTGTCCTTTAGCTTTGATAGCAGATAGCTTCATGGAAGGGTAGAGGCGTAGCTAGCCTCTGCTGGGGGTGGGCAGGGTGGCTTGGCACCCCTCGCAGGCCGTGGCACCCCCACATGACTTCACAAGCCTTGCCCACGGGGGCGTGATGTCACAAGCCTGACCCTGCACCAAAAAAATTGCAAAAATGTGCGTGCGCACACCGTTTTTGTTTTTTGTTTTTTGTTTTGTTTTTTTGGCCTTTGCAGCACTGGGGGGTGCATGATTCGGCTGCGTGGGGGCGAAGGCGGCAACAAAACCGGCTCTTACTTCAAGCTCGATTTGCAGCCTCGGAGTCCTTGCAGGCCTGGTGGAGGACTCCTCCAGTCAGCGAGACTAGTTGCTAGAGAGGCTCTGGTTGCACAGCTTCTCTAGCACCTAGCAGGCTAGGCCTGCAAGGAGGAGGCTGCTCAGCGGGCCTGGGGGTGCTTGAAGTAAGTGCCAATTTCGTTGCCGCCTTCGCCCCTGTGCCACCAAATCGTGCGCGCACACACACACCCAGCCTGTGTATTCCCCGGAGCCACAAACTGCCTAAAGGTGGTAGAAAAAACCGATGGGAGGTGCATTTTTGCCACCGCGGCTGTGCCAAATCCGGCGGCAATTTTGCACCATAAACCAAAATGTTCTTTGCAGGGAGCTATTAGTATTGCTCAAGTTTGAATTTTTTCTACCTCTTTCAAACTAGCTGCCCTTTGTCATTCTACCTCTAAAAGAAGGTGAAGCAGTTGTTTCCCTTTGTGTGTGTTGTTTCTATATAGACTTTAGCTTATTTGAAGATTGCTATAAATCTTCCCCTTCCACCTTACTTCTTTTTTGTTGGTTGTTGTTCTCCAAGGTAAGCACTTGCTGTTCTTCAGGCTTTGCTTCTACTATTGTAATTCTGCTCTTGTTATAATCACAGTTGCTCTTCTTGCCTTTGTGTTCCCTTTAACTTTTCAATCTGCTTTTGGACCCCAAAACGTGCCGTGTTCTATTAAGATTGCATAGCACGGAGTAAAATGTAAAAAGTGAAATATTATTTCTGAGTCTTAGCTATGGTGCTTCTGCTAACGAAATCTGCAACGGTGTTAGATTTGTAGGGAAGTATAATGCCCAGCTCATTTTCTCAGCAGAGATTATTCTAAGCCATTTACTCCCTGATTTATAAAGTACGTACCTGTTTGGTATTTTGATTCCTCCCAATTCAACCCAGTTTTCTGCCACCAGCAAATTTCACAAGGCTTGTAAATCAAAATCTTATTTTGAATTGGTAAAAATTCTCAGTCGCAAAGTCCATTCCTGCTGGGGGGGAGAGAGAGAGACAGGATTCATGCTGCAGAAAGAAGGCAAGGCGCACTGAACCTTTTTTTAAGGTATGCCTGGGTTACTTTTATTGAAGATACTTTTAAATTTGGTCACGGTTTATGAGCCAACTGTTGGAGCCCCACTTCGTCAGTAGCCCTTTAAAGTCTTGTAAAACCAAACCACTGAATCCTGTTAATCTTTGGCAGACAGCACAGCCCTGCCTTGTGGTTTCCTGTGCATAGAGAGCTTTAGTTTGGCTATTTTTACTTTCTTCTGCCGTATTCTTTCTTAAAAAATAAAAAAGTTAAATAGACTACCGTACATTTGCTTCAGGTGAAATGACTTGTTTGTTTTGCATTTACTTTCAAGACAAACAAGCACTTGAGGCAATATAACTTTTATTTTATTGCTTAAGTACTCCCAGCTTTAATGTGTGATCTGTAAATAATAATAATAATAATGAGAAGCCTTTCTCACAGAAGGCCTCACGGGTTGATGTGAGAATGAATGATCTGCCGTGCAGAGCACTTTTTACACTCTGTGCCAACACACAAACGCAAGACACCCCAATTTCCTGATTCCCAAATGTGTATTGCTAAAGAAACTCACAAACTATTGGTGATTCACCTGTCAGCCTCTGTCTTTGATCTAAAGAGCCCTTTTCCTAGTCTCCTATTATAGCAGAGGTGACCAAACTTGCTCAACTTAAGAGCCGCATACGATAAATTTCAGATGTTTGAGAGCCGCAATATTTAAGAAGCATTTAAATTCTTAACTATATTTACTCACCGTGAACATTAAACTTGTGTTTTAGTCTAGTGGACTCAGTTTGTACCCAGTAAATTATAAGGCTTGATTTGCCTTTTATATTAATTGTGATGCAAAAAGGAGCTCAGCCAACATATTTCTGCAAGCCGCACATTATATGTCAAAGAGCCACATGTGGCTCACGAGCCACAGTTTGGCCACCCCTGTATTGTAGTTATCCACCATCCCTCCCGTTTGCAGCCTACTGATCCCTCCACAGAGAACTACCGCTACCTAACCTGGACATCCTGAGCAGCCGTCACTGGGAAGTTGCTAACTTGATACATAAAATGCACAGCGCACTTGGGGACAATATATCTGACTAATTGGATATACCGTATTGGTCTGAGTATAAGACTCACTTTTTTCTCCTAATTTAAGTTTTTAAACTAGGGGTGTGTCTTATAATCAGGCTGTTGCAATTTAATGCCAGTGATTTAATTAAATTTTTTTAATAGCACCAAACTTTGAGGGTGCGTCTTATAATCAGGTGCGTCTTATACTCGGGACAATACGGTATAATCTTAAATCTTTAGAGAGGGAGCTTGAGGAATTAAGTTCCTATTCTATCCAGACAAGTGAGAGAAGACTTTAGAGCCCTGTTTTGAACATTCACGCCTGTTTTTCATATGGGACACACTGCAGCTTTTTCTCCAGCAGAGGTGAGAGCCCAGTTTTCCTCTGCCTTCACAAAGCGTTTTGACAGACATGCCTAACAGTGACTTGAATGCTGATCTCTGTCCTCTCTCCTACTCCATCACCACCATTCCAAAACTTTTTAGGTGGACTGCATGTCTCTTTTTTCTTTTCTTTTTTTTAACTTTTTTAATGTAGCATGAATCTTTTACTTAATATTTTTGTGTTATATACCGTATTGGTCTGAGTATAAGACTCACTTTTTTCTCCTAATTTAAGTTTTTAAACTAGGGGTGTGTCTTATAATCAGGCTGTTGCAATTTAATGCCAGTGATTTAATTAAAATGTTTTAATAGCACCAAACTTTAAGGGTGCGTCTTATAATCAGGTGCGTCTTATACTCGGGACAATACGGTATATAACACAAAAATATTAAGTAAAACATTATAACGAGCTGCAAAATTGCTCAGGAGATGAGTTTGTGACATTGCAAGCATCAGCTAATGGACCCTGTACACGGGTATCTTCTGCTGCAAACTAGAAGCTTACCCTGTGCTTGATCCTAGACAGGGAATTGTATGCCTGTATACCCTAGAGCCGTGATGGCAAACCTATGACACGCGTGTCACAGGTGACACGCGAGGTCATTTTGGGTGACACGCCAGCGTTTCCCCCAGGGCCCCGACACATCTTACATTTTTGCAGGTTTTACAGGCTTGTCTTGAACATTTAGGACAGGGATTTTGTTAGACCTCTTTCAAACTATTATCTAGTAAAACTCAGCAACAAAAAAGTCACTACTTGATGTTAAATAAAATGCAATGTGTTCTATAGTTGTTTTCAGTTCAGCTCAATTCAAAATTACTATTAAAAGTAGCAATAGTCAAAGTACTATTAAAAGTGTGTGTGTGGGGGGACGGGGACGACACACCAGCAGAGTCAAGTTAGGAATTTTCAAATTTTTTGACACACCAAGCCCAAATGGTTCACCATCACGGCCCTAGAGGATACCCAGCGGGTGGCGGGTGGTTAAACCGCTGAACCATAAGCTGTAGATCGAAAGGTCGGCAGTTCGAATCCGCGACGGGGTGAGCTCTCATTGCTTGGCCAGCTCCTGCCAACCTAGCAGTTCCAAAGCATGTCAATGCGAGTAGATAAATAGGTACCGCTTGCGGGAAGGTAAACAGCGCTCCGTATTCCAGCCGCATGCTACGCGCTGCGGCAAGGAGAGTCATGCCGGCCACATGACCATGGAGGCGTCTTCGGACAATGCTGGCTCTTCGGCTTTGAAATGGGGATGAGCACCACACCCTAGAGTCGGACACGGCTGGACTTAATTGTCAGGGGTCACCTTTACCTTTACCTATACATAGGGTGAGCGCATTTCCACACTGGTTCAACTTTTTCAATGTTAGACTGTATATCAGTGAAACAAAAACTGCAAACCAGCTCTTTCCTACCTGGCTCAGCCTGGTTGCCTGGAAGCAGCTCTTCCTTGCCACAGACTACTAGGCGAGTGGATTTTTACAAGCCTGCTTTAAGGTGCAACAATGCTTGTGGATGTGTTTGGATTGTGTTCTTGTTTTTGCTACCACAGACTAATGCTACTTTTTTTTCCTGAAAGATAGGATAGAAAAATGTTAATTTCTGAAATATCATTTTAACAGGTATTCTTGTTCCCTTCCAGGCGTATCTGATCAGCTGTGTATGGAACTGTTACCGATACATTAATAACAGAAATAACTCTGATGTGCTGGTCTACATTACTACTAATGACACAGCGGTAAGCATGTTCAAATTGAATGGGTCTCTGGTGGTTTCTGGTCTGGAGGGTAGGACCTGATTCAGAAGCGGTAAAATTCTCCATGCTGAGTGTCTCTGTAGATGCAGCAGAGTGAAGGAGACATCATCTCACCTGGCCCAGCTATGTTGATTGCTGCTGCTGCCCAGAGGCATTTCCTGTGTGAGTGTGGGGATAGAAACGGGTCACTGTCCAGCAAATTGCTGTTGGGAAGTGGTGGCTGCTAGCATGGTCATGCTGGATCTGACATCACTTTCTCTGCACTAGCTTAGGCGGCTTGGATGTCTTTTAAGGGGAGGTAAACACATGTGTGTAAGGCCAGCGGGTGGCGCAGTGGATTAAACCACTGAACCATGAGCTGTCGATCGAAAGGTCGGCAGTTCGAATCCGTGACGGGGTGAGCGCTCGTTGCTTGGCCAGCTCCTGCCAACCTAGCAGTTCCAAAGCATGTTAATGCGAGTAGATAGGTACCGCTTGCAGGAAGGTAAACAGCGCTCCGGGTTCCAGCCACATGCTACGCGCTGCGGCAAGGAGAGTCATGCCGGCCACATGACCACGGAGGCGTCTTCGGACAACGCTGGCTCTTCGGCTTTGAAATGGAGATGAGCACCACACCCTAGAGTCGGACACGACTGGACTTAATTGTCAGGGGTCACCTTTACCTTAAACACATGTGTAATTGTTAGTTAATGGCTATAGGAACAGGCCTGTCTTATAGACTACACAAAGCTAAAGGTGTAATGGTAAAAGTGCTGGAGCTCTACATCATGTTCCTATAGCCATAGACTATGATAATAAAACAACAAAAAATAAATTTTAGCATTCAAGTTTTAACAACTCCATCACTTTCCTACTTAGCAAGCCATCCAGGTGGTCTTCCTTCAGCCATGCTTTCCCCACAAAGTATGCACGCACGCATTACATTTCTGTTTTTAACGTGGAATCCATCAATTCTCCTTCCCCCTCCGACGCAAAACCCATCAATTCTTCTCTTCCACCCCATGGAGGATAAGGTAAGAATGGAGAGGAGTCAGAGCACCTTGTCTCCCAATGCTGTTGTCGTTGCTGGTCACCTCTATCTCCACCTCTTCCTCCTGTCATTGCTTCTCTCGCCACACTCTGCCCATCTGAAAAGACAGATGGCAGGAAAGGTGCTTGGCTAAAATGACCACTTTGCTTGTTCCAGTCCCTGCTCTCGCCCTTTTATCAGCCGAGCGGGGCAGGTTCCGGTGAGCGGGGAAGAAACCAACTGACTGGTCAGGGAGAATAGTGGAGGAGGCAAGGTGGCATGGCAGGTACAGGTGAGTGCTCTGCCTGGCTATATGATGGCTGTGCCTTTGGAAGAGGTGGGGGCCACCGTGCTGCCCCACTCCCCCTTCACTGTGCTCCTGGGTCTATCAACAGCTATTGGCCATAATGGCTAAATGGAGCCTCTATGTTGCTGAATACCAGTTGCTTGGAGGAGTGGGGTGGAACCGCACTGGACGGCTGTTTTCTTCATGCCTTCCTTATGGACTTCCTGAGGCATCTGGCGGCCACTCTGGGAAATGGAATATTTCAGCAGCAATGTGTAAGATTGTTATAGTATCTGAACTGAACCTGTGCCCACAACAGTCCTGTCCCTTCTTGTGGGAAATGGGAGAACCCACAACCAGTTCCTGAGTCCAAATCTCACTTTTCTTGAAAAACACTGTTTCTGGACTCGTCCTGAACAAAGAGGTTTTGAAACTGTGATGACACCGTGCCCAAAATTACAATGTCTTGGCATGTGTTGCAGCAATGTCATCAAATCCAAGCACTTTGGTGTTCCCAGAAGCTATGTCTGTCCACACCATTATACAGAAGGATCTAGAATTGTACACTCCACACACCCCCACCCCACTATTCTAAATGAGGCCTATAGCCCAGTTTCTTGGCAGTGTCTTCCTAATGACTCCCAGATGATTTTGCTGTAGCATGGTGTATACTTTGTGTGATTTAACCAGCCAAATTTGGGCAATTTGCCTAAGAGTGTCTCTTTTGTAAAAATAATTGATAGCTTGCATAATTGGGCAACCATGTACATCTGCCCAAGAAGAACATGTACAAATACATTCCTTGCTGCATTTTGGCAGCACAAGAGAATTCAAGGTTATAAATTATCCCAGGGCAGTCCAGCTTCCCTCTGCAATTGCTCCAGGGTGGTTTCTAATGGAAATGTTCATAGATAAACATTTAGGTTGTTTCCTGCTCAAGCGGGAAGGGAGGCACCCTGGAAACGACTTGACAGGACAGATGATATGTTAAGGAACGGTTAAACAAATGGCACGTCGCCAGTGTTTCAGGCAGAATCTCCAAACCCTATTCCGGTTTGTATGAAGCACAGACCAGTGTCTGCGTTGGAACATAAAACAATGGCTTAATCCTCCTAGCAGTAGCATGTATAAAATACAAAGGGCCAGCATGTGCACTGTTCCGGGGGGGGGGGATGCATGCTGCTCCCAGTGGCCACATGGCGGCCCCAGTAACAGCACATGCATGAAGCACTTCTTTGTATGCAACCTCCCACATACAGAGTGTCGTCATTCTGTAGGTTAGCTGTGCAAAAGAGAGGGCTAGCCACAGAGTTGTTGGTTTTTTCCTAGTTTTGCACTGCCTACTAGCAATGACTCAAAGTCTTGGGCAGAGACTTTTCTTTGCCTTGAGATCTGCGACGCCACAAATTGAACCTGAAAAGTCTGTGCTTGCAAAAAGGGCCCTACTAGATCTTGCACAAGGGTTCTTACAGTGTATATATACATACCTGTACTTACAAAAACATTTTGCTGGAATGCATTTCCCATGCACCTCGTCTTGTAGATAATCTCATGTCCCATCTTTCAAGTACTCAGTGATGTGAGGGCTTAATTCTAGTCTGTTCTCCTTGGCCCCATCCATGTATCGGGGGAGGGGAACTCTACATGTGGATGTCTCACCTTTACATCTGTAGCTGAATGTTATTGGGGAGACAAAGGGATGAGATGCCGGACTGATGCTTGAAGCAGCAGCCTCCTGTCCCTTGTAATGTTTATAACCCATCCCAATGACGTATGTTCATGCTTGGATCCCCATAGGCAGACCCTAACCTATGGACCTAAACTGCTGTGTTGGGCTTGATCCCAGGTATATGCTACTTCTAGATTTGTGCATGGTTATTGAATTAGCTATCGCTGACCATTACTCTGAGATCTTCAGTATTATACATTTGGTTTTAAGTAGGCAGTGGAAGATGTGTGTGTGTTTTCTCGGAGGCTTACTTTAATTTCCCATTCCACCCACCCTTGGTCTAATTAACTGACTGAACAGGCTGTCAATAGTACGTATTTTGCTCAATTTAGCCTGGCAGAAGAGGAGAGAAAACAATGTTCCCTATGAGGTTGTGTGTGTGTGATGTAGCTCTTCATCGCCATGCACTAATCTGTTGATGTCCCTGGGTGGTCTTTAGCATGTTTGTGTAGTCACAGATACAACATAATGATAAAGCTTTGGGGAAAAAACTTAAATCAAGCAGGTGGTCAGTTTAATGGCCTGGCCTCTCGCACTTCTCCAAAACTGGCTGTTTGCTTCATTACAATGCTTGGCTGAATCCAACCTAGGTTTGTTGCTAATAGCTCTTCACAGCTGTGCTGGTGTGGAAGGAATGTTTCCCAAAACAAAGGACTGCAAACCAAATGTCTGATTTAAAAACCAGCAGGCAGTGTGATTTCAGCAGAATCTCTTGGAAGACATTTGCAACACTGGGTGCTGCTTGTTCGGTGAATTAAAGTTTGAATTGGCCAACTCTTGAAGGTGCAAATCACCTTCATCTATGGAAGGCAGTAGAAGTCTCTGCTTTGCTTCAGTTATGGGGCTGTCCCAATGAGCTATTTATACTGGGGATAGGGAGAGAACAGTGGGAGACATTCACAGTGTAACAGCCTGATGCTGTGAATCAGCTTGAGATTGTGTAGCAAAAAAAATACAGCAACTGAAGACTGGGTGAGAACAGAGGAGACACCTTCCTATAGGGAGGGGCCATCATTTAGTGCACATGCTTTGTATGCAGATGGTCCCAAGCTCAATCCTAGAACCTCCAGTTAAAAAGAGAGCAGATTATGGGTGAGGGGAGAACCTCTGCATAAAACCCTGCAGAACTGGTGCCGGAGTCAAGGATAGTGGACTAGATGGACCAACGGTCTGATTCTGTATGTTTTTCTGCTTCACGTCTTTCAGCATTGCTGGAAGTCTTACATCTTTAAGGATGTGACACACTGCATGCTGTGCAAAGTGAAGATGGCCTCCGCGCCGCTTCCTGTCTATACAGTCGGGGGAGGGGGGCTTGGATGGCTCTCTCTGACGGTTTTTCAGACTTGATTCTGATTGGCTGTTCACTTCCCTTAAGTTTTTTTAAAAACTGACTCTGTGCCACTGGGTTCCATTATCCTGAAGCTGTTCCTCAAAACAATGTGTTGGATCAGAAGTTGGAATACAAATGTATTTAAGTTAATATCAATGAATAAGTAATCTCAATACAGCTTGCAACTGAGTGGTATGCGCCTTTGTAGGCATCAGTTTTGACACTTTCAAGATTGATTCTCTTTTTTTACTCTTTCTCAGGTACTGTTGCCACCATATGATGATCCTACAACTGGTGCTGCCAAGGAACCACCACCACCTTACGTGTCCGCATAAGCAGCATATGTGAAACATACCTAAAGAACAAATAGCTTTACTTTTCAAACACCTGAGCAATAGATTTGTTCACTTTCAAGACGGATGTATAATCTCCAAATGTATTTATTTGCTGTTTTGCTGTAGCTAGATTTTAAACATTCTTTGTCAAAAGCAGCATTGAACTGGCTTGAGAACCATCTTGATTAGCTAAGGGTACCATAGTCACAGTGTAGAAGGGTCTATTTTTCCGTGTCTTGTCATGCAAGTCCAGACTACCTGTACTTGACTCTATATCCTCACACACAACTCAACAGTCTGGAATTGCTTTTGTTACTGACAATGTTTCCAGATCAATAAGAACAGTTTCTGAAATATCCTTCATGCCTCAAATTGTAGCACTGTCAATTTTTTGTTACATGAGTGCAAAGAGGAAACCAACATCAGAAGTTCAATTTTTATAAAATAAAAAATACCAAACTCATACAGATGGCATCCAGGGTAACCCTTCTAGGAATGGAAGTGCACTCGCTTCTGTTCTCCAGGATGCTTCCATTTGTGGAACAATTTATCTAGATGCCACCCATCGTCTTTGGAGCTGGGCTGTTCTTCATCTGGGTGTACTGAGAACAATTTTCAGCACAGTTCTCTGGTGTCGTAATAAAATTGTGTGATCAGAACTTAAATTTCTCATCGTGGTGTAGCTCTTTTAGAGAAACAAGTCTGCCTAGTCACAGCACCTAGTTCAGAAATGCAAAGTCATGCTTCTTGGGGTGCCAGCTTCAGGCGTTGAATTGGATTGAGCTCTGCAAACTAAAACTTGGCTGTTTGAGCCATTTGGGCCTAGCTGACCCTTTCACTCCTGTCCTGGGATGGGCCACTGCAGGAGTATGTAGGATTGCACCCTAAGCCCACTGGTCTACTTGCCTTTTTTTGCTGTGTGATGCAACTCCAGAGCTAGATTCTGAATGGATTATTCTGGGGCCCATGCACAAGTGCTGATTTTTTAAGTCTTTGCAAATACTGACTGTATCCCTATTAATACATAGTGGAATCAGATGTTATCCTCCACTCACTACCCGCTCTAGAGATCAGACAATCAATGGCAAATATGTTGGCTGCGTAATGTGTGAACCACCCTTAAGGTATCAAGGAAAGCAGATCCAGAAAGTGACACACTTGTCTTATGCAGGACTTCAGCATATCGAGATGGTTAGTACAGTTGTGTTGTGCTGGCAAATCAGTTTGCAATAGGAAAACAAGCATGGCATGGTCTAATGGTGAATCAGGGTTCATGCTGCATATATAATTTCTGTGCTTCAGCCTGAGGATAAGTGATTTACTGCTGCCACAATTCCAGTGATATCCTTTGCCTGTTAATATAATCCCATCCAGCAATTACAAGCTATGGGCACAAACCGCTATTAAATGCTTTAAAATCCCATTAGCTTCCGTGGGAGTTAAAACATGTTTTTTACATCTCTCCCATTGGAAGCGCTGGTCATTTTAAAATGCTTAACTTTGGCTGGATTGTGCCCAGTGTGTGTTGAGATCTTGCCATCTATTCTTTGAGTTGTGTGGTGTAGTAAAAAATGAATACCTCTTGAATATTTATTAAGAAAATGTTTATACCGCTTTTCAACAAAAACGGTTCGCAAAGCGGTTTATAGAGAAAATCAAATGAAATGATCCCTTGACCCAAAAGGGCTTACAATCTACAAAGATTCAGAAGAAACACCAGCAAATAGCCACTAGAAAAAGACATTGTGCTGTGGTGAATAGGGACAGTTTCTCTCTCTCTCTCTCTCTGCTAAAATAATAAAAAGAGCACCACTTGAAAAAGTGCCTCTTTGCCCAGTTAGCAGAGAATATCCAAAATGTGAACGTTTGTTTTTCCACAGGAGCTTTCCTGTAGATGCAGCTCCTTGGGATACCATACGTTAAGGTATACAAGTTCTCTTGCGGTTGGATCCATACGTTAAGGCAGTGGTTCCCAAACTGGGAGGCATGGCTCCCAGGGGAGCAACGGGAACCAGCCAGGGGAGCTGCGGAGTGCCACGGAATTCTCTCGGAAAACAGTGCAATGCCAATTGGCAGGCATCAGCATAATGTAATGGGGAGCTGCAGCCGATGGTTGCCAATGGTCAAGGGAGCCACAGGTTGAAAAAGTTTGGGAAACACTGCGTTAAGGTATACAAGTTCTCTTGCGGTTGGATCATTGTGCACATAACTCTCTCAATCGTGTCTGACTGATCAATTTATATATACTATATACAGTACTATCATCTGTTTTGGTGTGCGAATATTAAACCACCTTGTTTGCATCTGAAACCATTCGACTAGGATTAATTTGTTGTTGCCCAGGCCTGTTCATAATAGCATTTATGTATAGCATTATATAGTGTTTCACGCAGTCCACATACTGTCTCTTCTCATTCTTACATCAACCCTGTACATTAAGTTAGTATTGTCTCCATGCTGCAGATGTGTGGTGGAGGCTGACAAAGCCTCCACCACACATCTGCACACACAGATGTGTGCTACCTAGCGAATTTGGTCAGAGTCCAAATTCAAACCAGAGACTTCCTGATTCATAGCTGCTACACCAGTGCTCTGTTTATCAATATTTTGAAGCGTTTCCTTAAAAAAAAAAAAAGTAGTGCTTCTTGAACATGTATGGGTTTTTTTGGTTAAGTTTCGTACAATATGAAATTATGAGTTATGGGCTCTCATTTCTTTCAATACAGTCCCTCCCCCTTGTACCTTTTTGGTACTAAAGTAGTAAGGGGCATTGGGGGGGGGTTTCTGTAAACAGTATTGGCCTTGGACATTTTGATACCCGACGTGAAAAAGGCAAAATTATACCGCAACCAAATAAAAAAACTAGGGATGTGGAGAGAAAATTACATCCCAAAATCTACTCAGTAAAGTACAATAACTTTCATGCTTCTTTGAGCAAAAAAGCACTTTGTGGAGAGGGGGGGTATTACTTATCTGGTGATAGATCATCCTGTGAAAGGAAAGGGGTAGGACAAAATGTGTGTGCCTCGCATGTTCTCGGTGAAAGGTGACAAAGGCATCTTCCTTTGCCACTAATTCTGCATTATAGGCTGCGCATGCACACAGGGTGCTCACAGATTACACAAAACAGCTGTAGAATGCTTTATTTGCTGCAGAATTCAACTTACAAAGAGTGCAACTTCATTTAAAAAAAAAAGGTTCTGGCCCTTATTATTCTAGGCATATTTGAGTGTTGGAGATGCCTGTTGAAATTGCAAAAGGCAGAGGAGTTTTTGTTGAGATATCCAGTGGATTGAGCACTTGTGGTCTGTGTAGCTCCTTGCTACATGACCCATGACTCAAATTTGCATAATTCAGACAGCTTGCAGGATTCAGCTGGTTTTGTCACAGTTTGGGTTACTCTGCAGAACTGTTTATTCTAAGAATACTGTACATATATCTAGCATAAAGTACACATAGCCCTCTTTATAGACCAGTCACTGCCTTGCCTGTTGTCAGAGCAGGATACGGCATAAAGGGGGAACCATAAGGGGGGAAGCATCTCCCAGGCAAGTAGCTTTTTGCCCCCTCCCCCTGGGTTCCTGTGGTTTCTTAAAGGGCGCTTTTCAGAGCACTTCTTCATTAGATCACTTTGAACTGGAATGGGGAAGAGAACTCCATCAGAATCAGTAGGACTTCCGAACAAGTATGTTGGGACAGGAGTGATGGTGTGAAACATACCATTATGTTTCATTCCAAAATCTAATACGTGGCACAAAGCTCACCCGTTAAAATGCACTCTGCTCCGTCTGTGTTCCCAATTTTTGTGTGTGTGTGTGGTTTCACCACTGTGTACATGTCTTCCCTGCGCACCTTGGGGTTGGCCTGTACATAAGACCAATGGCACACTTGTACCCAGTGGCAGAGCAGCCAGCTACCTGGTATTTTTATTTCATCCCCCACCTTGTAGTTTTGCTAGTTCCTGAAGGTCTTGAAAATGGTTTCGAGCTTGGCAAAAATGGCCAAGTGGAGAATGAAGCAAGTGCAATGAAAACTCCCCCAGCCTCAGTAACGGGAAGGAAGCAGAATGGGCCAGATGCAGCTGTGGGTGGGGTCTCTGAGAGGGGGGTTAAGGGGGTACAATTATACCCAGGGTCAAAAAGGGGGCCCAGAAGCAAAAAAAGTGGGGCCCAGGAGCCAAATTCACATGAAAGGAAGGGGCCCAAAATAAATTTTGTACCCTCTGGTAAAATTCCTCTGAGTGGCCCTGGCTGTGAGTGCCCAGATACATCCAGTGTGCAGGGCTTTTCATGACTTTATTGCCATCAGACAATAATGTGTCTCAAGCTAGTTCCTAAAGTCAGTACACTGACCTGTAGTTTCCTTAATTTTGCAGAACAAGCAGCCATGTATTCTCTGAAGTAGGCCTTGTATCCATGTTGCATTCTAGAATTGTCTTTAGTTTTAGCTTGACTGAACTGGATATCCATTTGTTTTGACTCTTTGACTTTGTGGAGTTTTTGAACATCTATTTGAAAATAAGTGCTTGTACATATTTCTCATCCAATTCTGTGTACGCAAATCTCTCTCTAATAAAAGGGATATTTCCTCATCTCTGTATACATTTTCTGTACATTTTTATAAATCCTGATGAAAGCATCACTTGTAAATGACAGGCTTGCGTGTGGATCCCAAATAACCTCCTCAGCTGCTGCTCCATACTCTGTCTACTATAAAAGTTGAGAGAGGAAAAGAGGCTGCCATTTTTTTATCATGAAAATGAGGGTGGGGTTATTAGCAGAATTTTGCATCTTGAACTATTTGATCAATAAACTAAGAAAAGGTTAGCCTAATATACAGTACATTTTAAATTGGGTTTTTGTACTTTTGCAAGATCTGCAGATGTGGAGTGGGATATGTGACAACTCACTTGCTCCCAAGTCAACTGAGACAAGGTGGGTAAAACAGCAAAAATAGGAGAGTAATAAAAAGCTGCAAAATATCAAAGGAATGGAGAGACTTAGTAAAGGTGACAGACAAAGCACTAATTCAAAAGGAGGGTGGGTGGCAAAAGTTAGCCAGGATGTTAAAATGCAAGTGGCAAATAAAACAAAACCTCTCTGGATGCATTCCCAACCCAACTTGCTCATGTTGTTCTAGGTTCTTTATCAGGGTGGCCCCCATAGAGCATTGGATGCTTCAAACATCAGAACCTGAGTAAACTGCACAAAGGGAGTTGTGTGACCTGCTTTTTATAATCCAGTTTTACCTGTGGAATTGGATGCTTGGGCTCAGCAGTGCCAGTTGAATGTCCCACTCCTGGAAACCAGGTTGGCTTTGCAGCCCAATGAGCTGGCTCAAAGCCAAGGTCTTTGTTTTACTGATCAGTAGGGAAGAAGGTCAACAACAAAGGAACAATGGCTATTGCATCTGGTGATACTGAAAGGTTAACTGTTCAGAATGCCATATCCTCTGCCAGATGTTTGATTCGATTCCTCACTACAGGGAACCTGGAAAGCTGCAACATGGAAACAGTTCTAGATATTGTCGTCCATGCGCTCAAATTCAGTATTCCAGTTCTACGCTCTGGTTTATGCTTTTGGTATGTGACCCAGAATTGCACTGTACTTAACACTCCCACTTTTTCCATCTTGTATTGCGCAAGTTCACACCTACTTCTTTGAAGGTTGTTTTTGGCACTCTCTATTTTTCCCCTAAGTATCTCATTTCAACATACAACTGAAGCAATGTGTTGTATTTTTTCTTAAGCCATTAACAATTGTAAAACTCTCAAGTGTTGGATATATATTGTGCTTTTATCCCAAGGTTCCTCAAATGGTCATTCCATTGGATCCCTAATATACAGGTACATTAGCTAAGAAGGCACTAGCTCAGAGTGGACTAGTGAGCTTCATAGCTCAGTATGACTCTGAACCAAAGTCTTCTCTTCAAGGAAGATCCAGTACAGGTGGCCCCCATATCTACTGATTCGCTATCCACGGTTTCAGTTATCCACGGATTGTGGGGACCCCCCCAGGCTTTTACTTTTTTCCCAGTAAGCTTCATTTCTTCCTTAAACAGGAGAAGCAGCCTCTGGCTGCTTATTACAGGCAAATAGAAAGAGACTAAGTACTAGAGAGGCTCTGCAAGGTTAACAGAAACCTTGCAGAGCCTCTGTAGGACTTAGTCTTGTTCTACTTGCCTGCAATGGAGGCTGCTTCTCTGTTTGTTTTAAGGAAGAAACAAAGCTTACTGAAAGAAAAATAAGAGCTGGGGGGGGGGGCAAGCATGCCTGCCTGCAGGGGAGGCAGGGTGGGGGGGGCCTCAGGAAACCATGGAGGGGGTGTTCGCTCTTATCCACGGTTTCAAGTATCCACGGAGGGGCCTGGAACATATCCCCAGCGGATATGGGGGCCCACCTGTACTTCACATCCAGCACTCTGTCCACTACAATACACTGGCTGGTCAAATGTAGTACCATTTTCATCATGATAAAAACGTAGAAAGAAACATACTATACAATGTTGAACATTGAACATGCTGGTGCACAAACCATCCAATGAAGTCTTGACTACAATTGTAGTTGCGTCTCATCTTGGTGCATAGTTTAAAATGAATTTGTTCTGTTGCAGTTGCATTTTTTTAAAATGGCAGACCTGAGTCTTGCTATTGATTTGTATAAAACAGGCACTGTGTTTCCTACTTATAGGAAATACTTGACAATAACCCAATAAACAGCTGCCTCTTAGATCAAAAAGTTAATTGGCAGTACTTGCTTATAATAATTATTGGGATAACAGACAACTGACAGAAGGAAGTCTGTTCAGTAGATAGCAACCTTTCAAGCAGAAATATTCTGCTCTTCCCCATATACAGGAAGTTGTGTCCGTTTAACAACAATATAATGGGAGACTATCTTGAGTTAGAATGAGATATAGAGGAAAAAGAAATCTTGAAAGGGCAAATGAAGGACAGACCAATCGAACTAGTGGAGACTGGAAATGAAAGGAAAATCCAGTGGTAAAGTCATTTTATGATTTAACTTTCAATTAAGCTGTTAACACATGGGAAGCTTGTTTGTTTAAAGAATTTTTACCCCGCCTTTCTCCCAACAGGGCAACCAAGGCAGCTTACAACATATTAAAATATATAAATGCAATAAATTCAAGGCAATTATTAAAAACAAACACACACCACTGGGTCACCATGAAGATTACATTGATTAAAAATCAAGACCTAGCAGGCTAGTCATCTGAGTTGGTGCTTTCTGCATGGTTCTAGCTAGCAATTTAGCATCAATCTAGGCTTAGGTGTTAGGAGGAAGGGTGGGGATTATGTGTTAAATATAGGGAAGTGCAACAAGTTTTTTTTTATTCTGTTCCATTTGTTTTTCATTATTAGATTTTTTTTTTTATTCAGTCCTTAAAATGAAAGGCTCCTGAGAAAACTCCACAGTCAGGGAATAAGAGGGCAGGTCCTCTTGTGGATTAGGAACTGGTTGAAACCAGGAAACAGCGAGTGGGAGTTAATGGGCAATTTTCACAATGGCGAGAGGTGAAGAGCGGTGTGCCCCAAGGATCGGTCTTGGGACCGGTGCTTTTCAACTTATTCATAAATGACCTGGAGTTGGGCATAGGCAGTGAGGTGGCCAAGTTTGCAGATGACACTAAACTTTTCCGGGTGGTGAAGACCAGCAGGGATTGTGAAGAGCTCCAGAAGGATCTCTCCAAACTGGGAGAATGGGCAGCAAAATGGCAGATGCGCTTCAATGTAAGTAAGTGCAAAGTGATGCACATTGGGGCAAGAAACCAAAATTTCCCATATAAGCTAATGGGTTCTGAGTTGTCTGTGACGGATCAAGAGAGACCTTGGGGTGCTGGTGGACAGGTCGATGAAAGTGTCGACCCAGTGTGCGGCGGCTGTGAAGAAGGCCAATTCCATGCTCGGGATCATTAAAAAAGGGATTGAGAATAAAATGGCCAATATCATTATGCCCTTGTACAAATTGGTGGTAAGGCCACATCTGGAGTATTATAGTTGAATTGGAAAAAGTGCAGAAAAGAGCGACCAGAATGATTCGTGGGCTGGAGCACCTCCCTTATGAGGAAAGGCTACAGCATCTGGGGCTTTTCAGCCTAGAAAAAAGGCGCCTGAGGGGGGTCATGATTGAGACGTATAAAATTATGCATGCGATGGAGAGAGTGGATAGAGGGAAATTCTTCTCCCTCTCGCACAACACCAGAACCAGGGGACATGCACTAAAATTGAGTGGAGCGAGAGTTAGAACAGACAAAAGAAAATATTTCTTTACCCAGCGTGTAATTCATCTGTGGAACTCCTTGCCACAGGATGTGGTGATGGCACCTGGCCTAGATGACTTTAAAAGGGGTTTGGACAGACTCATGGAGGAAAAGACCATCACAGGTTACAAGCCATAAGCAACCTCCTGGTTTTGGAGGTGGGGTTTCTCTGTGCCAGGTGCAAGGGAGTGTCAACGGGAAACAGGTTATCTTGTTGTCTTGTGCTCCCTGAGGCATCTGGTGGGGCCACTGTGTGATACAGTAAGCTGGACTAGATAGGCTTTTGGCCTGATCCAGCAGGGCTCTTCTTATGTTCTTATGTTAAAATTGCATTCATTGGGGGGGGGGGATGTTTCAGTTGTTGCCATTATTCCTATTACTTTCAGAGGAAGATTTCTGTTTTCCATACAATTATATGAAATGTTCAGGCTTACCAGATATTTTTGTCCAATGCTCTAATTATGGGGAAAGAGGTAGTCTGGGGCTCCCTAACAGCTCCCTTATAGGCTTCTAAAAAAGTGGACTACATGCATACTCCTAGGGAACTTAGTACAGTAGTTTGCCTCTATTCATATTTAAAATTTGGTTTCTTAAACGGGAACAATGAAAAATAGAGGCAAGATCTAGCTTGTAATTTTGAAAGCCTTAAAATAGCATCCAACATCATTTTGGCTCTGATGAATCCAAATTAATATTTTGTCCAGGAAGGAGAGTAGAGTCTGTAAAGCTGTCTGGACATCTTTGGACTTATACCAGAATGTTTCTGCAATAATTGGCCAGCTTTTCGTTTTCTTAATTTAGCCAGATGCAGAGAAGTCAGATTTGTGACACTCTGCTCCATGTCTGTGGATACAAGCCTAGATCACTAGGGACAACATGGTCACATTGGCAATAAATGACATGGCATTCATTTGGACTGGGGAAAAAAAGTCCAAAACGTACTCATTTTATTTTGACAATTACCTGAAATGGCTGCTTGTTTTGAAAGAGCTATTAAATTGAGTATACAGTGGAGATGAAGAATAGATTTAGGGCATTAGACCTGGTAGACAGCGTGCCTGAAGAACTATGGACGGAAGTTCGTAACATTGTACAAGAGGCAGCAACTAAAACCATCCCAAAGAAAAAGAAATGCAAGAAAGCAAAGTGGCTGTCAGATGAGGCTTTACAAATAGCTGTGGAAAGAAGGAATGCAAAAAGCAAGGGTGAAAGGGAAAGATATAAACAACTGAATGCAGATTTCCAGAGAATAGCAAGGAGAGATAAGAAGGCCTTCTTAAATGAACAATGCAAGGAAATCGAGGAAAACAACAGAATGGGGAGGACTAGAGATCTCTTCAAGAAAATTGGAGATATCAAGGGAACGTTTTGTGCAAAGATGGGCATGATAAAGGACAAAAATGGCAGAGACCTAACAGAAGCAGAAGAGATTAAGAAGAGATGGCAAGAATACACAGAAGAACTATACAAGAAAGATCTTAATGTTCCTGATGACCACGCTGGTGTGGTCACTGACCCAGAGCCGGACATCCTAGAGAGTGAAGTCAAGTGGGCCTTAGGTAGCATTACTAACAACAAAGCTAGTGGAGATGATAATATCCCAGCTGAGCTACTTAAAATCCTAAATGATGATGCTGTGAAAGTGCTGCACTCAATATGCCAACAAATTTGGAAAACTCAGCAGTGGCCAAAGGATTGGAAAAGGTCAGTTTACGTTCCAATTCCAAAGAAGGGCAGTGCCAAAGAGTGTTCAAACTATCGCACAATTGCACTCATTTCACATGCTAGCAAGGTTATGCTCAAAATCCTACAAGCTAGGCTTCAGCAGTACGTGGACCGAGAACTACCGGACGTACAAGCTGGGTTTCGAAGAGGCAGAGGAACTAGAGATCAAATTGCCAACATGCGCTGGATCATGGAGAAAGCACGAGAGTTCCAAAAAAACACCTACTTCTGCTTCATTGACTACGCAAAAGCCTTTGATTGTGTGGATCACAACAAACTGTGGCAAATTCTTAAAGAGATGGGGGTACCAGACCACCTTACCTGTCTCCTGAGAAACCTGTATGCGGGTCAAGAAGCAACAGTTCGGACCGGCCATGGAACAACCGATTGGTTCAAAATTGGGAAGGGAGTACGGCAAGGCTGTATATTGTCACCCTGCCTATTTAACTTATATGCAGAGTACATTATGAGAAATGCAGGGCTGAATGAATCGCAAGCTGGAATCAAGATTGCCGGGAGAAACATCAACAACCTCAGATATGCAGACGATACCACCCTAATGGCAGAAAGTGAAGAAGAACTAAAGAGCCTCTTGATGAGGGTGAAAGAGGAGAGTGCAAAAGTTGGCTTGAAACTCAACATTAATAAAACTAAGATCATGGCATCTGGTCCCATCAATTCCTGGCAAATAGAAGGGGCAGAAATGGAAGCAGTAACAGATTTTACTTTTCTGGGCTCCAAGATCACTGCAGACGGAGACAGCAGCCATGAAATTAAAAGACGCTTACTCCTTGGAAGGAAAGCTATGGCAAATTTAGATAGCATAATAAAAAGCAGAGATATCACCATGCCAACAAAAGTTTGTATAGTCAGGGCAATGGTGTTCCCAGTAGCAATGTATGGTTGCGAGAGTTGGACCATAAGGAAGGCTGAGCGCCAAAGAATAGATGCTTTTGAACTGTGGTGCTGGAGAAGACTCCTGAGAGTCCCTTGAACTGCTAGGAGATCAAATCAGTCAATTCTAAATGAAATCAACCCTGACTGTTCCCTGGAAGGACAGGTACTAAGGCTGAAACTCAAATATTTTGGCCACCTAATGCGAAAAGAGGACTCTCTGGAGAAGACTCTGATGCTGGGAAAAATTGAAGGCAAAAGGAGAAGGGGAAGGCAAAGGATGAGATGGTTAGACAGCATCACCGATGCAACGAACATGAAAATGAGCGAACTCAGGAAGATAGTGGAGGATAGGAAGGCCTGGCGGGATATGGTTCATGGGATCACGAAGGGTCGGACACGACTTAACGACTGAACAACAACATTAAATTGCACTTGCAAATAGCTAAGTGTGTGCATGTTACGATATCTAGTTTTCTAAAGTAACAAAAGCAATACTTTCATAATCCTCATTCTTGTCAAAGTGTGGGGTTAGCGTAAAGTGGCCATTTAAAGCTGAAATAAGGCCAGTGACCTTGATATTTCATTTCAGTGACAATGGTGGAGTTGGGGAAAGTTTTTTATCCCTTTGAAAAAGGCATCACTAGCAGGTGCGGGGGTTACGGACTGCACCAGGTGACACCCCAGGGAGGGGTGACACCAACATGATTTTTGTTACCGGCAGTGCAAAAACCCACCTTTTACCCATTTTCTACCACTGGTGTGTTTTCTCACCACTGATTAAATAAGGCTCAGGAGAGAGATCAGAAATTTCCTTCAGAAGAAGGTGGATTTGAAAGTCCACTAGTAAAGAAGGCTTTGGAAAGGGAGGCTAGAAAGGCTCTCATGTACCGTATTTTTTGCTCCATAAGACGAACTCCCCCCCCCCAAAAATAGGGGGAAATTAGTGTGCGTAGTGTGCGTCTTATGGAACGAATCTAAAAAATGTAAAAAATACTTACCGGGGCTTCGGGGAGGCCTGCGCGACCCTCTGCAGGCCTCCCCCATCTTCAGTTCGGCGCTAAATGGCTATATTCGGCCATTTCCGGTTTTCCGAAGACCAGAAATGGCCGAAAATAGCCATTTAGTGCCGAAGTGAAGATTGGGGAGGCCTGCAGAGGGTCGCGCAGGCCTCCCAGAAGCCCCCACAAACCCTGGTAAGTAAAAAAAAATGTTCCCCTATTTTTAGCTCCATAGGATGCATGCGTCCTATGGTCCAATGCGTCCTATGGAGCGAAAAATACGGTAGCTGCAGTGGGAAAGACCATTGCAGTAGGTAAAATTACTTCCCTTGTAGGAGTTCTCTGCATGCCCTGTCATGTTTTGTAGTCATGTTTCCTGGAACTAGGAGCCTGCTGGCATTAGATTACTTAACAGATGCTGCAATCTCTTGTCGGGTAAGGCAGGAGCACAGGCGCTAGGATTGAGAAGGTTTTGGTTTTTGCCAAGAGACTTGATTTTGGGAGACTGTAGTAGGGCTTCCGTTCCTTCTGTCTGCTGGAGTCTAGCTAGTCAGTGATTGGTTTGGTGGCTGCTCGAGGTTATTGCCCTCCATTGAATGCTGGGATCTCTTAGGAGGTTGACTGGGTTTATGTCACAACTATTGCCATTACATTCAGTGATATATGGAAATTACGATTTACGAGTAACATTAGTACAAAAAATCATTACTAAGGATTGTATATGGTCTGATACAGGAGGAGGTCCATAGGGTGACAACTATGAGTTCTCGCACTGGGTGTGTCAAACCCTAGTGACACCTCTGCCCTTTGAAATATATCTTCCTCGTTCGTGCTTATTATCTCAAAATGTCCAAAGTTACGCACACCCTGAAAAATACAATATTAACAGATGCACCTGCTTAGAGTATGATTTTGTTGTGTTGACTAGTAAAGTAATGGAGGGACACTTTTGTGAGATGTAGCATTTGATTGCTCAGGAGACCAACAGCTAGACTTGCAGCTACACTGAAATTCAATGTGCTGCTGAATTGCAGGTTGGAGTGGTCCCCCCACGCAGGACCTGCCACCTGGACCCCTTTAAAATTAATCCAGGCATTGAGCAGACCTAGACCTCCTTAGCTTCATAATTGAAAATATGTACATAAAGTTGCATCAATCTGAAAGGAATCGGATTGAGTTTTATAGACATATGAAACAAGGAACATACAACTGAGATTAAAAATAATTTACCGGTGTTAGCCTAATGTAGTTGAGAATGCCTGGAAAAATACTTAAATGCTCCCCCCACCTTACACTGCTACTTAAAGCTCTCGGGCATGGTATCTGATCTTCAACCACTTTTCCTCCTCTGTAGCTTATTGAGCCCAAATGGGGCCTCCTTTACCTGCCAGCAACAGGGAATGGTTGCATCTCTAGCATGCCCCCTTAATGCCTCTCAAGCCTGGCTGCAAAATTCTAGCAGGCTGTTGCAGCCACTTTTCTACTCGTCTCACAGTTGTGGCCCAACCCTATTAGGGCTTTATACTGCCGGAATGAGCGTTCGGGTGGTGTAGCCCCTGCTAACTGGGCAAGAGGCTTTTTCCAGTGGTGCTCCTTTTATATTTAGCAGGGGGAGAGTAACTGCCCCCCCCTTTCACCCCAGCACAGTCTCTTTTCTGGTGGCTGTTTGCTGGTGGTCCTCTGCATCTTTTTTAGATTGTGAGCCCTTTTGGGACAGGGAGCCATTTAATCATTTGATTTTGTCTGTAAACCGCTTTGTGAACTTTTTGTTGAAAAGCGGTATATACTGTTATTATTATTATTATTTAATAATAATAATAATAATAAGGCGCTTTCCGGCTGTTGCAAAACACAACATGCTGTAGCAAGGGGTGAGGGGTGGGAAGAGGGCAGGTCAGGACCGGGAAAGGGGTGGTTTCAGCGGCAGCAGCACACACCAAAACTTAACCCCCTTCCTGGCCCTGATAGCCTGACCCGGGCCCATGAGGACTTGCACTAGTTATAGAGCTGGTGCAGATCCAAGTAGACCCGGTGGGCTGGCACAAGCTTAACCTGGGGCAAAGGAATAAATGTTCTCTTACCCCAAGGAGGCCTCCGGAGGTGCCATTGCATTGCTGAGCAGGGAGTTGCCGTGGATAGGGCTGGCCGTGTTTCCCAAACTTTTTTGACCTGCGGCATGTTGATGCCTGCCAATTGACATTGCACTGTTTTCGGAGAGGATTCCATAGCACTCCGTGGCTCCCCTGGCTGGTTTCCGCGGCTCCTCTGGCAGCCACACCTCCCAGTTTAGGAACCACTGAACCCGACCCTTGCCTGTTCCCACCGTTTAACACTGTATTCTCTCTTGTATTTGCTGGCCCTTTCTTACCATTCTCTTCTGCTGTTTTTGAGTAGCAAAAAAATGCAGTTACCAAAGCTGGCAAAGAAATTTCCCTTTTTCTCTGAAGCTGCAGCAAAACATACTGTGCCTTTTTTCCTTCCCAGTGTTCCCCCCCTTCCCTCCATAAAAAAGTGGTGCCCTTACAGTAAACTACAGTTTTAGCACTAAGGGAGCTTGATTTTACAAATGTGTTTTCTCTAGGATAGCTGCTACTGACATTCTTAAAATATTTTTCAAAATTAAGTGCGAATTATTGCAACTGGTGCTGAGGAAACAATCATGTGGTGTTAGTAAGTTTTTCCCTTTCTTCTTTGTCCTCAGAGATCCAGAAAAGAGTTTATGATCATAAACTGGATTGGCAGAGGCAGTTTTATGACATTTACTGGAGAAACAAATATGTGAGGCTGGATTTCAAGGCAATTATTTCAATACGTTGAATGTGTCTAGAGAGGCTGCAAATTAGTTTGTTTTTGCTTGCAGAGTTGTGGTGTTTTGGTGAAATGGCACTACATAATAGTCCATTCAGATTATTCACACTATAATGCTTTCAGCATCTGAGCAATGTTTGGCCGAGACTGCAATCGTTCTGCTTAATTTAAGAATGTTGTGTTCCTTTTTTCAAATGTTTGCATGCGTGGCTAGGCAAGTTGACAGAACTCTGTATTTTGAAATGTAATAATCTCTTGCTTTTTCAAGAGTGTTTCTATAAAATTACTACATTTAAATTCACTGCTTAGGACTGAATCTCAGCAAAACTGAAATGGTACTACTAATCAATAGTCACGTTGCAATTGCTGTAGGCAAACAATTCTGTAAGAAGCCAATTTGAGGGCAATTTATGGAATGGTCTAGAATTGGAGCTTATTCTCAGACCTCAAGGAAAAAAAAACTGGAAGACACAGCCGAACCTAGTAGTCTTCACATACAGCCAATTCCAGATATCACTGCCCCCATATGGATTGTAAACTATACATGGATCTGCTATAACTTGGTCATGAATCAAACCAAACTATAGTAGAGGAGGGCATTGTTCTTAGGAGCAATACAAGAGCAGAGATTAGGCTTCTAAATATGGCCTGCTAAACAGCCAGGGGTAAACATGGTAACAGACAGATGTACTTTAAAAACAGAGGCATAGTTGGGAGGGTGGCAGGCTGCCCAGCTGGGGGGGGACAAAAAGGTGGCAAGGAGGCGGCAAAAAGGTAGATTGTTACCTCCCAGTCCCCATGCCTCCTCAGCTCCAGCCATCCACCACCCCCTACTCTAGCTCTGAACAGCTGATAGGTGCTATACATCAAAACACTAATCAAGAGGTGAACAGCTGGTCAACCCTGGGGTTTAAATCCCAAGCGCCAATCAGCTCTTCGGTGCTAGATTAGCACTTTGATGTATAGCGTCCATCAGCTGTTCAGCGCTAGAGTAGAGGGGACGGATGGAGCTGGGGGGGCAACGGGCTGGGGATGATGACCTACCTTTTCGCCGCCTCCTTGCCACTGCTGCTTGGGTTGTGAGCCGCTTTGAGCTGCCCACCCCTTCCCCCCTTTTTTTCCTTTGCGTATGAAGAAAAAGGGGTTGGAGTGGCATGCAACCTGGAAGTAATTGGTGGTGATGTCATCAGGTCATTGCCAATTACTTCCTGGTCTTGTGGAATGGGGGGGGGGAGGAGAGAAGATGAGAGAAGATGACGAGCGTCCCCTTCCCCGAGTAGACTTTCCGCCAGGGGCTGCCTGCTGCAGGCAGCCCACGGTGGAGCACGGGATCGGGCGGACAGCCTCAGACGGCCGTCCAATCTTTAAGTCGGATTGGGCTGACAGTCGGGTAAAACATAGCTAGATTGTCAGTCAAATGTTTTTCCCTTTAATTCTACACTTAATTGGGAACACACAGGGTTCCCACTTCAGACCTATAAAGATTATATATTTCATTACATTACATTTCAACACAACATTACATTCCAGAATCCCCTTTTTATAATGATTAATAAATTCTCACCCTTTAAAGTTACAGCTCCCTTTCCCTGTGATAGAATGACAAAACAGGGAAAATAACCCCACCTACTTGACAGTGATAGTCAACATCAAAAAATGCACAAAAACAAAAAAATATAACCTCTCTATAGAACATGTTGGATGATAGGTCCCTAATGAATACAATAGAATTATAATAATGAAACAAAACCTAAACGTTTTGCTTTTTCAAAAATTAGGGTTTTTGTGTTATAATAGTGGTTTAAACCGCTGAACCATGAGCTGTCGATCGAAAGGTCGGCAGTTCGAATCCGCAACGGGGTGAGCTCTCGTTGCTTGGCCAGCTCCTGCCAACCTAGCAGTTCCAAAGCATGTTAATGCGAGTAGATAAATAGGCACTGCTTGCGGGAAGGTAAACAGCGCTCCGTGTTCCAGCCGCATGCTACGCGCTGCGGCAAGGAGAGTCATGCCGGCCACATGACCACGGAGGCGTCTTCGGACAACGCTGGCTCTTCGGCTTTGAAATGGGGATGAGCACCACACCCTAGAGTCGGACACGACTGCCTTTACCTTTTTTTATGCTTAGATCACTGGTTCTCAAACTGTGGGCCGCGACCCACCATTGAGAACTTTTGCTGTCCCCTGCCCCCTTAAGGGGGCATGGTGGCGGCGGCGGCAGCGATCCAGGGGATTGCCACTGCCGCCACCAAAGTGTCCGAAATGGGGCCCCCCGCACTTACCGGGGCTTGGGGGAGCATTGGGGAGGCCTGCGCAACCCTCTGCAGCCCCCCCCCCGATCTTCGGATCGCTGTTTTGCAGCGATCTTCAGGCACTTCCGGTTTCGATGGTCGAAACCGGAAGTGCCTTAAGATCGCTGCAAAACAGCGATCTGAAGATCGGGGGGGGGCTGCAGAGGGTCGCGCAGGCCTCCCCAATGCTCCCCCAAGCCCCGGTAAGCGCGGGGGGCCATTTTGGGGGCGGCTGGATCGCCGCTGCTGTTGGCTCCGCCCCCGCACACAAGGTTCTCCCTGCCTCGTGGGGAGAACTTTGAGAAACGCTGGCTTAGATAGAAGACAGACCAAACATTGAGACATCTGGGAAAGGCTAAGAGAGAATAAATTTATTCATGGTGACACCATTTTTATGCATATAACTGTTCTGCCATTTACAGAATCCACTTATGACGAATTCTCCCTACAATTTTAAAAGTTGTTCTCATTCATCGCTTACATTTGTGTTGAGATAAAGTCATTAGGATCCACCTTGCTCATAATGAGTTTTCCATTATTTGCTTCCACTCACTGCAGAAAGTTTGATTACAATTGCAGCTGGCCACACAACGTTAAAGAAAACTAATAGAAAAGCTGATACTTTTTATTGCACCAACATTTATTGGTTGATAAATCTTAAGCTTTTTGCCGAACTCTTCTTCACAACTGATTGTCTCATAAGATTATTCTGCTCATCTGTGTGCACCTCTAACATGTGAAAACTGCAGTACTAGCTACAGGGAGCAGAACGGAGCCATTTCATAGACATTCTAGAGACAATGCAGACTTTTTATTAGCACTACAGCTGCAAGAAAAACAAGAACCAATTTAAAGTCTCTGTTCAATGCCAATTATGGCATTATGGTGGAAATTTCTTCTAGGGTCAGCAAGGCTCAGAGCGGGTGGGAGAAGGCAATGGATGAATGGAAAAAAGGGGCTTTTTCTGACTCAATACTCTTATTGCTTGCTGTGCAAAGGAGAATTCTGGTCACAGATCCCCTCATCTGTAAATCAACAGAAATGGAGCAGGCAGGAGAGGGCTTCCTTCTGGCCTGTAGGCCACATCTGGTCCCCTCCGCCAGAGGAGGAGCCAGACCATTTTTGATCCGGGGCCCAAACCCTTGATGCCCCCCACATAAAAACGCGCGGCCGTAACCCTTCACGCCCCACGGCGCAGGTGCGCCGCAAATTTTTGGGATTTTTGATTTCAGTTTGGAAGCCTCCTTGTCCACTTTGTACCTCCTGTCTCCATTTCCTGCGCCGTGGGGCGTGAAGGGTTACGGCATCCTGAACTGTCTGCCCCTCCTCACCAGGCAGGTTGCCTTCCAAGCAGAATTGAGAGGTACCCCATGACGAGGGGGTGCCCTATGTATTTCTGGCTGGATCAGTGCTGATCTCTGAGTAAATGGGCTCAGGAAACACACTGTCAGATGAAGAGGGCTGCAAGAGAATTGTGACCCAGACAGTCCTCCTGCTGGCAGTGTTTCCATTGGGAAATAGGAGGTTGCCTTGTGCCATTGTAGAGACTTTTGGGATGACCTCCCATTTCCTGATGGGGAAAAAACAGAGAAAGGAGCAGAGAGAGTAGGGGATTTTGCCAGCCATTGTGACAGGCTTGAGCTTGGAGGCGGCGGGGCTCCTCTCCCAGCTGACGTAGGTGATGACATCATCACAGGGGGGTCTCCTCATCCCCAGCAGCTTGACTGGAGAAAACCCAGCACTTCAGGCTGAAGAAGTTGGCCATCCCTAGTCTAATAATAGAGGACTACTTCCAGCCTGTGACAGTGCTGTTGTTAGGGGAGTGGAGTGGAAAAGCTGGGGAGGGAGGAGATTGTTTTTCTGAGACAAGATTTGAGGAAGGGTAAAAAGAGAACAGAGAAGGAAAAAACCCTGCACCCTTTTTATTACCAGATTAGATGTACGCGGGCAAGAGGTGCATGACAGCTCCCTCCAGACACGTAGCTCACACGCCACCACTGCTGGCCTCCGGTGGTTACTAGAAGGAAAACTATTTCATATCCTCAAAGTACTTTTCTTTATTACAGTATCAATCATCAATCAAAATACATACCAATACTGTACTGTATATAATTCTATTCTGCCCAGATGCGTTAATGGGAAACCCGCCACCCAACTGGTAGGAGGACAACGTTGACTTGGCCCGGTTCTTCTGGTGCTGCTGGGGCAGCGGCTGGCATCCCGGCAGCCAGCAGATGTGCCCGGCCTCCGGCGTGCTCCCGCCCGCTGCCTGCGGCGAGAAGCGTCTCCCAGCCAGGTACTCACTGGGTTGAGAAGGCGCTGCCGACCGGCGGAGGGTGCGCGCGCCCGCCCGCCCGGGGCCAGTCCTGGCTCGAACCGGAGCGCTCTGAGGCGGCCTTGCGCAGCGGGGATTCCCGCTTGGCGAGCCTCGTGCCGTCTCCAGAACAGCGCGCCTCCATGGGGCTCGCGCTCCCTCCCCACAGCCTTCCCGTCGAAAGGCGCCGAGTCGGGCTTGCAGGCGGGCGCCCTTCCGGGCACCCCCCTCGGGCCGGCGTCCCTGAGCGCGGCTGGGCTTGGCTCTTCAACCGTCTCCTCCCCTTCTCCACCACAGCCGAGTGCTCAGCGCCGTCCCTACGAGGCGACCGCGCCGCCAGCTCTCCCTTCCTTCCTTCCTCTCTCTGTCCTAGCCCAGCGCTGCTAGGAGGTGCCCTCGCTCGCTGCCTGTTGCTTTCGGGACTGGAGCTTCGGCGCCTCGGACGGGAGAGGAACGCCTGCGCAGCAGCAGGTAAGAGCGGCTGGCTTTGGCGCCAGCCCCACTGCTGGCCCGGACCAGAGGCAGCTTCGCCCCTGGGATCTGCGCGTGCCCGGCAGTCGTCGCGCCGGTCAGTCAGCCCCTCTCGTTCTCTGCCGCCTTGTCCCTCCCTGGAGCAAGCAAGCGCTACTGCCTGCGAGCGACAGAGGGGCCCGGGGCTCGTGCTTGTTCACAGTAATACTAATACTAATTCCGAATTGAAGGGGGGATAGTCTTAGTTATTGGCAGGCTACGGCTTTTGCTTTTGAGGTTTTCCTTTTCTGAACGACGGGCGTTTTCTGAAGGGAGGAGGAATACCTTGTTCCCTTTTCTCAGCAGCAGGGAATACAGGAGCGAGGCATCCAACTCTGGCTGCACAACTGGTCATCCAGCGCCAGGGCTCGCAAGGACACGTGTGGGCATCTCATTTCTGTGCCAGCGTTCAACCTTGGAACACATGAAGTAAGAAGAGGGGAAAGTGTCCTTAAGCAGGACGGAGCAAAGATGATGTCCTCCTGTCCTGTGTGTACACCAGGGACCCACCTTTTCCAGAATAATGCTCAAAGAAAGCCCCACAGCTCAGCTGGACCACTGAATGTGCTCGTGTGGGGGGCAGCCACGTTGCATGGGGATTAGCTGTCCATGCAGCTTTTCTAGAGCTTTATCCTTGAATGGAACCAAACAGACATCTATGATCCTGAGCACAGAGGCAGCTAGGAAAAACAGTACTGTATTGCATTCTTCATGTCACATTTTCATATGGAGATGCTTACATGGTAGTAGCTTTAAAAAGTTTGTGTATATAATAAGCTCTGCTGATGGTGATGGGTTGTGATTAATAGGTGCAGCAATCTTGGCTCCGCCTTGAGCAGCACCAGGTTTTGTTCACCGTCCTAGGGAAAGGCAGTATAGAAATCCCCAAATAAATAAATAAATATTTAGAAATGAAACTTATTCTACCTGCTGAGACATCTTTAACTTTTTTAAAGAGATGCATGCCATAACCTCACTGCCAAGTCCATGTTACTTTCACTCTTCCTTACTTTCTGGGAATACAGTTCTACTCAAGAAGATCAGATGAATCTGTCCTGAAAGGATAAGTTTGAATGATGACATGATCTTTTGTTTGTAGAGACAGTATTTGGATATAGCTTGTTAAGGAGGAGGTTGATGTAGTCATTTACAAAGATCTTCCTTGGTAAATCCTTGGTTGGCTTGTGTGTTTTCAGTTAGCTGTTATCTGCCCTCAGTCACAGCCAATGGGACGAACCAATAGACCCCCCTTTTGAAAAGCACCCCAGATAATCCGATGCTTTGAAGCAGAGGGGATGAGAGTGCTAAGCCCTTCTAGTTAAAGGAACAAGCACTGCAGCCCACTAACCACTAGGTGGTTTATTATGCGTTTATAAAGATATACCGTATTGGTCTGAGTATAAGACTCACTTTTTTCTCCTAATTTAAGTTTTTAAACTAGGGGTGCGTCTTATAATCAGGCTGTTGCAATTTAATGCCAGTGATTTAATTAATTTTTTTAATAGCACCAAACTTTAAGGGTGCGTCTTATAATCAGGTGCGTCTTATACTCGGGACAATACGGTCATATTGTATTATAACTCATAACTAATTAAACTGCAATCTTGTACACACTTCCCTGGGAGTACGTTCCATTGAATTTAATGGACCTTACTTCTAAGTAGACATGCACAGGATTGCACTATAAGTCAATCAGTGCAGTTTAGTCTTAGACTGAAACATGGACAAATCCAGGTAAAACCTCTACTATGATGCAATGCTCCATGCGCAGTCTTCCAGCTATCCTCCCTCACACAATTGCTGTGAAGGTACATATTTTTATATACCATATACCAGTGGTTCTCAAACTTTTTAGCACTGGGACCCACTTTTTAAAATGACACTCTATCAGGACCCACCTAGCTTTACGAGATGATCAAACATTTATCTCCCTATATTTACGCAAGCTTGTAAACTGCAGGAGCTCAGCTTTTTGCAGGGTAATTAGCAGCTATCTTGCCAACTGCAGGAGTTCTGCTCTTTGAAGGGCAATTAGCAGCTATCTGCTTTTGGAATAGCCTCAGGGCTTGTGGCAATTACGTATCTGATCTTTCCATCACCTGGGACCCACCAGAAATCAGGTCCCGACCCACAGTTTGAGAAACAGTGCCGTATACAGTACACCCGCTCAGAAAGAAGCAACATAAGGCCAAGGATGCATGCCCTATTTCTAAGAATTGTTGCCTATGGAGAACATTCATTTCATCTCTCCTTATCACAGTGTTCCATCTGGATTGTTCACCTTGCTCCACTCTTTCTTCTTCCTGAAAAATGAAGAAAATGATCTTGTGCTTCCTTTTGCTGGTGGGACTTTTCCCTGCCTCTGCCAGAGAGAAACATCTTTCAGGAGTACTGTTAAATCGAAGAAATGATGCTGCTTTACTTGGTGAGTTGGACCTCCAACAAAATAATTGTATTGACTCAGCACTTCCTAACCTTTGTAAATGAAACACAAAGGGGCTGCAGTACTGCATTTGGGGAGAGAGCGGTTTTTTTAAAACAGTAATCATAGGATTGTAGGCCAGCGGGTGGCGCAGTGGGTTAAACCGCTGAACCATAAGCTGTCGATCGAAAGGTTGGCAGTTCGAATCCGCGACGGGATGAACTCTCGTTGCTTGGCCAGCTCCTGCCAACCTAGCAGTTCCAAAGCATGTTAATGAGAGTAGATAAATAGGTACCGCTTGCGGGAAGGTAAACAGCGCTCCGTGTTCCAGCTGCATGCTACGCGCTGCGGCAAGGAGAGTCATGCCGGCCACATGACCACGGAGGCATCTTCGGACAACGCTGGCTCTTCAGCTTTGAAATGGGGATGAGCACCACACCCTAGAGTCGGACACGACTGGACTTAATTGTCAGGGGTCACCTTTACCTTTTAATCATAGGATATGGCAAGGAAAAAGAAGTTCAGTCCTTGGAGCGGGCACTGGTTTTGCAAAGATATCAACAGAACTCTAAGCATCATGAAAGAGAGAGTCCTTCAGTTTCCCTTACTTTACATGTCTTTAACAATTAAAGGTACAAAGATTTTTATAGCATGTCCATAGTAAATATTTGAAGTAGGATAACACAGCCCAACAAAACAAAACAAAAATACTTTTTTCCCCTGGTGCTTTGGAAGTTAGACCTATTCTTGGGTGTGTTTGGGGCACTGATTCCAACAATTGCATCAGTTTTGCCTTGCCCTATGCCATGGCTTCCTCCTGAGGAAGCTGCTTGAATCTGCATATAAGCTGGCTATCCCATATTTCCAAAACTAGAGCGGTGCTAGGGCAAAACTGATGCCGTTTTTTTTAATCAGCGCCCCCAAATATACCAGAGAATAGGTCTAACTTTTAAGGCACCAACATGTGTGATTACCAAAATGTAAATGGCCAGGCAGGGAGACAGCTGCTTATCATACCTATAAGGATTGTCACTGCACTAGATTTTATTAGTTGGTTATCTAATCACACTGGTATAAAGTTTTTGGACTTGGAGGGACATGACAATGAGCAGGATCCATGCTGTTTTCTGGAATGCAATTAATCTAGCATGCCCTAATGACACTCTTGGGCCCAGTTTTAAGAAAGCTGTGAAGTCAAAATGTATCCCAAGGAGTCACATCTGAGTTCCAACTTCAAAAAACAACCCCTCACACAGTGCATTTATCACAGTCCCCTACATACTCATCCAGGTCTGAGTCCCATTCATCACCATGGGCTTTGCTCCTGCCAAGCGCTGTCCACAATGTGCCAGAGGCATGTCAGTATGCAAGCGCACAGTTTCTAGACAGTCCCCCTGCTGATGGCCATAGCCTACAACTGCACCAGGGTGATTGTCCAAAAGATTGCAACCTTTGCTTGCAGTGTTGGCCACACACTCTGCTTCTACAGCTCACAGTGCAAGGTGACAGTGAGAATGTGACACTGTGGTCACTAGCAGTTTCACCAAGGCACCAGTCTTCCCCTTGATCGCTTGCTATGCAGTGGTCGTTGATGGTTTTGCCTAGCAAACCACCTCACTAGCTGCCCTGGTCCTATAATGTTGCATGTTGTTTTTCTTATTTTACCAAGCTTCAAGCAAACTAATGGTCAGATGTCAATTTTCTGTTAAAAACTGCTTGCCTTGCCACCCTGTGTTTGTGTGCAGAAAGAGTACTACATTGGCCCTTTATATTTTACCATGAAAAGAGATCAAGCAAAAAAAAAAAAAAGACATAGAACTGCCCCAAAATGTAGTGCATGTGAGCTCCACATATGTGGTTCAATGTATTAATTGAATGATTTTTTTTTTAAAACTGAAGGTGAGCAACTTGATCTCTAAAATGCTTTGGGCAACATTTGCCTAAAATAGAAACTACTGACGTTTGTACAGAAAATATTGGAATGTAGCAAAGCAAGGTTTCTGGAGAACTGGATAGGTCAACACTTTCAGTGGAGAAATGGACTGAAAAGCTGTGATCTCACTTGCATTCACCCTGGGTAATTGCTTAATCACTGGTAAATTGATATGAAACTATTCAGTAATCTGTCTTGGTTCAGCATGTGTGCTAATTGCACACTATGTTGCATTAACTTACCCTATATTGTTTCCAAAGGAATTTATGGCAGTCAACCCATACAAGTAATACAATATGTATGTTTGTCCTGAATTTTAAAAATACACTTACAGATTTTTGTTCAGTGAGTGAGTGAGTGAGTGAGTGAGTGAGTGAGTGTGTGTGTGTGTGTGTGCACGCATATATGTGTGTGTAACACCTGTTTGTGTCCAAAAGTTCAGAAACTTTCTGTCCCAAAAAGTATGTAATAAAAACACACTTATAAAAAGTTAATACAGCTTCTAAAGGAGAACAGTGCACATCCATTAAAGCCACATTCTTTTAAAATGCATTTCCATAAATCCTCACCAACAGCTAAATCCTCACCAACAGCGTTCTAGTTCTGGCTTTTAACAGTTGAAATTGATTCTCTATCCTCCAAATAATAAACTATGCACTTAACTGTTATTTTCCCCCCAAAATATGATTAATCTTTAAGCTATAGCTGATTAATTTACCCCAAAAAACAAATTTGCATTTTATATGTATATTTTATATGTTCATATTCAAGGAGAAATGCCCTGTTCCTTTTCATTGTTAGGAATAACTGTACTAAGGCTGCAATCCTATGTACACTTTTTCTGGGAGTAAGCCCCATTGAACACAATGGGACTTTCTTCCAAGTAAACATGCATAGGATAGTGGTGTAGTAAGCTAATGGGCAGGGTAGTGTGCATTTCTCCTCTCCTTGTGGACCCTCAACATTTTCCTTCCAGACCACCACAATTGGTTGCCCAAAGACTCAGAAGAAGACAAGGGGGGTTGGCTATCATCAGCTCACTTTCCATGTTTAATCACTGTGCTACCTCTGGCTTTGAAATAAGATCAGGAGATCCTTCCTCCTTCCCCTCATCCTGCTTCTGAGTCTTTTAAGCAGACAAATAGCTCCTGAAAAATGCTGCCTTCCTTCAGTCTAGGAATCTCATCACTGAGGTAGGCCATCAGATTCTTCCTCCATGCACTGCAAACAGCCTCCTTGCCTTCTCTTACATGGTCAATATTTTATTTCCTTTGTTTCAACGCATGCAGGACGTGTACTTGGCGCTAGGTGCCTTCCAGGAGAGCATAGGTCAGACCAGTAACCATTTGTTACACAGACCAGTGGCTGTTTGTTGAACTGTAGGCAAGAGGCCTCAGATCCACGGGACAATAAGGCACACTTTTGATTGAACCAGGCAATCACCCCCCCCCCCACACTTACTTGATCTAACTTGAGCCATGAGCACTAAATAGTCTTGTTTACTCCTTACTCCTTTTCCCTCAGGAACGGTCTGCACATACGTAAAAAGACGTTATAAATAATGTTCGCGCAGTGGGCCTTCCTCAGAAGGCCCCGGGCAGCCGGCCGGGGAAGACGTCCCCAGAGTCGGCTCCCAGCCTGGCGAGGCGTGCGGGGGAGGTGACGCGTGCGTGTGTGCGCGCCACCTTTCTGAGCACGTGTGTGCGCATCACCTGGGGGGCCCCCGCCCGCCTGGCCACGCAATAGCGACGCCTCTGTTCAGGCTTGTGTTTGTGTGAGTCCAAAAAGGGGAACTGGCTCCATTTTGATCAGTCCTACCATTCAGTCATGGTACTGGAATGTGTTATAACTCTCTAGAGTCTCGAGGCCGAGTCCCTGTAATAGAGGGAACTCAGAGCTGAGAGTAGCCCGTAGGCCTTGCACCTACTCTGTGGGTCATGCTTCCAGTTGTCATAGGAGGCTAACTTTCAGTGTCCGTGAAGCATGGTGAAGCATGTTAGCATGGTGGCTCCTACTTGGGCCAAAAAAGGCTACATTGAACATGACTTACAGCCTAATCCTGTGTAACTCTTGCACTGGTATAACAGTAGATCCCCCAGTGTAAGATCTCTTATGCCAGTGCAACATGCCATACGCTGATGGACGCAGGACAGACACCAGTGCAACCCCCCTCGGACGCCTCACATGCGCAGTTCAGACGCAGAACGGACACCAGCGCAACTCCACCAGCGCAGGGGGCATTCTGGGGGCATTCAGACACCCCTGGAATGCCCGCTGCAATGGCGGAGTTGCACTGGTGTCCGTTCTGCGTCCGAACTGCGCATGTGAGGCGTCCGAGGGGGGTTGCGATGGTGTCCGTCCGTCAGCGTACAACAAGTTACACTGGCATAAGTGCTCTTAAGAACATAAGAGCCCTGCTGGATCAGACCAAAGGCCTATCTAGTCCAGCTTCCTGTATCTCACAGTGGCCCCACCAGATGCCTCAGGGAGTACATAGCCAACAAGATAATCTGTTTCCCGTTGTCATTCCCTTGCACCTGGCACAGAGAAAACCTACTTCTAAAGCCAGGAGGTTGCTTATGGCTTGTAACCTGTGATGGTCTTTTCCTCCATGAATCTGTCCAAACCCCTTTTAAAGGCATCCAGGCCAGGTACTATCACCACATCCTGTGGCAAGGAGTTCCACAGATGAATTACACACTGGGTGAAGAAATATTTTCTTTTGTCCGTTCTAACTCTCCCTCCACTCAATTTTAGTGCATGTCCCCTGGTTCTGGTGTTGTGCGAGAGGGAGAAGAATTTCCCTCTATCCACTCTCTCCATCCCATGCGTAATTTTATACGTCTCAATCATGTCCCCTCTCAGGCATCTTTTTTCTAGAGTGAAAAGCCCCAAACGCTGTAGCCTTTCCTCATAAGGGAGGTGCTCCAGCCCACGAATCATTTTGGTTGCTCTTTTCTGCACCTTTTCCAATTCTACTATATCCTTTTTGAGGTGTGGTGACCAGAACTGGACACAATACTCCAGATGTGGCCTTACCATTGATTTGTACAAGGGCATAATGGTATTGGCCGTTTTATTCTCAATCCTTTTTTTAATGATCCCGAGCATGGAATTGGCCTTCTTCACAGCCGCCACACACTGGGTCGACACTTTCATTGACCTGTCCACCAGCACCCCAAGATCTCTCTCTTGATCCGTCACAGACAACTCAGAACCCATTAGCGTATATGTGAAATTTTGGTTTCTTGCCCCAATGTGCATCACTTTGCACTTACTTACATTGAAGCGCATTTGCCATTTTGCTGCCCATTCTCCCAGTTTGGAGAGATCCTTCTGGAGCTCTTCACAATCCCTGCTGGTCTTCACCACCCGGAAAAGTTTAGCGTCATCTGCAAACTTGGCCACCTCGCTGCTTGTCCCCGCTTATCTTACACCGGGGGATCTACTGTTACACCAGTGCAAGAGTTACACAGGATTGTGCCCTTAGTTATTGGAATGTTTAATCCCAAATTGTAGGCACCTCTTGAGTGATTTTTTTTTCCTTATAAGATTTTTCAGCTACATCTGAATCAATACAGAGAATTCCAGCATAAGGCATGGCTGGAAGAAAAAAACAATGAAGTCAATCCAACTTCTCAGATTCAGCTCCAAACTTTCTGGTTTGGGCTTATCCCAGAGGTGACCAAACTAAGTTTAGCCCTTCAGCTTTATTTAACTTGTTTTTTTCTTTCTGATCTCATTCCTGCAAATGGCCCTCACATGTTATCTTTGTACAGTTATTATACCATGATTATTAGTGTTTTATTCTGCTCTAGAACAAATGAAATAATTAGGTACAGCAATGAGATAATAATATGGAAAATGAATAAATTTGCCAGTATTTCTGCATCCTATTAGGAATGGAATGCCATTTCTGCTCATTTTGGAGAGTATTCAGCAACCTCTGATTTTGAAAGTGTTAGCAACCTTTCTGTGAGAGAACCTAGACTGTAGCCTCCCAATGAATAAAACCATACAGTTACTTCATAGTCCACAAATAGCATCGTTGTTCCATGCCCACAAACATTTCTGGTTGCTGACAAAGTTATGTAATGAACCAAATGGAAATAGGGGCAGTTCTCGTCCCTCAGTAATTTGCAGAAACATATGGTTGGTAACGTTCAACCATTTGCCTAAGAAGCCATTAAGACAATGAGTGAATAACTTAACTTGCTTTGATTTTGCATTATTATTAAGATTTATATACTGCTTTTCAATCTAAAATTTGACAAGCAGTTTTTATAGACAGATAATCTTTTAATTTTCCTAATTCTCATTAAAAATAAAAGCACTGTTCTTGGCCATTCTGATTTAATTTGGGGATTAACTAGTTGCATAAATTGTGTTTTTGTTTTTTCCTCCTTCCAGAAAATTTTTGCAATGACAAACAACTGGACCTTGTGTTCATCATTGACAGTTCTCGTAGTGTTCGCCCTTATGACTTTGAGAAAGTGAAAGAATTCATCTTAACTATCCTGCAGTTTTTGGACATCAGCCCAGATGTGACTAGAGTGGGACTTATTCAATATGGCAGCACAGTCAAAAATGAATTTTCCTTGAAAACCTTCAGGAGGAAACAGGATGTGGAAAGAGCAGTGAAAAGAATGATGTACCTGGCTACTGGTACCATGACAGGTTTAGCCATTCAATATGCGATGAGCATTGCATTTTCAGAATATGAAGGAGCACGGCCACTCGCCCAGAATGTGCCCAGGGTGATCATGATAGTGACAGATGGGAGACCACAGGATCCTGTGGCAGAGATTGCAGCAAAAGCACGGAACTCGGGAATCCTTATTTTTGCTATTGGTGTGGGAAGGGTAGATATGAGCACACTTAAGTCTATTGGAAGTGAACCTTATGAAGACCATGTCTTTTTGGTTGCGAATTTCAGCCAGATCGAAACTCTCACTTCTGTGTTCCAGACTAAACTTTGCGGTAAGTTGCTTAAATATACTTTTACAAGGCATCATCACTGAAACTATTCAGTCTGGAAACAGAAAAAGCACATGATTGAATACAGTTAGGACCATGACAGAAAAGGGCCAAATTTAGTTGTTTCTATTCGCTTTTCACAGCTCAGTTCCAAGACTTCCTGTGCAAGCAAAGGCACTGGTTAAGATGTTCTGTCTCAGCTTGCTGGGGAGACATCCAAACCAATGCATTACACCCTTGGCCTGGCATCCCAAGAGCTGGCTCAGCAGGCCATCCCTCTTGTAGCACTATGATAGTAAAGCATAATGGAGCAGCTTTTTAAGACAAGTTGGGAGAACTGCGTGGTGCTGTACTGGTATTCTCAACTTGCTTAGCATAAGATGAGAAAAAATAATAATACTTTGATCTTCCAAAGGAGGTTCTTTAGCTCAGCTCATATTCCTGTCCATGTTTGTCATTATAAAAGAATCAGGTACAGTATTTTAAAACCTGAAACTTTTATGGCTCTTGACAATGTAGCATGAATGAATAACTTCAGCGGGATTAAAAGCCACATGTAAATAAGATGTTTAATTTAAAGACAAGTTAAAAACGCAACGTTTCTCTCATATTTCCTATGAACCTTCTCAGGTGTAGGATGAGCCAATGCCGGCCAGAGATGTTATTGCAAAGGAATATGCAGGAGGCTCATAGGAAATATGAGAGAAACGTCGTGTTTTTAACTTGTCTTTAAATTAAACATCTTATTTACATATGGCTTTTAATCCCGCTGAAGTTATCCGTTCATGTTATAATCTGGTATTTATCCAATATTGTTACTTCTGGGTGATCCTTGGGATGTTTGTGTGGCATCCTTGTCACCTCCTCCCCAGGGGGATAAGTCTATTTCATGGGGCTGTGGAGCAACATCTCTCTCCTACCTATGAAGGTTCTGGAGGCTGAGAGGTTGCTCTACAATGGTTTATTGCCAGGTCCAACAAAAGAAGGGGTAGGATTTCACAGTTGTCTTCTCAGGCGCCCTCTTTCCCCTAAGGACAGTTGCCCCATGTCCACCCATTGCTACTTCAGGCATGTGAGCCTTTAGTGCTCTCAGAGTCCCTGCACCAACCTTGGCAGCTCACCAGAAAGGGGGCACATCCTGTGCTGTGGGGTTTGCTGGGAGTGTTTTAACCCTGCCCATCTGGGTGAGACACCTGGCATTCCAGTAGGTAGACTGCATCCCTCTTCCTCTCTCTTATCTCTACACTTGCCACTTCCTCTCTCTTCCTCTCCTTCATCTTCCCCTGGTTCTCAATCTCCTCCCTCTCCTGTCTCTGTCTCTTTCCCTCTCTCCTGGACTTCACTATTCCCTTCCATCCCACACTCTGTATCTCCCCAGTTGCTGTTGTCCCTCCTCTTTGCTTCTTGCTGGCTTTCCCCCTCAAATTGCTCCATCCATCTCTCCTCCCTATCCACCCTGACCCAGTCTCCCTTTAGTCTTTCCTCCCCCTTTAAACCTGCCCTCGCCCAAGATGGGCAACAACTGTGCTGTAGCGCTCGGCATCTTGGGTGGCACTGGATCTCCCATGCAGGGGATATCATTGGACATTGGGGCTAGAGGCTCCACCTGCAGCACACCAGAGCTCCAATCGATGGGGCTTACAGTCTGTATATATAAAAAAGTAGAAAAAAGTATTTTGATGCATATTTCATAACTTTAATATTTGTTCTTGTCCTTTAAAAAATTTTTTTAGACATCTTCCCTCTCTCGTGTGTGTGTGTGTGTGTGTGTGTGTGTGTGTGTGTGTGTGTGTTTGTGTGTGTGTGTGTAAAATTTCCCCTTTAGCAGAGACTTTTTCTCAGTACTGTATTGTTTATGGCAGGGGTGGCCAACCTTCCACCATTAGGGCCTCTGCGTTCTTAAGAGTTGTGTAGAAGACAGAATCTTGGCAGCTGCAAATGCTGATGGTGCTGCTAAAGCAGCTGCACCTGCTGAAATGACCTCACCTATACAACCATTAAAGGGCCAGGAGCATTCATGTTGAAAGGTTGGCCACCCCTGGTTTATGGTAATCATATTATTATACTGTACTAACATTTTACTTTTCTCTTACAGTTCAACACATGTGCAGTGTAACTGAGCATGGTTGCGACCATTTCTGCATCAACACTCCTGGCTCATATGTATGTAAATGTAAACAGGGATATATTCTGAATTTGGACCAGAGAACTTGCAGTAGTGAGTTTTCTACCTTATCTTCTTTATGTCTTATAATTATGTATGTCTGATCATACATTCATTACTTATGAGTGTATTTCTTTGGGGTGGGTTAGAGCATAACATTATCATGATCCAATGGTGAAAAACCATTTTTCATGGATGTATTCAGAATCTCTGGAATATCAAAATATATCATATTTCATCTTTCCTTGTCAAATAAAATGGTTGTACAGATGTTTATTTACATTGGGTCCCCAATTTCCGGACAACCTACTTAGGGAGAGTCATATCAGCACTTTTGTGAGGTGCAGTCTGTCTGTTCTGATGCTTTCGTGCAGGTGCAATAGTGTAACTGGCTGTTCCAACTTGCGTCCGTTCCGACTTCTGGACAAACTTCAGAACAGGATGTAACCTGGGGACTAACAGCACAATCCTGTCTAATGCTAGACTGGCAGAGCAGTCGCTCCGTCAGTCTAAGGTGTTGCAAATGTGCCAGAAAGCATGTTTGCACACGTTGACGAGTAAGCGGCATTGGTGGAGAGGCTTGTGCCACTCCACCAGCGCTGTGGGATGGATTGATGCCACCGTGGAGAGGTGAGTCCCCACAGAAGGGCGGGGGAGGGCGGAACATGGCATTTCGGGGGGGGGGTGGGATTGGTTGGCCGGGCCCAGGAAGGGAGAAGGATCGGCAGCGGCCTCCTCCACCATATCCTATCCCTCTTCCCAGGCCTGGCCAGTGTTACATGGCCAGCTCGAATGTGCACCAGCAAAATAGCTTGCACACATTCGAGTAGACCCATTGGGGCAGCTGAAACTCTACTTGGGGTAAAGGAACGAATGTTCCTTTACTCCGAGAAGGCCTCCAGCTGCACTGGCACGGGCCCCATCCTGCACAGGATGCGGTGGGTGCCTTATTTGTGCTGCCGTGTCCTGCTAGACAGGATTGTGCTGTTAGTGTACATGTGAAAGTCTAGAAAAAGAGTATCAACATGTTACCCTCTGTAAATGATAGAAATAGAAATGTATCTGTAGATGTATAGAAATATATCCAAATCCTTGAAACCTAAACTAGGTTCTCTCCTGTTTTTGTCACTTTTCAGAGCGATAAAATAATAGTTGCTATAGTATCCATATGTCAATGAATATTATATTATGGTACTAAACATTTTATAAAATTTACAACAGCTCTTGCAGTAAAAAGTCAATTGGAGCTAAATCTGCTTGTTCTCATTGCTACAATTTTTACTCAAACTATGCAGTATAGAAGTTCACATGATATGGCCCCCAATCTCTGCAGAAATAGATCAGTAATGTTTATGTTTCCAGACAGTTCATTGTCAACATAAACCAGATGTGTTTATCTAAATGGTAACATCAGCTTTCAGTTAATTCTCTCTCAAAGCTATTTTCCACACACTGAAGCTTGCAGTCCTCAAACCATTTACCCATTATTAATCTCCTAAAATTTGGCTACAATCCACATCTCTTTAACGTCAATGGCAAGACTTTCATGGATTGTAATAATTGTGGACTACATCGAACAGCTGAAATCCTGCAGCAGTGGTTGCAATTCTTACAATGTTACATGCGTGTAAGAGTTCTCCAGCCAGAAGCCATGAATGCCTCGTTTGCTCCATACTTCTGACGAATCTCCGTGCGAGTCCAGAGTGAAATGTTAAGTGCTTTTAATCTGACTGACACAGTCATTAAACCCCTTAACTGTGAATCACTAAGATATTTAATTTACTGTTTGCTATCATCTTGGAATAATGGTAATTTTGCCGCTCCTAATTTCATAATACTACTGCAATCTAGAGAGAATTATTGAATGCCTTATCTATCATCCTCTGGTTTGTTCATATTCCTGAACTATTTTCGATCTATAGCCTAAAAAAGAATGCAATAAGATTCTAATGGGATTTTACTAATTTTAATTTTTGCAGCCCAGGATCTATGTGAGGTCGAAAAACATGATTGTGAACAAATATGTGTGAATACACCTGGATCCTATGTCTGCCAATGTTATGATGGTTATGAACTTGAGGAAGACGGAAAGAAATGTTTCAGTATGTATATGCTTTCTTATTCTCTTATACAAAACAGAGCCTCTCCTATTTGTGATAACCAACTATGCTGGGATTTCTCTTACTTACTGAAATTACAGGTGGGCCCCCATATCCACTGATTCGCTATCCACGGTTTCAGTTATCCACGGATTGTGGGGACCCCCCCAGGCTTTTACTTTTTTCCCAGTAAGCTTCATTTCTTCCTTAAACAAACAGGAGAAGCTGCTTATTACAGGCAAGTAGAACGAGACTAAGTACTAGAGAGGCTCTGCAAGGTTAACAGAAACCTTGCAGAGCCTCTCTAGGACTTAGTTTCGTTCTACTTGCCTGCAATGAAGTCTGCTACTCTGTTTGTTTTAAGGAAGAAACAAAGCTTGCTGAAAGAAAAATAAGAGCGGGGGGGGCAAGCATGCCTGCCTGCAGGGGAGGCAGGGTGGGGGGGCCCTCAGGAAACCATGGAGGGGGTGTTCGCGCTTATCCACGGTTTCAAGTATCCACGGAGGGGCCTGGAACCTATCCCCAGCGGATATGGGGGCCCACCTGTATTCTCATTTATATAATGCTTAACCAGTTGGGTCATAATGGCCAGGATACAAAGAGGTACACTCAAGATACACCCAAGAGCTTGGACATACTCAGTGGAAAGTTTACCTTTTCCCTTTGAAGATCAGATCCCCTCTAATTTTGCAATCACAACATGTTTTAGAAGTCCTCTCAGTTCCAAAAGTGGTTTGCCATGTGATATAGGTGATGGCGTTCAAGAACCACAAGCTCAAAGCTTCCTTGTTAACAATGTAGATCCAAAGGGCTACACAACAGCCTCCTAGAACATTAGCACAGGTGGTGGTAATTATTATTATTATTATTATTATTATTATTATTATTATTATTATTATTATTATTACCACCACCATATGGGCTGCCAAAGATTGTAGAAGTTACTGTGACTGAGATCTATCAGCTCATGTATCCCACTATTATGGAATTTCATCTTAGTTGAGTTAGGAACTGTGTCTCTCTGTTAGCCTTCCTTGGTTGCTGAAAACATTCCTCTTAAGTTTTGTCTTTGCATCTTACTTCTGTTGTTTTTCACTTTATTATGGCTATTATTCTGCTCATGCATTTTGGTTTGCTCTGTCGGCTGTTGTCTTTGTAAGTTTTTAACAGCCCAATCTTGTCTAGCAAGACTGCAGCGTGGGCGTAGAGCCCATGCTGCATCCTATCTAGAGAGGACCCTGCACCAGCACAGCTGGAGCACTCCTCGGGAGGAGGGGACATTCATCCCTTTACCCCGAGTAGAGCCCTAGCTGCTCCAATGTGTCTACTTGAATGTGCGTCAGCTATTTTACGTACCTTCGAGAGGACCGTGTAGCAGTGGCCAGACACGAGAAGGGGGATAGGATGACGACCCCTCCCCCTTCGCAATCCTGACGATCCCTCCCTCTTCCCAATCCCTTCCGGAATGCCCCATTCCACCTTCCCCCTGCCCCACCGCCGCCCGGTGGGGAGCTCACCTTCCCCGGCTGGTGCTCCATTGGATCCACAGCGAGTAGAGCAACACCGACCTTGGCGCTGGTGCTGCTTACTCGCCAGGTGCCGCAAACGTGCCTTACAGCATGTTTGCAACACCCTAGACTGGTGGAGCAGTGCTCCGTCGGTCTGGTAAGTAGACAGGATTGTGCCGTTAATGTTTTATTGTTAATGTGGTTTGTACCGCCCCAGGCTTTTTATCCTGTGCTGATTGCTGTTTTTTTTTTTATTGTGCTATTGTTTTATTGTCATTTTATGCAATTTTGGTAAGCTACCTTGGGGGAAGGCAGAATTTATTACTCTCCCCATATCCACTGGGGATATGTTCCAGGCCCCTCTGTGGATACTTGAAACCATGGATAGGAGCGAACATGGTTTCCTGAGGGGCCCCTGCCCTGTTTCCCCTGTGGGCAGGCATGTGCACCCCCCAGCTCTTATTTTTCTTCCAGCAAGCTTTGTTTCTTCCTTAAAACAGAGAAGCAGCCACCATTGCAGGCAAGTAGAACGAGACTAAGTCCTAGAGAGGCTCTGCAAGGTTTCTGTTAACCTTGCAGAGCCTCTCTAGGACTTAGTCTCGTTCTACTTGCCTGCAATAAGCAGCCAGAGGCTGCTTCTCCTGTTTAAGGAAGAAACAAAGCTTACTGGGAAAAAAGTAAAAGCCTGGGGGAGGGGGTCCCCGCAATCCGTGGATAACTGAAACAGTGGATAGCGAATCTGTGGATAAGGGAACCCACCTGTATTTTAAATAAATAAATTGCTTGTGGGAATGGAAGACTTCACTGGAGGAAAAAAGAGAGACCACAAAACCTTAGTATAGCCTGGAGGCAAGGGTGGATAGAAAGAACTGTGATGTGGTAGTACTGCAATTAAAATTGTTCGGGCTTGATGGCCACGGTCCCATAAAATCTCCATTTCCTAACGTTTTGCCTTTATCTATGGCCACCATTGTCAAAGACAAAGGAGCATCAGAGTGTACTCAACACCACCATCCTCTCTCCTTGGAGAAATTGTGCTCAGTTCCGGAGATTGCTTCTAAAGTACCACAACTGACTCAGTTGTGGTACTTTAGAAGCAATCTCCGTGAGTGGTCATCACAAAACAGCTAAATCAACAAATATTTTGTGTGGGTACAAGCTCTGTGCACCATTAACCAGAACAGTTCTCGTGATAGGCAGTGATGTCTATGTAACAAGCTATTCCCGATATTATGGCTATTGGGCTCTTTCACATTTTCTAGGATTCCTTTATCTGGTATTTCAGGTGAATGTCTACATATTTCATGATTGCTAACTAATGCTAGATAATTGTCCTTCTTATGGTTCAGTCTAGAAAAGCTTGCTACAGAGTGTGTAAAAGCATACTGATTTCATCCTATGTTCTTTCTGAATAAGAGTCTAAGCCCATAAATATAGTCACACCCCAACAACTTCTCCAGTTGTAAGCAAAACAAACTTCCACAGCTGTACATCCTCTCCAGCTATTTTTACTAAGACAGTCTGAAATCCAGACATATTGCTGTTACAGTAACAGATGTTTTATGTTACATTTCACATGCACAATGGGTAATTCTGTACTCTAATGAATACTTTGCAGGCACTTCTCAATTGCTGAATGCACATACAATTGCAGGATTGCATACGTTCACATTTTAGATACACCTATATTCTATTTATTTCTTTGTTTAAATGTCAGTTTGAATACCACTCATTGTGTGCTCTGTTGAGATCCTTAAAATCAACAAAGAATATCTGTTTTAGTATACTACTTTTGTACTAAGTTTCTGCAGAGTAGTTCCCCTGCAATTACGGAACTTCTTTCTTCGATGAGAGTTCTTATATTCCAAGTATCTCGCATAAGTGATCTAAGAAGACTTTGCTGTTTTTTTTACTTTTCATGGCCATAACTTATACTGATAAGAGGTGGAAGGTGGGTGGTTTTTTGTTTTTTGTTTTTTTGCATATACACTGTACTTTGGTTTTAGTTTAATTATAATACGGTTTTTAATTTTCATATCCTCCTCTCCAAATTTATTTCTTTTCTACATCTTATGCTTTCCTCCTGACCTAATTTGACAGAAGTGTGGCTTATATATACTTAGTTTGAAGGAGCACCATAATTTATGCAGTTATAGGTAGACTTATCATCGTCCCAGAATCGACGCTGGCTTCAGCCTAGAGCGAACCCGAGCCGCTCCCAAGGGTGCACTGTGGCTGCCCAACAGGGTTCCTTCTTCTGTCATGTTGTTGACCGGAAGTTCCGGAAGCCCATTGGACAGCTGCAGCGCACCCTTGGGAGCGGCTCGGGTCCGCTCTAGGCCAAAGCCAGCGTTGATTCCGAGACGATAGTAAACCTAGTTATAGGTAACTCTGTGCTGTACAAGCTCTGAACAATTATTGAGAAAAGCTTTTGTGAGAAGCAGTGGTACCTGTGTAACAGATGATTCCCAATATTATAGTCATTGGGCTGTTTCACATATTCTAAGCTTATCTGGTGTTTCAGGGGAAATGAACACCCTCCCTGATTGTACCCATGTTTGCCCAGATTTAAGTGAACATAAGAAACACCCTTTTGGATCAGGCCAAAGGCCCATCTAATCCAGCATCCTGTTTCCCACAGTGGCCCACCAGCCAGCAGCGTCACTGCAGGGGGGGCGGAGCTCCAAGTTCCGTCGGGCTCTGACCCTCCATTACACGACGGGAGAAAGCGGCCCCGCCCCCTCGCCTTTGGAGCCATTCCGGCCGACGAAAGTATCTAATCCCGACGCTTTCTCCCGTCGTGTTCCGGCCAACGAAAGCATCTAATCCCGACGCGTTCTCCCGTCGTGTAACGGAGGGTCAGAGCCCGACGGAACTTGGAGCTCCGCCCCCCTGCAGTGACGCTGCTGCCACCAGCTGTCTCTGGGAAGACCACAAGGCCTACTTCTCTCCTGCCATGCTCCGCTGCACTGCATATGCAGAGGCATATGGCTGCTGAACCCAGAGATAGCACATAGCCATCATGACTAGGTATCCATCGATAGTCCTATCCTCCATGGGGAAAAGAAAGTGAAGGTATGGCACCACTTTCCTCCGGTGCATGGGAGGAGGAGTGCATGGGCTTGTCTGGCAATCCAGAGTGAGAATCTTTTCCCTAGAACACGCTATTGATTTCAATGGATCAACTTCAATGGATTGTGGCCCAATTGTATACCGGGTTTTAGGTTTTTTAGACTTTAAAGTTTTAATTCACAGTTGTTTGTGTGAATATTGAATTATGAATTACAGTTTATTCCATATAGCCTTGAAGAAGGCAATTAGGGTATTTGGTTGCCGAAACGTCGGGAGAAATTGTGTGTGTGTGTTTTTAAACTTGTTCAGTTCCCTCTGCCTTGTGTGAGAGGGAATTGAGCCATTTTTTCCTTTTTTATTTTACCATGGCTTTTAATCCCTTAAATACTTCATGCTCTACAACCTGTGGCCATGAAAACTGGAGTACTCGAGCCATCACCCTTGTTCTATAAAGCTGTATTATGTGGCTATTCCACTGTCTTTTTTTCACAGGAGAACCCGAGGGCCCATCTGCAGTTCGTATTAACAGCTGATCTGTGGGAACTGACTTTAGGGCTCTTCAGTTTAGAAAAAAGGTGCCTGATTTTGGGGGGGGACGGACGGACATGATTGAGACGTATAAAATTATGCATGGGATGGAGAGAGTGGACAGAGAGAAGTTCTTTTCCCGCTCGCACAGCACAAGAACTAGGGGACATCCACTAAAATTGAGTGGCGGGAGAATTAAAACAGATAAAAGAAAATATTTCTTTACCCAGCATGTAATTAATCTGTGGAACTCCTTGCCACAGGATGTGGTGATGGCACTTTGCCTGGATGCCTTTAAAAGGGATTCAGACAGATTTATGGAGGAGACTTCCATGATAGGTTACAAGCCATGATGGGTAATGCAACCTCCTGGTTTTAGTAGAGGCTAGGGAGTGGTGACAGGATTCGGGTATCGTTTTGTGTGCTCCTGGAGGCATCTGGTGGGCCACTGTGAGATACAGGAAGCTGGACCAGATGGGTCTTTGGTCTGATCCAGCAGGGCTCTTCTTATGTCAGCTGGGTAACCTAAAGCTTTTATATAGTCATGCCACTGCCCAAAACATATTTACTTCTGAAAATGACATCAGGTTACCTGCTCATTCCTAGCAGAACAATTTTTTTCATATATTAATACTTACAATTAATACTTACATTATTAATTCAGAAGATCACCCCTATTTTTGTTAATTTTTGCAAAGCTATTATTTGTTGTATGGAATTAGCTACTGCTGTGTAGAAAAACCATTTTAACACAAAGATAATTTCAAGGAAGGTTTTGGATTTCTGCACTGAATTGTTACATTTTTATAATATGCTTCAGGCAGGGGCGTAACTACCTTCCTTGCTGCCTGAGGAGGCAAGGATGGGTGTCACCCCACCCCCGCCTGGTGACACCAGGAAGTGACGTCACTTTGGCCCGGAAGTGACATCATGTCCAGAGCAGCCATGGCAGGAGGTAAGGACTGGGGCGACCATGTCTATGGCTTCTCTTCCCTGATCGCGGGGAAGAGAAACTGAAGACACAGCCTCTGGCAGACCGGGAAGGGGTCACACGCCTGCTACTGCTGGTGGTGACCGCGTCTTCAGCTTCTCTTCTCTGCGATCGGGGGGCTTCACATCCCCACACCCTCCATAAATAGAAGCTCCCTCCAAGAATGGAAGGCACGTTCAGCTCCCACAAAAGACCCCTAGGGAAGGAGCTTATGTAAACCACGTTGAATCCCCCACCGGGAGAGAGGTAGAATAGAATTGTTAATGTAATAGTAATAAAGAGAGAGCGGTCCCACAACCTGTATACCCCCCTTTATTTACCTACAACCTCATATTGGAATCACCACAATTACAATGTACTGTATCTGTGATTTGGACCAGGCCCTAGAAAACAGTTTGTCCAGCACTCTCACATCTTTCTGGCATTCAAATAACTCCAAATCTTTACCCAAATCTTTACACAATAGTAATCAGAAGCAGAGAGAGAAAAATATTTTCAGAGGAAAAGAACAACAACAAACTGATGAAGGAATTAAATCCAGTTTTTTTTTCCCCACACCAGCGGCCAGTATCCCTGATAACAAGGATTTAAAATTAAGACCTAACCTTCATGAAAAACTGTAAACCTTAAATTGTAGACATCTGAAATTTGAATTGGAGTTGAGAATTCTTGCAAGAGATTTGGCCTGATCTGTGCCTTTCTCCCCCTGAGACATTTTTACTCACTGATGGCCTGACTGCTTGTTACAGGTTCTGAGCAGTGATTATTTTACCACATCTTGATTGTAACCTGGAGTGAGGGTCACCATAGGACCCCACCCCATTTGTGTGCCTATGGAACTGCCACTGGCTGCCATCAGAAACATCTGGAATGGCATGGGAGAAATTCCGTACAATGAGAGCAAGCAAGTTGCATTGCAGATTATTATAGCCACTCACTGTGTTGTGATAGCATGCTAGAAACTGTTTGAGTTGTTCTCCTGTCACTGTAGTATACACTAACTCTTAATGAGCATAGAGTCCATTAATGAGCCTATAGTCAATTATACTATTTTCAATGTACCCCAAATATGTTCACCAATTATATAAAATACATGAGATTGTGGATATGTAAGAACATGTTACACCAGGCATAGAAAAGAAGTTGTTGTTGTTGTTGTTCAGTCGTTAAGTCGTGTCCGACCCTTCGTGATCCCATGAACCATATCCCGCCAGGCCTTCCTATCATCTTCCGGCGTCATATCTTGTAGCCTTTTGGAACTGTTCATGGGATTTTCTTGGCAAGGTTACTGGAGTGGGTTGCCATTTCCTTCTCCAGTGGATCACTTTTAGTCAGAACTCTCTGCTACGACCTGTCCGTCTTGGGTGTCCCTGCACGGCATAGCTCATGGCTTCATTGAGTTACGCAAGCCCCTTCGCCACGACAAGGCAATGATCCATGAAGGGGTAGAAAAGAAGAGGTATCATATAATTAAGGCAGCCAAATATTGATTGTACCTGTATTGCTCAGACTTTTTTAAAAGACCATTGTAGATTTTTTTTTGTTACTCCGCTTTACTTTGTTGGCACAGTTTAAGAGACTCTGGCAAGCTTACAGTTGGATAATTTTGTACAGCAATGCTCAAAGCAAGATGTTTTGTTTTTTAAAAAAAATAATTGTATTTTTTTTTAAAAAAAGTATTGCTCCTGTATCCAATTAAGGGACAGTCAATGACTCCTTTCTTGGTTTTGTCATATTTGTAATGCTGTATACATTTTCCCATTGATTGGGACTGTAGTACCATATGATCAGTGACTCATCACCTAAAATGTACTGTGGTTAGAGAAGATTGGTGTTAATATTATTTTCTCTCATGAGACAACTGAAAATTTGTGGTGGGGCTTCTTAAGGGAAAGCTGGGTATTGCTTTAAGAGTGTTTTAACACTCTTCGGCTTGGAAACAAGAGAAGAGGGCATTTGCCAGGAAAGTGGTTACACTTTCTGCATGATGGAAAGTCTAAATTGTCTGGACTTAAATCAACTGCTCTTAAATGTAAGCAGGAACTCCCATAACGTGAAAGAATATTAGCATTTGCTTGCCCGATGACGTGCTTTTGGTCAGTTCTCCCAAGGTCGCCTAGATTATGGCAGAGTTATGGTTGTGTGATTATGGGAAAATTCATTAATCCAGACAAACTGACATTTTAAAAATTAAAAGAAATATAGTATTGAAGTGTAGAAGAAGTATAACAGCAACTAGCAGCTTGCACATAATGGCTTAGCTGGCAATGATGGGAAGGCAGAGCCTTTGTTCAGACTCTAAGGCATAATAAGTGAAAGAGGACACACTATTTCATGGATAGAAAGGAAGTTTGTCCAGCACTCTGCCTGAAAGGAGATCCGTCAGCGGTATTGGAGAACGGGTAAAGGACAAGTCTTTCTTTTATTACATGGCATCTAAACCCGTATATGTGTCTCACTGTGCAGAAAGGAAGTCTTTGCTCTTTTCACTAGTCGAAACCACTTTGTGATTTTGTGTTTGTTCTTTGTTTAAATATCTTAAAAACTGGCATAAGCTCCATAGACATAAATGCAGTTCAGTCATCAGTGTCATTTATCCAAAAGTCGTGGAAGAATCCAAACAATTCAGAATGTTTGAAGAACAGACGTCCTGTTTAGCTAGGTTTGCATTGGGGCACATAAGAGGCATTTGACAAGTGGGTCTGTTTTGTTTAGTAGAAGTTTTGGAAAATAGGGCTTAGAGGACAATGGTGGTTATAGCCAATTTAATATTTGCATTGACTGGCTGATGCCCTTGTACATCCGTTTTCACAAATTAATTAGCTTTGGTGTTTTGCCTTGTAAATAAATATTTATACTGTAGATATGTGTAATGACTACACATTACTGGAGTAACCACAACACTCTCTTCTTCCTGGCAAAGGGTAATGGGAATCTGTGGGGGGTAGAACACTTAACGGCCCAATCCTATTCTCCGTTTATGCCGGCAGAATGTGCGTTCTACTGGCGTAAACAGCTTTATGGCCATTGCAAATGTGACTAGGCCAGTGTGTGGGGCCTGGCTGCCACCGCAAGCAACAAGCGGCCGGGTTCGCGTAAAGATGGATGCCGAACGCTTGCCAGGGCAGGTAAGCCAGCGCAGAGTGTTGGAGGGAGGCGTTGAACGGGGCAGAGCGTGGGCGGTGACGGGGCGGTGACAGGGGGAGGGCAGATCAGGCCTGGGAGGGGGCGGATTCAGGAGCAACGGTGCACGCCAAATTCTGCCCCCCTTCCTGGGCCTGATCCACCTTCATGAATTCAACTTGGACTTGCACCAGCGATCAAGCTAGCTCAGGTTCAAGCTGATCCATAGCGGCTGCTGGGGCTTGCCCTGGGGCAGGAAACTAATGTTCCCTTACCCCAAGGAGGCCTCTAGCGGCCAAAACTTCCCTGCAGGATACAGCACTAGCCACGCTAGTCCAGTGCCACTGCATCGCTGCACAGGGAGTTAGTTAGGATTGGACTGCCCAGCTACAATCCTATACATACTTATCTAGGAGTAAGCTCCATCAAACATAATATGACTTACGAGAGAAAAACTAATGGAAGAAGACTTTAATTGTCAATGGTTTGTATATGCTCAAATTTTGGAGAGATTTAAAGTGGACAAGAAGGCATATGGATTTGTAGAAGAAGAATCAATATTGGAGGCACAATTAAAATCTGAAGACCATATAATTTCAAAAATGTATAAATTGCTTTTGAAGTTTGAAACAGAAGAAGAACAGGTTAAAGAATGTACGATTCATTGGGCGAAAAATGTAGGTCATGTTATTTTAATGGACCAATGGGAACAACTATGGTTAAAACAGTTGAAATTTACGTTAAATGTTAATATTAAAGAAAATATGTATAAAATTATATATAGATGGTATATAACCCCAAGCAAATTAGCAAAAATGTATGAGAAGGTGACGAATAGATGTTGGAAATGTAAAATGCAAGAAGGAACTTTTTACCATATGTGGTGGACATGCCCTCAAGCAAAGAAGTATTGGACTCAGATTCACAAACAGATTGAGTTGATTTTAAAGATTAAGATCCAAATGAAACCGGAAACATTTTTGTTGGGTATGTGGGAGGATCATGTAGGCGAAAAATTTCAAACTTTGTTTTTATATATGATAGCTGCGGCAAGGATTTTATATGCACAATATTGGAAGAATTCGGAGATACCTTCGCTGGAAGATTGGTGGCTGAAAGTTTTGGACTATGCTGAAATGGAAAAACTTACAATTTTAATTAAGGAAAAGTCAGTTAACTTTTTCGTGAATAATTGGAAACCATTTATTGACTTTTTAAGAGAGAGAGAGAGGAATGATGTGATGATATGCGGATTTAATGAATAGAATGTGGGTGTTGTTTTGGCTTAGTTGGAAATTGTATGTAGAAAATAGTGAATAGTATGCTAGTAGGATGTATTGCTTCGCGCTTGCTATAACTTTATGAAATATGTATTGTTTTTATGTTTTAATATATCAATAAAATATAAATATATATTTTTAAAAAAAACAAACAAACATAATATGACTTACTACTTAAGGCTGATCTACACTCCACTGTGTCCGGCGCTTTGTGGAGATTTTTACAGTCTTGCGGAGCATTTGCGCGCTCCCGATGCTACGGCGTGTACAATGCGTCAAAGATGGTTCCGACCATGTTTTGAGGGGTTGCTTCGCCGGATGCAATGCAGCCACCAATCGGATGAGAGGGGGGGGAGGAGAGTGCCAATCACAGCTGCGCTTCACACAGGAAGGCGGGACAACAGGAGAGACAACAGGCAGGAAGACACTCCTCCGACCCGCTCGGCGGAGGCAGGGGCAAGACGACTCCACGCCGGACGCAGTGCTGTGTAGATCCGGCCTTAGTAAGCATGGGGGAGCGGAGCTGGGACATCTCTTACAGTACAAGCAGTGATGTTATCTTACTTACTTCTGAGTAAACATCCATAGGCTAGCACCGTGGTATACCTTTTATATTTCTTTGGGATTTTTTTTAATCCCATTTTTCAATTTGTATACATTTGTTTTAAAACTATGGCAACCCACTCCAAGAGTTTGGGAATTAAATGGGCTACATCTTTAAATGAACTACAATAAATTTTGAAGTAGAAATAAGTAGCAGAGAAGATGTTCTCATGAAGCAATTTAAAGTTAATTTTTTAGTTGTAGTCTTTAATGGGGCACGGCTATGGGGTTGTGACTATGGAAGGGGGCATGATGATGATCCCAGGGCCTCTGAGAGGGGGGTTAAGGGGGTAATTTGTACCCGGGCCCAGGGCGAAAAATGGGTCAAAAAGGGGGCCCAGGAGCAAAAAGGGGAGCCCAGGAGCCAAATTCATATGTAGGGAAGGGGCCCAAAAGAAACTTTGTACCCCCTGATAAAATTCCTCTGAATGGCCCTGGATGACCCCTTTACCACTACACCATTTATCTTGAGTCAGACTGTTGGCCCAGAGATGACGGGCGCGTGCCCGGCGCCGGGCGCGCGGGGGCAGGGCCTCGACGCGCCCCTCGCGTGATGTCGATACACCCCCCATTTACCGCTCATTTCGGAGCTGAACGGGCTCCAGGGAGGTAGGGCGGGCCGATCCGGCGCTTCGGTGAGTTCCCCCAATCGTGCCCTCCCGCCCCGAGCGCCTGGAGCTCCTGCTCCACACGCTCCACCGACATTCCGCCGCTGTGTTGGCCTACCTAGCTCAGAATTGTCAATACTGATCATCAGCAGCAGCTTCTCAGGGTTCCAAATGGGGTCCTTTACCAGCCCTACCTACCTCATCAGACCAGGAACTAAACCAGGGACCTTCTGCACAGAAAGCATGTGTACCACCCCTGGACTATGGTCCTTCCCCTAAAGAAGCTGCAGTGCCTGCCTGTCCCACCAGTTTCCCCACTTAGGTGTAGCACTGCAGCCCCAGAGAGTCCTCCTCTTTCAGCAGGACATGACTAAGACTTTAAAGATCATGCATATTTGGTGGTAATATTTGGCATCCCAGTGAACTTGTCTTACATTTTGCTTTTGTTTGTTTTTTAGTTGTGGACTACTGTGCTTTGAATAACCAAGGCTGCCAACATGAGTGTGTTAATACTGAAGGCTCGTACTACTGCCAGTGCCGAAAAGGATTCATTCTCAATCCAGATAAAAAAACTTGTAGTCGTAAGTTATCCACAATTTTCAGACTGAGGCTTCATAAATTTTGAGCCCAATCCTGTCCATATCTACTCAGAAGTAAATCCCGTTGTAGTCAATGGGGCTTACTCCCAGGTAAGTGTGGATAGGATTTGCAGCCTTAGGGTGGCAAACATGTTTACCATCTCATGTAAGAGAATGGCTATGCTGGCTTCCGCTCTGTTTCTTTCCACAATTCAAAGTGTTGGTTTTAACTTTTAAAGCCCTAAATGACTTCAGGGCTTTAGAGGAGCATCTACCTCAAGAACTGCCTTCTCCAACAAGAGCCTCCCTGAATGTTAAGATCTTCCTCTGAGGCACTTCTTTGGGCGCTCCTGCTTTTAGAGAAGAAGTGGGTGGTGACTTGAGGAGGGGCCTTTTCGATGATGGTGCCTCATCTTTGGAATGTTGTTCTCAAGGAGGCTTCCCTGGCACTGACCTTTTTGCCCTGTCAGTGTTGGATGCAGACCTTTTTATTTTCCTAGGCCTTTGTATGTGCACACCTTGTATACAGATGATGCTTTATTAATATATTATTATTGATATTATTTTAGTAGTTTTCTACCATCACTGGCTCTGTTTTAAGATTCATTTTATCTTCTGTTACCTGTTCTGCTATTTAAATATATTTATGTTGTTCACTGACTTATCCAGCGGTTCCCAAACTTACCACGGTCATGGCACCCTTCTTGCACAGCTCCCTGTCACGGCAGCACCGTCACCGAGCTCTCCCAGGCACCGCCATCTTGAATTGCACAGAATCTTGCACAATTCAAGATGGCGGCACCTGGAGAGCCAGTAAGAAGAGGCCACAAGGGACATCCTGCGGCGCCCCTGTAATTACGCCTAGGCGCCGTGGCACACAGTTTGGAAACCACTGGTCTTATCAGTTTTAAACTGTTGCTAGCTGTTGTGGGAGCCCTTTTTGTGTTAAGTATTATTTTTTAAAAATCTAGACAGGGAAATGCTCCAGTTTGAGCTTTTTTAGTTCATTAACAGAATTGACTTTAATTGGTTAATTAATGGATTACAATAAATCTAAGTACTGATTCAGACATCCAGTTGCAGGCATGTTAGTATCCTCATCTTGAATTTCAAATAGAGATCTTGAAGTCTCATGTTTCTATGGCACTGAAAAATGTAGATTCAGTGAGATAGCAGCCATTACCACATCTTGCAGTAGTGTCATTAATCATTAAACTAACAGGAAAGGCAAGGAAAATAAAACAGCAAGTATAATTGTTTGTTGCCTGGGGAAAGGCGGTATAGAAATCTCCTTAATAATAATAATAATAATAATAATTAATCAATTTGTGCGTGTGTGTACTATAGTGTGGCCTCATTTAGAACACAGGGTAGCATTCACAGTTGTAGTGTGCACGTATAATTCATCCATTTTTTTCTTCCCTCTCCTCCGAGCTGCAGCCCCAAGTCTCCTAAAATGGTTTAGGAAAAAAAAAAATACAGGCAGATTTATGATGGGGATTTTTAAAATTGTGAATCATGTGGCAAAATAAAATGTTTTATTCACACCATGCATAATTGACACTACTGCAAGATGTGGTAATGGCTGCTAACTCAGGTGGCTTTTACAAAGGATTAAACAAGTTTATTGAGGGAAATGATTCAAAAGCAGAACCTCCATAAGCTGCAGAGGCTCTAGGCTTAGTGGGCTGGGGCATCTCCCTTATGGGGAAAGGCTACAGCGTTTGGGGCTCTTCAGTCTAGAAAAAAGGCGGCTAAGGGGGTACATGATTGAGACGTATAAAATTATGCATGGGATGGAGAGAGTGGATAGAGAGAAGTTCTTTTCCCTCTCACACAACACTAGAACTAGGGGACATCCACTCAAATTGATTGGAGGGAGTATTAAAACAGACAAAAGAAAATATTTCTTTACCCAGCGTGTAATTGGTTTGTGGAACTCCTTGCCACTGGAGGTGGTGATGGCACCTGGCCTGGATGCCTTTAAAAGGGGATTGGACAGATTTATGGAGGAAAAGTCCATCACAGCTTACAAGCCATGATGGGGATAAGCAACCTCCTGGTTGTAGGAGTAGGTTTTCTCTGTGTCAGGTACAAGGGAGTGGCAACAGGATAGGTATCTTGTTGTCTTGTGTGCTCCCTGAGGCATCTGGTGGGGCCACTGTGTGATACAGGAAGCTGGACTAGATGGGCCTTTGGCCTGATCCAGCAGGGCTCTTCTTATGTTCTTATTGCTTCCAGTTTCCAGCAGTTAAAGACAAACTATAGGGAAAAGAACTTTCTCTATCATTGTGAGATTCTCTCAGACCACATTTCTGGCAGCTGTTGGAGCCAGAGGGCTGAGTTGGATAAACCTTTGGCCTGGTCCAGCAAGATTATTTTAATATTGTTTTAGATTCTGTTCCCACTGAACAGGAGTTCCTCAAGTTCTCAGTATTAATATGCGTGAAAAGAGAACACTCTGGATACTAGCATCCCTTCCGGACGCCTTGCGCCAGCCAGCAGAATGTTCCTTCCATTCCCAGAGGGAGCCTCTGACTGAGGTTGACCTCTGCTTTCATGCAAATCTCTAAGAAAGGAAGATACTGAGACGAAGGCATTTCTTTCAATATGATTACCGTCAACTCACTTGTCCTTGCTCCTACTGTCATTCTTTAAAAGTGTTTTGCATTCTTCAGGACCAGATTACTGTGCTTTGCAAAATCATGGCTGTCAGCAGGAATGCGTCAATACAGACGAATCCTATTTCTGCCGTTGCCAACAAGGATTTACCCTCAATCCAGATAAAAGAACTTGCAAAAGTATGTTGTCCTAAAGTGTATAGTAAGTTCATCTGCTTTTATTTCTCAACATCACTGCCGTAGCCTGTCTTCAACGATGCTGATCTCTTCCCCTTTCTGTTATCGTATAACTTTTTTAACATGCCTAAGAAACCATCTCCTCCCTTTTAACCTCAGTATCATACCTGAAATCAACCATCCACCTCCACGCGCAAAGTAATACAATCTCCGTGTCTGATTACAGCATTCATTCATATACAGGAGCATCTTTGGTGACTGTCCTCATTTGTGAAATTCCTTTCCTTGGAAGAGCTGCCAAAACCCAAGCTTAAACATTTTACAAAAAGCGCTATATAACCGTAAAGAGATCTCGGATATCCAGGTTTAAAAGCCATGTCCAAACAAGTCTAAAAATCAATGTTTAAAAATGATTTAAGAGATTAAAAACACTCTTAAAAACAGTCTTTAAAAACAAGTCACGTATTCCTTACAATCACTACGTTTCATCTGCGGACATCTTCAGGTGAACAGCAAAACAGGCTGCAAGGTGTTAAATCATTTTTAGACTTGTTTGGATGTGTGTTTATCATTTTTACATGGCTTTTAAACCCGGATATCCAAGATCTCTTTACACTGTAACAAGCCATGAAGAATACTTTCCACTATATAACCTTTTTTTTTTAATTGCATTGCTTTGGGCTACGGCTTGACAGGTGGGGATTTAAACAGTTACATTTTATTTAATTTTAATAGATAACTAGTGTGAGGTAATTTTCAATGCATGTTACCAGAAATGACCAGATCTGTGCACTTTGGAGAGTGAAAATCTTAGAGAGGGTCAGTAGTTCGGTGGCATCTGCTTTGCATATAGCAAGTTCTAGGTTCAATCTCTGACACCTCCAGGCATGGCTGCGAAAGATCTCTGTCTGAAACCCTAGAGAGTCTGGGACATAAAAAAGCAAGAGTTAAATACAGCTGCCTCGAAAACGTGCTCTCCCCTATACTTATCTTGGGCGCAGCAGGCACAAAAGAATAACTATTTGCAAAATCTAATAAATCCGCAGGAAAGAAGAGCGTTCTCACTCGCCAGGTTTAACTCTTTTCCTTCTAATTTACTATGGGGTAGGTACTTGGGCAAGCCAGCGGGTGGCGCAGTGGGTTAAACCGCTGAACCATGAGCTGTCGATCGAAAGGTCGGCAGTTTGAATCCGCGACGGGGTGAGCTCTCGTTGCTTGGCCAGCTCCTGCCAACCTAGCAGTTCCAAAACATGTTAATGCGAGTAGATAAATAGGTACCGCTTGCGGGAAGGTAAACAGTGCTCCGTGTTCCAGCCACATGCTACTCGCTGCGGCAAGGAGAGTCATGCCGGCCACATGACCACGGAGGCATCTTCGGACAACGCTGGCTCTTCAGCTTGAAATGGGGATGAGCACCACACCCTAGAGTCGGACACGACTGGTCTTAATTGTCAGGGGTCACCTTTACCACCTTTACCTAGGTACTTGGGCAAGGATGAGGGAGAAAGAGTGTGTCCATGTGATGGCAACTCTGTTGAGACCCTTTATGTGTTCTTTAATTGCAGATTATATAACTATTTACGCCATCAACGTCCGCCCTTGATCCCTGTAACCAAGCTAAGGTCAAACTTAGACTTGCTAAGATTTTTTTTTTGACCAGGGGACAAAGAACAAACATGCACAGTTGCAAAGTAGTTGCATTTAGTTTTTAATAGGCGAAAAGAAATTCAAGGTTTAGAAAACAATCAACTCACAGAGTAGATATTTAGTTATTTTATTGCTGGGACATGAATTTTAAATGTTGAATATTTGCAATTTTGTTGATGCCAATAAAGGCTTACTTGACTGACCCTAGAGTAGGGGTGGCCAACCTTTCAACACGAATGCTCCTGGCCCTTTATGGCGGTATAGGTGAGGACATTTCAGCAGGTGCAGCCGCTTTAGCAGCACCACCAGCACTTGCAGCTGCCAAGATTCTGTCTTCTACACAACTCTTAAGAAAGCAGAGGCCCTAATCGTGGAAGGTTGGCCACCCCTGCCCTAGAGAGTCACTGCCAGTCATTGTATATGTCCAGTCGTACAAACAAAAGGAGAAATCCAACATGGCAGAAGTAATGATCAAAACACTGATCAAGAACATTCTCTTATTATTCCATTGCCAGATGTATAGCACACAGAATTATTCTTTTGTAGCCCCAAAGTCTTGAAAGTGCCTGCCCTCCAGGAACTCTTTATTTCTTTACCCATTGTGTAATTAATTTGTAGAACTCCTTGCCACAGGATGTAGTGATGGCACCTGGTCTAGATGCCTTTAAAGGGAGTTTGGACATATTTATGGAGATAGTCGATCATAGGTTACATGTCATGATGACTATATGCAACCTCTGGGTTTTAGAGACAGCCTGTCTCTGAATTCCAGTTGCAAGGGAGTGAAAACAGGATACAAGTATCATGTTGTCTTGAGTGCTCCCATAGGCATTTAGTGACCCCCTGTGAGATACAGGATGCTAGACTAGATGGGCCCTTAGCCTGATCCAGCAGGGCTCTTCTTATGTTCTTATAACTCTCCTTTGCACAAGTTAAGTGGTTTTTGAAACCAAAAGCAGTTCTTTATTTGCTTCTGGTGACTGGACCATATTGGAATGTGAGACTCTTAATAGGTACTGTATTTTGAAACTGCCTTTGCTTTTCAGCACTGTTTTTCTGGTCTTTTTATCTGTGTTCTCAGGAATAAATGCCTGTGCTTTGGGAAAACATGGCTGTGAACATGAATGTGTTAACATGGAAGACACATATGTGTGCAGCTGTCGAACTGGATACACCCTGAACCGTGACCGCAAGACATGTAAAAGTGAGTATGTCAGAAAACCTGAAGGAATTGCATTGTATACTGGGCTGAGTTCCTCCAAATACAATCAAATCCTAGAGATCTCCCAGGGTTTCAAAATATGTGCTTTTGTAAGTCCAGCAAGTTTGTGTTAACTGAGGTAATGCTAGCAAGTGTCTTACGTATGTATGTATAAATTACAAACTTGCTGCGGAGCCCTAGCAAGAGGAACTGCTGAATATACTGTATTTGCAGTCCTTATCTATAGAAGTATAGATAGAGATTAAAACAATGAAAATGCACAAACTGTATCTGTTTAATTCGTCGTTTCTGAGCCTACCCTTTTCCTTCCTGATGCAAAACCAGCTCTTGTTTGCAGCTCTACAGCTGAATCAACTTCAACTTGATTCATGGTTGCAATGGCTACCAGACAAAGAACCTTTTCTGTGGCAGTGCCTTGGTTGTGCGAATCCCTTCCCGCCCTAGGCAAAGTGGCTTGGCACCTACAATACTGTAATGGCAGTGTCATTTGTACCATTGGAGAGGTCCTCTCAAAAGTCTGTCCTGTTTACCAAGGTGTTCGACTTCATCCAGTATTAATGAAGCTGCTATTATTACTATTATTACTATTATTAACAATATCTATATACCACTTTTCAACAAAAAAGTTTACAAAGCGGTTTACGGACAAAATCAAATGATTAAATGGCTCCCTGTCCCCAAAGGGCTCTCAGTCTAAAAAAAGATGCAGAAGAACACCAGCAAACAGCCACCAGAAAAGACACTGTGCTGGGGTGAAAGGGGGGCAGTTACTCTCCCCCTGCTAAATATAAGAGGAGCACCAATTGAAAAAGTGCCGGTGGCACCAACGGGAGCTTCCCTCCCCAAGCCTGCAGGATTGTCTGGTCTAGACTGGGACCACAGTGGTAGCAAGGGGTTGAACCCCCTCACCACATGCTGTAGTCCTATTCTGGATGCATACACACATTCCCACAGCTGCTATTTAGTAAACAAAAGTTAAGTATGTCGGGGCTAATGATGTTTTTAATATAACATGTAGTTTGGCCCTAAGGCACCCAAACAAGAGAAGAAGTCCAAAACTATATTTGTTTTCAGATTCGTCATTGCACTGCTTCTTGAATTGGTAAAAAGTTCAGGATAAATTCTTATCTGGCTGGCAGGGGAGATAACTTGGTCACAAAGAAGATGTGCTGACTCCTGTGATTTCCTCCACATATGGGGAACAACTGCACAATTTGTGCTAGACAGGGACTGTGTTGAGCTTTAAAAAAAAAAGCATTCGAGATAAAAACCATTTTGCTACCAAACCTTATATCTACTATTTCCCTGACTCCTCAATGTTTAAAGTATAATAATAATCTGAACATCAGTATAGTGGTTTGTTTGAGGGTGGATTTCTCCCCCCGCACACACACACACACACACACACACACACACACACACACACATTTTCCCTTGTATAAGTGTCTCTGACAACTGGTCTGTTTATGGTGAGTGAACTCATGGAAAGAAGGGGAAATGTGCCAGCTGGAACTTGCTAGAACGAGCAGAAACTTCTGTTGTTTAAGCCAACAATATTTGTGACTATGTAGGATGTTAATTTTGGAACGATTCCTGAAAGTTTGTTATGCGTTATTCAAAAAAACCACCAACATTAGAGCATTAGAGAGAAGGATTTGTTTGTCTCAAAACACAGTTGCAGATTTTGCAGAACCAGTTAGTCATATCTATAAATACATTGTAGAACAGATACAGTGGATCGGAGCTTCCTTCCTTCTTTTTCATCTCAGGTGTAAACTCATTTATGAGCGGGCTTTCTTAAAGGGCAGATAGTCATATGGATTGGATTTGGGTGCAGTAACTCATGTGCTGCTAGCTTATACTCCTGCATCTGGCAAACAGAGCTGTGTTGGTAAGCGAGGTGGTTCTGCCATGCTTGTCATGAAGCTTTCTAACGCTTTGGTTACAGTGACACACACTTAATTCAGCTGGCACTGCTCTGCATGGGTCTCCCTTCTCTCTGAACCAAACAGTGTAATGGCTCTAGTCACTAGAGCCATTACACTGTTTGGTTCAGACACTAGAGTTCAGACACTAGAGTCTATTGTGACACAGTTGGGTGTGGTGGAAGGAGGAGTTAACGCTTTTCCTCCTTCCCGTTTTCCTGATCCAAATCTCTTCCCCCACCAGAACTGTGATTTGCCTTGGAAGAAAACTTACAAGTAACCTTACAGGTGACCATACAGGTAGCCATTCTCCTCATGGGGCAAATAGGGGCTCTAGGGTGGGCAGTTTGGACTGAGGAATGATGCAGGGAAAGTGTTGAAACCCTCTTCCCCAGCACGGTGGCCCCAATCTGAATCCACCCCCACTCCCTGGCTGCATATATCTGATGATGGCTCTCCACTGCCTACGTCTTGTTTGGCATTCCAGATGGAACATGTCTGTGGTTGGCCAAGTCTTATCAGGCTGTTCTCATGATACGTTGTGCCCAGATATAGAATGCCTACACTTGGGTACACATTTCCATGTGAATTGCTGTACCTGGGTTCATTCTACAGAATAATCTATGTACATTGTACACAGCACAGGAGACCTTTTGTTCTCTGAGAGTAGCCTGGCAGTCCAGTGGCTTCAACAGGGAGGGGCCACTCTGGGGCCCAAGAATGACAACTGGTGGGACCTAGTGAATTAAAACAAAGACAGGGTAGCCGGCAACTGGGATTCTGTTTGGAAAACTAGTGGGGTGTGTGGGAGCTGGAAAATCGCATGATTGTATTTATTGGTTTCCATGGTTTAGCTCTTGTAATTTGTTTTTTGTACATTGCTTTTAATGCCATTTTGGTAGAGAACAGGATTTTTTGTTTGTTATTTAGAAATTAAAAAGAACCGGTGTCTTAGGTTATCTGGAAGCAGAGTGGAAACGTAATGAGAGGAGTAGGGTTGCTCTTTTTTTATTTCTACATTAAATGCCCAGCTCCTATGGAGGAGGGGAGTCTTCTGGGCATGGGTATTCATGGGTACTATCAATGATTGTACCATGTGTACCATACAATGGGTACTATCAAATGATTGTACCGTGTGTGCCGTGTAATGGGTACTATCAATGATTGTACCGTGTGTACCGTACAATGGGTACTATCAATGATTGTACCGTGTGTACCGTACAATGGGTACTATCAATGATTGTACCGTGTGTACCATACAATGGGTACTATCAAATGATTGTACCGTGTGTGCCGTGTAATGGGTACTATCAAATGATTGTACCGTGTGTACCGTACAATGGGTACTATCAATGATTGTACCGTGTGTACCGTACAATGGGTACTATCAATGATTGTACCGTGTGTACCGTATAATGGGTACTATCAATGATTGTAGCTTAATGTGTGAACAGCTTGTTGTTGTTCCTATCCCAGAGTTGGTCTGGAAGAATCACATGGAGGTGGTTTCCCTGTTTGAATTGGCCATAGCAATAGTAATGAATGTCAACTGGCAAAAAAATTAATAGGGCAATGTGGTTGAAAGATGTACCGTATTTTTCCTTTCTTTCTCTCTTGCTTTCTTTTTTTCAAATCCATTTTTCTCCAAAGTGCTCTGTATTAGTTACACTGTACGTTCATAAAAGCACGTATCAGCTGCGTTTCCCAGTTGTTTCTTCTCATGAGACACAGTCCAGGCTTCAAGCCTTAATTAATCTCTGTTGCATGTGTATCTGGTGTTCTCTTTTTTTCTGCTGGGAGCTGTCTCTCTCACAACTACATAAGCATGGTAATATGTGTGTGAAGATGACATTGTAGCCCTGATGCAGTCAGGCTTTTCTGGCTCTCATAGAGCCAAGATTTCACCATGAATTGGTGAGGGATTTTACCAAGTAGGGCATCTGCTCAGAAACGTTAAACAGTAGCTGTGTGGAATGTCTGATGCTCAAAATTCCTGCTCCTCACGATTGCCATTGTTTTGACTGCATTTTTAGTAGGGCTTCAACATTTAAATTATGAATTGGTTAGATTAATTAATGTAAAACTAAAAAAAGTGCCCCTGAGCAGATTTTGGTATATAAAAAAAAGCAGATGGAAAGCAAAATTTTGCACATAAAGGGATGCCTCTTCTAAGATTGAGCCTGGTGTGACGCATCCGTGCATCATCTAAAAACAAAGTGTTCGTCTTGCTTCAGAATTATTATTGTTGCCCACCAATAAATGTATGCAAGTTTAGTTGACCGATTCATCAATTAATTGATTAAAACTCATGTGACTGATCAACTAAGATTTCTTTAATTGGGTGGCAACCTTAATTCTAAGCATCTGAATGCTTGTAACTTCCAATGCTTTTTCTTCCATTGCTTACATGTCATGACTCAGGAATAGATCACTGTGCTGAATACAACCATGGCTGTGAGCAACTGTGCCTGAACACCGGGGAGTCCTACGTCTGTCAGTGTTCTGAAGGATTCGTCATTAATGAGGATCTAAAGACCTGTTCACGTAAGTTTCTTGAGTTGGAATACTGTGTAGAACTAAAGAGAAAAAACCAAGCAGATTTAAGATAAATAGGATTTCAGATTTTCATGGCCAGCAATAATTGTTGAGTTAGAAAAAAACAACGGGTAAAAAGCCATGATAAAAGAATAAGAGCAGTAAAAAAAACTTTTAAAAGGTTAAAGTAAAAACAGTAAAAAAAAATTTTTTTAATTTTTATTAAAAAGGATTAAAAGTAAAAACCCTAATTAAAACACACACCGCTAAAACCTTAAAATAACTTAAAACAATTTAAAATAAATTCTACTACTGTACCACAACGTTTCGCATTGATTTGTATCAAGTTTTATCAAGTGGCCCCCAGAAAAGGCGGGAAGATGTTACTGCTCTATGTAACTCTGCCTATTTAACTCTGCCTATTTGAGGGGGAGAGTAGCCTCAGACTGGTACATCTAACTAGTGAAGCCTGCCACCTGCAATGACAGAAGGACATATTCAAGTAATTGCTGACATGCTCCTGCAGTTAACATATAGTTAACTATAAGTATAGGTACTTCTGGTACCTTCCCCTTTAAGGAACTATATGTTAACTGCAGGAGCATGTCAGCTCCAAGTTGGGGGGGGGGGGGGAGAGAGAGAGAGAGATGTGGGATCTCTCTGTTACCTATTAAGCTGAACAAAGTAGGATTTTTATGTTTGTTGAGGAAAAATTGATGGTTCTGATAAAGTTCTTGTTGCAGCTGTTCATGATGTTTGTAAAAATGTTTCTGTTGATCCCTCCTATAAAGTTTCTGTTTATTATATTTTATGATGTGTTTAATGTTATTTCTATGATATTTGCTCAGTATTTGTCTTTGTGTTGCTTTATAGTGTTTTTGGAACATCAACGCTGTTTTTATGAATTTTCAGTGAGGTTTTTTATAGGAATGTGAAGTAGAAGTTTTAAAACGGAAAATCTGAAAAGAAGCAAGATGACCTCCCACCTCATTAAGCATTCTCGTCCCCAGCAAAGCAATGATTTATATTGCATGGAGATGAGCTTTTGTACTAATACAGGCTCTAGTACTGGGTCCCTTCGGGGAGAAAGGCGGGATAAAAATATTGTAAATAAATAAATAAATAAATAGATCAGGGCTAGTATGAGTACACCTCTAGTTATAAAATTCTGATTCGTTTTACATCAATTGACAAAATTCTGAATTTGTGATTGAGTAGAGTGGCCAGCGGGTGGCGCAGTGGGTTAAACCGCTGAACCATGAGGTGTCGATCGAAAGGTCGGCAGTTCGAATCCGTGACGGGGTGAGCTCTCATTGCTTGGCCAGCTCCTGCCAACCTAGCAGTTCCAAAGCATGTTAATGTGAGTAGATAAATAGGTACCGCTTGCGGGAAGGTAAACAGTGCTCCGTGTTCCAGCTGCATGCTACTCGCTGCGGCAAGGAGAGTCATGCCGGCCACATGACCACGGAGGCGTCTTCGGACAATGCTGGCTCTTCGGCTTTGAAATGGGGATGAGTACCACACCCTATAGTCGGACACAACTGGATTTAATTGTCAGGGGTCACCTTTACCTAGAGTGGCTGGGTCTCTTCCAGTATTATAAATATAGGGTCTTAAACTCTTGAAGTTGACTGGCAGGAGGAATGAAGCTGCTGGGAAAATGCAGTTCTTTGCAGCCTGGCCTACACATCCAGAGAAGAGTGTTGTCCAGAGAAAAGTGGAAAAATAAGCTTACGGGGCAGAATTCTTTCAAACTTGCAATTCTAATCTAGTCCACTATGTCTGTTTGAATTCATACTAGCTAAGGAAGCAACTGGCCTACTGAAATAGTTTTTATTAACCTACTAATGGAAAGAGTTCTTTCCTGGGTAGCAGGAAAAATGTTTATTATTCATTCTGGTGTTTTATTTTCCTCCAGGCAGCACTTGGGATTTCCATCTAAAGCTCTAAAATTTTACATTGACTTCTGGACTTCTGTGTGTTCGGCCCTGTTCTTATGGTTATTCCTCCTGGATATTCTTTCCACTTGCCAATTTACCATACTTTTTATTTGGAAGGAGTTTTGTTCTACTTTGGAGTTTCCTGTTGAGGTGCTCAAAATAACATCTCATGGACTGTATTACTCACTTGTTATGAAAAATTATAATAATAATAATTGCTGAAATCAGCGAGTGGAAAAATAACACTTATTCTAGTTGTTAATATAAAAGTACTTATGAAGTGTCGGTGGCCACGTGTGCAGGCAAAGCATCCTTCAGTTCTGGTGGCAAATCAGTTTCCTTGCATGATCTAATTACCAAGTGTTACTTTACTTACGGTGGTGGTGGTGGTGGTTGCTGTTATACAACGTATTATAATAATTTGTTGTTATATTATGTTATGAGGCAAACTTTTTTTAAAAAATGGGGACTCTGCAGTTTACCGTGGAATAGACATGATAAAATGAAAAGGAGATGGGGAGGGAGAAGATTTTTTTTAAAGGTATCAATACTTAAATATTTTAACATTTTCTATCCCACCTTTATGTCTACAAGGCAACCAAGGCAGCTTTCCATATAAATAACACAAGCCAATACAAAAGGACTAGTAAGAATAGTAGTGAGAATTAACACACATCCCAGGAGCACAATCACCCTTAAAGAAAATACCAGAGAGAGGAGGAAATTAACAAAACTCAGAAAATGCTTGTGAAAAGAGTCAGGTCTTCAACAAGTAACACTGTAGAATTGTCGTAGTGAGCAAGCATGATGGCTACTGAAAGAAGATATTCTGGGAGGGGATGAGCCAAATTGTACTTGGTCTGAAATGTGGTGATGGAGTGTGCCTTGCTACGGCACGTCTCCCTGTCATGCAATCAGGAACTCTGTTTTCACATTGAGGCACACCTGTTGGTTTGGAGTTCATTTACATGGTATCCCTGCCTGCTCTCAGTCTGACACTTCATTGCTAAACGTAAAGTACAGGAGCGGTCTCCCCCAAAAGAAGAGATGTGCCATTTTTGTTCTTTCTAGTTTATTACAGAAAACTAAATCATGATGAATCTTTAGAAACCTTGTCTTGTTTATAACCTCCATCCCCAGGAGTGGACTATTGTTTGCTGAGCAACCATGACTGTGAACATTTGTGTGTGAATAGTGAAAGATCTTACAACTGCCAGTGCTTTGAAGGATACGTACTTCACAGTGATGGGAAAACCTGTAAACGTAAGCTTGGTTTTTCCAACCCAGTTAACTTATTTGTGTACAGTAACTTTCAGTCTTTGCATGTATGCTTATAACAGATAGGTACCGGTAACATAATCCACTAGCTTATGTTTAAGGGAGGCTAACCTATGTCTCTCATTATTTAAAGAATACCCTGTGGGGCGGGGGGGGGGGGAAAGGTTTGCAGACTTGACTGATCTTTATTTATTTTTTTCTTAAGCATCATTATGAAGTGAGCAATGATGAAAGATTACGGGGATCCTGAAATCTGGGAGGGACTGTTGGAAAGCAAAGCAGAAGATTTTGCAATCGTCAAGTGTTGTTCATGTTATAAATGTGTGTTAAAAAAAATACATTGTCTGTTTTCAGGTAGAGATGTTTGTAAATCAGTGAAACATGGCTGTGAGCATTTTTGTGCCAGTGATGGCGATTCCTATGTCTGCACGTGCCATGAGGGATTTGTGCTGAGGGAGGATGGAAAAACCTGCAGAAGTAAGTAAATGGGCCACTCGTTCTGAAGAGACTGCTTTCAGAGGATGGGAATGCTATTTCAGCATTTCCCATCCCTGCAGCCCAGATGCAACGAGCTCTAGCTTATCCTTGTCTAGGCAAAATACCAGTGAGGACTATGCAGCTTGCACATCCGGGTGCCATTGTGAACATTGGAGTGTATCTAGGAATGGGAAGGTACAGTATGGCACTCAGCTGGAAGTACAGTAGGCGGTGGGCTAAGCTCTGGGCATCTGTAGACCTTACAAGAATTGTGATTTCAGTTTATGCTGTATGCATCTGGAGCTCATGAATCTTTCCATGGCTGGAAAGGGCCAACAGGATTTCTTTTTGCACATTACCAGAACTTGCAAAAAGTGTGGAAATGTGAGTAAGCTTGCTCTTTACCTTTGCTAAAGGAGCTTATAGTGTGTGATGAAATCCTTGGCAAATCAGGGCATGCTAAAAGGTTTTGTATTGTTTTCCTTTTATCTTTGCATTCCTTGAACTTGTAAATGCCTTTGCATATGACTTCAAAGACTGGTCAGAAGCTTTTTGGTCCTCCTGATGTTAAATAGGAGAGGGCTGGGGAAGTACTGTCTGGGAGCAGGCAGAAGTACTTCTCAGGCCTGCTTTTGCCTGTCAGTTTTGTCATCAGTTGATGCTTTTCATCAATTTTGCCCATCAGTTGATCATTTCTTTATCCCTTTAAAAGGTCTATACATTACATGTGGGTGGGTGGTGAAGACCAGCCAGGGAGACCACGATTGGGAACATGACACACAGTGAGGAGGAATTTCTTGCCCCTCATGCCACAGTCTTAATGAAAATCAAAGTGGTTATTTGTTCCAGGAGAGATACATTGGTACTAATGGGAGCTTTACTCCTCTGGCAAATAGCAGCTGGGGAAGGGGGAGTATTTTCATCGGGACCACAGTACAAGGGGTAAGGGTTAGGCTCCTCTTCCTTCTCACTATGGTCCCCAATCCTGATTGCCCTACAGCTATTATCTGCAAGGAAAACACACATGCAAACTACACATTTAACATAACATGTAGTTTGATCTGCAAAACTATTGGCCGCAGCTCTGAACACATTTGTGTTAGTAAGTGCAGTAGTTCTTCCATTTGCAAAGCTAGGCATGGTTCATATTGAGGGTGGAGAATACAACCTGCAGAAGCTACACAGTTAATAGCTCTCTGGTGTTTGTCATGTCTTTTCACTTTGACTATTGCATAAAAGCAAGATGTGATCTGGAATTTATTTAATCTTTGTAGTTGGTTGGTGTTTGCGTTTGTTTCAGCTAGCAAATTATGAATTATCTAAATTCCCCTCAGGCAAAGATATCTGCAAATCAATTGGTCATGACTGTGAGCACCTGTGCGTCAGCAATGATTACTCCTACGTCTGCAAATGCCATGAAGGATTTGTACTAAGGGATGATGGGAAGACCTGCAGAAGTAAGTTGCTTGATCTTCATCAGAAGGAAGTTTTGGTAATCTGTTGCATCTGTAGAAGGATGGGTTTTTTAAACCAACAAACTCTTAACTTTGCTTAGATCAAGATGTCTGCAAATCTGTTGACCATGGATGTGAACATATCTGTGTCAATAATGAAGAGTCCTACACCTGCAAATGTCATGAGGGATTTATACTAAAAAAGGATGGGAGAACATGTAGAAGTAAGTAATTTGAATTTTATCTTCTATCCATTTAACTGTATTTTTTTGTTTTACTCCAACAGATGCATAAACATAAATAGACATAAATATTTCTGGTAAAGTTTAAACTTTTTCTCAGCCGGTGCTCCAACCAAGCATCCTCCTTAGGTATATCTGTTACAGACTTTTCCCCCTTCCCAAGGAACTCTGGGGTCTGTAGTATTGAGAAGGGGCCTTGCAGTCTCTAACAAAGATTACTAAACACTCTGGAACAACAAATGCTCCCACCCACCACCCACCCCATGTTTCTGAGATGTCTAGTGCCTGGAAAAAGCAGTCTTAAGGTATCAAGTTCACTGTCTTAGTATCAAAGGCTGGTCCAGCTAGATTCTTTGTCATTCAGGTTCAAAGAGAGCCAGACAACAATGTATGTTAGAAAGAATAAATTTTATTGACAGTTGCATAGCTAAGTTGGGGCCAGGGTGTGTGTCTTCTGTGCCCCTGGTGCCGCCTGCAGTCTCCTCGTGAGGAGCTGCCACAGCAGCAGCTTTCACAGCTGAAGCGGCCGCTGCTTTCACAGCTGCAGTTGAAACAGCTGCGGCAGGCATTGCAGCCTGTTTTTGGTCGGAAAATGCACCCTCCCACCTGCCCTTGCCCTTGTAAGGCTCTAAATGGAGCCTTTCCAGGAGCGCCGTAGCGATGTGGGGGCGGGCGATGACATGAAATGTGTCATTGCCCCACCCCCGGTCAGCAACACCACTGTTTGTTGATATACAGAAGAGGATGCAAGTAAAAGCAAATATAAGCATATTAAGTGCATTAGGTAAAATAATGGTTACATATACATGAGATGCATTGGCAAAGGGAGTTTACAAACACTACAGCATCCTTTCAGTGTGCTGAGATTTCCAAACAGCAGCAGATGGACTCCAGCAGGGCAGGCTCCAGGGCATGGCTGTGCAGTTCCTCCTCCACCCGTGAAATCCAAAGGGCATTGGCCTTCTTTGGGGGGTGCCTGTGTGCAAAGCAGATCCTAGAAGACCCGAGACTGAGCTTTCTTCTCCTACAAAAACCTCCTTCTGTCCCCTTCTGTTCCTTGAGGCATCTACTTCTTGCTACAGAGACAGCTTTCCCATCTGGGTTCTAGCCTTGTCATTATCTAAAATATGTGAGAAGAGATAAGCAGCATTGGACACAGCTCTGAGCCCGGCGTAGGGGGAAAGGGGGGAGGGTAGGAAAACAAAACAGCTGCCTGGCTTTTGTACTTATGAAAACTATTGTAACTGATAGAGTTGACTGAAGGTTCTCCATCTATTTTCAGGTAAAGACCTTTGCAAGTCTATTGAGCACGGCTGCGAACATGTTTGCATGAATAATAACCATTCGTACATCTGCAGATGCCATGAGGGGTTTATACTAGAAGAGAATGGGAAGACGTGCCAAAGTAAAGCCACCTGCTCTTTATTCTGCATTACTTCCTTTCTTAAAAAGGAATGGATGTAGCATGCAAAAGATCATGATCAAAACTACAGCAGGGGCAAAAAATAGTAAAGTTCTCCTGCCCCACACTGTGGTTTTGCCATTCATTTTAGCCCCTCCCCCCATACTCTCTATAAATCAAACAAAGGGGAGGGGTGCAATTGGGAATAAGACAAGGGCAAAGTACTAAACTTCTGCCACCCCCCCATGGGGTTTTGCCATTGCTGCTCCCCCACCCATGCTATTTATGGTTTCCATCGTTTCTCTCCTCCTCTTAATATTGCCCTCCCCAGTGCAAGTACAGTAAGAAGCCTTTTTCTCTGTTACATTGCACAAGATTATTTTATCCAGTGATGGACAGTTCTATGTTCTTTTACTGGATTTCCGTGAAGTGATTTTTTCATTCATTCATACTTCAATTTCTCATTTTTTTAACAAAATTTAACAGGATGCACTGAAGGTCCCGTTGATCTGGTGCTCGTGATAGATGGATCAAAAAGCCTGGGAGAAAATAACTTTGAAATTGTCAAGGAATTTGTCATTGGAATGTTGGACTCTCTTACAATCTCTCCCAAAGCTGCACGTGTTGGTTTGCTGCAATATTCCACTCAGGTCCGCACAGAATTTACACTGAAACAATTCAGCACAGCTAAAGACATGAAGAAAGCAGTATCCCAAATGAAATATATGGGGAAAGGCTCCATGACCGGACTCGCCTTGAAGCAAATGACTGAGAGAAGCTTCACTGAAGCAGAGGGAGCCAGACGCTTCTCCGCAAAGGTGCCCAGACTGTCCATTGTATTTACAGACGGAAGGGCTCAAGACGACGTTTCTGAATGGGCTACTAAAGCAAAACAAAGTGGTAAGATGGAAGTTTACTTAGAACCATCACTTTCAAGGAGCTACAGAAAAGAAGCCTGCCCTGCCCTGCCAGCTGCTTGGAGGGGGGAGGAATGGGGTCTACTCTGAATGCAGTGTACTTCCCAAAAGAAAGGGGGTGGGGGAGGCCCTGTTGGAGAGCGGAGGGGTTATAAAAAGGAGGGAATCTGGACAGAGAGAAAAGAAGACTGAAGGGCTGGTTAAAAAGGCCCAGTGATGAACTGGAGTGGAAGGTCCTTGGGAAGAGAAGGGGCAAAGGTAACCCTGGGTCTGTTGCTGCACAGGCTGTGATGGGGAAGACCTGAGAGTAGGAGCCTGATCTGCTGCTGCAAGTGTGAGACCAACTGCTGGATTGGCAGCCACAGAGGCCTAGCTGGAGACTTTATTACCCAATTTTGGATCCTGCTTTGTGTCCCACCCAGAAGCAAGTTTCCCTTCTTACCTACCCCATTATAAATCCTCTGTGATCATTGTTAGCCAAGTGGCAGTGTGGTTTCTGGAACCCACCAGAGTTAGCACAGAAGTTGCTCTGCTGAAATGCCATCAGCACTTGCCTCCAGTTCTAACTGCACAGGATGCTACTAATTCATCCTCGCATAATACAGCAGTTTTAATTCAGCTCATGAGGCTGCTGTTTTGAGAGAATTGGACGTTCTGTCACAAAGGGGCTGGCTGGATTGTGGCCCAAATAATTAAGAAGCTGCAGTTGAAAGTAAGGTAGTATCTTGTATGTATTGAGAAAAATGGCTGCTTTCACTACTTGTGCTAAGATTTGAATTTGAGGTGCCAATTTAGAATGTATTGCAATACTGCTTGCATTTTTTAATGGTGGGTTTGCAAGTACAGGTGCAGGCCTGTTCTTCTCCTTAAGCACTGAAAATATAGAGGCACACATGGACCTTTTTGTACACTGGAGTGCCTGCATGATGAGCTGCACCCGTTCTGGGGCTATGACTGGGAAGCCCAGAGCTAGCAGCGTTCTTTTGTACATTGCAAGAAACTGAGCTGTGGTGAGTTACCGGTAACTTCTGGGGCTATCCAGGTCGAAAAGCATACACTGAAGTCCTAGATCAGACATGGCACCGTACTATTCCCTTCTGCGTCTTTAGCCATGCCGAAGATTATGCTAGAATGAGCCCTGTGAAGCCAGCGCAGCCCTCAGCAGCTGATAGCGTTCATGCTGAGCATGAATTTCAGCCCTGAATGAGTCATTGTTGAAGTCTCCCCATTTCAAGAACAGACAGCAGCATAGATAGTTCATTCATGAAAATAAAAAAAAGTTTTAGAATGAAGGGTGTGATTTTTCTCGGAGCTAATACAAGGCTGTTTAGGGAAAAATAATTCAGTGATTCAAAATGGAAAAGGGTTGTGTTGTGATGTTTTGTTGGAACAGAAGCAATATGACAGAAGATAGTTGTGATGCATGTTATTGTTGAATGTACACGCCCTTCTCCAGAATTTTCACCGAAATTTAAAAAAAAATGGCATTAGCAGCTGTCTCTATAGATACTTGAAGACCTCTTCAGTAAGAATGATTCCTTAGACAGGAATTCCTTTGAAGGAATTCCTGTCTATCTTACTTTTTGCACGAACAGTGGAATCCTTAATAACATTACAGTACAATTCTATGCGTGTCTACTCGGAAGCAAAACCCATTAAATTCAATGGAACTTGCTTTCTAGTGAAGTATTACAGGATTGCAGCTTCAATTTAAGTACAAGGAACAAATTAAAAATCTTAACCTACCAAATATGTGTGTGTTTAACATTTCTGAGAGAAACTTCTAGTTCTTATTCCTTTTGATAAGTAAATTGCTTTAATTTTTTTTTGAAAATCAGTTATTTTGTTGAAAATCAATATAAATTATTATTTATATTGTCCCTGAAGCCTCCAGGTTGACAGTAGCCCTAAATCAACGAGATAAAAATGTTATAAAAAATACTAAGATAAAAGCTATTAAAATGTCTCGTTTTTCTTCCCCACTTCTGCAAAATTATGTTCTGTTTCTATAAAGGGTCACAACCTAATTGAAGCATTTTCTTTCTGTTAACCATGCTCTGTCTTAATATTTTGATGGTGTGGTAATAACGAAAAGCAATGTCTTTCTTAGGAATCACCATCTATGCTGTTGGGATAGGGAAGGCAATTGAAGAAGAACTGCGAGAAATTGCATCTGACCCTCCAGACAAACATCTTTTCTATGCTGAGGATTTCAGTGCCATGGAAGGAATTAGTGAAAAACTCAAAAAAAATATCTGTGAAGGTATCAAGCATCACATTTATTTCACATTCGAGAAAACTGAACATTTAACAGAGACTGGACAGGAGCAATCTGACCACTAGGCCTGAACATCTGCAAAATCACAGGAATGATGTGTAAAACACGATGAGCAATGAACCTCTGGGAAGAGTAATATTTCAGCTATTTATCACTTGGGAAATATATAACTTTATTCTAAGGCCAGGAACATATACAATCATTTGTACTACTTCTGCCAGTTTTAACAAGTCATGTATGAAATGTACAGTTCAGAAACCCAGGAGAACTGGTAACGCCCTCCCTTTCCTATACACTGCAGTAAGATCAGCAGTACTGCTGAAAAACATTGTGGCCCATTCCTTCAGGAACATTGGGCGGAAATTCAGTAATTTACAGTTTTCTATTAAGATGACCTGATGGCCAGCATTAGTCACAAAGTCTGAAAGAGTCTGTTGGAATACTGCAGAAGTAAGTTGGCACATCTGTGTGGCAGGAAATAGAAAATCACTATATAAGGACTTATTTTAATGCAGAATGATGTTCAGAAGAACAGGACTTTGCCGCATACTCAGAACTTGAACAGCGCCAAACTTGCAATTCAGCTCTTTGATCTGTGGCTCTGGCCTTTCTAAGCTGTATTCCTGACAGTCTAGACTTCTTCACTATCCTCTTAGATTAGAGCCTAGCATGAAAGCAAAACCCACATTGACTGGGATGTACATTCAGTTTCTCTCCAAATTTCCTCCTGTGTTCATTGACCACATTCATATACGGCACAAAAAGCCCCCAAGAGGTGCTTGATCATGCTATTCAGAGACAAGTATGAAAATTTTCCATGTGTCGGGGGTAATTTAGTTACAGAGATATACTCAGTAATTATTTATAGTTTGAAAATCCAAGTGTTTGCTGTGCTGATGCAAAGTCTCCTGCGTAGGATACATAATTTTATATTTTGTTAATGGAGAAACATTGTGACTGAATGAGGGAAGTGGATTTCCCTTTCCTCCTATTGCTCTGCCTCTTGAAAAATATTGATGGAGAAGGCAAGGGAAAGGAAGGGGAGGCTTGTTCCACCCTTTGGCCCTCCTCTTCTCTCTCCCAGTGTCTCTCCTGTGCGCAGATATATATATATACACACCCTCCACTGCTGCCGTGTCACCCTCACAACCCCTACTGCCTCCGCGTCACCCACCGCTGTCGCCACATCACCTCCTGCTGCCGCCTGGCCCTGGTAGGAGCCCGGAGAGGGTGACGACGCGTCTTCTTTGGCTGGCTGCTCTATGTAACTGGGGTGACGCGCAGCAGCAGCAACAGGGGGCAACATGCGGCGGCGATGTGCAGCGGTGGGCGATGCGCCATGCAACATTGGCCGTGTCACCCCCTCATGGCGCGTCACCCCCCTGGCAGCCCACCCCGCCACGCATCAGTGACGCCACTGTGTGGTTATCAGCAGTGTGGTTATCTCTCTAGCTGCACAGCACACACCTTCTGAGTTTACTCGATAGCAACTCCTCTCTCTCACAGAGGGTTAACTAACACAGGTTATCTCCACTTGTCAGCACCTTCCAGTTGTCTCCCATCCAAGGCATGACCAAGTTGGTCTCATCTTAGCTTTCTTCAGGCACACGGCAGCTCAACTACCAGACCACACCTCCTATCTAGAGCAGTGAATAAGATCAGAGGGATAGTATATTGTCAAGAAGATCATACAGATAGTCAGGTTCCAAAAGGCAGCATTCCAAGACGAGGCAGAGCAAGGCATAGGAGTCTGCATGGCTACTCTAGCAACACGTTGCTAGTAGACTGAGAAATGAAGTTCAAAGCAACAGTTACATAGGGCCACCTGGGAGGGACCCCTTTGGCTCAGGGAGGCAGTAAGTGTCTTCCTTTTGTAGGTTGTTTTACAGCCTACGCTAGCCATGTCAATCTTGCTTGTATCTTTTTATGGGGATGGTACGGATTTCTGCAATTCATACTACTTTCGAACTATTGTAATTCATTTTTGACAACATTTCTTCCAGGTCTGAAGGGCCATAAGGATTCACCTGAAGAAATTCTTCATTCTGAAGGTTTGAGATGTTTAGTCTATGCATGTTTTCACTTTGGCTGGTTCTTCTCCAATTGCTTTCTGTAGTGTGTCCTCCTTTGCAGAGAAAGGAATACTGGACCATATTCATTGTAATGCTGCCTGTGATTTCCTATCCATGTGTTACTATAAATGCCAGAGGGCAAATCCCACAAGTTTCAAAACACAACACACGAGATTCATTGCCCACTTTTCCTTTCTTTTCCAACACTCCTTTTTGAATTGGAGGAGTTCTGGGAAGAAATATGGAAGTTTCCTTCCTTGCACACTCTCTTTCCTCCCCCCCCCCTTGTTTATAGCCAGTTCTTCTAGGTTTGCGCTTGCTCATGCTCAGTCCCAGCATGGTCAGTTAGCCGACACCTGCACCCCTTCTCCCATGCACCATACAGGAGCAGCCCAAGAAGATCCACCACCCTTGCCAGTGTGAAGATTCTGTTCTGATAACTTGTGAAAGTGAGCAACCAAAACAGGATTGCTCTGCTGCTGCTTCTTGCAGTTCCACCGCTATGATCGCTTGGCAGTGGAGGAAGAAGTGGGCTGCCGCTGCCCCAATCGTTTTCCTATGTGCTCCTAGCCAACTGAACCAGCTGAGTGGGTAGTGGGCTGGGGGGGGGGGACAGCAAGCAGGTGCAGGGTACCCATCATCACTTTGCACCACCACCACCCCCAGCTGCTCAAAGCAGCCACTTGAGTCAGCTTCATGGCTTGGCCTGCCCTGCTGCTTCGGGGAATGGGGCTGCTACATTTGGGCAAGCAGCACCAGCATCAGGGGGTACGAAGAGCATCCGGTTGTGTACATGCGTGCGATCGATCACATATGGGAGAAGAGTCTGAGGGCTGGATTGCTTGCCATAAGTAGTGAGGGCTGTACTGTATTAGATGCTTTCACAAGCTGGATCTGGTCCCTTGGTCTTGCTTTGCCCACCTTTTCTTTTTTTTAATATGTATTTCATTTTTATTAGTAAACTACTAAACAAAACAATAAAACAAAACAATACAACATATTACGAAAGATTACAGCAAGCGCGAAGCAATAAATCCTACTGTATACTATTATATATTTTCTACTTATAATATCTAAATAAGCCTATATCTCTAATATACTATTCAATAAATCCACATTTTATCACTTCTTCTCTCACTCTCTCTCTCTTAAAGAATCTGTAAGTGGTTTCCAATTATTCACAAAAAGATTAACTAACTTTTCCTTTATCGTCTAAAAATCTTAATTCCCGCTTCAAATACTTTAATATATAAAGCCACCCCATTTTTCTCCAAATTTATTAAAATAAAAACTTTCCAAATTTTTCTGTCTAAAAAAATAAATTTATTTTTATAAAGGGCTGTACTGTATTAGATGCTTTCACAAGCTGGATCTGGTCCCTTGGTCTTGCTTTGCCCACCTTTTCTATAACGTACGAAAGAGCTGGGTTTCTAATTATTTTAACCTTAGATTTGTTTTCTGTGCGCTTTCCTGTAGAACCTGAGGCAGCTACCCTAGCAATCACAGATGTTCTTGCCTGTTCCAATTTTGCAGTTCACCACAAATATCTTTTTGAAGAAAAGCGGTTGCGATCAACAGCAGCTTCAGGTGAATCTGTTTCCATTCTGTGCAAATAGTATTTAGCAGAGATGTAATGATTTTCCTCTATATACTGTAACAAACAATGCTACGTACTTGCCATCTCTTTTGATTCTCCAGCCTTAAAGAGAGGTCACAGCATTTCGTGATCTGTATTGGTTTAGTGCAGTCCTGTCTGTGACACAGTTCTGTCAGGATATGAACATAAGAAGAGCCCTGCTGGATCAGGCCAAAGGCCCATCTCGTCCAGCATCCTGTATCTCACAGTTGCCCCACCAGATGCCTCAGGGAGCACACAAGACAACAAGATACCTGTTTCCTATTGTCACTCCCTTGCATCTGGCATTAAGAGAGAGCCGACTACTAAAACTAGGAGGCTGCATATACCCATCATGGCTTGTAACCTGTGATGGACTTCTCCTTCATAAATCTGTCCAATCCCCTTTTAAAGGCATCTAGGCCAGGTGCCATCACCACATCCTGTGGCAAGGAAGTCCACAGATTAATTACATGCTGGGTAAAGAAATATTTTATTTTGTCTGTTTTAACTCTCCCACCACTCAGTTTTAGTGGATGTTCCTTAGTTCTGGTGTTGTACAAGAGGGAAAAGAACTTCCCTCTATCCACTTTATCCATCCCATACATAATTTTATACTTCTCAATCATGTCCCCCCCCTCCCTCAGGCACCTTTTTCTAGACTGAAGAGCCCTAAATGCCGTAGCCTTTCCAAAAGAATAACTGTCACTGAGAGTAATTAGCATTCTTAGCATACCTTAAGAATCCACTTACTCAGATTTTGTAGTAAGAAATTTGAATTAAAATGTTTAAGATCTATTTTTCCTTCTCTGTCTGCAACTAGTGTAGCATGACACCTAAGGGACTCAGCACCTCCCTGGTTCAAATCTTACCTCTGCCATCAACACTCTAGGTGGCCCTTAGGCAAGCCACACACACACACACACACACACCCCTCAGTCCCAGCCATTATATAGGGCATTGGTTCTCAAAGCTCTCCCTGCAAGGCGAGAACTCTGAGTATTCCCAGGGATCACAGCCGGCTTCAGGATAAAATTAATATCCTGAAAGCAATTAACAGTTTCATCTTTAAGTACCAAACCATTGTAGAATGACTGGATGCTCCTCTATTTTTAAGCAAAACAAAACAAAACCCTTGCACATAAACAGCTACCATGTCAGAGAGAAAGCGAAGGCTAGAACCCTGTTCCCCGCTATCTAATTTTCTGTGTGGAGAGCTTTGGGTGTTGTTGTTTTCCTACGGAAACTTCTATCTTCATGTGAAACGTCACCTTCAGTCTGAAGTGGTACAGGCCAGACACAAAGTTATCACCTTCACAAGGACTAGGCTTCAGTTTCTTCTAGTGATCGTCCCCCTGGCTGCCAGAGAAGGTAAGTGCAGCACCGGTGGGGGCGGTCTGGGCGGTGAGGGAGGGGGGCCATTGGCCGCCATATCCCCGTCCCGTTTCCAGTACGGCTCCGCCATTACACGGACTCCTCAGACTTGCACCAGCTAAATAGCTGGTGGAAATCTGAGGAGGCCCATTAGGGTCTCCCCGCGTTACACCGAGTAGACCTCCGGGCTGCTCCTGGAACGGGGATAGGATCCAGGGGGCAGCCTGGGCCGCCCACAGGATACTTAGGCAGGTTTGCGCTGTAAGTTTCACACCTACAGGTGCTGGATGTACATCACTTCCCCATCTCCAGGGACAGGCCATAGCTCAGTGATTCCTGCAGGAGGTCCCATGTTCAAGCCCTGGCATCTCCAGGTGGGGCAGAGAAAACTTCCTGACTGAAACCCTGGAGAACTGCTGCCAGTCTGTGTTGACAATACTGAGCTAGATGGACCAGAGGCCTGACTCAGTATAAGGCAGCTTCCCACCCCCTGGAGTCTTGAGTGTTCAGAGTCTGATCCAGGATGATCTGCACATAAATTTCTCTTTCTGTATTAGCACAGTAGGTTTTAGACTTCTAGTCAAATGTTAAGAGAATAAATCTACATTCTTTTTTTCATACACGTGTTGACAAGCAAAATTTCATACACAAATTGACAAGCAAAACACTGTCCTATACCACTTCGCGGCTCCATTTGCATTCTCCACATTTTCATATTGATTATAGTAGTTGCACTTTATGTGTTGAAAGAAAATATATTTGATTGTTCTTGGGATTAATATGGTTGTTTTTTTACTAAACACCTCTCACCTACTTTTCAGGAAATCCTTCAGAAGACAAGAAAGACCCATGCAAATGTGAAAACCTTATGACATTCCAGAACTTCGCAAATGCTGAAGTTAAAAAACTAACACGGCAACATATCCTTTTTTATATATATATACCTATTTGTTTCATACATTCCTGCATTCTTTCATTAAGGAAAAAAATCCAATAAGGGAAGTCTGAGATGGAGCCAGAATAGTAATAACTCCTAAATACATACACTTATAGTTCATCGTGTTTAAGCTACTTGACTGGACAATGAAGTTGTTTCATTTGGCTGCAATCTCACCCACAGCTAGTAACTCACTAGGATGTTACCTGCACATCCTTTTGAGATACAAGCAGGATATGTGGTTATATATCTGGATCTTTGTTAAGCGATCCATCATTAAGCAGGGGACACCTGTATATATTTTTACCAGAATTCAGGAATTTGATCAGCTAGTACACTGGTGCAGTAATCAAAGGTATCACTTAAAATACCACAACCAGTGCAAGTTATATTGTTGAGTTAAACAAAGCATATCAGTGATGATAAATGTGAAGCACAAGCTCCCTCTAGCTGCAATCTTGCCATTCAGAACTACAGCGTAGCCGTATATGATAGGTTTTAGCAAATCTTGAGAAAGACAAGCATGTAACAAGTTTTGCAGCCAGATCTTTTATTGGCTACTGTAGTGGCAAGTAAATATTTAGGACCAGATATAACATCGGGTATGGAAACCAGTACTGCCACCATAGGAACACGTCATCCAGCACAGACTTAGACAGCTAGAGTTGCATCACTTATGTGCTACTCTATGGGTTTTGCAGACCTTTCCCTTTGCCCTGAACTCAGCTGCTCTGGCACAACATACATGCCATAGATATGACAGTTCGGCTATTTCAATAGGATTGCAATGGATGTAGAGCAGAGGTCTTCAACAGATGGATCAAGCCCCGAAGTGCTGCAGGGCTGCCTCCATCATTTTGCTTTGAGAATCAAGTCTGCACAGTTTAAACAACAGCCAGGACTAGAGGTCCTAAATGAAGTAAATTCTACTGGACGTTGCTTCAGTCAAGCCACACACACACACACCCCACCTTCTGTGGGCCTCCCTCAGTCTCCCACCATCCACTTGCTCTCTCCCGTTATGGCACTCCCTCCACTGTCTGTCTTGCCTTTTTTTCTCTGTGTTGAGGGCACGTAGTTGCAATACCACGGTCTCCCCTCCTCTCCTCTGGGCCTGGAATGAAGAATCAGAACACTGCAGCAGTGCATGATGACTGGCAGCCACTGGGTAGGAAGAGAGAAGCCTTCGCCACTCACTCATCCTATCTTGCCCCTTGATCTCTTGAAGGTGGGACCCATGTTGCAGGTTGGGATTTGCAATGTATCTTGGGCACCTGACCCTGTGAACCTAAAGCAGGTATCTGTACAAGTCTCCAAAAGTGTATCAAAAGAACATGGAAAAGCTGAAGTATGGGGTATTGTAATATGGCAGTCTCCCTTATGAATGATGGCTTTGCATTTTTTCCCACATCACTGATTTTTTTAAATTACCGGTATCCTCTGTTTTGTCTCATCCCTTTCAGATTTCAATCAATGTTCTTACAGAAAAATCTGATCTTCAAAACATACATACCACTTGATTAGCATTGCACAAATAGAGGACAGGATAGTTCTTGGTTATGTTTTGATGAATATGAAAGGCTACAGGGATTGATGGACAGAAGCATGCTTTCTCTCCTCTCTCACACACACACCCCCCCCCCGATACAGATATTGATGTATACTAGGATGCATGTTTGCTTCAGCATACAAACTACTGGTAGGTGCATGCAACACCTGATGCAGATAGGAGCAAGCATGCCTATGTTACATGCAGCCAGCTGGATTCCAACTTTATAATCTTTAATATAAACATTACTGTAAGTACAGTGATTTGCCTTATTGCATATTAAATCACACAGATTTTTCCCTTAACTTATGACTACTAGAAGAAATGTCAAAAAGAATGGAAGCCCTGGAAAATAGATTAAGGTACTGATGAAGTGTTCTCAGCAGAAATGTCTATTTAATACCTCTGAAGAGAATGTATCAAAATTATGTATCGGAAGGAGAACTTGGTGGCACCAGTATTTCAACAAATGACCACATCATATTGCATTTTTGTGTGACTGCAGATAAAATGGCAAGATCAAATGTTTTATATAATTGTACAATTTTCTTTTCAATTGACAAGCTATGTAATATAATAAAACGGTGCTCTAAAAATGTTTAGTGCTGCTGCTGCTAATGGTGTTGCAGGTTTCTAACTCATAACCTCAGTGTTCAGTCTGCATTGCTAATGTGGGGCATAAAGCAGAGGAGACGTGACAGGCAGGAAGATGTACTTAACTCTTTTTTCATCTGCCAATGTCTCCAGAGAGGAAACATGCCCTGGGGAAGGACGCTAGCAAGGAAAAATTGGCAATGGCAGGAAGGGTTAAGTACTGACCCTCCCACTTGCATTCATATTAATCAGCAGACATGTCAGGGGGAGGGAAAGACATTAATGATGTAAAATATAGATCTAGTCTCAGCTGTATCCCTCAAAATCCTAAGAATCTATTTTTATTTTCTCTAAAGTACATTACTGGCTCCCATGGGTCACTTAAATTCTGTTCATGATGAATTCTTTGAAGAACTGCGGTTTCGGTTTTACAGTAAACCATCCCTTGCATCTGCTTAATTGTGTCTTTCCTAATAGGACATAACCTTACTGTTTCTTACACAGAGTACTGGCACATGCTCTCTAAAAATATTGGCCAATGGGAAAGACACAGGGAACAGGCTGCTATTACACAAAAATGGGTTTATGCCACAATGTACATTTAGGTTATTACAACTTCCAGTACTAATGGCCATTAATAGTCTTGACAGCTCCAGTCTTTGAATGATATCAAGGACAAACAGAGGCCAAATACCTTACTTCCTTTCCATCTCAAGCTGTTCTCTCAGGATTATTTCTGGTGCCAAATTGCAATTATAGATTCAAAACAGAACACCTTCTACTTAAAGCCTTCTGGCTTTTGGGCTGAAACTTATTTTCAGTAACTGCTTATATGATCATCATAGATCAATTGCTTCTCTGCCAATTATGTCTGAACAACAGAGCAACTGTCTGACCCCAACCATTCGCTTCAACAAATGGAATGAAGATCTTTATTGATCCTTGTATACAACACAAATTACTTATTTTAGTTAAAGGCCTGAAAGGATCAACCTCGTATCTGTAAAGGTCAGTTGTATGTTTATGCAAGCGTTCATCCCAATAGCTTTGCCAGTCAGACATCTACCAGTATTTGCCAGCTGTAACAGAGACCAGAAAACCCTAAAATCACATAACGCATTCAATAGTGCTACCAGCTACTTCCTTTGCTCAGTTAAGTTGCTGAATAGATTTTTTTAAAGGACCATTTTCAGTATTAGTTCTAAGGTAGGTATGGCAAGCCTTGTTTTTGCAGCTTTAAAGACACTTCAAGAAGGCTACAGCTGATAACGCAACACATCTTCTGATAAGGGCACACTGTCAAACACACAGCATCAGTGCTCCAAGGTTTGTACTGACTTCCTAGACTGCTAGGAACAATTTGACAATTATATTGCAATGATGCAAACTACTTGGGCCCTGTAAGCCTACTGCATTCTTAGAGAATACATTTTATCCATCTGCTCTGACAATCAAGTATCAGCCCTGTAGATCAACACGTTGTATCTGTTCACAAATATATGGGTTGACTTGTGACTTTGGAAGGCTGCAGAAGTCCTTTGCATTTGAGCCGGTTTACTGATGGTAATTAGGTTTAGGTGGGGTACCTTTTTATTGAGAAGTCAATATTTTGAATCTCCTCAATTTTGCAAGTGTTGTAACTCACCCTGAAGCTCTAGCAACCCTAACACTAACTCATACTGATTACTCTTATCTCAATAATTGTGAAGGAACTTCCCCAAAACTGCAAAATCCTGTGATATTTCCTATTATGATTTTTTACCAATGTTCTCTACTTTTTTCTAGTGACTCTTCCAAAGGATTTTACTAATCTTTTGTTTAGCACAACTGCTACTTTTCCATCCAAATAGGCACGAGTCATCTCAACCACTAGAGGCAAAGCACTGAACATTAATGAAATAATGTTTCTTCAGCAGGTTAATCGTTTCAGACTCTGCAGCATTTTGCACATTTGAGTAACTCAATGATTGTTACTGCCTTAAAGATGCTCCAAGACATCTAAACTTCAAGTAAAACAAAGATTTGTAAATTGTGACACTAACTAATCTGTTGACTCTTACCAAAGCCAACGAGGTCCATACACACCTATTAAACAACTAGCACAAATAGGGTGAGCATGGTCAACACTGGCTTTAGTGGGAGTCATCAAGCTCTACTCTGTGGCTTCCGTGATATTTTGACAGACTTAACTCCAATTAGATCATGTATTGATTATCCTGCTTTTTCTTTAATTTTTAGCCTGTGTAACTTTTTCTTCCATTGTACCCATACATGTACATGTACTTTCCACACCATGTCTTTCCTCTCCAGTCAGGCATATGATAAAGTGATCCGTAGCTTATGAAAGCTCACATCAATGAAAGATTTGTAACCAGTTTTATTACATAAAATTTAAAGTTCTGCAGAGTTTACTTCTCACTGGTTTGCTCTGGCATGCTTCTGATGATGTCAGAATCGCCTGTTAGGAGAAAAAAGCTATATCTTAATAAAGAGGTTGGAACAAAAACACACTCCACGTATAAATGCCTGAAAGTGCTGTCTATGCAGAAGGTTCAGTGGAACTTACCCCCCCCCCCGCCTTACCCTGCAACCTTAATCTACTACGGTAAAGAATCTGCAACATGTCACATGCTTCCTTTCACACTTTCATAATACAAAACAATTATAGACTCCAAACAGCCATACATTACTACTTCATACAGCGCCGCATTATCTGCAGATGTCACTAGCAGTAAAAACCAGAACTAGAGTCACAACTAGCCCTGGGGACACACTGCATAGTGTTAATATAGCGAATGTCTAGCCTCCCCTGATCACTGAACTATCAGGACAGCGAGAATTATTCGCAGTGTTGAAGATTCAAGTTGCAACAGCACACATTTCAGAACGTCTCTGGTTAGAGATACTTTCATCTGACCAAATGCCTCACGGGGAGAACTTTGAGAAATGCTGTTAAATGCTATTGAATCACAGATAACCAACATCCAGGAACTATGCTACATTACTCCAGAAAGCTGCTCCATTCTGTACTGAAGCGCTCCAGACCTGAATACTCTCATCAGCTCAGCTTCCAGATGATGCTAGTTAAACCACCAGGATAGAAGTAACTTAAGTGTATTCAAGGGTGTTGGTCTCAAATACAGCACACATACCTGGATCAATGATGGCCAGCGTGCATACTCTGTAGTACTTTCCACAAGCTGTGCCCAATTCAATATTGTTGCCGCTGTAGTGATGCACACCAGTTTTGGCCAGCATAGCATAGTACTCAATTTCTGATTTCCTGGGAATTTAAAAAACACATGAAGATAATGCACATACTTATACTCACAACCTGCACTACATCCCAGAAATCAGGCTTTGAGCAATACACCTAAGTTTCTTCTTGGTGCTTGGTGAAGGCATTCATTATTTATGCATGCAATTTAGACTGCAACTCTGATAAATACCCAAATTCTGCCTATGAAGAGGGAAGTAGCAGTTATGATGCTTATGCAAAACAGTAGTTCTGTGTCAAAAAGATCTTAAGATCTATTACCTACTGGTAATCTTAACTTAATACCACAGCATTGGGTGAATACCCAACATATAATACCCACAGCATGGTGAATTATTTGTCCCCTTCATTTGTAACATACCAATATTCCTTCCACTGAATTACTAAACATTATGAAATCCAATCACATTCTTCTGCTGTGACTCTTGCTCAGAACCAACACTTAAATAGTGGTTAAAAGACTACAGTGAATCAGATCCGCCACCCGTAACTTGCACAGGATTGCGCTTTAAGTGACCTTAGGCAAGTCAATATGGGGGATAATGCTTATTGACCTTACTGGGTTGTTGTAAGGACAACGTCAAGATAAAACATGTGAAATGCTCTGCACACTCAAAAAGCACTATACAAGAGTATTATTGCTTCTTGTCCCCACAACTTGCATCACTTCTTACTTTTCAGTCTTCCAGAATTTTGCTACCAAATTAACGACCTCCCCACTTGTTTTCTGAAGCTGCAAGCAATACTTCCCCAGATGTTAACACCCAGTACAGCTTACTTGCTGGCCCAGGTGTGGTGGGGGAGCCTTTGTCTTCTTTCCTCACCTACACTGCACTGGAGAATGAAAGGGCACCACATAACATCTTGCATTCTCAGACACTGTAGTGTGCTTTCAATTTAGACAATGAGGAAAAGGACTTCTTTAGCAGAATCAATCCAGGAAAGATGGAGTGTACTGAATGAGAATACACATCATGTGAGCCTTGGTGAATAGGATCTAATGAACACTCAAAGACTGGGAGTTTTCCATCATCTGAACCACAGCAAACCATTCCCTACATACCGGGAAGTGAGTGACTGAAAGAAAAATGTATGACATGTGAAAACCTGATGCAACTGGCTCCCTATGAAATTGACCAGAATCAGGATTAAACACTTCTAGTTGGTTTGGAATTTGATTACCAGTTCATCTTTAGCATATTTTAAATGAGCAGTTGTGAAAAGTCACAATTAATAGCCCTATTTCAACAGGAGAGCTAGGGAGGTTCTGACATAAATCAACTAACCACCTAAACTACACACATTTACAAAAAATCAATTTCCAGTAAGTACACGCTTACCTCAGAGCAGGACAGTTGTTGGCTAGGATAACCAACTTGGCTTTGCCCTGTCGGATCATTTTCAGAGTCTGTTTGTATCCCAGTACATATTTACCACTTTTCATAACCAGTTGAAGTCTAGAGTTTATGGACTCTAGGGACTTTTTCTGTAAGAAAATGTGGAAATGCAAGAGCTTCAATTTCACCATTTTAGTGCAGGCATAAAATGTAAAGCAACCTTAACAAAACAGTTTCCTGTACTCCAAATTGCTGGCCTCCCTTGGCTTGTTGGGGCAGAGACCTATCTTCTTGTGCTTTGTAAAGCACCATGCACACGACTACCCATCTGGAGGTTGTTACAATGCTTACAAATACACTCTTATACCTACCAAAGCAAACTAAGATACGTGGCTCACCATAAATCGGCCCACGTTTCCATGTTTGTCACCCTTAATCACAGCCCTATGAAGCACAATTGTTCACAATCCTGCTTCCCTGCCATTTTCACTTATCAGAAGCCGAGGCCATAGAGTAACTTCAGGCCTTCATGGCTGCAATATACTATTCTACCTCGCAAACCCTATTCTCATACGGGTTGTATTCAAATATAAGTCATCGCCACTTCGTTGTCGGCTCTTATAAAGGAAAACGGGATTCCTTGCAAACGTTCCCCAGCTTTAGCCCAGCGACACGAGATCCCGGGTTAGCAAGAAGGTCTTGCAAATTCCAGCAATCACCGAGGAGTCATTGCTCGGCTCCCCTGATCCTTAGCACCCTCCTTCACCCTGCCTGGCCCGAAGTTTTCACAGGACTTCCACTACGGGAGTCCCAATCCCAGTCCGCTGCCCCCCCCGAGTCGCCTCTCCCCACGGCGCCCGAGGCTTCGCTTCCCCGCCACGTGAACCTCTTTCGTCCCCTCTGCCCGGCTCATCCACTCACCGTCTTCTTGGCGGCCACCATCTTTGCGGCTCACGTCCGGCCTGCCGTTACCTGTCAGAGCGACCAAGAGAGGGAAGTTAGCTCTACACCTACTCACATCCCATCCGACCGTCCCGGCCCCCTCAAGTCGGCTCCCCTCGCCCAACCCCGGAGCCCCGCTCACCAGAGAGGCGCCTCAAAGATGGCCGGACAACGAGGAAAGGAAGGACCTCCCACCATGCAACGCGCCTAACCACGCGGCTGAGCCGCCTTGAAAAACTAAGATCGCGAGAAGAGAAACCAACCCCTCCCTCTGTGGCTCCCGCCCGTTTCCCAATCGGATTATAATGAGCATGCGCGCACACCAGTGGCGCCTCAAAGAGGTTACAGCTTTGATATCGCTATATCAGCACTTCTGGTTCTCAATTGACTGTGCAGGAACGTAACCATGCAAGGCAATAGTAAGGGCGCCAGAAGGGGGGGAAGGGTAGAGTGGCTCTCCAGCATTGTACTCTCGCCCGCATTCAGATAGAAAACGGAAGTGACAGCTGCCCGTTTCTCTACGTTCCATCCTATCTCTACCATCGCATCCTGCTTGACCAGCCGTCTCCTACCTAGGCCATAGACATAGCCACGATGAAGAGTAACATATTCCTCTCTGAAACTTATGGGTGCTTTTAGACTCCTTTGTTTTCCTCCTTCCCCCAGCAGGGCAGGAAGCTATTACAAGCAACATGTCCTTTCCATGCTATTAGAAGCAACTCAGGTCTTTTGTAATGTAAAAATGTGATTAATTGATTATTATTATTATTAGTTTTCAAGCTTTAGCTCCGTCCATCCCAAAAAATTGTCAGTTTCAATTCAGTCCATTTTTTCCCATATTGCAAGGGGAAGGCTGTGACTGAGAGAAAGTGGCATTGAGTGCACTGTTAATATGGCAGGTTAGAAGTCAGGCTGAGGCTTTTTGGATTTTCGGCCAAAAATCCCCCGTACAAAAAACTCCTCTCATTGCAGCAAAGGCTAATCTACTAACAGTGCAATCCCATGCGTGTTTACTGAGAAGTAAGTCCCATTGAATTCAATGGAACTTACTCCCAAGTAAATGTGTTTAAGATTGTAGCTTTATACAGTTTATACTGCCCTTCTATTCCTCCCTGAGTGTAGCCTAAATTCATCACTCAGTTGCATGTGGCCGCCTGGTGTTCCATTAAGGTGCATGCAGGTGTATGCTGTTTTTAAACGTTTAAACTTTTCTTTTAAAACCCTTTAAAAATAGCATGATGTATCAGATAAATATATCTGTTAGTGCCAGTGATCCTGCAATCAACATTGATCACTGATGTTGCAATCAACAGGGTTAGTAGAAGTTATTTTGTATACAAAAATTCTGGGTGTCATAACTAAATGGACAAGGATAGAATGGGCCACTAATAAATGAAAAGGACACTGAAAACAACAGGATGTGTTAGAGACATTTGAGCACATTATTTTGGACCTGAAACTGTTCCAATAGGATGCTTTGTTTTATTAAGCCCTTCCCAGCCATTATACTACTTCCCATTCAGAGCAGGACAGAACAAGCCAGAACAGAGATTTTCTAAGGCTGCAATCCTATGCACACTTTCCTGGGAGTAACCCTCATGAAACACAATGGGACTTACTTCTGAGTACACATGCAGAAGATTGTGCCGTTTCTCAGTATATCATGCAAAACACAGTGACATATATCAGAGACACGTGAGAACAATATTTTGGAAATGACACTCATGCAGAATTGAAATTGTATGGTAATCTCTTCTCAGCCAAAACCTGTTTTTAAGAAGCAACAGCTTTGAATGACTGGACTTCAGGCACCAAACAAAGGAAGACTCATGTTCAACAACACATTAGGTGGGAGTGATAAAATGAGACCCCAAATTCCACATTCGGAACCCAAACCGGGCAATAAGTGATTTTCAATAAATGGGACAACTTCTGAAATAGGCAAAGCATCCAAAATTTGGATAATTGGGACTGATACAGCAAGTTGCAACCCTCCAACCTCAATATGAATTCTGAACTATAAATGTTTTTTTGGAAAAAGGAGCGAGAACACCCCTAATGGAGACAAATATAGACTCTCCAAATTCCATATTCCAGTACCTGCTCTGGGCTATACAGAGACGTCCTCAAGGGGGGGGGGGCGAGGGGCCCAGGGCCCCCGGGCGGAGGGCGCCGAGGCTCCTGGGGGAGCGGGGGACTACTTAGGTTTTGATTTGTGTTTTTGTATTTTTACGGTTTTTTCGGGGGTCTACAGGCTTTTTTACTGTAATGTTGATGTGTGTATGCTTTGTCCCACTTAGCTTGTGTATCCTTCGTTCTGCCTGCTTTCATTCTGTCCGGGCGGCAGAACTCCTGAAAAGCGCCCGTTCGCGCTTGCGTTGTTCCTCTCAGTTAGCGCATGCGCAGAAAGATTGTAACGACGGAGCGCCCTGCTCCGGAGCGAACGGGCGCTTTTCAGGAGTTCTGCCGCCCAGACAGAACGAAGGCTCCAGGATACACAAGCTAAGTGGGACAAAGCATACACACATCAACAATACAGTAAAAAAGCCCGTAGACATCTGAAAAACCCGGGTGGTGGTGTTTTTTTTTTTGTTTGTTTGTTTTGTTTTTTATTGGGGCGGCAAAAATCTGGGGGCCCCCGCGGGGGGGGCGCAGGATCGTCTCTGGGGCTATAAACTGTCTTCTAGAAAAAGGAGCCAGAGGGGCAACCAAAATCACAGGTAATCCTAAGAGCAACCCAGTGTCACCATGTTGCATACCTGGTAATGCAGAATTCTTCCTACAACATTCGATATAGAAAACAATTGACTGAGCAAAGGGGGGGGGCTCTGCTATTTTTAACTCTGCCTATAGCTTTTGTTGTGTGTAATACAATATCTTCCTTGATACTGTACAGGTGTGCATGTTCAGGATATAATTTTCCTTTTCAATTTTGTGTATAGGTCCAATTCACCTCTCCACTTTTTAGCAGCTTATAAAAGTTAACATCGGCCAGAACATTAAGGAACAGAAATCATACTTAACATCTACATTCAAGAAATAGTTGTAAGTTGATTGAAAATTAGCCTGACAGCCCAATCCTATCCTGGGTGCAGCATCCACTGCATCCTGTGGGCTGGCTGGGGACTAGGCTAGCCAGATGAGGCAAGTAAAAAAAATTTTTTACTTACCTCTCCAGCCGCTGCATGGTCCCCTATGCAACTCCTCAGATGTATGCCAGCTCTTTTGCTGGCATAGATCTGAAGAGCAGCAGAGGTTGTGTTCAGACTGGGACGGGGTATAGGATTCGGCATCCACCACTGCTGCTGAGATCTGCCCATTCTGGCCCAATCCCCACCACCAGCAGACACCTGCTGGCAGCCAGTCTGTGGGGCGCCACTGCTGGTGTACAGCCTTCCAGGCCATTTACACCAGCAGCCAAGCTCTGCAGACCATCAAAGAGGCGGCCGCAATGGCAGAGCATACAGTACACTGGCGGACCTTCAGATCGACCAGCATTCCGCACAAATAGCATTGGGCTGCAAGAGGAGGATGTAAAATGCATTAACTGTATTTATTTATTTTATTTATTTACAGTATTTTTATCCCGCCTTTCTCCCCGAAGGGACCCAAGGCGGCTCACAACACAAAGAAAATACCAAAAATACAATACAAAAAATAATCACATTTTAAAACAGTAAAAAACAATTAATGAAAATTAATAAAAACAATATCTAAAAATCGATTAAAAAGATCATAGCACAATTAAAACAGGAGCATAAAAACAGCAGCACCCCCACCTGTACCAGCGAGATGTTAAAAAAGGCAGGGGCTCAGAAGGCTTCTTTGATCAAGAAGGTTTTTAGGCCTCGCCGGAAAGTGTCCAAGGAGGGAGCAGTTCGTAAGTCAAAGGGGAGGGAATTCCATAAGGTTGGTGCCACTACTGAGAAGGCCACTACTGTATATGTAATAACTGTCAGAGGCGCCACGCGCCAGGAGGGCGCCCGGAGCGAGGGGCGGGGCCAGCGTCGCAATGCGCCCTCGCATCACATAGATGCGCCCCCCGCCCGTTTTGCTCCCATTTTGGAGCCAAACGGCTCCAGGGAGGGAGGGAGGGCCCAACGAATGACGCTGCTGCTCTTCGCTCCTCGGTGAGTTCCCCGCCCTCCCACAAACGAGCGCCTGGAGAAGGAGCTCCATCCGCTCCGCCGTAGTTACGGCGCTGATAACTGTACCCACTGAAACAAACTAATTGCACAAAAGGATTGCAGCCAACAGACAATGGGCTGAACGTATGACAGCCTGAATGAGACCAACTGTTTAAAGACAGATTCAACAGCCAAGTTACTTGAGGATTCATGGGACCCAAACAGGTCTGGAAGAGAAACATGGGCTATCCAGTGATCACTGTCACTGCAGCGATCAACTGGAAGGGGGGAGGCAGCGAGTGGAATGGAAGGCAGTGCTGCCTCTGCGCATTCCTTCCTGTGGCATACACTGGGAAGTGGATATGAGCATCCCAGAGTATCCTCCTCCACTGGTGAGAACCCCAAGATTCCTGGGAAGTGAAGCAATTGGAAAAGTGACTAGAGACGGTGGAGGAAGATGTGACGAATTCAACTGAACACAGGCTACAGCTCATTTTAGAGCCTACTGCTGTGTGGCAGTGCCAGTGGCCAAGCAATCTTTTACACCACCATTGCTGTAACATATAAAGGCTCACCATCTCATAGGCAGGGCCAATCTCATGGGATGATTGTCCAAGTCAGGGAACAATTGGGTGATAAAAATCACCACAGTCGGTCATGTCCACACGGTGATGGGCCTTTACATACTACAGCAACACCATGGGATGTAAAGTCGTTGTCTCCCCTACATTGCTGTGGTGTGTACTGCAGGTGTATACAGGGCATTTGTGTATGGTGTAGTTTCACAGGTGTACCAAAGAATCATGAGAAGTTATTCAGAAAAGAATTCAGCTTCCTGATAATCTCAGCTTTCATTTAAATGCAAAAAAACAAGCTTCTGGTCCTCAGGGCTATACAAATAAAATCTGCTTCCCCATGAGTGGGCAATGCCTGATGAAATCTCACAAGCCAAAGGATTGGCTCTTTCCTCTTCAGATGTTATGGCATGATTAGCAAAACCAGAATATATCCCAAAATATTAAAAGCCATTGTATATGTAAGAAATTATACAAAATAAGACACATTTGTTCATTTGCATCATACATATACATCCCAGAATTCAGCTTTTCTTTGTGGAGAATTTTGATTGCCTAAACATAGAACTTAATTTCTGTGCATGTGTGGAGTGAAGAGGGAGACCTGAACCTGAGAAGGATATTTAAGCTGCGGAGAGAAGGACAGAGGCCAAGATCAATGCTGGGTAATTTTAACATCTGAAGGAAGGGATTGTCGTGATGACTCTGGTGCCTGTTCATGACTGATCCCTCCTCTGGGTCTGGCACACTTATAATATTCCCTGGACTTTACAGTGGTTAATGCTAAAGAGGGTTCCCATCATATCCAGGGTATGAAACTGGTTTGCAAACTCTGGTGAAAGGGATCCTGATTGGCATTAACCATTGTTAAGGTTGGTGCAGACAGAACTCTTAATCATGGCTAAGCATGTTGAGAAAGAGTAGGAGAAATTCATATATGAATGGAGGGGGACTTGGGGGGGGAGGAAATCTGTGATCCCATAGCTTTTTCTCAGTCTCATAACCATGGTTAGAGATCAGGAGAGTTATCCGCACTGGGCCCTAGCGTATGGGGTTATTTTTCTCTGGTTAGCTGGGGATGCACAGTGATGCTCTGTGCAGAGCCAAGAAGCCAGCTGTGATCTATCAGTGGGAACACACTGATTTTTAAGACAATTAAAAATGTTCTAAAAACTGCTCAAACTGTTTTCAACATGCCCCAAAGACAGGCAGAAATTAAAGTTATTCCTTTGCTACACTTTTTCACGATCAGAGGAAATCAGAGGGCTTTATAAGAATTCCATTCTGGCACCTGCACTAATTAGTTTTGTTTCCAAGGGTATTAAAAGTGGCAGACTGAGCTTTATGATGATGGTCATATGTAAAGCAAGTGTAAACATGTTCATTCAACTTTCCCTGGCTCATGCACTGTCCTGTTCATTTATTGTCAGAGGAAAAAAAAAACCTATACCTCATTGTTCCAAACTCAGCACAATGAGGAATTTGGGACACTAATAAGGCAGGCATTTGCTGAATCAGCAATCATTGTTCTTGTCACTCAGCCACCCAACGGATTAAAAAAAGTATAAAAAGGACTGAGGTTTGTTGGATGTAGAGAGAATCCTGCAGCTAATGGTCTGTCTATCTCCAAACATGCATACAAATTCCAGCTGATATGTGGGCAATAGGGTAAAGGTAAAGGTATCCCTTGACAATTAAGTCCAGTCGTGTCCGACTCTAGGGAGCAGTGCTCATCTCCGTTTCAAAGCCGAAGAGCCAGCACTGTCCGAAGATGTTTCCATGGTCATGTGGCCGGCATGACTCAACACCAAGGTGCATGGAACGCTGTTACCGTCCTGCTGACGCGGTACCTATTAATCTACTTGCAATTTCTTGCTTTCAAACTGCTAGGTTGGCAGGAGCCATCGCACGGATTCAAACTGCCGACCTTTCGATCGACAGCTCATGGTTCAGTGGTTTAACCCACTGTGCCACCCGCTGGCTCTATGTGGGCAATACAGCCTTGCAAAAAAGAATGGCAACGTTTACCAAACCACAGTTCTGAGATGCTCAGATTTGCCAAAAATGGTCGTTGTAAATGTCCACCTCTCCCTGAAAAGTGCCGTAGGCCATTGGTCTTCAGTTGATGGGTTGGGACTCACAGGTAGGCCCTTGATCCAAGGTGTGTCGCATCAATGGCACCACCATTTTCATATTTTATCTCATTAGGGTTTTTTAAGAGAAAAGAGATGGGAAATGCAGAAGTGTCGTCGGGGTTCGGGGGGGGCGTGGGCCCCAGGGCGGGGGCTGGATGTGACGGCGAAGGGGCGTACTTGCCTCCGCGATGCATCTCCTCCACCTTGCTCGTCTTGGTGTTGCGCCCTCCTGCCCGCCCTGGAGCTCGTACGGCTCCAAAATAGTAAGTAAAACGGCGTGGGGGGTTGTAATTGGAGCCGCGCCGGGCGCGCTCATGAAGCTGACGTCACGCGTGGGTCGTGTGGAGGTGTGGCATCGGTGCCCCCCCCAGAATCGCCACTGGAGAAAGGTGATAGAAAGTAGGGCTATAGTGTGAATGTATCTTGCTTGAGCAATGCAAGACTGGCAGCGCAATCCTATCCAATTTACATCACCGGTGTAACCACTAGTGCAGCGAGAACAGGAGGCCCCAGAATGGAAAGGGGATTAAAATCCCTTTCAAAGGGGATTTAAATCTCCCCTCCCAAGCCTCCCGCCCTGCCCTCCCCCGCTGGTTACACCGGTGGTGTAAGTTGGATAGGATTGTGCTGTAAGTCTGGTCAGGGCCGACTTATCCAGTGGGCACAGTGCCCAGGGCCCACAATACATTTAGGGGCCCACGGAAATGTCTTAATTTTGCCTTTAGGGCAGCCACTGCATGCTACACAGGATTGCGCCATCAGCGTAGGCGACTTCTGTGAGTGGAAAAAAGGCAATGTAAAGTAACAAGTACAGTACATTGGTTCTTCGAATGCATAGCAAACAAAGAGATCTAGCTGTGTTGGCTTTAGCGTATTTTCTTGATGGGTTTTGTTTTAATACAAACATTGTGGAATTAATCTACAGAACCTTATATTCCCCTAGAGACACAGCTCAGACATTCTATTTAGATATTTTTTTTAAAGCCTCAGATAGAAGAGCTGCAATAAAAGACTGTCTATAATAGAGGCATGTAAAGAACTGCTCACAGGTTGTGACTCTACCAAGAAGCAGCTCCCCCCACAGATGATGACTGACAACAGCAGAATCCCATGCAGGTTCACTGAGAAGTAGGTAGGTCTCGCTACAATCAGTGGGGCTTTACATTCTTGTACTTCTGCTTAGGACTGCAGCCTCATCAGTGCTGTAGTGCTAAACCAAAAGGGGGGAGATGTACTGTATATCAAGAATTCATAATACCCCAGCAGTTCCATGCCTTGCCTTGTAAGTTGCAAACAGATATTCAACGCTACTGTAGTTAGGGAGGCTCCTGCTGCCGTTTTTCCTACGCTCATATAGAGCCAGCTCATGTCCTTGAGGCCTTTGAGTTAAAAAAAGAAAGACAACTGAGGTGGCAGGGCATGACACAGAAGGTTTGCAACATTGTGAGTGGCATGGAAGGAGTGGTGAGAGAACATTTTTTCTCAGTGTCACCAAATCAAATTGACTAACAAGTAGGTTCGGGACAGACAACAGTAAGTACTTCACACAATACAAAGCTGATTTATGTAATTTGCTGCCACAAGGTGTAGCTTAGATGGCTTTTTCAAAGGATAGCTCTATTAATAACTATTAATTTTAATGAACCTCCATGTTCAGAGGCAATATACCTGAATATCTGATACTGGGGGCAAACAGTGTGAGAGGACTGCTGCCTTCTTGCCCCACTAGTGGGTCTCCCTGGGGCATCTGGCCAGCCACTGTCGTAACACTGGACTAGACAAACCTTTGGTCTGATCCAGCATGGCAGCCTTTAACTAACCCAAGGGTGTTGTGCTACAACTTTGTACTAGCCTGCATGCTTGCCCTAAATTTGCTTATGCCTGATGTGTTTGTGCAAGCAGTGATCAATACAGGAAGTAGCATAACACCCATATAGCTTACAGGTTTCAGCTATGATATCTCAGCACACTTGCTACAAAAAACTCCTTTTACTGCCCAGTCCTATGCATGTTTTTGCAGAAGTTCAGTGGGACTTATGCCCATGAAAATATGAATAGAATTGTAGCCTAGCACATATTAAGGATTGGCCTGAGAGTCTTGCAGCTTCTGCTCACTTCAATAAAACTAGTTGATTCCCATCTTCCCATTCTTAGAAATCATTCTGTCCTAAGGCCAGATTCTTGAACTCCTGCCAGGCCAGCCAGGTAGTAGAACTGCTGCAATTAGTAGGTTAGGAGCCCTACCTGTTACCTCTTCAACAAGTAAACTCAGTGAGAGATCCACAATGGCCCTGACATAATTTGCCTGGCAACTTTTGACAGTGATTGACTTCAAGTGTTTGAGGGTTGCCCTGTTTTTAACAACAAATCCGGTTTTAGGTTTTTACAGAATATGTGTAAAACTTAAACGTTTTGTAAAACGTTTTGCCTTCGTCCTGTAAAACGTCCTGCATATGAAAGGCTTCTGCCAGAACGCAAATGCTGTCAAGCATTCCCGTTTTGCACAAACACACACGTCTCCTTCAGCCACTGACCTGAATACTTCCTATTCATTCGCCGATACACTGCAAATGCCCCGCAGTTGCTTCAAGCCAACGTTAAACAGTGACTAGCATCACATGCTCCATTATCTGATATGACAACTGAGATAGTCTCTAAAACAGCTACAACAGAAACTTATTTTGCTTTAAAGTTTAAACTAAAAACAAAAGCAGACAAATAAGCTCGTTTTCAACACACATTTCGTCTACACGCGCAAGTCATAGGCCTGTTGTTTTGAAGGGCAGCTGCTTATTTAATAGCGCAAAAAATGCATTTGTACTGTCCGTGTGAAATGCGCTAGCTAGAGAATAATAGAAATTCTAGAGAACAATAGAAATAATAGAAGCCCATATGTTATTATGGGCAGATCATGAAAACAACGACTTCCATATCTCGAAAAATCATTTGTGAGCTGTCATGACACTGATTAAGTTTCTTTCTCCATAGTATCCTTGCAAATGGAAAGGGGGTTGCATGTGCCTCTGGGATGTTGGGATGAGACCAACAACACAGCACAATCTGCTCTTTAAAAGCAAAACACTCACTGCAAAAGCCTTGGAGCCGCTTTTCAGTCAGTTTTAGGGCGGGGCTCGCAGGTCTTGTTTAGGACCACGAGGACACGAGTGTTACTTACTCTGCTTGTTCCCTGTCTCGCTTGCGCTGGCTGGGCTGGGGATCGTGATGCAGAACAGGCGTGCGCCCCTTGGCATCCCCTCGTTTGCCCTCCGCCTCCGCCCCGCTGACACGCCGAGCGAGTGGCTCTTGTCCCGTGGCCGACGCGCGTGCGCTGTGCGCGGCGGGCCATCACTCCTGCAAAGAATGCCAAAAGTTTGAAGCGAAACATGTTAGGCTACCCCTGACTGAGCCGTTCTTATGGCAACCGAGCTCGAGCGATAAACACTCCTGCGCGAGCCTATGAGAGGGGAGTCCCACCTTGGCACGCGCGGCTCAGCGGGGGACTTCTGGAGCGCCGGGGAGGCGGCGGCACCTGCGCGCATTCTCTGTGCGGCAGCGGAGCGAGGAGGGCACTTTGCGCCTCCACAGCCGCCGCGGGGGAGCCGCCTGCGTGCGCTCCGTTTCCTCGCGCCCCGCCACGCCATGGGGTGCTCGAGCAGCGCTCAGACCCAGGTCAAGGAGTGCACCCGGCCGACTTCGAAGTCCCCGGACGCCAACGGGCTGCAGAAATGCGGTGAGCGCCCTCTTCGTTCTCGGCTCCTTCTTCTTGTTTCCTGCTAGGACAAGTGGAGGAGGGCAGCAGGGGCGCGCGAGGGGGGGCACCAGCGACAAGAGCTGCCTTCGGCCAGGGCGGTGGGTCCAGAACCTTCTGGGTGGGGCCGTCTTAACTTCCGGGGAAGGGGCAGAGACCACCCTGCGCGTTTTCATAGGAAAAAGAGGGACTTCCGTGGAGTGCAGCTTTTCTCCCCCCTGTCTGGCAGTGGCAACAAGCTGCACCTGCTGAAATTCCTCTTCTGTACGACTAGACAGGTATAGTCCTAGGTCGGAGCTGGCTGCTTGCCAGAATTATTAGGACTATTTCTTTCTCTGCTCCTTGCTCTCTATGTTCGGGCAAACCATACGTGGCAGTCCTAGACCACAAACCGCAAGAACTTGGCTCTGCTCCTCTCCCCCCTTTCTCAATCTCTCCCTCCCCCACCCATTTTCTTTTTACCTGATGGAGAAAAAAACAACCCGCTTTTCATAGTTCCATGGCTGGTCCTGTTGATAAACTGTCATTAGGATCAGCTTGCATCTTTTCCGATGGAGTAAACCTCACTTTGTTCGTTGGTTCTTATTATTCCAAGTAAGTGAGGCTTTGACTACAGCTTCATTTTATGACTACAGTACTGACTTCCACATGGCTGTCATTGTATGTGGGCTTGTAATTCAGCGGGAGATCTTGTGTTTTTATAGTCCAGTCCATCACCAGTGAGTTGAATGGGATTGTTGGAATTTTAAAATGAGTTCCATTGAAACAATGGGAATTATAGCCCGGTCCTAAAAACATCCAGGTTGGAACTGTGTTTGCTTGCTTGAAAATAAGTTACATATAAATGACTGGTACTTGGATCCAAGAAAATGTCAAAGGCATACGTTAGTTTAAAATTCAAGTTTCCTGTCTTTCTGAGTTTGTGGATTTATCTGTGTTTTCTAATAACTGTATGCTGCTTATGGTATGGAACAAGAGTACAGTATTGTCCTGAAATCATCTGTTTGTTTTAACATTTCTAATCTGGCTTTCTCCCTGTCTGGTATTCCTGTTGACGATACATTGTGTGAAAGAACAGGAGTGTGTCAACATGTATGCTTATCCATCTCTTAATAATTATAATTTCTACGAATTTGGTGTTGGGAGAGCAGGATTAGGAATAAAAATGGCTCTTTTTGTTTTTGAATAGCTATTAGCCACAACCATGATGGTTTTTGTCTACTTGGATTCTAAACCAGTTACTCCAAGGCTGTCCTGGATGTTATGAAACGGCTTATTATCGGAATCTGTTTTGATCTGTTTTTCATCTGGGCTGTGGAACTGCACCTGATGTGGCAAACGTTTATGAAACAATGTCACAGGAGACACACACTCTTTGCACAGCAGTTTCAGTACAACTGCATTCAAAATGGCTGCTGTCCTGCTGTCCTGTTTCAGTTCTCAAGAATTGCATATTCCTGGGTTAACCTTAAAGGCTGGGCTACATTGTCCACGACCGTGTTGCAGCTGCGTTCCGTGTGCGTCTGGTGTCCCGCCCCCAGGTCAAACAACAGGCTCTGATTGGCCCGACGTTTCGCTGCGTTCGCGCTACGTTCAGCCAATCAGAGCCTTTGTTTGACCTGGGGGCGGGACACCAGACGCACACAGAACGCAGCCGCGACGCGGTCGTGGACAATGTAGCCCAGCCTTTACTTTTTCCAGGTTTTTGAGTAGTTTGATTCTTTTGATATAAGCCACTTTAAGGACTGAATAGATTACACATTATCATCAAAATTGCGTATAGGTGGCCTTGGGGGTGTGTGACTGGGGACACTGCCAGACGCGCCTCAGGTGCGTTGCTGCTGCCTCTGCCACAGCGCACTAAAAAGAATGCCCCTTACCATGCTCGATCACAAACCTGGAAGTGCAGGACCTCTGGTTGTATTTAAAGGGATTGCACGAACAAAGGAGTTAGTGCAGTTCCTTTAAATAAAACTGGAAGTCTAGGAAAACCGTGTGATGGAACATGGTAAGGAAGCGGATGATCTGCTTCCCACTAGAGGGAGTGGGAAGCAGATCAATGTGGCTTGTGTCCAAAGGAGGTGGTGGCAGACTTGGCAGTGGCAGAGTGAAGGACACCTTGAATATGTTGCCCTACCATCCTGCATCAGGTTGTCTCATGGCTGGGCCGGCCATGGGCGGACTAAGGAACAATGAGACCATCAAGTCAACATTGAATCTATACAGCTAAGACTGATCCTGAAAGAAGCTAGCTGGATCCTGAATAATCATACTTTATTGCAGAAGCTAACAGCAGAACTGCCTGTTGGCCTTTATTAGTAGCATAAATCTGAGCTCAGGTTTGCAAACAACGCTGGTAATAGTTGAATTCAAGTTACTATACCATAGGTGGACTCTAGGGCTAGATTCAAGAGTAAGATAACTGGCTGAACTTGAGCTTCTGCATATGTTAGAAATGTTAGTAATATCCAACCTGTCTCTTTCATCCCTGTCCCTTACAGCTTGATCCTATGCATGCGTAGCTTGGAAGTAAGCTGCCCCAGCAGTATTCAGTGGGCTTACTCCAAGGTTCAGGTATAAGTGTGCATATGGCATTACAGGTTTCAAGGGATGTGCATGCACATGCGTGGGATTGCTACAATAGCAATTATCATCTTGATCCGGCAATTCTGATAGTGACTGTGTCCTATTGCTAGACCAACTGCATCACTCTCATTGGTTTCAGCCGAACCTGCACTGTTTGAGAAGGATTTAACGCTAGTGCACATAACTATGGGGAACGAAAAGTAGAGCGATCTCATATTCAACATATCCTTGGAAGAAAATGTTTTGGAGGATCCTTGGGCTTTTACTTACATTTCTGATGATTTGGCTGATAATACAAAACATTCATAAATGCAAAACATCAGTAGATCAATATTGGAAAGAGCAATCAATGTTAACACATGCATGAAAATGAGAAACTAAGAAAATGGTGGGAAAGAATAATAAACTTTATCCTGACAAATTTGGCAAGTAACTTCGCTTCCACTTTTTGGACAAAGGCTCTCTAACCTATAATTTAAATAAATTCATTTACATCAATACCTTGACTTTCGGCGCTTTCCTCTTTCAACCTCAGCCAGCTGAAGTCATCCAGCCCGTGCTGAGCTCAGCTTGGGAGGCAAAGCCTCCAGTCCAAGTCGCTGCAAGTAGCACAGGGAGTCCACGAGCCTGAGTGGGTGGCTCTGCCATTCCCCACCCAGCACGGAGCAAACTGGACAGGGAGGCTTTGTCTCCTAAGCCGAGCTCTGTGTGGGCCACTTCTGGGTGCTCAGCAACGTTAAGCAACACCTGGCCCCTTTAAACAAAAACGTTGCCGACATTCGTCCATTTTTTACTTTCGTCAATGCTCTGGCCCTAACCAGATGAAAGTGCAAGGTATGCCTGTGTGGCAAAACATCAATGAAGGCATGCATTTGAGGATTTACACATTTATAGAGTAGAGGCCACAAAGAACACTAAACCTATGGAATCCAAAAAAGGGATATACCGTATTGTCCCGAGTACAAGACGCACCTGATTATAAGACGCACCCTTAAAGTTTGGTGCTATTAAAACAAATTAATTAAATCACTGGCATTAAATTGCAACAGCCTGATTATAAGACACACCCCTAGTTTAAAAACTTAAATTAGGAGAAAAAAGTGAGTCTTATACTCAGACCAATACGGTAACTACTGTAATTAGGCTTAACCCAATGTGATCATTTAACCAAAAAATGAACTTGTCAGCTTATAATATTGACAAGTCTTCTCTTGAATTCCCTGAGGGAAAACATCTTGTGTGTGTGTGGTGGTTTGAGTCCAGTTACTTGTCAAGATTAAATTAGGTAGAAAATGATGCCTCACGCAGTGGCTTATTTGGGTTTGTTTCCTCCTTCCTTAGCCTGCACTACCACGTCTCTAGCATGTTGTAGCCTGAAAGCAATCTTCACTCTGCAGCGCTTTCTTCCTTCTAAGCCCCTTGGGGGTAAAAGACTGTCAACTTTATTCAGCAAGTGGTGAAGTGGCTAGCATTATGATAGATCGGATGAGTGTGAAAACGTATGGATTGCAGGGGGTGCATGTTGGTAGAGGCCAGGCCACTCGGTGTAGCCTTGTTAATATTCCCATTTCAAATTAAGGATGTTGCTGTTCCCTACAGCTACCGAGTGAATGGCAGCCAGTCGTTTATATGGAAGAAAGTAATTTGGGGTGGAGGTACTAATCCTGTTGACTTCAGCGCCTGGAGTCCCCAGCTGTGTCCAAAATCAACTTTGTGTGATAGAACTCAGTGGGACACCTGAGCATTACGCTCTGCTTCATTTGAGTCAAGCTACTATGTAAGAGGTGTATGAATTGGCTTACGATGTTATGGTATTGTTTGTTATTTACTATCTATGTTTGTTTTTAATGCCAATAAAGGTTTGTTTCATTCATTCATTCATTCATTCATTCATTCATTCATATGTAAGAAGTACCTACTTGGTGTAAAAGGTACTACACTGGGGAGTGTGCATGCATCAAATTGATTAGTTAATTGGTAGATTTTGCGGGGCATTTTCTTGAAATGCCCAGTCAGGTTCCAGAGCACGGTGTGATTGAATAACTGGCTCACGGTGTGTTGAACTTCCTAACCTTTCTCTACATAAGGGAGTCTCTTCCTGTGAACACACATCCTGATAACACCTTCAAAATGTAGCCCTCAAACTTAGCGGTGGTGCATCAAGATCTTGATACTTTGCATACAGGCTTAGTTTCTGGTAAGATGTATCTGCACCATCATGTATATAATAAAACAGGGGCCATGTGCATAGTAGGCTTCTGTTGAAAGGCAGGATAGTGTATGTTTAACAATACATGAATCTCTCAATAATAACTTGTATTTCTGTTCTCCTTCAAACATATAATCTCTCTACTGCTAAATCAGATGACAATCATAGATGTGATTTGCCCATCACAGATGAAGACAAAACCATACCTGGCCCGCCCAGCCATGGGGCCATGGAGGAGGTGGATCTCGGATCCGATGAAACAAAACTAAGTGAGAATCTTACCAAAGAGGAAGTGGATGTGTTGGTTCCAGAAATAACAAAATGCACCCTTTCTACCTGTCAAAGAGTAGACCCCGAGGGCACTGAGCCTCAGCCAGTGGCACCAGAAGAGAAGTACAGCAAAAATGAGCAGTTGTCCTTGAGCCTAGTAGAAGCCAGTGAGCCTCAGCCTGTGGAAGCAACAGAGGGTGGGGAGTCTTGGCCTGCCACAGAAGCGGAGAACTCTTGGCTTCCAGAAACTATTCAAGACAGCAAGCCTGAACCTCTCAAACTGGCAGAAGGGAGTACAAGCACAACTGAGATGGCAGAGACGGTAGAAGAAGACTTGAACCTTGTAACGGAAATCGTGAAGGAATTGCAAATGAATGAAGAGGACCAGCTAACTGAGGGTAAGAATACACATATTCTTGCAGATATAGAAGGCAGGGCTACTTTTATTTTTATCTTGCCTTTCCCCCTAAAATATAAGGAGCTCAAGGGTTATGATCGGTATGTAAATTCCACTGACCTTTCTGAACTTTGCATGCAAGTAAGTACCTGAAGGGCAGAAACGTGCCCAGTGGGTTTGCTCTGTGTGCTGCACTTGCAAATAATGGAGCTGAAGCGCAGAAGTTGGAATAATTCATGGTTGGTGGTTCTGTTTCCTTGTTCTCTCATTTCAGGAACTTGCCCCCCAGCAGAGTGTGTGCCAGTTTAAGATGATAACTAGATAATGAGTGGGAAAGCCCTACCTTATTACAATATATATTTAAAGAATACTAATAGCACAAAGTCCTCTCCACTGATCTGGTGATAGGTCTGCCCTGCCTGTCTAAATGCTGACAGCATCAGAGTAACTCATTTACATTCCAAAACAGTTCAGTCAAAATATCCTGGTATCTTCTGGGGGCATAGCTGCAAATTAAAAAGCAACGTTATCTGAGTCACAGCACAATCCTATACATGTCAACTTAGAAGTAAGCTCCATTGATTTCAATGGGACTTACTCCCATGTAAGTATATAAGATTGGAGCCCCACTCTGCTTGTCGTTTTTTTTTTAAAGAATGGTCTTGCTACCTTAGACAAAAGTTCCCTCTTGTCCCATATTCTCTCTCCTGCTGAAGCTAGATGGCTACATTTGTGCAGTTCATAAAAAGAGTATGAGACTAGCCATTCTCTGTTTTGCCCTAGTATTTGGTAATTGGAGGTATACTGCCTCTGAAGATGGAGGGTTCATGTAGTTACTGTGACTAAGTCATGGATACATAGGCCTATTGTCCATGTACCCTGCATCACTTTCATGTAGTGCAAACAGCAGAAGGACCTCTGTAAAATGTACACAGTTAAGAAACTGGTTGTATTTATTGAATGGCCTGAGAGACATCCAAACTGATCAGATGCTTAGGTGAACGGAGATGCTTCTTGCATGAAACTGCACTTCTGATACGGTGAATTTGGATGGACAAAGCCTATATTTCTTACAGTGCAATCCTGCGCAGGATGCGGGCCACACCAGTGTGGCCCGGGCTCACCTCGGGGGAAGGGGATGTTCATCCCCTTCCTCTAGTGTAAGCACCGGAGGCCCCAATGGCCCTCTTCGGATGTGCGCCAGCTCAACCCAGCACTGATATCCCCACCCCCTCTCAGGCTGGGCCAGTCAATGGCCCCCTGCCTCGCCACCCCTGCCCTCCCGCCCTCCCCACACCCTCCCGCCACCTGGCACAGACCTTACCTGCGTTGGCCGGTGCAGCGACTGGAGGGCAGTGGAGTAAGCGGTGCCGGCCTCCTCACTGGCGCCACTTACTCCCAGGGTGTTGAAAATGTACCTTAGGGTGTTTATGACAACACCCTAGGCTGGCAGAGCAAGAGCTCTGCTGGGCTAAAGTTGGGCAGGATCGGGCTGCCCGTTTTAGTAATATGACTTTTGTTCACCTGTGTACTTTGCTCCTCTTCTTCTGCAAGCATGCATAATTGAGAGACTAACCTGAATAACACAGATAACTGTGTAAGCCGAGGCAGGCCTACTTGCAAAAACATGCCAAATGCATTTATATCAACTGGTGACGGTGTGCTACATGGCGTGTGCGTTTCCTCTCTGTTGATGTTTGTAAAGGAAAAAAGGTAGGGCTGACAAAATGATGGCCATTGGGTGCTGAGGCACTCCGTACGTTTTCAGCGTGTTCCCTGACTTGATCTCTATGGTTACTGTTCCAGGTGAGATGGGAGAAAAGGTGGAAACTGAGATGCACCCGGAGATAGTAAGTGAAGGCTTTGAAACAAAAGAAGAAGAAACGGGAGAAGCTACACTAGCAACAGAGAGAGGTATGTTGACAGAAGTAAAGAACTCGGATATTACGAGCTGAAAAACCTGCATCCAAAGCATTTCACTGGCAGCTCCTGGCTCCTCTGGCTTTTAAATCGTAGAGCTAATTGGGTCCAGGGGGACATGACAGAGCTGTGGGTTTATAAACCCAGGTCTGCCCTAAGGACCAAACTACATTGGACCTTGAATGTGTCATTGAATAGTTAGAGCTGTGGTTCCCAAACCTTTTAGTACTGGGACCCACTTTTTAAAATGACAGTCTATTGGGACCCACCTAGCTTTACGAGACTTACTTATTTACAAGTAATATTTTATTTATTTATTTGCAAAAATCTCAATCCATTTCTCGTAATGAGGTAGCCCTAATGACTAGCTTCAAGACTTGAGGGGTTTAGTTATGTGACCCAGTCTTCACCTGCCCTACCCCCACTACCTGTCATTGGCAGACTTGGAAAAAACCACACCAGAAAAAGACTCTTAACATTTATCTCCCTATATTTACACAAGCTTGCAAACTGCAGGAGCTCAGCTCTGTGAAGGGCAATTAGCTATCTGCTTTTTTGAATAGCCTCAGGGCTTGAGGCAATTGCTTATCTGACCTTTCCATCACCCGTTTACCAGTCCTGACCCAGTTTGAGAAACACTGAGTTAGAGGCTCCAGTTTGAGAAACACTGAGTTAGAGGCTCCAATTCACTTATCATGAGTAATTGGAACCAGCATGGAGGTAGGGGGGTATTTACTACACTTTGTGCCATTTTCCTGCTGAAAGTGGCCTCCTTAAGCAGCTATTGAACCCTAAAAGTGCCTTTGTAGCAAATGACCTTTTTAGGGTTAAAAAGATGCATTTTAGGGTTAAAAAGATGCTTGAATACTCATGGTTTTTCAGAAGTGTTGGGACAATGTACAATTTTATACATTACTCTTAAAAAAATAGAATACAAAAATCACCGCATGAGCGAGCAACTCCTTTATGATAAAATATATCAAATGATAGCTGCAGGTTGAGGGCTAAAGAGAAAAGTAGGAAGATGACAGTAACAAACTAGAAACATACATTATGCATCTATATCTAGGAAGGATATGCTCACATGGGGGAAGACCTTCAATATACCGTATTTTTCGCTCCATAAGATGCACCGCCCCCCAAAAAATAGGGGGGGAAAGCGTGCGTCTTATGGAGCGAATATTAAAAAAAAGTAAAATACTTACCAGGGCTTCGGGGAGGCCTGCGCGACCCTCTGCAGGCCTCCCTGATCTTCGTTTCAGCGCTAAAAGGCCAATGGCCAAAAATGGCCATTTAGTGCCAAAACGAAGATCGGGGAGGCCTGCAGAGGGTCACGCAGGCCTCCCCGAAGCCCCCAGAAGAGACCAGAAGCCCCGGTAAGTGAAAACATTTTCCCCCTTATTTTTACCTCCATAGGATGCATGCGTCCTATGGTGCGATGCGTCCTATGGAGCGAAAAATACGGTAATTTAATGGAAACCAAGTTGCTGTTGTGGTGGTGTTCAAAGCTGGGTTTCTAGCCTGCCTAACTTGTGTTGGCTTGTTCATAATCCAGATCTTCTCTGTCTGTTGCTTTTGGGTGGGTTGCTGTGCTGTTTTCTGCAACCTAGCAATAAAAGTGAAGATCTTATTTTACCTAAACACATGATCTGCCACCCTCATGTCTTGTTTGGCCCCAAGTTTTCTATAGTGAATAAGCCATCTGAAAATGATAGGTTTTTAAGGATGTATTCTTAGAAAATGAGGCTTAATTAAATATGTTTAATCCCATAGTTACTATTTGCCAAACATGTTTTATTAACGATCAGATTACTATCAGGGCTTTGGTATTCTTCCCCCCCCCACACACACACACTCCACTCCTGTTGGCAGTGAGGACTAGGAGGTGGAGAGGTTCAGGAGCTCACTTATGTGGAAGACAAAGCAAAGTACAGGTGGACCAAGGACAAAAAAGAGCAAATGAAAAGGAGGGCAAAAGGGTTCATCACTCAAGGCAGATCTAAAATTACAGCTGAAGTACAGCTCTTTAATTTCCATCAGTCACACTTGAGGGATAGATATTTCCTTCCTCTGAAAGAAAAGGCCTCATATTAACTTTATTGGAACTGAGTAGCTAGGATTAAAATGCAAAGAGTAGAACATACACCACTATCAACCGAGAGAACTGGTTATACAAATTCAAGAGAGAGATCACCTGTGATAACCATAGCATTCCTTTCTAGCTTCAGTGTTTTCCTGTATTTCTGTTAATCTACTTTTCTACATGCAGCTGATACATTTAAGTTACTCTTACAAGGGTAAACTTTCAAGGTTTTATCCTATAGTGACAGTTCTTATGTAGGATAGTGCTGGTTATGGTCATCTGAATGTTACTGCATAAAGGGTGTGTGCACGCTTTTCTTCTACGGTATGTTGCAGATCAACGTTTTTGTTCAATCTCACTATTTCAGCTGTAAACTTTGTGTCCACCGCTTAATTATTAAGCACGTCAGAATTGATTCTGCCTTATACTGCAATTGTGTAATCATAGGTCACACATTAAGAAAGGATCATAGTTTTTAGCAAAGACCTCGTTCTTCCAAACCATGATCTTTATGCATAAATAAGCATAATCTTATTTATGCTTATGTTGATACAATGCTAAATATTAGCAGAATATGTACCAACTCTTTAATTTGTATCAACGCATGATTTCTTTCAAAGCATGGTCCCTAAAACATTTTGTTAATAAAGGTCCTTATGATTCTAAATTGTGTGTTACAAATTGTGTATTACAGAAGCTACTGATACCGAAGAGTGAATCATGGATTCTGCCTGGACTTCATTTGTTTGGATGCTCAAAATTAATACTTCAACTTGAAATTTGGATTTTTATAAAACCTTCTATGGACCTGCCACAATCACTGAAGCGGGGGGGGAGGGGTCAAGTTGCCAAGACACCATTGAGGAATTGCAGTGTTAAGCCTTCATATGTCTGCCATATTAATTCTTGCGCAGGCTTTCATTCCTGTAGAAATGTCGCAAAATAAGTTTGCCTGATGGGAGTTAAGAATTTGGAAGCTTAAGTTAATGTGAAGGATAATCTAGGGTAAAGTCTTTACAGGAGATGAATTATAGAAAAGGGTGTATGCAATTTGAAACTATGTAGATTCCCTCTACCTCCTGTATTAACTAGGATAAGAATCACTAGGGTCTAGGAGGGAACTGGCAGCCATGCGCTGTTTCACTGTATTGGAACAAGCCTTCTGAACTTATTTTTAGACAGGTTGTCATTTGGGGACTTAATACTGCTGCTTGAGTACACGGATAGATGTATTAATGTCTTTCTGAAACTAGTCATTGCTAGCCTGCAAACACGAGTGGGGTAGGAGCTAGCCTGAAAGGATAGCACCAAAATTGCAGGCAATAGTGTCTGTTGACAAAGCAAGCATTCTGTACTTTAAAGCAAAAGGAGTGATTAGCACAGCACCACCACATAGTGGTTCATTATGTAATATACCTACATCACTAGTATATTAAAGTAAAAGTTAATATTGTAGCAAAGAAAAAGCAAAGCATTTGCTTTTATAAAACTATTTGAAAATTATTTAATAGTAAATAGGAAAAGTAAATTCAAGGCTTCTTTTAAAATAAAGGAAATCTTGGTTGAAGTGCAAATCTTGTATAGTTGAGTGGTGGTTAAAATATTCACTTTTTGGGGGGGCAGGGGTTCAGTGTGACTGACTGATTGCATGTTTTGAGAAGAGTCCTGCAAATGTCAGCAGAGCTGTTCTTCATCTTGTGGTCTGAAGTGGGGAACTTTTATTTCAGCCCTTCTGTCACAGGTTAGATTTGATACAATTTGTTTTTGTGCCTCCTCAAGTAAAGTCTACAGAATGTAATCTGAAACACATTGAAATAAAGAAAAACCAATTGAAGCCTATGTGTGATGTGTTACAAAAATAACCAAGGTTGAGTTTGAAACTTTCTGGGCTGGTGTATTTTTCAGTCTCATCACAAAGATGTGAAACACAATCTAACCTTAATATCTAAATATATTTGCAGTAATAAAGGCTCAATCCTATCCAACTTTCCAGCACCAATGCGGCCCAAAGGTAAGGGAACAAACATTCTTACATTGAGGCCTGTGACTCCTCCCCCTACACACAGCAGGGATGCTGCACATGCCCCTGTTGGCACGGCTGCATCAGTGCTAGAAAGTTGGATAGGACTGGGCCCTCTGTAACCTTTCTGAGTACTGGCCATTCTGAGCTCTGTGACTTGTAAGATCTCTTACTACTTATTGGACTATAAGTTGCTAGATCAGTGTTTCCTTTATCAGTAAACAAGATACTGATTGCTTCTAAGAACACCGGTCACTTTACACTTTCAATATCTGAAGCTCTACTTCAGTGTTCAATGGGGCTTACTCACAGGGATCATTTATTAAGCACAGGTTAACAATGGCCGAGTTTATGTAGTCATCGTTTTGTTGAATCATGGCTTTGTCCTGTGCTTAATCTTGAGCCTGTCTAAACACTGTTCATTGTTTGGGGGGAACAAACAAAAATCTGAAACAGATTGGAACCGACTTGCAAACCAGTCTGTACTAATAGAAGCTATGCTGGATTGGGCTGCCCACTGGTTTACAGGAACATAGCAACTTAAGTCATCATCTTTCTTTCAGAGAAACATGGATCTAGAAGAAAGCAAGTCATGTAACTAGAGAACCTATTGTGTGAAGTTTACTTATTGGCTCTTCTCCAGCCAAAACTCTTGGGGTAGTTCAGGGCTTTATTTCTACCATTTAGGATTTTCACTGCTAGAAGGTTCAAACGGAAACTCAAAGCTGCACACAGCCTCCAAGAAAAGATTCAGCCTAAAGTGTCACATTTCATGAGCCGGTTTATTTCCTCAAAGGTTTGATAAGTCAGAGCTATATTCTCACAAGGTAAAGTAGCGATTAAAAGACATGATATAGAAAATTAATATCACAAGATGTTCTCTTTGCTATAAGCTTAATCTGAGAGTTTATCCTTCATTTTATTTTCCTTTAAAGTACAAATCTAGTAAATGTATTGTGTGGGGAGAATGAGTGCTTGACTAGAGTGATAAGATCTACTGGTTGAAACTTCCTGTTCCATATTGACTTCAGTTTTGTTAACCTATTTACCTCAAAATACTTGTCCCAAGTTAGTGTTTACAGACCCTGCAGCGTTCAGTTCTGTAATAAGCCTCACACAACAAACCTTGCCTAAGTTTACAGCCTTAATGGCACAACATGGGGATGGGGAAAGGCTCTGTGCAGGCGTTAAAAGGTCTACCAGACCACCTCATGCAGAAGCCCAGTTCTGGGATTGACTTTGAAAGAGCCAATTGGAGAACTGACTTCTACAAGAAGTGAGGCAGAGCTTTATTGCCACCACCCACACTGTTAAAACAGTCTGTTTATAGTGATGCTGAGGCATCAGGCATATCTTGGAGTGGTCCCTGGACGGCAACAGCTTCAATCTCAACTCGTGCACCCTGCAAAAAAGTCAGACAAGTTTGTTTAGAATGACGTACAGTATGATCATGCACGCGATATGGTTATCTTCATCTCTTTTAGGTGGAAACACATGTTAACAGTCACCGATGTTAACAGCGCCTTCTCTCCCCATAAACTCTTGAGCTCCATGGTGAACATTGTTTTCTGTCCATTACACCACACTGGCCCAGAAGGCCAGGTCATAGATTCAGCAGAACCAAGTGGAAAAGCTTTTCTTGAAATGGACCAGCTTTTTTGGTTTTGGGAGGAAGAGGGAAGATGGTTGCATGTGGAATATTCCCCGCGGAATGGAAAAAACCTCTGCTTATGCAGAACCTAGCAGAGCAGGAGGTCTGCTACTGAAAAATGTCCCATCCATTATAATGGAAGGGACAGCTCTCTCTCTCTTATTTTTTTATTTATATATATATACACACACACACACACACACACACACACACACACACACACAGGGGGTCTACATATGAAGTATCTACCTCCACTAAAATGCAAAGGGGAAGCCCTTTTACTTACATTTTTGTAAGCTCTCATTTGCCCACAATACATTACTGGATCAGGCCACTAGGGACTAAATGTTAACAAAAGTAAAGCTGATTTATTCTTAAATGAACTGACATACCACAACCGTCATGGCATGAAAAGACAGAAAAACTGCATAGCTACAATGGGGGGGGGCAAATGCCCCGGGTGATAGTCGCCGTCTCTTCATGAGGAGACCACGGCTGTTTGTCCCCCCCCCCTTTGCCCCATTGTAGCTATGCAAGTGCCCACACTGAACATTTGTAATGTGCATGTGAAACCTTGTGAGTGAAACCTTTATGTCCCTGTAAATTATGAAACAAAGCTTTATATCATCTATATTAAGAAGTCAGACAATCAACGTTTAAAGAAAGAGAACTGACACTTACCTTTGGGAGAGCAACCACTTGGTAAGCTGCTCTGGCTGGAAAGTTGCACTGGAAAACTATACGTAAAAGAAAGATGTTTCCATGAACATATTGACTAAAAGTAGAGTTTTCGTTTTCTTGGTTTATACTACACAACAACCCAAGATAGGGTTAAAAAGAAAATCAGGAAAACAAGCCCACACTAACTATACACAAAGTTGCATTGGGGCGGCACAACCCGAGACACTGCCTGATCCTGCCACAGTGGATCAATGTGGCTCACATTCATGGTGGGTTGGAGGGAGGCGGCAGCAGCAGACTTGGGGTCAAGGGGACCCCAATCTGCCACCCCTCCCCCCACCATCTGTGCCGACACAAGATGTATCAGATCACCTCATGGCTGGGCTGGCAGTGGGCTGCACATATTCTGTATTTGCATTAGATAAGCACACAATTCAGCACCAAGAATCTGAAGGTTCATCTTTTGTTAAAGATAGGCCTTATCTACAGATAGGCCTTAAAGATGGCGGCACTCGGGAGAGCCGGTAAGAAGAGGCCACCAGGGACATCCCACAGCACCCCTGTGAGTTCACCGTGGCATCCTTAGGCGCCGCAGCGCAGTTTGTGAACCACTGGAAAAAGCTATTCAACTGAAATCTGTGTGAATTGCAGCTTCAATTTAAGAAATACATTCTTACTTCTTATTTAAAATACATATAGTGGATGGAAAAATGGTGGTAAAGGTGTCCCTTGACATTTTAAGTCCAGTCGTGTCCGACTCTAGGGTGCGGTGCTCATCCCCATTACGAAGCCGAAGAGCCAGCACTGTCCAAAGATGCTTCCGTGGTCATGTGGCCAGCATGACAATACGGAACGCTGTTTACCTTCCTGCAAGCGGTACCTATTTATCTACTCGCATTAACATGCTTTCGAACTGCTAGGTTGGCAGGAGCTGGGTCAAGTGATGAGAACTCACCCTGTCGTGCAGATTCGAACTGCCGACCTTTTGATTGACAGCTCATGGTGCAGTGGTTTAACCCACTGCGCCACCCCGCGGCCCTAAGTGGATGGAAACTAAAGCACAAATTACACGTCTTATCCTAAAAGCTGAGAAATCAAATAAATAATCACACAGTTTGACTTCAGAAGTTTCATTATTTGTGGGTCAATCTAAATAATAGTGTACCAGGGCTTTCAGTCACATTAGTTAATGAGAACATTTGTCACACAGTTCAGTCTTTCCACACTGAGGGTGTGCCGAAACTCAGTATCTGCAGGTAACTATCTTACCTACCTTACCTGGGCAACCTTCAGGCTCAAATTCAGATCTCCAATGATGTAAATGCAATTTTAACAGAGAAACAACCTCTCTCCAATTGCCTTTGGAAAATACTATAATAAGTAGGTTTCACAGCAGTTCTCACATTTCTGCTCGTGCAACACTTGGATTTTGTCTCACTATTCTCACAAAACGTTCCAGTGCGACATGTAAAACACCCTTTCATGAGAAGAAACCAGCTGCAAGTGGAACGGTATCGTGGGCACTGTTCCCCCTACATTGCTCAGTCGCACAGCTGGGAGGTCAGCTTTCCTGGAAGTCTGGTGATGACCTATGACATCATCATCGAGTGCCCAGAGACGCTGCTGCAGAGACGCTTTAAATTTATTTATTTTTTTAAAAAAATTATATCCCGCCTTATCCTATGCCGAGGCAAATGCCCAAGGTGGCTTACAACAAAAATTAAAAAACATAGTTTAAAATACAGAAAAGTTTAAAACAATACATTAATTTAAAAACAATAAAATCCACGGGGGGGGGACACGACAATATGGAGCACAAAAGCAGCATGGCAGAGCATCTTGAGACACAGGAGGCAGACTACAACCCATCACCCAAATGCTAGACAAAACAAAAACGTTTTGAGCCCTCGCCGAAAAGTCATGAGGGAGGGGGGGTAGTTCTCAGATCCCCTGGCAGGGAGTTCCACAGTTGTGGCGCCACAGCAGAGAAGGCTCGCCCACGTGCTGCCACTCCCCTAACTTGCGATAGAGGTGGTACACGCAGGAGAGCCCCCTCTGATGACCTAAGAGAGAGGGCCGGAATGTATGGGAGAAGGCGGTCCCTCAGATATCCTGGACCCACACCGTGAAGGGCTTTAAAGGTCATTACCAGCACCTTGAATTGGGCTCGGAAACAAATGGGCAGCCAGTGCAGCCGCTGAAGCAGCGGCTCAACAGAGTCAAACCGCCTAGCTCCAGCGACCACCCGGGCCGCCGCATTCTGCACTAATTGCAGCTTCCGAACCGTCTTCAAGAGCAGCCCCACGTAGAGCGCGTTACAGTAATCCAGTCTTGAAGTCACTAAGGCGTGGACCACCGTGGTCAGGTCCAATCGACTCAAGTACAGCCGCAGCTGGCACACCAGCCGAAGCTGGGCAAACGCACCCCTGGCCACAGTCGCCACCTGGCTTTCCAGGGAGAGCTGTGAATCCAGAAGTACTCCCAAGCTGCGCACCCGTTCCTGCAGGGGGAGTGCAACCCCATTCAGAACAGGCAGGTGACTCAGTACCTGACTCAGTAAATGGAATACTGATCTTGGAACCCAACGGATTTTAAAAAAAACAACTTTCCTCTCTATGCAGAATTATCATTTTGAATACTACACTTGATATTAAATAATTTACAAGAAAGACGCTCACGGGCACAAGATGTGGTTCAACACACCTGTCAGACTAGGAGCACCAGAAACAAAATAACCTATTCCCCTGATTAATTGTCAGTTCTGGGTTTTTCCATTCCACGCCTATCTTGGGACCCAATACCTCTTGGCAGGGGCCATCTCTGTGATTTGTACAAGGACTTAATATGCGAATGTTACACAGCACCCAAAGAATCTACAAGGAAGACGCTGCTTATACTTACACTGCTTGTAGGTCTCATTAATGTCATCAAAGTCCTTCATGTCAATCATCAGGACAGTAGTCTTTACCACTAGAATTTAGAAAATACTGTTAAAGGGGTTTCAAGTGATCAAACTGTAAAAACGTCACAACATTTCAGTACATCTAAGACTCCCGAGATGCATGTCAATGTATGTATTTTATTTGATGGTGTGAAGACCAAGTATTTTGAAACCGCGCAAGAGGGAAACAGAGGGCCCAATTTTATCCAACTTTCCAGTGCCAATACAGCCACGCCCATGGGGCAGGCGCTGCATCCTGCTGTGTGTGGGGGCAGTCACACAGGCCTACTGAAGGTAAGGGAACATTTGGGGCTGGAAAGCTGGGCAGCATTGGGCCCCAAGTCAGTTTCTAATTTCCCAAAGGTGACCCAACAATGAGATTATGTCTGTATGGACTGCATTTTTCCATTCCACTGAACCGTATAGTAAATCCTATAGTAAATTGGGCTCGGAAACGAATGGGCAGCCAGTGCAGCCGCTGAAGCAAATTTCATTGTCCCCCAAATCCATTGCAACAGGCCTGGTAAGTAACTCAGTGCTTGAGAATTATCCATTTAGCAGTACATCTAACACACCACGAAACCCTTATATCTACAAACAGCAGGACCAGAAGTATTATCAGACTTTCACCATCCCAAACCTGTCTTCACTTACATAGGTTCTCTCTCAATGAAGCAGATTCCCAAATGCTCCTGGGATATCCTACACCCTAGTTTCTTTTTCAGATACCATTCACCAATGACATTCCAGCACGTCTTGTTTCGAGCATTACCAAATTCTTAGAAATCCCCAAGACTTTGCTTCTAAGTGCCTAGTAAGACATTGGTTGCCTGGAATTTCACTAGTGCAAGAAACATCTTGCACTACTCCCTCCAGTATAACCTGAAGAACAGTAGTCACTAACAGGTAAGCTCACTGGCAGCACAGACAATAGGAATCCAGAAGTTCCTGTACAGAAAAGAGGCATCCCTTCAAAACTCTGCCAACCAACCCAACCATGAAGTTGAAGCAGTTGAACCAACCCAACCATGAAGTTATCCAATGTGGCTTATGTCAGCGGCAGAAGGCGAGGAGGTGGTGGATTCAGGGTGCCCGTAAACTTGAATCTGCCTCCACCACCTCCCTCCAGCCTGCCATGGATGCAAACCACACACTTCCTGCTCACTTGAGCGAGAAGCAGGTCATCCGCCTCCTTACCATGCTCCTCGCACAGCGTTCTCAAACCTGGAAGTGCAGGACTTCCGGGTTGATTTACAGGGACTGCACAAAGGAACTCCTTTGTTCGCATGGTCCCTGTTGTAAATAAAACCAAAAGTCCCACACTTCTGGGGTTTAAGAAAACTGCAGGAGGAGTATGGTAAGGGGCTCCCCCCCCTCAAAAAAGTGCCGCAGCAGAGGCGGCATCCCAGGTAACGCCATCCTGTTTCAAAAGGAGAAGATGAAGTACTGGGAACCTTCAAAATCACAAAGACCCACAGTAAAGCCCAGCAACAGGCTTGTATGAGACACAAAAGCAGAAAGTTCTGCCCCCAGATTTTAAAAAGAAAGAATAAGGACTGGGAACTTTTGTGAAAATGAGAACAGCCTTGATTCTGATGCTGCAGATATTCACAGCAGTCTCCACCTCTGCTATTTTTTTGACAAGGTAGATAGTAAACTGTTTCCTTCTCCAAATAGAACATACAATATTCCAAAAGTAACTCATTCAGTATAGATTTATTCACCATTTCTGGGGTCACAGCCTGCAGCTCTCAAGATTTCCCCAATGTTTTTAAGGGCCTAATGGGAAGAAACACAAATGAGTTCTAGTTAATGAGTTGGATTTGTCCACTCCTAGAGCTTGTGGCCAGTAGCAATATATGCAAACATATACATTGACATATTTTCTCTCTCTCACTCTCACAAACAATACCATTATTTACTTAAAAGATTTTGCACTGCTATTTTGGTGCTCAAAGCGGTTCAATAAAACAATTAAATAAACACAGATATATTAGATATCAATCCCTCTAATCTAGACAAGTTGCACCTCAGCCCCACTGAAATCAGTGGGACAAGTAAGTTATGACGAAGTTAGCTTCCACTGAAATCAATGGAACATTAATAAGTGCAACTTATTAAGTACAATTAACTTTATCTAGATTGGGGCCCCACTGTGCATTAATATATGAACAAATATCAATTGTTTTTGCTGCACTGTCTTCTTACAGCATGTTCAAATGGCAGCTTCTACTCAATGCTGCAGCACACAACTGGGAGTGCAGAGACTGTCCTGAAAAAGCAGGTACACTTTCCCCCAGGAATCCCCTACGCAGTGCTCCCAGGTCCCTAGAAGTGGAAGATCAGCTGTAAAATGATACACTCTGCCCTGTATCCAGCAGCACCCTGAATTGAGTCTTATGGAATGCCCTTTAACACTGTCTTAATAAGGCATGCAACATAGGTAATGGCACATCAGACTCAGAATAACTGAGGTCATGTTTCACCTGTTTAGCTTCTTCCTTTGCTCCTCCGGGTACCAGTTGGCCATTTGAGGGATCCATGCCTAGCTGTCCTGCAATATACATGGTCCGGTCTACCAACACTGCTTGACTAAGTTTCCGACACCACAGAACCAAAAAGGGAAAGAGAGAGAGAAAAAAATTACCATCCAGTTATTTTAAAGCTTAGCTCACTTCTAACATGTTTTATTATAGGAATGATTTTGTTTCCAAAAGTTTTTTCTATTTGTAATGTGAACAACTTCTCTAGCCCATAAGAAATGAACCCAGAAATGGGGGTGGGGGGTGGGAAGGAAGCATCTGGGAAGGGTGAGGAAAAGAAATTTTGATTGGAAAGGCAACCTTGAGAACAAAGTGCTCCACTTAAGAGTATAAAAAGAGTATAACCTCCTGTGGCTGCTACTAGTATGTAATTTTTTTAAAAAAAAGTAAGGAGAAAGTTGCATACAATCAAATGTAATATGAAGCTTGGCCCTAAATGATAATCCTGCAAGATTGAAAGGCAAATTAGGTTACAGAATTTCAATTATTAACCAGGTTAGAATTAGCAACCCCAAAGCCTTCTCCAAACCAGTTAAACTGATGCTGTAATAAATGTATTTAATAATAAAAATGACACCCACCTTAGCAATACACGTGCCATAAATAATTTACGGTAATAATGCAACTCGTCTATAGTGCAATCCTATGCATGTATATAGAAGTCCCATTGTGTTCACAAGATTGCAGCCCTAGATAACTTCCTAGTACAGTAATTTCTAGTACAGTCACAGAACTTTATGGCAGCCTTGGAATTTGCTGTGCACTTCTTTGCTGGGGGGGGGGGAGGGGAATCAATACTGCCCCGGAGGCCATCCGAGAACAAACCTCCATAGCTCTGCCAAATTCACATGCAGCTTGAGTTGCTTCCCTCTTGAAGGATACAACATTTCTTATTTACCGGTAGTAGAACTGCAGCTCTGGTCGACCGCTTTACTAGTCATTTCAATTCTTAGACCAATTCTGTGAACACTTGATTGACTTCAGAGAACCATATCATCACCAACAACTCCTACAGTCAGGGTGGTGAAAATCCTCTGAAACGATGCTGCCCATGACGTCCAATATATGACGAATCCTGTGGCCACTGAACACTGGAAATGCTACCAAAACAGTTTGTTGAAACCACTGTAGTAGTTGAGCTGGACACAGAGTGCTGAGCTGGTTGGACTTTGCACTAATCAATCACAGCAGTTGCTGTTTGGAAAAAAAGTGACTATGGAATCAGTGAAATACATTTCTAGGTACTAAAAGCACCATTGGAAATGGCTACTCTTGGAAGTTAAGCTATTGTGGCGGCATGTTTGAAGTGCTTGGCTGACTATTCAAGATCATCATCTTCCCGCATGTGCTAGCTCAGCAAATGTTGGTCTCTTCTAAATAGATGTTGTGCAAGCCAACTCCTTGGGGAACAACAGACTATTATAAATGGGGAAGCTTTCAAACAAACTTAAGTATAGCCTAGGACCAACCTTTCTACTATCCATGGCAGAACAATGAAAACTATGAGTGTGCAATTAAAATAAATTGGTAAAGCAATGCCTATTGCTCTATAGTACAAGGATAAGAACCTCTGCAGCGGATGATTATATAGGGTTGGGCTCATCTCTTTAAAACACTGGAAGTGACTTTCTTTCCTTTTACCTGAAATGTACACATTATTCTTCCATCCTTTATCCCCCATTGTTATGCTACCTGGGCAAGAGGCACTTTTTCAATTGGTGCTCCTATTATTATATATAGCAGGGGGAGAGTAACTACTCCCCCCTTTCACCCCAGCACAGTGTCTTTTCTGGTGGCTGTTTGCTGGTGTTCTTCTGCATCTTTTTTTTAGATTGTGAGCACTTTTGGGACAGGGAGCCATTTAATCATTTGATTTTGTCTGTAAACCGTTTTGTGAACTTTGTTGAAAAGCGGTATATAAATACTGTAATAATAATAAACCTTGTAGTTAGTTTACTTTGACAGCATTCACAAACTATTCCCTTTCTTGGGTTTTACTGGACTAGGCAAATCGTCCTCCTCCCTTCAGTGGGGAGTTCCATGGCTAAAGTCTGCTTTCCCCAATTATGAATCTGGACATTCATGAAGATCTCCATCAGAGGCCCTGATCTAAGTCAGAGAAATCAGGCAGATGGTGACCAGGGACAGCACCTCAAGTGTGGAACGGCCTTCCTCAGAAGCATTCATCCTGCACCCTCTTTTCTGTCATATAGGCAGCAAATCCAATTTTTTTCTTTGCCTGAACATTTGGCAAACTATTGCTTAATTACTGCTGTTAACCTTATTTAAAATTTAACTTGCCATTTTCATGAGATTCTATACTGTAGGTTACATTTTGCTTTCTAAGCTATCTCAAGCCTGTTCCAGGGAAAAGACAGGGCATAAGTATTTTAATAACTTAATTGTAATTAAGATGTCTACATATGTGTGCATCTGTGGTAGGATCGAGTCCTTTGTCCTGAATGAATTCAAATTAGCTGTCTCGTCCTGTAGATTCACTCAGCAATGCATCTAGTCCCTAGGACAGTAATGGCAAACCATCTGGGCTTGGTGAGTCAAAATTGTTGAAAATGCCTAACTTGACTCTGCTGGTGTGTCGCCGTTGGCCCCCCCCCCACTTTTAATAGTACTTTGACTATTGCCACTTTTAATAGTAATTTTGAATTGAACTGAAAACTATAGAACACATTACATTTTATTTAACATCAATTAGTGACTTTTTTGTTGCTGAGTTTTACTAGAAAATAATTTGAAAGAGGTCTGCCAAAACCCCTGTCCTAAATGTTTAAGACAAGCCTGTAAAACTTTTTTCAAAAATATAAGTTGGGGCCCTGGGGGAAACGCTGCTGTGTCACCCAAAATGACCTCGCGTGTCACCTGTGACACGTGTGTCATAGGTTCACCATCATGGCCCTAGGATCAAGATGGCACAACCAACAGATACATGAAAAGGGTAATGCTGCACAGGTGTCTGTTTTCAACTAGCAACACCTTAGGACCAGACTACCTATGTTGAGTCCATCATTAGACAGGTTTAAACCTGGAAGTACACTGAAAATGTGTAACACTTTCCTCCTGCTCTGTTTTCCTCCTGAGATTTCCCACCACTCCCCATCCCAAATAATCTATTTGCAGCAAATAGAAGATTCAACAAGTAAGGGTCGACATCCCAAGTGAATGTTTATTCAGTAGTAATTACTGTATATTAACTGCAACTTACGCTCTTACTCTGAAGAGACCATCTGCTTTTTTTTTCCTAACTGTGATTATCTTTTCGTCTAGCTAGCTTTTCCATTAATGACTGAAAAATGCAGTAACAGCCAATTACAGTGGACTCTTATTCAGTAGTAATTACTGTATATTACAGAGGGGTGGCCAAACTGTGGCTCATGAGCCACATGCGGCTCTTTGTTATATAATGTGCGGCTCTCAGAAATATGTTGACTAATGTCCTTTTTGCATCACAATTAATATAAAAGGTAAATAAGACATTTCAAGCTTTATAATTATTTACCAGGTATAAACCGAGAGTCTACTGGCTTAAAACATAACTTTAATGTTCATGGTGAGTAAATATATTTAAGAATTTAAATGCTTCTTAAATATTGTGGCTCTCAAACATCTGAAGTTTATCGCATGTTTGGCCACCTCTGGTATATTAACTGCAACTTACTCACACTCTTACTTTGAAGAGACCATCTGCTGTTTTTTTTCCCTAACTGATTATCTTTTCGTCTAGCTAGCTTTTCCATTAATGATTGAAAAATGCAGTAACAGCAAATCTCAGTGGACTCTTACTCACTCAAGGAACGTTACATGTAATAATTAAGATTCTGCATCGTTATTAAAAATCATCATAATTTAAGGGATGACAAAACCTAACCATTCATTTTCTCATCATTGAGCATGGAGGGGGAAAAAAATCAGAAAAATGGTGGATAGGGATATTTTACAAGTACTGTACATAGTTGTTGTTGTTGTTCAGTCAAGTCGTGTCCGACCTTTTGTGATCCCATGAACCATATCCCGCCAGGCCTTCCTGTCCTCCACTATCTTCCTGAGTTCGCTCATTTTCATGTTCGTTGCATCGGTGATGCTGTCTAACCATCTCATCCTTTGCCTTCCCCTTCTCCTTTTGCCTTCAATCTTTCCCAGCATCAGAGTCTTCTCCAGAGACTCCTCTCTTCGCATTAGGTGGCCAAAATATTTGAGCTTCAGCCTCAGTACCTGTCCTTCCAGGGAACAGTCAGGGTTGATTTCATTTAGGATTGACTGATTTGATCTCCTAGCAGTCCAAGGGACTCTCAGGAGTCTTCTCCAGCACCACAGTTCGAAAGCATCTATTCTTCGGCGCTCAGCCATCCTTATGGTCCAACTCTCGCAATCATACATTGCTACTGGGAACACCATTGCCCTGACTATATGAACTTTTGTTGGCATGGTGATATCTCTGCTTTTTATTATGCTATCTAAATTTGCCATAGCTTTCCTTCCAAGGAGTAAGCGTCTTTTAATTTCATGGCTGCTGTCTCCGTCTGCAGTGATCCTTTCTAAAATACAGCTGATTATGACCACGCCCCAGTTTGCCATATGCACTGAAACTTTCCAAGTTTACATCATCCCTACTGGACACTGCAACAAGTTTCAACTCTAAAATCTGTTTCTAGCAACTTCAAAGGAGGTCACTGGGTAAAAAGCTTTGTATCATCACCCACAATGGTTCAGATACCATGAATCCTAATCTTTTTTTTGCTACAACTGGCATTGCTAAAATAATTAAAATAGTACACATTTTTAAAGAGATAAATAAAAACTCCAAACACTACCTCTCCCTTAGTTTTTGGGACCTCAACATACATATACATATTTTGATTGAATAGACTGGTGTTTTTACATTCTTCTTACAGCGTTTAATAGATCTTAGTTTTTAAAAAATCCATAGAAATCTCAAACTAAACTAACAGAAACAGTAAGCCTGATAAAGTACTATTAATAATGGATTTGAAGATGTCGAGCAACTCAATGATTATTCTGACAAAAGTGGAAAATGAGAGACTACACATAGAAGTGTCTTCTTACAGCGTTTAATAGATCTTAGTTTTTAAAAAATCCATAGAAATCTCAAACTAAACTAACAGAAACAGTAAGCCTGATAAAGTACTATTAATAATGGATTTGAAGATGTCGAGCAACTCAATGATTATTCTGACAAAAGTGGAAAATGAGAGACTACACATAGAAGTGAATTAAAACCCAAAGCAAACTGGCTTCTCCATTTTATTGCAACCAACAACACCTGTAAGTTTTAAGCTAGCAAAAATATAAGTTTTTATTCCAATATATGCTTCGGAGAGAGATCCTGACAAAGCAAAAACATACATGGTGGGGGCTGTCATGATATATCACACAAACATTAAATTCCAGAGGAGTAATCTTACAGCAGACACAAAAAGGATTTTTGTGGTATCTTTAAAAAAAACAATTGCAGCAGAAGCTTCCAACAACTAGAGACCACCACACATCAGTGGGTTTTTGTTCACTAAAGTTTATGCCACAATAAATTGGTTCACCTTGAAGATGGCAGCATATTCTTTTGTTTGCATGTGAGTGTGTAATACAGCTTTTAAAAGGAACTTTCTTTTTTAATTAAATAATTTACTCACAATAGCTACATATATCGCCTTTCAAAACAGTAACTTCTTAAAAGCAGTGTACTTATCAACGTTGGTCTACAGTTAAAACACCTCGATGATATACTGCCTCCCGCTTCGCTCTATTTCACAGTGCACTCCCAAACATGCTTACTCGCAAGTAAGCTCAATATGTTCAATGAGATTTTCTCCCCAGTAAGCATGTTTGGGACTGCAGCTCTCATGAATACCACACACCCCTTTTATCACCCCTTCGCTTCTACCCTCCCTACCACGATACGAGAGATACTTGTCTTCTTGCGGGTCACACCTTTCCCTACCTGTAAGGACCCATGGCAGCTGGAGCCCTAGCGGTGCTGATGATTTTCTTCACTAGCGTGGCCATGGCGCCCCGGGACACGGCTGCAGTGTGCAACTCCTTCTTGTTAGGCGACCAGCAAAGCCTCCGTGCTCCTCCTGACCTGAACTTTATACTGTGCAAGCCCAGGCTGCTCGCCCTGCTGCTTCAGCACCACCACCCCATCCCGCCTCTTGCAGAGGCGGCCTTGAGTGCTTCGACGTCCCGCCCCCTTCAGTCATGATAGATTAGACCACCTGAGAACCGCGTGCAGCTTCTACAGCAATCTCCCAGACCTTCCCCACCTCTGCCTGTGAGGGATTATGGGGAATGTAGTCTGGGAGAGAAAGGAGGGAGGTCTTCGGGAGATGCAGTACTGTATACGACTGGTCGCTTTTGCACATGCGTAGTTTCTTCTGACGGGTGGCGGATGCAACGTGCGGAGAAGAGAGCCGTGTTCTGCGGAGAAAGAAGCTGACCCCGTCGCTTCTTTCAGGCCTGGCTGTTTCCAAGCATCGTGCAACGCCCGGAACGCGGCGCCCAGTCTGTTCTCAGGTGGGTCAGGTAGCGTGGAAAGAGAAGGGGAGTTTCAGGACCAGGAAGCATCTCCAAGGGGTGGGGAAGTGCGGGGAAAAGGGGGGGTTGTACTGTGTGAGGCGCTCACAGATACCTCGTTGTGTCGCCGGGAGTGTCTTGGCACGTTGAGCCCTGGAACGTGCTTACAGGGAGCAAAGTTATGCCAGACCCTCGAACCTGAATATACCACAAGTGTATCATTTTTTGTTGGGTGGGCTAGGAAAAGTGTACCTGGGCATATGCAGAGTTCCATCGTCTTTTTGCTTAGTCATTGCAGAGGATCGTTATGTGCCTGGGTCGAGGGAACTGGGATTCTCCTTAATTTAATGCACACGTGCGCACACACATGCACGCAGCACTTACCGTATTTAAAAATAATAATAATCTATGAAATGTGTGTGCGCATGATCTTATCCGTATCTAAATTTGCCTGAAACTAGGTGCTTCAGACTGGGCCACTTGGCACTGTTTCTTCTAGGCTACTCACAGTTGTTATAATGTTTGGTGTCTTTACCTGTGTTGTGCAGATAGACTTATGTGACAGGGCACAAATAAAACCATAATGGAAAAGCTTATAGAAACTCTTAAGATCTGGCAGCAGCTCTCTACAGTCGTTGTCTGTTGCACCTGCTGGTATTACAGGGTTGATGAAGTAGAGCAGTGGGGAGGTACTGGCACTAAAGCTTTGCAGCAGTGAACAATGGTGACTCCACAAAAATGCAGGACAGCACTGGAGACGGCTGTCAGTATTGCCTGAATCAGAAGTTGCCATAGATTTGCTCAAGCTGCTGCAGTAAGTTTGCAGTTATAATGCAGTTCATGCAATAGTACTGTTAGGCTAGGAAGCAGACTGTACATTGAAGAAGTAAGTGTGTGTGTGTGTGCTTTTAATATACTACTGCCATTTAATGAATGAGTGGAATTCTGGTAGGTTGTTACTGTTAATCTTAGTTCTGAGAAGGTCTTTTTTTCCTGAAATCAAGCAAGGCATATAATTTTCTGCAGTTGTTGGATTCTGTATGAAGCCATCATAGAGCTGTGGGTCTTGATTAGTTTTGAATTATTGTATTGTTTCATTGGTAATGTGCTATATTGGTGCTCGTTGCCTGGATACAGTTTTAATGCCACTGGAGTGTTTGATTAAAAGCTTTTGACAATAAGCGGAGGCCAGACTTCATCTTTAATAACTTCGCTTCCTACTGCAGAAATGTCAAATGCAAGAGAAAAGAAAAGAGCCAAGAAAATGAAAAACCAGCCTACCAGTGTGACGTTTCCTTCTGATAGTGGGCCTAGTCACAGTGAAATATACTTTCGGAATGGAGGTGATGGAATTCCTCGACATAAGAAACGAGGTAACCATTGTGATTTTATGGATGAAATGTCTGAAAAAGCATCTGATTTTTGTTTTAAATAACCCAAGGTACTTTGGCAATGAAGAGATGATCTGGAAAAATGAATAGTCATAAGCTTTTATTTGTGCGCTGCTTTTCTGTATGTATTACGCTGAAAGCAATATGCAACAACAGTAGATACAGCAACGATATGTCCCAATCCACAATATCTGAACATGAAAAACAATTCGGTGAATAATTCTGTAATATCTCAAGATAGAGCATTGATTCCTTATGCACTGTAACAGCTAAATTTAAATAGAAATAGAATCCATGATTCGGTGGCCAGTCAAAATATGGCACAATAATAAAAAATGGAACCCTGGAGTTGGCTAGGGCCTACTCTCCAGCCCGTTTCCTGGGGTGCAAAACCTTGGGCAAACCCAGAAAAGCGATGTAGGGTGAGTAGTGGTTATGGCTAGCCCTACCAGCATCCCAGAATCGAGGCTGGCTTCGACCTAGAGCGGACCCGAACCGCTCCTAAGTGTGCACCGCGGCTGCCCAATGGGGTTACGGCTTCCGTCGTGTCGTTGACTGGAAGTTCTGGAAGCCAGAACCCCATTGGGCAGCCGCGGTGCACACTTGGGAGCGGCTCGAGTCTGCTCTAGGCCGAAGCCAGCCTCGATTCCGGGATGCTGGTAGGGCTAGTTATGGCAGCAGACCTTTGGGAAATGGGAGGTTGTTCCAGAGGCCTCTGCAATGGGAAAGGCTGCTGAGAAATGGTTCTTCCCACTATGCTCAATGGTGCTCTTGATCTGCCCCTTCCCCTGTAGCATTCCTTGCCCTGTAGGTCTCCTTCTGACTCTCCCTCCCAGAGCCTCGGCAGAAGCCATTCTGCTGAAAGGGCAGCTCTGTGAGAGTCCAGTTATCACATGGGCCAGATAAAGAGCTTCTGCGGGCCAGACACCCCTGCTCTAGCTTAACTTCATGCCTGCACATTACTGCAAGACTTTTGCTGTATTAAGTATCTGGAAATATCGCATAACATCTTGCCTGCAGCGTGTTAACCTTCTGTCTTGTATGCTCTTGTGATTCAAAATGCTCTTTAGGCCAATGCTCTTTAATTTCTTTATTCACCTCTTTAAATTGCAATGGGTTGCTAAATAACTTCAAAATCAGTTTCAGAATCAAAATATATGTGATACACACTTAGTGGTTTCAGTCATATTGCATATAAAACTTTTCTTTGATTTATCGACAGACTTGCGCCCTGAACACTCCCAGCAGGGATTTTTGCATAAAAATAAATCCCAGGAAATGCCTAAATATGTAACAGGTAAGCATTCATGAGGATGATTCATCCTTATTTTGGGACCTGTGTGCTAAGATGTTAAGTTATAAATATGACTGTGTTGGGCAATATGAGTTTTCTCATATTTTGTGATTTTGTAAAAGCAGCAGCTTGGATCCAAAGTTTTCACTCAGCTCATGGATCCAAATCAGTGATTTGTAAGGTCACTGTAAAAGTTTCTTGATCTATACCAGGTGGGGGAAAAATGGGTAACCCTCATATTTAGAAATTTAAAGAACACAGTTAATAGCAAAGCAACATTCAACAAATCTTTATGTTGTCACCGCAGGCTTGCAGTTTATAACTAATGCAAATTGTGTTTCTTTCTTTGGTAACAAGATTTTATGTAATCTTGCAGCCGTAATGATTATGGCTGCTTCTTAGTCTAGGCAAGTGAAGGTTTAAGATTATAGATGGGAAGACAGTTGAATAAAATGTTACACTCAATTGACATGACACAGAATGAGAATTTGAATAAGAGTTTTAGTAGAATAAGTAGGTAAAGGAAATATTAGAGAGAGAACAGGGAAAGAGCAGTATTGCGAGCTGAAAAACGTGGTCTCCTAGAAACACTTTTTATTCACCATTTTATTCTCCTAGGCAATTCGGGAAGGTATTATATGTAAGTCCTTGCTGTTGTTTTTTTTATGTGCAAAAAAGTCTAAATTCATTCTATCTAAATTTGTCATAATGTTTATACCCTGTTTATGATCTGGCAGATTTTTCATAGTTTGGAACAATATTGCCATAAAAGGAAGCATTTTCCAGGTTGTTCTGGTCATTTTTATTAAGTTAAGAACAAGGGGTTGTCCTCTCTGTCTGTCTGTCTTGCAATTGCACTCTTCAAGCCCCGTTGCTGTCAAACAGAGCACTCCCTCATTCCTTGTCTTCCTTGCCACACTGCATATTCTGAACAGTCTCTTCCATTTCAGTGTCTCCCTTTGTTCACGCTCGTGCTGCTGAAATAAGGTCCATGTTGAAGGCTGCTAGACAGAAGTCTTCCAATACCTTAGTGTTCCAGTCTCTACCTCGACACATGAGAAGGCGAGCGATGAGCCACAATATCAAGCGCCTACCTAGGCGAATCCGTGAACTTGCCAGAATAGAGGTGCTTCTTTTAACTTATAGCAGTGGGTTAAGTGGGGAAGAGGGCATCTCTGTGCATTGTGGGGATGTAATTGCTGCTGATCATGAGGTGGTGTGTGTGTGTTTTAAAAACTTATGTCCTGTGTTTTGGTTTTTTTTTTTTAAGTTGCAAACAAATGCTAAAAGAAGTAAAAACAAAACAACATCTAGGATCAGGGGGAAAAACAGAAATAGGAGTGGATAACAGTTTGATCAAGTTTTTTTTTTTAAGTTTGTGGAGGGGACCCACAGTAGCAAAAAACAACTGCCCACCACCAGTTGTTGGGCATTGTAAAAATCTTTTGCCGGGCAACAGAAGATAACTAACAAGGGGGTCAGGCAGGCGTCCCTTTGGTTGGGTATTCTAGTGGGTCAGTGCCAGAGCTGAAATGGCCCTCATGTGGCCACCTCCTATACTACAGGTGGGGGTGAGGAGAGAATTGGAACAAGACTTCAGATATTGAAGAAAGCTAAATGGATAAATGTAGTAAGAAGGCAGTCTTTAAAGTCTCCAGCCTTTCAGAGCTTTGAAGGTAAGAACCAGCACCTTAAACTCAGCCTATAATCAAAGAGATTAACAAAGCAGGTTATGTTGTCCGGGGGACACATGTATACTCAGAGGCTGCTCCCCCCCACCTCACAACGGCTGACATAAAATGAAGAAAAATGCACAAAAACCCAGATAATATAAAACAAATCAAAACCACTCAGTATTAAAATTGAAAATTAAAACAGACTAGCCACCTTATCATCTAAAAGCGAGCTGAAATCAACAGATTCTTTGTGCACACCATGAAAACTTAGCAAGGATGTGAAGCACTTCATATCCTCTGGCTGAGCTTTCCAGAACAGTTGCAGCAAAGAGTCTGTTCTTCACTCCTGCCTCACTAATCTGGTGCAGTAATGGATTTGCCAAATAATCTTTGTGTTCATGCAGCCGTGTGCTTCTCAGGCGAATTCCTATGTTCCTTTGTGGTAGGTAAGACCAGCCAGGTTGGCTACACCTCGGCTGTCATGACAGGTGGTTTGTGTGCGGGCTTGTTTGTCACTTGAAGGTCCGGATCTCTGATTCCCTGATTGTGAGACTGCTGGGGGTCATCCTTTGAACATCCGTGCTTCAAACAAGATCTTCTGCTTTAATATCAGTATCAATCTTTGTGATAATGAATCTCTTGGAAAAGATCCTCGCTGACAGTTTGGTAGCTGGTTGTGAGGGAGATAGGAGTTTATTTTGTCTTGCTATTGAATGAGGGCCTTCTAGTGATAGTAAGTCATGGGGCATTTGTTTTCCTATTGTGATACTGTATCTGATATTTGTTACATCCCATCCCTCCTCCAAAAAACCCAGCATACTGGGTGGGTATAGATTTCCCAGGCAGTCGCCCATGCAGCTAATTGTTAGGCCCAAACTTGTTCATCTTCAAAGGTGAAACTTTCCATGGCAGGGCACCTTAAAGCATCCACTGAACAACTATTACGTTCCCACAACTAAAAATCTTCATGCAGAACCTGATATTCCTCTGGCTTGTAATTATGCTGTGTGGTGGAGTCACTGTCAGGAATTGTCCTTCCCTTATAATAAATATTATTCCTTTTTTTGTTCTTTCTCTCTCCCTCCAGGCAGAGAAGCCTGAACATCAGAAGAAAGACCTTCCAAAGAGCAAGTGTCGTAAAGCAAGGCGGCGCCATACAAATTTGGTGGCAGAGTTCAATCGCAGACAAAAAAAGAACATCTGGTTAGAAACGCACATTTGGCACGCAAAGCGATTCCACATGGTGAAGAAATGGGGGTACTGCTTAGGAGACAGGCCCACAGCGAAGAGCTACAGGGCTTGCTACCGGGCCATGAACAACCACTGTCTCCTCCAGGTACTGAGTCTGTGTATGGGTTTTTATCCATTAATTCTTGGCAGAACAACTTAGTCTTAAAACCATATAAAACTGTAGACCACGGGTTCCCAAACTGGGAGGCATGGCTCCCAGGGGAGCCGCTGAAACCAAACCAGGAAAGCCTCTCGGAAAACAGTGCAGTGCCAATTGGTAGGCATTAACATAATGTAATGGGAAGCCGCAGCCAGTGGTCGTCAATGGTCAAGGGAGCCGCAGGTCAAAAAAGCTTGGGAAACACTACTGTAGACAGCAGAGGCGTGGGGGCGGTGGGCCCCAAGCGGCAGGTCGCGGGGGTGTACCTTCCGTTGCTCCCTCCGTCGCTGGTCCGTCTTCGTGCAGCCATTGTTGGCTGCATGTTTTGCCCTCCCAGGTGCCGTTTGGCTCCCAAAAGGAGCCGAAAAGCGTGTGTGTGTGTGTGTGTGTGTGTGTGTGTGTGTGTTTCTGCGCTGCGGCGGCGCACGATAATGCCACGCACCCAGGGGCGGGGCGTATTGCGTCCCGTGGGGGGAGTCGTGGTGGCAGCCCCCTCCCGCGGGGGAGGGGTGTAGGGCTGCTACTGGTAGACAGTGCAGTATATAGTGCAGTAGCTTTTCCCTTTCAGCATTCTAAAGCACCCATTGGGTAGGCGAAAGATGAAACTGACTGCCTTGAATGCCTTTTGTGGCTATCGGTGACTTGGCTTAACTCTTGGTCTTTGTGCAGCTTGTATGAAAGTACCCCTTGCCAAGAGGCAGGATAGATTTTGCCTGGCCTTTCCCATTTGGATCTGAGCCCAGTGTAACCTGTGAAGCCCTTAATATCCTGGGTCCTGTATATCTTCAAGACTGCCTCTTTCTGTATAGATTCCCACCCCCCCATACCTGTAGAAACCCTTTAGCACGTTCCATTTTGGCTACAGTGAGACCTATGGTGCTATCTCTCTGGAGCTCTTTATCTTGACTCCCTCTTCTATATCTGTTGCTGTCTGCTGCTGAAAGGGCATTGTTGACTTTTGCGAACTTGTCAGCTATTTTAGCTGGTTAGATTGACAAATTACTTCTCTCTCTGCGGGATGATTATAGTTGCCTTAACTTGAATGCTGTATTGTTCTGTTAGCTTGAATGCTGTATTGTTCTGTTAGCTCTTATCTTTCTATGTCTGAGCACCCTAAATTAGATTGGAAGGGAGACATGGATCTTCTCAGCAAAATAAGCTGGCTTCCTCTTGCCACTAGCATGCCAGGTTTCCTTTCACAGACTGAATTTCAATGACTTTTCTTTTGTATCAGGATTTATCATATTACTGTTGTCTGGAGTTGACTGGAAAAGAAGAAGAGCTTCTACTGGGACTTGCCCGAATGTGTAATGTAGATGCAGGTAATATTTCCTTCCATTTTAAGCAGGAAATGATGTGTAATGTATCTCTCCCCACCACCCAGTGTTCCTTCTCTAACTTGGGCATTTCTGGGTTTGGAGGAATACTTCTGGATGTCTGTAGTCCCTGGGTGCTGAAGTTGTTTGGGATCGAAATGTCCACTCTTCTGAGGAGCATTTTTCGTGCAATTTTGAAACTTGAAAAAACTTTCGTGTTTTTTAAATGTGCCATTCTTCAGGGCCAACTTTTGCAGCGATTCCTTGTCTAGCTGGGAAGCGCCAGGGTGCTCTCACCTTGTACCATGTGGATCGGTACCCTGAAGATGCCCTTGGTCCAGTTACTTTCATTTGGAAACCGAGGAGCGGGTCTGGCGGTACGAGTGAAAGCAGACAGCTGTGGATATGGATGCATCCAGCCTTTAAGCAGGTATCAGCCTTGTAGTTTGGTGGTGGTGTTTTTTATTCCCTTTTAAGGTGTGGTGAAATACTTTTGTGTTGCAAAGAGAACCTGCAGTTCAGTAGTCTTCTGAAAAATGCTAGTGTCGTTGCTTAGGAAGATGAAACTTTAGGCCAGTTCACATCTTTACCTGGCTAACAGTCCTCTTCCTCTGGTAAGGAAGTGGGGGAAGTATGCACCACCCTCCATCATGCATACATAAAATACAGAAGCCTGCTTTACACTAATTTTCCCTCGGTGTACTGCCTCTGTTTTCAAACAGCCCAATGCATGGAGTGCTAGAGAATTGGTTAGACAGCGTTCCCTCTAAGCTGTGAGGCCGTGTAGCTCTAAGGCAGGGGTGGCCAACCTTTCAACATGACTGCTCCTGGCCCAATTCTATTGTATAGGTGAGGGCGTTTCAGCAGGTGCAGCTGCTTTAGCAGCACCATCAGCACTTGCAGCTGCCAAGATTCTGTCTTCTACACAACTCTTAAGAACGTAGAGGCCGTAATGGTGGAAGGATGGCCACCTGTGCTCTAAGAGAAGCCCCATGCAGCGTCCCTCTTGGTGCTCTGTAGCTCAGTGATGACAACGATGGCATCATCGTTGAGTGCTCCATAGCTGCCCGCGCACAGCTATGGTAGGGCTCTGCACATTCAGGGGGAAGGTAAGATGGGACACTGCTTCTAGGGACTTAGGAAGAGTCCTGATAGATTAGACCAGTGGTCTCCAAACTGTGACCCACTGTCCATCCAAAAACAGCATACAGGAACGGCACTGCAGTGGCGGAGCCTTACCGTTCCACCCTTCTATCTTCGTATCTGATCTTTGCAGAAACCCGTGCTGGGCAGCTGCTTCCCCTGGGAAATCGGGGTGCAGAGCCGTCTGGGGCAACATGCAGCAGAAGCAGCTGCCCAGTGCAAGCTTCTGGAAAGATCGGGTACGAAGATAGGAGGCTGCAGGGCAGAATGGCAAGGCTCTGCAACTGCCGCGCCCGGACGCCATTTTTTAGGCACATTGGATCCGGTCCACGGGCTGGAGTTTGGAGGCCCATGGATTAGACTGAGAAGCTGTCAAACCCATCAACTTTCTTTCTACAGTAACCAGCCAAACACCTCTAGGAAATCCGCAAGCAAGTCTGGAAGGTGATAGCCTTTTCTCTCTGCAAACCCCTGGAAACTGGTATTCTATGTAATTGAAGGTAGGATAGAGCCAGTGATAGCTCTGTCTTCCTACGGTTGGTTAAACCAGCTGGGCAGCCCAATCCTAACCTGTGCCAGAGCTGCGGGGCTGGGTGGTCCATTCTGTATCCAGCGCTGGCTGGGAGCAGGCCGGAGGTCTCGGGGTAAGGGGACATTTACACCCCTGCCTTTGCCCAGCCCTCACCTGCTCTAGCTTGTGTTCTGCTGGATTCAGCACCGGCAGGCCGGCACAGGCCTTCCCGCCGGCACACCTTGCTCTCTGGGCGTCGCAACATGCTCTATGGGACGTTTGCAATACCCTGGACCGGTGCAGCATGCGCTACACCGGCCCAGCAGGAGGCTGCACCATAAATCAACTTTTACGTTTTGTTTAGTGCTGATGAAGTTGGGGGTAGGGAAGAGAATAGTCTTTTGTAAAAGGGGTTCTGCACAACCCATATTGATGTGCATTTCACATTTCTATTACTGTCCTTTCCTCCCAAAAGCTCAGAGCACTGTACATGGCCCCTCCTTTTCTCTCAACAATACTGTGGGGTCAGTCAGACTGAGAGTGTGTGACTGGCCCACAGTTGCCCAGTAAGCTTCATGGCTGAGTGGGGATTCGAATCTGAGTCTTCCTGGTCCAAGTCCAACAGTCTAACACTCTAACCACCACGCCACACTGGTTGTCTCAAAAGCTTACTTGGAACGAAGTCCAACTGAAATCATTGAAGTACGCGTGCAAGGATTTCAGCTCGAATCAGTAGTAACTGGGATTTTGGGGAAAACATGGTTTCTTTTGGCAGCAAAGGCAGCTACAGTATACATAAGTTTTCTGAAGGTAAACAGAAAACCGAGCGATGGAGTCCACCTGAAGGCCTTTGCTTCCAGCTGCTTATTTGTACTGTCAATACCTTGGTTTAATTCTGTTCAAGGAGGTGACTTATTCTTGTGTTGCATGTCTTTCTCACCACTCTTAGGACATCCTGGCTGAGTTAAAGGCAGTCTTCCGGTGTTCTGAGCCCAGAGAAGCCTGTCGTCCTGAATCTGTTGTAACATTGCCTCAAGAAGAAAGCAAACTGGATGCAACTGTAGATGTTGGCAAGAAAACTAAGAGGGAAGCTGAAGAAGGAGAAACCGGTATCCCTCTGGAAAAAATTATTGGCAAGAAAACTAAGAGGGAAGCTGAAGAAGGAGAAACCGGTATCCCTCTGGAAAAAATTATTGGCAAGAAAACTAAGAGGGAAGCTGAAGAAGGAGAAACCGGTATCCCTCTGAAAAAATTTTTTGGAGATGGAACCAGAGATCCACAGCAGACATATTGCTGGACATCACAAACGACTGGAATTGGGATCAGGTAATTACTATACCCTGAACTGTAAAAATGACCAAGTTCCCTTCACACTTTACTCAGTCAATGTCATTTAGGCTGCTTGAGCACATGCTTGATGTTTCAGCTTGTAACTTCTTCTGTCTTTCAGTGACTTGACAATGGAGATCCTTCGATTCCGGTTGATTGGCCCGCTTTCGCACTGTGTCCTTACAGAGGCACTTAAAGTTGCTCCTGTCCATACTGTAAGGAGATCAAGCCGTTTTGCATACTTGCTTCGTTTTGGTTTGGAGATGTAATACTGCTTGTCAAATGCCAGGACCCAGCGTTGCAGCAGTGGCTCATGTCTCCACAACAGTAGCCTATCCTTTCACAGGCTATCTAGACTAGAGTTTGGGGGCATTTTGTTTTGCCACATGGTTGGGTCTCCATATTCTGAAGGAATAATGGAGTGGGAACTGTATAGTGAAGGGGGGGAAAAGACCGAGGCAGTGGGCATTTTTGTGCCAATATTGTACATGTTTTCTTAAACTATGGATGGCCAAGGAGAAGCAGAGATTTCATAAGCAGCCTAGGACGCATATATTGGTGGGTGGCGCTCCTTGGCATGAGCAGGTGCGCACTCCTATGTTTTGGGCTCTGGTAGGGAGCTTGCCACATCTGCTTCTAGAAGGCCAAGAGCCCATTTCCAAGCAGCTACGTATTAAGCAAGCTTTATTGTAGACCCAGATTCTCTAGAAAATGATTCTAAATAAATCTGTCGCTAAGTAGCCCTTTTCGCAAGAGGGAAGGAACTGATCTTTGCAGCAGAAGACGATTTTGCTCACCACCTTACATGCAGTCACTGACTTTCAGGAGCCTGATTCTGACATTCACCGCTGGTGGACAGAAAATTGCAGAAATCCTGATCAGGTGTCTCTTCATCACCGTCAAGAATCTATCTTTGAACTGTTCAAAGGTAAGTTCTATAAGTGCTTCTCCCCCTTCCTTCAACAGGGGATTGCGGGAATGGGCTCCTCGGCTTTCCTTAAACCGTACGGTTATCTGTGTGGCGTGGTGTTTGGGATCTGGCAGCTTGTGGAGCAATGCCACAGCAGTGACGCAGTGTGGGGGAATTAGTGGCTCCAGCTGTGCCAGTGCTGAAGGAAAACCCATTTAAAGGAGGGGCCTGCCGTGGCACGAGCGCCCTGGCAACACACCACAAAGGGAACCATCACTGGCAAAGATAAGCATCTCTTTGGCTGGCAAACAACCAACAGATAATTCACTTGTCTCGTAAAACAGTACTTAAAAATAGTGAATGTGCTGTCAAGTCAGATTGGCCTTATCTAAACTCGACATTACGCTCTTATTGATGTAGATGCACACTTCTCCCGGAAAGATCAAAAGTGACATGAACTGGTGACAGTCTGGAGACATTAGAGTCTAAGACCAGGAAAAATTTGATCTCCTCTTCTCCCCTGCCTCAGTGTATACATTTCTCTTTTGAGCAGTTTCAGTCATAAACATTTACCATCTGTGTTGTTCTTGGTTTAATCGTGCAAAACATCTCATTTGCTTTCAGTCCAGAGACTTCCACTACTAATCTGTACTGCCCCCATATCCGCTGGGGATATGTTCCAGGCCCCTCCATGGATATTTGAAAATGTGGACAAGGGTGAACTCCATGGTTTCCTGAGGGCCCCCCGCCCTGCCTCCCCTGCAGGCAGGCGTGCGCGCCCTCCCAGCTCTTTTTCTTTCAGCAAGCTTTGTTTCTTCCTTAAAACAAACAGAGAAGCAACCTCCATTGCAGGCAAGTAGAACGAGACAAAGTCCTAGAGAGGCTCTGCAAGGTTTCTGTTAACCAAGTCTCATTCTACTTGCCTGCAATACTTCTCCTGTTTGTTTAAGGAAGAAACGAAGCTTGCTGGGAAAAAAGTAAAAGCCGGGGGGGGGGCTCCCCGCAATCCGTGGATAACTGAAACCGTGGATAGCGGATCAGTGGATATGGGGGCCCACCTGTATTAAGGACATATTAAGCAAGCATTAGTATTAAGAACTAGTAAATACAGAAGTAAGAAGGATTTGTCGTTCTTGCATACCAATTTCAATACTGATGGGGGAGTTCACATTTTGAAGTTCAATGCAAACAGTAAGAATGCTGTTGAGAGTATCTCTGTAGATTGATAATACTTTAGGTAAAACTGTACTTTTAAGGGTGCCTCCATCTTGTGTGTTTTTAAGGGTTATGTTCATCAGACATTCCATCGGGTACTGTACTGGGTTTGACTGTTGGGGATCCTCGCGTGAACTTGCCAAAAAAGAGATCAAAAGCCATGCCGAATCCAGAGAGGTATCAAGGTAAAATATCTCCATCCATAATATAACTGCAGAGAGTCCTAGAGCTATTTCACGTTGGGTTGTGCGCATGCTTTTTTTCTTTTTTCTTTAAACCTGCCCTCTGTCACTCTCATCTTACGGCTTTTCTGTGTTCCAGATAAGTACATATGTAAACTAGGTTTTGTAGAGAAAAGCAGTTGTAAGGAAGGGACTTGGCACCAAACTGGTCTTGTGCTCAATGGAAGCCTCTGTTAAACCATACAGATGATCCAGGTTCGAATCCTGGCGAGGCCAACAGGTGCTATAACACAAGATGTAACACTTCATTTCTGCCTGCTTGTATTGTACCCTATAAATATGCACTTTAGGGCAAATGTTAAGAGTTCCCCTTCTCTGATACTGCTGTGCTGAACCTATAGTGCGTGTCTGGCTTTAGAAACCTTTTCTGTAACTAGCTTCGTTGTTCTGTGTTGTCAAACGTTTTCACAAGCTACTGGCATGAAAGTGGATCCATAACTTCATGATTTCCTCTCCAACCATTTCTGTGCACACGCTCATTGTCTTTCAGTTGTGCAAGTTGGAAAAGACAAAAAAAATCCTCTTCACCTACAGAAAAAAACCTTAACACAATATCTGAATGCATTCTGAAATCTGTCTTACTTGAGGTGTATCCATCTCAACCTTCTCCTTAGGATTTAACAGTTTGGCCAGTTGATCCATCAAGCTCAGCAGCAATACCTCTTTTGATGGACTGGAAGCAGCTCTCTAGGTTCGTGGGGAGAGGTCTTTCGCAGTTCTGTGAACATGGAAAAGCAAGGGATTGAAGTTTGTCTCTTCTGTATACCCTCCTGTGGCATATGCTTGTGACCCTCTCCCTGCCATGTTAATCAAGAACAGTCTCAAAGCTTTGGCCACTCTGTTGGGAGACCCCTCGCCACTGCCCAGGGTCCTGTGAAGCAGTGTTGACTGTTACACAGTGAAGTGCTTTTCATCTGTGCATGTGCTCTGAAACAGCCATGCTTTGATTTCTACTGAGACAGTAGAGACGGTGTGTAATCCAAATTCACACATGTATTGGAATCTCTTGCAAGACCTTAATAACGAAGCAAGAATGATCGCATCTTAATTTTTGGATGTGAGACAGAGAGGGCATGTTAGCTCTTGCACTTGTCTGTGATTTTGGTCTCTGTTAACCTTTTGCTGACTGGGTGTATCTCCTTTTCAGTTTACCCACCCTTTCTGTTTTGAGACATTCTGCAGGTAGGGCAGGCTTGCAAACGATGCATGCAAGCTACGGTTGATGGCAGAATAACGCAAAGTGGAATGAGAAGATCTTAAATGGATGCACTGTTGCTTGGAGACGCAGCAGTGGGCCTAGTTGCCTGATGACCCCTGTTTGCAAACACCCAGAGGGAAGATGCCACCCAAAAAGAAATTTTAGAAAGCTGTTGGGGTCATTTGGATTGGGCCCCACAGGTTTTCTCTGCATTAGCATAGTCAGCGTGGAGAAAACATAGTATTGTTTTCTGTATCCTAGTGATGATGTATTAGAAGATCATAACTGTTCAGAGTTTCAATTCTCTTGGGTAAGAACTTTTATTCACATTCCTAGCAAGACATTGAAATCATGAAAGTTCTGCAATCTCCCCAAGATACACGGTGGAGATAGTAGCATCTCCACTCCTTACTTTGTAGTCAATCATCTGTAGATTTGGTATGTTGTGCTTGAAGTAGATAGTGTTCTAAATAGTGCACACAAATGCAAACTCTATTTTTCTCCATTTCCTGTAGCCGATTTTATACTTAAAAAAGAAAAGTAAGACACTAGCCTAGTGTTTTCAGACTTCTAACAGGACCATTCTTCTACCCACCTCACAAATCTGGCCCAAACTGAATGCCTATCATCTGCTTGGTGGGTGAGGGCAGAGAGATCCTTGCATACAATTTGTGTGGACCAGAGTGAGATGACTCTCTTGAAGATTCTTTAGCAGGCAGAAGTTCACTGTGCTGCTTGACCATGCAATCAGGAAATGATGTATCAGCCTCAAATCTTATATGCTCAGGGCCTGAAGAAAAACAGTTCTGCAATTTTAAGTTACAGTGATCATCTGAAAATGAGGGTTAGTCATGTAAATTGCATCACAGGTTCTGAACACTGTAAAAGTAGAACGTTTGCCCACAGTGTTACAAACTTCTGGAAATAATACCGTATTGGTCTTAGTATAAGACTCACTTTTTTCTCCTAATTTAAGTTTTTAAACTAGGGGTGCGTCTTATAATCAGGCTGTTGTAATTTAATGGCAGTGATTTAATTAAATTTTTTTAATAGCACCAAACTTTAAGGGTGCGCCTTATAATCAAGTGCGTCTTATACTCGGGACAATACGGTATTATGGCTTTTGTTAGGGTTCATTTTCCCAGCTATTAATGTGTATTTGCAATTTGGTCTTTTTTTTTTTCTTTGAAAAAGCTATTCTAAGGTGCTCCTAAGTATCAAGCTTGTTTTACTTCTAAAATGTACACATAACTTCTTTTAAGCTATAACCTGGAAGTGATTTAGGTTAAGGGCTGTGATAATGTTTCTGTTGTCTTGCTATTGTGTATTCCGTCTGGATTACTGTTTGTATGCTTTTTGCCTTTCGGTGAAAACAGGCTAAAAAGGTGAACTTTTTTTCTTTTAGATAATGAGAAAGTTAGACAACTGATCTTGGAAGGTGTGCCTGCTGAGTGTGCACAGAGCTTTCTCTGGGACCAGAATGTCTGTAAAAGTGTCACAGAAAATAAAATGCTAGAACAGGTAACTTTAGCATCATTAAAAAAAAAAAAATTCTCGATCAGAAGCTGAAGACTAGTGTGTAAAATCAAACCTATGGGGGGGGGGGAAACCCAAGAATTTTGACACTGGAAGCCTTTCATAAACTTGAAATGCTTGTTTCAGGAGCCTGCCCACCTTATGCCATTATTTCCTAGATATCAAATAGTTCTGTTAAAGTGATAGTAGACTTGCGGTGTAGTCCTGTCTAGTCTTGGACCGATGGAGCGACCACTCCACCAGTCTAGGGTGTTGCCAACGTGCCATAAGGCAAGTTTGCATCATCCGACGAGTAGGCAGTGCCAGCGCCGAGGCCGACACTGCTCTACTTGCCCTGTATTCGATGCTGTGTTTGCCGGGAAAGGTAAGTTCCCTGCTGGGCAGTGGAGGGGCTGGGGGAGGGTGGAACAGGGTGTTTCAGGGGGGTGGGTCGGCTGGGCCTGGGAAGGGGGAGGGATCGGTGGCAAAAGCTATGCCGAAATCCTATTCCCCTTCCCGTGCCTGGCCGCCACTACACAAGGCTCTTGGATAACCCCATTGGGGCAGCTGGACCTTTACCCAAATGTTCCCTTCCCCCGAAGTGACCTCCCTCCTGCCCGCTTCGCGCCCTGAATGCGGCAGTGGCTGCACTGGCCTTGCAGGTGGCTGCATTGCAGGGCGCAAAGTTAGACAGGATTGGGCTGTTAATTATCTACTGTGCAGGATAAGAATCTTGTTCTGTGTCTCCTTTGAAAAAAAGATCAAATCAAACCCTTGATTTTAGATTTGTCATCTGCTTTCTTTCGTCTCAGGACTTGAATCATCTGAGAAGTGAACTCCTAGTACCTGGATCGCAACTTGATTTGGGCCCTCGAGAATCCAAGATTCCGATACTCCTGATTCAGCAGTCTGGAAAAGTGGCTGGAGAAGATCGCCCGGGATGGGGAAGTGGCTGGGATATTTATCTGCCCAAAGGTTGGGGCATGGCTTTCTGGCTTCCTTTTGTAAGTAACGTTTCAGTTTGAATTGCAGGGGAACATATACGTTCGGTTGCTTTGATGTAACTTTTTAGCAGGTCTTTATTTTCAGTAAGTTTTGTGGTCTTAATTGCATCAGCGGCTTGTATTGGGTTGGGCGCTGTTCAGGAAATCCACCTACTGTGATTTGTCATACATCAAAATATGTTTAGAGAGCCTTCCTTACATTTAGTAGAAAATGTTCATTATGGTTCTTTAGTCATTCCACTACTTCTGTGCTTCCCATTCCACAGGCGAAACAGATTCCCAGTAGCAGTACAAGCCGAGTGTGCACACTGGGTCTTCTATTTTCATTGTGAATATATTAGTTGAACTGAGGGAGCATTCTCCAAGGCTCTTGTCAGTATTGGCTTTCTGCAGTTGGTCTCATACCAGGCAATCTCACTCTCTTGCTTTGTAGATCTTTCGAGGTGCTCGAGTGGGTGGCTTGCGAGAAGCTCTGAAACATTCCCTGTATAAGAGAACACCTCACATTCCGCATGATTATCCAGACTGCCCTGGTGGTATCCAGTTTGCCAAAGAACTCGAGACAACTCTTCTTGACAAGTTTAAGAGGTAAATGTCTAGGAACTCCTCTTATTAAAAAGGCCGGTCTGTGAAGTGTAATGAAACTTTGTCGATCTCCTGCTGGAATGCTCAGTAGTTTGTACATTTAGCTGTCTTTTAACTTTTTTACTTGCTGGGAAAAAAGAAAAGAGCTGGTAATACTGACCTAAGCGCACTTCATTAGAAATAGGTCTCATTGAAATTGGTGGGACTTAATTGCAACTCAATGTGTCGTTCTTAGATCCAGCCAATTAATTCTGCTCCCCAAAGAGGCATTGGGCTTATTGGCTGAACTGCTATTGCCCTCTCCCTTTCACATCACGTTTGAAATGGAGGGATTGTTCAATATCAACCCTTGGGGCTGTATATGGCAGCGGGTCGTCTGCTTTTCAGTGGAACTGTGATGGTTGAGAGTCCCATACCCTCCTTCCCCCTCCAATGTACCCTTATTCCAGAATAATATGGTACTAATCACTACCATCACCAAGGCTAAAACCAGAGGGGCGCACCTTAAGTCACAGCTCAACGTAACGAAAGACTTGAAAGCACTTGCTTTCTTTGTAATTAGGAACAAGCCCACTTGGTTAGCCTTATGTTGGGTATACTTTTGTAAGAATTGGTAACTCTGGTGCACTCCATGTTCTTTCGCTACATCTGAAGAAACGTTGGTCTTTTGTTTATCCTAGACGTCCTCCTGCAAAAAGACCAAATTATGTTAAACATGGGACCCTGGCACCGTTTCTCTGCCCCTGGGAGAAGCTCACTAGAGACTGGGAGGCCAGAACTGAAGCTCATGGGAAGCATGGACACACCCTAGACAGTGAGGCTTGGGCAACCAAAGGAGAGGTTTCTGGGGACACCAGTTCTGGAGCGCTTGTCGTGGCATCTCCTGAGACGGACAAATTGGATGAGCAAATGGAAACAAGCTCTCAGACTAAGGCGCGGATGGAAGATGTTGAGAAAATGGCATACTTATGTCAGAAAAATTGTGCTACTTCAAGTTGGGTATTCTGTGTTCTCAGGTATGTAGAACAAATTGATTCCTTGTTGGCCATGGTGAGGAAATCAACTTCTTACCTGTAAACATTTGTACATTGTGTTTCAAGTTGCAAGCTCAGGTTTGAAAGCTGTGTCCTGGGCTATTGCAGCCTCTTAAGTCTCTGTGCATTGAACATCCGCCAAAGTAAACAGTTGAGCTGTTCCCAGTTCCTGGTTTTTCCAGTCACCTGTTTTGCAGGACATAATGGGTTGTACTGTTTGCTTGTCTCCCTGACAATTGCAGCTTTTTATATTCCCCTCCTCGCTGATGGGTGGGGTGATTGCTTTGGGGGTGGGATCCAGATGGCAGTGTACTGTACTGTACTGCAAAAAAATAACTTGTTGCATCTGTTCAACAGGAGCAGAAAGCTATTAAGGCAGCTCTCAGCCTGGCTTTGGCCTGTGCCTGGTAAACGTCGGAGGATGCAGCGCCTTGCTTCCAAGCTGGATCAGAAGGAACTGAATGAAGATGCCCTCTTGCCTATCTGTAGGCACTATCCCAGGGCCCTCGTGTGGGTCAGTTTGTCCTTTCTCAAAAAAGGGACCCCTGAATTACACACCATGATTTGCATTCCCGCAAAGGAGGATTTGTTGGAGTTCAGCCAAGACCAGCACTTCTGCGGTCCTGTGGAACCTAAACATGGCGACAGGTTCAAGAACAAGGTTTTGAAACAAAAGGGAAGAAGAAAGAGAGAAGCGAACCAGAAGGCAGCAGACAGAAGTGCGCCAGCTGCTCCCTTGGGTGGAGCAGCCGCTGAGCAGGAGGACCTAGTTTTGGGTTTGTGGCCAGACCCTCTGCCAGATGTTCCATCCCATTGTTCCAGAGCGCTCTTGGGGTTTGTCACCCAAGGTGACTTCTCGCTGGCCTTTGGCTGCGGTGAGGCTGTAGGCTTTGTTAGTCTGACAGGATTGCTGCAAATGTTGATTGATCAACCAGCAGGCCAAAGAGGGCTTGTTTTGTTAAGAAATCCAGCATCGCTACAGTACAGATTTGCTAGGCTTACTATTGAAGTCTGACTGGGTTGAAAGTCAGTGACATATACAAATGCCAAAGACACGTTTCTCTAGAAGTGTGTGTGGGTGGCTTTGTTTAGATTTAGTGCTTCCAAAAATGTACCCCGCCTTTTGTTAAGATGTAAAATGAAATGGATTGAAAACACCCCTCTAGAGTATGATATCAGAATAACTTCTTCCGTTGTCCAGAGGCACATACATATATTGAAAGTGTATAAAATTGTATTTTTGCTGGGGTTTTTTAAAACAAGCAAATGGTATTTGATGCATGTTTAACCCCCACCCCCCATAATATAAAGGATTTGCCTCAAGTTAGGGATTTTTTTTTCATCTTATGCAGCTGAAGCAACCGTCATGCACGTTTTAAAATAATTACCATATTGCTGAGGCTGTCAGTGGCTTGTTTATCCCTTATATTTAACAAGCAGAGACTTTTTTTGAGTTCTGTGACTCCTAGGACAAGAGCTACAGCTGGATGTAACAACTAGTTTCTTCCCACCATTCCGTTTAGAAAATATTCAACACATTTTGTTTTAGTCTGTCCAAAACTTTGAAATAAACACAACAATGTTAAAGCTACTAACTGTTAATTGCATTCAGAGTTGGCACCTGCCTTAGCCTCAGCTCTTCCAAATGAATTGTAATTTCCACTTTGTTCTGTGTTTTGGAGACAAACGTGTGCTGATGTGACTTGCCCTTTTAAACCACAAAGTCTTTATGATAGGAATGTGAAATCATGTTACCTGTTCTTTAAATATGAACTGTAGTGCTTTGCAGAAGAGGTAACACTGCACAAATCAATATACATGGAGACGCTTACAAGGCAATAAACTTCCTCACAATGTAAAAATAGTTGTGTGCGTACCTGTGTGAGAGTGAACATTTGCCTGCAAAAATGTGCTTTTCGAGGCCTCTCCTGCTTCCCACTATGATACCTTCAATGGTCACCTAATGGGATGCCTCTTATATTGGCTCAATGGGATGCCTCTTATAGTGGCTCATTAATGAAGTTGAATTTGGATATTTAGTGGACTCCTGCTTTATGCTTAAGATGCAGCACTTGTCAATAGATATCAATGTTTCATTACTATTTGGATGTTGGAAGACGATAAGCAGGAGAAAATGGTGATAATGAATAAAAAAACACACTACCGCTTTCTGATTTAAAAATCTGCAAAATAAAATAAAACCATGCAATTTTGTCATTCCTCGTCTGCTGACACTGTACAACCTGTAACACCTACCTAGTACATTTTTAAAGCAGTTACAATTGATTAAAATGGGGGCAAACTTGGAATAAAAACATACAACACCATTTTCTGCTATTTCATTTGGGTTAAACACCGAAATCTGCGAAAAAATAAAACTCTTTTCTCCCAACACTAACTATAAGACATAATCTAGCATCAAAAATACATAGCAGTGTTATTAGGCATAGCACTCCCCTCCCAAGCAGCCAGTTTTAGGTTGGTTTGGGTGAACAGAAAAATATAAAAATTTAAAAACATTTTACAACGCTTGATAGTTGAGAGGCTAACGAATTAAACTCTCCTTTGATATTTGGGGTAGGATATTGTCATAGTTGCTTGAACCATTGACTGTCAATTCTCAGTAAGCATTGTGGTGAATTTTTCTGGTCACACACTCCCCTTACAGGTCATCAGTCAGGGTGACCCAAGGCTGTTTCAGTCCATTACTGGGCCTGAAACCAGACAGATAATTGGTACCGTCCAGGAAAACCTGAATTTGCCGCTACCCACTAGGGTGCCTTATCCTCCAAATGGCAGTTTTGATACCCACCGATAATTATCCAAGAAGGCGGGGTCCAAAGAGGACCTTTTCAATAAAGGTAGAATAATAACCTCCTTGAACACTAAAGCCGGAGCTATATTGCACATGTTTGTGTTCCGTACGTGTCTGGTGTCCCTGCCCCCAGGTCAAACAACAGGCTCTGATTGGCTGAACGAAATGCAAACACAGCCAAAGTCAAGCTGGGCTAGACTTTGGCTGCGTTTGGGTTTCGTTCAGCCAATCAGAGCCCGTTGTTTGATCTGGGGGCGGGGACACCTGAAGCATACGGAACACAAACGCGTGCAATATAGCTCCGGTTTAACTCTCTCTCTTTTCTCAAGGAGGCATTCACCACTTCTTTCACCCAAACAGCTATCCAGCCTGCCCACCCCCTTAGCTGTTTTAAGCAGCCAGGTGAGCAAGGGTCCAGTGGGTAGAGAAAAAAAAAGTTTTTCATTTGAGTGTCAATTTTTAAACAGTACTAGTACTAGTTGTGCAGTTCACTGGATTGATGAGAGCAACTAAGAAGCCATCATCAGAGTGACAATGCATGATCCTTGGAGGCCAGGGCAAGACCTCCCCGCATTTGAGGTGGTGTGCCAAATGCTGCCCCCCCCCTTGCCTTGTGGTTATGCCAGCATTTGCTCCTCTTGCTCCCTGGGTCAGAAGAGGAAGCATGGAGGAGAGTGGTGGGCTAGAATGTCCCTTTTCAACTGAGGAAAAGGGGAGTGGGAGGAGGAAGAGGCGCCCTAGAGGTGATTGGGTGGGTAGAGGTGCAGTGGCGTTCTTTGGTGGGGGGCCCTGTGACCTTGGGCCCCAGGCGGCCCCCGGGCGGCAGCTTCCGGGGGGCACCTCTTTAGCCTCCGGACCGCCGCCAGCCGCACTCACCTCGGCGCAACTCCTTTTAAAACTGGCTGTTCTGTACATGCGCAAAACTCCTAAGAGGCCAAGAGAGGGCAATTTTGCCCTCTCTTGGCCTCTTAGGCATTATGCGCATGTACAGAACAGCCTGTTTTAAAAGGAGTTGTGCCGTGGTGAGCGCAGGGCCACCGGCGGCGGCTGAAGAAGGTAAGGAGAGCAATGGTGCTCCCACCCGGCCCCCGCCCGCCCACCCCCATCACTCTCCTTACCTTCTTCAGCCGCCGCCGCCGCCACCAGCCCCGCGCTCACCTCGGCATGACTCTTTTCAAAACTGGCTGTTCTGCGCATGTACAGAACAGCTAGTTTTAAAAGGAGTCACGCTGAGGTGAGTGCGGGGGCGGCGGCTGCGGCTGAAGCTGAAGAAGAAGGTATGGAGAGCGGTGGGGGTGGGCGCACAGGGGCCGGGTGGGAGCGTCCTTCGGGGGGGCGCTCGGCCAACCCCTGCCCTGCCGTGCCCCGGGCGCCGGGAGGGCTAGAGACGCCACTCAGAGGGGTAGCCAGACGCCCCTGCTACTGGGGCGGAAAACCCCGACGCCCCCAATCTAATTAGCATAATTAATGCTATTTTTTGCGTTTTTTCCTTCTTTTAAAAGCTTTTTAGGGGTTTTTTAGCACTAGCGCGGGGCTTGTAATCTGTAGCGTATGCTTTGTGCCACTTATCTGGATTCTAGGAGCCTCCTCCAGCGACGATCTACTCCAGTGCGAGGATCTCTTCCGGGGCGCAGATCGTTCCTCTGCTCTGCTGCCCCTGGCGCGAACTCTGTAAAGCGCCCAGCAGCGCTTTACAGAGTTCACGCATGCGCAAGACGACGATTGGAAACATCGTCACTCTGCGCATGCGTGAACTCTGTAAAGCGCTCCTGGGCGCTTTACAGAGTTCGCGCCCAGGAGCAGAGGAACTATCTGCGCCCCGGAAGAGATCGTCGCTGAAGTAGATCGTCGCTGGAGGCTCCTAGAATCCAGATAAGTGGCGCAAAGCATACACTACAGATTACAAGCCCTGTGCTAGTGCTAAAAAACCCCTAAAAAGCTTTTAATAACCCAAAAAAAGACCAAAAAAACCACGAAACGTAAGGAGCCTCCCGCCCCCACGGAGCCCTTCCGCCCCCACGGAGCCCTTCCGCCCCTACGCCCTGGGGCCCACCGCCCCATATTAGCCTACGCCTCTGGGTGCGTGCCCCAGCCTCATGGACGGGGTGACCCTACCTAGGCTGCAATCCTATGCACACTTTCCTGGGAGTAAGCCTCATTGAATTCAGTGGGACTTACTGCTAAGTAGACATGCATAGGATTGCACTGTCATTCTGATAAGAGTACTGAGGTTTACTTTATTGAATGTTGGTCTTGGACAAAACTAGGAATGCAGAACAATGGTCAATAACTTGTATGGATACGTAAGCCATATAGAGTGATAGGGGGAGTAATTTAAACTATAGGAACATATTGATTTGGGTAAGCATGAACTAACCTGGAAAATCTGCGCAGCTTAATATCTCTGCAGACCAGGATTTGCCGTTGCTTTTAATAAACTAGCTTTAAAGATTTAACTGCAAATCTTGAAGGTTTTTAAAATGCTTTAAGATACTCTGAGTTCACTTGTCAGACTCGAGAAGTGTCCCCTGTGGGAAAGAGAAAATACAGAATTATTAAAGCTATTTGACTTGTAATTAAACAAAACGAAAGATATTCATGCACTCGGGAGGGGATTGGTTGCTCATAAGATTTCCCAAAGGCTGCATTTGCAATGCTATAAAGAAATGTTAGTACAACAAGACAGTTTCTTAATTAGCTGCTTTATTAAAAAGCGTTGCTTCATTCTCTTTTTATCGCATAGTTAATCAAGGGACATTTTTTCATTCTTGTGCTAAGCCTGATGTGGTACACCTGATTGCTGCACAGAAATACTATAGCTTGTGGCCGCTTAAAACACTTTCAACTCTCGGTATGTGATAGTGTCATATGAGTTCTGTCTAAGCTTTTCCCTTTATAAACACAGCTACAGGGTGAGGAGGGGTGACAGTTCAGTAGCAGAGCACCTACTTTCTATGTAGAAGATCCCAGGTTTAATCCCTGGCGTCTCCAGATAGAAATGGGAAAGACCTTTGGCTGAAGCCCTGGAGAGCCGCTGCCAGTCAGGGGCTGGCAATACTGAACTAGATGAACCAATGTTCTGACTCAGAAGGCAGCTTCATATTCTCATAATTATTAAAATCCTGTTAAAATGAAAAAGTAATAGTTAAAATGAAAACTGGCCACCAGAGGTCCCCATAGGAAAAATAATACACTACTGTATTTTGATCCAAGTGGTTTACATACTTGTGCATCATACAGCTATGTGCAAATAACAGAAACCTTTAAATAGTCTGTAACTAGCTAGAGCAGGTTTTCACATAGCAACAATGATGGATTTTAACTAATCCTTTGAATTGCATCCAGGTCAGTGACAGTTCAAGGCTATTTACCATGTAGCGTTTGGACTATTGTTCTTCCTCCCTACTTCTTAAGCTTGAAACTCTTTTTTAAATTGTTTTATTGGTACGCGCTTTTGCCTATAGAACACAATAAGGAAAGTCACTGAGAGCCAGCAGGGAGGTCAATCACATCTCACGGCTTGCAACCTTGAATTAGAGAACTTCCTCTTGCTAGACCTGTCCCTTGTCTCACAGCCCTCCCATACTTGGCCCATGATGTGGGGTGGAGGGAAGGAAGAAAGTGTGGGAAAGACAACCAAAACATTCTCTTTGGTCTTGTAGAATTGGGACCACATTTCCTGGACTCTTGTGTCTTTCCTGGACTCATTTTGTCTCTCTGTATGGAGCATTTGTTCTTTAGCTGTCACCTTGGCAAACTGCGGAAGGCAGACCTCAATTATAGGATCATGGTTGGGCTTCAAGCATCATCCATTTAGCAATGAAGGCTGTCCTGGCAATCAGCTCTTTCTTGACGAGGGTCCAGGTGGCTTTGAATATTAGTACTTGCATTTAAGTGCAGTAAACTGAGTCAAAAATGTTGCAATGGCTTTGCCATGACATTTTTATCCCATCTTTTTCCCAAGGAGCTCGTCATGGCAGCATTTATGGTCCCCGTTATTTTCACAACAACCCTGTGCAATAGGTTCAGCGGAGAGATGGCAAATGCTCCATGCTCACCCAGTGAGTTTAATGGCTGAGTGAGAATGTGAACCTGGGTCATCTTAGAACTAGTTGGACATATACTAACCACTACACCCACATGGGCAGCCCGATCCTATTGGGTGCTTACAGCAGTGGATCTCCCAGCGGGGTGGGTCATGGGTGGTTTGGGGGGGAGCAGGCCGGGGAGGGGGCAGATCTCGGCAGCAGGCATGCATGTCACGATCCTATCCCCCTTTCCCAGCCTGGACCTGCCCTCTGAGGCTCCACGGATTTACATCAGAAATAGGTCTGAGGAGATCCATTGGGGGCCAAGCGGCCTAGAGTAAGTAAAAAGTAATAATAATAATAATAATAATAATAATAATAATAATAATAATAATAATAATAATAATAATATACAGCATTTATATACTGCCTTTCTTGGTCATTGGATTTCTCCTCTGACTTTAATCCAAGGCGGTTTACATGGGCAGGTTTTCTCAACCCCCCTAATGGGGTTTTTTACAATCATGCTGGAAGTTGGGCTATAGGAGTGAACTCTGGGGCAGCAAGATTAGGAGATGCACCCACCCACCCCCCATGATCTCCCAGCTGCCCTCCGGCGCAGGGGCTTCTGGGGGGACCATGGCTGGGATCACATGAGCTGCCCTAGATGCCCTCCGGCTCAGGGTGGTGCAGCGGTTCCTGCTGCCCTGGCCCCTTAGGGGTTGACGGTGATGAGCCGGCCTGCTTAGTGAAGAGGCGGTGGCTTGGAATCAGGGTTGTAACTCCGCCCGGGCAGGCTTAGGATGTGTGCCCCTGCTTCAGTGCTTCTCACATGCGTGTGCAACACCCTGACCCCAGCCTGTAGATCTCCAATTTCTCTCTTCTCTGTATTTTCAATAAAGTGGCCCTTTTCATCCATATCTCGACTCATGTGTTTATTGGAGTGTGCTAGAGCAAATAAATGATCAATCTTTCATGAACAACTGCATTCCAGATGGTATCTTTTGCAGTCTTGCAGTCTCCCTGGCCGTCACCTCCCACACTCAGCTGACACAGCTGGCAGCTCTTATCTCTCCTCACAGAGGCTTTTTTCACAGCTTTTTTGTCAGCTTTGTGTCTCGAACAGGCCGTTCACCGATCTTCAGGCTTATGAGGTGGCAACTCTACCAACTGAGCAAAACTGATACAACTCTACCAACTCTACCAACTGACACAAAAAAAGTATGTTTACTTACCTCTCCCAGGCTGTCTGGTTGCCCCCCCCCACAGCATAGTTTGCAGCGCATGATCCATTGGCACTGCTGCATTGCATAAACTAGTGGGGGATAGGATTGGGGCCTAACTCTTGTGCATCATGTGTCTGTAATTAGTAGCACTCTATGTCCAGCAATTATGGAACCAGTCACCTTGTAGTGACAAGATGTTTTGGTGCTGAGTAAATGCTATTGCTAGCATTTTAGTCTGGATTAATTATAAATTGTAGTTTAGTGGGGACTTCCAAACACAGATGATCATTTTTCCATTATTCATTCTCTCTCTCTCTCTCTCTCTCTCTCTCTCTCTCTCTCTCATTCCACCCTCTCAAGATATGGTTCTCAAACTGTCATAAGAATTGCTACAGAAAAGTCAGGGCTTCATGCTTAACCAATTCTTTAGCTGGCACAGAGCAGATGCAAGCATTTAGGTCGGATTCTTTGAGAAATTACAGTTGCAAAAATGTCTAGGGTTTGGGCAAATTTTGTATGGGGGGGAGGAGTATGGGGGGAGGAGGCAATTCTAGGGAAAATATGGAAATTTTGTTTGGCAAATGGTGCTAACATATGACGTAGATTTCTTAGTTAATTGATTCCCTCTCCTGCCAAGGTTTGCTAGCTAAAGACTCCTCTCTTATTTGCAGTTTGAGGTCAGTGTTAATTGGTGACTTCAACTCTTCACTCTTAGACTTTTGAAATCCTTATTGAAATGTGTGTGTGGGACACACCTAGATGCAGCACATTTCAGTTCATGAGACTAAAGCTGAGCTGGGGGGGGGGGGGAGTGACTGAGTCCACCCTAGAGGAATTGGAAGATTGCATTGAGGATTGAAGATTCCAACCACTTGGCTGTCAGAATAAACAGAAATGCGGTATACATATATATATATCCTCGAGAAATTCTATTTCCCACTGTTTAGAATTGCATTTTGGCATATTTCCTACATGGAGTATTAACCTTTTTTTAAGACCAGAGGGGAGAGTGATGATAGTAACTCTCTCAAGAGGAATTAGTAGGGGATTGTGTTTGTCTTTATGGTACTACATCTTCCATAAAGGACAGATTCACATTGTTATAGAGGCTGATATCAAAGCGGTTTATGGGTCTGATAGTCTTTCAAATAGGAGTTCCCACTGTCTGAATGGTCAAACTTAGAAAACATTTTTTTGGGTAGAGGTGATTTGGTCTAGTAAATCACCTCTACCAAAACATATTTTCTAAAACTGTAGTTGGCCAGTCTCAGATGGGGGCACTTCTATAAGGATCAGGAGTTGGAGACAAATGGCTATGGCTGGTCAAGTCCGAAGATTATGTTAGCACAAATTCATATTAGCCTTCCCCAGTTAATATGCCTTTGATCCCAATATCCTGTATAATATTGGGTGGCTGCTTTTGAGATTGATATTCTGCCTTTTCAAAGATTTTACTTAAGGTGACAAACCAAAATGCAATATATTTTAACAATAATGAAAACATCAGCAGCATATTAAAAACAAAACACTAAAGATAGAAATCACAATTAGTACAGAGAGCAGCAGTAGTAATAAAGCTGTACCTGGAAAATAAACTCTTGACTGTTCTCCAAAAGGCAAGCAGGAATGGAGCAATAAAAACGCCTGGTGGGGCATTCCGTTATCTTGGCATCATTGCAAAATAAGTCATGTCCCTTGTGCCCACTCATTGTGTCTCAGGAGGCTGCCAGGAAGGGGGGGGCAGGACGACGCAGATGGCAGAGCCTCAGTAGATTATCACAGACAGGTTTGGGCAAATTTGTATGGGGGGAGGCAATTCTTGTTCCAGGCCATCTAAGGGTCTTAAAGGTCAGAACCAGCATGTTTGAATTAAGCCCAGAAACTAATTGATTGTCAGAGTAGGTAATACAATATTGGAACAGTATACAGTACTTCAATTTGCTGGATTCCAGTGAGCATCCTGGTAGCCGCATTCTGAGCCAAGATTGCACTGTAGGTTTCTGAATTGTCTTCAACAGCAGACCCTCCATACAGCATGTTACGCTAATCCAGTCTGGAAGAGGCTCAGGTCTGAATTGTTGTGCAAGGGGAGGGTACAGCTAGCACACCTGCCAAAGCCAGTTAAAAGTACTCCTGGTCACTTCTACTACCTGACCATCAAGACTGGGTCGAGCAGCTCCCCTAAACTGCAAACTTGATTTATAAGAGGAAGTGTAATCCTATCCCAAACAGGCTGACTGCCTGCTTCAAGATCACCAAAATCCCCAACCAGCAGTCTTGTCTGGATTAATCTTCAGTTTGTTCACCCGCCGCATTCAGTCCAAAGCTGACCTCAGACACCGCTTTAGATCTTCTTCTTCTCTTGCTCATTTCCAGCTTCTAATCCCAGACAGGAAGGAGAGAGAGAGAGAGAGAGAGAGAGAGAGAGAGAGAGAGAGAGAGAGAGAGAGAGAGAGAGAGCGCTCAGTAACATCTGCACACTGATGACACCGTAGCCCAAATTTCCAGATGACATCACTCAGTGGCTTCATGTAGACGTCGCTGAATAGCATGGGAAATCAAACGCCACAGGCTGGAACAGCAGTCTCTGAACACCCTTCTTCTGGAACTTTCCTGACCAGAATAACCTAAGCCACCACACTACAGTGCTACCCAGTCCATGCCAGAATGATACCATGGTCAATGGTTTCAAAGATGAGATTCAAGAGAATGAAGGATCAGCCACAGGGTTACACTGTGGCTTCAGATCCTGGTTTGCAAACTATGGTTTGCATAAACCACAGTTAGCCCCATTTGAACAAAATGGCAAATTGTGGTTTACTGTGAATGGAGATGCTTCTCTGATTTCTGTCCCTTCTGTGTAAAAGGGGGTGAGGAAGGAAATCCTGTAAGCCCTAGTCTGTCTAGCTATAGCTCTTGCATTTTATATCAGCTGGCAGGGGCAGAAGCTGTAAAAAAAATTAACACCATTTGGTGAGCCATCTTTTCTGGCACCTTCTCTCCACACAACACTTCAAATGCTTAACTTTTATTTTGTTGTGTCTGAGAAGTGTTAAAATAACATGTCTGTCTGATTTGGAAGCTTTGAGGGAAAAGCCTGCCACTCCTTTTAGTCAGGGTCTGTTGTGGCTGTATAAAGATTTAAATAAAAGTCCCTGAATAGTTTCTTGCTTTCTTTGCGGGATTTTTTCTATTTTTGATCAGCTTGTGGCAATAATAAGGCTTCTCGCAACATTCGCAGTCATTTGCCTCTCAGGCAATTCTGAGCAGATCCAGCTTTCTGTGAGCCTGCTTGTTTTTCAGTTTGCAGACTGAATACTTTGTGGCTGCCCGTTGGCGGGATCACAGTGGGCACGGCATGATGAGGGCCTTCGTCACATTGCGTTCAGTATTTTTGCCTTTAGGTAAAGTGTCAATGTACAAACAGATGTTTGAAAATATGTGCACCATATTGGTGCGCTTATGCCAGGGCATTTATGAAAGAGCTAGCAGAAAGCCAAACTACATGTCAGTGGAATGCCTGGGGGGGGGAGTCCACCCCCAGGCGGCAAGCAGGGGGGCAACATCCCCGCTGTGCCAGCGGCAAAAACGGCGCGAAAAAGCAGAGTGGGACAGTCCCCACCCACCTGCCCGGACTCCACTTACTGTTTTGCGCCGGCGGTGATGGCATCGGGGCCAGGGTGGGTGACGTCGCTTCCGGTGGTGCTATCGCACCTCCCCCCTCATGCAGGGCGTCACGTCGCCACTGCTACATGTTATATTGAACACGCGGAGTTTGCTCTTGGCATGCTGACTAAAAACAAACAAACAAACAAATAGCAGCTGCAGACTAGGGGAGGGAAGCATGAGCTAGGTGGGGTCCAAGGCATGGGGGAAGGGAATTTTAGCCCTTTGCCCCCGCCCCCCACTGTGGTCCCAGTCTGGATTGCTCCCCGCCCAGCTACTATTTGCTCTGGGGGAGAAGCTCCCCTTGGCACTGTTGGTGTACGCTCCATTGCAAGCCCATGTATGCGCTGCACACAGAGTGAAATGGCCTTGAGAAGCTGAACTACATGGGCATGGTTGACATAAGGAAAAAAACACAGTGTACCAGTGTTAACATATCTGACTGAAATCAAGGAAGTCCTGTTAGGTCTCTCATGTCTAATGGCCAGTAGGGTAAGCCTCTGCATGTGCCCATTTCCACATCTGTTTGAGGTGCGAGGAGCCACACTGAGTCTATTACCCTTCATTATTTCCTTGTGATCATAACCTGCCTCTTACTTTTACTTGTGCCATGGTCACTGGTTGAACTGGCTGCTACTGGTACTGAAAGGTGGCAACCATTCCTCAATGGCTTTTGTTCCACACAGCCTGGGAAAAGGAAGCCTAGGAGTGGCAGTGGAAGAGGCACTGATGTTGGGATATGTTCCCAATTCTGAGCAAAGACTCTTTTGCTGGGTTTTAATAGCCATGTTCTTACGCATGAGGTGCCGTCGGCCCACATCTGATGCGCAATTGACTTGTGGAAATTCAAGTATATGCACTCCGCGCAAAAGACAGAGAAAAACTGTGTTAAATAGCGCAGATGACTCCACCCACCATTCCACTTACTATTCCCTGTTTATGCCCCCCAAGCGAGCCTGAAACGGGAAAACGAAGCTGCTGTTCACTCGGGTGATGTGTGTCTCTTGTACTGTGTGTTTAGTTCTTAAAGAGACAGTACGTATTTGTTGGATTTAAGGGACTTTCAACTATACACAATTTTGGTTTTAAGAATGTAATAACAGTAACCCTCATGTAAGATGTGGGCCGACAGTATTCTCCCATGTTGTACTGGGCTCAACCTGATCAGTTCAAATCAGTTTACAGTATTTGATCTGGGCGAGATATTCCTGTGCTCAATAGCACTGTGTTAGGATATTCTGGGATCACCATATCCAAAATAGCACACCACCTCAGCCATGCCATGAGAATGTTTTCAAAATCAAGCGGCTTTCCAAAGACATAACCAACTTGCTATGGTAATGCAGACACTTCAATTGAGGTGTTTAGTCTTTTGCCAGGATTAAAGAGTTAACAAACCCATAACTTTTTTCTGCAAGTCATTTTGTCAGCAATGTATTAATTGCATCCAGGCTTTCTGAATATTTTCACAGTGCAATAGCTCTTATAAGTTAGTTGGCAAATATATCAAGGGTCTCCAAATTAAATCATCATCATAAAAAAAAGTATCCAATTAACTAAGAACTACAACCAGATCGTTCCAAAGGAAAGTCAATGAAAAGAAGCAGAGGAACCGCAAAAGGAGTGAAGGGAAGGCCTGAAGTAGACTCTGCGACCAGATTTTTAACATCTACTTTAATCCCCGAGAACGCGTGTTTGTTGTGGCTAGGAAACCTTAAAGTCATGTACTGTGCTGGAGTCCTGTAAAAGCTTCATCCAGTGCGAGTCGACAGCAATTGTCAGACAGCTGCTCAGCCAGCCACGTATAGGTGAAATGTCTTTATGAGCGAACTCATAGACTGTGGGGAAGGAAGCACAAGTGCATGTTGCTCCTTCTTCATTGCACATCTCTGCCCACAGCGGTAGGTAGGATCGCAGAAGCTCCAGTAAACTGGTGGAACAAACACCTCCCTTCCATAATTACAGTCCAGGCCTTAAGAAGAGAGCTGGACCATGAAAGGAGCAGAGAAGACTGTTTACGTGGGAGCTATTCGGTTAGCTAGTAAACAGGCCTGCCAGCAAGATGGTGCAGTTGGGTTTGCTGCCTTGGGCCAGGAGGTGTAGGGTGTAGGGCAGTGGTTCCCAAACGGGGAGCTGCGGATACCAGCCAGGGGAGCCGCGGAGTGCCACGGAATCCTCTCGGAAAACAGTGCAATGCCAATTGGCAGACATCTACATAATGTCATGGGGAACTGCGGCCACTGGTCGCCAATGGTTGAGGGAGCAGCAGGTCGAAAAAGTTTGGGAAACACTGGTATAGGGTATGGGGGGGGGCAAAAGGATCAAGATAAAGTGACAGCATGCCCTCGGAGCCCTGGATCACCAGCCAGATCTGAAAAGCCCACTGAATCTTGCTGCATGCAGTCTGGTGCCTTGTGCAAAGTGACAGTGTCTCCAGAGGCCTCTGGAGTTAGATTACTTTACACAGGGAAGCTAAGGGCTCTCGGCCTGATACATTGAGGCAATATGGCCACTGCAGTCCCATCTCTTTTTTTCTCCCCACACTGTCCTCTCTGGACCCCAGACTCTATTACTCACACTTTCTCATCCGTCTCTGTCTCTTCATCTTCATTCACACTCTCCAACCTGATCTCTGCTCCTTGCTGGATTTGGGAGCAGTGACGCCCAAGACGGTCACTTTCCCAGCAAATTCATACTGTGCAAGTCAATAATGCAGGTGGGTCATGGTGTTGCTGGCTGGAAAAACCAGTGCCAGCTCTGTCACGTGCCTCAAACCAGGGAGAGGAGGAGGAGCAACAAGATGCAACAATGCTGGAATTCTATCCCCAGCCATACCTTTGATAGGCTTGTGTGTGCATGCGTGTGTGTTCAAACCTATGTATGCAATGTCTACAGTGTAGAAACTACTGTAGTGTGTGTGTGTGTGTGGGTGGGTGGGTGGGGGGGCAGCTCTGCAAAAAAGTTGCAGCTGTGATCCCACCCTGAAAAATATGAATGATGTGTACAGTATATAGTTCTACTGTGTTGAACTTACTTATATGAAGTGTCCTCTAGAGGGGTCCCAATTTTTGATTTCAAAACCACTTGGCTTGGACGTAGGCATGGCAGTGTAAGAATGAATACCCAAAGGTGGAGCCATGCTGCAGCTGATAGATCGGGGGCACAGGCAAGACAGATCATAGACGGAGCACCTGACTGAGTCTCATGAATCACAGCTGAAGCCTTGCTGGTCCAGGAGGGGAAACATCAGAAGAACCACCTTTGTTGCAGATGGCTCAGTCTGAAGGTGGTTCTCCTGATTGGTTTCTCAGCAGGCACCAATGGGAACTTTTCTCCCTGGCCGAACAACAACTGTGGCCCAATCCAGATTGAGGCCATGGTAGGGCCAACATGTTCTCCTTCCCTTCCACGATTCTGATCTGGATTAGGGTCCCCTGCATGTGCTATTTAACAAAGGAGACACAAGCATGCAGCTACATAGCATATGTTGACAAGAATGTCAAGTTTGCCCCTAAGGCACTCTCAATGTGATGGTTGCTTGCCAGAATGCACCTCTGTTGGTTGAATCAGTAAAGACAATTACTTTTTTTGCCCAAGAGTTTTGCAAGTTGTTATATAGGAGGACAGTCATACTCAAGTGAGGAAAAAAAGGCTTTGAAATCAGTTACTCTTTCTCTTGCATCTTTTCAAAAATTGCTGAAGTCAGTCAATTGAAGAAGTGTAACCACATTTTTCTTTTCTTTTTTTAAACAGCTGTATAGTGAAATCCAAAGCTGAAAGAAAGGGAGCTATATGTTCCTTTGGGGTACCAAGATTGCCAAAATGTTGGTCCCTTTTATTTAGAAGTCACTAATGTGAAGCTGAAGCAAACCGTAGCTGAAAGATGTCTACATGCCGATCGCTACATCTTGGCATCCTTCGGGAAATCCACATGCCGAACAGGTTGTTGCTTCATAATGCAGATGGTTTGTCTGTGTCTGCTGGGGAATATGCAAATCACTTATTTATGGTTGCACAAGGCTTTAAAAACCACGTTGACTTTGAAATCCCCAAGGTCAGGAATGTCTTTTTAAAGAGATAGATTTGATATAAGCCCTCTATTAGGAAAACAGACGTTTGTTTTTTATTTAAACGGGGAGTTTTAATTGTGTGCCATATTTTATCTTGTAAAGATATCTCCATTTTGTTCTCTTTTTATTAACAGAATGTATCGTTACTGCCTGTGGCTACATTGTTGGAATAATATTGTAGATGGAACAAACAGACAAACAGCTCACATCAGAGCCACTTTTATTACTCGGAACAGCCAAGGAAAAGCCTCAATCATAAATTTATAGCAAAAAACCCACTAAAATACTTGCTTGTCCCAGTTGTGCCTCAGGTCTTTGGAGGAGGGTGATTTTAGCATATGTAGATAGATCTGTTTTGTGAATGAGGCAATGAAACACAGTGAAGGGTTTTTATAACCAGTGAAGATTATACATATTCTACCAGCCATTTCTTTCCAATTCTAAAGATGACGGATAGTCAAGCACATGTATTCCGGAACCACATTGTCTCAAAGGACTTAGATGTTATCTTTTTAAAACATTGTAACAAGGAAACTGATTTTGGGGGGGGGGGTTGTTGTTGTTTTAAAATGAACAATAGCTTACAGTTACTTGAGTATAAATATCATGCCTGTTTTTGTCTGGAACCATGTATGGCTCTAGACACCTAAATGACGTTTTAGCTCTAGATTATTTTTGGGCCTGCAATTTGGTTTGTGCAGAACATTGATCTTGTGTTGATCAGAAACACATGAATTGCTGGACTAGAGCTGATAGCTTCACATTCCCATTCCTTAGATAGTTTTGAATGGACTTTGCTTTTGGTTGGTTGGTTGGTCTTCGGGACACAGGTCAACTGCATGTTCTATATGCCAATCTTAAGAAAGCAACTGGACGACAAACACATTAAAAAACAGCACTTGTTTTTTTCAACAGCTGTGATTGTAACTGGTCATGGGACTCATAAAATACAGTACTTGGCAACCCCATATGGTCCTATAATGATAGTCCATTCTTGCGCAACATCACAAAAATATTGCTAAATGTTGAGTGTGGACACTCATAACATTATTGCAACACTTACCTCAGTGATAAATTTAACACTGCGATCACTGGCATCTGTCCCCTTATAGAGGTGAACAAGGCAAGAGTTAGGTAACTTGGCTCACCCTCTGCCATAGCTCAGTCTGTGCAGATATGATAGGCATAGCATCATCCCAGTCTACTCTCATTGGGACAAGTCGTCGACATTAAGGGCTGATTCACACTACACTTTTCCAGGCGCGGATGCGCCTGCCCCTGCCCCAGCGCGCAGAGCTGGCCGGAAGTCCTCCTGCTGTCCCGCCTTCTTATGAAGGTGATTGGAGGTAGTTCTGATTGGCATGCAGCCACTCTCCCCGATTAGTAGGCTGCAGTAGCTCCGCGAACCCTCCCAGCTCCGCGAAGGCAACCCCCTCAAAAGATGAGGGGAAGCCATTTTTCCAGCCTCTGCGTTGCGGAGCTCGCAGCTGCTCCGCAAGCTTCCAAAATTCTGTCAAAGAGCTCCGCGCTATGCTCCGCAGATCCGTAAAGCGCCTGGATTCCTGTAGTGTGAATCAGGCTTAACAACCAAGGGTGGTGTCAGCCAGGTGGGGCACTGGCCAAGGGCTTATAAGTCACCTTGGGGCAGCAACGTGGGGTATATAAATCCACCTCAATAAATAGAGATTCCACCTGGCCAGAGAGATAGCTGAACCCTTAGGACCAATGGTGGCAGCAGCATGTAGGAACCGCTATGATGGGCCCAGTTCCAGGCTTTCTCCCGAGGCTCCCAGCAATCTGGTGCCAGCACTAATCCAACAGTGCAATCCTAATCAACTTTCCAGCTCCGGTGTAGCCATGTCAACAGGGTGGTGTACACTGCATTTTGCAGTGCATGGAGGCCTCTTCAAGGTGAGGGAACATTTGTTCCCTTACCTCAGGGCTGCATTGCGGTTGCACCGGCGCTGGAAGGTTGGTTAGGATTGCGCTGCTAATCTGTGTTGCTCTGTGGTTTGCACCTCTTTCCTCTGAAGCAGGTGTGATGGTGGGGTGCTCAGCAAGGCGGAAGGGTGATGCCGAGTCCTTCCCCAGTCATTTTCTCTCAGTGGAGCTCAGAGATGGAAACTGAATCCTGTGGGGGAAAACACTGGCTCAGGAGATGCTGTTTAATAATAAATAATAATAAACCAGTATTTATATATCGCCTTTTCTTTGGTCATCGGATTCTCCTCTGACTTTAATTGAAAGGTGGTTTACATGGGCAGGCTTTCTAAACCCCAAGGGTTTTTTTTTACAATGCAATAATGTTCTAATCTTTCGTAGAATCCTTCATTCTAGATCAGGGGTTCTTATCCTGTGGTATGAGTACCCTTAGGGGTACACGGACCATCAGGTGGGGGTACTCAGAGGCTTCCCCTTTTCAGCTAAGATCAGCTGATTGTTGGGGACCAGAGTTTTTTATTTTTAAAAAAATTGCCCCATCCCCAAGCTCTCAGCTCGGCCTTCCACTGGCAGGGTATGCGAGAGGTTGCTCCTTATCTCCCTGGATCAGCTGAGTGTAAGGGAGTCAAGTATTTTAAAATTCAAACTTGCTCTGCAGTTTCACTTTAATTTTCACTTCAGAGCAGCAGAACGCGAGCCGAGGGTTCTTTGCAACATGATGAGGATCGCCTGCTTCTGGAGTGTCTGCTTCTTTCAGATACTAACAGATAAGAGACAGGGTGGGGTGGGGTGGGGGAGGGAGGAGCTGATTTTGGGAAGTGGGAGAGGGAAAAGATGGCTTGGAGGAAAAAAAAGAGAGATCCTGGCATGCGTCTTTTTGCACTAACATGAGATCAAGCTCTCTGTTGTTGTTTTTCCTTCTCTCCCATCTGTGCAGTGTATTTTTTGTAGTTGAGAAAATGCAACTTCCCCCCTTCTGTCTCTCTGATTTTGTGTTGGGCCTCCCCCCCCCTCTCTCTCACACAGAGAGAGAGAGAGAGTGTTAAATAAGACTTTTTCACATTTAAAATTTGTTAATACCCGGGCCTCCAAAGGTTGAGAACCCCTGTTCTAGATGGTTTCTTTCACAGTTCAGCTCTGTCTCTGACGTTTGCCTCATCACACTTTAGCTGACAGGCTCTCTCACTCAAGTGCAGCTGCAGCTCCACTCCCCTACAGAGGCTCTGCAATTTATCAGCTCAGCGTGCCGGCAGCTCTCCAATAGACACAGACACTTCCGGCCATCTTGAACTGTTGTTCTTCAGATCTTCAGGCTTCTATGAGACGATCGCTCTACTAACTGAGCCAGTCATTTAAGCTGAAAGCATGGGTTGATGAAACCCATTCTTTCAGCATCCCCCTTCCATGCTAAGCTTTTTACCTTGTTTTGTAGGAAACAGCATGGCCAACATTGTAACAGCCAGAACATGTTGCCATTGTGTCTAGTTAGGTGCTGATGCAGCAGTAAATTTTATTGAGTTGAATGGGACTTCTAAGAAAACATGGTTAGGATCAGGTTGGAAGCATTTCGTTTGCTGTTTAAGCTGGCAAGAACCTGTATAGGGTTTAGACCCAATCAATGCACACGTACAGAGTATCGGAATAAGGAGCACTGAAAGAGCATTTTCAGTTTCTGAAATGAGAAGAGACAAACCATCTCAAGCATCCATATGCAACATCTTACACACATGCTGTAACTATTACAAATCACAGTGGCATGAGGGTCAATAAACCACCGTTTATTGGGGGGGGGCGTTTCCACAATTGTCTTGCTTGCTAAAGTATCCCTGCATGTATGCCACATTACTCTAGCATGTTGCAGAGGATTCTATGTATGTTATGGGTGAATGTTGAGTTCATGTAGGGCAGTGGGCAAGCCTGTTGGGACTGTCACTACTACAAGCAGGTTGCCAGACATGCAGTGGGTCCAGGACTCTGTGTGTGTGCGTGCACGCGTGTGCATTTGTGCACGTGTATACACACATTGTATCTCTATTTACATATGTATGCTTGTCCCTTAAAAATAAACTTGGCCGGGCATTGAGAGAATTGGGTCTCTGCTTATGTTTATTTCAAAGGGAAATACACACACACTGCACATCTGATGCAGTAATTGTGTATTTTGCATGTGTTGTTGTGTGTGTATAGAGAGAGGGGGGTCATAAAAGGTATTTGTATTATTGGCTTCATACGACAGATGGGACTGAAAGGTAATCCCTTGCCTAAAGCTAACCAGCGTGTTCATGAGCTGAGCCAAGATTGGAGCTCTTCACTACTGTATTACAGCAGTTAGTTTTCATAATTGATTGCATGGCTAGCTTTCTGCACTTATGGCAGAAGCGTCCCCAAGGGACAAGGCATCTGCTTCTTGCTGGCACTGAAGGACAGGAGAACCACGGACAAAGAGTGCCCCAGCCCTGTTCATCTCATCAAAACCGCCCGTATCTGTGTCAAATCACATGAAGAGAACAAGCCAGAGAAGAGTCTTTGCCAAGTGTACCTTCCCTCTCTCGTAGAACTAAAGCCTAAAGTAGATCACCAAACTCAGATGGAGACTACAGTTCTGTACTTCCATTTGTGACATCTAGAGGCAGTGAGATCTTCTATGCTAGAAAGATGATACAGGATACAAAACGCTTCACAGATACAATCGTAAACATATTATTTAATTGGAAGTAGACTCCATTGCAATCAATGGACCTTAGTTCTGAGTAAGCATAGTTACTTGTGGTTTGGGCTGTGTCTTTTCAAAGAAGTGCTGGACTTCTTAAGTTTCATGAGCAATCTTGTTGCTATCCTGACTCACCACAGCATATGACTCCAGCACTCCAATGGAAACATTGTACGTCTTTCTTCCCATCATAATTTACATAGTACAATCAACATACATACCTGGTGCCTTTCAGACATTAATAAGCAAAAACATAAAACTCTTTGCCCCCAGGAAATTGTAATCTAAACTTCGGTGGTGAGGAAGGTGATGGAGAGAGGGAGGGAGAGTATGTGAGAGACAAGAGAAGCCGAGAAGCTGTAGGTCAGTGGAACAGCACGTTCTGATGCAGAAGGTCCCGGGTTCAATCCCTTCTGTCTCCAGACAGGACTGGGAAAGGCCCCATCTAAAACCCTATAGAGCGGCTGCCCTTTGGAGCAGACAGTGCTGAGCTAGATGGACGAATGGTCTGACTCAACAGAAGGCAGCTTCTTATGTTCATAAGGGTAACAAGATATGAATGTACCTTACAGTGTAATCCCCTACACCAAGGGTTCTCAACCAGTGGTACTAGTACCACTAGTGGTATTTCAGCCGACTGCTAGTGGTACTCAGACTGCCGGAACTCCGCTCTGATGTGGTGCTTTTGGCAGCGCACTTTTGCTCCCGAGAGGCTCCTGCCTTTGGCCGAGCCTCTCGGGAAAGCTGAGAAGGGTGCTCCCACCCACCAGAATCTCATACCTGTGTTTTCTGGCCTCTGAAAGTCCGGACGTAACAGGTGATGATGTCATCGCCAGTCACTTCCGGTGGTATGCAGCAGGAGAGTGGTGCCGGAGATGGTACTCGGCCGGGAAGGGGTTGAGAACCCCTGCTCTACACATTTACATGGAAGTATGTCACACTGTGATCAATGCACATAGTTTTCAGGTAATTTTGGGAGGGGTTCCCTCAATGCTTATTTTTGATGCAAATCCAACCGAGGGTCACAATCACAATTTCGCCTTCATCATCATGGTGAACCTTTTTCCAGTAGATCCCTTCATTGTGCTGAAAACAAAGGTTTACAATGTACAGCAAAAGCTCACCTGTTGTCACTTCTGCTCAACATGGTCATCTTTGGCTTACCATGGGGGACGACGACGACAGAGGAACTCTGTGTTGGCTTAAATGTTGGCAAAAATGCACCTTGAATCAACTTTGCCACCTCCAAAAGATCTGCCCGCAAACTAACTTTTGGCACATTCTTACTGATTAGCTTATGATTCTAAAAATAAAACTTTTGAGTACGAGTAAATTTTTGGGCCGAGACCAGAAACAAAATACAGGGTAGATTAGAACAGCAGCCTATTTCACAGTCTCATATTGCAACACAAGGGATGTTCCTACAACCGTTTCCCTCGATTCTCCTCGTTTCGTTCCACCCCCAGCCCCCGCTTCTTCCTCTTATTTACTATGTACTTTCTTAGATTCTGGAATGGTGACTTGGGGAAGGAGGGGGTTTGAGACCCACTTGGAAAAGGAGAGAGCTTAATAATGAACGGGAAACACAGAATCTGTTTGCTTTTGGCATCATGTGAACCCCTTTGTTTTCGTTTCAGGGGCAAAAAATAGGCTAAAGACCGCAGGGCTCTGTGGAGAGTACAATAAATGGCACACCGGCAAATGGAGTAGAAAAGAATGCCAAGGTTGTCACTCCCCATCAGTGGTTTGGAAGGGTTTCCTCCTCAGAGAAACACTGAGAGCGCTTGGAGCTAAACTGAGCACAGGCAACAGGTGGTTTGCTTTACCAAAGGGCTTTAGTGAACTAGAGCCAAGTTCCAGCAGATGTGCTATAGCTCACTCTGCTTGGTGGAAGGATATTTTTCATGTTATGTGTGGAAAAGAGCAGTAACCCTGGTTCACTTGAAGAGGTCTTGGTCACAAAATAGCCATTAGCAAATGAGTCATCCCAATTGCAGAGCAAACCACTGCAGGCTTCTCGTCGAACACATACTCAGCTAGACACAGCAGAGAAAAGGTCTGCTGGGAATTCGGGCAAAGTCGTAAGCCTTTGAGGGGTGATATTACCACTCTGCTCACTCAAATGGCTTGCACTGTAATCCTGAAGGTATTACACTAACAGCGCAATCCTGACCAACTTTCCAGCACCCGCATAGCCGTGCCAACAGGGTGCACACTGCATTTTGCAGTGCAGGGGCAGTCATGGAGGCCTCTTCAAGGTGAGGGAACATTTGTTCCCTTAATTTGGGGCTGCATTGTAGCTGTGCCGGCGCTGGAAGGTTGGTTAGGATTGCGCTGTAAAAGTCCTGTTGATTTCTGTACATTTACATGTACATGGATAGAGCTGTGGATTAAGGCCCTGTGTATTGCATGTATCCCTGTCAAACAATTAGCAATTGCAGGCAGCTGCTTGCAGACCCCTTGCACTGGCCAATCTTGCAGTTACAGAGTTTCAGACCTCAGCAGCCTCAGATGAATCTCCTGGTGGCTGCCACTCCAGGGACGCCATCGGGGCAACAAGCATGATTATTAGTTCTTTTGCAAATATCACAGATACGCCTAATGACAGCAATGCAAAGGGGGAAAATGTAACACTAGGAAAAACAACTCATACTCACACATATTCTCTCTTTTTTATACAGCACATTAAAAAGATCATAGGCAAGAAAGACTAGTTCTGTGAGAAGCCAGCTGGCAGGTACGAGAAGGTTCCTGGGAGCAAGATCTACGGAACACAGTGGGACCTACTTCTGAGTACACATACATAAAATTGTACTGTAAGTGGCGGCAGCCCAATCCTAACTCCCTGCACGGCGATGCAGTGGCGCCAACATGGATTCTGCTGTGTCCCATGGGGAGTTTTGGCATGTTGAGGCCTCCTTAGGGTAAGGGAACATTTGTTCCCTTGCCCCGGGGTAAGGCCCAGCAGCTGCCATGGGTCAACTTGGACTTGCGCCAGTTGCAAAGCTGGCGCAAGTCGGCGTTGACCTGTGAAGGCAGATCAGGCCCAGGAAGGGGGTTAGGATTTGGTGGGCACTGTTGTCATATCCGCCCCCTTCCCAAGCCCAATCTGCCCTCCTCCCCATCCCATCTCCTCCCCATTCCATCAACCAAGTCTACCAATTATCTTAGTCTCAGATAATTCTGAGTTCTGTTAGTATGGGAGGTGGAAAGAAACTTCTTTCCACTTACTTTTCCACATCATGCATAACTTGATAAAACTCTATCATGTGCCCCCACTTAGGCCACAATCCACCCTATGTTTAGGCCGGCAGAGCATGCCTGGAAGCCGGCACTGCTTACTGCGCCATCCCCTGAACTCTGCACTGGGCACACATCTAACTTCACCTCACCTCACTGAAGTCAATGAGATTGTTTGCATTAGGCAAGAAAAGGGATGTGACCTAATTGTATGTTTATGTGTGGACAAGTACATATTGCTCAGCTGCAGAAAACTATCACAGAAAGAACCACTACACCAGGAAAGCACCCGGGTCCATTTAATGACTGTTTTTTTTTTCTTCAGACACAATAGCTGGCTTCAACTGCAATGCATTTGTGATAGCCAGGGGATCCGCAAAGAGGATTAAATAACCATAAGAGTCGTCAGGATAAAATAACTTGACACATAATGAACATGTGTAATGAAAGGGTGGTGCTGAATATGAAGCCAATAAATAAAAGGTTTCTCTTGTTAACTGGAATTTAAGATGCTTGAGTCTTTACAGAGTCGCCTTCATTATAAAAAGAGCCATAGGATAAGCTGTTGGGATCTGGCTGCATTTTGCTCCTCATCTTCTTCGCTGTGGGATTCAGATAATAACGACAAACAAAAAAATACTTGAAGCAACTATGATAAATCAAACCTAACAAGTTTAATTATTTTCCCCTTACAGGGTTTCTCACCGCAAGGCTTTGCTATGATAGACTTTGGCAAAGGGATGGAAATAATTCAAGATTTATTTATTTTTTAAGTTGGACGTAGGAAAAGAAGTTAAGTGAAAAGCAATTTTTATTAAAAATGATTGGAGGAGATATCTGATGTGGTTTTGCTCTTCAGACATTCCATTAATGGATGTTTTTCAGCTGTGTGAATAGGAATGACAGGCAAAGTATTTCCCAGAGTATTTCCAGGAACAAACTTACCAGGAATGTGTCCAGAGTCGATATAAAAACTCGTCAAACGTTCCTTGCTTCTATTTCGGGTGATTACAAACACCCCAACAAAGGACAGAAAACACCTGCAGAAGTTTCGTCAAAATCATGTATCATCATCATTTCAATATGAAACAGACGTAAGCCCAGTACAGCCACTAACACGTAATCACATCATTATCCGCTAGGGTTAGGTTCCTGAAAAACCTAGTGGATAATGAATTAGCGGATACCGAATAATTGAGCCTATTGGGAAAAATGGGGTTAGGTTCCAGGGGACCCTCTTCGGCATACACTATATGAACATTGTGAACCTGAACGTTACGTTGAAGTCTATTTTATGATTCTAAGCTGTAATCAGAAAGGCAAATCCAGAAAGCCCAACTACGTGAGTGTGTACCAAGACGTGGGCAAACCCACCGGATTCTGGCCATGTATCGGAAATTTTCCTAATCAAGTTTCATTTGGTTATGACACAAGCTTGGCTAATAGTCTTTCAAAGGATATACTTACCCAAAGAGAAACATGAAACCACTCAATAAACTTGCACCTTGGAATTCCTGATAAAATATGGCCCCTGGATTGAGACAAACCAAAAACTGCAGCTATCAAATGACAGTTTCATTTTGCAGGAAATTAATTTCTTAACAAAAGAAAACATGCTTTTAATCAAATTAAAAGGTAGGCTGTGATCCAAACAGACCCCTGCGTTCATGCCTACAAGGAGGGCTCACCGATTCCCCTTCCAGCTGCAGCCTCCTGTGGTGCACTGCATGCTACTGGGGTGGTCCGGATCTTCAGGAACGGCTTTTGGGGAGACTAATGGGAATAGAGGTTCTGAAAAGCTCTAATGCATGTACAAAAGACTACATTTGACCCTCTGAATCTTGGCCATATTTCTTCATATTTTAAAAGAAAACCAAGAGATTTCATGTTAATTCTACCCCCGGGAATAAATTGAGTCTTTATAGATATCAAGATATACCTAACTTTTATCATCTAGTACAGCGTTTCTCAAAGTGACGGGTCGCGGCTCATTACTTTTTCTGGAAACTGGCGATATCCCCTTAAGGGGGGTGGTGGCCCACCGGAACATTGGAGGCAGTGCTCCAGGATCGTGCCTGCCCCTGACTCAGAAATGCTTGTTTTAACATACCTGGTTGTCCTGCCAGCTCCCTGAAGGGTCCGGGGGTGGGGGGGTGCGGCTGCCGCCGCCTCTGCAGAACTCCCCAAGGCTCTAAATAGCACCGATCGCGTCGCAAAGCACACTTCTGGTTTTCAGCGAAAACTGGAAGTGGGCTTTTCGATGTGATCGGCGCCATTTAGAGTGTTGGAGAGGCCTGCAGCGGTGGCAGCAGACCCCCCGGACCCTTCGGGGAGGTGGCAGGACAACCAGGTATATTAAAACAAGTGTTTCTGAGTAGGGGGCGGGTGCAATCCTGGAGTGCTACCTCCAACATTGCCCCGCCCCCACAAAACTTAAACTCCCCTGTAGGACTTTGAGAAATGCTGATCTAGTAAATGCAATGCATTATTCCAAATGCAAATTAAGACCAAAAACTTTGCTTGTATGGTTATAACTGAATATCACAATATTCTTGTGCTTTTATGTATTAGAAAGTTGAAAACACAACCTTAATTAGTACGCTCACCTGTATGTCAAGTTCTGCAACACATAGAAGTAGTAATTGGGATAATAAAGACATACAAATAGTCACACAAACTCCAACTGTGCTAGAAAATGTCAAAGACCCTTGTATATAGCACTCATTAGTGTAAACAACCAGTTAAAGACGTTCAGTTGATGAATCATTAATTTTTTTAAATCAAGTCAATGATTATATTTAAAGAAATGGGCCAAAACTTCAACACTGGTGCCTTATGGAAGATATTGAAGGAAGGGCATAATTTCCGTTAAGCGCAAGGCAATATACAACATAATTACAAAAGCTACCATTCAGTGTTAAAAGGCAAGTTTAATATGTTGTTTGTCATCATCTTGTGAGTATGAAATTAAAAAAGAAAAAATCCTACAGCAGTAACACGCCAGAGTCAAAATGTTTTCCAAAATGAACAAGCATTGTGCGGCTCTAACTTAAAAGGCCTATTGACAGGAATTTCAGCGGAGCACTATAACCTATTCAGGTTATCTGTGGTTCATATTTGCTAGAAGAAAATCCTTAGCGATTTCACAGCGCAATCCTGTGTAACTCTTGCACCAGTGTAAGAGTAGATCCATCGGCGTAAGTGCATTTATGCCAGTGTAACTTTCCGTACATCGACAAAATAAAGATGGATACCAGGGTAACCCCCTCTCGGACGCCGCACATGCACAGTTCGGATGCAGGACAGACGCCAGCGCAACTCCGCCATGGAGGGGGCATTCCAGGGGCGTTCGGACACTCCCAAAATGCCCCCTGCACTGGTGGAGTTGCGCCAGCATCTGTCCTGCATCAGAACTGCGCATGTGCAGCGTCCGAGAGGGGGTTACCCTGGTATCCATCTTTATTTTGTCGATGTACGGAAAGTTACACTGGCATAAATGCACTTACGCCGATGGATCTACTCTTACACTGCCATTTCTTAGCCTTGCTACCCTGAGACCGAACGCTGAAACTTTCTGCATGCAAAGCAAAATGTGCTCTACCCACTGAACATCAAACCTGACATGAGGAGGAAGTAACAGAATATGCCTGTATGCAGCATGCCCTTCAATCTGGGAATAAATTTTGTCCTGTGATCAAATTGTAGTTGATTACCCCACCAATTACATTAATTCCCACCCCAAATTTAATGCTGACTGGCCATATGGTCGAAGTGCTAACCTTCAGATTATGTGTTCAGCATAACTTTAATGACAGTGACCCTTCACCAGACTGATGACTGAAGACATGCTATGAACATATGCTGATCTCTATTGTGCATGGCTTGTTGGGTCATTTGACTAAGTGCCCAATAACTGCATGTTGCTGGCAAGTACGTTTTCCAGTAGACTGGGAACTCTTCCTAATGTTAATTGATTTACATAGCGGCACTTTACATCACCAACAGTCAATAATAATGTTAATGGTTTAAAATTAATAAAGCCAGCCTAATTGTTAAGTGCCTTCATTTTAGCTTTAAATAGGACTTATTCAGGTCAGATCCAGTAAGAGTAAGGATATTTAAGAGTTGGCTTAGAAGTACACAGAATCAAATTCTCCATTTGGTTACATCATTACAGCTGTTTCTGGGTCAATCTTTCCTCGGGATCATACAGCCCAGGACTATTTTAACCCAGCTGCTGAACCCATCCATATTTTTAAGCTTTGGTGAGTTCCGCATAAGTAATTGACATAACCTAATGGAATTTCTGTATGCAGATCTCCTGAAAACCAATGACAGAGCAGGCCCCTGTGTGTGTGTATGTGTGTGTTAAAGGGGTCATAAAAGTTATAGCAACAATAACTTTTTGGCTCGCTGCAAATGCAGCATATTGGTCCCACTTTGCTCGCTGGTTCTTACCGCCACAACTGGAGTTTCCCTTCAATCATATCCAGTTCAAAAGTTCTCACCCAGGATAAAATGTTAATAGCTTAAAATGGCTTTGGATTCATTCTAATTCCTTCACTTGGGCCTAGCACATACAGGCAGCTCAAAGAGAATGGATACTCTGACTGCTACAGAGCACAGCTGGTTGTTATCTTAGGGCCTCGCTTCATTGCTGAAATTACTTTAGCAGGTAAGGGAATGAGAAGCCAACGTGCACATGGGGAAAGCATTCATTGTTTGTCACTGCAGGTACCTGTAATAAACCAGTAAAACAGGATGGATGGGGAATGTCAACCCTGAGAAAGCAAGGTTTTAATGACACGGAATTTTTGTCCCATCTGAATCAACAGTTCTATTCAAAATAATTCTCAGGACACTGGGCATGCTCCAGACACAGTTAAACACTTTTAAGCCCCATTGATTTCAGAGGGAGACAGTATCACACACACACACACACACACACACACACACACACACACACACACACACACACACGACACTAACGCATCAGCTGCACTTCCATTAAAAAACCCCACAGGAGTGGTGAGTGGTGTGTGTGTGTGTGTGTGTGCGTGTGTGTGTGTGCGTGCACGCGCATGCGAGAGAGAGAGAGATTAGGATTGGGACTGTGGTATTCAGGGAAAATATATTTAACCCTTTTTGCTCATGCCATCGTCCCAGCAAAAATCCCCCTCCCAAGTTGCTATTGGCACCAGTGGCGTCACTTGACGCGCGTCTCCCTGGTGCGGGGACGCGCGTCACCCCCCCAGGGGCGCGACGTTATAGGCGCGGGGGGAGGGGGCCATCCGGCTCCCCCCCCCGCATCGCGTCGCCCCCCTCCGGACGCTCCGAGGCCGGCCCGGGAGCCGGCCTCGGAGCGTCCGACCCCGTCGGCGCTCCAGGGCCTTCTGAACGAAGGCCCAGGCAGCGCGTCAATCCGGGTATTTTCCGGATTTTCGCGCATGCGCAGACCCATTTTGAGGGCTTTTTGCCCTCAAAACGGGTCTGGGCATGCGCGAAAATCCGGGAAATACCCGGATTGACGCGCTGCCTGGGCCTTCGTTCAGAAGGCCCTGGAGCGCCGACGGGGTCGGACGCTCCGAGGCCGGCTCCCGGGCCGGCCTCGGAGCGTCCGGAGGGCGACGTGCGTCACGGAGGTGACGCGCGAGGGGGTGCGCGCGTCACCCCATGACGCGCATCACCCCCTGGCGGCCCGCCCCCCCCGCCACGCCCCAGTGACGCCCATGATTGGCACCAGTGGGAGTTTCCCTTCAGCAGCATGGGGAGACTTTTTATTTGGACTGCAACACAAGGAAAGGATTAAACGCCCCTCTCCTGAGCATCATAGTCCCAATCCTGACAGTGACTGGCCCAACTCAGCCAGCTACAGTATATGGCTAACAGCCTAATCCTAACCAACCTTCTAGCACTGATACAACTGCAATGCAGCCCCAAGGTAAGGGAAAAAAAATGTTCCCTTGCCTTGACTAGTACTCCGTGATGGCCCCACCACCACAAGATACAGCACGTGCCCAGTTGGCAAAGTTGCATCAGCACTGGAAATTGGTTAGGTTTGGGCTGTCAGTGAAGATTTAAACCCAGGTCTTCCTGGTACTAGCCTGACACTAGTCTAGCCAATACACCCCACTGGATCGGTTATATGGGAATAAGTAGAGGGGTACACTGTTTGACTGGACCTAAACCTGGCCCCTGCACTTAGTTGCTCCCCCCCCCCCCCGTCCCATTCGTATTTGAGAAGGTAGATTTTACCTCTTCTCTTCATTGGTTATTGCCCTCTTACTTTGTTCTATCAATGTGAGTGGGAGCCACTGTGAACCAAGCCTGCCCCTTTCTGTAAAAGACCGCCTAGATCCGTGATGGCGAACCTATGACACGTGTGTCACAAGTGACACGCAAGGTCATTTTGGGTGACACGGCAGCGTTTCCGCCAGGGCCCCGACACACCTTATATTTTACAGGCTTGTCTTGAACATTTAGGACAGGGATTTTGGCAGACCTCTTTCAAATTATCATCTAGTAAAACTCAGCAACAAAAAAGTCACTAACAGTGCAATCCGACTTAACTTTTGTGCCAGTGTAACCAGCAGCGCAGCGAGAACGGGAGGCCCCAGAACGGAAAAGGGATTCAAATCCCCTTTGAATTCCTCTTTTGGAGGGGATTTGAATCCCGTTTCCGTTCTGGGGCCTCCCGTTCTCGCTGCGCCGCTGGTTACACTGGCACAAAAGTTAAGTCGGATTGCACTGTAATTGATGTTAAATAAAATGCAATGTGTTCTATAGTTGTTTTCAGTTCAGTTCAATTCAAAATTACTATTAAAAGTAATAATAGTCAAAGTACTATTAAAAGTTGGGCGGGGGGGGGGGGCGACACACCAGCAGAGTCAAGTTAGGCATTTTCAAAAATTTTGACACACCAAGCCCAAATGGTTTGCCCTCACTGGCCTAGATTCTATTGCTTGGACACCCTAGATTAACATGACCAAATGATGGAACCCAGGAACTGCCTTTCATATAGAGAATGGATAAATTTCTAAACACTCCAGGGGAGCAAGGGCATGTGGTCTGCTCTCCCTAATCGAAACTCAGAAAAAAAGTCCTGCTTTCTTTATTTGGTTAAGAAATGAACACTAACCTGCCATGACAGCACTAATAGTGAAGAATACATAGTTCACTGGGATGACTTCTGCTGCACCATAGAGATTCATTGCTTTGCTCAAGAACCTACGAGAAGGAAAGGAATAAGACAACATTATGCAGGAATGGTCACTGATGTGTGATGATGGCCACTGGCTCAGGTCGCTTTAATCAAGGATTAGGTTAAAGACTGATTCATGGAGGATTGGTTTATCAATGGCTATTAGCCATGTTTACCACCTGAAAGCTCCATCATAGGCAGTATACCTCTGAATAGCAGTTGCTAGAAGTGGGCAACAATGGGCCTCCCTTCATGCCCCACTTGAGGCTTTCTCAGAGGCATCTGGCTGGCCACTTGTAGGAAAGAAGATGCTGGAATAGATGGCCCTTCAGTCTGATCTAGCAGGGTTCTTCAGTCAGTTCACTTTTACATTCATGTTGATAAGAATTCACAGTCTGGGGCAATTCACAGTCCGGGGTAATTATAGTTTTATTAATGATTTGGCCATTTTTGCCCTTTGGCACACCAAGCAGCAGACAAAATGCATATTCTGAAGCCAGTTCATCCTGGACTGCCTATAAGCCAGTTACTAAAATAGAGGAAGAAAATCCTAAGCACTAACATATATTATGGAGGCAACATGTCATTAGCCTTTTTAATCTCAGATCTGGCATCAACATTCCCCACACTGCACGGAGCTGGACAACTATGGGAAAGTGTCAGGATTCAGAGCAAATTTTAACAAGTCCAAAGAAAAACATAGAATGCTCTAAAAAAAAATTTTTCTAGATTTTTTTCTAAAAATTCTAAAATTCAGAGACAAAGCGTTGGGCATTTCGTGTGCACTAATGGAAGCATTTCCTTTGAATGGCAACTACACACCCCTTCCCCATGCTGTATCATAACCTACTATTTGAAAGAGTCAAAAAGCAATTTGCCTGAAAACACAAAGCCTTGTGGGGTGTATGGGACTAGTTAAAAGATTCTCCATATCCTGGCATGCTATTGTCGGATCAAAACATACTCCAAAATGTAAAAATTAATTATGCTATGCAGATTACTACAAATTGATAAGACTGGGAGCAAAACCACCCAATAGCATCCCTTCATTCTTCCAACAATTTATCCTTTTATGCAGGAAATCAAGAAATCATATTCTTCAGGCTTGTACACATTTGGCACCAGGTTGGGGAACCAGTTTAGTTTAGTATTGTGGCTAAGGAAATCCCTGGGTCATATCTCACCTCTGTGAGATATGCATTTCTAAGGGAGGGCCCATAGCTCAGTGAAAGAACATCTGCTTTGCATGCAGAAGGGCCCAGGTTCAATCTCCAGGTAGGGCAGAGAAAATTCCTGTCTGAAACCTTGGAGAGGCAGTGCTGAGAATACTGAGCTAGATGGGCCAGTGGACTGATTCAGTATCAGGTAGCTTTCAATCAGAGAGACGGTCTGAAGGTGCAGGATACAGCCACCTTGCGGAAGCTAAGCACATCTGGGTCTGGTCAGTGCTTGAAAAGGAGACTGAGTCTGAGAACCACCTCAAGCTCTACCATGAAACAAAGGTGAACTAGACATATTATAAATAACATAAGAATTACACGCTGGGTAAAGAAAATAAGAACATAAGAAGAGCCCTGCTGGATCAGGCCAAAAGCCCATCTAGTCCAGCTTCCTGTGTCACACAGTGGCCCCACCAGATGCCTCAGGGAGCACACAAGACAACAAGATACCTGTGTCCAGTCGCCACTCCCTTGCACCTGGCACAGAGAAAACCCACTTCTGAAACCAGGAGGTTGCTTCTGGCTTGTAACCTGTGATGGTCTTTTCCTCCATGAATCTGTCCAAACCCCTTTTAAAGGCATCTAGGCCAGATGCCATCACCACATCCTGTGGCAAGGAGTTCCACAGATGAATAACCAGGGCTTTAAAACATAGCAATCTTACAGACTGGGAAAAAAGAAAAAAGAGCCACTTTTTTAAAAAAACGTGGGGAGAACCACCACATTGAGACAGATTTTATCGTTATTTTATACAAAGAATTAAAGCAAATCAGTTCAATATGCTTTTAATGGAATAACTGCAGCAGCTTTACACCTGCCATCTCAATACCTGTCCTTGGTATAAACCCTAAAACAAATCTTTGAAAATATCACATTGCTTAACCATCCTTCCTCCTTCATGGATCATTGCCTTGTTGTGGCGAAGGGGCTTGCGTAACTCAATGAAGCCATGAGCTATGCCGTGCAGGGACACCCAAGACGGACAGGTCGTAGCAGAGAGTTCTGACTAAAAGTGATCCACTGGAGAAGGAAATGGCAACCCACTCCAGTAACCTTGCCAAGAAAATCCCATGAACAGTACCAAAAGGCTAAAAGATATGACGCCAGAAGATGAGCCACTCAGGTCGGAAGGTGTCCAATATGCTACTGAGGAAGAGCGGAGGACTATTCCAAGTAGACCCAGAAAGAGTGAAGCGGCTGGGCCAAAGCCAATAGGACGTTCAGCTGTGGATGTGTCTGAAGTTGAAAGGAAAATCCCATGAACAGTACCAAAAGGCTAAAAGATATGACACCAGAAGATGAGCCCCTCAGGTCGGAAGGTGTCCAATATGCTACTGAGGAAGAGCGGAGGACTATTCCAAGTAGACCCAGAAAGAGTGAAGCGGCTGGGCCAAAGCCAATAGGACGTCCAGCTGTGGATGTGTCTGAAGTTGAAAGGAAAATCCAATGCTGCAAGAAGCAATACTGCTTAGGAACATGGAATGTGAGGTCTATGAATCAAGGCAAGCTGGATGTGGTCAAAAATGAGATGATAAGATTGAACATTGACATCTTGGGAATCAGCGAACTAAAATGGACGGGCATGGGCGAATTTAAGTCAGGTGACCATCATATCTACTACTGTGGGCATGAATCCCTTAGAAGAAATGGAGTAGCCCTCATAGTCAATAAAAGAGTGGGAAAGGCAGTACTGGGGTGCAACCTCAAAAACGATAGAATGATTTCAGTTCGAATCCAAGGCAAACCATTCAACATTACAGTAATCCAAGTGTATGCCCCAACCACTGATGCCGAAGAAGATGAAGTTGACCGGTTCTATGAAGACCTACAACACCTTCTAGAACTAGCACCCAAAAAAGATGTCCTTTACATCATAGGAGACTGGAATGCTAAAGTAGGAAATCAAGAAATAAACGGAACAACAGGCAAGTTTGGCCTTGGAGCGCAAAATGAAGCAGGGCAAAGGCTAACGGAGTTCTGTCAAGAGAACACGCTGGTCATAGCAAACACTCTTTTCCAACAACACAAGAGGCGACTCTACACATGGACATCACCAGATGGTCAATACCGAAACCAGATAGATTATGTGCTTTGCAGCCAAAGATGGAGAAGCTCTATACAATCAGTAAAAACAAGACCTGGAGCTGACTGTGGCTCAGATCATGAGCTTCTTACTGCAAAATTCAGACTTAAACTGAAGAATGTAGGGAACACCACTAGACCAGTCAGATATGACCTAAACCATATCCCTTATGAGTATACAGTGGAGGTGAAGAATAGATTTAGGGCATTAGACCTGATAGACAGAGTGCCTGAAGAACTATGGACGGAAGTTCGTAACATTGTACAGGAGGCAGCAACTAAAACCATCCCAAAGAAAAAGAAATGCAAGAAAGCAAAGTGGCTGTCAGATGAAGCTTTACAAATAGCTGTGGAAAGAAGGAATGCAAAAAGCAAGGGTGAAAGGGAAAGATATAAACAACTGAATGCAGAGTTCCAGAGAATAGCAAGGAGAGATAAGAAGGCCTTCTTAAATGAACAATGCAAGGAAATCGAGGAAAACAACAGAATGGGGAGGACTAGAGATCTCTTCAAGAAAATTGGAGATATCAAGGGAACGTTTTGTGCAAAGATGGGCATGATAAAGGACAAAAAAGACAAGGACCTAACAGAAGCAGAAGAGATTAAGAAGAGATGGCAAGAATACACAGAAGAACTATACAAGAAAGATCTTAATGTTCCTGATGACCACGCTAGTGTGGTCACTGACCCAGAGCCGGACATCCTAGAGAGTGAAGTCAAGTGGGCCTTAGGTAGCATTACTAACAACAAAGCTAGTGGAGATGATAATATCCCACCTGAGCTACTTAAAATCCTAAATGATGATGCTGTGAAAGTGCTGCACTCAATATGCCAACAAATTTGGAAAACTAAGCAGTGGCCAAAGGATTGGAAAAGGTCAGTTTACGTTCCAATTCCAAAGAAGGGCAGTGCCAAAGAGTGTTCAAACTACCGTACAATTGCACTCATTTCACATGCTAGCAAGGTTATGCTCAAAATCCTACAAGCTAGGCTTCAGCAGTACGTGGACCGAGAACTACCGGACGTACAAGCTGGGTTTCGAAGAGGCAGAGGAACTAGAGATCAAATTGCCAACATGCGCTGGATCATGGAGAAAGCCCGAGAGTTCCAAAAAACCACCTACTTCTGCTTCATTGACTACGCAAAAGCCTTTGATTGTGTGGATCACAACAAACTGTGGCAAATTCTTAAAGAGATGGGGGTACCAGACCACCTTACCCGTCTCCTGAGAAACCTGTATGCGGGTCAAGAAGCAACAGTTCGAACCGGCCATGGAACAACTGATTGGTTCAAAATTGGGAAGGGAGTACGGCAAGGCTGTATATTGTCACCCTGCTTATTTAACTTATATGCAGAGTACATTATGAGAAATGCAGGGCTGAATGAATCACAAGCCGGAATCAAGATTGCCGGGAGAAATATCAACAACCTCAGATATGCAGACGATACCACTCTAATGGCAGAAAGTGAAGAAGAACTAAAGAGCCTCTTGATGAGAGTGAAAGAGGAGAGTGCAAAAGTTGGCTTGAAACTCAACATTAATAAAACTAAGATCATGGCATCGGGTCCCATCAATTCCTGGCAAATAGAAGGGGCAGAAATGGAAGCAGTAACAGATTTTACTTTTCTGGGCTCCAAGATCACTGCAGACGGAGACAGCAGCCATGAAATTAAGAGACGCTTACTCCTTGGAAGGAAAGCTATGGCAAACTTAGACAGCATAATAAAAAGCAGAGATATCACCATGCCAACAAAAGTTCGTATAGTCAGGGCGATGGTGTTCCCAGTAGCAATGTATGGTTGCGAGAGTTGGACCATAAGGAAGGCTGAGCGCCGAAGAATAGATGCTTTTGAACTGTGGTGCTGGAGAAGACTCCTGAGAGTCCCTTGGACTGCTAGGAGATCAAATCAGTCAATTCTAAATGAAATCAACCCTGACTGTTCCCTGGAAGGACAGGTACTAAGGCTGAAACTCAAATATTTTGGCCACCTAATGCGAAGAGAAGACTCTCTGGAGAAGACTCTGATGCTGGGAAAGACTGAAGGCAAAAGGAGAAGGGGAAGGCCAAGGATGAGATGGTTAGACAGCATCACCGATGCAACAAACATGAAAATGAGCGAACTCAGGAAGATAGTGGAGGACAGGAAGGCCTGGCGGGATATGGTTCATGGGATCACGAAGGGTCGGACACGACTTAACGACTGAACAACAACAACAAAACCATCCTTCATCTTACCGGTGACACAGTGATGCCCGAGGCCAGCTAGGAGGCAAATGTACCCCCAAACTGCATGAGAAATCACCTGCACAAATGGCTGCTGTGTAGGCAGTTTCCTGATCCAGCTCTTGGGGCTGTACATGTGTTCAGAAAACCAGTGATAGCACCAATCAGTTGTGCCAGAAGGAAAGTCAGGGATTGGATTTGTCACCTCGTCCCCAATAAGCAGCTGTCACAATCGCTGATTTTCTGAAAAGGCTTCCTGCACGCACAACTGGATCAGGACCTGACTACAGAAGTCATGAGGCTATGTAGAAAATGGTGTGCACGCTTTAAGCAGAGCAATCCTCCAAATGGTTTATTGATACAACATTGAAGTCCAACCTCTAATCTGTTTTAGACATTAGGAGTGACTGCGTGGTTATTTTAGCAACTGTTGAGCAGTCTCCATGGAGCTTTAAAAATAAAAAAAGATCCTGCATATTCACAGGATAGTCAGAATTTCAAAGGCCCTGAAAACACCTCATTACTTTTGGCCATTTGTTCCGATGTCAGTCTGCAGAAATCCAACACAAATGCATGAAGATGCTGCAGAAAAGAGGTGTTCACATGAACCACTGAAATAAGGATTGAACCATGTTTAGTTGCAAGTTGTTCCTTGAGAGCTGGGATAGCGCAGTGGCTAAAAGCGTGAGCTTTGAAGTGCCTAGTTCAAATCTCGTTGAAGCTATGAATTCACTACCAGTGTTACCCAAACTTTTTCAACCTGCGACTCCCTTGACCATTGGCGACCTTTGGCTGCGGCTCCCCATTACATCATGTTGATGCCTGCCAATTGGCATTGCACTGGTTTCCGAGAGGATTCCGTGACACTCCACGACTCCCCTGGATGGTTTCTGGGACTGCCCAGGGAGCCACACCTCCCAGTTTGGGAACCACTGCACTATACGATCTTAGATAAGCCATTATTCATTCAGATCCAATGTCTACAATATGGATACTGTAAACAGGGACGGCGTGACCTGGAATACTGCATGATGCGGCCTTGGGTCCACTGTCTCTGTGCTACCAACAACAACAACACACCCCTTATCATGCTCCTTGCGCACTGCCATCAAACCTGGAAGTGCAGAATTTCTGGGTTCATTTGTGCTCTATCCCTATAAATGAAATCAGAAATCCTGCACTTCTGGGTTTGACAGCAGTGCACAAGGAGCATGGTAAGGAGGGAAATGATCTGTTTCTCACTTGAATAAGCAGGAAGCAGATCACTGCAGCTTGCATTGGCGGCAGGTTGGAGGGAAGTGGCGGTGGTGGCAGATGGGGTGAAAGGCACCCCAAATCCACCACCCACTTGGACCCCTCGCAATCTGATGCAACCCACATCAGGTAGCCCCATGGATGGGTCGGCTGTGATTGTCAGACTTAGGTCGGAGCTACACTGCACGTGTTCGCGTTCCGTATGCGTCTGGTGTCCCGCCCCCAGTTGCAAACAACGGGCTCTGATTGGGTGAACGAAATGCAAATGCGGCCAAAGTCGAGCTGGGCTGCGTGCGGTGTAGCTCTGGTTTTACCGTACAGTGCTACTGTAATGATTTCTGAGCTAACACATAGAGAAGGAACCATAACTTAATAGTAGAGCACATGCATGCAGAAGGTCCCAGGTTCAATCCCTATATAAGAACATAAGAAGAGCCCTGCTGGATCAGGCCAAAAGCCCATCTAGTCCAGCTTCCTGTGTCACACAGTGGCCCCACCAGATGCCTCAGGGAGCACACAAGACAACAAGATACCTGTGTCCAGTCGCCACTCCCTTGCACCTGGCACAGAGAAAACCCACTTCTAAAACCAGGAGGTTGCTGGGTTGTGGGTTGAATCCCTGGGGGAAGTGTGGGGTATAAATATAAAAACAACATCTCCACATCCAGTTTATGTACATCGCAGCCATTGTCAAAGGATTTCAGGGTCTTATAAATGGTTCTTCTCCTGCCCCCAACCCATTTTATTTATCCTACCATAATAACCCTAAGATGGAGAGGCCCAAAGTCACTCTATGTGCTTCATGACCAAGTGGGGATTTCAATCCACAGAGACCCCAATCTGGATCACGTGGGTGGGTCTCTCTCTTTCTCTCTCTTTCTCTCTCTCTCTCTCTCTCTCTCTCTCACACACACACACACACACACACACACACACACACACAGCCCAGGAGTAAAGGTTGGACTTCTCAGGTCTGCCATACATACTCCATGGTTAGTTTTTCAAAAAAAAGACGCCAGGAGTTTCCATAACAGAATTCCTATGCTGCATATAGTTTGGTCCTCAGTTCTTTCAAAGAAAGACAAGAATTGTCTTTCATATCATCCAAAAATCAGAGATGATGAATCTGAGCTGACAAGGAAGACAGTTCAAGTCTCTTCTTGAAAGAACCAAATTAATGTCACTCCAACAAAGAGTTACAATGTTTGAAAAAGTGCTGGGCAATAAACTATCCTATTTGCAAGGTTTTCCAATGTACCCATTCCATATTTAGAAACTGGATTTCACCATCAGCAGTCAGTTGTTCTATGGAGATTAAGCCAAGAAACAAAAAGGGCAAAGGAATGATCTTGCTACAACCTGTGAATACAAAGCAATAGAGAGTAGGGAAAATGACGAAATTAGTGGAAGTACTATAGGTCTGGGTATTAGATTTATTAGTGACTGGCAATGGATCTAAAGGCTACGGTCAATGTAATAGCAAGAAAGCAGCAGAAAAACAGTAAGGTTTATTTGGCCTGAAAACAGTGGTAAATGGAATCGCACGTTTAGAAAAACCTGCTTGGCTAGTTAATAGCGAAATAAAGCATAATGGTCATAAATCAAAACTAGAAGTGAACACATAAAAATGCTTCTGTGCCTGAATTAATCAGCTTTGAGTTTGGCAAGGGCCTGTCAGGAGCCGGCTGTAGGTTTAAACTATGATACTAAGCATTAACAAAACGAAAAAACAAATTAGCAAATGAGGTTGACAATGGGAAAACAAGGTAGTACACAAATATTAAAAAACACTTACTAAACACTTACTAAACACAAACATTAGTAAACACTTACTAAATATTAAAAAAAAAACTTACTTGACCTGGAAAACACAAGTTAGTATCATTAGTACCAGCATGTTATAGAAAATAGGATAGGTTAGCTGCATGTTCCCCTTCACGGAAAGTGTAATCATGGCTGCCACAGCTTTCACAGAAATGATGTTCAGGGATGCTGGAGAAATAAATAAATAAAAAGGCTGGTTCACACTCATGCATATTCATTAATGCAATATGCATATTAAATATCTCATTGCTCAGTGTCTCTTGCATGAATGTGTGAACTGCCTCTGCGGAACAGGATTTGTGTTTGAAGTGGAGCGAAAAATCTCTGGAGCTTGATGTTTGATGCTCACATGGGAGTCGTCAGTTGCTGCTGCAGATACTGAGCGGTGGCCATGCATGCAAGAAGTTATTTCCAAGAGTAACTTGGAATTTGTTGTTGTTGTTCAGTCGTTAAGTCGTGTCCGACCCTTCGTGATCCCATGAACCATATCCCGCCAGGCCTTCCTGTCCTCCACTGTCTTCCTGAGTTCGCTCATTTTCATGTTCATTGCATCGGTGATGCTGTCTAACCATCTCATCCTTTGCCTTCCCCTTCTCCTTTTGCCTTCAATCTTTCCCAGCATCAGAGTCTTCTCCAGAGACTCCTCTCTTCGCATTAGGTGGCCAAAATATTTGAGCTTCAGCCTCAGTACCTGTCCTTCCAGGGAACAGTCAGGAACGGTCAGAGCTTGGAATACCATGTTTGAATGACAAAAACTGGCAAAAATGTTGGGGCAAAAAATGAAAATTTCAGGTATACGCTAATGGGCTCTGAGCTGTCTGTAACGGATCAGGAGAGAGATCTTAGGGTGGTGGCGGATAGCTCAATGAAAGTGTTGACCCAGTGTGCAGCGCCTGTGAAGAAGGCCAATTCCATGCTCGGGATCATTAAAGAAGGGACTGAGAATCGGCCAATATTATTACAAACGATAATTTGTACAAATTGATGGTAAGGCTACATCTGGAGCACTGTGTCCAGTTCTGGTTGCCACATCTAAAAAATGATATAGTGGAACTGGAAAAGGTGCAGAAGAGAGCGACCAAAATGATTAATGGGCTGGGGCACCTCCCTTATGAGGAAAGGCTACAGCGTTTGGGGCTCTTCAGTCTAGAAAAAAGGAGCCTGAGGGAGGGGGAACATGACTGAGACGTATAAAATTATGCATGGGTTGGATAGAGTTGATAGAGGGAAGTTCTTTTTCCTCTCGCACAACACCAGAACCAGGGGGCATCCACTAAAATTGAGTGGTGAGTTAGAACAGACAAAAAAAAAATTCTTTACCTAGAGAGTAATTAATCTGCGGAACTCTTCAACACAGGATGTTGTGATGGCATCTGGCCTAGATGCCTTTAAAAGGGGATTGGACAGATTTATGGAGGAAAAGTCCATCACAGGTTACAAGCCATGATGACTATATGCAACCTCCGTGTTTTAGAGGTAGTCTATCTCTGAATGCCAGATGCAAGGGAGTGTCAACAGGATATGGGTATCATGTTGTCTTGAGTGCTCCCTGAGGCATCTGGTGAGCCACTGTGAGATATAGGAAACTGAATAGGCCCTTGGCTTGATCCATCAGGGTTCTTCTAATGTTGGCATGTCAGGAAAGAAGCTGCTCACTCCACCGCCCTCCTCTTCCCGCACCAGCTGACTCAGATAAAGTCTGCGCTAGTCAGCAGGAGGGTGTGGGATGGGTGGGCCGGGGTGGTAGGGGAGGGGGCCATTGGCTGGCCTGGCCTGGGAAGGGGCGGGGATATCGGCGCTGGGTTGTGGCGATATCCCAAGCCCCTTCCCGGGCCTGGCCGGCGTTACATGACCTCCCCGAATGAGTACCAGCTAAAGAGCTGGCGCGCATCCGAGGAGATTCATAGGGGCCTCCGGCACTTACATCGGGGGAAAGGGACAAATGTCGCCTTCCCCAGAGGTGAGCCCTGGCTGCGCCAGCACAGGCCTCATCCTGCCTAGGATACAGTGGCCAGCCATTTTGGCCAGTTGCTGCATCTTAGGCAGGCTCAGGCTGTGAGCCTCTGATAAAGGAAACCTTAATGTTTCCTAAGTACATTTTCTTTGTTTGTGCTAACAATCTAATCTAATTTAGGGTCCCATTAATACAATTAAATGACACTGTTAATATATGTGATGTGGGCAGATATATTAGGTATATTTGGATTTACGCAGAGTTTAATCTTCTAGCAATACAAGTGTATGATTGGCCTTTGGCACAACAGCAATTTCCAGCCATTAGGTACAGTTCTACAACTCTGCTATCCAACATCAGCACCGAGGTGGAACAATGGGAGATAAGAATAAAATGTTGGATGTGGCTTTATGGAAACGGAGTCAAACGGCGTAAAATAAAATTTTCCAATAAAACACACCATTTCCGTCCTTCCTGCTGACAGCTATATTGCAGGAAGGTGAAGACATTAAAGCTGACAGCATTATCAGAGACGGCGGAGCCATTTCCACCCAGCTTCTATATAAGTTTAACGATCAGGCACAGGAGGTCCCTAAGAGCCTCTTTAAATATTAAATACTGAAATTGTTGCTCTGGTTAACGCAGCACCAAAGAGGAATGAATTGGTTTTGCTGACTCTGAGAACAGATCCATTTAGCTAGCATTGTAGCAGCTGAAAAGTGACATCATTTGCAACCGCAGGAAGCCTAGAAATCCTACGCAGTCTCTCCTACTTCGCCTCTCTCCAATCTACCGTCCTGTAAATTCCAGATTAGGCATGAAGCAAGGTGCTTTGCAATGAGTCAGTTTCCAGAACGGCATCATCCCAAATGTTTGCAGATTTATACTAACGCTTCTCTGCTCTCAATTCCAGGGAAAATAAAAACCTTACACTAGTGGTCGATGAAACACAGATCTTTCTGTAGTGCAGCAGATACAGCTGTACCCCCGTATCCACAGGGGATAGGTTCCAGCTCTCACTTTACTACTTAATGCCCATCACTGACTGCAGCCTAATCTCTCTCTCTCTCTCTCTCTCTCTCTCTCTCTCTCTCTCTCTCTCTCTCTCTCTCACACACACACACACACACACACACACACACACACACACACACACACACACTGCACTATTGATAGGGAAAAAAACTGTAGCGTATTACTATTTTATTTTATTTTTGCACAATCCCCTGCACAGGCATAATGCAATGAATATCTGTGTTCTTATGTCCCATTCATTTTGCTCCATTTGTATTGCATTCATTTCAGTGGGTCTTGCCCAGGAATATGTTCTCCAGGGACTGTGACACATTTCTATAATTTATATTCTCCAGGAAGGGAGACTATTTTACTGTACAGATAATGAAAACCTGCTTCAGCTTGAGTGTACCATGAAGAACACAAATGTACAATACTGAATTTTTTATTTGCTCTGACTTCAACCCCAAGGTGAAAATATGCATGTAAAGGAGAGTGCAGAGACAAAAATGGAAGAGGTCTCTCATTGCTCATCTAGCTATGGGTCTGCTTAGGCTTCTGCGCAATGCTTGGATAGGTTTGGGCTTTTATGCTTATGGATTTGTTTAGCTCAATTGATGCTGGTCAAAATCTCTCTTCAAGCAACACAGAATTTCAGATCGACTCATTAATTCACCCCTCCTGAGATCAAAGCATTTCTTAAGATTACAGCATAGAAAAAAAGACATCCTCCCTCAGTGTATCCTATTTTGCATTCCTCTTCTTTTCATGCGAAGGGAAAAGATTGGAAGCTTCTGTTTACTGTTAGTAACAAGCTGCAGTTTCCCATTATGTCCAAATATGGAAACTTTGGTTTATTCGAGCCATAGTTAGTTGACATACCTGGATATTAAATCAGAATCAGATCCTGATTTGATTTCCTGCTTTGATAACAAACAGATACAGATATCCCCTGCTTTTCAACCATCTGCTCTTTTGACACCTCTCTATTCGAACCGGAAGTCATTCATTTGACACATGGTCCACTCTTTCAACCTATCTCGTCATATTTGCACTTCCGACTGGTCGCTGCTTTTTCTCTCTTTGACTCAGCACCGACTTTCATGCACTCTATTGTGCTTATTATACAATACAAGATTCATTCAGCATTTTTCAGCGGCCATTTTGCATTTGCAAGCTAAAATAGACTTGGTTCCACTTTCAGACGGTTTCAGTCTGTAACCTGTCGAATAAGCAGGGGATGCCTGTACTTCTCTGTCTGCCTGAAATTTGTTACATGAGGTGAGGAGGAGGGGCACGTGAGTTCAAGGGTCACTATGGTGCATTCTCATCACAATAAACCATGGTTTGTTGCAATGTCTGAATCAGGACTTAGCTTAGTTATGCTATTTTTGTGCAAATATGGCTATTTTTTAGCCATGGGGATCTGTAGATGAAAAGATGGGATACTGTACAGCACGTCCTCACTTAAAGTTGTCGATAGGTTGTTGGAAACTGTGACTTTAAGCAAAACGACTTATAACGAAACCAATTTTACCGTAGGATAATTGATATATGTAAACATGGGTCTAGAGTCACAAAAACATCACTAAACTTCTAAATAAAGACCCAAAACACTTCTAATATAAAACATTGAAATAAATGTGAGCTTTCCAGGCCAGAGAAAACCCACGCAGACATGGGGAGAACGTTCAAACTCCACACAGACATTGGCCCCGGCCAGGAATCGATTTTTTTTCTCAACAACTTTAAAATGAAATGACTTATAATAACCCAAAAACTTTAAGTGAAGACTTGTTGTATAGGTATTTTAACAAATAAAAAATATATTATGTTTCTAGTGTTGGAAACAACTTTGGGATAGCAGGCCAACATATAAATAGTTGTATTGGAGAGAATACTAAATGAACCAGCGCATGTTGTTCCCACTAGATGAGTCAAGAGGACCCCTCCTCTCCTGGCTTAGGAGGCCATTCCTGTGGCTGCCCTAGCAAGAAGGCATGCAATCATTCCAGCAACGACTTGCAGTGAATTACCGTATAATGACCAAGGATAGTTTGAATGTGTGCACAGATGGGAACATATGTAGGTTGGGGATGGGGTCTATCAACACACGTCCGCCCCCCCCCCCCCCGTACACAGTATTGTCATATGAACAGTGATACTGAGTAGTTGCAGTAACTTTAAAAAATTCACTGGCTTTGGCTTAATGGGAAAAATCACAACAAATCTATCTATCCATCTATATCTATACCTATAATTGTTCTGCAATGGCAGGATAACTCTTCAAGAGATTCCTTTGGTTTAACTTGAATAGGAAGTCCATCCCATGAACTAGATAGAACTATTCACCTTCAGTGTAGCCAATCAACTAGGAAAAAGCTGCATGGATGCTCCATTTGGATGTTATGGAACTTCAGATGCTATCCTGTTGATGCAATGTCTTTGCTGGAATTGACTGAGTGGAATTCTACTGTGTCCCAACTGCACATGCTCAGCAGGAAAATGTCCATTGCACCTCATGAGCAGGAGAAGGCAAAAATGGAGTCCTAGCATGCATGTGCCACACAGGTTGACTATCCTGCACATATTTTCCCTCATTGTGTATACAATGTGCAAATGATGCCCTGGTCTATTCATGCAGCATAATGAGATGAAAGAGTTTTGAGCAGGTATAATTAACAGTATCAGTTTCGGACAGCAGGTGGGCAAGGCCATTTCTGCATGCTTCCCTATGTTAGAAACTCCCTGCAAGGAGAAAAGTAGCAAGCAAGGGGCTGGGCCTTTTTCCTGTTGTGCAAGTTCCTATGATAAGGGAGCTTATTACATGGAGTAGGATTCAAAAGTGGCACACCTCACCTGTGGTCTGAAGTAGTACAGTCCATGGCATGTTATCATTTTTATCCCGCTACATTTGAAGAGCAAAAATATTTATGGGAGGGGGAATGCAGCATTGAGCAAGTGGGCAGAATTTTGGCATTCTACCAGAGGTTTTGGTAGCAGCCACAACAAAATGTAAGTGAATGAAGAGAACTAGGGCCAGTGTGCATGTAGTCTGCGTAAAGCAACACTGTAAAGGAGCCAAAACACCACATTCTTACCTAGTAGCGCCACCATTGTTAACAAAACCACAATGTGCTTCACTTCCCTTCTTTTATAAAAATACAGAAGAATGCAGAACATTATTACTTCCAAGATCTGGAAAAAAAAGGATAAAATGTTTCAGTTGCTCAAAAGGCAGAATAAAAGCTTCAGAAAAAGGTCTTTAACAAGATGTCACATACTTATATCCCCTTTCAAACAGTTTATTTAAAGGATGAGTAAGCCAAGGAACCTTATCACCATTTATCAAATAATTATTCCCATAAACCTGTCCTAAGACGAAGAAAAGTTCACATTTTGCTGTCTCATTTCCTATCCTTTCAAGTGCCTATTTTGTTTTTTTCCAGCCTTGAAAAGATTTAAAACAACGTTTTTGTTTCATTTTGTTGAGTGGTGTTTTTGCACCAAGCAAAAGCAATCCAGTTTAATTATAATAGTATAGAGCAGGGTTTCTCAAAGTTCTCCCCGCAAGGCGGGGAGAACTTGCGGGGGTGGGGACAGCGGGGTGGGTTACTTGCGGGGGTGGGGACAGCAGCAGGGGCGATCATGGGGATTGCTGCTGCTGGCGGGGGAGAAATGGGCAAAAAGGGGTTTTCATACTTACCAGGGCCTCCGTGAATGGGAGCCCTGCAGAGAGGTCCGCAGGTCTCCTCGCACCCCCTGGAGGCCCCAGTAAGTACGGAAACTCCTTTTTTGCCCATTTTCTCCTGCCGGTGGTGATCCCCGGGATCACAGCTGTCCGCTGCCGCCATACTTTCCCCACCCCTTAAGGGGGCAAGGGAAGCATCCAGTTCTCCTGGTGGGTCGCAACCCACCAGTTTGAGAACCGCTGGTATAGAGCCATCACTGTATATGGTACTTAACTCGGTAATAGTAAATACAGACTGCCTGCCCTGCAATCATCCTGCTGCAATGAGACTCCTCCAGTGTAAGTGGCTTAAAGACTATCTACATATCCTTCAGTTCTAAAATATGGCTCACCATTTGAATTAATTACCTTCACTTACTCTTCTGTCCTCCTCCCTAAGTGTTAAAACCTGGGTTAAACTTACACTTCTGCTCAAAACACCTGCAAAGTATTTGTCACTGTGCACTGGTTTTCAATCACTGCTTAGCCAACTACCTGTCAGAAGGTTGCATGAAAGAAAAATACACCAGCCGGATTTAATGATATGCCAAGAGAGGCTGCCTTGCAAGACGTTTTACAGATGCAACGATCTTAAACACTGCATACGGCCTCGGCTTGCGGCTTCATAATCATCAGCAACAGTGTAAGCAACCCACATGCAGAGGCGTCGCCTGATATGGGGCGGTGGGCCCCAGGGCGTAGGGGCGGAAAGGCTACGGGGAGGGCAGGAGCCTCCTTTTTTTCCGCTTTTAAAAAAGATTTTTAGGGGATTTTTAGCGCTAGCGGGGCTTCTAATAGTTTATGTATGCTTTGCGCAACTTATCTTGTGTACTGTGACCCTCCCGCGACGCTCTCCAGGGGTCAGACGATCTTCCGGGGCGCAGATCGTTCCTCTGCTCCCGGGCGCGAACTCTGTAAAGCGCCCAGGAGCGCTTTGCAGAGTTCACGCATGCGCAGAGCGGCGATGTTTCCAATCGACGTTCTGCGCATGCGTGAACTCTGCAAAGCGCTCCTGGGCGCTTTACAGAGTTCGCGCCAGGGGCTGCAGAGCAGCAGAGGAGCGATCTGTGCCCCGGAAGATTGTCTGCGCCCCTGGAGATCATCGCAGGAGGGTCACAGTACACAAGATAAGTTGCGCAAAGCATACATAAACTATTAGAAGCCCCGCTAGCGCTAAAAATTCCCTTTAAAAACAGCAATTTTTAAAACAGCATAATTATGCAAATTAATTATGCTAATTAGCTTGGGGCATCGGGGTTTTCCGCCCCAGTAGCAGGGGTGCCTGGCTACCCCTCTGCCCACATGCACAGCACTCATACTTCAAAATAGTTTCTCTCTGGGCCATAGGTTATTGTTTAGCTTTCTTGTGTAGAGGAGTGGGGAGAAGGTAGAGTAGCACCTACAGGTAGATCTCTGCACAATCTGCAATAGTAGTAGCAATAGTAGCAGCAATAGTAGCAACAACCAATAGTAGCAACAACCAAAAGGTTCCCCACCGCCAAAATAAAGTTGCTGAAATGAAGAAGCACCAGGAAAAATTGGGGTGGAATTCTGTGGGAAAGGACTGTGAGGCGAGTTCTGGCATGGAAAGCCCGTTTCTTGACTATGTTTGCACCTCTTGCCCCAAGCTGTGTGTTTCACACCTGGTACTGAGTGATGGACCTAGTAAAAAGCAAAATAGACCTGAAGCCTGAAGTTTGCCCACCCCTGTTCCAGAACGTGTCTTTGCAGTGCCAACAACCCACAGGATTTGCAAAGGGAAGACACCTTAACTTGAAAGTAAAAGGTAAAGGTATCCCCTGACAATTAAGTCCAGTCATGTAGAGTGGGGCAAATCTGAATTCTGCAAACCAGAAATGTTCTGCACTCCCTCTGGCTTTCTTGGGCACTTCACACAGAGTGAGAATGTTGGCACTGTTGGACAGTAGAGCCCTCCCATGATATGCCAAACTTCACTATCCTGTGGAGCAGACCTCACACCTCTGCATCATGGTCCATAACTTTAGGATCTATGGCTGCTTAATTCTCCCCCCCCCCCTCCCAGTTTCTTGTAAAACAACTGTCATCTTCTCTTTCCAGCCCTTACTGAGATTGCATTCCTCATTTCCATGGCTTACTAAATCTAGAAAGTATTGTTCATAGCAACGATAAAATGTTAAAATAGGGGTTTAATTACTGTGTTAGTCAGACTTTAAAACACTTAACGTTTCACTCCGGACTTGCACGGAACTTCGTCAGAAGTATGGAGCAAGCAAGGCAATCATTGCTCATTAAACCCCTATTTTTAAATTTTTAACTTAGTAAATAAGGACTGTGAATCACTAAGACAATATTTAATGATAAAATGCTTATATGAACTGAACTAAATTTTCATTTTGCCACTGCTATTTATTGAAGAACACTGGCATAAGTAAGCATATTCATCTGCAAGATTTGTTTACATGAATTCTGCGCTACATTAATGCAAAAATCCATTTGTAGTATAAAGAAATATATTAGTAAGCAATCCAAGGTTTTTATTCCCCCCCCCCACCCGCATAATTCTTCAGCTGGACTTTACGCTCTCTTGCTCCCAGAGGCAAGAGAAAGGAATTCTTGCAAAACAATTCTCATTTCAGATGCAGTGGGTATTATTCCCCGCGTCAAGATAAGAGACGCAGAGTCCGGAAAGGGATTTATTTTTTCTTTTAAATAAAGGCTGATTTCATGCACATCTTTAACTGCTTTATATATGAAATGCCAACATCCTCATTGTTATTTCTTCTTAGAATCAATTTTCTGGAGTAAGTGTGGTCTCACAATTCATAAAGATAGAAGAATGAACAGCTCTCTCTTTGCCCTCATGCTTAAGTCTTGAAAACAGGCTGCAAGCATACATGGCTCACTTTCCCTCCCTCTCCTGTGCCAATTCCTCTTTCTTTGTCAGTGTTAACAATGCTATACCATTTGCATTATGTCTGCACTGATACAAGCCATAATTGACATTGGCTAGGGTTAGCTAACCAGCAAATCAGCTTCAAACTCTGGTTCAAGCTACCTGATTGACAGTGCAATCCTAATCAACTTTCCAGCGCTGGTGTAACTATGCCAACAGGGCGCACACTGCATTTTGCAGTGCAGGGGCAGTCATGGAGACCTCTTCAAAGTGAGGAAACATTTGTACCCTTACCTTGGGGCTGTATTGCAGCTGCACCAGTGCAGGAAAGTTGGTTAGGATTGCGCTGTAACATGGCTAACACCTGTGCAGACACAATATTGAGATGATGGATACTGATAAGGAAAGCGGTGGGGGGGGGATTTGTGTAGAAGAAAGAAAAGAATATCTGAACTCCTCTTAACTAGGGTTAACAGATCAGTGCATTACACATGTCTTCAGCCAGATAATGAAAATACACTGATCTGGATTTAGCCACTTAAGTGGAGATTTTGTAGACCAGAACAAAACACCCAATACAGTCCTCTTAGAGGGCATGACAAGAGAGCTCTAATACATGGGTGGCTCTTATTTTGTCACATTTGTATCCCATCCTTCATCCAAGGAAGAGATGCTGCTGACAAAACAATGATCAATGTTACCTATCCGACACAAGAGCACTTCCAAAAAGGAGAGCATTCACAGGATTAAAATGCCAACAAATACCTTCCATTGTCATGATTCGAGAGTAATCAGAATAATTTCTATGTCTGAAGACACTGAAACTGCATTGTAGAAACTGTGGAAGATATCCCCTATTATTTGTTCCAATGCCCTCCAAGAAGACAAGAGAAACATTTTCCCTGAATCCCTTCTCATTTTTGTTGTTGTTTCAGAAAACTGAACTTTTTTTCCCTGTGAGTAAGGAGAGCTCAGTAACTGAGAAAAAAAAAAAAAACCCTGCCTCTTCTGCATCTGCTGCGGAAAGATTGAGACAACTGTACATGGAAAAGCATGCAGTAGAATTGTTTTAAGCAATCTGTTGATTTTAATCATCTGTGTTTTGTTATACGATTATTCTGCTCCGTTATGATTTTCGGCATCTGTGCAGTATTCTGTTTACATGCATATTTTGTTTTTGTTATGGACTATGGTCAAACAATAAAAACTAAAATAAATAAATAAAACCAACTGATCAGGTGCGGATGCTTCTTGGTATCCTGGCTTCAGAATCTGGAACTTTCAATTCACAATTCTAAACTGCCCCCAAAATGTTCAAATCAATAAAAAGCACAAAGTTAAATTTGGCATTGCCTTTTTCATTTCTCACAGAAAAATTAGGTCACCACCAGTAAATGCTCAGAAAACATGTTCAAACATGTGTTTAAGTGCTTTCCTGGACTACAGCCGAAAGCTTAGAAGGTGAAGAAAGGTCTTTTTCCCTAACAAGCGTAGGATTTTAAGAAAGTTTTAATTTATTGAGAATGAAATGTCATTGGACATTTTGGCAGGGCAAGGTGCTCACTTAAAACACCGAATAAACAAAGAGAAACAAGGGAGATTTTTGCTGAGGCATAGTTAATGTTCCTCCTTCATGGATCATTGCCTTGTCGTGGCGAAGGGGCTTGCGTAACTCAATGAAGCCATGAGCTATGCCGTGCAGGGACACCCAAGACGGACAGGTCGTAGCAGAGAGTTCTGACTAAAAGTGATCCACTGGAGAAGGAAATGGCAACCCACTCCAGTAACCTTGCCAAGAAAATCCCATGAACAGTACCAAAAGGCTAAAAGATATGACGCCGGAAGATGAGCCCCTCAGGTCGGAAGGTGTCCAATATGCTACTGAGGAAGAGCGGAGGACTATTCCAAGTAGACCCAGAAAGAGTGAAGCGGCTGGGCCAAAGCCAATAGGACGTCCAGCTGTGGATGTGTCTGAGGTTGAAAGGAAAATCCAATGCTGCAAGGAGCAATACTGCTTAGGAACATGGAATGTGAGGTCTATGAATCAAGGCAAGCTGGATGTGGTCAAAAATGAGATGATAAGATTGAACATTGACATCTTGGGAATCAGCGAACTAAAATGGACGGGCATGGGCGAATTTAAGTCAGGTGACCATCATATCTACTACTGTGGGCATGAATCCCTTAGAAGAAATGGAGTAGCCCTCATAGTCAATAAAAGAGTGGGAAAGGCAGTACTGGGGTGCAACCTCAAAAACGATAGAATGATTTCAGTTCGAATCCAAGGCAAACCATTCAACATTACAGTAATCCAAGTGTATGCCCCAACCACTGATGCCGAAGAAGATGAAGTTGACCGGTTCTATGAAGACCTACAACACCTTCTAGAACTAGCACCCAAAAAAGATGTCCTTTACATCATAGGAGACTGGAATGCTAAAGTAGGAAATCAAGAAATAAACGGAACAACAGGCAAGTTTGGCCTTGGAGCGCAAAATGAAGCAGGGCAAAGGCTAACGGAGTTCTGTCAAGAGAACACGCTGGTCATAGCAAACACTCTTTTCCAACAACACAAGAGGCGACTCTACACATGGACAACACCAGATGGTCAATACCGAAACCAGATAGATTATGTGCTTTGCAGCCAAAGATGGAGAAGCTCTATACAGTCAGTAAAAACAAGACCTGGAGCTGACTGTGGCTCAGATCATGAGCTTCTTATTGCAAAATTCAGGCTTAAACTGAAGAATGTAGGGAATACCACTAAACCAGTCAGATATGACCTAAACCATATCCCTTATGAGTATACAGTGGAGGTGAAGAATAGATTTAGGGCATTAGACCTGGTAGACAGAGTGCCTGAAGAACTATGGACGGAAGTTCGTAACATTGTACAGGAGGCAGCAACTAAAACCATCCCAAAGAAAAAGAAATGCAAGAAAGCAAAGTGGCTGTCAGATGAGGCTTTACAAATAGCTGTGGAAAGAAGGAATGCGAAAAGCAAGGGTGAAAGGGAAAGATATAAACAACTGAATGCAGAGTTCCAGAGAATAGCAAGGAGAGATAAGAAGGCCTTCTTAAATGAACAATGCAAAGAAATCGAGGAAAACAACAGAATGGGGAGGACTAGAGATCTCTTCAAGAAAATTGGAGATATCAAGGGAACGTTTTGTGCAAAGATGGGCATGATAAAGGACAAAAAAGGCAAGGACCTAACAGAAGCAGAAGAGATTAAGAAGAGATGGCAAGAATACACAGAAGAACTATACAAGAAAGATCTTAATGTTCCTGATTACCACGCTGGTGTGGTCACTGACCCAGAGCCGGACATCCTAGAGAGTGAAGTCAAGTGGGCCTTAGGTAGCATTACTAACAACAAAGCTAGTGGAGATGATAATATCCCAGCTGAACTACTTAAAATCCTAAATGATGATGCTGTGAAAGTGCTGCACTCAATATGCCAACAAATTTGGAAAACTCAGCAGTGGCCAAAGGATTGGAAAAGGTCAGTTTACGTTCCAATTCCAAAGAAGGGCAGTGCCAAAGAGTGTTCAAACTACCGCACAATTGCACTCATTTCACATGCTAGCAAGGTTATGCTCAAAATCCTACAAGCTAGGCTTCAGCAGTACGTGGACCGAGAACTACCGGACGTACAAGCTGGGTTTCGAAGAGGCAGAGGAACTAGAGATCAAATTGCCAACATGCGCTGGATCATGGAGAAAGCACGAGAGTTCCAAAAAAACACCTACTTCTGCTTCATTGACTACGCAAAAGCCTTTGATTGTGTGGATCACAACAAACTGTGGCAAATTCTTAAAGAGATGGGGGTACCAGACCACCTTACCTGTCTCCTGAGAAACCTGTATGCAGGTCAAGAAGCAACAGTTCGAACCGGCCATGGAACAACTGATTGGTTCAAAATTGGGAAGGGAGTACGGCAAGGCTGTATATTGTCACCCTGCTTATTTAACTTATATGCAGAGTACATTATGAGAAATGCAGGGCTGAATGAATCACAAGCCGGAATCAAGATTGCCGGGAGAAATATCAACAACCTCAGATATGCAGACGATACCACCCTAATGGCAGAAAGTGAAGAAGAACTAAAGAGCCTCTTGATGAGAGTGAAAGAGGAGAGTGCAAATGTTGGCTTGAAACTCAACATTAATAAAACTAAGATCATGGCATCGGGTCCCATCAATTCCTGGCAAATAGAAGGGGCAGAAATGGAAGCAGTAACAGATTTTACTTTTCTGGGTTCCAAGATCACTGCAGACGGAGACAGCAGCCATGAAATTAAAAGACGCTTACTCCTTGGAAGGAAAGCTATGGCAAACTTAGACAGCGTAATAAAAAGCAGAGATATCACCATGCCAACAAAAGTTCGTATAGTCAGGGCGATGGTGTTCCCAGTAGCAATGTATGGTTGCGAGAGTTGGACCATAAGGAAGGCTGAGCGCCGAAGAATAGATGCTTTTGAACTGTGGTGCTGGAGAAGACTCCTGAGAGTCCCTTGGACTGCTAGGAGATCAAATCAGTCAATTCTAAATGAAATCAACCCTGACTGTTCCCTGGAAGGACAGGTACTAAGGCTGAAACTCAAATATTTTGGCCACCTAATGCGAAGAGAGGACTCTCTAGAGAAGACTCTGATGCTGGGAAAGATTGAAGGCAAAAGGAGAAGGGGAAGGCCAAGGATGAGATGGTTAGACAGCATCACCGATGCAACAAACATGAAAATGAGCGAACTCAGGAAGATAGTGGAGGACAGGAAGGCCTGGCGGGATATGGTTCATGGGATCACGAAGGGTCGGACACGACTTAACGACTGAACAACAGTTAATGTTCTCAATCTCTTAAGCATTGTTGAACGTGCTGTGGGCTCCTCCCCAGTGTGAGTTTTTTTCCCCTTCTCTTTAAAGAGTTAATTATGGTTCAACTTTACATCTGCAGTAAACCACAGTTAATGCTAACTATGGTTAGCTTCAAACCAGAATTTGCAACTGGAGTTTGAACCATGTTTGCAAATTTGGGTTTGAAGCTAACAATAGTTAGTGTTATCCTCAACACAGAAACAACACTGCACCATGGTAAACTCTGAAAAGGGGAGGGAACAATAATTTGCATGTGAGAGGAAAGATATGAGCTCATGGCATGCTCCCAATTTCCTAACCTACAGCATAATCCTAACCAACTTTCCAGGGCTGGTGCAACCACAATGCAGCCCCAAGGTAAGGGAACAAGTGTTCCCTCACTTTGAAGAGGCCTCCATGATTGCTCCTGCACTGCAAAATGCAGTGTGCACCCTGTTGGCACGGCTACACCAGCACCAGTTGGTTAGGATTGTACTGCTAGTCTGGTATTGCTTATAGTATCAAAACAATAAGCATAATAGGTTTGAAGGTTGTCACGACATGACCACATTTCCGAGTTAAGGATCAACATAATACCGGGTAACTCCGTCGTTTTAGGAAGACTTTATTCAAAGTTTCAAGATGTTAGATCAGCTTTACGTTTCGCCCCAAACATATGCAGCATCGTCAGAAGACGTCTTCTGACGATGCCGCATATGTTTGGGGCGAAACGTAAAGCTGATCTAACATCTTGAAACTTTGAATAAAGTCTTCCTAAAACGACGGAGTTACCCGGTATTATGTTGATCCTCAACTCGGAAATAAGCATAATACTTAGGATTTGTACAGTATATGCTTTGTTCAAAGCATTCCACATGTATTATCCTGTCGTAATCCTTACAACCATCCTGTAATGAAAGTGTTGTTATACCATACGGCAGATGGAGGGATGAGCCTGAGAGGACGTTTTCTGTCTAAGGCCCCTGAGCGACTTCATGACATAGGTGAGACCTGAACCGTGGAGTTCATTCATTGATCAATGTTTTAGGCACTATGCTACATACGTTCTTTGTACCCAAAGCAGTGGTTTGGGTTTTTCCATGGCATTTACTATGTAGCCGCAAGTACAGAAATGGGTTCAGACTAAAAATCATCTCTCCTGCTAATAACTGACCATTTCCCAGTACACTAAAACCAATGCGCTCCTCCTTTTCACGGCTGGATTACATGATACGAAGGATCCGGGCTGGATCACATTCTGAGTCCTACACTTGCCCAATGTGGCCAGCATGACTCTCCTTGCTGCAGCGCGTAGCATGCAGCTGGAACACGGAGCACTGTTTACCTTCCCGCAAGCGGTACCTATTTATCTACTCGCATTAACATGCTTTGGAACTGCTAGGTTGGCAGGAGCTGGCCAAGCAACGAGCGCTCACCCCGTCGCGGGAATCAAACTGCCGACCTTTCGATCGACAGCTTATGGTTCAACAGCTTAACCCGCTGCGCCACCCGCTGGCCTGAAACTTATTTACTCTTGTAATAATCTGCTTATTTACAAATATCGTATATAGCTGAAAAGGTAGCAAGTGAGTGCATCCACAGGAAGGTTTGTTAGTTTCACAGCAACACACTTGAGAACAATGCCACCCCCCCAAGTATCCCAGTCACCTTCCAAACCCCACTATTTATAACCATTTTTTTAATCCTTTGTCCCATCAAGGACTAATGTCAAAATGCAAATACCTCTGACACCATCAGGCTTTTAAGGGGACCTCCCACTGGGATTTTGGGGTTCTTCTCAGCCATACTGGGGGGAGGTTTCTTGAAAGCAGCCCCCTTCTGTCTGGGGCTTCTGTCAAGCCCCCTTCCCTCACCTTGGGAGGCAGCAGCGTTAACTATCACCCCAGTTTAACCCCACTCAGAGGGAGAAATGGGTGCTGGTTACTAGGTGCTGGGCCCTCCCTGTGTCCCATCTGTCAATCACAGCTGGGAAAAACCCTGCCTGAAACCTTGAAGAGCGGCTTCCCGTCACTCAGGCCAATACTAAAGATGGACCAATGATCCCAATCCATACAGGGCAGTTTCCTAAGTTTATATGGTATTTTAAAGGAATCCTGCAAAAGCAGAAAAGCACAGTAGCAAATCCCCAGGTAGCAACCGCATATTTCTCTTCTCTTCCGGGAACTCTTCTCCCACTTCCCGGATGCCTCTTGTCTTCATTTCTCCCAACTCAACCTTAAAGACTATTCTTTAGCTAATTTTGGTAGTGGGGGGTAGGGGGGAGTCCACCCCCTCTTCACATTTTTCCCACTCTATTCCTTTCAATACCAATGCAAAATTTGATTTTAAGGTCATGCTGTGGAACTATTTTATGCAATGTAGCCTTAGGGCTGTGACGTGACTAAGAACTGGCTGTGAACTGCCATAAACTCCAGTCATTGGTTGAGCGACAACAGTCTTAACAGGGGAGGGGGAAGGGCAGTCAGGGCATATCTTTGTCAATAATATTTATTGACAAAGAAGGGAGGAAAGGAAAAGCCACATGATACCAGAGGTCCTGGGAGAAAAACTGAAGACAAAGATGGGCGGGACTGTGCAGCAGGCGGTGAGAAGAGGCGAGGTGCGTAGGAGGCAGCGTGGCTAAAGGACAGCTGAGGTAAGTGGAGAATTGAGAAACAAAGTCCTGAGGGGGAAAAAAAAACTAGTAAAGAGGGCAGACGGCGTAGAGCAGTGTTTCTCAAACTGTGGGTCGGGACCCACTTGGTGGGTCGCGACCTGATTTCTGGTGGGTTCCAAGTGATGGAAAGTTCTGATAAGTAATTGCCACAAACCTTGAGGCTATTCAAAAATCAGATAGCTACTAATTGCCCTTCAAAGAGCTGAGCTCCTGCAGTTTGCAAGATAGCTGCTAATCACCCTACAAGCAGCTGAGCTCTTTACTTGTAAATAAAAAAAAATATTTCTAGAACATTTTTTTAAAAGTCTCATAAAACTAGGTGGGTCCCGATAGGGTGTCATTTTAAGAAGTGGGTCCCGGTGCTAAAATGTTTGAGAACCACTGGCATAGAGCAAGAGCTTTCAATTGATCCTGGGGACAAAAGGGTAGTCACTGGGGGGCTGAGGTAACAGGTGGCCTGAAAGCCTGGGTGTGGAGAGGACAGAATTAGTTCTGTTGCATAGAAATACAGGCAGCTGTCTTATACCAAGTCAAGCCAATGGTTCCTCTAGTTCAATATCATCCACGCTAGGGGTTCTCAACCTTTGGAGGCCCGGGTACCCCCTATCATGGTCCAATTTTCTGAAGTACCCCCTGCTAATTAACTGCTAATTAATCAATTAATTAGGTAATTAATCATTAAACAAGAAGTACTAAAACAATTTTAAATGTGAAAAAATGCCTTATTTAACTCTCTATGTGTGAGTGAGACAGACAAGGATCTTTTTTTTCTCCAAGTCACACTTCCCAAAATCAGCTCCTCCCTCCCCCACCCCACCAAAGTATTTTCCAAAGTACCAAAATAAGCCCAAAAACAAAATCAGAGAGATGGAAGGGCTCCGAAAATAATTACAATTTAAAATTCATGTTAACACTTAATTAGCTGCTGATGGGGCAGATAAGGGGCAGGGCTTGGCGTACCCCCAGCAAGAGGCCCGAGTACCCCTAGGGGTACCCGTACCACAGGTTGAGAACCTTTGATCCACGCCGACTGAAGCAGCTTTCCAGGGTTTCCAGCAAGGACCTTTCCCTGCTCTACCTGAAAACGCTAGGGATCACAAAGCATTTGCTCTTCCACTGAGATACAGGCATGTATCCATTTAAAATAACTAGCAAGTTCCTTGACCAAAGAAGTGCTACAGAATTGTACGTCACACATATACCTCAACTTACAGCAAGACACTATATAAATAGTATTTTTGTTACATTGGCCTATATTTCATGTATCATCATGGTGAATTCAATTTCATTTTTCCCTGCTCGTTTCCTTACAGCTTTGAGAGGCACTCTTAAATTCACACTCCGTTTGACCCAGGGAATGTGGAAGGGATAGCAGCTGAAGTGAGCATAGCAACATCCTTGATCTAAAGAACAATCTGTCCCATGGGAAGCTACTTTGACTCTCTGCCTTGCAATGCAAATCACGAGTGCCTGAATTATATAGAGTGAATTATAAACATTACACACTCACCACATAAATCAGGAACTGCCAGCTAATTAAATCAGTCTGTATCTGTCTTGCTGTGGGTTCCTGAGTATCTTGTGGAGCAAATGTCACCAGCAAAATTGTCCCAGCAATTGTCACAGCTCCACCTTAAAGAAATGCATTTAGACGAACAGGTTATGTTTATAGAATACTCTCAATCTGACACATTACAGGTGAGATTACACAAATCCGCGTTCATGGGGAAATGTCATAGAAGGTGAATATCTCATCATCATTTGTCTGCAGTTACCCCCAGCTGTCAACACCCACACCCCCTGATTACATTAATTATTACATGATTCATTTCATGCAAAACAGGATTATGGACCTTTTTATCTGCTGGGGTTCTGTTCCTGGAACCACAGTGGATAAGAAAATCAGTGTTATATGAAATCTGGGGGGGGGGGGGGTTGGGAGCGGTGCCACATTACCTTTTTTCCAGCAGGTAATGGTCTCTCCTCCTGAGTTTGTTTAAACTGACTGAAAAAACAAAAGCCACTACTGGAAGCAACCTGACTTCCGGCTGCATTTTTCAGCGGTTTGGACACGTGCGGGACGCTGGAAGTGGCTGGCAGGCTCCCGACAACGCTGAAAAAAAGAGGTAATGTAGTGCGGTTGGACTTCCTCTTCCACAGTTTTGCCATCCGTGTTGAGTCAAATCCGTGGATTTAAAAAAAAAATGGATAAAAAGGTCCGACTGTATTTGTAGTCATTATCCAAAGTGTTCATGTCGTATGCACTTACAGTATCTCCAGCCATAATTTTTCACTATGCCCATGAGGGCACCTTCCATTCTGTTTCATAGAGAAGCATGTCTGATTGAGTACATGTAAATGACAACACATCACTGAAAAGCTTCAAGAAGCACCTTTTCAGTAGCATGTTTTCACTGACGCACACTTCTATGCAGTGTGCTGGAGACGTGGAAAGTATTTATTTATTTATATTTTCTGTATTGATATACCGCCTTTCTCATCATCAGATTTCTCATCAGATTTATTCAAGGTGGTTTACACAGGCAGGCTATCCTAGACCCGAAGGGTCTTTACAATATTGTTCTATTCATATATAGAACCTTCCATACTCAAGATGTTTCCCTTCCAAGTGCAGCCCTCCTTCTGGCTTGTGCTCTGCGCTTCCAAGTTTCACAGTTTACTGCAGTTCACCCTCGGATGGTTGTCAAGATGTTCTCTCTGTAGTTGACTCCTCCGCATTCCACCCTTTCACGGTGCCTTCTCAGTGTCTTCGCGAGGTCCGTCAGCAGCTTCCATCTCCCATCCAAGTGAGAACCAAGGTCAACCCTGCTTAGCTTCTTCAGGCAGGGCATTGGCTCAACCTCCAGGCCACATCTCCCAAGTCAGTACTCCTCTGACTCAGCTCACACCTTCAATACAATGCTTTTCAGATAGAGACAGTTGACATGTTCAGGTGGGCGTCACTGAGTGATGCGATGATCAAGAAATGCAAGTGTGAATCATTCCTTATTTCAGCCAAGACCTTAATAGATTTGAACCCAATGAACCAAATCCAATTCTTTATCCACTGTGCACACCAGGTGAGTTACCCCATTACTGACCCATCTTCTTACATATTCCCTTTGCAGCGCTGAGTTTTGGTCTGTGTCAGTTACAGGATACTGGGTCAAAGGATTGATCCTAACCAGCTGGTCTATTACTTTCTTCTACAGAAATCAGGCTCAGCATATTTTAATCGCCATAAAGCCATCAACCATAAGGAAACCATCAACAGGTAAAAATGCATGTTCTGCATTGAGTCAGAGTTCCAGATGGTGCCTAACCAACTTACACCAGGTACTGATATATCTTTTTGGGGGTGTAAATGCCTCAGACAGAGTTCAGCTCCATAGCTGTGCCGAAACTGGCACAAAGAAAAGAGCATCTGAGAAAGGGTGCACAAGAATTGGCTGGCAGGAGGTCAAATGCATAATATGGTGCCGTATTAAAGTGGCAAAATGAAACACAGGTAACAGTCAGATTTCATAAGAGTAGGTGATCTGCCACATGCAACTGCGCTACTGAGGCATTTATACCTATGTCCTATATACAGATTGCAGAGGGCTCAAAAAAAGAACATATGATGTGCAGTTTTATGGGGGGGGGGGGAAGAACCATTTTGAAGAAAAAAAGTAAAAATATTAAAAACCAAAGCATGTAACTGTGTGTGTGGCAGTTGTATAAATCCAGCAACTGCTAGCATGGCTCCGATACTTTGGGAGGCTTCCATTGTTCTGACTCCTGCCTCTCAAGCCGAACGGCTACTGCTACTGGAAGCTATCGGAGCTCCTTCTTAGGCTGGGCATTTCCCCAAGAGGAGTCCTCAGCCTCAAGAGATACTCTGGTCTTTCAAGAGTATTTTCTGGAGGAAGAGATAATACTGCGCAGCAGAGGTACTGAATGCAGAACAGGAAGAACGTAAGACGCGCCCTGCCAGAACAGTCCAAAGGTTTACGAAGTCCAGTATTCCATTTCCTACAGTGGTCAACTGGATGCCTCTGGGAAGCCAACAAGCAGGCATGAAAGCAACAATTGTTGTTGTTGTTCAGTCGTTAAGTCGTGTCTGACCCTTCGTGATCCCATGAACCATATCCCGCCAGGCCTTCCTGTCCTCCACTATCTTCCTGACTTCGCTCATTTTCATGTTCGTTGCATCAGTGATGCTGTCTAACCATCTCAACCTTTGCCTTCCCCTTCTCCTTTTGCCTTCAATCTTTCCCAGCATCAGAGTCTTCTTCAGAGAGTCCTCTCTTCGCATTAGGTGGCCAAAATATTTGAGCTTCAGCCTCAGTACCTGTCCTTCCAGGGAACAGTCAGGGTTGATTTCATTTAGGATTGACTGATTTGATCTCCTAGCAGTCCAAGGGACTCTCAGGAGTCTTGTCCAGCACCACAGTTCGAAAGCATCCCCAGCAACTGGTATGCAAAGATAAGCTACCTCTGAATGTGGAAGCTACCTCTGAATGTGGAAGCTCCATAGGGCCATCACGATTAACAGCCACTGATAAACCTATCGTTTGCCATGAATTTGTCTAGCCCTCTTTTAAGGCATGGGAGCAAGTTTCATCAATTCATTATGCATCATTTGAAGGAGGACTTCATCCTGCTCCCTGTACTCCAGATCTCAGTAACAGCTTCTTTCTTTGGTTTGCTCCTGGACGGGAAGCGGGGAAGGCGACATGACTGCATGCGAGCGGATTCATACCAGAGCACAGAGGCTTGTGAGAGTGTACTTGAAGAACATGTACAGCGACACGTGCTACCCTGCATAAGTGCAGCTTATGTTCTTTGGTGCCGCTGACTGGCTGTTTGAAAACTGGCACTGTGGCTTCTAGTTCCCAGCTCCCACAATCCATCAATCAATGTGGAACGTGAGGTTCTGGGGTACAAAATACTGCACAGAACATCAGTGGGACATTATAACACACACTCAGTTTGGGGGGAGAAAAACAACACTGCAGAATTTCTATATTTATGTACTTGCTCAAACCTCCCAACAATCACCATATCTGCCATTATACAGCTAACTCCAATGGAATGCAGCAACATTGTTAAAAAAACCTCCATGGCAAAAGGCAAACTCACAGAAATGAAATAAATCAGCACAGAACTCTAGTTAAAACAATATGCAGCATACAAGACTGAAGTGGAACATGATCAGCTGAGGGATGAATTCTCCCTGAATCACTTGGATCCAAGAACTGAATATGAGTATATAGGGCTGTTGGAGCAACACCAACTTTCTTTCTCCAAATGTCCACAACAGCTGCACAATGACAAACACTACACTGCAGGCTACATCATCTCCTTGCTTATTTACGTGGGTAACCCAATACGCCATTTTTATTTTCATTTTGTGTGAACGCAGAGGGATGCTTCAAACATAACAAATTCCCCACGTGGATAGAACTTCTGGATAGAAAAAAAAATGTACACACTATGTGCAAAGTGTCATATATGCCAATAGCACACACATCTATTTTGCTGCGTTTATACAGAATTTACATGCCTTAGAAAGCTGTAGCCAGTTGTGAGTTGTGGTGAAAACCACCACTTTCCCCCCATTTTTTCTATACAGTATTTTGCATGTCTTTTCAAGCTATTACCTCAGAGGCTTCTGTGCTGCCTTAGTATCCTGAAGAACTGCTGAGACATTTGAATACACAGCGCAATACTATCCAACTTACACCACCGGTGTAAACAGCAGAGGAGGGCAGGGTGGGAGGCTTTGGAGGGGAGATTTAAATCCCCTTTGAAGGGGATTTGAATCCCCTTTCCATTCTGGGGCCTCCTGTTCTCGCTGCACCGCTGGTTACACCGGTGGGGTAAGTTGGATAGGATTGCGCTGACAGTAGCCATGTTTGTCCTAATGTATTGTTTTTAATTCTGCAAGCATCTCCTTCTTCCCAAACTGTCTGGTAAACAAAGGACCTGGTTTTGAGCCACCTCACTGAATGGTTAAACACATCCAGTTTCCAAGAGCACAAAATTCCAGGACCCAGGGTACGCCAGCCCCCAACAGTATCCACAATACAGGTGAAACCTGGTTAATGCTCACAGGTTTTAAAAAAAACAGGGTCACACACACACACACACACACACACACACACACACACACACACACACACACACACACACACACACACACACACACACACACTTACGCTTTCCCAGGCCAACACTGGGAGCATTTGCAGAGAATGGAAGTTGCACCCAAATGAGGAGAACAAAAGAGAACCTTAGCAAAAAAAAATGTAAGCTGACAAGAAGGGATGAAAACAACAACACATTTTAGGAAGGAAAAGGAGACATAAGTAAGATCAGAAACTATGTTGAAAGCTGGGATCAGTTTGTAGTATATTGAGATGTCTATCAATCAGGATTTTCTGATAAAAATACTGGCATTTTGAATTGTCAGTCTCCAACAATTTGGGAGATTGAGTGTATGTTTATGAAAACTATGTTTTTGTTAGCAGTATTGTTATCATTTGATTATAGGAACACTGGACGCTACCTTAAACTGTCAGATTAGTAGTCCATTTAGTTCAGTACTGTCAACACTGACTGTCAGAGGCTCTCCAGGGTTCCAGACACGATTTTTTTTCTCTGTACTATCGGGAGACCCCAAAGACTGAACTGGGACCTTTAGAATAGTGATTGTTTTGTGGATTATTGTTGCTCAATACAAATTAAAATAAAATGAAATCCAGGCCTGTTTCTTTCAGAGCTGAACGGTACAAATCTACCTAGCGTTAAAGCTATCATCCCACCTGCTGTATAGTCAGCATGTTTATCTTCCGCCGACAAATGTTGGCGGACATGGAAAAGGTTTTCCTTCCTGCAGCCATTAATGTGCATTCTTAAATTATGTTGAGGTTTGGTGAATGAGAAGGCTTTGAGAACTACAATCTGCTAATGAGAAACACAGTACACCAAATACTGGTTTGGCAGCAGCCCTTTACTTACCTAATATGCCTTCAGGTCCAATGTTCTCTTTTAGGAATAAGACTGATAGAGCTGCACTACCTGGGGAAAAAATATTCATTGTTTAGTGTTAGGTAATAAGATCTGTTAAACAGGATGAAGGCAGTTTAGGATGAAGTCAGAAGATCCAAATATCCAAATGACTGTTGTATTGGCTACAGCTACCTGGGCTCAAAGGGTAATTTCATACACCTGAAAGATTTACGGCCAGGGTGGAGATAGCATTTACAGGGAACATGGCAATGAAAATGAACAGTCACTGACCAGTTGTCACATTTTTTTTTGTCTTTTTGCTCACCATGATAAAATAAAAGGTAATATACACGCTGTGAGGCCCAGTTGAATGCACAGAACTTGGGGCTGATCACAGTACAAAATTCAGGGCCTGTTTAGATCAACATAACCACAAAAGCAGCAGCTGAACAAGGCAGGAAGACGGCTGTGACAAAACTCTATGACATTTGTAAAAATAAATCCAATTATGCCTGCTTAGCAGTATTACAGCCCTATCCTGTGTAAGTATCTAGCGGGCGACCCAGGCTGCCCGCTGGATCCTATCCCCGTTCCGGGAGCAGCCCAGAGGTCTACTTGGGGGAAGGGGATGTTTGTCCCCTTCCCTCGGTGTAAAGCGGGGAGGCCCCAATGGGCCTCCTCGGATTTCCGCCAGCTATTTAGCTGGCGCAAGTCCGAGGAGGCCGTGTAATGGTGGAGCCATCCTGGGAATGGGACGAGGATATGGCGGCCGCCATCCCCGCCCCCAGGGCCAGCTCGGCCAATGGCCCCCTCCCTTGCTGCCCGGACCGCCCCCGTCGGGGGATCACTTATCATCTCCAGTGGCCGTGGAGACGATCCAGCGGTGGAGTGAGGCCTCTGCGCCGGCCACCTTTACTCTCAAGTCATTGCGAACGTGCTTTACGGCACATTTGTGACGTCTTGGAATGGCAGGGCTCTTGCTCCGCCGTTTTATCTTTGAGTGGGATTGCGCTCACATTCTACTTGACATTGAAGCTAGGCTCTTAGTTTACTTCCACTTCCACTCTTTACAAAAATCTGTGTGAAAGTGGGCTGTAGGGCATTAGATAAAATCCAAAAGACTGCGCTTGCCAAGCAAGCCATTTAGGGCCCAATCCTATGACGCGTTATGCAGGCAGAACGTGGCTGTTGCGAACGCTCTAACCTAGACCATTTCTTGCTGTTGTAGTTTGCTAGTTGCAGAGAAGTTTTATTTTCTTTTTACATTTGAATATATGACAATGCACTAGAAGACCGAAGTGGTACAGTCCATTCTGTCACCTCAGAACGCTATCACCTCATTCTTCCGTCTGCATAAAGGTAAAGGTGACCCCTGACAATTAAGTCCAGTCGTGTCCGACTCTAGGGTGTGGTGCTCATCCCCATTTCAAAGCCGAAGAGCCAGCATTGTCCAAAGACGCCTCCGTGGTCATGTGGCCGGCATGACTCTCCTTGCCGCAGCGCGTAGCATGCGGCTGGAACACGGAGCACTGTTTACCTTCCCGCAAGCGGTACCTATTTATCTACTCGCATTAACATGCTTTGGAACTGCTAGGTTGGCAGGAGCTGGCCAAGCAACGAGAGCTCACCCCGTCGTGGATTCGAACTGCCAACCTTTTGATCGACAGCTCATGGTTCAGCGGTTTAACCCACTGCGCCAAGAGGCCTAAATCTGCTTTGGATGCAAGTTTTTATGAGATTATTCCCATCTTCTTGTGAGAAGGAGCACAAATTCAAGAACAGTTAGAGTTTCTACTGTTCCTAAATTAAAGAAATTGAATAAAATCTAGCATATTTCCATTCTGTCAATGACCTGAAGAGGCAGTCAGCAGGGAAAATGGCATGTACAGTATTGCAGAAAGCACACAGATGGTTCCTTGAATTACAAAACATTTGTTAAAATCAGTGTCCTGTTTCAAATGCTGTCAAGGGATTAAACAGAGATAAACAGCATCTGAACACTTGCTTCATCAGCGGGAAACCCCTTCCTGAGGAAACATAACTCTTTCCCCCTGTAAATAGTTTAAGTATAATTGCTATAAAGAGCTACTGAGAAACTATATAAATGATTATAATAATAAAAAAAATAGGAAGACATTTTCTAAGATGCACTTGAAGAAACCCATCTATGAAACATTAAGACAACGGCTTTCTTGAACAAAATGCACTGGTAGCTAAGCAACACTTAAAACTAGCACTGACTATGGTTGTGGTGGGGCTAGCAGGGGGCGAGGAACACCATTCACAATCTAAATTGCTGCTCACTCTGAGGCCTAGGTCTCCTCAGGGCAGTAAACCTGTTACTGGGTTGCTCCACTTCAGACCACAGAGGAGACTCACGGCCCAATCCTATCCTCTGTGGCCCGTAACTAGCATTGCACAGGTAGAGACTGCTTTATAGCAATCACAAAGCATAAGAACATAAGAAGAGCCCTGCTGGATCAGGCCAAAGGCTCATCTAGTCCAGCTTCCTGTATCACACAGTGGCCCCACCAGATGCCTCAGGGAGCAGGTCTGCTGGCGGGGAGGCTAGAGTGGCCTCCTGCGCACTGGTGGACAGCCAAAGATCCGCTGGACCATGTAAGCCAGTGCAGGGGGTTGGAGGGAGGCGGTCAAAAGGGGCAGTGATGGGGGAAGAGGGCAGATCAGGCCTGGGAGGTGGCAGGTTCGGTGGCGGCGCACACTGAATCCCGACCCCCTTCCTGGGCCTGATCCGCCTTCATGGATCAACGCGGACTTGCGCCAGCGATTGAGCTGGCGCAGGTCCAAGTTGCCCCATAGTGGCTGCTTGGGCTTACCCTGGGGCAAGGGGACAAACGTCACCCTGAGGAGACCACCAGCAGGCAGAAACTCCCTGCAAGATACAGCGATAGCTGCGCTGGTGCCACTGCATCACCGCACGGAGATTTAGGTAGGATTGGGCTGCCCTATACTGTAATTTAATGTTCCCCCATACAAAAACCTCCCTCCACAAAGATAATGAGATATCAAGAAGGATTATATCTTACTATTCTCTCTGACATACTAGTTTTCTATTGGGGGGGATGTTTTTATGTCAAGTAATATTCCATATGCAAACCCCCCCCCCCCATCTGCTGTCTAATAGGTGTACTGCCTTAGGGAGAACTATACCCAAGTCTCGTTGCAGTTTTTTCTAAATACCACCAGGTACCAAGATGTTGCTAAACCAATGAAGAGTTGATTCTCATAACTACTGCCGTTCCAGGCAGTTGCACAAGCAGCCATTTCCCACACAGGCCTGCAGCTGACTTTGGCCTGTGCGGAGCCAGCCATATACCAGTACACCCACTGCTGTGTACTGGTTCCTTCTCTTATTTGTACCATAGCAAAAGCAACATTTTAATCTGGCACAGATTGAAGTAGCTAAACAACAGCATGAATTTTATTCCTGTGTGCCTGTCATTGTCTGAAAAAATGTCCCGACAATTGATCTTCATTTCCCACTATGTATATTCTGCATATGCTCTTGGCAGATAACTAAAGGTACATCTTGTTGGAGCCCCTGGAATCTAAACCAATGTCAGCCAAATAGCGAAGGAAGTTGGTGACATCATTGTCAATACAAACCTACATAAACGGCACATATAAATACACTTTTTAACCTGGACTGCTAATTAACCTGGACTGCTAATTATCAGACCATTTTGGAGGGGATTCCCTAAGCATAATCCTTCATCCCCTCTACTAAATTCGTAAGTGACACTCGCCTGTTTCACCTTGTCAATTTTTGAACCTTAATGTGACGCGTTAAATGTGTCCTGGTCAGGTTGTCATTTTTTAAACCCTTTTCCTTGAGGGCTTATTCACACTGTTGTTCCTCCCCCTTTTTTTTCTTTAATGCAGTTACTGCATTGTCTGTTGAACCTTGCCAATTAAATTTAGGCTCTAAACAGATGTTTGTTATTTAACGGATTTATTTGCAAGGTTATATACACACCTTCCTGCCAGGGCATCTAACACAGGTCTGCTTTTTCTTAGGTTAAGGGATGAGAGTGGGGATGTCTGGAGGCTGGGTTGTGGGCCAGTACACAAGTTAATTCACTATGGCTGAATACAACACAAAGTTTATCAAGTTTTTAATACGATGGTTTTAAAAATATTCCAACGTGTGACAAAATGATGGCTCAGTGCGCCGACATCTTGATACACACTGGAGATATTGCTTGGAGTTTTTACAATGCAAAATAAAAACAAACAAAATCCCATTCAATACGTCACAGTGGTAGTTTCCACCAAACAAACCACCAGCTCCAAAAAAATAGTCCTGCGAAGTAGTTTTTCATGATATGGGCAAAAATACACCAAAAAATATTGCCTTTTTTAACTCATCAATGTGCAATCCAGACTGGAAGACGTGAGTCACATACCTCTCTCTACTAAGCTAAATTATCCAGTAGAAAAGAGCATAAGTGCATCTCTTACAACATGACGCTCTAACCATGTTTACTCAGATGCAAATCCCAGATGCATTATGCCCCCATTAAGTGTGCTTGTCCGGGATTGCTTGTCCATGATCTGGCTTACCGGCTGGGGGGCTCCCTGGACGCTGAAGCTGCACCCGACACAGCTGGAGATCTCGTGTTGCTCCCCGGGTCGGGAGGGTCTGCCACGCCTGAAGCCTGCCTAACGCTGCCGGCACCATGGCCAATGGGCAGCCCGCAGTGCATGCTGGGGCGACCCTCGATCCAACTGGTGGGGGCTGTCAGCGAGTGGCGGGAGTGCACGGCAGCCCCGGTGATAAAAAAGCCTTTGGTTTCATGCCAGAACGAGGTGAGCCAGAGAACAACTGGCGTGACCCCAGGGAAGGACAACCCCCTTGAGGCTGGCAGTCAGGGTGAGGGCGTGTGAGGGCTGGAAGGCTTTGAAGGAGGTGGGGACGGAGTCTGGGAGGAAGAAGGGGCGGGGCCCGTAGATCCAGGAGCATTATGAAAAGCCCAGCTTTGGCTGATGAAGAGGTTCAGTAGGTGGTAGGCGGCTGAAGAGCGAGGAGCTCCAGGCTGACCAGGACCACAAAAACAAGCCAAGGAGAAGGAAGTCGGGTGCTGTAACTTCCTTCCCTGCCCAGTCTGAGGCCTCTGCCGAGGAAAAAGAGCTACGACTACCAAGCTGTGAACTACCTGTTTCCCCCACCACCACCACCACGGGGTATCCTGCTGCATGACTGACCCCGCCGCGGGGACACCACAGTGCTTAAGGCTGCAGTCTTTAAAGGCTTTAATTCAAAATCATTAATAAAATGAAAAAAGTCACATTATTGGTGCTTTTTATTTCTGTAGGTATTTCATCTTGAGTCAGAAAAAACTATTTTTGTTTTAGTTTTGTTGCTACACCTGCATTTAACGTCAACAGTCTTTTTAAAAATCTGTATTTGATTAAAAAGGAGCTAAAATACTTCTCTGTTTCCTGCTCTGACACTAAAATGTCATCTTTAAGAAAGAACCACTTCTTAGGCAAAATTCTGAAGCGCTGCATAGGCAGCTCCCAGGGAAAGAATGTTCCATCAGAAATGACCCACCCCCAAGCCTGTTGTAGCTCATGAAAGGGAAGTTCCATTCTGGGGTATGTGTGCAGTCCTGATTGACAGTGGTCACATCACCAGGACACATTCTAGGGGCTTAGAAGAAACTGAGAGGAGGCCATTAGACTGATGTGCTGAGAGAGACCACGTGGATACGACTGGAGTAACTGTTCAACCCACACACTCCCAATACCAAATGACCAACCTCAGAGCTGTGTTGAACTTGGTCATTTGGTTGGTCATTTCCATCACTCCCCAAGCTGGAACCTGGCTGGACACATTAATCCAAATAGGAATATTCAATGCACTCGTCTCTCTTGGCCACAGCAGCAGCATGCTCAGATAGGAATGGTAGCTTGCCATTAACTTCCTCCTGTGGTAAGCATATGTTGGTGATTGCGAGAATAGGCCCTAAATCAGACAGACAGATTTACTAGGTGTCTGACAGGAATACATCGTGAGTTCAAACACAATGCAGAAATAAGAAGGCGAATTTCTTCCGATGGACTCCAGAATCACAAACAGCCTAGCTTCGATTGCCAACACAATTGGAAACTATGGTATATAACATAAAGTAGGTCAGGAATTTGATAGTTCATCCTGTCCCTTGGAATACTACCTATTCTAGTAAATTCATCTCTCCAAAGGCCTCTCTTAGATTTCTCTTAGTTTTTCTTTGTTGAGCACAGAGCAGTTATCTCAAACATGCTACTGTTTTAAAAGTCTCATGAATCAGATATAGGGAAATGTCTCACCTATGACAGCAATATTTCCTAGTGGAGCAACAAGCATGATTGAGGCAAATCCATAGGCTGCAAAGTTCCCCATTTCTCCAATCCCCATTAGCATAAGTCCGCACCACCAGAGCTTGCTTCTGTAACAGGGCTTCTGATTGGCTTGGCGTGCCAGTAGAAGATGTGAGAATTTCTGCAAGTTAGATGTTATAAAGAACACAAGAACAAAATACATGTGTAAGCTGCTCGCAGGTTTATGTGCAAGTGGTGCAAGAAGGAATCCGTCAACATGAAATTCCAGGCATAACTTGACTCTGAGACTTATTCATAACTGATATTGCATTTGACATTTCAACAGTGTTATAGGAGCACTGTGCTTCCTGGGTAAAATAATGTTGCTGTTGTATAATGCTGAAAGTAGATAAAATCTTCAATCCATAAATACACTCTTCTGGAATAAAAATGTCATCATGGGCCAAAATTAGCAGATCGTGTAGGTGGTTTGCAAAGCAGGACTCCAGAGTTATTTTCTAAATAAGAAGTTGTCTGAAACATTGAATTCTTATGCTAGTCTAATATTAATGTCAATGCAAATTCCCATGTCATTCTAAGACACAAGGGGGGAAAGGATGCTCCATCCATTCACCAATATAACCTGATAAAACGTTACTATGTCTTTGTTTAAGCTACCTGCAAAGTGGGACAGTTTTAGAACAGATACGTGAAAAGTTCACCAATAGACTATTACTAAAAGGAATATTTGAGTTCTTTGGCAGCTAGCTCTAAATTAAATTATATTTATTTACATTTTAATTTATATCCTATTTTGTGGACCTCTAGGGGACCCTCAAAGTAGTTTAGATGGCCCATCCTATAGAAAGATAGAAGCGACTTCTTTTACTCAAGGCCAGTAATTAGGACAATAGGATCTTCTGTGAGTGTAGTAAATGATGATTTCAAAAATATTATTCATAAAAGACCAAGAGACCCAATAATCACTTACTGTTGCAAAACAAACAACTATACAAGATACAAGTATCTGATACCAAGGTTCTCATGCATTTCTCTCCATTTCCACACACATGCTTGACCTGGAGCTGAAAAAGCTGAACGAATATACTCAGGGGTGTAACAAGCTCCCATGCTGCCCGGGGCACGGGAGCTTGTTGCGCCCCGGAATTGACGTCACGCGACATCACTTCCGGGTTCGGCGCTCTTGGTAACCGTCGTGTTCAATGGAACACGCGGGCTGCCGATTGCCTGCATTCTCCGCATGCTGCTCTTCTCTTCCAAGAGAAGAGGGGGGCACGGAGGCTGGAGGACTCAGCAGCCCTCGTGTTCCACTGAACGCACGCCCCTCTTCTCTTGAAGAGAATTGGGGTGCATGGAGGCTGCAGGTTAAAGGCAAGATTGGGCTGCCCGTTATCTACCTTTGAACATGGTCTAACAATCTCATATCTCAAATTGTCTGATATTAAACTTGGATGCTTCATCACCATCTCAAGCTCAATATGTCCAAGACTGAATTCATTTCCCCCCTCCTCTCCTCACCCACCGACAATGTTGCCATCTGCCGCATGGAACAGGCATGTACTTTGTTTTACATTGTGAGTCCTTTGGGGACAGGGAAGCATTAATTTAATTATTTTGCTGCAAACTGCTTTGAGAACCTTTTTGTTGAAAAGCGGTATATAAATATTCTTTTAATTAATTAATTAATTAATTAAATTACTCTTGGCTTTATCTTTGGCTCCTCTGATCCATATATTCAATTAGTCACCAAACTGTGCTGTTCCTACATTCACAATAAGTCTCTAATACAATGGAGATGTTTGCATGTTCATACCTGGAGATTCAAAGAGATGCTAATAAGAACATTTCCTGTGACCGCCAACAAGACGCCTAAGAGCAAAGTCTGGAAAAACAAAATATTCATGTATCATTATATAAGGTATTCTTAGAACAGCATGCAAATGTTCGTGTGCATCTTTTCACTTAAAAACAACAAAATATTCGGGGGGGGGAGGAATCTTTCACAGTTATTGAATTCATGCCTTGCTAAGTAAATCAATGAGGATTACCTCTACATAAATAACGTTACAAATAATGGTCAGTGTATTTGCCTGAAACTTCAAGCTATAACGTAATCCAGTGGTTCCCAAACTGAGAGGTGAAAGCAGCCAGAGGCGCCGCGGAGTGCCACGGAATCCTCTAGGAAAACAGTACAATGCCAATTGGCAGACATCAACATAATGTAATGGGGAGCCACGGTCAATGGTCACCAACGGTCAAGGGTCAAAAAGGTTTGGGCAATTTTCCCCATTGCAACTTTAGTAGATGGTATTTTATTATAATAAGAACGTTAGATGGTGTTCAAATTAACATGACCATGATGTGAATACTTTCCAAAGAATAAAGTAATGCTCCAGGTTTGATGTTGTAAGAGCCAGTAGCAAAAGTGAACAGTAATTAACATGAATGTGAACAGTCACTATGAATTAGTTCACACCTGATACTACCACCAGCTACTAGGCATGATGGTTATATATGCTACCTCCAGATGCAGAGCAGTGTGCCTCTGAATACAGGACCTGCTTCTCAGCAGCTACAGTGGGAGAAGGCTATTTGCCTTCATGTCATGCTTGTGGACTTCCCAGAGGCATCTAATTGGCCCCTGTGGGAAACAGGATAATGGACTTGATGGGTCTTTGCTCTGATCCAGCCAGATTCTTGCTCTTATTATAGCTGCACTCCAAATTTGGTTTTCTCCTCATACAAAGATTTCCTAAAATAAAGAGAAATCTAAACGGCACCAGCATTGTTGGCTTCTTGAAGGGTCTCACAGGAAAAATGGATGGCTGATGCTCTTGCTTAACGAGAAATAGGAGGTTGCACCCTGAGGTGCTTTCGCATAAAAAGAAGCCACCTCCGCTTGCAAGGGGGGGGACATTTGCTGATCAAGCCTTCCCTCAGCAATCTGTTCTGCATGCCTTTGTGCCTCAGACGGTCCTTCAACCCTCAGGATGGATTTCAGAGGACTGATGTGGGAAGGAGAGGGCAAGGACATCCCTTTGCAGGAGCTTCCTCCCACCCACATGTCTTAGCACACAACCCATTGCGGTGTGAGACAACCCCATAACTGATAGCGTAACCATACCAACAGCATCAACACTATACCCAAACCCAGCTGCTAGGCAGATGCACGGTCAGTTAGGTAGCCTATGCACCCAGCGTCTGAAAACCGTCTGGTAGAGAGATAGCTTGGCAGCCATGGGGCACAGCGGCTTCAGTGACATGACTTTATTGGGACCGCAGTGGGCAAGGTTACATTACCTTGCACACACTGTGTCCTGGACACATGCACACACCCACAGTTGCTATTCAACTTGCAAAAGCAAACACGTGGAGACAATGTATTTAGCAAAATGTGTAGTTGGGTCCTAATTTAGGAGATGGGATTCACCATTAAGTGCAGCTGATTCTACTTTCCAGATGTGCTTCAGCCTACAATGGTTCACAATGCTAGCATGGGACAAGCATCGGATATACAGTCCAGCAATGGTTCGTATGCCATGGCCATTCAGAGAAATGGGTGCCTGCTCCTTTATTGTAACACTTAACACAGGCCTGCCTGTATGCTATAGCACCACAGAAAACTATGGTCAGGTTGCACTTGTGGGCTTTAATTCTGTTGTGCATAGTTACTTCTACTGACGTAAATAGGCTTAAGCATGACCTAGTATGATTGCACCCCAAGAGAGAGTATCAGGGTTTTGTGCCAAATATCTGTGTTCTGTCACAGTTCCTTAGTTTCTAACTATATTTCAGAAGCGTCAGATCAATTTAAATCCAAGTTTCACCTAAACGAAAACAGCTGGATTAAGTCCAACATGGTTTTGCATTGCTTAAGTCCTTCCGTTTCTGCTGAATGCAAGTTATCTCATAGATTAGATATATACTAATGTCAAAGGTGGACTTTTCTTAGACAACCATTCAGAATTTCCATAGCAGTCTAAAATTTGGCTAGCTTAAAGTTTAAGATGAATTAAACCAATGAATGGAGGCTTAAAAACTTCCAAGATAAAAAATTTTACATAGCTGCGTTGACTGTAGTATGTTATCTCACACTGCTCAGTCCACAGGTCCTACTTGTGGGAAACAACTACGGGAAACATATGGTTTATGCACAATGCTTTTTCATCAACACAAATGGGTGAGCACTGGAAAAGTGTCAGTAATAATAATAATGATGTCACCTTTGAGAAACATGGCAGATGAAAAGGAAGTATAGATATAATACCTTCCATAATAAACACTGCAATTAAGGTTTCAAAACGTTTTGTTAATAAATACTGTAATCAAAGAGCTACTGGGCAACATGTAGTTACTGCTGCAATGACAGGGTGAGGCAGAGCATGAAAATCCAGAAAGGGGGCCAACATGTCTACCCCGATAGACTTGACCCAAGTCCGGGCAGTGACTCTCAGGCCAACAGAGCAAACTGACCAAAGGTTTGTTACTGCAGCAGCAGCAGAGCTCCAAAAGGATCTTGAAGAGCTCCAAACAGATCTCTCTAAACTGGGGGAATGGGCAGCAAAATGGCAGATACTCTTCAATGTAAGTCAGTGCAAAGTAATGTACTGTACATTGGGGCAAGAAATCATAATTTCACATATATGCTAATGGATTCTGAGCTGTCTGTGACGGATCAGGAGAGAAACCTTGGGGTGCTGGTGGACAGGTCGATGAAAGTGTTGACCCAGTGTGCGGCGGCTGTGAAGAAGGCCAATTCCATGCTTGAGTTCATTAAAAAAAGGGATTGAGAATAAAACGGCCAATATTATTATGCTGTTGTACAAATTGATGGTAAGGCCGCATCTGGAGTATTGTGTCCAGTTCTGGTCACCACACCTCAAAAAGGATATAGTTGAATTGGAAAAGGTGCAGAAAAGAGCAACCAGAATGATTCGTGGGCTGGGGCATCTCCATTATGAGGAACGACTATAGCGTTTGGGGCTCTTCAGTCTAGAAAAAAGGAGCCTGAGGGAGGGGGGACTTGATTGAGACGTATAAAATTATGCATGGGATGGATAGAGTTGATAGAGGGAAGGCATGAATGAGACGTATAAAATTATGCTAAGGGGGGAGGGATGTCCAGGCATGGACTCACCCCAACTCCCTGCTCCGGCCAACATGGCAGCTGGAAGCCTGGTCACCGAGGCGCAGGCTGCCCTTGGAGCTTTTGGTCTGGATGAGGCCTTGACAGCAACACACCCGACAGAGGAGGGAGCAGATGGGGCACCACCGACAGCTGGGCTGCCTTCCCCCATTCTTTGAGGCCTTGACTACCCAGGGAGACCTAGGCAGGGTTAGAGGCACTTCCCCCCTGGGGTAGAGCCAGCCAGCCAGCCGTGGGAGAGGTTCAAGAATACCCCCTGGGGCAGGATGCGTTGTCTCCATAACTCCACAGAACAGATGTGCTCACTACTGATATTCGTCTAACCCAGTAGCGTTACTACACCGCCCCCCCGTGGGAGGCTGCCGCCGCGACACCCCCACGGGATGCCACATGCTCCGCCCCGGGGTGTGTGATGTCATCCTCATGCACTGCCGTGGCGCAGAAACACCCCAGGCGCTATTTGGCCCCTTTTTGGAGCCAAACGGCGCCTGGGGGGTGGGAGGGCCAAGCTCTCAGCCAACAACGGCTGTACGAAGAGGAGCCAGCGTGGGATGGAGCAATGGATCCGGAGGCAGGTACACCCCCCACAACCCGCCACTTGGGTCCCACTGCCTCCACCGTAACGCCGCCTCTGGTCTAACCTTTGCAGCAGGCACATCTGTCTGACAGCAGTCTCTCCTTGTGCGGAGCTATTGAGGGAGGGTCAAGTTAGACAAAAGGAAGAGTAACTACTCAACCAAACACCCCTGGGCTAAAGCCCTGGCAAGATTAACTTGGAGTAAGCACTGGTGAGCTCAAATGGGGTTTCTACTTCCAAGATTGGCCTGGAGTGTGGGTTAAAATAACCCTAACCCCAGACCAATCTTGGGCTTACAGTGGTAGATTTCATGATCCGCTGCCCATAAGTCCCAGTGTGGTGACACAAAAGTTGCACCACTAACGTGCGCTGCAGGACTGCTGGCGCAAACGGCCAGTGCCAACGGCTCACCCAGGAGCAGGTAAGGTGGCAGTGGGGGCGGGTCATGGGCAGTTCAGGGAGGATCAGGGTGGGAAACAGGGCGGGCAAGGGGACAGTTTGAGGGCAGGAAGGGGTGGATCTCAGCAGCAGTTGTACATGCCAGGATCCTGTCCCCCTTTTCCCAGCACACTCCCTGAGGCTCCTTGGACTTTACACGTCACCAACTAAATAGCTGGCATAGGTCCGAGGAGACCCACTGGTTGCCAGGCAGCTTAAAAAAAAACTATTTTTACTTACCTTTTCTGGGCCAGCTGGTCTCCCCCTCCCACATCACATAGGCTGGTGGGGGGAGGGATACAACTGGGGCATAAAATAAATGTCTTGTTTAGGACTGGGGCCGTGGGGCGAGCACTTGAGCCAGCCCGGCTTTTGCTTACCTGATTTGCGTAGTACCACCCACTAGAAAGAAACCCAGGGGGGCTGATCTCTTTCCTCCCGAGGAGGGTGGTGGCATTTTGGACTAACTGCTGCGCCATTACCATCAAAACGAGCCACCCCTTCAGCAGCACAACGCAGACGACCTGGTCACCCCAAGCGTGGCATGAGCAACCGGAGAAAGGGAACCCGGATGGTTTCAAACTTTTCCCCCACTTCCTGGGCTGGGATTGTTTGCGAGGAGGGCAGGGCAGCTCGCATCGGGACAGGTGGCAGTTTTCTTCGGCGGAAGAAGGAAATTCGGCTGCGGAACACAGCAGCGCAGCAGGTGCACTGAAGAAGAAGAAGAGTTCTTTGCAAAAAGGGCCACTGCTCTGCCTAGGAACGGAGCTGGAGTCTTGACATTTTTTTGGCTTCTCCGTTCAGGAGGAGAACCCCGGGCTGCAAGAAGAAGAAGACACCCCAGGCCGTCTGCCGCTGCGTTTCTTTCCTGGGCCGTCCAGCCCCACCCAGCTTCTGTTCGAGCAGCAACAGCCGCCTGGGATTTAACTCTTTCGCTGCCCTTACAGGACACAACGAGGGAAGACACGGGCGGGCCAAAAAGAATGATACCGAATAGCCACTCGCTTGCATCGGCTCCTTCCTAATGGCTGCTGGAAGGCACTAAACCCAAACTGGCTTGCAAGTTAGTCCCATCCGTCGAAAAAGGGAGAACGGGAGGAAAAAACAAAAAAGAGATACGTGAACTCCAAGCTAGTTGTGTGGTGTTTGCTCAAGGTGCGTCAACGTGAACTTATCCAGGAACTGACACAGCTATGCAGAATTCAGCTGAAGATCTCAACTTCGTTCATTTTAAAATGTGTGTGTTTTATTTTAGTTATTTACAGGGGTGTCGTTGCAGGGGATGGAGCTCCAGGACAGCATCAGCTGACGCCCATAGGTGCCCGTGAAACTTTTGTCAAAGCAGCACTGAGCAGAGAAATACCTCTACGTATAAGTTCATGTCTAGGCGCCATTGCCTTTCACAAAGGCTGCCTGGCTGAGAGTAATTAATACGTGTTACACTAAACTTAAAGTGGCAAAAGGTGATTGGGGGGGGGGTGGATATGAGAAGAGTTTTATAAAATTATTGGTGGTTTGGTGAAAATGGATAGAGAGAAGTGTGTTCTCTCCTGCTCCCATAACACCAAACTGATGGGGGGGGGGGAGTCAAAACTGACAAAAGGAAGCACTTTTTTCGCATTATGTATCATTATATAATTCACTGCCACAAGAGGTGGTGATGGTCATTAGCTCAGGTGACTTTAAAAGAGGCTTAGACATGGAGGGTAAGGACAAGTCCTTGAATGGATGGATAAGACCACCAGTGGCTACTAGTCGTGATGGCGACGTCCTGCTTCCAGGATCAGAGGCAGTACAGTATAGTACACACCTCTGAAGTTAGGTTGCAGGGAAGCAATGGGGGGGGGGAGGCATTCCTTCATCTCTCGCTCGTCAGCAGCACTGGCTCATCCATCAAGCCCACCAAGGTGGGTGCCTCTGCCTCAGATTGGCCAGGGGTGTCCACCTCCCTCCACCTACTCATCTTCACTGCTCCACTCCATAGACATTCTAGCCCACTACTCTCCTCTCCTCCACACTTCCTCTTTCCCTTTGTCCCCCTCTTCCTTTTCCAGTCCAAGGAGCAGAGGCGAGCATATCAGCGCCATAGGAAGACAGCATTTGGCTCGCTGCCCCTGGCTTCAGAATGTCTTGAGCCCCAGAGGCATCTCCTCGACGGAGTGCGAACAGAATGCTGGACTAGATGGACCCTTGGTCTGCTCCAGTCGGACTGTTTGTTTGCTCCTATGGTACAAAACGTTTGGAAGAAATGCTCCGTTCCTTTGGCCCTTAATGCGTGACACTGTCCACCTGTAAGCCTCCTGTGACTGCCAAGCTGGAGTGCTGCTCCCATTTCCTTAAACTGGCACAGGAGGAGAGCACATTTTCAGGCTAAACTCTTTGATTGAATAATTAGGTTGGCAGACTGCACTTGTTTCCTCCTCTCCTCCAGGTTCGCTTGTTATTATTGGGCAATAGTCCCAGAAACGCAAGCCATACAGCAATAATAGCAGCATGTTCTCCTAATACATCCCTGCTCACTTACTGTGAGAAAAAAGTTGACTCAGGGCTCTGCTGTTGATGAAAGGGCATATGGCTGTTGAGGAATATTTATAATCGTAATTAGGATGGGGAACAGAGAAAGGAGAACAGAAGGGAACAAATAAAAGGAAGTGTTTCTTCAGGCATTAACTTCTCACAAGTTGATTATTGCTAGCTTGGATGACTTTGAAAAGGATTAGACACATTTGTGGAAGGCACATCCATCAATATCGGAGGGCCAGAGAAAGAGGGACAAACCAGTCCTCCGTATCTTTGAAACCTACATGTCCCACTCTTTGTCCCTCCCCAATTTTAGCCAGTGCATCGCCTCCATAGCTAAGGGGCCATCAGAAAAGGTAAAAGGGGGGCCTGTCTCCCTATAATTCAACCACAGGAACAGACAGTAGGAACAGCTTCATCCTGACTGTCATAGAGGCATCTGGTTAGGTAATAATACTGTAATATAATTATTATTATTATTATTATTATTATTGTGTGTTGGAGACTAAACTAGACCTCGTTGGGCTGTTCGTGTCATCCAGCAGGACATTTCTTCTTGAAAGAGGAATTTCCTCGCCACCCACCCGCCCCCACACCTATCACTAAAGCCAATGCCTCCTATTGCTTTCTATAGGACATCAGTCAGAAGGTTCTTGTGGTTGGGATCTCTTCCTAGCACTGGGTCACCAAGGCAGCTTTGGTTCCATCCATGTTGTGTCCTCCATTGCATCTCTTCTTCTGTCATACTATATTGGTCCACTAAAGTTATTATCTTTTATGGGAAAATTGAATTTTGCAACTAGCAGCAAACCTAGTCCTTACTCAAGACATTTGAGGCTCCATTGTCATGGGTAGAGGATGGGGTTGGACCTCATCTCAAGAATGCCACTAGTTGCAGTCCCTTTACTTTCCCAAGCAGTCAACAGGAACCACATACATTTATGTGGGAGGGGGAGTAAATACTGCTCATCATTCTGAAAGGTCCTTCACAAGTAATGCATAGACCACGATGTTTCAACATTTTTCTTATACTGTATTTTATTTTGCAAGTATCACTTGCAAAGGACCATCAAGTACCATCTTTTGTGGGTATCACTTTTGCAAGTTCTACCACTACCACAAAGAAGGCAACTGTGCATAGGAGCGGGTGGCTTGCCCTACAGTTGGGGCTTCGCTCTGCACCCTTCTTCTCGAAATCGTGCCTCTTTTGAAGGGTGAGGCAGTTGTTCAGCCACATCTTGCCCACTAGTTTATCACCGCCCCAGCCATCTCCAGTTTCAGTGGGGTTGGGCCAGGCGGGGCAGTGCCATGTGGTCACCATGGCAGTGGGGCCAGGTACAATCTGCCATACTGTGAAGTACCACTAGTACCAGTACCACTGGTTGAAAAACACTGCCATAGGCCAATGCCATCAAAATATTTTCAGTTTTACTCAAATGTTACTTGGAATGTAGGAATTCCAGTGCACATGTGGCACTTACAATTAAAAAATAACTGCTTTTTTAAAAAACTTCCAGTTAAAGGTGATTCAGTATCAAGAAGCAGCTAGTTATTAAGATTACATTTATTTTTACCAATCTGAAATACTAGTTAAATCAGAATGTCCATGAATCACTGTGAAAATTGTTCGGTTGTAGGCAGGAAAGCTCTGATACATAAAATATGCTGCCGCTATTTTCCTGTCTATTTTTCCTGTGTAAATTGGATCTAGATAACTTTGCCTCTAAGCAGATATTCTATGTGCATTGTCTTTCCAAAAAGTTGAAATATTTTCATTTGTAATAAAATTTGTAATAAAAAGTTTGTAATAAAATTTTCCTAAATGAGAAGGGACTTAAACAAACATGCTGTACTCACCCAATATTCGCCCTCAGTGTTTGGATTAACTACTTTTGCAAATATTTGTGTTATGGCTGCAATCTTGCACACATACTTTCTGATGAATAACGTCTTCTGATGGTCTCATTGGGACTCAGGGCTGGTTCAAATAGGCTTAACTGAAGTGAATGATACAATGCATCTGAGCCCTGTACTCTCTTGGTTGTCACGTAAGGACATTTATTTGAAAGCAACCTCATTTGGCAGTCCTCGTGTAAAAAACGGCCGCAGGGATCAGACTGCCTTTTCTCTAATGTGGATTTTTTTTTCATGGAAACACTTTCAAACAATTTCAGACATGACATCTGAAGTAGTATAGTTCTCATGTGATGACTGTACTGCATGAATCTCACATGGTTGAATTATCATGAAAATGGAGGGTTACAGCGCATAACAAGGCTATAGGTCCGCCAAAAGCAGAGGAGCCTTATGGGTAAGGAGGGTTACCTGCAGAGCGAACAAGAAGGGGAGGTAACGTGTACTAGAACTACCTGAAGACACTTTCCTCAAGGTAATTAGTGGCCAACTGTGACGTGGTGGGATGTTGGATTCCTGTTTGACAAAAAGATAGGAGTAGAGGCAACAGTCTGAAAGGCCACCATGCTCAGTATCTTACAAGTTGAGCATATGAAGCTGTATAAGATACTGCCAGGCCTCTGGTCAATCTAGTGCCGTGCTGTGTGCATTGAGTGGCAGTGACTTTCCAGGGTTTCAGATCGGGGTTGTTCTTCCCACTGGCGTCACTACAGGGGGGGCGGAGCTGTAAGTTCTTCCGTGATCGGAGCCTCCGTTACACGGAAGAACGAAGCGCCCCGCTCCCGTGCCTTCCGACCCATTCAAAGCGGTGAAAACAATGCGCAGGAGACTCCCTGCACGTTGTTTTCACTGCTTTGAATGGGTCGGAAGGTGCAGGGGGCGGGGCGCTTCGTTCTTCCGTGTAACGGAGGCTCCGATCACGGAAGAACTTACAGCTCCGCCCCCCCCCTGTAGTGACGCCAGTGGTTCTTCCCAATCCTGGCTGGAGATGTCAGGGACTGAACCTGGGCTCTTCCACATGCAACACATGTGCTCTACAAGTATGAGAATCCTCCTAGCTGTATGTATCTGACTATGAGAGCCTTGAAGGAATTCTGATTCTTTTAAATTGAACTTGACGTTTGATATAGGCTAGCTTGAGAACTGTGTTCATGTCCTTAATAGAACCCAAGGGAGAGTCAAATTAATGTTAATAAACTCCAGGCTCTTTGAGTGTAGTCAGGTTCCTCCAAGGATTTTTGCTGCCTAGGCAATTTAAAATGCCCCCGCCATTACTTACCGTATGCTCACCAGAACAAGAATAGGATAATTAAATGATCAAGTGTTTACCAGAATACTATTTTCTAATTATCATTTTAATATAAAACCCCATTTTAACCCCTCCTGACTGGGCAAAGAGACACTTTTTTCTAGTGGTGTTCATCTTATATTTAGCAGGGGAAGAGTAACCATCCCTGTTCCCCTCTGCTCAGCACAGTCGCTTTTCTAGCAGCTGTTTGCTGATGTTTCTTCTGCATCTTTTGAGATGCCCTTTCAGGACAAGTTATTTTATTTTTTCGGTAAACTCCAGGGTACCTCCTCCAGGGTCGTCAGCAGCATGCCTGAGAATACTATTTGCAGGACAGCAATGCTGGGAAAATAATACGGCTTTCTCTCCAGTTTGTGGGCCTCCCAGAGGCAGCTGGTGGGCCTTTGAAGGAAACAGAATGCTGGACTAGATGGGCTTTTGGCCTGATTTAGCAGGGTTTTTCTTATGTTCACTTGATTCTGGGCAAACATGGCTGTGGTCAGGATGTAGTTCTTAGACTCTGCATGCAATACAAGGCAATAACACATCCAGTGACTAAGACTGAAATTCTATGCACAATTGCGTTGGAGTAATCCCACGCAAGTCAGTGGGACTTACTTCTGGGTAAATGTGGATAGGATCAGGCTGTAAGAAAATGATTTTTTTTCTTCCTGGTAGGCATGCAACATATTTGTCCAACTGTGTATGTTACCTGTGAAGCTGAACTGCTATTATGTGGTTTTTGTTATTCCTATAGTAGACTACAATATCCAAAGTATACACCATGCATACTTCTTCACTTAGGAGCCAAACATAGCTATGTAAAGTGAGCAGCTTGTTTACAGTAGACCCCTATACTACTAGGGCCCTATGCTATCAAATTAGTAGGAAATCAGTATTATAGTAAACAGAGGTCAAAGATCAAACCCACAATTTCATATAAAATTCCAGTCCATGTACACAAAATATTAAAATAAAAAATTCCAAGTCACAAGACCATCAACTACTCTTAAAGCTAATCAAGATCAGGGTAAGGGGGAAAGGAAGTGAAATTTAAATGTAATTTTAATCCAAAATTTAATGCAAGAAACAGCCATATAATGGATCTCTTTAAACTTTGACAACTGACTCAAACAAACCTTTTCTCATTTGTTACATGGCTAACTGTCTTTGTATTCAAACAGCATCTTTAAAATGTCAGTTGTGATAATAATATAAATATTTGCCTAAAACTCTTGAGCTGGCACAGCTCTTTTTCGTACAATGGTTTCTTTTTGGGGTGAGTGGTGGGTGGGATTGAACAGAACAGCTTCTAGTTTTCTCCTCAAGTCTTATGTTACTTTATTTTAATCTATAAAACCAGCAGGGTCAGAAGATTATCTCCTTCTCCAAGGGCTAGTTAAAGTAAAATTACCGTTCATTTAATTGCAAGTTCTAAATGGCTTGAAACCTGTGTACCTTAAGGACTGCCTTCCTGTATACATACATGCTGTCCTGTACACTCCATTCAATGGTTGACGTCCTGCTCTGAATCCAATAGGGATTTGACAGACAGGTATGGGATGGGGAGGAGGGCCTTTTTGGTTGTGGCACCAACACTCTGGAATGCCCTCCACAAGGGAGGCTTGTATGGCTTTGTCACTATGCCTTCTAGTGCCAAATGAAGACCTGGATCTTTAGACAGGCCTTTGGAGAACGTTTGCTTCTCTTATTGTGTTATTTTGTTTTAATATTGTATTGTACCTCTCTTCTGTAACTTTTTTGCACAGAAAATCCCCTGAGGTGGCTATTTGATGCAAATCACCACAGGTGCAAAAACGATGCAGGGGGAAAAATGTTATTCTTTCCTCTTCCACCTGCTGCAGTCCTGAAACAGACTGGGCCTCGACCTCTGTTATTTTTTTTCATAAACAAACCATTCCAAGTCTACTTCCTAGTTTAAGCACATCTGTTTAGATGGACTTAACTGTTGAATGTCACATGTAGTTTGGCCCTCACTGTCACTCTCTGTGAGTGGAGAGTGTGCACTAAAACATAATCGACACTTTCCTGCACCTGTTTTTCAGGGACATAGTATCATACATTTATGGATCAGCATCGTTGGACAGCTGACACAGGCCAGGGGGTCCTCTGATGATCCCTAAGGTCACCTCTGCGCCTTTAGCCTTCTTGTGATGGTGGCAGAACAAGAAGGTAGGAGGGCAACCATGAAGGGCAGTTTACCTCCTGAAACCTGCTGGGAAGCTTGTCCACCATTACTGATCTCCTCACTGAGGAACTCAAGATAAACTTCCAATGGACCTCAGGAACATAGTTTGTAAACCACCATTTGTAACTATAGTTGAGGGGTGGAGGGGGGGAAACCTGAGGTAAAATCATAATAAATACTGATAATGTTCCACTTCAAGACACTGCAGGGGACATCACAGCATGCCATTTCAAGTTTTGGAATCCATGGAAAGGGAGATGCCGACTAATACATGCTGAGGTGGAAAGCTGGAGCTCCAAAAGTGTTTTCTTTTCCCAAAGATCTGGTTCCCCAATACCACCAGATGTCAGCATACACTACATGTCTGAAAGCAAAGCACATAGGCTTTTGACAATGAGATCCTAAAACAAAGGCAGGTTTTATTCATGCACAGTTGTGTCAAATAGTGCTCTCCTTTCAACAAACCGGTGTTGGCTGATGCTTTTCCGTGTTGTTTCTGGACTGCTGCACTAACAGAGGATTGTCCCAATCCCAAGTCTCAGGTGTCAATGATCTCCAGTTTGCATATGTCCAAAGAAGACCAATCAGATGTTAAAATGATGATCTCATCTCCCAAGGTTTCCCTGCTAATGTTTGCATGCTCTGCTACAAGACTCCAGCTTGCAAAACATATCTCAAAGTGGAATCCCTGCACTGAAGAACATTGGGATGACAAAGTTAACATGGCTTTACAGAAGGCCTCTGTAGAGCCAGGCATCAATCATACACATGCAATTTAAATGGCCTCCCCAGTGGAATTCAAACAACCTACCCCCAGGGAACCTTTTCCATATCGACGATTTGTCAGTCAATGGATCCCTTACACATTTCATTTGCCACTGAATTCCTGGGGGTTTGCTTTACAATGAGCTCTCACTTTGTTCAGGGCAAAGATGAAGTCTGGGTCTAACTTCACCTTGCACATACGGTATCCTAGAACCTGGCCAATATTCTCCTGCAGTTCTCCTTAATGGTGGATACACTGTCTTTCAGGAACCTGCTCATGAACAAGCCTTAGCAATAGGGAGTGACAGCCCCGAAGACACAGTCTGCAGACAAGTGACAAGGGTTCGCTTGCTGTGTGAGGAAAGATTGCCTTAGATAAGTTCTCATTGAAAGCTACTTAAATGACAGCGGAATCCGACTTACCGGTAACTTTTGTGCCGGTTTAACCAGCGGCGCAGCGAGAACGGGAAGCCCCAGAATGGAAAAGGGATTCAAATCCCCTCCAAAAGAGGAATTCAAAGGGGATTTGAATCCCTTTTCCGTTCTGGGGCCTCCCGTTCTCGCTGCGCCGCTGGTTAAACCGGCACAAATGTTAAGTCGGATTGCGCTGTAACTGTGTCCTGAGAGCACACAATTCTTTCCCACAGCTTCTTATCTCTGCTGTGGCAGTTAAGCTTAAATGAGTGCATTTAAACTTAGTCTAAAGCCTACATTTTAAAAAGGACAAAGCTTTTCAGAGATGCCTATAAAATTTTGATATGAATATGACAATGGCTCAGCTCAGAGTAGACATGATGTTTGGCATGACATGAAAAATTGTGGGCTTATTATGCCCTCCCTCCTGTCCTCATGCACCCCAGATCACACTCACACCTCCTCCTTTGCAGTAAACCAAAACTTGTTATTACATCTTGTTGGCTTGATTGAGGTTTCCAATTCTGGTTTGCAGGCAAACTATGTTTTGGACTTCCCTTCATATCAGTAGTAAACACAATAAAGGCCAAACCCACTGTGTGTTGCTATTGTGGTGAACAGGAAACCTGCTGTAAACAATGTCCACAATGGAGCTGGTCTGGCTCAGACTTGTCTGGGGTCATCCACCATTATGACCTCTTTACCCCTCACTTCTTCATTCTCCAGTCAAGAAGCCCTGGTAACACCTTTAGATGGCCCAACAGAAAAAGAGGCAGTGAAACCTGTACCCCTCTGAACAAAGGCCAGGAGAACGTTAGGGACACCCCATTGGGATGTGGTCACACCTGTCAATTGGTTGCATCATCCCACCTGACCATGACTAGGAGAAGGTCCAGGGGCCTCTGGACTAGCTAATAAGAAGCCTGCTACTTTCTTAGGCCTCATGCTCCTCATTTCCTAGTCCCAGTTTATTCTACTCCTCTGCTAGGTCTGTCTGCCTGCCCTGCCCCGCCCCATCCCTTTGTGACATCATGGCAGTTCAACCAATAACTGCCAGAGGCTTTATCAAGGCTCACAGTTGTCATAAAAATCTTTTGGTACATTGCAGATACATTCTTCATACCGCCCCCACCACCACCACAGGTCTAGTTCAGATGTAACGTTAAACCATGATTTAGCACTAAAAGAGAACGAATCTTACATGAGTGAATGGAGTTTACGGGTTTACTGGCCATGGTCCAAATGAATTACAATAGCAATTTAAGAGTTACAACTTTCTTTGAAGTTGTTTTGATCTTGGTTTGATAGCCGGATTTGTTTTAATTAAACATAGTTAGAACAGACCACAGTTCCCCAGTTCATATATAATGGAGAATTGTGGTCTCTACTAAAATGAAAGCAAAAGCTTTAAATCACCTACAGCTCACCCATCACCAAAGCTGTTCTTGTAGCACTAAACCATGATTTAACATTGCATTTGAACTGGGCCAGCGGATTCTTTCACAACAACCTGTGAGAAGAAAGACATAAATTATCTGGATGGGATGGGAACACATGCTTTCTTCCAGTACATGCATACTCACATATACACATTTTACATGTGCACCAACACCATTTTACACGCACATGTACACAAACATTTTTTTGGTTAAAATAATGTTACTGAAGCCTTTTTGAAAACAATCAATATATCAAATGTGCTTTCCAGAGACGCCATGCAAGATTTACCTTCCTTCAGAGGAGGTAAATTTTTTCTTGTCGTGAATCTGATTCTGTGTTTAGAATCTGCAGAGCATTCCTTATCATATTTATTATGTTTTCACCATATTATAACAATTTTAAAGTTAAAAGGTCATTGGTTTATTCCATACTTCATGGCTCGGTCCCTTTTTCAACTTGTTCAGGCATGAGGAACTGATCTTGCTTTTGAAAATAACTTTTTGTGTGCGTGTATTAAAGGTCGTTTGATATACTGTATTTAGAGACTGGCTTTTTACGATGGGTATAAACAAGATGGAAAGAATAATTTTTTTTTAAAAAAAAAGATGTCCTAAATTGAAATCAAGCGGTACCAGACAAGGAAGTTGATTATAGATGGAAAAGATTTATGGGGATTTCAATCAGAGAGGCTGATGGGTGTAACACACATGGAGAAGGCTTGAGTTGGTTGTTATAGATCATCTTGTTCCACGTCCAGTTTTCACACATATGGAATAAATGGAATCTACCCAAATTCCAAGCCCCCAAGCTTTCTTTAGCTTTGTAATTTACTCTTCCAAGAAGAATTATTTTTCTTATTTTTGAAGGACTGTAATCCCACCACATATGCACGGTGGGGTAGCAGGGAGGGACGGCAACTCCACTTTCTAGTTGATTGCAAATGGTCGGGTTTTCTTTGAGAGAGAGAGAGAGAGAGAGAGAGAGAGAGAGAGAGAGAGAGAGAGAGAGAGAGAGCTGAATAGAGAAATACATGATGAATCTACATAAATCCAGTGCAATAGTTTTTGTTCCCTAAAACAGGCACCGCTAGTCAAATTCAAGAATTTCAAATATCATAGGTTATAAAGTCATGATTAAAGTCTGAAGTATATATAAAGCATAGTTATTAAAATAGATATTGTTTCAATAACCGCGGTGAGTGGTGCCCACTAGAAAGGGGACAGCTATCAACTGGCGGCCCCAGCCTCGCTTGAGAACACACAAGGTACAAACCATTTGAGAACCTTCTTCACCATCCAATTGTAGTTCCAATTTGTCCATATACTTTTGCAAGAAATGTTAGCATTCAGCTGGAGGACAAACTCGATTAATGCACTCTCCCTCTTGTGTGTGATCGGGCAGCCACCCATGTTTTTTCCTATTATCACATAAAAGTAGTACATGGGTGAAGGTCTGTTGTCTTCATGAAAAGGAGAACATGGGGGAAGGGAGCAAAACCTTCTGCCCCCACCTCACCTCTCTTGGTTTTGCTGTTTTAAGTCCCTTTCTCCCAGTCCCAGCCCAGTTCTAGTACTGGAAGTGAACCCACATGTCCTTGCCTCTGTTTTCTTTGAAGGGCTTGTAAACTGCAAAATCACCAAATGTACAATAAGATGGAGATGGCATCAATTATCTTTTAATTATGACTTTGGATGCTGGCTGATGATGTGACGACTGTGATGGTCGTTAAAGACTCACGAACTAAGAATGAATGACAATACATTTTAAATATTAATTGTACTCAGGGCTGGCCCATCCATGAGGCCAACTGAAGCAGTCGCCTCAGGCAGCAGATTGGTGGGGGGCTCCTATCTCTGCCTGCCAACTTGCCTCCACTGCTTCTCCGTGTACTTCCCCCCACCCCCTGGATCAGAAAAGGAAGAGGGGAATAGGGAGACAGAGGAAATGTGGAGGGATGGAGAGTGCTGTGGTAGAACATTAGATAGTGGGATAGATAGTGGGTTGATTTCATTTAGGATTGACTGATTTGATCTCCTAGCAGTCCAAGGGACTCTCAGGAGTCTTCTCCAGCACCACAGTTCGAAAGCAGTTTACACACTTACCTGGGAGTAAGTCCCATTGAACTTAATGGGACTTACTTTTGAGTAGACACACATCGGCTTGCACGGAAATCAACCCTGACTGTTCCCTGGAAGGACAGGTACTAAGGCTGAAACTCAAATATTTTGGCCACCTAATGCGAAGAGAGGACTCTCTGGAGAAGACTCTGATGCTGGGAAAGATTGAAGGCAAAAGGAGAGGGGAAGGCAAAGGATGAGATGGTTAGACAGCATCACTGATGCAACTAACATGAAAATGAGCAAACTCAGGAAGATAGTGGAGGACAGGAAGGCCTGGCGGGATATGGTTCATGGGATCACGAAGGGTCGGACACGACTTAACGAATGAACAACAAGAAGAAAGGAATCACTGTGGCCCCTGCCTCTTACCAGACGTAGTAGCCCTACACTGAAGGCAAGCAAATCATTTGCACAGCATCAGTGGTGACTCCTATGAATGTGTGGAGGCTAGAATCAACCCCCTGCCCTATTACATTAACTGTTGTGTGTATCAACACACACTATTTGTAGCACGTTGGATTTAAGGAGTGCGGTCCAGCCAAATTAAGTGCTTGAAAGCTGCTGCCATCCTAAACACACTGACAGCGCAATCCTAACCATCTTTCCAGTGCTGGTGTAGACGTGCCAACAGGGCACACACTGCATTTTGCAGTGCAGGGGCAGTCATGGAGGCCTCTTCAAGGTGAGGGAACATTCATTCCCTTACCTCGGGGCTGCATTGTGGCTGCACCGGCACTGGAAAGTTGGTTAGGATTACGCTGTTATTTAGAGGTGAGCCCCACTGAACTCAGTGGAATTTACTTCTGACTATGTGTATGCAGAAGATCAGACTGTGTGTCCCATTGGTCACAGTGGAAGAGTTACCATAACTATCTCCTGTTAAAGTCAATGAAACTTAGGGCGCAATCCTATCCTACTTACCCCACCGTTGTAACCAGCAGTGCAACGAAAACAGGAGGCCCCAGAATGGAAAGGGGATTCAAATCCCTTTTGAATTCCCCTTTTGGAGGGGATTTGAATCCACTTTCCGTTCTGGGGCCTCCCGTTCTTGCTGCGCCACTGGTTACAACAACAGTGACGTAAGTAGGATAGGATTGCAACCTTAAAAATGTTTCACTCTGGCTGCATCAAGCTCATGGTTTTTGTGCATCATTCCTGGTTTTTAAAAAATAGATTTGGGGATTTACAACCATCCTAGCTGTTGTTCAAATGAAGACTAAAGTAATCCTGGGATTTTAAACCATGGGGTATGTATCGAACAACTTTTATTCTGAGCGCTACATCAATACTTGCATCTGGCTGCTGCCCTGGAATCTTGTGTACCATTCCCAGGCCTTGAAAGCATTTGCAATCATGGATACATGGTTTGGTTTTGATGCCTTTTAAGGACTCCCTTTGTGATGCATTGCTTGCCCCCATACAGAGATGTTTTCCAGTGCATGCTAGTGTTGCTGAAGCATGAGAGATGAAGTTACCATTGTAGAAAGAGAAATTGTCTTTGAAGTGGCTTCTGATGAGATTCTGCTTGATGAGATTGTGCATGACACTAACCACAAAGGAAAACTAAACAGCAAATTGGGGGGGGGGGAGAGAGAGAGAGAGAGAGAGAGAGAGAGAGAGACTATAAGTCAGAAGCAGCAATATGGATGCAGGAGCAGAAAGGCATCATTAACAAACTCAAAGCACTGTTTAATCACCAGCATGCAAATGGCAGGGAGAATTTTGCTCCAGATCTTAAGTTATGGAGAATTATTCTTGGATGTCCTAAAGTAAATGTAGTTCCCACAAATCCTCCCTTGGAAATCAAAGGCTTCTATCCTACGTTCCTTTTCTGTGAATGGAAGGCACAGCTGTTCACAAGGGATGGGGGGGTTGCTAAGATACCCTTAACTCTGCAGCCCTTTGTGCTCCACACAGGCCTGTTCTGGGGGGTCCACTGACCCCCTGGAGCAGATATTCAGCAGGCGCAGAGACTGCTGTGTCGAGCAGGCTGCAGGAAAGTTCGCTTTCCTGAGCTTTCTTCCATCTGCGTTCCTTCGGATACAACCCCAAAGCCCCTATTATCATCAGTATTAGCCAATAGTGAGTCTTTGGACTAGGCTGAATCGCTGCCTCTGCCTATGTGCATCCACACACATGCGCACATACACAGTACATCTTTTTCTCGCTCCTTAGGAGAGGGCTGTAGCTCAGTGGTAGAGCACATACATGTTTGCATGCAGATGTTTCCATTTTCAATCCGCTGCATCTCCAGTTCGGACTGGGAGAGGCTCCTATTTGCAACCCTGGAGAGCTGCTGCAGTGAGGCACGCAATACCGAGCGACATGAACCAAGGCTGCGCTCTTACTGAAATCAGTGTCAACACCTCTATCCCCTATTATCCAATCCTTGCTGACACCAGATATCTCGATATTCACATTTTTCCTCTGTTTCACCTGGTAATACATTGCCAGCACATCATACACCTTGAGAACGCTGCCTTTTATCCAAATAGCTGCTTATCTTAATCTGCTGTGCTCTGTGGATAAATACAATTGCACCTACGCTGGCCTCGGTATCTCTTTATGTATCTTTCAATTTGAAGCATTCATGCTACCCTTGACTTCGCCAGACAAGTTGAGCACACTCTTATCTCTAGGAATGTATCTCTGGTCGTTGCTTTCCGTCTGATGCACAGCCCACTGCAGCTGAAGGAAGCTTAGGCTTGAGCAGAGCTACACATGTGCTTTGCTGTATCGGAGCCATATTTCCAAACTGCTTCCCAACTTCACAGCTAGTTTTAGCTTCCCCCTTAAAGCCCCTGCTGTTCCCCTTCTGAATTATGCACATGTTGCAGGGATATGAAAAGAAAAGGTGCTATTTCATGATCCTGCATGACTGCGGTGTGAAAAAATGTGCACAGACAAGCACATTCAGGCACACTTTTTTAGATGGTTGCTGTGTGATAAAAACTGCATGGCTGGGTCAGAGCAAGCCGAGGTCCATCTCGCCCAGCATCCTGAGTCCAACAGAGGGTCGCCAGATGCCTCTAGAAGGTCATGAAGGTCTAGCTAGAACAGGGGCGGGGAACCTTTTCCCTGGCGAGGGCAGTTTTAAATATTAGAAATTTGCTTGGGGGCCGGCCGTAAGGCCGTGCGCCATTTTTATTTATTTAATTAATTTTTGCCCCTGCCCCCCCATCGGCCTCCGGAGGCTCCGCGCTCACCGTCCAAAGCCACCGGCAGGTCTGCGCGTCATCTCCGGAGACCAGGAGAGGGCCTCCGCACGTCCTCCCCGGCCGCCGCCTCGACCCCTTCTCACCAGACCGTCGTCAGCCATTTTGCACATGTGTACGTACCATGCCAATGAGGGCAAGAGGGCAAGAGCTTTACCCTCATCGGCGTGGTACGCATGTACGAAATGGCCAACGGCCTGGTGAGAAGGGGTCGAGGCGGCAGCCGGGGAGGACATTCGGAGGCCCTCTCCTGGCCTCCGGAGGTGACACGCGGACCCGGCGGAGTCTCCAGGGGCCAGTTGGGCGGCCTCCCGGCAATCTCTCCGGGGGCCGGACCGGATGGCCTCGTGGGCCGGATCCGGCCCTGGGGCCGGAGGTTCCCCACCGCTGAGCTAGAAGGTCAAAGACAAAGACCAGGGCCAGACAAAGACCTCCTGGCACCTAAGTGGTGTATCAGATGCTGTCCACCCCTTTACCTACTGATGTGCTTGGAAAAAGAAGAGGGGATAGAGTGGAAGAGGAAGTGTGGAGGAGAGAGGAGTGGCGGACTACAGCATCGGAGACTCTTTAGCCCATTGCTCTCCTCCCCTCCATACTTCCACTTTTGCTGTGCCCCCTCTTCCTTTTCCGGTCTTGGGGGGCACAAGGAGGAGCAGCGGAGGTGAGTGTGTGGACAGAGTTGGATGGGTGCCTTAGTCAGCCTCATGGATGAGCTGACCCTGCATGAAAGACACCCCCCCCCCATGTGTGTGCCCATCATCTGGTACTCAGTGCGGTAATGGCCCAGTACACAGGTTTTCCATTTTACCATCATGGCCAGCAGCTGTTGATAATCTTGCTCCATGAAGTTGTCTAATCCTTTTCTTTTAAGCTGTCTAAGCAAATTATTATGATGTGCTGTGGGAAGTACTTTCTTCTGTTCATCCAAACCTACAGCAAATCAGCTTCATTGGATGACCACTAGAGGTACGAGAGAGGGGGGGGAAATGTCGAGAGGGGGAAAATGTCTCTCTATCAGCTGTCTGCATATCATTCATGATGACGTCATCATTTCCCCCTCCCTTACTGATTTCACACAGCAAGCCTTTGACCTTCTTTCATGCTATTTTGAATACAGCACTCTCCCACTCTCTGCGTGAAGGGCAGGTGGCTTGCTTTGCTTCTATCACTTCAGCTGAGTGGACCACGTGCTTAGTCATTTTGCCTGGAATGGACAAAAGAGGGTTGACACATGGTAATGACCTACAAACCTCCTTGAATGGGAACTTTCATTGGCCTTTAAAGCCCTCAGGTACATCTACCTCAGGGGAGGGGCTAAGGCAGTGTTTCCCAAACTTTTTCGACCTGTGGCTCCCTTGACCATTGGCAACCATTGGCCGTGGCTCCCCATTACATTCTGTTGATGCCTGCCAATTGACATTGCACTGTTTTCAGAGAGGATTCTATGGCGCTCCGTGGCTCCCCTTGCTGGTTTCCGCAACTCCCCTGGCTGGTTGGGAGCCGCACCTCCCAGTTTGGGAACCACTGGGCTAAGGTGTAAGCGGTGATTCCTCTCCTGTTCCTCTCTGAGTGAAACAAAGGCAGCATGTGCTGGAAGAGGCAGAAAGAGCCAAGATTTGATTCTGGGAGAGACAGAGGCAGCAGGCTGGAATGGATGCTCAGAGACAGGGCTGGCAGCCAGAAGCATCAGGGATGCTGATGTCGTTTGCAGGAGTGTGCTTCCTAACCCCATCCAAAGGCTTGAACCTGTGTATTTGTAAAGAACGCAAATATTATGAAGACACCTTGTGTCTCCGGCGATCCCTCACCCCAAAGGAAGCAATAACTCAGATAGTGTTGCATCCCTGGAACTTCTTACCGCTCAGAGAAATGGAGCACAAGCACAGAACAGTATTATGCTGATTTGGGTTGGCCACCTAATGCGAAGAGAGGACTCTCTGGAGAAGACTCTGATGCTGGGAAAGATTGAAGGCAAAAGGAGAAGGGGAAGGCAAAGGATGAGATGGTTAGACAGCATCACCGATGCAATGAACATGAAAATGAGCGAACTCAGGAAGATAGTGGAGGACAGGAAGGCCTGGCGGGATATGGTTCATGGGATCACGAAGGGTCGGACACGACTTAACGAATGAACAACAACAACAAAGCTGCCTTTGGGCGGGGTCCTTTTGCATAAATAAATTTTGTTGCTGTTTATTCGTTCAGTCGCTTCCGACTCTTCGTGATTTCATGGACCAGCCCACGGCAGAGCTTCCTGTCGGCCATCGCCACCCCCAGTTCCCCCAAGGTCGAGTCCGTCACCTCCAGAATAACATCCATCCATCTTGCCCTTGGTCGGCCCCTCTTCCTTTTGCCTTCCACTTTCCCTAGCATCAGCAAGCATCTTCTCCAGGGTATCCTGTCATCTCATTATGTGGCCAAAGTATTTCAGTTTTGCCTTTAATAGCATTCCCTCAAGTGAGCAGTCTGGCTTGATTTCCTGGAGTATGGACTGGTTTGATCTTCTTGCAATTTAAATAAATTAAATAAACCCAATTGAAGTGAGGGTTGCTGTAAACCTTGTGTGTGAGAAATGGCCGGTTATCTCTTGCTTTTCTTTTTCTTCTTCAAAACGAAAACAAAAAGCCCCACTCGTTGTAGCCTTTCCTCATAAGGGACGTTAACTGGGGCAGTGCTGGACTCCCTTGATACGTATTAGACATAATTATTAACCTAATATAGAACACATCTAAACAGATCTCTTATCTAATTTTTTTATCATACATAAGAACCCTATTTAAATTGTAAATTGACAGTACTTGTATATGCAATTTTATTTTTCTTCACAGCTGCTGGCAGCTGGTGTGGAGGAGCAGATGATTCCTAGCTGCTTCAAGAGGGCCTGAATTTTAAGCAGTCTGTCTGTGCAGGCTTTTCTCTTGTTTCCTCCATGCCGAAGAGCTCCAGCTGCCCATTTGATCCCACCATCGAGCCCACCATTTCCCACCTGGAGACCCATCTTTCCTGGTTGCCCTGCTGTGATGGTGCTGGTGTGCGAGGAAAGGCAAACCCTGTTGTTTCTCTCCCATTTTCTTCAAGACGCATTTCAGGAGACAATCAACCTACCAAACGCTTACACCAGTCCAGGAATAAATTGATGTTGAATTGTGCACAGCTCCACTGTGGGCTGAAATCATAGGATATTATGCTTCTGGGAAGCAGGCCAAGGATTACTGCTGGGCTCATCTCCCTGGATAAATTCTATCTGCATGATGAAACTCTGGAGATCATCTGTATGGATCCTATGTTTGCTTTGAGCCGTGTACGAACATGATATCACTTTCCAGCGCAAACAAATTGGTTTGCTGTATCTTGCTTCTTTGAACAGAATGTTTCCTTAGGGCTGATCCATATACGGCCCTCTGAATGAGGAAATGCTCCTATTTATGGCTCCCCTCTGCCTGTTAGGGAATCCCAAAGTACAGAGGCAGCTCTCTTCCAGCGACGGCCACTGCTGGCAAAATCAGCTAGAGAGGCTCAGGACTGTATCACCCCTTTTCTTCTCTTCCATCCAGAGAAGGGGGGCAAGAGAAGCTTCCGCCTGGCACCCCTGTCCTCCGTCCAGGCAGCAGCACCTAGTCTGTTAAAGCTGCAGGAGCCCTTTTTCTCCAATCGCAGTTGTTGGAAGGGGAGAGCGCAGCAGCAGCAGCAGCTTCCACAGTTACTGGGTGTGTGGTAACTTCTCCTTCTTAGAGGGGAAAGGAGAAGGCTTAAGACAGCTCTCTCCACCCCCACTTTTCAGAATATCAAAGCAGGCAGAGTGGGGGGGGGAATTCTAATACACGTCGTCACAGAGTTAGGGATGCAACAGATTAAACTGTCAAAATCACACCAAATCTATATTTGATATTTGTTTCACCCAGACCCCCAACCTACTTTCCAATCTAATTGGTAACAGTAGGGTAGAGAGACACTTCTGATTTTGCTGTGGATCCTTGGTAGTCCTGTAAGATTTCACCTAACATGCTATATCTGATGGGGCAAATATTAGAAGTTGGAACCAACATTTTCTTTGTTTATTCACTTGACTGCATGTCTGTGTTCCTTGTGTTTGTTAATAATTTGGCTAACTTTTTAGTTACTAATTATTCTGGATAAGAATAGGGCACATGCAACCTTTTCAGTTCTCATTTAGATAGCTCTTCTGCAGGTTTAAAGTCCATCCACAAAGCACTGATCTGTGCCCAGGTAGAAAAATCATTCTTGCAAGTCTTTAAACAGAACTATGTTTCAGTATTGTACTGGGGGAGTTTCTAACTAGGCACAGCTGGTTGGTGGAAACCTGTCACTGAAAGTCATCGAGAGTATACTGCCATTTGCATTTTTAAAAGCTCTCATAAATATTTTCTGTTCTAATGGGCTTGACTATTGCAGAGTGACAATGGTGCAGCCAACATTTTTCGGTAAGCATGGAATGTAAATGCAAGCATCTCCAGTAATATCATTCTTTCTGCTGTTGTTAGGGTCATGGAGAAGCACTGGAAGCGAAACATCTACTAACTCAAAACACTTTGACTGCTTAATCATGGACAACGAGAATTTATTTTTGAATAATATTACAGTTGCTTTCCAAAATGACCAGGGAAGACGTACTTTGATGAATAACTGTGACAAAATCATGTGGGTTTTTTTTACAGGTATTGGTATACATGAATTGTTCAATTAATGTTCAGAAAACTACAGTATAGGATGGGTTCCCCCATTCTATTACACTCCCAGAGTAACTGTTGGTATGACCCAAATTAAAGGCTATTTACCCTACCCTTCACGAGGAAGGTTCCTTGGGAACTGGTTTCATTTCCTAAATATTCCTCTGAACAGAATATTTCCTACAGTGCCTGTTAATGTTTATCGAAGGACACTAGTGTGCTAGGCATTGTACAGAGCACAAATGTGACAATCCCTGCCCAAAGACATGCCACAGTTTACACCGCTGGAAATGAGAGAAGAGAACAAAGGGGTCGTCCATGCCTCTGTAATCCCAAGGACTGACTACTATAATGTACTTGATATGAGGCTGTTCTTGAAGATGTTCAGAAGCTTCAGCTATTGCAGAATGTCATCATGTTTCTTCTGGCTTGTCAAGCAAGAATATAGGATCATATTTAACCCAATCCATTTTCAGGCTGCCCAGAATGACAAGGAAACAGGGATTAAAAGGCACTCTTTGCTTCTCTGGATCAGCCCAGTTTAGATCGCCCAACCAGCATTTTGGTTTCTTTACATCTGTAGTCTCCTGGAGGTCAGAATTGTTCACTCTTTGGGGATATTAATCTATCCTGTTCATACCTGTGCAGCATCTCCTTAACCTCCATCCCAGTATGTTTAGTTTGGTCCAAGCCAATCACAACATTCCATGATGAGTGCTGCTGTACAGCAGGCTGATTAAGCTTCACAATTTAGTGAACTCACACTGGAGTATGCTCCAGCAGAGAGCATGTAGGACTTGGTTTTGAGTTCAAATCATGCCTCAATCGTTGAGGCCTTCAACAAATTGCCATCTTAGGGCATATATTGCCATCTTAGGGCCACAAATTGCCATCTTAGGGCATCTTAGGGCATTGTAATAAGGGCATACAATATTTTCGTGATGAGGATGAGGCTTATAAAGAATGATGTGCATTAAATGCATTTCTATACAGTATGTACATAAATATAATAGTACAGCATGGAAAATATACTCTTTTCTTTCAGTCCCTCTGAACGTAGGAAGTTGCCTTGTGTTGGTCATACCATTGGTCAATGCCGTACCTAGCCCCAGAACAGGGTGGGGCCCACCCCCCTTGATGCCCCCAAAGTAATTAGCATAATTACTAATTAACATAATTATGCTAATTACTTTCGTGTTTTTTTCTCCTTTTTCCGTTTTTTTTTTTTTTTGCTTTTTTAAAAGGTTTTTTAGGGGTAACGGGGCTTCTAGGTGTATATGTTTGATTTGCGCCACTTATCTTGTGTTTAAACGGGCCTCCAGCGACGATCTCCTCGGACGATCTCTTCAGGGGCGCAGAGTTCACGCATGCGTGATGGCTGAACTTTACAGAGTTCACGCATGCGCATAGCAAACAGCCATCACGCATGCGTGAACTCTGTGATGGCTGTTTGCTATGCGCATGCGTGAACTCTGTAAAGTTCAGCCATCACGCATGCGTGAACTCTGCGCCCCTGAAGAGATCGTCCGAGGAGATCGTCGCTGGAGGCCCGTTTAAACACAAGATAAGTGGCGCAAATCAAACATATACACCTAGAAGCCCCGTTACCACTAAAAAACCTTTTAAAAAAGCCAAAAAAAAACGGAAAAAAGGAAAAAAAGAAAACGAAACTTAAGATGTCTCCCGCCCCCCCCGCACCCCCTCCCGCCCTTGTGCCCTGGGGCCCACCGCCCCAGGGCACCACATCAGAGGACGCCCCTGCCATTGGTCCATCTAGCTCAATATTGTCACCACAGGCTCTCCTAAGTTTCAGACAGGAATTTTTCTTTGTCCTACCTGGAGATTGAACCTGGGACCTCGTACATGCACAGCAGATACTCTTCTATTGAACTACAGACCCACCATACAGTAGCTGTCAAGGAACAGCCATGAGAATGTCGTCTGAAATGTTTCTCTACAACTCTCTGATCTCCCTAAACTAAGGGATGGAATCAAAATACTCTCCTAACAGCTGCATCCAGTTTCCTCTTTCAAAGATCACTGAAGAGCCATATCCTGAAGAGTATAAAAAGGCTGACATTGACATTTGGCAAAGCAAAGGATCCCACAAATGATGTTCATCTTTAAAAAGCCCACCAAGATGCGTGCAGTTGAAGAATAATTTGTGGCGCTTTGCAACTGGGAGCCCCAACATCCTCCTAGCTTCTTAAACTCTTCGAAGAACAGGAAAGCCCTAGAACAGGCTTCATACAGGAGTTCAAGCCCCTGTTGCCATCTTGAAGAGCTGGTCTTCTTTATTATAATAGAGCAGTGATGGCGAACGCGTGGCACGCGTGCTGCTGCCGGCACGCCAAGCCGTCTCTGTGGGCACGCCGTGACTACAGTCATACACTAGTCACGGCGTCAGCTCTGGGCGAGTGTCCGAGCAAGCAACAGCATCGTCCTCGTCGTCTAGGCAACGCGCAGCGCGCGCCCAGACCCTGTGGCTGCGGGCGCGCACTGCGCGTTGCCTAGACGACGAGGACGACGCTGTTGCTTGCTGGGACGCTCGAGTTCGAGGAGAGCATCCGAGCAAGCGTCGTCCTCGTTGTCTAGGCAACGCGCAGCGCGCACCCGCAGCCAAAGGGTCTGGGCGCGCGCTGTGCGTTGCCTAGACGACGAGGACGACGCTGTTGCTTGCTCGGATGCTCTCCTCGGACTCCAGCTCGAGCGCTCCAGCTCGAACGACAGCGTCTGACATCACGTGACGTCCGGTCCGTCCGGGGGGGCGCTCGGCCAGCCCCCGCCCTCCTAGCCCCAGGCGGCAGGAGGGCTGAAGACGCCTCTGACTACATCTCTGCTTAATGCACATTTGGCATTTAACTACATTTTTAAAATCAACTTTAACTAGGGACTTTGCAAATTGAAGAGTCTTCAAGTTCTGGATGTAGCAGGAAACAATATTCAGGTTTTCCCAACAGCAGTAAGTATGAAAATTAATAACCCCTTTGAATAATCTGTAAATTGTGGAATTAGTAAAGTGAGTTTCAGAAACATGAAGCTGGGTTACATATGTAGGAATATGCCTCTTTTTTTATCAACGTCGTAGACAGGTTTTACCTGTCTCCTAAAAGATCCTCACCAACTAGATCTTCACCAACCAATCAAAAATGAAAACCCAGGCTATTAAGAAAAACAAGTTCTCCTACAGTGAGATCCTATACGTGTTTACTCAGAAGTAGGTTCCATTGAATTTAATGGAGCTTATTGTCAGGTAAGTGTGTATAGATTGCAACCCAAATCACACACTCACCAGTTTGAAAAACTGTACGAATAGTTTTTTTCTAAACTAAAACCTCGTTATTCAGGTTTAATTGCAGTGTTGGCACTTTGAAAAAAATAAGTCATTTTGGTTTGCAGTTTGGGCACTTGGGCTCAAAAAGGTTTGCCATCACTGTAATAGAGTGTCATTTTTGGAGGCGTGCTTCCAACAAAGAGGGCCCTGACCCACTGAAAGCTATGGCACAATACATAAGTGCCCCAAGACCCTTTTGTATGTTTGGTCTAACAGAGTCACATGGCTGCCTCCATGGAGTTTGGGTTTACAACTCAGGAGTTAAACATTATGGCCCATCTGCCAGAGGAGTTATGGCAGGACCTGGCCCCACTGGAATTCAGCGATTCTTTTTTTTTTTTTTAAATGAAGCACAAAAGTCAAATAAGTTGTTGGTGGCAAAGACCTCTTCCCAAGATGTAATAATGGAAAATTCCCTTCAAGAACTGGTGTTTAGACCTCACAAAAATGCGCAGCAAATTGCACTGTGATTTATTTGTCAATGTCTTTATAGGCTGGGCGTTACTTTACCCCACAGCTGGAGTCAATTTTTAATATTTAAAAGTGGAAAGAAAGCAAAACCTAAACACATACAGATTTGTCTGTTTTAGATTGTGCTTTTCCCAAACATTACTGTTTAGAACTGAACCCTGAATATATTTCTCTGGGGGAAGGGGCAACTGGCACCATAACTGGGACTGGACAGATTAGACATAAAGACCTCCTAAACTGCGGTTTATCTGATCTGAGATCCGTAATCACTTCAAGGGTCAGCGTAATGTCTTTCATGATCCCCCACTTTCTGATAAAGAACAGCAGGCTTCATAGACCTTCATTTTCCATGTCCAGTCTCTTGGGGGACAACCACTGAACACACTAGGTGTGGTACAATGAATTGTGTTTTAAACTCAGCAGTTGTCTGAGCGACTGCCAAAGAAATAGACAAAAAAAGAGTGAGGTGGCACTGTTGATTTACATCAGTCTTGAATCACACACAATTAGAGCAATTGCTCCAGCAGTGTACGACAGGGAACCTTTCCAAAGCCCTTCAACTTTATTCGCTTAGCCAGCAGAGGCAAACAGTGTAACAGCCCCACCGACAAACAGATCTGACTTCAAGGCACGTATTGCACCCAAAAGGAGAGTCAGTCTTTGGTGATTCATTCCCAGCTGTTCTTGAAACGTTCAAGAGTGGTCTGAGAACCAGGGATTTTGGGTCTGTGGACATCTTTTACTATTTAGGCTCAATGTCTTCCTTGTCTTTTCAACTCTAAGCCAATTCAAATTGTTCAGGTGAATGCATGGTATAGTCTTCCATGTGACCATACTGCTACCAAGTGTGTGTGTGTGTGTGTGTGTGTGTGTGTGTGTGTGTGTGTGAGAGAGAGAGAGAGAGAGAGAGAGAGAGAGAGAGAGAGAGAGAGAGAGAGAGAGCTATATGTAATGCGAAAGTTTTCAATGTTCATGAATGTTCACTGTTCACGAGAGCTGCTGGAGCACACTGGCTAAGTGCTTGAGCCATTTCCTGGTTTAAATCTTGTCTCTGCTATTAAACTCCTGAGCCAAATCATGCTCTCTCAGTCACAACTGCAATATGGGGATAATATTACCTGCCTACCTTACAAGGTGGTTGTAAGGACTCCATAAAGATAACACATGTGAAATACTTTGCACATGTAGAAAGCACTATACAAATGTGATGTATTATAATGTGGAAGTTTAGTCATAAAAAATAATTCTCTGCATGCATTTTGTGGGGGGGGGGGGGTAAAAACTATGGCAGAACTATACCTAAGTAGGAGAAGACATGCTTTGCATGAGGAAGGTGTCTGGTATCTCCAGGCAGTGGGAGCGCAACCCAGAACGCTGCCCAACGCCACCTCAGACCCGCTGCCTGAAAACAATTTTTTTTAAATCAACCACTTACCACACTCCTCACATGCTGTGTTGTTGTGGAAGTGCAGGACTTCCATGTTCGAATTAAAGGGACTGCATGAATGGCGCTCCTTCATTCATGCAGTTCCTGTAAATCAAACTTCTGTGCAAGGAGCACGGTATGGAGGCAGGTGATCCACTTTCCACGTGCTTTTAGTAGGCAGGAAGCGGATCAGTACTGGTTGAATTTGTGCAGGCTGGAAAGAGGCAGTAGTGGCAGCAGACATGGGGTAAAGGGCACCCCCAATCTGCTGCCCTCTCACCCCCCCCTGCAATCTGCCACTGATGTAACCCACCTCACCTCACCTAACGGATAGGCCACCTCTGTCTCCAGGTAGGCCTGAAACCAGTGGCATCACTACCACTGGCGTCGACAAAGGGAAGCGTGCGGGGCGGGCCGCCCGGGGGCGACGCACGCACAAGGGTGACGCGCGTCCCCCCTGGTACTCACAGTTAGTCGTTGGAGGTGGGCCCGCCCACCCACCCTTGCGTCCGTTTGGCTCTGAAATGAGCCGAAAACGGCGCGGGGGGGTTGCTCTGCGCCCGCGTGTGACGTCACGCGCGGGGTGGAGCCGATTTCTTAAAGGTGACGCGCGCCCCCGCTCTGGGGTGACGCGCGTCATAGCGACGCGACTGATCACTACAGCTGGTGTCACCCGGTGCGGTAACTCACGGTGTCACCCCCATTAACTTTATTTATTTTAATATATAATAGTACAGGCCACCCAACAAATCAGTAACCAACAAAAAAAAAAAAACAGTGTCCAACGGTGACACACAACTGAATAAGAGTTCTAGTATTAGCTCTGATACATAGAAATGAGAGCTGACTCATACTAACACCTTATTGGTTCCATACTTTGTCATGATAACACTTCATTGGCTCTCAAAACAATCAGTCTCATTGGTCAATTTTGAGTTAAGGAAATCCACTTTTTGTTACATAAGGCAGTTGTTTTCTTTTTTCAGTTATTTGGCCATGACGTTTGATAGAATACAGATAATTCAACATAGTTTGTTTCATTACATTCAGCATTACAGTACCTTTCCAATGATATATAACGTGGTGGTATTCATAAATACAAATTTTCCAAAAGTTTTCCACAATTTGGCCACTAGTGGTGTCACCACCACCTTGAGAGTGTCACCGGGCGTGGTCCACACCCCCACACCTCCCTAGTGATGCCACTGTCTGAAACCCTGAAGAGTCATAGCCAGTCAGTGCAGAAAACACTGAGCTAGATAGACAATGATCAACTCTGACTCAATATGAGGCAGCTTGAACTGAGTCCCAGTGAAATGTTCACTTATTTGGTAAGCCTGCTAGCTGCTTTGTCTCTTGGGACACCCATTGTCTTTATACCCTTGCTAGCACTAAAGATGGCTCAGCTGTGCAATGACCTAACTGTCTTTTTGCCTGCTGGGGTTTCAGACCACAACTTCACCAGCTGCTTGCATTAAATGTCTTAGTATACTAGTGTCTCTGCAAGATTATCACCAGCCTTGACTTCATTTACTTGTTTGTTATGTTTATACCCCACTGTTCAGCCAAGATTGACTTCCAAATCAGCTTACAACTGAAATCCACACAGAAGTGCAGTAGTGTATAATTATAGGTAAGCTGATGTGTGTCTGCCAGTCCTATCTGGACCCTGGCAGTTGGAGATACACCACAGGTTCCAGGGTTTTGCTCCAGAGAGTGGGGCAGAAGTAGGCGCATTCAGAAGATGGAGGATTGGAGCAAGGACCAGGGAGGCCTTAATTCTTACCGACAGGGCAGAATTAGTTGAGGAGTGAAAGCAGTAGAGACTTTGGGCAAAAGCAATTGCATCATCATGGAATTCTTGATATCTTGATAACTTGCCGTATGCCGACGGACACAGGACGGACGCCCCCAGGACAGACGCATTCAGACGCCCTCGGAATGCTCCCTGCTCCGGTGGAGTTGCGCCGGTGTCCATTCCGCGTGCAAACCGCGCATGTGAGGCGTCCGAGGGGGGGGTTATGCTGGTGTCCGTCCTGCGTCCGTCGGCTTATGGCAAGTTACACTGGCATAAGTGCTCTTACATCAGGGGATCTACTGTTACATCGGTGCAAGAGTTACACAGGATTGCGCCCTCAGTTAACTAAGAAAGAGTATACAGGTATGTATAGTCTGCACCTGCAGGGAAGATGCCAGGAAAGGGAAAGCACAAAATGAGCTGAAGCTGGTGAGGTTTTTTTTGGCTATGTCCAAAAGAAGTGGAAGGTCAAGGGAGTGGTAGGCCTGTTGCATGGAGAAGATGGGGAAGTGGTAACAGATGATGGAGAGAAGGCAGAGCTGCTTAATTTCTTATTTTGCATCTGTCTTCTCCCACTAGGGGAATATAGCACAACCTGGCACTTGTACTAATGAAGAATGGGGGGGGGGGGGAGGATCACAACTCAAGGTAGGTTAAGAGATGCTAAAAGAACTTTAGTTACTTTACAATTTGTTGTTGTTCAGTCGTTAAGTCGTGTCCGACCCTTCGTGATCCCATGAACCATATCCCGCCAGGCCTTCCTATCCTCCACTATCTTCCTGAGTTCGCTCATTTTCATGTTCGTTGCATCGGTGATGCTGTCTAACCATCTCATCCTTCCCCTTCCCCTTCTCCTTTTGCCTTCAGTCTTTCCCAGCATCAGAGTCTTCTCCAGAGACTCCTCTCTTCGCATTAGGTGGCCAAAATATTTGAGCTTCAGCCTCAGTACCTGTCCTTCCGGGGAACAGTCAGGGTTGATTTCATTTAGGATTGACTGATTTGATCTCCTAGCAGTCCAAGGGACTCTCAGGAGTCTTCTCCAGCACCACAGTTCGAAAGCATCTATTCTTCGGCGCTCAGCCTTCCTTATGGTCCAACTCTCGCAACCATACATTGCTACTGGGAACACCATCGCCCTGACTATACGAACTTTTGTTGGCATGGTGATATCTCTGCTTTTTATTATGCTATCTAAATTTGCCATAGCTTTCCTTCAAAGGAATAAGCATCTTTTAATTTCATGGCTGCTGTCTCCGTCTGCAGTGATCTTGAATTTAAGTCAAATTTAAGTCAAATTTAAGTTAAATTTCAATACATGAATTTAAGTCTCCAGGATCAGAGATCCCAGGATACCGAAAGAGCTTGTGGAAGTAATCACAGCCTGTAATCTTTGAGAACTCCTGGAGCATAGATGAGAACTCCTGGAGCACAGGTCACCCACCCCTATCTTTAAAAAAAGAGAAAAAGGAAGATCCAGGAAACTACAGACTGGTCAGCTGGATGTCAATACCTGGAAAGTATTGGGATAAGCCTCTATTTGGGAGGTTATCTAGGAGATTGTTAGCAGAGTTTGTTCCCTCTTACACCCAGGCAGACTGCTATTAGCTAAATAAACACACGAGGCATAGGCTGAGTTAAGTTGCAAAAAGAAGTTTACTCACGGTTCAGCTCATATATACAGCATCTGATTTAGATCAGAGGATCACTTCTAACTTAAGACGGAGCCCCCCTAGAGCTAGAGTCCCCTGCATGAGGTATGATTGGAAGATGGATGCTGGACATCAGAGCCCACATGGCACACAACCTTTCTGCTTGGAGTCAGAATAATAAGAGGGTGAGAAAGAGCATGAAGAAGGAGGAAATAGGTCAGGGGCCACACCCCTTCCTTTAGACACAGAGAGGTCAAAGTAAAGAAGGTCTCTCAGGTGACCAGGCTATATACTCCCCCCCCCACCAGTGTCCAAACAGCCGAAAGCTGCCCATCTCCAACAGAAAGATCTTGGAACAAACTATTTAAGTGGAATGCCTGTGAGCACACAGAAAAGAATGGCGTGAGCGGCTGGAGCAGTTGGAAAAGGATACGAGCTCCCCTCCTTCTCTCAAGAGGACAGGTCAGTGGCCAGGAAGGCAGTGGGTTGGGGGAGGCAGCAGGCAGGTGAAAGTTGCAGCCCCCCCCCAGCAGTTTGCAGCCTTCCGCAACCCATTGCTCAAAGAAAGTAGCCATTTCAGTCAGCCTCACGACTGGGCCTCCCCCAATCTCCCCCAAACTCTTGTTTGCCCTCTTCTGCAGCTGCCAGGCAGGAACACAGAGTAATTCACAATATAAGGTCCCCAATCTTCATGGTGAATATTTATAGACATTACAGCAACTAATTGACTAGAAAGTACCCATCACATTGTAGACAGTTCTGTCATGGAGGAGGCAAAGACGTTTTCTCACATTTTTCACAAACAGCTCACATCAGTTCCCATGAATATGGAGAACAAAGCAAGTTATTGGGTTGAAATCATTTGGCTACTTGCATCTTGTGTTGCTTCTCCATTTTGTCACTATTGGACCCAGTTCAAATATTTACTATCTGAGGCAGAAGAATCCATTCATCCTGGGACTGTTATCACCTCCATTCTCAAGCGATGAGTTGCTTGTTGGACAGCATCTCACAAGGAATTACAACTACCGGTAAGTTCAAAGCCCCTCAGAAAGAAGGCCTTCTCTCTGGGCCCATTGGGGTCAGGGCCCCCAAGAGGTCAGTTTTCGGGTGCATTGGGAAAACTGATTGTCAGTACAAGGGGCCAGAGATGAGTAGCACAATCCAGACCACCTGATTCAGCTGGCAGGCTGACAAGGAGCGCATTACCTTCTCGCCTAGCCCATATCATGGTGGTGCCCTAGAGCAGCGCAGATCAGACCAGGAGCTCCTTTCACCTGTGAGCGACTCCAGTAGTGTGTAGAGCTCCTCCAGCTCAAACCTGTTGGCACCCTACAGATGGTAATTTTTGATGTGTCGCACTTCACAGTGAACGCCTGCGCAGGTCCCCACAATGCATAGCACATGAAGAACTGTCCTGCATCGTTCCTTGTGCTGTTCAGACCCATTGCTTCACAAGCTCCCTTCATTTTCCTTCGACTTTTTAAAAGAAAAACAATGCATGGCCCACAAACATGTTTTGAGGGATTCTAGCATCCGTAAAGAACCTTGAAAATCCCCCAATGGAAGGGAATGGAGTGTTAGTTATTATTGTCATGGAGATGATACCATGCGAAGAAATACAAAGCATTACACTCATTCTCAGGCTTCCTCTTTTCCCAGTCTGATACTCTGGTAGGAGGCTCATGCCAAATGACAGCCGCTTCCAGCTCCACAGAGACGCTCTGTGTTTTAGTAAACTGCATATGGAAACATGAACACATTTGGAAAAACAAAGGCATGCGCCTTTGCATGGCATATCACACTTCATGGCCAATTTCAGCCTCAGAGCGCTATTGTTCTGCTGGTGATTGGCACCGGTTCCCCTGAAGGCTGCCATGGGTGTGTTTACCAACACGGCTCTCTTCTTTAACATACACCATATGTAGGAATCAAAAAGAAGAGGAAGAACGATCTCATTTGGTAATGCTGATTGAACCTTTTGGCTCTTCTGGTCTACATATTCTCTTTCCCCCTATGGAGTCCAAATGGATGCCAAATGGAGCCCAGGATACATAGGGAAAGTTGACCTCTGCCCATAAATTTGTCTTGCTTTTGCTGGGAAGAACTGCAGAGGGAAGCAGTTTTTCAGAGATTCGTACATAATTGGAAGATGTGTTGAAAGATAAAGATTTAACTTCCTCCTGGCAGCCCCAAATCATGGATCTTTTCTCCCTCCTTCTTATGGAGCGGCTATTCACAGGCCTCATAACCTGGTGGTTCAAATCTTGGCCTTGATAGCATGGAGAAGCCTTCACAGAGAGTCAGAGACCATCATGGCTGTGGCTTCTCTAGGCTCCCACCTCCTTCTGCTTGGCAGGTCTGCTCCCACAATAAATTCAATAGCAAAAGACCTCACTTTTTGTGGGTTGCCCTGGCACTTTGGGGGGGGGGGATTGAATTGTTCCTCTTTCCTTCGCCCCCTGACATAGTGAGAAGAAACATGCTCCCTTCAACTGAGTAAAGAATGCCCTGCCCAAGTTACTCTGCCCAAGAAGACTGAAGTTGGTACTCTCAATTCCAAAACTGTTTGTGCAGCTTCTTCAGCCACAGGTGTTTTTTTCCTATGATGTCAAATCTGCTCCTGGATCTCTCAGTGGCAATTTAATGCTAAAGCACTAGCAGTAAATTACTAGTGTGGAATGCACGCATGCTTTTTGAAGTGAGTTACGGGAAGCAATGAAAGCAGTTGACTAAAAGACTGTGTCCATTCTTGTGTACCTGGAATTGCCTCTCTGAACACTTTGCGCTTTGCTCCATGCCTTTTATGTTTTAAACCCCTTCTTAAAACCCATTTAGGTGCAGATCTCCCACACCTCATCCCATTCGCCTGCTCTCCTGAGTTCACGCCTTTAAATGAAGAGGACACTGGGACATTAGGGTATGTTCAGTTTGCAGAGAGAATACACAGATTAGTTTATTATGATGAAATATAGAACAACATCCTATGAAAAGGATGTCTCCCTGACTTTTGTTCCAGTTATCTCCCCAGCTACACCAATAGCTGAAAGGTCATCGAGGAGCTGGGACAGATTTCTCTTGCAGTTATTTGCAATCACATTATCATAGGTGCCTACATCATATTTGATGTGTAGGTTTGCTTGGGCTTATCCCAATATCCCAAAACATGGCTGTCTGCTGGATGAACATGGCTTTGGGATGCCATGTTCACCTCCTGCCTTGCTTTCATGTCACATTATGTCACCCCCCACAGTGTCCAGCTGCTGTCCATGTCTGTGCCTCAGAGCAATATCTTCCATGTATGATTTATATAGCCCAGGCCAATAAGCCACAAAGGTGACATTGGTGACATTGCAACAAGAAGTATTTCTCAATTCCAGAACTAAGAATTCTGGTCCCATATATGTGGTCTATTCTTTACTCTCACAAGGCCTGTGTGAATCCAGTTTATCAGCCAGAAGGAACAATTTAAATCAAATCTTGCATTAACAATCATGAGAAGTGAACAACAGATTTAAAGGAGTATGCAGACAAAGCCTTTTGTGGAGAGGGAGTGGAGACTCCATGCTACAAGCCTCTACCAGGCCCAAGAAATTATGCCCAGGCACTGAACACAACAAGTACACAGTCTAGGCACTGGTCCATGCTGGCTTGTCTGCCCCTTGTCGGTTTTGGACTCATCTCTGTGCTTCATTCTGGAAAGAATGTCAAGACAATTGTTTAGAAAGAATGAGAGAGAGAGAGAGAGAGAGAGAGAGAGAGAGAGAGAGAGAGAGAGAGAGAGAGAGAGTGCTTGATGTTCTTTTCTGGGACTTATGCCTGTAACTGGAGTTATGAGGTGTATATCTTATGAGCCTGCAGGGATATCTAGTTTAGAATGCATTTAAATGTCTTCCACTTTCCTTACCGTGAGATATTTGCTGACAACCTAGGTGGGATGAGGAGTTCAGCAGCGCTCTCTCTCTCTCTCTCTCTCTCTCTCTCTCTGGGTGCTTTTTAGGTTTATGTCATTTTTGTGCTATTTTTCAGCCTTGCAGCTGTAAGGATTATGTTTGCCTTTGTTCAACACCCTTTGGATATCATCACTGGCCTGGGCTAAATTTCATATAGTGTTATCAGCAATGATAATGCCAATACAGTCCCTACAGTCATTGCATGAAAGAGAAATGTTCGTCTCCTCAAAAGGCCTCTGGTTTTTCTTGTTTAAAAATGAGGCTTGTTCTCCTTGGCTGGTGACATTTCCTTAGCCTGAAGAGCTCTAAGACTCTGTCCAAGAGATGTACATTCACTGATGGTGTTGGGTGATGGCCCAGCCTAATGAGGACAGACCACTGCAGCTCAGCAGAGGTCCACTGCATCCTGTGCAGCCCCCAGCCAGCTTTGGCATCATGGCTTCTGGCCATACTGTAGCGGAATTTTAAGCAGATGATAATTAATAATGGAGGAACAGGAATGCTAATGGACAAACAGGCATGATTAAAATAATACCTAAAAAAATCTGCTTCAATACCTTCCACGTGGCTTTCTACCAACGGCTCCAATGCAGCCAAGCCTGCACTCCAGCCACTCCTGCGTTAGGGCAGGGTGTGCGTGTGGCCCCTTTGACAACATGCCTGGAGTGCGCCTGAGGCCACAGTTACCTCAGCGGTGGAGACGTTAGATCTGGGGTCTTTGGGAGGGGCCGGGTAAATGGGGGGAGGAGGCGACACAGGCCCAGTGGCCAGACATAAAATCTTGGCCTGTGGTTTGCGATGATGGCAGCAGCTGACGGCTTAGGCAGAGGGTGAGCAGTGACAGTCCCCCTTACCCCTGAACAGTATGTGGGGGGGGGCTGCCTGCAGGTCCTGGGATATTGGCCTGGCTGGCACGGAGGAGGGCCTGGGTGGTATAAGAAACCTATCCCCATGGGATTTCTGAGGCCCAGGTCAGCACCCAGCTGTGAGGATGTGAGTGACCATCAATGGATGAGGCCACGCCTTCAGTTCACCCTCTTGACCCCAGGTCCACCTCCCTCCACTGCTGACCACCCGAGGTGTCAGAGTGATGGAAAGTGGGCTTGCCTAAAAATGTACCAGGAAAGTTGTAGAAGGACTCTACCAAAGGCAGCCAGGTAGTAATTATTCAACTGAGAATAAATTTATGCACAATCTGCAAAGCTTCAATCCCAGCATAACCTGGCTACATGCAGTGGCGACCCATCCGCCCGCGTCACCTGAATCCCCTGCGCAAAATGCCATCCCTGTGTGCGGTTACGTGCATGCCCTCTCATGTTTGAGTGGAGGACAGGCTGGGGGGCAAGCAGGTGAGTGAGTGGAGGGGTGCAAACTGGGGCAGCTGTTCCCCCCTTCTTCTTCCTCCAGCAGCGCTGCCACTGCCACAATCCTCTTCCGACTTGCTGAGAGCAAGTTGGAAGAGGATCGGTGCCCCCAGGGGAGCAGCAGGGTGGAGAGGCTGGCAGATGGGTTGGGGGCTTGTCCGTTTGCCGCCCCTCCGTGCGACCGTTTCAGATTGCCTCATGACAAGGCCGGCCCTGACTACATGTCAGAACCGATGGATTTTTCTGATCTGCTGTATGATTCCGTCTTTGACTGTAGTTTTGTGAATAGTGTGGAGCTGGTTTGGTTAATACTGTCTGTTCAGGTATATAACTAGGTATGTTATTGGACCAGGGCTGGTCCATCCATGAGGCTGCCTGAGGCAATCGCCTCAGGTAGCAGACTGGCAGGGGGCACATGCTGCCCGCCTCTGCTCCTCCTCACACTCCTTAGATTTGAAAGGAAAGATGAGGATGGAAGAGAAGAAGTGTGGAGGAAACCAAAGGGGTGGGCTAGAGTGTCAGAGATGCTCTAGCCCATCATTTCATTTAGCAAAACCTCACCCACTCTTCAAGATATGAGCTGCTGAGGAACTTCATGAAAAGTGCCCAAAGGTTGGATATTGACCAGCCAATACGCTGAAAATATATTCCACTACCGTGTTATCTCTAACTCTGAAGGAGTCTTGAAACGCACAGTCTGCTAAAGGTCTGCTCTGTTACTGTCATATGGGTCCTGCTCTCAGTCTCATTGTTCTATCCCATGTGAGTTACTTTTAGGCTTACCAGATCTCCAACTGGGACAGAGTGCTAGACCTTTAGGAGAAGGAATGTGGGCAGGTGTAGCTTGTTAAACCTTAGAGCACAATCCTAGGCATGTCTACTCAGAATCAAGCTCCATTGTGTTCAGTGGGGCTTGCTTCTGAGTAGACATGCCTAGGATTGTGCTCTAAGGTTTAACAAGCTACACCTGCCCACATTCCTTCTCCTAAAGGTCTAGTACTCTGTCCCAGTTGGAGATCTGGTAAGCCTAGTTACTTTGCATCCAAGCTCACTTTGGGGTGGTCATATGGACATGTTTCCAGTGGTAAGACTGCAAATGTGGAAACAGAATGAATACATGGAAACTAGATATCTCTTTCGCTGTAATTTTAAATGGGAAAAACGACTTGACAGAGACTTGCGCATTGTTCCTGTTTTACAAAACCTAGAAATTTTGACCTAAATCAACTTGACAGTGTCCCTTTAAGCTTTTCATGATGCAGATTCTTTGAGTTATTGTTCACTTGTCTGCTTTTCATTTATATACATTTTCCTGCAACCACTGGCTGGTTTACTTTTAATATCACTGTAGCACGCAAGCAATAAAAGAGTGACATTTCTTTCAAACCTACAAGTATTTTTTTTCCTTCAGCAAAAACCATAAATAAATATGGGGCATGCAAGAAAGTAGCAGGACTGGCTGCACCTGTGGGGCTTAGGGTAGCATTTTTTAAAGAGCTTAAGAAATAAGGATTCAGCAATTCACTCATTTCTTTGAAGTTGCTGTGCTACTCTCAGAGAAAAACGCTGCTTTCAGGGTGACCTAAATGAAAACCCTTCCACTGCAGCAGGGCAGGGGGGTGTAGTAGGCTTACCAGATCTCCAACTGGGACAGAGTGCTAGACCTTTAGGAGAAGGAATGTGGGCAGGTGTAGCTTGTTAAACCTTAGAGCACAATCCTAGGCATGTCTACTCAGAAGCAATCTCCAATGGGATTGTGCTCTAAGGGTTTAACAAGCTACACCTGCCCACATTCCTTCTCCTAAAGGTCTAGCACTCTGTCCCAGTTGGAGATCTGGTAAGCCTAGGGTGTAGGAAACATGGGGGGGGGGACACAGATGTTGAGCCAGGTTACCATATTGTATTGAAGAGGTGAAGTGAAAGTTGCTGTGTGGTAACATGGAAGAAAAAATGGTTCTCTTCAGCCATTCCAGAGGCCGAGGGAGTCCGGCCAAAACGTAAGAAGAGAACTGCTGGATCATCAGACAAAAGGCTTCCACAAAACACATCATGAAGACAACCGCTCTCCTCCACTGGACAAAAGTTGTGAAAGGTCTGTTGGCAGACAAAATTGCCAATGAAGCCATCTGCAACAAACAGATGAATGATAAGGCTCCCAGCTGGGGCCCCTAGTGATAGGAATCTTTCAGTGAACCAGACCTGTGTGTTACTCATTCACAGAATTCGTACTGTAAGGGGTCAGTCTAGGTGTGCTGAATGAATCTCTTAATGTTGAACTAAAAGCAGCACAGACTATCAATTTGGGTCAGGGCCATGGTGAATGAGGAGGGTGTTAACCCTTTCCGCCTGTGCTGTAGCTCCATAGAGCCACAGACTAGAATGACCACAGACTAGAAAACATACTGGCACAACACAAGTACCTGTATGTTTTCCCATCTGTGGCTAAGAACAGCTGTGAGGGACCAGTTTGCACAATTAGCAGAGGAGGAAAGGGAACTCCCTCTCCACCTACACTGTGTCCCTAATCCAAATGAGGTCCCCCCCCCATGACTGCTAGTAGCAAAAAAAAAAAAAAATGTCAGAGATGCATTCACACACTTCCATCAACATATCTCGTTTGCCCCTAAAGCACTCCTGAAACAGCAGATCAAATAATCTGAATCTGGATGTACAGTAACTAAAACGTAGCTCTCAAGACAACTGTAGGTGTGATGCCAACAGGATCATATTGTTGCAATCAAAAGCTGGAGACTTTGGAGGGTCAATTTAGAGCAGGGGTGGTCAACCTTCCACCATGAGGGCCTCTCTGTGTTCTTAAGAGTTGTGCAGAAGACAGAATCTTGGCAGCTGCAAGTGCTGATGGTGCTGCTAAAGCAGCTGCACCTGCTGAAATGCCCTCACCTATGCAGCCATTAAAGGGCCAGGAGCATTTATGTTGAAAGGTTGGCAGGGAAGCAGCAATTTCAGGGCAAAAGACATGTCCAGGGGGCCACCTTGCTCTCCCAACTTAAACTGTGCAACTTCACAGTTGCTTCAATTCCAGAGGCTTTGTACTCATCCAGCATGATCCACATTGAGTTTGCCACTGTCAGATCCAGATTGACAGTGAGGTGATGTCTAGATTGACATCACTGAAGTGGTGAACCTCTGTCTGGGGTATACAAAGCAGCCTGCAAGTTTGGGCCCACATGACTGAATGCATCTCAACTCCCCCAACCCCAAATTCCTTGCACATAAAAAAAAAAACTAACTTATCAGGGAGAAGGCTAGTTAAGCATAATTCTCCCTGCACTCTAGTTTTCTATCAGCGCAACCTATCAGTGTATTCCACTGGAACTACATTCCATTGTGTTCAATGGGGCTTACTCCCAGGTACGTTTGTTTAGGATTGTAGCCCATGCAGAGGAAATTTATGTTTTGGAGGGACTTTCAGTCATGGGGTGGCAGCCCAGGCACAGATTGATCACACTGGTGATATCTCCAGACTCCATCTAATTAGGTGCATGCTTGTCCTGTTAATGAATGAAAAAAGCAAAACAGTAGGCAGTTCAGATGATATTGTCAATGCTATTTGCAGAAAGTGTCCACATGTACGTTATGAGCGATATTTATTATGCATATTTGTTGTTAACAGCTTACAGGGCTGACTATTTCTGAACTTAACAGCTGTGCGCCTCATACCATAGGGGAAAGAGAAGGGGGGGGAGTGTGTGTCTCACTCTCTTTGTGTAGCTGATGGAAACCATATTGGTGGTAGTAGGTAACTTATTTGATTCCGAAATGCATACCATTTGACTTGCTTGGAGATTATGGTCAGCTGCCATTTTCTTGTTATTTTTAAGTTAATGTAAAAAAAAAACTCTCTCTCTCTCTCTCTCTCTCTCTCTCTCTCTCTCTGTGTGTGTGTGTGTGTGTGTGTGTGTGTATATATATATATATATATAATATTTCTGTGTTGATGTTATTTCAAGACCAGTGTGATTGCATGTTCGCTGCACAGCTTTCTTTGATTGGAGGGCCTTGCATCTGTATTATATCACTGACAGCTACAGCATTTACTGCACAATGGTATGGAGGGGTCATGATTACCCAGAGAAACGTAAATGTGTATGCACTTACTGGCTTATTTGACTTGGAAGCTCACTGTTAGGTATGGCTGCCCTGAACATTATAATTGGTATAAGAAAAAGCAGCTCAAGGAGTGCAATCAATTTAAAACATTTAAAGGGAAACATGCAGGAGTAGGCAGTCTATCGTCCTCCTTGCCTTCAAGTTCAACAGTCTGGCTGATCCACATCACATTGCTGTAAGCAATAACCATCTTTTGCAAGAGTTCTTAAGACCCATTGATTCAAAAAGGGGCAGTAGGTTTTGTGTAAAACAGGGTCAAGCAATAGTAAAACTCTTCACCTTTTTGTTTGCTGCCCCAGTTCATATTTATTCACATAAAGTAGGAGTAACTCATAGTAATCGGCTGGGCTCCTCCACCCACACACTCCATTTGCATGTCGGCGCAATCCTGATGAAAGGCCCACAAAAGGCTTCCACAAAACACATCATGAAGACAACCGCTCTCCTCCACTGGACAAAAGTTGTGAAAGGAAGCCGTTGTAAACGTGCCTTTAAAGGAGCCCTTATTCCGCCGCCAGATTGCCCCTGCGACTGCTAGAGGAGGTAAAAGATCCCCCAGCGGGTGCGGGAGTGGTCTGGGTGGTGAGGGAGGATGTCCATTGGCCAAGCTGGCCCAGGAGGGGATGGCGGCAGCCATATCTTCGTCCCGTTCCAGGCTGGCGCGGCCCTTACACGGCTTCCTCTTACTTACCGAGGAGGCCCATTAGGGCCGGGCCGCCCCCGAGTAGACCTCCGGGCCCGATTGGCCTGGAACGAGGATAGGATCCGGCGGGCAGCCTGGGCCACCCACTGGATAGTTACAGTGGATTGAGCTTTCAGTGACATTTATTCTGTGAACAGCAGCAGACAGACATTGTGGAGAGGATTTTATATTTCTGTTTTCAGGGGCTATACGCATTTATAGGTCTTTTCTTTTCTTGCAACTTTGGGGATTTGATTGGGGTATCAAGAAAAATAGCCACTGAAGTTAGAAATGCTTAAAAACCTGCTAGCAATGTAAATAAAGCTTGTTAGTTTGTGAAATGTAGCTCCAATCTAAGACAGGTTTTGTCAAGTGTTTGTGTGTGTAGATACTCTCTCTCTCTCTCCTTAGAAGATCACACTTAAATCTCAGTGTTAGGAAAACTGATAAACCAAAAGCAAAATGCAAAAACTGAACTGTTCCTGTGCTCTGTGGCCAATGCAGTAACCTCTACTTTGCTCTGTGACATTAGGTAATAAAAAAGATAGAGGTCTTTATAAACATTCCAGACCTTGTTTTATGATCTTGGAATTTACTACTAACCTTTTGCCATAAGTCTGTAGTTCACTGAGTGGGTGTTTTTTTTTTTTTTTTTGCTATGTAATCTCTGTGTTTTTGAAGTCCTATGATACACTACAGTCAAGTATTTCCAGGTGATGGATGCTGCTTGAAGGGAAGTTTTTATCTTGCAATAAAACTGCCTGGAAGTGAATAGTGGGAAGCTAGATTTCCGGATGACATTGAATTATTCCGGATTTCAGGATGGAGAAACTCAAACAGCCTCCAAGGACCTCCAAAAGTGGTTTCACCTGACTGAGTGAATAGGCATAAATTCAGTAGCGTTCCTATGACCGCGCCCCCCCCCCCCACGCCAGAAGTGACATAATGGCAGCAGCCGTTATTGCTCACTCAGAGGTGCAGGCGGACGGGAGGGCCAAACACGCTGATGGCTCTCCTTGCTCGTCCCGGCGAACAGGACGATCCGTGCTGCCGCCAGCCGCCATTGCACCCACCCGTCTGCGGCCTGGGGCCCGACCCCAATGCCTGGGGGCCCACCGCCCCAAGGCCCCCACCCCTGACGACACCACTGCATAAATTCATATGCATTGATTAAAAATATATAAATCCAAACTTCACTTATATACCAATGGGATATGAATGGGCTGTGACAATCCAGGAAAGAGATCTTGGGGTCATGTTAAACAGTTTAATGAAAATAGCCACTTAGTGTGCAGCAGCAGTGAAAGAAGGTGATTCCATGTTAGGGATTATCAGGAGTGAAGCTGAAAATAAAGTATCCTCATCTTATACAGTATACAGTGTCATCTTATAAAGTATCCTCATCTTAAGCAGCTCAGCATGCTTTACAGCGGTCACAAAATGCAACCCGCCATTCTGTGCAGCCAGGTCGCCGCTGCAAGTGGTGAACAGCCATGCACCAGTAGCCTCCTGAAAAGCCCCAGTGCCGGTAAGTCAGCGTGCGCAGGGGGTGGGCTGTGGGCAGGCGGAATAAGGAGGACGAGGAACAGGATAGAGACTGGGGTGGGGAGGTGGTGTGTGTCAAGTCCGGGAAGGGGGCGGAATCAGCTGCAGCAGCTCCGCCGATATCCTATCCCCCTTCCTAGCCTCAATTCACCTTCCCGGGTCCACTTGGATTTGCGCCCAGCTGGACTCACACTGGTTACTGCAGGCAGGCAAGCTATAGGCTTTTTCCTGGTGTTGCACGGTGTCTTCACCTGTGGGACAGTTACCTGTGAGGAGCAAGGAGAAACAAAGAGAGAGTAACAAGGTATGGACAACGGCAACAGTCGCACTTTCTGGATTGAAATGCATACTCAGTGTTTGCGAGGGAGAGTGGTGCCACCAAAGTGTACACGCACTTGTGTCCTGTTGGGGTCAGAGCAAAATGGCTTAGAATATTACTTTTCCGTCTCCTGGGGGGAGAGGCTGCAGTGGGATATGACATGCACTGACTCCCCCATCCTGCTCACGCCTCACTTCAACCTCCTCTTCATTTTGGCTTCTCTGCTGTCCAAGCGACGTCCTACTACATCAGCGTGTCATTTGTCTGGGATTGCGCCAGCATCCATGGTGCATCCACCAACAGCTCTACACTGGTGGGCCTGTCATTGCGCCTGCATACATGGAGATATGCCAGCGTATCTCAAGGAAGGATAGGGTTGGACTGCAAGTTCTACTGAATACAATGGAACTTACTTCTGAGTAGATACGCGTTGGCTTGCACTACTCTTTGTTCATTGACATTTATTCCAAAGTAAGCAAGCATAGGATTGCCTTAGTTACAATGAATTTTCCCAGATTGTGTCTCCCTTGAATGCTAAATCATATTCTGTCAGTTACTTCATGCTCTTCTTAAAAATGGAAACTATTGAAAGCAGTATTTACCTTTTTCATTGGGCCTATTGGTTGGGCCTGTCACATGGCTGAGCTAAAGATCAGCTCCTTATTTAGAATGATTACCACACTTATTAAGAATAAAACTAAATTAATAGTATTAATTTAATTAATTAATTAATTAATTAATTGGTTAATTAATTGCAAACAACAATTGAAATTATCCTAAACGTGTTCTACCAACATTATTTTCCAACTGATAAAGTATCTTTGAGGACTTTATTCCATGCGGTAATTTATATTGCATTATCATTATTGTCATCCATCAGAGTGGGGAGGGGCTCTTTCCTACAGAAAAGTGGGTAAAACTGTTGGTTTAAATAAATTAATATTAAAAAAAATAAGCTTAACCCCCAGCCCTTGAAACTAGCCCAGGCAAAAGGTTCCACCAGAACATTCTCAAGCTCAGGTTTTGGTGAGCCCCCTGAAGAAGGGAGCTTCACAGTTGTGGGCCATTCATTGGGAACGCTGCTCCATTCATTGGGCCATTCATTGGGCATAGTTGTGGGCCATTCATTGGGAACGCTGCATCCCAACTTTTCCCGAAGACCCTGTTGTTTATGTTTCCCAAAATGCTGCATTAACTTTTGGAAAATGTCTTGTGCTCCAGCTCAGCAAAATGCCTGCCTCTCTGGAGAGAAGCTGACATGCTTTTGAAACCATCCGCACGTTGTATTCTTTCTAACAACTCTGTCCAGCTGCAGCAGCACAGAAATCACCTCTGAGCTGAAAATGATCAAACCAGCTTCTGCCGCTAAATGCAAAGGTTAGAATCTGGAAGAGGCTGGTGACCTGGCTGGGGAAGGGGCTGCCAGCTAATGTCAATCTCAGCTAATGAAAGCATTGTGCTTTTCTGTACTGAAATGGATCTGCCGCGCAGGCTTGCGATTGAAATATTAGAAACCATAATGAAACCTTTTTTAAAAAAAAAAAAAAAAAGCCCATTCCGTTTTATATGAAGTGTGCTTTATATGACTTTGATGTTTGCAGTAGCTGCTGAAAAAATCCTCAAGAGACTCACGTTTTCTATTGATGTATCATGCTGGTATGATTGATCTTATATAAATGTATAGTGGTCTGTCCCCTTTGCTAAAATTACATAATTGGACTTTTCATGATTTTTCATGGAGTTTTGGTTTTAAGGCCTGACTGACAAATTTTATAAGTATTCATTCCCAAATATGTGTATGTTGTTTATTCATGTGTTGAGGATGTTTTAAAGCTGCTTTTCTGTTTAAAAATATGCAAGTGATAATGTATGCAAGCCTCCCTGGGGAGAGATTTCCCAAGGATAATTCTCAATATATGATCAATATCATCTCATGAACACAGGGATGCATTTCACGCATTTCATGAACGCAGCATGCCAAAGGCTGCCCCTCCTCCTTACCCAATGATATGCCAGCCTCTGCTCCTCCCACTCTCCAATGTTCTCACATAAGAACATAAGAACATAAGAAGAGCCCTGCTGGATCAGGCCAAAAGCCCATCTAGTCCAGCTTCCTGTATCACACAGGGGCACCACCAGATGCCTCAGGGAGCAAAAGACAACAAGATAACCTGTTTCCCGTTGTTACTCCCTTGCACCTGGCACAGAGAAAACCCACTTCTAAAACTAGGAGGTTGCTTATGGCTTGTAACCTGTGATGGTCTTTTCCTCCATGAATCTGTCCAAACCCCTTTTAAAGGCATCTAGGCCAGATGCCATCACCACATCCTGTGGCAAGGAGTTCCACAGATGAATTACACGCTGGGTAAAGAAATATTTTCTTTTGTCTGTTCTAACTCTCCCTCCACTCAATTTTAGTGCATGTCCCCTGGTTCTGGTGTTGTGCGAGAGGGAGAAGAATTTCCCTCTATCCACTCTCTCCATCCCATGCATAATTTTATACGTCTCAATCATGTCCCCACTCAGGCGCCTTTTTTCTAGACTGAAAAGCCCCAGACGCTGTAGCCTTTCCTCATAAGGGAGGTGCTCCAGCCCACGAATCATTCTGGTCGCTCTTTTCTGCACCTTTCCCAATTCAACTATATCCTTTTTGAGGTGTGGTGACCAGAACTGGACACAATACTCCAGATGTGGCCTTACCATCGATTTGTACAAAGGCATAATGATATTGGCCGTTTTATTCTCAATCCCTTTTTTAATGATCCCGAGCATGGAATTGGCCTTCTTCACAGCCGCCACACACTGGGTCGACACTTTCATCAACCTGTCCACCAGCACCCCAAGATCTCTCTCTTGATCCGTCACAGACAACTCAGAACCCATTAGCGTATATGTGAAATTTTGGTTTCTTGCCCCAATGTGCATCACTTTGCACTTACTTACATTGAAGCGCATCTGCCATTTTGCTGCCCATTCTCCCAGTTTGGAGAGATCCTTCTGGAGCTCCTCACAATCCCTGCTGGTCTTCACCACCCGGAAAAGTTTAGTGTCATCTGCAAACTTGGCCACCTCACTGCCTATCCCCGACTCCAGGTCATTTATGAATAAGTTGAAAAGCACCGGTCCCAAGACCGATCCTTGGGGCACACCGCTTTTCACCTCTCGCCATTGTGAAAATTGCCCATTGACTCCCACTCGCTGTTTCCTGGTCTTCAACCAGTTCCTAATCCACAAGAGGACCTGCCCTCTTATTCCCTGACTGTGGAGTTTTCTCAGGAGCCTTTCATGAGGGACTGTGTCAAACGCCTTCTGAAAATCCAGATATATAATGTCCACGGGTTCGCTCGCATCCACATGCCTGTTGACCTTTTCAAAAAATTCTAACAGGTTTGTGAGGCAAGACTTCCCCTTGCAGAAGCCATGCTGATTCTCCCTCAGCAGAGCTTGTTCTTCTATGTATTTTAAGATTTTATCCTTAATGAGACTTTCCACCATCTTCCCTGGAACAGATGTTAGGCTGACCGGCCTGTAGTTTCCCGGGTCCCCCCTCCTTCCTTTTTTAAAGATTGGTGTGACATTAGCTATCCTCCAATCCTCTGGCACAGTGGCCATTTTAAGGGACAAGTTGCATATTTTGGTCAAGAGGTCAGCAACTTCATTCTTGAGTTCCTTCAGAACTCTTGGGTGGATGCCATCTGGGCCTGGTGATTTATTGATCTTTATTTTGTCAATTAAGTCTGAGACGTCTTCTCTTTTAACCTCTATTTGACTTAATTCTTTAGTCAGGGGAGACCGTTCTGGCAGCGGTATTTGCCCGAGGTCTTCTGCCGTGAAGACAGATGCAAAGAACTCATTTAATTTCTCTGCAGTCTCCAAGTCCCCTTTTATCACCCTTTTCTCTCCCTCACCATCCAGCGGACCAACCGTTTCCCTGACAGGTTTCCTGCTTCTAACATATTTGAAGAAGCTTTTATTATTCCCTTTTATGTTGCCTGCCATACGTTCCTCAAAGTCTTGCTTGGCCTCCTGTATCATCTTTTTACATTTCTTTTGCCACAGTTTGTGCTCCTGTTTATTTTCCTTATTAGGGCAAGACTTCCATTTACGGAAGGAAGCTTCCTTGGGTCCGAGAGGTGATGTCCGCAACCTTCGCACCAGGTAGGCAAGTCACCATGCGGTCCTCACATCCATCACAGACTCCCCTCTCTATGTTCCTGACTATAGAGTCACCCACGACAAGAAGCCCCCTTCCCCCCTCCCCCAGAGGAGTATCCATAGTGCGACTGGATACGGGCCCATCACCTGAAGAAGGGGTCACCACTGTGGGATTGTTTCCCTCTTTTCCAGAGCGATGTCCTCCAGCCCTGAGACTCCCTTTCCTGGCAGCTGAGGAGCTGGCCAACTGAGGGTGGGACGATGCCTCCACGTCCCTAGAAGTCTCACCCTGGTTCCTCTCTACCTGTCTCTGCTTCTCCAGGTCAGCAACCGTGGCTTCAAGGGAGCGAACCCGTTCCCTGAGAGCCTGGAGCTCTTTGCACCGAGCACACACCCATGACTTGTGCCCAAGAGGCAGATAGTCATACATGTGACACTCAGTGCAAAACACTGGGTAGCCCCCACCCCTCTGCTGGCTGTCTGACTGCATAGCTTTTGAGTGTAAGTTATGGATTTATCAAAGTTTGGGTACCTTAATGTTGTTGGCGCTCTCCTCTCTTCAAGGGAAGTGCCGGGCAGTGTGTGGGGCCTGGCTTCCTCGCCCCGCTGCTGAACTCGCCCAGCTGCTTAACTCGCTGTGTCTTTTTTACCTTGCCACTTTGTCCCATTGAGCCACTGCGTCCCAGTGAGGCCACTCGCTGCTCACTCAACACTCCCCTCCACATTTCCTCTTCCTTTCTGTCTTCCTTTTCTAATCCAGGAAGTGGAAGGAGAAGGAGCAGCACTGGAGACAAGGACAAGGGCAGGGATGGGTGTCCGCCCCCCAATCTGCTACCTGAGGCAACCTTCAGCTGTCCTCAAAATGGGCCGGCCCTGCATGAACAGTGTCAAAGGATATCGGATATCTACTCTTCATGATGTGAGACTGATTCATTCAGTCATCAGACCACCATCTCATGCATTTAGTAGATGGAAATGACAGCAAAATTTTGACAAGGGAGGAGGTGTAGGTTGAAATGGGGTGTCACATTCATACATTTGTTTCTCCAGCACAATTCAGGACAAGAGAAGATGATAATGCTACTTTTAATTACAACTTATTGAAGAAACTATAAAACTGTGTTTTGGGGGGGGGGGGTTTGGTTTCTTATTTTCAATAAACTTGCAATGTATTCAAAAACGATTTAAGATTTTCATGGCCAGCAATGATTTTTGAATGTCCAGTAAAGGTTTAAAACGTTACACAACAACACAGTTACACGTTTAAAAACACAAAGTAACCAAGGATGGTGTAGTGGTTTGGGAGTCGGACTTAGACCTGGAAGATCCAGGTTCAAATCCCCGCTCAGCCATGAAGCTTCCTGGGTGACCTTGGGCCAGTCACTATCTCTCAGCCCCACCTACCTCACAGGGGTGTTGTGAGGACAAAAAGGAGGGGAGGAAATATGTACACCACTCTGAGCTCCTTGGAGAAAGGGCGGTATAAAAATGTGAAAAATAAATAAAATCTACAATGCTATGTTTCGCTTGAATTTCATCAAGCATTATCAAGCAAGCCCTCATTCAGCAGAGGGAGGATGTTAACCCAACACTGGTATGTGCTGCATAAGACCTTGTGATCCACTTCTGGTAATTAGCCCGCAATCAAGAGAGGAAATTGGAGACATCCATTATACACTCAACAGCACCTCTAACTAGCTAATCAGGCTAAATAATAAACCCATATTTTTATTATTATGATTATTTTACATCTTTTTTTTTTTTTTTTTGCATCTGTCATGGCCTTTTACTTGTTAACTTCTGGACAATCAAAAATTGCAATGTATTTCAATTAAAAAAACACTTCATGCCTGGGATTACAAAATGGGGATTGTCCAGCACCTGGCAGAATTGATAATGGGCTGTATATGAATGGGTGGATCACAAGCTGAATGTGTCTGAATTGTAGGCATTAAGAAGACTCTAGGAGTTTTAAGAGTAATGTGCCATATGGAGGGGTGGGGAGAGGTTTATATGGGCATGACTGTGACTAGGGAAGAAAGTGAAATCTTAAACAGTTTAAAAAAATGAAACATTTTATCATAGACAGGCTTTATTCACAATGGGTAAACTGTGTCTAGCTTGTTTCAGAATGGGCTAAAACAAGTTCTTCTTCAAAAACCTGGAAAATAACTCATTTTTTTCTAAGTCAAGTTCCAAAATTCAGGGCCTGTCACACTTTCAACGGCATCATTAGGGCCCAAAGGCCTCCCTGAAATTCCCACATGATCCCTAAGTCCTGTCCCACCCACCCCCAACTTTCCCCCAACCTTATCTGATGGGGGCACTGCAGTAGTGTTGCTAGCCTGCCTGGAGGGGAGGCGATGACACGTTTCGCATCATCGTCCCACCGCCCCCTGTACTCCTGGAAGGCTTCATTTCAAGCTTTCCGGGACCCGGAAGGGACCATTGGCTGGTCCGGGCTAGGAGGGGGCGGGGATATCGGCAGTGATATCCCAAGCCCCTTTCCAGGCCATGCCAGCTTTACACAGCCTCTCCGGATATATGGCAGCTCTCACATATCCTCAAACTATGCCCCAGCACTGGAGCTGGCATGCATCCAAGGAGGCCCATAGGCCCTGGGCTTGCCTACACCCAGAGAAAGACACGTACATCCCCTTCTCCTGAGGTGCAGCCTAGCAGCCCCAGGGCAGCCCGGAATGGACTTAGCCTAGGGTGCAACGGCCAGTCCTTTAGGCCGGCTGCGCATCTTTACACAGGATTGTGCTGTTAAACTTGCTTAGCTTCAAAATGGTGGTTGTATCACATGTCCTCAAACTATGCCCCAGAAAATAAGCCACACAGATGTGCCCACAGATCATGCTGGATATCAACCTCCATACAAGCATGGAGGATGCTACTCCATTCTGGACATGGAAAGCCACTGCTAAATGCACAGGCACATGCTACATACCATAGATTTGGGCATGTGGTATACAAATAATACCTCAGCCTTAGCCACTCTGATCTTGCACTCAGAATTTAAGGACCAGCTGCACCTGTTTTACTTTGAGAAGTGAAATGCCTGAAGGGACATTGCTAATGGTTGTCCCATCGCACATGACGGATTTTAGGAGGACACCTACATTCTTAAATGGAAAAGTGACACTTTGACAAACATGTATTTGCAAACAAACAATCATTTTATGAGTTATGAGCCCCCTAAAACCCCAGATTCAGTCGCTGGTACCATGAGTCGCTGGACTGAATCACAAACACATGTACCAGAAGTTTCACGAGTCGGGGAGTTGGGATTGACTGTCCAGTGTGCACTTGGTGACAAACCTGGGTTTGCTACTGTGTAACGTATGAATTAACACCTGGTGTTGCCATCTGGACCTTCTGGAAATAACGATGTGGTTCTGCTCCCTGTCACCTGACCCAGTTCCACCCTAGACTTATGCTTCCTTGTTTGGAGAAGGGAGGCTGTTGAACCCAGAGGCCCTGCTGCACTCACCCCTACATTACCTTTGCTAAATGGTTCCTAATACACTCCTTGAATTGGGGAAGAGGCATTACCTCCCTCGAACAAAAATTCACTCTCCAAACAAACCCAGAGCGAAACCGCGGGGAAGTAGGTTCAAATTGAACAGGCAGCCGTTTGGCATTCCTTACCAGAGAGGTGATTTGTTTTCATAACCTCTTTAACTAACAGTCCATAACCCTTAGGCACATAAGCATCAATCAACCGCAGGGAATAATTAGCTTAAAACAATTACTCGCAGATTTCTTCCTAGTCTCGGGAGTGTAATGCTTATCATTTGGCATTGGCTACATCCTTAACCTTTGTAAAGGCTGCCAAATTGTACAAGAAAACCCACAGAGGCCCCCTTTCTTCCCCCTCCAAATCTTTTAATAGGTGCCTCCTTTGTTTGTGTTTATGATGACTCCAGGTTGCTGCAGAAAGGCTTCAAAAACTCCACAGGCTCCTGGAGCAAAGCTGGCTGGTGCTGCTGGCATTGCAGTGGTCTATCAGCCCAGGTGCTGCAAGTTCTTCTCAAGCCTCCCTTTAGAGCGGCGGGGAGGGGAGAGCAGAGTTTTCCATCCCGGCTGTCAGAACCGCAGCTGTGGTTACAACACAACCAGAGGTTTTCTGGGAGCAGCCCAGGCCTCTTTTAAAGGCAGCAGCCTCGACTCAGAAGCCCCTGAGAGGATAAAGTCACCGAGGCTGGCCTGAGAGCAAGGCTTTTAATAGCATTTGCAGGTCAGGCTTGTTCAAACTGCTTTTAACAGTTGGGTAATTTTACATTTTTTAAGATGAAAATGTCAACAATTTGATCCTCGGCGAGCTGACCCTGGGACTTTTCATACATTTGGTTGGAGAGCATATTCTTATTTATAAGACGAAGGGGATGGTTCCTCCGCTGCAGCTGACTTCCCACTTGGAAAAGCGGAGCATGGGTCTGTCAGTGATCTGGTTACAGCTCCCTGATTGTTTGCCCAGGTTGAGCAGGCCTGATGTCAGTTAGAGCAGCCTCTTTCTCAGACGAGAGTAGCAACAGAGCTCAAGGGGCCACCTGCCAAATAAGGGGATCCATTATCAGGAGCAATGACAGAGCACCTGAACCTCTCTACCTTGCCCTCTAGAGCAGGAGTTCTCAACCAGTGGTACTCGTACCACCAGTGGTATTTTGGCCGGCTGCTGTTGGTACTTGGACCGATGGACCCCCAGAACCCCTCTCCAACCTGACACTTTTAGCGCCATGTTTTCACTCCCGGGAGGCTCCTACCTTTGGCCTAGCCTCTCGAGAACGCTGAGAAGGGCCCTCCAACCCACCCACAGCCTCCTACATGAATCTTCTGGCCCTCCGAAAACCCAGGAGTAGCTGCCGATGATGTCATTGCCAGTCACTTTTGGAGGTACGCAGCAGGAGAGTGGCGCCGGAGGTGGTACTTGACCGTAAAGGGGTTGAGAACCCCTGTTCTAGAGCTCATAATTAAGATGCAGTTCTTTCTTCCCCTCATCTTTAAGGGAAAGAAGGAGAATACTCTTCCACAGAGCCTGACACCATCCCACCAGCTATCTGTGTGTCTATCCATCCCTCCATCCTCGTAGCATACTCAGGTGGATCAGCATCTCAGACGGGAAGGAAAATGGATGTGGTTTCTGCATACTCAAAAGCCTTCCTGGGTGTGCAGAAGTAAATAAGTTTGTAAATTAAAACAGCAGGCAAAGGGGGGGGGGAACCCAAAGAATCTAATGAGGGCCAAGCATGCTCAATAGCTCCCAAGAACCATGGAAGGGGTCCATTGAGAAAATACTAGAACGCATCAGGGTGGAGGCCGAGAGGAAACTGGACTTCTTGAGACTTTCTCTTGAAATTGAACTTTGCTTGAGGATTATAGAATCCTGGAGGTGAGGAGGAGGCAACAATTTATTGTAGTTCCCTCCTGTACTGTCTAGTAGTTCTAGGACACTACACAAAACTATGGCGGAAAAGGCTCAAGGCTATACGCCCTACTGGGGCTGCTTAGTGCCTCCGAAACGTACAGGTGATACAAGTCCCACTGTACTTGCTAAACTACTCTCCCTGTAAAAAGGTAAAGGTGACCCCTGACAATTAAGTCCAGTCGTGTCCGACTCTAGGGTGTGGTGCTCATCCCCATTTCAAAGCCGAAGAGCCAGCGTTGTCCGAAGACGCCTCCGTGGTCATGTGGCCGGCATGACTCTCCTTGCCGCAGCGCGTAGCATGCAGCTGGAACACGGAGCACTGTTTACCTTCCCACAGGTGGTACCTATTTATCTACTCACATTAACATGCTTTGGAACTGCTAGGTTGGCAGGAGCTGGCCAAGCAACGAGAGCTCACCCCGTCGCGGATTCGAACTACCGACCTTTCGATCGAACCTTCCCGCAATTCCACCTACCCAAAGATCCTCTTGCCTATCCCACACCAGCTTTTTCCATGCACGTCCTTCCTCTTTCAACCTTGATAACAAACAGAACCTCTATGATTAGAGACAGATTACCTACGAACATCATTTTGGGAGAACAAACAATAGGGGAACACTGTTGCCCTCATATGGCCGACCCACTCATGAGGCTGGGTGAAGCAGCTGCTCTTAGTGGTGGGCTGGGAGGGTGGTGAAGGCTGCACCCACCCCGCACTGCACCCCAAGCCCACAGTCGGCTGCTCAACCTCTGCCTAGTCAGCCACAGAAGCAGACCTCTCTCATTCACGTGGAAGGAGAACAGGTAGGGCCACCACCCTTCCAAAAGCGGAGCCAGTTGGACAATGATAATCAATGCTGCAGCAGTGGTCCCTACCTCCTTCTCCTCCCCAGTCACTGCTACCACAATCTTTCTCCACTTGCTCCTGTTTCTCCTTTCAAACAGGTTGAGGAAGGCAGAGAATGCAAAGTCCTCTTCTGCTCTCTCTGCCTGCCCCAGCTTGTTTGAAAGGCAAACTGGGCCTAAGGCAGGTGACAGATTGCTGCAGAAAGTTTTGAGAGAGGTGGGTGTTGGAAATTGGGCAGCGTTTTGTCTGCTGAGCACTGGGTGTGTGATCTGGTCATCTGGGAGACCCTTCACCTGGTCGTCTCTATGCCCTGGAAGGGGTGTGGCTCCTGACCTTTTTTCCTACTTCCTCTTCTTGGCCATGTGTTTGTTCTCTTCTGTTCCAGACTCCAAAGGGGCAAGGTGTGTTTTGCCTAGGCTCTCAAGATAGCCCGGGGGCCATCTTGCCAGCAAACTACCATGCAATGGAGCTCCAGCTACATAGGGGGGCTTCATCCTAAGTTAGTGTAACCCTGGTCATAACCAGGAGCTGTACAAATGAACTGAACCGTGAGTAAACCTGTTTTTTTCTATAACTATACAAGCCTCTGCCTTTGTGTGTTTCTTTTACTGATAGCAAGCTAGCCTGGGTGTTTGGGATAATTCCGTTTTACCATAGGACAAGGTTTCTTCCGTTTTTTACTCTGCTATTAAAATCCTCCATGGTCCAAGAGTGGGTGGGTAGGGAAGGGGAGGGGCACATGTGCTAATGCACATCATACACACGACGAAAAGGGAAGTGGCAGACAGGTACCATGCCCCTGGAAGAGGCCATAGCACAATGGTAGGGCAGATGCTTTGCTTGCAGAAGGTCCCAGATTCAGTTGCTGGCACCACCAGGTAGAGCTGGAAAAGACCCCTGCCTAAAACTCTGGAGAGCCACAGCCATCAGTGCAGACCAGGGGTTCTCAGCCACCACCACCCCTGACTCGAAGTGCCACCTACCACGCTGTGGACCTCAAAACCAGTTACTTCCAGGTTATGGACCTCGTTGGAGATCGCAACAGGTTGGAGACCACAACTGTGACTCTGCAAACGCTGGTATGAGGCTTAGGGCAGGCGAGAGGGCCTTTCCAAGCTTTTTTCATGCCTTTTTTTCAACCCGCCAAGCCTCCTACCAGCATTTGCAGAGTCGTGGTCATGGTCTCCATGACAAATGCTGGAGCATCTCCATGTTGGCTGGAGCAGTCGTGTACCACAGGCCAACAGCCGAAGTACCACCGGTTGAGAACCTCTGGTGTAGACAATACTGAACTAGATGGACCGATGGTCTGACCTGGTATAAAGCAGCTTCCCATGTTCCTATCAGCTTGGGCCAAGGTCCTGTCTTCATACCCTACTTGTAAGATTCCAGGAGGCACATGGCCGCACGAAATGGAAACAAATTACTTGCCCAAGGCTACAAACAGAGTACAGTATATGCAGCCCTGACCGTGATGAAAGGCGTCGTTTTTATGTGTCTACAGAACAGCGTCCAGCATGACAAAAGCCAACCAAGAAAAGTTATCCAGGACTTCTCCCACCACCTCACCCCTGCAGCCGTTGCCTTCCTGCCGCCTGCTCCACTAGACGACGAGGGCTTGCTCACTTGGAGGTTTAGCATTCCACAATTAACATTCTCACAAGTCAAGCAGCAGCAGCAGCTTGAAAGGAGATCTGTCAGCTAGTTACAGTCTTGTTTGTCTTCCTCCACATGGCCACAGAAGAAATGGCATTAAACCCGATATGCCAAAACTATTCCCAACAGAGATACGGCTGAAGTCCTGGAATAACAATGTAACATAAACACAGTCAAGTACAGCAGTAGATCGGAATGGGAGCGCCGACCTTTTCCCTTTGCTTTGCTTCAGTGCTGCTTTCCAAGTTAAAAACCTGGCACAGGCAAACCTGTTATTAGCTAAGTTTACTGTCACAATGGGATAAAACGTAATATGCTCTGCTGGAATTTAGATGTGTACTCCAGGCCAAGAGCTGTTTCCGTGAGAGTCACCATATCTTACCTTGTCCTGGAGGCAGCTGTGGGTCAAATCAGCCCCTGTTGGAAGCTGGAGCAGCTGCCATTGAACCTTTCTGGATTACGTTGATGGACGTGTAAAAAGTGCAGGGCTTGAACCTGCATACTTGTGAGTAAAAATGAGAAACCCATTGCCCTTCTGGTGATCAAGCTATATAAATATAGCCTGACAGGCCCACCAAGGAAAAGTCTGGATTGGTCCACCATGGCTGTGCTACAGCTTGATATTTCCAGAGGCTTGTATAAGCCACACCACCTCTTCAAGAGAAATGGTTCTGTTGGCCAGGTGATGAACTGTTGATATGTCACATCATCATTCTTTTTGTCTCTTTCCCATCTTTTCCTCATCTTGTTTACTTCTGGACCCTGTTCCTCATATTGCTCTTTGCATTTTGCTTTGTTAGATTATGTATGATAGAAGCCACTAAAACCCTGTGGAATGAAGAACTGGTGGAGATGATTAACTGAACCCAACGGCAGGCTGCTTTGACAGACGTTATGGTCTCCTCCCTTGATTTATGCTTGTGCCTCATACAGCAGAAAATGGAGTGTATTTGGACTCCAGCCTCTTCTAAATGCTCCACCTCTCTACTAACAGCATTTGCTGGAGATGCAGACAGCCTGAGGCCAACTTGAAGCTACCTGGTGGTGGCACCTCTCTGAAGCACAACCGGCTTCATAACCAGGCAAACTGAGGTGGGCGCCTAAGGCAGAAAATGATCAGTGGGGTGGAGAGAAGACAACAGCACCCACCACCATCTCCATCTCCTGATAAAACACTGGAAGAGTCGCGTGGAGCAGCTGCTCCGGGCACGGGGGCGGATTCAGCGGGGGGCGTACTTACCCTCGCGCTTCGGCCGTCTTCATTTCGGCCCGCCTGCCCTCCCTGGAGCCCGTTTGGCTCTGAAATGAGACCAAAACCGGCGGGGGGGGGCGCGTTGCCGTGACGTCACGCTGGCCCAACCCTTGCTCCGGGCGCCGGGAGAGCTTCCGTCATTTCTGAGCTTGATGCAATGTTATATTTTCCCAAAACATTTCTCATTCAAAAATTATAGGGAGGTGTCTGAGATAAAGCAGCAGCGCCATGAGAGACTCGAGGTGCTCTGTCTCCTTCCACTCTTCCCTCCCATCTTCTCCATACTTCCTTCCAATAAGCAGGGCTGGCCCAAGACCTCCAGACCCTTGAGGCTGCATGGCAAATGCTGGCCACCCCATAGCCAATGACGTACCAGCCTGCTCCTCCCCCTCTCCAATGTTCTATCTCCTCCCCTTTGCATTTCCTCTTCCACTCTGTCCCCCTCTTTTCCAATCCAGGGACTGCAAGGAGAAGCAGTGGAGGCAAGAAGGAGGAGAGAGATAGGCACCCCCCCCCCAATCTTCTGCCTGAGATGTTCACTTCAGTTGGTCTCATGGCTGGGCTGGCCCTGGCCCAAAGTTCCCTTCCCCTCAAAGCCCCCAGAATTTCCCCCTGTGCTGCAGTGTTCCATAAGCGTTTTAAAGCATTGGGTTCCAGCAAGATGTCAATAATGGAAGATTTGTTAGTGTTGCCTGGTTTTGGGCTTAGTTCTCTGCATTGGTTATTTTGATGCTGTTGATTGTTCTCTTTGAGTAGTTTTTTTTTAAAAAAATTGGTTTTATTATTTTTTATGATTGTATGACACTATCTTGAGCATCTCATCAGAGAAGAAAAGGCAGGGTTTCATTTTAAATAACTAACTAGCAGCGCAATCCTGTCTACATACCATAAGGCATGTTTGCGGCACCCAACAAATAAGCAGCTCTGGCTGAGAGGCTTTCGCTGCGGGATGGATTGATGGTGCAGTGGAAAGGTGAATCCCCATGGAGGGACAGAGGGAGGGCAGAATGGGGCGTTTTGGGGGGGTTGGTCAGCCGGGACCGGGAAGGGGGAGGGATTGGCAGTGGTGGCCTCTACCACATCCTATCCTCCTTCATGCGCCTGGCCAATGTTATACAGCTGGCTTGAATGTGCGCCAGCAAAACAGCTGGCGCACATTCGAGTAGACCCATTGAGGCATCTGGGGATCTACTTAGGATAAAGGGACTAACATCCCTTTACCCCAAAGTGGCTTCCAGCTCCGCCGGCGCAAGCCCCATCCTGCACAGGATACGGCGGGCGCCTTATTTGCACCGCTGCGTTCTGCTAGACCAACCAACCAACCAAACAAACAAACAAACAGGGTGACTGTGACTCCCTTGCCTGGCTCTTCCTCTGTAGCATCTCAGGGTTAGGGGGAATTCTGCTGCCATCCTACTCTGCCCCCCAACTATTATTGCATTAACAAAACTGGCAGGTTATAGAAGCCCAGCAAATGTAACACAGGCAGACCTGACTGAAGCATCTGGGGCAGAAATATTACTAGGAAAATAATGCAAATTGGCTGACATACAAGCACTGTCATATAGATTGAAAACAGGCCGAGCCCCATAAGCAAAGAGTAATGAATGATAAACAGGCATGCATAGAGTTCATCAGGAAGTATCTAGAGGGATCTGGCTTAGATCTGGTTTTATTTAGCATCGATATTAACGATCTGGAAGAGATGAATAAACAGCATGTTAACTCAGTTTATATTCATTGTAGCTGATTATAACAAATTGGAGGTGTTGCAAAAAAAAAAAAACCCCACCATTCTACTGTGGATGAACAATATCAAGGAACTGACGAGTCTAGGAAATTTGAACTGAAAATGACAAAATGTGAATGACATTAGACTAATGCAAGCTAATGATTTGGAAGTAGAGTAATCTGAAAAACAGACTCCCACTGCAAGACAGAGATTTGGAAGACAGCAATGAAAAGAGGCCCAAACCCACTGTGATGGCCAGCAAACTTGTTATCAAAATTCATAACATGACATATAGGGTGATAAGCCAGATTCAGTGATTAATGAAGGATGAAGTGTTTGGCTCTACTGCAGCAGAAGCAACAGCAGCAGCAGCAGCAGCAGCAGCAGAGAGGGTTCATGAGGTCTTAGTCTTCCCGTTGCCCTTCTAGCTTGCAAGCCCTGTCAAGAGAACGGCCCAGTTCATCACACACATTAAAAGCATCCCCACCGAGCTGGCCTGTGGTTTCAGCCATATGGAAAAAAGCAACATGTTCACCAAGGGGGCTCTTCAGTTGAATCGATGGCAGCCTGAAGGGGTGACTTGCTTGTGTGAGGGCACCGTCATTGGACACTCCCTACAGATAGACTGTTTCTGTCATTTCACGTATGCTACTTCTTTGTAGAGACAGTTCATGGCCACCAAGTGTTGAGTGGTCAGAAATCTAGTGAAATGCATGCAGGTGTGATGGGGGACATGGCAGAAGTATTTATTTATTTGTTATAGTATTTATATACCGCCTTTTCTATATAGACTCAAGGCAGTTTAATTCTAAATCCCATATAGAAAAATAGAACCCTCAATTCCCAGATGCTTCCTTTCAAAGTGCAGCCACGTCCTGGCTGTGCTTCTGCCTTCCAAGCTTTTTGCAGCAGTGGCAGACTGAGATCTCCCTCAGTTGGTTCTCAAGGTGTTCTCCATCTTGCCAGCTGACTCCTACACATTCCACACACTCCAAACTCACAGTGCCTTCGGAGGGTCTGTCAGCAGCAGTGGTCCCCCTTCCAAGCGACAACCAGGGCTGAACCTGCTTAGCTTTCTTCAGGCACGGCAACAGCTCAACCTCCAGACCACACCTCCTGCATGTATGCAAAGCACCAGGTACAAAAAGGAAGCATTCATGCCAATGGCAAACACCCACTCACAAACCAAAGGAAAGAGATCCATAGTTTACACCTGTATTTTCAGCCTCCTGCAGGTAAATTATCATCCCCTTGGAATCTGGTTGTCTTTGTCCTCATGGAAAGGACAGAAAGTCATCACTGCTCTACTATTTTAAAATGATTATATAACTTCTAACCTGAATTAAGAGCTGAAACACACCTTTAAAAAAAAATGAAATTATATGTGCTGCTCTAAAAGCCGAGGGAATAAGAAGGGATTTGTTGAGAGCCATGTTTTCCAATATGGGGCCATGGGACTAGCTTTACAGCTGCACAGAGGAGATAAGGAAGTAAGGGATGAGTGAGGATCATTCTAATCTGGTTGCATTTTATGGAAATGCTGTACAGTATTTCAGAAATGGCTGGGCTTTTTCTTAAAGTGACAACAGTCAACTAATTGAAACAATATGCCGAAATCTCTAATGGCTTAAAGAAACAATGTCAATTAACATACCCCACTGCCTTATGCCACATTGTGGGTGAAACAACAGAACAGCAGATGTTTGGCAAACCTCGTGGGGCAGAAAAAGGCATGTGTTTCTTTTGTCTTCTCAGTAGCCAAGCTCTTCATATAGTATCATAACTGCTACTCCCAAGAGGACAGTAGCCATCTTTATGGACCAGTTCAAGCACTTGTCAGATCTTCCACCCTAAGCATCCTGGAGACATCACCACATCTGCAGAGGAAGCATCGGACCTGCAACTGACTGACAGGCATCACTTCCTAGTGATTCCATTGTTTTTACCTGTTCAGACATGTTTCACATGTATCATTTTAGAGTTTCTGAACTATGCATTAGGCGACAAAAAAGTTCATGAACAGCTGTAGATTCACACCAAAAACAAGAAAGCAACTAGCAACAGACAAATTTTTTCTCAAGAGAATTTTAAAATTATTAAGAATTATTTAAAATACCGCTTTTCAACAAGAGTAGTTCATAAAGCAGTTTACCTAGTAAAATAAATCAACAATGTTTCCTGTCACAGAAGTGACACCAGGAAACTGCTACTGGAAAAGACGCCACGCTGGGGTGAAGAGGGACAGTTGCTCTCCCCCTGCTAAATATAAGAGGAGCACCAATTGAAAAAGTGCCTCTTGCCCAGTTAGCAGGGGTATTTTGCATGTCTATACAGTATTTTGCATGTCTTTTGAAGCTTTCTATTACCTCAGGCTTCTGTGCTGCCTTAGTATCCTGAAGAACTGCTGAGACATTTGAATACACAGCACAATCCTATCCAACTTACACCACCGGTGTAACCAGCAGAGGAGGGCAGGGCGGGAAGCTTTGGAGGAGAGGGGAGATTTCAATCCCCTTTGAATCCCGCCCTGCAGCTGCTTTTTACTGGTGTTGTCAAATAAGCACATGTCCTAAATACTAAGAGAATCCTAAACTACCCGATTATTCTCATTGGTCCTGATTCAAATACAGCTGTTGCCTTTATGAAATAAATATGGACATATTTACTGTGCAGTGCATCTATTGGCTGCATATTGTGTTGTTTCATGTTCCCAGAAGGATATTTCATGGGAAGACTTTTACAGTATCAGTTTCCTTTTGAAGACAATGTACTGGATACCTATGGAGCCTCTGTAATATTTGTTTATTTCTAAATATACATATTGAGCATGGGGAAGCCCACAATGGCCTTGAGAGTAGGGTACTAATAAAGTAGTGTCAGGTCACCTAAAAGCAAGCAGCATGCCCTTGGAATACTCCACTGGCTTCTTCTTGTGATCCAGCTACAAAACGTAGAGCTGTGACTCCTTGCTGATGTAGCATAATGTCTAAGAAGTTGAGTTGTGAATCAGGACTTCCCTGGTTTGAATCTCACTTCTGCCATGAGCTCACCAGGTGGCCTGACGCCTCTCCCTCTCAGCCTCATTTCCCCAGCTGCAATATGGGAATAATAAATATTTGCCTTATGGGTTTTTATAAGGACAATATCATGGCGATACATCTGAAGTGCTTCAAACATTCCGACAGGGCTGTATAAATGTTAAGTATTCTTGCTGGCTACATTCTAAATGACAACCAGTTTCTCTCCATTCCCACCAAGAACGTAGAGTGTGTCCAATAGCTAGTCACCAGCAGCAGTGATCACTGGCCATTAATGGTCATTACATTAATGGTTATTACAGTCGTCAGTGCCTGTAAAAAGCTCTTCAGCTATTAGCTGTGCAAACGTCTAGAGTAAAAGACATCTCTACACTTGGCAAGTCCCATAACGTTGCTCCAGGGGTTAAAGTGGTGACCGCAGTCCTCAAAAAGCAATACCTTTTCCCTTCTCTGATTCATCCCCAGTTCGGCTACAGCTGAATGCCTATCTGCAAGGTGTTTACTGTTGCTAACAGATGGAATTGTTGCTTGGAATGTTTAATTCAGAGCAGAACGTGCAGCTCTTGCTGTCTGAGCTCAGCTCTCATCCGATGATGATGATATAAATAAACAAAGAAATATTCAGAGAAAACAAATCACCAGTCCATCAAAATGCCTGATAAATTAGTTCAACAGTCTGGACTACAGACATAGTCAATGAATCATCATCTGCACCCAGAGTAAATAAATTCAGATTAAGCCAAACTTGATTGAACCCTGCTGAAGTTTGGCACTGTTAACAGAATGGATCAGTCTGAAATCTCACATTAGGAACACATAATCTCATAAGATTTATGACTGTTATTGCTCACCCCATATGTTTCTAGGTTACTGTTTGCTGGATGCTCAGAGTTGACAAAGGTTGCTCAATTGGCATATGCTTTAATCTCTTTAAAAGCATGTGTACTTTGCTTAAGCTCACACACTTTCAGAGGTGAAAAGCAAATTTTAACTCTTGTCACTTGCTTGATTACTTCCCTGCTCTAAATTCACAGACTTTCTCTGTTGATATCATTGGTCTTTAATCCACAAGAAGACAGTCTTCTAAGGTATTTTCCAGTGAGGTAGAGTCTATTGACTCAGACTTGAGTCGGACTCATGTCGCGTCAATGACTTGACTCGGACTTGACTCAGCAATTGTAAAAGACTCAAAAGACTCAACTCGATACTTGGAGCCTTTTACGACAACTCCAATTTTATTCAGGTTTAAACCTGTTTTCCCCATTAAATCGTCAGTTGGTAGAGCAACCAAAACAGTTGGTAGAGCGATCGTCTCATAAATGCCTGAAGATCTGAAGGATGGCAGTTCAAGACGGCCGGAAGTGTCTGTGTCTGTCGGAGAGCTGCCGGCACGCCGAGCTGATAAGTTGCAGAGCCTCTGTGGGGGAGTGGAACTGCAGCTGCACTTGAGTGAGAGAGCCTGTCAGCTAAAGCATGATGAGGCGAACGCCAGAGAGAGAGAGATGGACTGTGAAAGAAACCATCTAGAATGAAGGGTTCTACGAAAGATTAGAACATTATTGCATTGTAAAAAACCCTTGGGGTTTAGAAAGCCTGCCCATGTACACCGCCTTGAATTAAAGTCGGAGGAGAAATCCAATGACCAAGAAAGGCGGTATATAAATACTGTATATAATAATAATTATTATTAAATAGACTCGCAACTCACAACCAAAGACTTGGGGGCAAAGACTTGACTTGAGACTTGGACCCAGATACTTGGGACTTGACTCAAGACTTGGAGTCAGAGACTTGATCCACATCCCTGTATTTTCGTAGTATTTACAGTACAGTATGCAGTTGCAATAGTATCCTTTGTACCTGAAGTGACTGTTACTTTCCCTCTCTGCAACTGACAACAGCTTCAGGGATTATTTAGGTTGGGGAATCAGTGCAGGGTCAAATGTTACGCAAACCCCTTCCCCCATGTAGGGCCTGATTTCAATCAGCCTCCCCCATGGCTGCTTTTGATGTTGGGAGCTCAAATCACAGAACTCCCACATCACATCTAGTTTGGCTATGTGGCAACAGCACTGTTCAGAGAGCTGGAAATGATGTTGCAGAGTTCTCATTGTCATGACCACTTTTTATGCCCCAGAATCACTAGTCAAGGTGGTTTTGTGGAAGTCCACAACATGACAAGCTCTCACCTGGAAAAGCAAGAACAGCATGATGCAATCGCTGCAATGGACACCTGTACATTTTTATGGGATTGTTCTGAAGGCCTCCTGGATAATGAGATGCATGTTTCATACATAAAACATACATGTGTGGGAGAACCTGACTAACAGACCAATCCTAAGATTTGGCCGGTGGCCCCTGGACCGCCCGCCGGATCCTAACCACCGGCGGCCAGCTTGGATCCCGGCTGGAGGTCTCTTCGGGGAAGGGAACACTCGTCCCCTTCCCCGAGTGTAATGGCCGGCCGCCTGGATCGGCCTCCTCGGATTTCCACCAGCGATTTTGCTGGTGGAAGTAAGAGGAGGCCATGTAAAGCTCTGGCGCCTGGTGGGGGTCAGGACGGCCATCCTCTGCCCCTCCCGAGCCACCAGGGCCAACGGCCACTCTTCCCCGGGCGGCCAGACTGTCCCCACGGCCAGCGGCGGGAGATTTACCGGCCACTGCCGGCCACGGTAGGGTCCGTCGCCGGAGTGAGGGAGGCTGGCCTTGCGCCGGCCTCCCTTACTCCCAAGGAGGTGCAAATGTGCCTTACGGCACGTTTGCAACCTCTTCCAGCGCTGGAACACTCGTTCCGGCACCGGCAAGTTCCGGTGGACTGTGCTGTAAATCTGGAGTGAATTCATTAGCATGTGTGTTCATTGTACACACATATGCTTCTGTGTACGGTCAGACATATATTACCTGCACGTCATAAATTGCCTTCCAGACCATAGAGACAACAATAGAGAGTAGTGCAATTTTTCCATCCAGCACATATTGTCAACCGTTAGTGTATAGTTACATTTCCTACATGCTTATTTCCTACTTTATTTGGTTGTGATATCATCCTGGAACTTGACACACATCAGCATGCATAATTAGGGCCCCAGGCCTAACCCCCACCACCAGTGCCAATGCAGCCATGCCCAAAAGGTGTGTATGTATCCTATGGTGGGAGAGCAATCCAAAGGAAAGTGGGAGGTAAGTAAAAATATTTTTTCAATGCTTTATTATCAGCATTTTTTTTAAGCTAACATTTTTTACTTACCTCCATGTAAGCTCTGGGGTCACTTCTGGGTCTCCTTGGACATATACCGTATTGTCCCGAGTATAAGATGCACCTGATTATAAGACACACCCTTAAAGTTTGGTGCTATTAAAAAAAATTAATTAAATCACTGGCATTAAATTGCAACAGCCTGATTATAAGACGCACCCCTAGTTTAAAAACTTAAATTAGGAGAAAAAAGTGAGTCTTATACTCAGACCAATACGGTACTACCTATTTTGGTGATGAATGTCTGAGGAGGGAAATGGGGCAGGGAACTTTCCAAAAGAGGGGATAAGATCTGGCGTGCACCATTGTTGCTGGATCCACCCCTCCCACCTCCTCTCCACCCCCAGTCCCTCCCTTAAAACATCCAGTTCCAACCCCTTCCCACCTGCAATCGACCCCCTTGTGCCAGCTTACCTGCTCTGGAGCCAATTGCTGCTTGCACCGGTGGCTCCTAAATGACTGCCAGTGGCGTACTGCATGCACTGCCATACAGCCAATTATGACAGTGGAACGCTGTCCCGTTGCCGTAAGTCAGGGGTAGGATTGGGCCATAGATAACTTAGGTTGCAATCCTATACACACTGATGTGATGAGCTCTTGCACTGGGTGACGCAAACCCTAATGACGCCTCTGATGTGCAAGGAAACAATTGTGTAAGCTGTACATTGGGCTGCATATCTAGCTACGAGACTGAATGAGCAGCAGAGTGACAGATAAAATTCCATGTAAATCAGTGCAAAGTAATGCACATTGGAGCAAAAACCCCAAGCTTCACATATATGCTCAAGTGGCTACATTGATTGCAGCTATCCACTGGCATCACTACAGGGGGGGGGCGGAGCTGTAAGTTCCTCCGTGATCGGAGCCTCTGTTACACGGAAGAACGAAGCGCCCCGCCCCCGCGTCTTCCGACCCATTCAAAGCGGTGAAAACAACGCGTTGTTTTCACTGCTTTGAATGGGTCAGCAGGCGCAGGGGCAGGGCGCTTCGTTCTTCTGTGTAACGGAGGCTCCGATCACGGAGGAACTTACAGCTCTGCCCCCCCTATAGTGACGCCAGTGCAGCTATCCAGGAAAGACATTTTGGGACCATAATGGGAATCTCACTGAAAACATCCACTCATTGTGGCGCTGTGGCAATTCCAGAGAGGAAAAAGAAATACTCTGTTATGAGTTAATAAGAGATTAAAAACAGGCATGATTATGCCAGTCTATGTATCTCGTTAAAAAAAAAAATACTGTTTGTAACTCGTTTCAACATCATTTCAGCTCAAAATAATACTTCCCAAATGTAGATCATTTCTATTTACAGTAGTCATAAAGACCTAAAACCCCAAGAACGTTCAGAGACTTCCCCAAATGATTTTACTGCTAACCTGTAGAGCTGTTTGAAAACAAATGTATTCATCACAATTGTATTATCTAATTTTATCTACACAACTAAAAAACCCCTGCAAGTTCGAGTAGGCGGAGAAATGGCTCAGGGTCATGCAGTCAGCAGGAGTTTGAACCCTGGACAGCCTGGTCCATGTCTGACTATCTTCTACACAACCCGGGCTCTGATTAGCAAATAGGTTGCATGTTATCTACTTCTTTCAAAGGAAGGAGCAGTCAGCTTTTCAAATGCAATGCTTTGGACTGACTGCAGTAATTTCATTAGGCTAGTATGAAGATACTATATATGACTGATATCTGCAGCCAAAGAAGGATTACAGCGATCCCTGAGGACGACTGTAAAAAAAATAAAAAAGGCAGCTAAGTTAATTGTGGACTTCCAGAATTTGCTCCATCCGGGATCCGTGGCTTGACTTTGCTGCTTTCGTTTTGTGTTTCTTTTGGTATTCATGTCCTCTTTCCCCAGCAGGCCCTTGGAAAGGTTCTTGCATAGTGGATTCTCCTAAAGCTGCAACCCAAGCTACAGATCTCGCCAATTAAATGGAGAGCCGGCACAATTTCCTAAAGTAAAAGGAAAATAAACTCTCTTTTTTAAAAAACATCCATGATCTCACTATTTAAACACTGCAGGCAGCTGGAGCAACAGGTTCAACAGCAATAAATCTTTTTGAGCATTAGGTTATGTTTCCTTCCCCAGCCCACAACATTGTTGCTTGGAAGTAAAGGCTTCCTTTGGATGTCAGTGAAACCAGCTTCCACACAAGGGGGCTTAGATTAGGGTCACCTTCTTTGCACAGAGATGTGAGAGTCATCAAGCACAGGTTCTACAAGTTCTGTACCATTCTAGTGGGGGAGGATGGTGCATCTGCTCAAACCTATACTAAACACCTCTTGGAGAGCTAAGCTAGATGTGATGGCAGCTGAGCCAAATTGGATCAGATCCCTTGCAATGTTTTAAAAGACAGCTGTGGTGGGAAGGGGACTGAGTTGGGTAGAAGTTACAGTGCTTGTGGAGAGGGGAGCTTAACCCCGTCCCTCTGTATCGTTCTGCCATTCTCAAACCACCTCTCTGGAATTGCTACTTACCCCACAGAGCAACCATGATCCAGGTACCTGAAAGGAGAGTTGCTCTACTGAATGAATCAAGCTTTCCGTTAGCATTGTTAGACTTACCAGATCTCCAACTGGGACAGAGTGCTAGATCTTTAGGAGAAGGAGTGTGGGCAGGTGTAGCTTGTTAAGTCCTAGAACACAATCCTAGGTATGTCTACTCAGAAGCAAGCCCCATTGTGTTCAGTGAGGCTTGCTTGAGTAGACATGCCTAGGATTGTGCTCTCAGGTTTAACAAGCTACACCTGCCCACATTCCTTCTCCTAAAGGTCTAGCACTCTGTCCCAGTTGGAGATCTGGTAAGCCTAAGCATTATGGTCTTACGGTCTACCCCTTATAGACCAGCACTTTGCTTCTGGAGAATGCAGAGCTTCTCAAAGCCTGTGCTTTACTACTACTACTACTACTACTACTACTACTACTACTACTACTACTACTACTACTACTAAGTAGCCATAGTATGCCTTGGCATAGGAAAAGGGGGGATATAATTTTTTAAAATAAATAAATAATAAATATTACCAAGAGGAGCACATCTTTCTGGTGCCTTAAAGCTCTCCTACTGCTCTCACAATTCTGTGGAAAAATAAGACAAAGCTGCATAGAAATAATAGACAAAGTGACTGAGAGACAAAGTACCAAATGCATCAGGAATGTTTCTGCTGAAATAGGGGGCTATTTGTGTGCACCTGGCCAGCCCGTGGGAGCCGCAAATAATATTCTGCAGACAGCAATAGGCTGCTGTCATGCTAGCCTCCTTCTTCTAATCATTATTTATGTTATGAAGCATTAACCATCCCCTCCAAGGCATGCACTGAGGCCAAGCTAATTGATATTTATAAAGCTCTTTTGAGATCTGGAGATGGGAGCCACTGACGTTTTGATTTGCTCCAGGACCACCTGCGTAGAAGAGAAAGGATGTGTTCATTTGAACATGGCCTGGCCTGGTGCAACCGCCAGTCTGATCGCTCGCTGGGATATTCACAGAACAGATGCGGCTGTCGCATTTAATTTTTGTTTCACTGGAAACACAGAGGACAAGGAACTGCTTGAGGTAGAGCAAAAAAAAAGAGGAGGCACACAGAAAGCAAAGGTGAAAGGAAATACCATTGTTTCACAGCTGCCATTCATGAAGGTACCATCCTTGTGGTGAGGGAGCTTTGCCTTCGTGACTAATGCCTCCCACAGAGTAAAAAAGACTTCGATTAAGTCCCCTCCTCCTCCTCTTCTTCCTTTTTAATAAGATGTGCAGTGAACAACTATATGCTGTGGTGTCTTCATCATCATTCCTATGACAGTTACATTTTGAAGCAGGACTATGGAACAATCAAATACAGCAGGTTTCCTATTTTCACAAACAAAACAATTTTGGATATTTCTTGTAATAGCTTTTTGATATCCCTTGACTTTTCCCCGAAGGTGTTAATCCGGGGGTGGCACACAAACATGTAATACAATGTGATGCATCCCTGTTTTTTCTTTTCTTTTCAACATTATCAGACTGCATTGTTGGAAAGAAGGAGGTTCTGAAGCTCTTCTTGCAATGTACATTCAGATCTGTTTGCATTTCAACATCTGTTTCAGGCATCTGTCACAGAAGGGGGCAGCTTTTCAGCTTTTCAACAGAGAAGAGTTCTAGCCCTCGTTGTTGAGAATAGCTTCAAACAAACAGATAACAATGAAGCATGTTAGCAGCAGTCTCAACAGGCACAGAACGAGTGACATGGACTTGCAAAGTCTGAAAGCTTATTTCTATTTGCATCCTGGCCTATCCCAGAGGTTAAGACAACAATGCCATTAAAATGAAATATAATTAAGGATCTCCTGGCCTCATTCATAAAACAAAAGTCTGATGCTGCTGCTGGAAGATATTCAGACACAAGCTTAGGAGAAAGTGTGACAAGAGGAATTTCATTATAACGTGTAAATGATCAGCAAAATTCATAATTGTAGGATATGGTCACAGCCCACAAGCTCTTTATCAGATGAATTCATTCTTAGATCGAACAAGTTGGGTGGAAGGAGAAGACAGACAAGCCTCAAGTTTATGGCCAGCAGAAATGTAGCAAACAGGTGTCCTTGCGACATATTCGCCCTGCATCTCCTGGATCCTGTGTGCAACTGAACTATGTTGTAGGGCTAGGAAACAATTGCTTGGTCCGAGACTGTAATAAAGAATAAACTGTTTGACATTGTCGTTATTGTGTTCCCACTAAGTTAGCATTTCTATAGCAACTGCACGCTTACATCTACCTGATTCTCTCCCTTCCCTCCAAAAAAAGCATCAGGAGGAATCAGCAGCAAGGATCACAGTTAACCTTAAGGACAGGTTTGAGCTAAACCAAGAGACTTGCACTCTTATTGCATGGGCCACACGGACCGTGAGATCCACTGAAGAAATGGATCCCCATGGCTTGTTTGATGCTGCAAGAGCAAAATCACTGAAACCGTTTTACCAGATATATCTGGTGAAATAGAATCTCTATGTTCAGAGACAGTCTACCTCTGAATACCATTTGCTGAAGGACAAACAACAGGAGAGGGCTTTCGGCTGGATACCCTGCTTATGGACTTACCAGAAGCATCTTTGGGAAGCAGGATGCAGGACGAGATCGCCTGAAGTTGATCCATCTGGACTTTTCTTATGTTCTTATCTATTATGCCTCCTTGCATACTAGACCTGCCAATATAATGCATACAGGGATATATTTTCTGATTTCATGGTAAGGGAAGGAAACAGCAAGATCCAGCAAGCTCAGCAAAGTCAATTTTGGCATACCTTTAATGTTAAATTGCAAAAAAAAAAAAAAAAAAGGTGTATTATGAACACTCGAGATTATTTTCTTTTGTATACTTAACATATTAGCATGTGTATATGTATGTGCATATGTGTATACTGTATATGTATATTCCTTATTTGCAGTGCTTTTTAGTTGCTTTTTCCTAGTGCTGGGTTTTTTTGTTTGCTACATTTATAGATTGCCTTTCTGCTAATGCACCCAACGTGGCTTACAAATTAAAATAATAAAAATAGACACAAAACCAAGGGGTAGGGGAGGGGAGAGGCAAATGAGCAAAGTCAGATACCAGTTCTGACTTAAAAATAACCACATTGCAAAGGCCACTGAGAGGGACAGGTCTGGAAGTGGAGGAGTCCGATGACAGTCTGTCCTAGTTGTGCAAATGGAATGTGCCTTGCTGCTGTCTCACCTCTGTACCCAGCATAAGAACATACGAAGAGCCCTGCTGAATCAGGCCAAAAGCCCATCTAGTCCAGCTTCCTGTATCACACAGTGGCCCCACCAGATGCCTCAGGAAGCACAAGACAACAAGATACCTGTATCCTGTCGCCACCCCCTTGCACCTGGCACAAAGAAAACCCACTTCTAAAACCAGGAGGTTGCTTATGGCTTGTAACCTGTGATGGACTTTTCCTCCATGAATCTGTCCAAATCTAGGCCAGATGCCGTCACCACATCCTGTGGCAAGGAGTTCCACAAACCAATTACACGCTGGGTAAAGAAATATTTTCTTTTGTTTGTTCTAACTCTCCCTCCACTCAATTTTAGTGCGTGTCCCCTGGTTCTGGTGTTGTGCGAGAGGGAGAAGAATTTCCCTCTATCCACTCTCTCCATCCCATGCATAATTTTATACGTCTCAATCATGTCCCCCCTCAGGCGCCTTTTTTCTAGACTGAAAAGCCCCAGACGCTGTAGCCTTTCCTCATAAGGGAGATGCTCCAGCCAACGAGTCATTCTGGTCGCTCTTTTCTGCACCTTTTCCAATTCAACTATATCCTTTTTGAGGTGTGGTGACCAGAACTGGACACAATACTCCAGATGTGGCCTTACCATCTTAGCATGGCTGTTGATGGTGGCAGGCCCATGTGCAACCTGCCTGATCCTATGCATTGAATCAGAAATCAGCATCATGATGTTCAGCCTACAGCCTGACAAGGATGACTTGCTTTGCAACCTTAAGGGACGATAACAACAGCCCAGGAGGGCGCAGGATTGGCAGCGCTGGCGCATGCCGAATCCTATCCCCCTCTCCAGGCCTGTTCGCACTACACGGGCCTCCCGGACTTGCGCCAGGTAAATAGCTGGCACAGATCTGAGGAGGCTCATAGCACTGCCTGGGGGGGGGGGACTTTACCCGGGGCAAGGGGACAAATGATCCCTTACCCTGAAGAGACCTCTGCCCCCTCCCCTTCCCCTGCTGGATACGGCATGGGCCATGTGGCCCCACTGCACCAGCGTGGGATAGGATCAGGCTGCCTCTTTCCTTAGAAGCAGTCAGGGCAATCCATGCGGGAGGAGAGAGATTTTAACCCTCCATGTGCTGTAGCCCTATTTGGTCACCCTTTGAGGCCAAACTGCTATTAGCAGTCCTATTGTACATATCTTCTCTCCCCCACAGCTAATAACAGTGTTGAGCGGGAGGAGATTTAAGTTGGGAAAAGGCACGGCGGGTTAAGCAGACTCTCCCCAGGGCCATGGCTTCCATTCAAACCAGCTCCCTCTTCCCATCTTTTTATCCCATCTTTAATGAAAGAAAAAAAGTGTCAAAAGATCCAATCATGGCTTTCCCATCTCCCATCTCCCCCAGTGAGCTGGCCAGTCACAGAATAATCACAGGTGGCTGGAAACACGGGGAGAAAAGACTGTCACACACTTTTGTCCCTGCCTGAACGATGCTTCTGGATGCACCGCTTCTCCCTGCCTGCTCAGTCAACCAGCTAAGCTGAACTTGGGTTAATTGACTTCTGTACAACCACACTATGCTAAAGCTGGTTTCCTCCACAACAGCTAGCTTGGGATGCTGTCGCCCCATCCACTGACATCAAATACAGTTTTCACACTATGACACGATTCTATCCCATACCTAGCGTGCAAAATTCTCCATCATCACCATTTTTTGTGACTGTTTCCATTACAAGCTAGTATTACATCACCTTGGACCAAAATAGATGGAAAGGATACAAACTGAAACTGTCATATTCACAATATGCAATTAAGATATTTTGAGGTAGAGACAAAAAAATTCCCTCGCTATTTCACACTCTTCTGAATTTAGAGACTGATGCTCTTGTCACGAAGATGGAGGAAAATAAGAAGTCAGCTCAACTTCTCTGCCCAGAATGAAGGGTGTGAATGAGTTTGGGAATTTGTTTCACAGTTCCTGAGAACAACTTGTCCCAACCCTCCTGCTGCCCCTGCAGCTGCATCTTTTCGAATGGAGGCCCTATTAAACACAAGATAGAAGGGGGGGGGAGCCCACTTAGAAATCCTTGCAGTCCATGGAGGGACTTGTTTAGATTTGTGATTTACAGCCCAATCTTATCTAACTCCCCACGTGGTGAGGCAGTGGTGCCAGTATGGAGGAGTTTTGACTGCTGGAGGTCTCCTCAGGGACATTTGTTCTTTTGCCTTGGGGTTAGCTCCAGCATCCGATATGGGTCAATTCAGACCTGAGCCAGCTCAATCGCTGGCACAGGTCCGCGTTGACCCAGGAAGGTGGATCAGGGCCAGGAAGGGGGCTGGGATTCGGCGTGCACTGCCAATTACGCTCCCCTCCTGGGCCTGATCTCCTCCCCTCCCCATCACCACCCTGTTCTGCCCACCCCTCCCCAAATAGCCCACCCCTTAAACAACCACGGCCTTTGTCACGCCCCCTCCAGCACCTGCATCTTCGGCTTCTTTTCCCCGATTGTGAGGAAGAGAAACCAAAGATGTGGCCACCCCACTCCCTACCTCCTTCCTCGTGGCTGCTCCAAAGCGACGTCACTTCCAGGCCAAAGTGATGTCACTCCGGGGTGTCACATGATAGATAGATAGATAGATAGATAGATAGATAGATAGATAGATAGATAGATAGATAGATAGATAGATAGATAGATAGATAGATAGATAGATAGATAGAGGGCCATTCAGAGGAATTTTATCAGGGGGTACAAAGTTACTTTTGGGCCCTTTCCCTACATATGAATTTGGCTCCTAGGCCACCCTTTTTGCTCCAGGGCCCCCTTTTTGACCCATTTTTCACCCTGGGCCCAGGTACAAATTACCCCCTTAACCCCCCTCTCAGAAGCCCTGGAGAGAGAGAGAGAGAGAGAGAGAGAGAGAGACAGACAGACAGACAGACAGACAGACAGACATATTTGCAGGCTGGTACTTAATTTGCATAATCACGGGATAAATATTGTTTGTGATGACTTATCAATTCACATCTCTGTTAATGGCAAAATAATGCTTGTCAAATGTATAATGAATTCCAGTTCAGCAGGATGATCCTTAGGAGGCCTAGCGAGACCACACCTTGGCCATAATCTCTAACAGAACGAGGTGGGTTTAAATTAATTCACAGCACAATCCTATCCATGTCTACTCAGAAGTAAGTCCCAGTGAGTTCAGTGAGGCTGATGCCCAGGCAAGTGTGCCTAGGATTGCAGCCTTGCAGTCTACCTCACTCTGGGTTGGATTGTGGCCATTCCCATAGCCAGCAACAGCCACAGAAGCAGACATTGATGAGGCCCCAAAGCAGCTTTGCTCCTTTAAAAGGGCTCTGTAAATTGGTTTCTCTCCTTTCTTGGAACAGTTTGACACCACCCTTTGTTGACCTGCTGTACTGATGGGCATTCTACCAACTGCAGATCTGATTGTCCTTGTCAGGACATGCCTGACCTGCTATCTCAGATGCCGATATGTGCAGCTTCAGGGGATTTTTGGCTTGCCACTGCAAACCACACAGCCTTTTGTACCAGCAGTTTCTGTTCAATGCAGTGAGGCACATTGTGCCTGTGTAAAACTCTATTAAAAGTCAACCCAAGAATGCCACAGCTGATGTCAAGTGTGTCACCTTGTCCTGTTCAAGCTAGCTGCGTTCAAAGCTGGTGAAACTCTGTCCGCTACAATCAGAATAAAAAATAAAATAGAAAAAGCAAGCTCCAGGTTTTACACACACTGATGATTAATAGGTGCATCTATCCAGAGGTTTTATAGCTCTCTGAACTGAAGCACTTTAGGGCTATTAAAAGCAATTACATCTTTCCAAATGCTGATCATCAGTATATCTGCTTGGACAGAGGTCCTACTGCTTTCAGTTGAGCCAATGATGATGATGATGATGATGATGATGATGATGATGATGATGATGATGATGATGATGATGAGAATAAGTTTTGGTTTGGTATGTTTAGGATTGCAGAGTGAAGAAGGGCTCATGCTGATAGACTCAGGTGCAAAACACCCTGCAGCACCAGAGACGGGACTTGGGTCATCTTCCCACTCCCCGTCCAATGTAAGTTGAGTCTGATGGTTGCCACATAGGGAGAAAACATGTTGAAAGTTGTGGCCTGAAGCACCTAAACCATAATAGACTTCATTTACTGGGCAAGCTGGGTTTTTGTAGCATGTATGCAACACATTGGCTAAGTACTGGGGCAAACTGCAGTGCAGTGTTCCAGTTTGGATGCAGGCAGCTGAGGAGGACTTCAGGATGATGGGCCTGGGTTGAGTACCAGCTGAGAGTCAGAGGGAGGAGTGGTGAGATTCAGTCTGTTAAGCAGAGGACTGGAGGCACGGTGAGATCCCTTGGAAGGTCCGATTCAAGACCTTTCCCCAGCACCTTAAAATATCCATTGTGTTAAGTCATGTCCGACCCTTCGTGATCCCATGAACCATATGAACCATATCCCGCCAGGCCTTCCTGTCCTCCACTATCTTCCTGAGTTCACTCATTTTCATGTTCGTTGCATCGGTGATGCTGTCTAACCATCTCATCCTTTGCCTTCCCCTTCTCCTTTTGCCTTCAATCTTTCCCAGCATCAGAGTCTTCTCCAGAGAGTCCTCTCTTCGCATTAGGTGGCCATTAAGTATCCATTAAGTATACAAAATATTCATTAAGTATCAGCTATATGAAGTCCATCCATTTGGACTTCTTCAGACAACTCAATCTATTTGATTCCCAGTTCAAAGTAAATTAAAAAGTCAACATACATATTGTTGGGGTGGAAGGACTTCTATCTACCCTAGAGGATCAGATTACCAAGACTGTTTTCCCTTCCCCAAAGGCACTTATCTAATGCTCGTCTTCCAAGGCTACTCATGTAAGGCAGTGCTTCGAGTACCAGAATTATACACCTGGGGTCATGTCCTAGGTTCAAAGTCCTACTGAGCCAGTGATGTTGTGAGAATAAAGAGGGGGAGACTTGTTGCATTGCCCTGAGCTCTTTGAAAGAAGGGTGGGTTAAAAATGGAATTTAAAAAAATGTAAAATGCTTTATGGCCACTTCAAGACCATGGTTGGAAGTGGTCTACAGCAGGAACTGTAGTGAGACTTCCTAAAGTTGCAGAAAGACAGACTCTTTGGTCCAGGGATGGACAGATGACCAAGGCAAAAGTGTATGGATCCTAACCACTTAGGCTGGCGGAGGCCTCTGGCAGAAATACCAAGATGGCAAGAAATCTATTATAAGTAGAAGATTATCTCAGTGGACCACAGTACAGTCAATCAATGTAACTCTGGGTTAGATTGTGGAGAGAGAGAGAGAGAGAGAGAGAGAGAGAGAGAGAGAGAGAGAGAGAGAGAGAGAGAGAGAGAGAGAGAGGCTGTTGGTTCAGTTTTGTCACCCCTGCTGCACAACCTTGTGTCAGTATTATCTTCCTGATGTGTATTTCACTTGTGAAGGATACAAAAGAGTTATATGAGTCATGACATGTGGAAATGTACAGAAAAAGGTCACTGCATGTCTACATAATTTCCAAAGAAGAAATTATTATGGGCTGATGCACACAAACAAGTTCATTTGCTTCATGCTACTAAATGAATGCGGCACCTCAGGAACAGAATTTTTAGCATTTCTGAGTATGCAAAATGCTTCCATATGTATCATGTTGATGTACTCCTTACAACAACCCTGTAAGGTATTATTCTCATATTGCAACTGAGTCTGAAAGGGTGCAATTTGACTGAGGGTGACTGATTATGGCAGAGGTGGGAGTCAAACTGGATACGTCCTGATTTGCAACTCAGTTGGCAACTCCATGGTGTGGACAGCATGGATAGAAAGATGTTTTTCTCCTCCCTGACATTGGGGTCATCCAATGAAACTGATTGGTGGGAGATTTAGGATAGATAAAAGGAGCTGCTTCTTCATTCACCATATAATTAGTCTGTGGAATTCATTGCCACAAGACATGGTGATGGCCACTAGCTTGAATGGCTTTAAAAGGGGATTGGACAAACTTAGGAAGGACAGAGCTATCAAGGTCTACTCATCATGACAACTGTATGCAACCTCCAGCTTTAGTGGCAGTATACCTCTGAATAAGAGTTGCAGAGGAGCAATGGTGGGAGAGGAGTGTGACTTTCTCTCCTCCTTGTGAACTTCCCAGAGGCCGCTGGTGGGCCACTGTGGAAAACAGGATACTGGACTAGATGATCCTTTGGCCTGATCCAGCAGGGCTTTTCTTACATCCTTTTGCTCTTATGTTGCTTATGGCCCAATCCTGTTGGTGCCACTTACCCCGAGAAGGTCTCAGGAGGCCAAAACTCCACTGCAGGATACAGCGGGCGCCATTGCTGCACAGGGAGTTTGTTAGGATTGGGCTGTTGTCAGTTTGCTACACCAGCTCTCCTTAGGGTGTGGTTCCCAAGTTGTAGACGCAGGCTTGTACACACACTTGACATGTGTGTGTGATGTGGGCCCTCCATGTGGAGGCCTGATTCAAATAAGTCTTCCCTTTAAAAAGTGAGGAGGAAAGCATGCAGTTAGCCTTCCAAAATAGAGCACACGCATCACATGTTATGTGTGTGATGGAAAGGGCTGAGTGAGTGAATCTATGCCTCCAACATGGGAAAAGATTGTTGGCCAGCTAAGCATGTGAACCAACCCAGCAAGTCCCCCTGCCCCTGTACTGAGGGATTCCTCCTTACGTTGGCACATGCTTGGTGACCAATGCTCTGGCCCACCATTTGCCTCTCCTCCACACTTCCTCTTCCACTCCTCCTTCAACCAGTGAGTGGCAGGCACAGAGGCTGGCATATCACCAGAAACAGGGGGGGGGGAGAGAGAGAGAGAGAGAGAGAGAGAGAGAGACAGACAGACAGACAGACAGACAGACAGACAGACAGACAGACAGAGACAGAGACAGAGACAGAGACAGAGACAGAGACAGAGACAGAGACAGAGACAGAGACAGAGACAGAGAGCATTTGGCATGCTGCTTCAAGCACCAGGGGATCTTGGGTCCAGCCACACTGGATAAAACCCATAGGCAACAACAGGTGCTCATGTGAAGAGTCATGGTTACAGGCACACAAACAAACCATCCACCAGGAAGACCCTCGGTCAGGACTCATCTGTGCCACTCATGACTGTTGATAATGCTTAGAAAGAACGGAAAAGAAACCCAAGACGTATTTTAGGCAATGAAGGTTTTGCATCCCATTATAGAGCTATGAAAGCCTCAGGTGTGAACATGCCCTGAGACGGTGTGAATGTGGAAAGCAACCTTTAGTGGTCCATATTATCAACGCAACTAAGAAGGACTGGAGCCTGGCTTCTGTCTCCAGACAATACTCCAGATGTGGACTTACCAAATCGATGGTAAGGCCACATCTGGAGTATTGTGTCCAGTTCTGGTCACCACACCTCAAAAAGGATATAGTTGAATTGGAAAAGGTGCAGAAAAGAGCGACCAGATTGATTTGTGGGCTGGAGCACCTCCCTTATGAGGAAAGGCTACAGCGTTTGGGGCTTTTCAGTCTAGAAAAAAGGTGTCTGAGGGGGGACATGATTGAGACGTATAAAATTATGCATGGGATGGAGAGAGTGGACAGAGATAAATTCTTCTCCCTCTCACACAACACCAGAACCAGGGGACACGCACTAAAATTGAGTGGAGGGAGAGTTAGAACAGACAAAAGAAAATCCAGCGTGTAATTGGTTTGTGGAACTCCTTGCCACAGGATGTGGTGACGGCATCTGGCCTAGATGCTTTTAAAAGGGATTTGGACAGATTCATGGAGGAAAAGACCATCACAGGTTACAAGCCATAAGCAACCTCCTGGTTTTAGAAGTAGGTTTTCTCTGTGCCAGGTGCAAGGGAGTGACAACGGGAAACAGGTTATCTTGTTGTCTTGTGCTCCCTGAGGCATCTGGTGGGGCCACTGTGTGATACAGGAAGCTGGACTAGATGGGCCTTTGGCCTGATCCAGCAGGGCTTTTCTTATGTTCTTAGTGTTATTTGCTCTCCAAACAAAAGAAGCTGCCTGAGTCAGACCATTGATCTGTCAGGATGATCTGCATGCCCTTGTCCTACCTCTTGATGCCAGGGGTTAAACCTGAGACCTTCTGCATGCAAAGCAGATGCATCCACCTCTGCACCAGCAGAGCATACCAAAGGCTGCTGGATGCTTACATCATTGATCTTTCTTCTTGGATGATGATGATGATGATGTAATATGGTAGTATATGGGATGAGATGGTAGTAACAGACAGGAGAGCAAGCTAGGAGAGGAAAGTAAAAGAGGGCCAGGTTGGCTAATATAAGAACCTTGCTGGACCAGACGGAGGGTTTATCATTCTACTCTAATATCCTGTTTGCACTGCCTCCAGAAATTCCACAAGTAGGGCAAGAAGGCAACAGCCCTGTCCAGTTTTATGTCACTAGCACCTGATATTCAGAGATAGCCTGCCTCTAAACATGGAGTTTCCGTGTTTTTTTCAATTATAGCTGATGCTTGATAGCCTATCCCCAGTCAATTATTTATCTAATCATTTTGAAAGGCATCAAAGCAGGAGACAATTAATTCTATAACTTGACAATGCGTTGTTTGAAGCGGTAGTTCCTTTTGTGAACCTACTGCCTATATGTTTCAAGGCTGACTCCGAGTTGTGTGTGTGTGTGTGTGTGTGTGTGTGTGTGTGTGTGTGTGTGTGTGTGTGTGTGTGTGTGTGTGTGTGAGAGAGAGAGAGAGAGAGAGAGAGAGAGAGAGAGAGAGAGAGAGAGAGAGAGAGAGAGAGAGAGAGAGAATGAGATTTGCTTTTCATTCTGAAGATAGATAAGACCACCACCCTGCTCCTTATGCCAAAGCAAGAAGGCACTGCTAGGAACTGGGGCCGAGTTCTGGACTCGTGGGACTGGCTTGCTTGCTGGATCTGGGGCACAGGGACTGCTGCCGCCTGGGTCGCAAGCGTCAGCAAAGCTGTCCCGTGACAAGGCCAAGAGAGCTGCCACTCATTGGGGCAGGAGGGAAGAAGCAGCTTGTTCATGACCGATCTGTTGTCTGTAGGAGAGAGTCGGTGGGCATCTGCGGAAGAGCGGCGTGTGGGTGGCTGGGGTGGGGAGACACCTCAGTCAGGCATTCACGTTGCACACATGCACTGACCACGTCCTGGAAAAGGAAGAGACGGAGAGAGCCATATTTCTCCCGATGCCTCCAGGCAGCGGGTCTCCTCTCGGCTAGTTCCACAAAACACACCCATTTTCTCCCTGTGCACAGATCGATAATTGGGTGAGCGCACACAGACAGGCAGCGTCATCTCCCACGATCGATGTCAATCAATAACAGCCATCTCTGCTCCGTCGCAAGAACTTCGACCTTTCAAGACAAGGTGTGGGCAAATCTTGAGGACGTGGGGAGGGGGCGTCCCCCCCCCCTGTCACTGGAGATGTGTGTGCATTCTTTGCATACCGCACTGGAAGGTGGTGGTGGTGGAGGCGGCGGGGAGAGGAGTGGGAGCGTGAGGGGAAAATCCTAATCGTGAATCCACTCTGTTCAATCCCAGACCGGGAGCCAGGCTATTCTTGAGCACACGGACACGCTTCTTCCACCACGGAAGGTGTGTGGCGACTCCATCCCACCATACGACGAGCCTCTTGGTGGTAGCTGAAAGGACTGAAAAGCAGGCGGCACCCACCTTGTGTGTCTGTGTGTGCGTGTGCGTACAGTGCGTGCGCCCCCTGAGCAGGGCTTGGCGGGCGAGTGCAGGGGGCTGCCGGTGGTCGCCATGACTGCTGCTGCTGCTGCGGCTGCTTCCCGAAGCTGAGTAGGGAGGCGCGGCTGGAGAGGAGCTGTCCCTTCAGCACCACGGCGCCGCGGCTTCGCCTTGTGAGTAAGTAGTAACTCAACTCTTCAGGGTGCTGGTCTGGGGAGGGGGGGTGGCAGCTGTGCCCACTTGCCCTCTCCAATGACGGCTGCCTGCTTGTCTGTCTTCATCACGCAAAGGTTAGAAGACAATCGGTTCTTGGAGCTAAGGCATCTCCAGGCTGCAGGAAGGACCCGCCCCAGCAATGCTGGCGAGGTGCTTGGAGAAGTTGCACGCTCCTAAAGGGGCTCGCAGCAGCAGCAGCAGCAGCTCTTGAGGTAATGGGGGTATTATTGGGGCTTCAATGCTGGCGTTACTGTTCTGTGTCGAGTCTAAAGATGCGGGCGTTGGAAACCTCTTGTCTTTGTAGTTCTTTGTTGTGGTGGAGACATGCTTACTTTGTACCTGGGAGGTAAAGTAGCAGCAGCAGCAGCAGAGAGACTTGCTTTTGTTCCACTCGCTCGCCAGCAGCACTACAGACTTTGGGAGACTGTGAGTATGTCACTGTTTTGCCTGCCTATCCAACCATTAAAATCCATGCCCTATTTCCAGTAGCTACACTCTCGTTCAAGGAGGGGCTGAGACAGACACTCAAGACACTCATCCATAGCATTGTGCCAGCTACAGCGTTGCAGAAGGGATGGGCAAGGGGGGGGGAGAGAGATAATAGGAATAAGGAAGGATAAGGTGTTAATTGGTGATTCAGTGTGAATTAATGATCCTCTCACCTTCCCTTAAGAACAAAAACGACAGCTTCTCAAACAAAGAAACCACACCGTGTGACAGTCTGAAAGGGTGTGGGGTGCTGTGTGTATGTGCAACTATATTCGATCCAAATAGAACACACAGGGTGAAAAAAAAATATTTTCCCCAATATTGGCTACCTCTAATCTGCCTCCTTTCATTATTCCGTAGGTCATCTCCACCCTGCTCCTTAAGCTTTGGAAGACACTCACAATGACAGGGCTGAGTCTGAGGGATTTATCAGAGGTGGACTTTGAAGACAATGAGATCAGCATCAATGTCGGGGGCTTTAAGAAAAAGATGAAATCCAACACCTTGTTGAGATTCCCTGAAACTAGGCTGGGTAAACTGCTGAGCTGCAATTCAAAGGAGTCAATTTTGGAGCTTTGCGATGATTACGATGACATTAAGAACGAGTTCTACTTTGACAGGAACCCTGAACTTTTCCCTTACGTGCTGCATTTTTATAACACTGGAAAGTTGCACGTGATGGGCGAACTTTGTGTCTTTTCCTTCAGCCAGGAGATTGAGTATTGGGGGATCAATGAATTCTTTATTGATTCTTGCTGCAGTTACAGCTACCACGGGAGAAAAATGGAACCAGACCAAGAAAAATGGGAAGATCACAGTGACCAGGAAAGCACCAGCTCTTCATTTGACGAGATCTTGGCCTTCTACAATGATGCTGCTAAATTTGACAAGCAACCCTTGGGTAAAGTGAGGCGACAGCTCTGGTTAGCTTTAGACAATCCTGGATATTCGGTCTTGAGCCGAATATTCAGTGTCCTTTCCATAGTGGTTGTTCTTGGATCCATCATCACCATGTGCCTGAACAGCCTCTCCGATTTTCAGATCGTTAACAGCAGTGGGAACTCTGAAGAAGACCCTCGATTTGAAATTGTGGAACATTTTGGTATTGCATGGTTCACCTTTGAGCTGGTGGCAAGGTTTGCTGTGGCCCCAGACTTCTTGAAGTTTTTTAAGCATGCACTCAATCTGATTGACCTCATGTCCATCCTTCCATTCTACATCACTCTAATTGTTAACCTGGTGGTGGAAAGTAGTCCTACTTTAGCTAATTTAGGCAGAGTCGCCCAAGTCCTGAGACTCATGAGGATATTCCGCATCTTAAAACTTGCTAGACACTCAACAGGCCTTAGATCCCTAGGAGCCACCCTCAAGTATAGCTACAGGGAGGTAGGGCTTCTCTTGCTTTACCTTTCTGTTGGAATCTCGATCTTCTCTGTAGTGGCTTACACCATCGAAAAAGAAGAAAACAGGGGCCTGGAGACCATCCCTGCTTGCTGGTGGTGGGCTACAGTTAGCATGACCACAGTAGGCTATGGAGATGTTGTCCCAGTGACCACTGCAGGCAGGCTGACTGCTTCTGCATGCATTCTTGCAGGCATCCTAGTAGTAGTCCTTCCTATCACACTCATCTTCAACAAGTTCTCTCACTTTTATAGGCGCCAAAAGCAGTTAGAAAGCGCAATGAGGAGCTGTGATTTTGGCGATGGGATGAAAGTGGTTCCTTCGGTCAATTTAAGGGACTACTATGCCTATAAAGTGAAGTCGCTTATGGCCAGTCTCACAAACATGAGCAGAAGCACACCCAGTGAACTAAGTCTTAATGATTCACTGCATTAATCTCTGGTTCTAGGACCAGTTTGCATGATGGAAAACTAAGAGCTGTGTTTATGTTTGCTGTTTCTGATGTTGTTGATGCTGCACCAAGGACAGAGTCACATAACTGTTTTCTCCACCATATGGTATCTTTTTCTGCAGTCATCTTTTGGTAGGAATTCACATGTGCTTCAGTCTTGTGAATGTGTTCATATTGGGGGATGACACAAGTCTGAAGTTTCTTCAATTTTTGCTGGCTTGCAACCTGAACCTTGCAACCTGAACCTATGTCACATTCTTCATAAGTTGATGATACACATGAACTGCCACCTCATGCAACAGGTCATCATAAGGGGAAAATGGTTGCACAAATCCACTTACCTGAGCATTTCTAAAGGAGATCAATGGCCCAATTGTATGGGCCACTTAGGCAGCATATCTAGTGAACCATTGCCATAAGTCACCTTGCAACAGTGCAAACATTGCACCACCATCGCATGCTACAGAGCCACTGGCAGAAACAGCCAGAGGCTCTGTGCATGCGCCAGAACTGCCCAGATGCTCTGCTGGTGCAGGTAAGGTGGCAGAAGGGGCAATTCATGGGTGGTTCAGGGGATGATCAGAGTGGGGAGTGGGCTGAAATGGGGGGGCGGTTTGAGGGTGGGAGGGAGTGGAGCTCAGTGGCAGTAGTACACACTGGATCCTATCCCTCCTTTCCCACCCTGGACCTGCCTCCTTCCTCTCCTCAGACTTACACCAGCAAAATAGTTGGCATATGTCCGAGGAGAACTCACCTACTGGGAGATGAGTAAAAAATGTTTTACTTACCTCTTGCTGGCTCTCTGATTACCCCACCACCACCACCACCATAGCATGCAGCTCACAGTCTATTGGTGGATGCATGCTATGGACTGGCAGGGGATAGGATTGGGCTGTAAGTCTAGTTACAAGTTGGTACTTAGTGCATTTTCACCCTGCTGTATAGAAACAGCCTCCCGGTTTTTCTATACAGTTGTTGCTGTCTCCATGACATTAGTGCTGTTGGTGCAGTGCTTCTTTGTCACATGTTCATTTTACTTTGGAGGTTCCTGTGCAAGCTCAGAAAATAATTTTTCCAGGAAGACAAAAACCAACACACACACCCTTGCAAAATTAGAAATTCAATTAGCCAATTCTACACACATTGATGCGATACAGCAGAAAGGCTACACAATTACTGCTTAGTTTAAGCCCACTCCCAAGCAGCTACGATATCCCAACCTACATCTCAAAAACAACAACAACAACCCCAAAACCTGCCACTGTCATACATACACTGAGAATTCACTTGGGGACTCACTGCCCTTCTATGATATGTAATGTCGTTGTTACCATATTTGTGCAACCAAGATGGATTTGAGAAACTGGTGCTATTTCTGAGCTATAAGATGTTTTAAAGTCCTGCCATATATGATGGGAGGAATGGAAAGAAAGGAAATTCGCATGGTGAAACAAAACATATCCCCCAAACTGAATATTGTGTCCAAGCACTGTTGATGATCAAGTCTGCTCTTACTTGCAGAATCTTTATCCTGGTTCATTTTCTTGGTCATAATGGAACGTGATTGCCTATTGCACGAGTGTAACAGAAAGTTAGGAGCCGATGTTTATGCGGAGATGCAAGTGGACATTAGGGAAGCTTTTCAAGACCACTCAGTATGGCATGTTTCTCTTTCTGCTGGGGTCATTGATAAAGATTTTCACGTCTTCTCAGGCCTGTGAAGATGAATTTTGAAATGTACTCCCATCTACTCTGACTAGTGAGATGCATCAGGCCATCCTCTCAAAATGTTCAATTTTTGAGTCCAAGAAGGTATTTAAGGCCTAAGCTCCCTAGGCATCAAAAGTGGATATGTCCTATGTATTTCAATTAGAACCTCACATGCTCAGAATCCCCCCCCCCATAAAAATGGTGTCTGAGCTAAGTGACCAATGTAGATATATCCACCCCATTCTTGTGGCTGACCGGTGAAGAGAATATGCACTAAAGTGAGTGGTAAAGAAAGAATTATAAACACTGAGAATTGCCTAGTGGATGGAAATGTATTAAAATGATGTCATATGTACTTCCAAGATAGTCTTCAATTTTACCAAAAAGGACTGGTTTTCAGCTTTGCACATTAATGAACACAGATACCGGTGTCCATGCAGATTTTAGCCAAATTAGATGCAAATATCCTGATCCTAACCACATTCATTCACATATTACTATGTAGTTCTGCAATTGATTTGCCTGAAGGCTTTGTGAAAGAAACTGGCAAGAGGCTGGTTAACTATTTCCATCCCAAGCTGCTTTTCTTCCTAAGGGATAAAAGATATGAGGACCCACAAAACACTTGAATAGGGGAAGCAATTTTGAAGAGACAAATGGCTTTAAAGGAAAGAATCAGAAAACTCTAACTGCCACTTCTTCTTGGCAGTCACAGAACTGTGCAGTTCTGTCTTACTGATTTGACTGTACATTTGGGGCATGATCTAATCACAATTTTGCACTTATGCTACCAATGGTAGACAGGTCAGCATGTGCTTTATTCTTTCACTGAAACCAATGGGACGTAAAAGCACTTAGCATTGGTTGGATCAAGTTGTTCCTACCACATCAGTATACTTAGGGCTGAAGCTGCAGATAGCATTGTTATTAAGAAGACTCTTCCTTTCTTCATATTTATGAGCAACAATGAACACACAGTTCCTCGGCTGTTCTCCTGGTTTTAATTAAGTGGCGAATCTGCTTCCATATTTCTAATTTGTGATAGGAAATCCTCAGGACGTTTTTGGGTTCAACAAGAAAAAAGCTTGTGTTCAACACGTAAATGGCGGCATCAGATCCTTCCCACCAGATTCAAACTCTAGGAAGCCAATATAATTTATGCTTAAATTTAGATCCTGCTGTTCTACCATGCAGTGCAACTAACGGCGCAAGCCCCCGGCGACGGAATGAGCATTCCATTGCCAGAAGCCGTCGCGAACATGCTGTAAAGCATGTTCACGACAACTTTGAAGTATGGGAGGCCAGCACAAGGCCGGCCTCCCTCACTCCAGCGACGGGATGAGCAGGCGGCCGGCAGCAGAAGGTAAATCCTCTGCCGCCAGCCGTGTGGGCAGTCCGGCCAGGGAGGGAGGGGGGCATTGGCCTAGCCGGCCCGGGAGAGAGAGGGGGATGGCGTCGGCCATATTCCCGTCCCCGCCGGGCAGGCTATGCCGTTACACGGCCTCCTCTACTTCCGCCAGCTATGTAGCTGGTGGAAACCCGAGGAGGCCTATCCAGCTGGCCCCGGTTTACACCCAGGGAAGGGGACGAATGGGCAGCCTGGGCTAAGGATCCAGCGGGCGGCCCTGGGCCTCTGGCCGGATCCTTACACAGGATTGCGCTGTAATTGCCGTAAAGGTGACCCCTGACAATTAAGTCCAGTCGTGTCCGACTCTAGGGTGTGGTGCTCATCCCCATTTCAAAGCCGAAGAGCCAGCATTGTCCGAAGACGCCTCCCTGGTCATGTGGCTGGCATGACTCTCCTTGCCGCAGCGCGTAGCATGCGGCTGGAACACGGAGAGCTGTTTACCTTCCCACAAGCGGTACCTATTTATCTACTCGCATTAACATGCTTTGGAACTGCTAGGTTGGCAGGAGCTGGCCAAGCAATGAGAGCTCACCCCGTCACGGATTCAAATTGCCGACCTTTCGATCGACAGCTCATGGTTCAGCGGTTTAACCCACTGCGCCTTACCACAAAACAAATAAAACATAATAAAATCACAATACAATCACCCCTCTCTGTCTGAAACCTTGGGAAGCTACTGCCAGTCAGCTGAGACAATACTGACTTGGCTAGACCAATGGCCTGATCCAGCATAGGTGTCCTATGTCCTATGTGCATATTGCTATAAAAGTCACTGGTGCCACCGTTAAAAAATTATAAAGTACCGATACTTGCTTATCTACAGAGGTTAATCTCCAGTTTGGCAGGTGCAATGTAAGAAATTACCCACTGTCAGCTGATGCTACAGTTCAAACCATCTAGTTACATTCAAAATCATTCAATGTAAATGGGCATGCAGAATAACTTCATGCTAACATAGAGTCACATGCATTAATTGGAAGAAAGCTTCACTGATTTGTAGTAAGGGAGCTGGCTGTATTCACTGTTCTTAGTTATTAAACAAATACAGCCACAAACACTCACCTCATTACCACCACCATATACAACCATTTACCGAACACTAACAATAGTTACAAAAAATAGTTACCGCACATATGTAACCACATCTTAAGCCGATTGTCTGTACCTGTTGCCATGTGGGGAGGGAAATTTTGCCTTCTCTATTTCCCCAGACTTCCAGGCAGGTGCAGGAATGCGGTAAGATTTTATTTATTGAAAAATTTATCTCCTGCACTTTTCCCTTCCATCAGGGAGGCATTCAAGGCAGCTAACCACAGCAATACAATCATATTAACTCAAGCAATAAACAATTAAAAACAAAAAGAGAAACAACAGCAATATAATCAAAATGTAATCAGCAAAGCAACAAAAACCAAGCTGTCTATTAACAGGGAAATAGTCTGTTCGCCACACTTTTAGCACTTACCACCTGAGCATCAACATTCTGTACAAGCTGAAGTTTCTGAGTGGTCTTCAAGGGCAAGCCTCAGATAACCTGCATTGCAGTAGTCTGAACAAGATGCAACCAATGCAAGGACAACCATGGTCAGGACTGACTGGCCCACTTGGCCATGATACACAGTGATACACTTGGCATACCAGCCGAAGTTGGTCAAAAGCATCCCAGGCCATAGCCAACACCAGGGCATCTAGGTGGTCAGGCCCAGGAGTACTCACAAGCTGCACACCTGCCTTTTCAAAGGCAGTTCGATCCCTTTCAGAACAGGGTGACAATCCCTAGCCTGGACTCGAAATTTCCTCACAAATATTACCTCTGTCCTACCCAGATTTAATTTCACCTTATTCACTCTCATCCAGTCTATTATGAACTCCAGACAATGACTCAGAACATCTGCAGCCTCTCTACTATCAGATGAAACTGAGATATAGAGCTGAGTCTCATCTGCATGTTGATGACACCCGTCCATACCCTCAAATGAGCTTTCCCAGTGGTTTCATGTAGATGTTAAAACAGCATGGGGGACAGAATTGAATCCTGCAGGACCCCAAAGGTTAACAGTCAAGGGTAGGAACTCCCCCAGCACCACTGTCTGGAATCTGCCCTCCAAGAAGGAACAAAGTCACTGCAAGACAGTGCCCCCAAGTTCCACACCCAAGCAAGATGGTCCAGAAGGATACCATGGTCAATGGTATTGAAAGCTGCTGAGAGGTCCAACAGAAGCAACAGGGACGCATTTCACCATCCAGTTCCTGGCATAGGTCATCAACTAGGATGACCAAGGCTGTTTCCATTCTGAACCCCACTCAAAAGCTGGACTGAAATGGGTTCTAATAATTTTATTCATTATGAATTTATTTGAAAAACACCCAGGAATTCCCAAAGTTGGACTGCCACAACCTGCCACAGAGTAGTCCCCCCCCCCAAAGGGCTCTAGATAGGCTTACAATCATCCCGGAATCGACACTGGCTTCAGCCTAGAGCGGACCTGAGCCGCTCCCAATGGTCCACTGTGGCTGTTCAATGGGCTTCCGGCTTCCGGTCAACGATGCGACAGAAGCTGGAGCCCCATTGGGCAGCCGCGGTGCACCCTTGGGAGCGGCTCGGGTCCACTCTAGGCCGAAGTCAGAGTCGATTCCAGGATGATGTTAAGCCTAGCACTAGACAATATTCAATCATATTCAATCACAAGTCATTCTCTACTGTTGATCAAGACATCTGCCCAGCTGTTTCACCCACAAGAACCAAGATGCCAACTTGGCTCCATGGCCCAGAAGAGGCTCAGATAATTGTGTCAATAACCCTGGTTTTCTCCTTATTCCAGAGATCAACTAAGGCCACAGCAGAGTCACAAGTCCTAATAACAGGAAAATTCCCCAGAGATATCGGGAATCCATCTGCATCCATAAGTCTCTGAGTACAGGCCTTTCTAATAATCTCACCACCCTTGGAAAGAGGTCATAGTAAGCCTAAACCTAACTAGGCAATGATCTGTCCATCAGAGGCATCAGTAGGGTTTGTGTCACCCTGTGCAGAGCTCATCATGTCAGTGTCCATGATAAAAGAGAACCATTACTCCGCTCCACACCCAGATCACCCTCCATTTGCCTTCAAAGAGTCTGGAGTTTAAGACTAAAGATCATGTTAATTTCTAACCTAAGGGACTTGCAAAGTTCTCTCAAGCCCACAAATTCCTCAAGCTTCAGTTAGTCTAGGACTGTTGCATTTGGGTTATATAAATAGTTTTTAGATGATCTCATGTTCTCTAGAATCTAGATTGATTATTCATCGAGATCAGGTTTAGTCAGGTCTGCAAAAATAGATGGAAATGTTCCCAACACAACATTTTACTACTTGAAAAAGGAATCATTCCAAGGATACACTATATTTTTACTGCATTGTTTGGAAGACATTTTCATTAATGCATTTTACACACACACGTGTGCACTTGTGCTTTGGTTGATATATGCTTAACAACTAGAAAGTATTGCAATTTAGCATGTGTTCACTGCCCTGGATGTACAGGACAGAAACATTACAGTGAATCTTTTCATTTCCCCATTTCCAGAAGCACTTCTTTAAATGATGTTTTTGTTACCAATGCAGGTTTTATTTTACCTGCTAGAAACAGCCGTATTATCAAAAATGTGGAACACTGGACTCACTGAATGCAAAATTCCCAAACTCTGACGAATGTCTGTGGACTTAGACTGAGGGAGACCATCTCACTCAGCACTGTCTACACTGAGTAGCAGAAGCTCTCCAGGATTTCAGACAGGGGCCTTTCCTTTGTCAGCCCTACCTGGAGGTGCCAAGGATTAAACCTGGGACTGTCCACATGCAATAAATATGCTCATCCATCAAGCTATCGTCCCACCCCAAATGAAAGACAAAGGATAATGCATCAAAGGCCAGTCTATGTCGGAAATGGTTCCTATTGTTTTCTTAGAAGCCAAAGGAGAATCCTTTGCCCTGAAAATGATCCCTTGCTTTGAAAAACTATGACAATCTTCAGAAAAAGGGTTAGGTAGGAGGTGGGAGACGTCTCAGTGGAAGCACAACAGGATCATATTGTGGGATCAGATCAGGATCTACCTGATAGGACTATTGCATTATACATACCTGCATTATTATGTATTTTGTTGTTACATTTGTATCTACCGATTCCTCCAAGGGTTTCCAAAAGAGACACACCAAAGGTATGACTCACTCATGCAATAGGCTGGGCTGAGAGAGAGTGGGATGTGCCCAGGGCCACCCAAATCCCAACATAGCTGAGCTTGAACCTGGGTTCCCTGTACCATAGCCCAGGGCCCAAGCATGGCAGGGGAGATTTTTGCCAAGTCAAGAAGTCAAGAAGTCCCCCCCCCCCCCACACACACACACATGGGCTGCAATGCCATTATATTGAGGGGGAAAATAAGATTTGATTGTAGAAGATCATGCTTCAGAACGTTCATGAACACTTATTTCCCTGTGGCTCTATGGGGTGTCCAGATCTTGTATGATGTTGTGTGATTTGCTGGAACCCATAAGAAACAATGTTAGAACTCAGCAAGCAACATCCTGAAGCAGGTGACCCTTGCCCCTCTCTAGCACAAAGCGTAATGAAGGAAACTAGTACCTCTTTACCTGTTTCAAAAGGATTATTAATTACTACTACTACTACTACTACTACTACTACTACTACTACTACTACTACTACTACTACTACTACTACTACTACTACTACCACCACCACCACCACCACCACTACTACTACTACTAGCATTTAATATACTACTTTTCAACAAAAAGTTCACGGTTTACAGACAAAATCAAATGATTAAATGGCTCCCTGTCCCAAAAGGGCTCACAATCTAAAAAAGATGCAGAACACCACCAGCAACAGCCACCAGAAAAGAGACTGTGCTGGGGTGAAAGGGGAGCAGTTGCTTTCCCCCTGCTAAATAAAAGAGGATATGGTTGCTTTGTCTTTAAAACAAGCTTCAGGTTCTATTTAAGTAAACGTTTAACAGAGTTTGGTCTTGTAGTTTGAAAGACAGAGCAGAACATACCAGCCTATGTGACAAATCCCAGAATGCCTCCATTCCTACTTATATTCCTCTGCATAGGCAAGAGAGAAGAGGTTATGGAATTCAACTGGCAGCAGGAGGGACAGACAAGTACCATAATAAACAGAGAGGACCAGAACTGCTGATTGGATTTACAGACCCCAGGGCAGATATAAATAAATGAGCTGGGTCTCTGGTTCCCTGCAGCTGCTAACTCTTTTGGCTGGTTGTTTGGGCCAGGCTGGTCTTCCCTTTGCCACAGTGTTCTCTCTGGGGTGGAGGTGGCACAACCTCATTATAGCCCTTGTTCCTTTGGCTAGTGGCAGAGGCCAGAGCACCCTTCTACTCACTTCTGTAGGCCCAGGACAAGTGGCAGCTCTCCCCACCAACTGGGACCGACATGACTTTCTCACCATTCCTCACTTCGGGTATTCTGCTTCTTGCAACTACAGAACAGCAGCATAAAGCTGCACTACCATTTCTGACTTTTGAGATGATAAACATTCCATAGGATGCTGTATAAGGTCTATTCCACTATCCCAGCAAACTAAAGTGCAGTCTTATACACCGTACCTGAGTTCCATTAAACTTAATAGTGCTTGCTTCCGATTCTGAGTCAATATGCCTAGAATTACTATATGCCTATGGAAGGAGGTCTGGCTCAGTTGGTAGAGCGACTGTCTCATATATGCCTGAAGATCTGAAGGACGGCAGTTCGAGACAGCCGGAAGTGTCTGTGTCTGCCGGAGAGCTGTCGGCATGCCACTGATAAGTTGCAGAGCCTCTGTGGGGGAGTGGAACTGTAACTGCACTTGAGTGAGAGTCAAGGTTGCCCTGTCAGTTGAAGTGTGGTGAGGCGAACGCCAGAAAGAGAGAGAGAGAGAGAGAGAGAGAGAGAGAGAGAGAGAGAGAGAGCTGGACTGTGAAAGAAACATCTAGAATGAAGGGTTCTATGAAAGATTAGAACAGGGGTGGGGAACCTTTTCCCTGGCGAGGGCCATTTTAAATATTAGAAATTTGCTTGAAGGCCGGGCGCCATTTTATTTATTTAATTAATTTTGCCCCCCGCCCCCCATCGGCCTCCAGAGGCTCCGCGCTCACCGTCTGAAGCCGCTGGCGGGTCCACGCGTCACCTCCGGCGTACCATGCCGATGAGGGCAAGAGGGCAAGAGCTTGCCCTCATTGGCGTGGTACGCATGTGCGAAATGGCCAACGGCCTGGTGAGAAGGGGTCGAGGCGGCGGCCGGGGAGGACATGCAAAGGCCCTCTCCCGGCCTCCGGAGGCAACGCGCGGACCCGGCGGAGCCTCCAGGGGCAGGTTGGCCGGCCTCCCGGCCATCTCTCCGGGGGCCGGACCAGATGGCCTCGGGGGCCTGATCCAGCCCTGGGGCCGGAGGTTCCCCACCGCTGGATTAGAACGTTATTGTATTGTAAAAAAAACCCTTGAGGTTTAGAAAGCCTGCCCATGTTTTTTAATTCAAAAACCTTTGAATTAAAGTCGGAGGAGAAATCCGATGACCAAAGAAAAGGCAGTATATAAATACTGGTTTATTATTATTATTATTATTATTATTATTATTATTATTACGCCATAAAGAACGCCATAAAGCATAGCTGGGACCTCAAGGAGTGTCCCCCCCCCTTTAGTACTGATGGCAGGGCTGAGACTGGTGCTGGGTCCCAGTGCTAGCAAAGGAAGACAAACGTTGGTGCTCAAATCCTGTTAGCCAATCCTATGGACACATTCAGACATCTCAACAACCCATGGCTTGTAGTGACAAGACCACACTAGCAGGAGATTTGGGCTTGTGGACTTGCACACTCCTCCCTCCTTCACACACAAGGGGAGGAGATGGAACGCTTCTTCTCACAGCTTTGAATAAGCCAGTTTCCCATTACAGTACATCTGAATATAGGGAACTATGGATAGTTTAGATCAGTAACTTCCTACACCCAGCTTACAAACCTGGGTCAAACCATGGTTTGATAATCTGGTTTGTGAACTGTGATTTGAACAAACCGTAGTTCCCTGTGTTCAGATGCAAGGGGAAACTGCAGTTTGTTCCAAACCTCAGTAGAAAACTTTTAACCTCATCCTCTCTCCATACACAGAGGAGAAAGAAGAGGGGAACACATGAGTCTGAGGCTCATACTGGCAAGTTTTTGTAACACAACCATAGTTTGTTCTTATGTCTGAATGCAGCGGCTGTTTCAGTAGTACAGCAGTTTACAAGGGCTTATCATTAAAGGAATAAATAGAAAGGCTCCTCCTGCCCTTTACATCTGGAAACTGTTGGGGACTGTACTGCCTGTTATACCATTAAAGGTAAAGGTGACCCGACAATTAAGTCCAGTCGTGTTCGACTCTAGGGTGTGGTGCTCATCCCCATTTCAAAGCCGAAGAGCCAGCGTTGTCCGAAGATGCCTCCGTGGTCATGTGGCCAGCATGACTCTCCTTGCCGCAGCGTGTAGCATGCAGCTGGAACATGGAGCGCTGTTTACCTTCCCGCAAGCGGTACCTATTTATCTACTCGCATTAACATGCTTTGGAACTGCTAGGTTGGCAGGAGCTGGCCAAGCAACGAGAGCTCACAGATTCGAACTGCCGACCTTTCGATCGACAGTTCATGGTTCAGTGGTTTAACCCACTGCGCCACCCGCTGGCCTGTTGCCATTACCATTGCCGTATAATAAAATCACGGATCTGCTCAATGGTGTGTGAATACTTGTGCTCTCTATGTTTTTTAAAGTACTCATTTCTGGCATCAGAGGAAACACTGACTGCATGTGGCTATTGCTTTCTGTGTACTAAAAGGATTTTAAGTAGTTAAATGAGGATTAAGATATTGTTTCCAGCAGAGCAGCCTACTTTGTTAAAAAGATTACTGTTTGTATGGAACTCGGTTTCCAAATATATGGTTAACTAGTGCCACTGAAAATTACATGCCATTCAGCCCCCTGACATCCTGTGAATTGTTTTATGGTTCGCAATGCAGTAATGAATATTTGCTCAGGTTTAGTTCGAGTCAACATTAATTATATTAGCTGTTAATTGTGCCTGTCAGTAGACTTCAGATTTTTTTTTGAACAAATTGCTTCACAATACTGTTTTCACTGATTAATTGATCAAGCAAATGAAGAATTCAGTTCAACACAACCTTAATGTGCCTCCTAAATATCAAGAAATTAACCACAGATTGACACCCAGTTGATACAATTATATGCATAGATCTCTAGAAGAGATCCTAGAAATCTAGAAGATCTCACTCTCTCAGTCCTTAGTAGTGGTGGACAATGGATTCTGCAATCACATAGTCACACGTTGTTGAGTGTTGCCTCCACTCAACACTGAAGCATGGAGATGATCACAAAAGATAACCAGAGTCATAAGCACCTTTCTTCATCCCAAGAAAAGGGAGCATAAAAACAGTGACATGATTCATTTCAGGTGTTTTCTCACAGGGTTAAGTCAGTTCTGGGTTTCAGGTTATTCTGCATGAAATAGATCTAAACTATTCAAGGTGTCTAACGTTACCAGACCCAGTTTTTAAAGTTAGTGTCTGAACTGGAAGTTAACTACAGAGTTTAAAATTACTGGTAAACCTGAACTGGAACTGAACCCAAATTTTAACGGTTAAGCTTCCTGTAAACAGGCTGGACTCCAGATTAACCCCAGAAGAGTGAAATTGATACTACACAATGGCCTGCATGAGTTTCAGAAGCTCTGTCTTTAATGTCTGATCCATCTAATAATTTCAGCCTTAACTATTATAATCTATTATAGTCTACTCTTGCTAAGGTCACATACATGTTACCATCTTAAACCACTCGTGCATAGCATAGCATGAGGTTCCTCAGTAAGAACGAAAATCGGATGGCATTTCTTTCTTCGTTTTAATAAGAGCTATATTTATGGTTTGGAGGTAGGATTTTACAATTGTTCCACATACTCAGACCTCAGGATGGATCACAATAGTTTACAATTAAGGAAACATAAAATTTCATCTTATTTTTAAACCCTATTAGAATAAAATCATAATCTCCAAAATGCACAAGCCCTGTAGGGCAGTCCTGTCCATGTATCCTGTCCCTCTATCTAGACTCAGAGCCTAGACTCCTTCCTCTTGAAGGGCCCAATCCTATCCAACTTTCCAGTGCTGATGCAGCCGTGCCAACAGGGCATGTACCACATCCTGTAGTGAGGGGGCAGTCACAGAGGCTTCCTCAAGGAAAGAAAATGTTTGTTCCCTTGCCTTGGTGCTGTATCATGGCTGCATCAGTGCTGGAAAGTTGGATTGGATTGGGCCCGAAGTCATGTTGCACATAGGAATCCAGAAACTGGCTGGCTGGTCCATGCATCCAGCCCCTTCCAAAATCAACATACTGAGGCATCAATGGAGATCAAACATCCATCACAGTAAATCTCAGGGCCTCTGTTTGCTATTGGCTGTAAAGAACCACTGCACACATGAGCTATGAACTTGTTGGGGAAAAATGATATTTCACTGTATACATATTTCATGGAACTGCAGATAAATGAAAAGCAGGCTCCTTAGCTTTCTATCCCCTTGCTGATAAACAGTCGGTACAACATTCCTATTTTCTTTTGGGCAGATTGAGGACTCGGCAAGGCATCAATAGTACTCAGAGGTGGTAAATCAATATGTCGTGACCTTTCAGCTCTTCCACAACAAGCCCTCTCCCCTGAGGCCCCAGCTGTGCAATTGTTCATAGCGAAGTGCTTCTCAAAGGCACTGTCCTTTACTGTATCAGTTATTTACTTTCACTGACAAGCGTTTTCTGTTTGGGTTTTAGCTTCCCAACTATCTCTAATGGCACTCTCAGATAACATTCATCTCGCTGTCACCATCTCTGGTACTTGGGAAACTCTTACACCAGCGGCATCCCTCCCTCACGTGTCTTGCTTTAGACTGTCAGACTTCCAGCCGAATTTCACCTGGGGTGAATTTGGTCCAGTGTTTCCACTTTCCAGCTGTGTGCAAAGAGGCAGGAATATAATGACATTCCCCTGGGTTTTCAGAAGTACCTTAAGCTAAATACATCCTAAAGAGAGAACAAGTACTTTCCACCGGAGAATAATAACGTGCTATATTAATAGCAGAGACAGCATATGAAGAATTATATAGAACAAATTGCTGGCTTCTTTTTTGCCTTAGAGTTGCCTGTAGCCTTCCATGTAATTGAAGCCCATTTTTAAAGTACATGGTGAAACAATGTGTATAAACATTTAACATTGGCCCACTAATTAATAGATTCAAGTGGGACAGGGGTGGCTTGAGCAGATCTGCGGCCTGAAAGGGGGCAAATCTGCAGCTCCTGCTAGTTTGAGCCCCCTTCATGCATGAACCCCACCACTGCTGTTGCTGCCGCCTCCTTCTCCTCTGCCCTGCCCATCCAGTTCCTTAGGGAAGCAGCCAGATAGGCAAGGAAATGGGGGCAAGGCAAGTGGAGCCCCCTGCCTCTTTCCTCTTACCTTCAGGTCCATCACTGCTTGCCCCCACTGGCCCTGTTTGCTCCCAGCATGCTCTGCCCATCCTATTTGTTTCAACAGGGCAATTTTCACAATGGCGAGAGGTGAAAAGCGGTGTGCCCCAAGGATCAGTCTTGGGACCAGTGCTTTCCAACTTGTTCATAAATGACCTGGAGTCGGGGATAAGCAGCGAGGTGGCCAAGTTTGAGGATGACACGAAACTTTTCCAGGTGGTGAAGACCAGCAGGGATTGTGAAGAGCTCCAGAAGGATCTCTCCAAACTGGGAGAATGGACCGCTAAATGGCAGATGCGCTTCAATGTAAGTAAGTGTAAAGTGATGCACATTGGGGCAAGAAATCAAAAGTTCACATATACGTTAATAGGTTCTGAGCTGTCTGTGAAGGATCAGGAGAGAGATCTTGGGGTGCTGGTGGACAGGTCGATGAAAGTGTCGACCCAGTGTGCGGCGGCTGTGAAGAAGGCCAATTCCATGCTCAGAATCATTAAAAAAGGGATTGAGAATAAAACGGACAATATTATTATGCTGCTGTACAAATCGATGGTAAGGCCGCATCTGGAGTATTGTGGCCTTCTGTCCACCACGCCTCAAAAAGGATATAGTTGGATTAGAAAAGGTGCAGAAAAGAGCGACCAAAATGATTCATGGGCTGGAGCACCTCCCTTATGAGGAAAGGCTACAGCGTCTGGGGCTTTTCAGTCTAGAAAAAAGGCGCCTGAGTGGGGACATGATTGAGACGTATAAAATTATGCATGGGATGGAGAGAGTGGATAGAGGGAAATTCTTCTCCCTCTCGCACAATACCAGAACCAGGGGGTCATGCACTAAAATTGAGTGGAGGGAGAGTTAGAACAGACAAAAGAAAATATTTCTTCACCCAGCATGTAATTCATCTGTGGAACTCCTTGCCACAGGATGTGGTGATGGCACCTGGCCTAGATGCCTTTAAAAGGGCTTTGGACAGATTCATGGAGGAAAAGACCATCACAGGTTACAAGCCATAAGCACAAGCCATAAGCAACCTCCTGGTTTTAGAAGTAGGTTTCTCTGTGCCAGGTGCAAGGGAGTGACAACGGCTTTCCACCTGGAAAGCCAGGTGGCGGCTGTGGCCAGGGGTGCGTTTGCCCAGCTTCGGCTGGTGCGCCAGCTGCGGCCGTACTTGAGTCAATCGGACCTGACCACGGTGGTCCACGCCTTAGTGACTTCAAGACTGGATTACTGTAATGCGCTCTACGTGGGGCTGCCCTTGAAGACGGTTCGGAAGCTGCAATTAGTGCAGAATGCGGCGGCCCGGGTGGTAGCTGGAGCTAGGCGGTTTGACTCTGTTGAGCCGCTGCTTCAGCGGCTGCACTGGCTGCCCATTCGTTTCCGAGCCCAATTCAAGGTGCTTCACGGTTTGGGTCCAGGATATCTGAGGGACCGCCTTCTCCCATACATTCCGGCCCGCTCTCTTAGGTCATCTGAGGGGGCTCTCCTGCGTGTACCACCACTATCGCAAGTTAGGGGAGTGGCAACACGTGGGTGAGCTTTCTCCGCTGTGGCGCCACAACTGTGGAACTCCCTGCCAGGGGATCTGAGAACCACCCCCTCCCTCATGACTTTTCGGCGAGGGCTCAAAACATTTTTGTTTCATCTAGCGTTTGGGTGATGGGTTGTCGTCTGCCTCCTGTGTCTCAAGATGCTCTGCCATGCTGCTTTTGTGCTCCATACTGTTGCCCCCCCCCCAGTGGATTTTGTTGATATTATTGTTTTTATTGTTTTTAAATTATGTATTGTTTAAACTTTCTGTATTTTAAACTGTTTTTAATTTTTGTTGTAATCCGCCTTGGGCATTTGCCTCGGCATGGGATAAGGCGGGATATAATTTTTTTAAATAAATAAATAAATAAACGGGAACAGGTTATCTTGTTGTCTTGTGTGCTCCCTGAGGCATCTGGTGGGGCCACTGTGTGATACAGGAAGCTGGACTAGATGGGCCTTAGGCCTGATCCAGCAAGGCTCTTCTTATGTTATGTTCTTATGTTCTTAAGATAAAGGACAGGTATGGTAAAAATGTTAAATAAGGTTAGGAGTAAAGAAGAAGAAGATTAGGATTAAAGGTGGGTCATGGGTCTGAAAACAAGGGTGTCATGATCAGTGATTGGACGTTGACCAGAGATGTCTGGGATCAACTCACAATTCAGCCATGAAGCTCACTGTGTAGCCTGAGGCCAGGCCACTTCCCCGAGACTATTCAAGCTCAAAGGAATGTGGTTGGGATAACTCTATGTATCCCACCCTAAGCTGTTTTGGAGGAAAATATTAACTAGCTTTTCAAATGCTGCAGAAGTTTCATTAAAATATTTATAAACAGAGGCATTTCATTGGACATTGGTTTGTATTCACACACACACACACACACACACACACACACACACACACACACACACACACACACACACACAGAGAGAGAGAGAGAGAGAGAGAGAGAGAGAGAGAGAGACAGACAGACAGACAGACAGACAGACTATTATGGGTTTTTCAAGAGGCATCGTGTGCTTGCTCGGTATCTGTTACAAAAATGTTCACATACATGCCTTCCCCGTTAAGATTCCTGATTTTCTTCTCCATGTTTGAGCAAAGAACACCTGACAGCTTTGGGTGTATAAACAGAATTGATTATTACAGTTACCAATGGAACAAGGTTTAGATTTCCCAAATCTTGCACGACGCTATTGGGTAGCTACCAGTAACTTAAGGAATATCACATTATGGAAGATAAACAAACCTGGATGCCATTGGATTTCCCCTAAAGTACAGCAATCAGTCTTCAATATCCTTGACTAATATAAGGAACCACTAAGAAAACAGCCCTTGGTTACATTCAATCAACAATTTGTATCATATGTACACAACCAGAGTGGTCACACTTAAAATGCTTCTGCTGTGGAAGCCTTCCCCACCAACATGGCAGCATTTTCCCAGACCTAAGGACAAATGAAAGGTTTTAGCCACAGTCAAATACAGTCCTGATTTTTATTTTTATTTTGCTGGCACAGCAGATCCTGGGCCAGCATTGCATGAGGAGGTTGGCTAATGCCATGGTGGCCCATCTCCTGTGAGCCTTCACATTACTGCAGTGGCTAATATAGGTAATAACTATTTATAAGTGTGATTAGGTTGATCTAGCCTTCCACCATTCTCCTGTCCATCAAACCTAAAATGGGAAGGATATACAGCCTACCATGATAAGAACAATATAGTTGTTTGTTTCAAACGTATTCACCCGCCAAAACAACCATCATGTTCTTTGTGTCTTTGCTCCAGGTGACGTTCCGGATAGAGGGAGCTCCCAAGGCAAGGTGCCACTCCACGAAAGGCCCTTTCTCAGGTAACCACCCCTTGTCCTAACCCCAACCCTAACCCTAACCGCTTGCCATATAATGTTGGGGGAATCCAGACAAAGGTTTTTCAACTACCATTTCTCAGTCTCCAAATTCTTCAACTGTGTCTACTCAGGGAGTGGCTCTAACTTAGGCGGCAATCTTATACACACTTTCCTGGGAGTAAGCTCCATTGGACACAATGGGACTTACTTCTGAGTAGACATGCATAGGATTGTGCTGTTAGTGGTAGACCCTCTGCTTTGCATACTGGAGGTTCCAGGTTCAATTGCCAGTATCTTAATGTAGGGCAAGGACCCCTGCCTGAAATGCAAAGGAGTTTGTTTGCACATGGGTCACCTATCTTACTAATTGGTGGGCAGCAGTCAGTGTTTTAATAAGTTTTATATTGATTATGGCAGGGGGTGGCCAACCTTGCAACATAAATGCTCCTGGCCCTTTAAACGGTTGTAAGGTGAGGGCATTTCAGCAGGTGCAGCTGCTTGAGCAGCACCATCAGCACTTGCAGCTGCCAAGATTCGGTCTTCTACACAACTCTTAAGAACGCAGAGGCCCTAATGGTGGAAGGTTGGCCACCCCTGGATTACGGGATTGTTGCTTTAGCTTTTGCTAAAAGCCTATCCCTTTGCTGTGGTCATTGGAGAAGTTAAAACCTATAGAATCATAGTAAACTTATCAGATTTAACAGGATCAGCTATTTGGTGCAGGGCTTAACGGCACAAGCTCAGTAAGTGTACAGAAAATAAAACGGGTATAGGTGTCGGCAGCTCTTGTTTCTGTCTATTCAAGTGAACACACGAAGGCCTGGCCCAAGAACCCCTGACGTCTGAGGCAGCGTGCCAAATGCGCCTTCCCCTTACCTAGTGAAGCACCAGCCTCTGCTCTTCCCACTCCAAGGACTGGAAAAGGAAGAGGGGGGATGGAATGAAAGAGCAATTGTGGAGGAGTGGAGAGGAGAGGCCTAGACTAGTGTCTCACTCTAGCCCACGCCCCTTCTGCTCCATCCCCCTCTTCCTTTCTCAATCCAGGGAATGGAAGGAGGAGCCACGGAGGCAGGCACCCCCTGCCAATCTTCTGCCTCAACCAATCACCTCAGTGTCGGCCTCATGGATGGGCTGATCCTGTGCATGTGTGTGTGCTTTGAAGTTGCAGCATTTATTTACCCTTGAGGGGGAGCCTTTGGCCTTCTGTGGATTGAGGGAGCCCTAACATTGATTTTTCAGCACATCCCAATGGGACCACTTCTTTCTAAGCCTATGCGGAGAGACTGACTCTGGGAACATTAACAGAGTATACAGAAGCCCACTGATTCAAGGTGCATCTTCCTTCATCTGTCCCCAGTTTGTACAATCAATTAATTGATCAACCAAACTTGCACATGTGCTACTAAATGATCACTGAATTCAAACATGCAACCTTACATGTGTTGGGCAAGTTCACACAGCCATCTTCATGGCTGGATGACAGCAGTATTACAGGATACCGAGGAAGCTGCCTTATACTAAATCAGACCCATGGTCTCGTAGGTCGGTAGTGGGTCAACACAGACTGGCAGCAGCTCTCCGAGGCTTCAAGCAGGATTTTTTTTTCTCTGCCCTACTTGGAGATGTCACGGATTGAGCCTGGGACGTTCTGGATGCAAAGAATACGCTCTATCACTGAGCCACGGCCCTTTGCAAAGTATCATGAAATGGTACCGTTACATCTCAAAGATGCCTATAATCTTGGCACACAGTGTTTTTCAATGGAGGCAGTCAGGTTTCAGGGATCCTAATCTAAGATGATCTTGGAAGGTGTTTTGAACCAGAGCTGGACACCTTGTCCTTCCTTGTGCATCAGTCTGTGTGGCAGCGGCAGCAGCATAAGAACATAAGAACATAAGAAAAGCCCTGCTGGATCAGGCCAAAAGCCCATCTAGTCCAGCTTCCTGTGTCACACAGTGGCCCCACCAGATGCCTCAGGGAGCACACGAGACAACAAGATACCTGTGTCCAGTCGCCACTCCCTTGCACCTGGCACAGAGAAAACCCACTTCTAGAAAAACCAGGAGGTTGCTTATGGCTTGTAACCTGTGATGGTCTTTTCCTCCATGAATCTGTCCAAACCCCTTTTAAAGGCATCTAGGCCAGGTGCCATCACCACATCCTGTGGCAAGGAGTTCCACAGATGAATTACACGCTGGGTAAAGAAATATTTTCTTTTGTCACTTTTAGCTTCTTCTCACCTCTGTCTCTATTGCCTACACAGCCTACTTACTTGTCCAGGCCAGCGGATGAGCAAAGAAGCAAGTGGCAGTAGCGGTGGGAAGGAGGAGGGGCAGCAGCTGCCTCCACCTTTTGGGTGGCAATGGGAAGCCTCACCACTGCCTAGAGCAAGTGAGGCAATGAGTGAATAGCAGGCACCTGCTGGTCCTGGTCACTAATATTACTTCTCAAATTAATACTTAGTTACTTGCTGAAGCGGGTGGACAAGAGATCAAATGGTGGCAATAGCGAGCAGCAGGGGGGTTGGCAGAGTGTCAACTTGAGTACTCGGGCCTCAGCAGCTGACCACGGATGCCAATGGCAGTGGCGTAGCAGGGGGGCAGTAGCGTCATGATGTCACTTCCAGTTTCTCCTGGAAGAAGCCGTCCTCCAGAAGCCGCCAAAGATCCCAAAGCCACCTCTGCCTCCTCCTCCAGTGCCCCTCCTCCAAATAAGCCGAAACAAGAAGAACAGTACTGGAGGAGGTGGCGGAGGCGGCAGCTTCTTCAGGATCTTTGGCGGCAGCTTCTGGTTGGCGAAGAACAGTGATCTCTCTGCTGCCCCCCCTTCCTGCTCAACAAGAGCCTCCAAGGAAGGAGGAACGGGGGGGGCAGCTATATCATGAAGCCACCGCTGCCAAAATTGCACCCCTCTTGACATAGTGCCCAGGGCAGGTACCTCTCAGACTCTGCCTTAGCTATGCCTCTGTGCCAGTGGTCTTCAACTTGTCAAAAGCTGGAACCTCAGCCTCCACAACGGGGCCCACCTTCAAGAGAAGTAAATGAGTTAGTGACCGTGCGTCCTTTTGTTTTTCTGCCTAGTAATGACCAATCAGTGGGCGCTGCTACTATGTTGTTCATTCATTCATTCATTCATTCATTCATTCATTCATTTTCATTCCTTCGAAGCCAACTGGAAGGAGAGGAAGGGCAGAGAATGGCACTGCAACAGTGCACACTCAGTTTCAGAAGGTGGAAGAAGAGAAAGAGGAACTGAGTTGGGACAGAGCAGAGAGAGTGCCAAAGCCGGGGAAACCAGGAAGATGGGTGGGAGACTGAGGGGACACACTGAAGATTGGAGAGCTTGGTCAAAGCAACCCCTCCAAAGCCCAAGTCTCTGATGGGATTAACCTCATCTAGGACCTCCAGTCCTGGCTACTGTTCACACTGAACATGGGTGAACCGCAAAGCAAAATAGTGGCGGCAGCATTGGCATGACCCACCTGAGGGCAGGTTGTGAACTTTTTCTGGGTCCCAAATCCACTGCTTGAAGTCCTCTGCGCTATGCTCTGAATGCATTCCTGAACACCCATTGAGGCACATCCTAGAGCACTATATAAACTTGCCGGCATGATCTTCATTTTCAGTGCACCTATAAAAGCAACGCAAAAGAAAGATCACATCCCTTCTGCTGAAGCAGTTGTACCTCATACTTTGAAAACTAAGTACAAAGCTGTAGCGGATCAATAGAAAGCTTGAATTGGAGTTGAGTCTCCTGGTTTGAGCACTGCTTCTGTGCTGATGCCACTCCAGGGGGAAAAAAAAACATCATCTAAACTTTCTGCAGGTAATACCTGATTTTAGTCCTCCTCATATGCTGAAATACCAATGAGATACTAGCTGATGCAAAATATTGCAAGCTTCTTGCCAGAACCTTGATGTCAAAGGCATTTCTATGATCTTTCATTTTGGGCTTGGGAGCTTTTCATACCAGTTGGTCTAATCTAACTGATCTCGCAGCATAAAGTGAGTACAGAAGCCAAGCTGAAGCAGTAGCAGAAGAAACCGATGCAGGAGCCATAATATCTATATCAGATGCAGCCATAGGTTTTGGTCAAAATCCACAGCAGGCTACTGTTAAGTACTTATGCCTAGGATGAAGAAAATGACAAAGGGTTGGTTCTAAGATACAATGTTTTTTTTTTTTACCCCCAGGAAAAGCAGGAGCAGGAACTAATGAGGCTATTTTCGTTTTTCCACCCATTTTTATTCCAGTATGCCTATTTCCCTGAACTGTTGGTCTCATGCCATGAACCTGCAGCTAGTGCAGCATAGCCAAGACACAATTGTCTTCTTTCCCCAGGCTTTCCACAACTCTGGGGCATGTGCTTGCCATGGAGCAGCAAAAGGCCCCCTCCCCAAGGCTCATATTTCTCTCCATTCCAAGAAAAATATGGAAGAAAACAGTCCTTGTCTGGCTTATCAGTGTGCTACTGAAGAGAAGCAGCTATCGCCAAGCTGTCAATCGACTTACTGTATTTCTTCAATTCTAAGACGCATGTTTTTTTCCCAATTAAGCATTTCAAAAAATGGGGTGCGTCTTAGAATCGGAGATCTCCAAAAAGCACCCCAAAATGCTATCTTCTTACTTACTGGGGCTTGGGGGAGCTTCAGGGAGACCTGCGCGACCCTCTGGCAGGCCTCCCCGGTCTTCAGTTCGGCAAAAAAACGGTGATTTTCAGCCATTTCCAGTTTTCGTGAAAACCAGAAATGGCCAAAACTTGCTGTTTTTCGCCGAACTGAAGATCAGGGAGGCCTGCAGAGGGTTGCGCAGGCCTCCCTGAAGCTCCTCCAAGCCCAGGTAACGAAGGAAATGGCACTTTCTGGGGGGGCCAGAAATGCTATGCAAAGGCAGTGCACTCAGTCATCCTCAGCTGCAGGAGACATGCTGGGGAGAGTTGGTGCTGAGCGGGTAGATTCAATGAAGGGAGGTGAGTCTTACAATCGATGGATTTTTTTTTTTCCCTGCTCGTGGTACTGAAAGTAAAGGTGCGCCTTAGAATCGATGGCGCCTTAGACTTGAAGAAATACGGTAAGTGAGGGGAGAACAGGGTTTAAGATCACAAAAATAAGGTTGTTTCCTAGTTCCCCTGTTTAAAAAAGAAAAAAGAAAAGGTGCCATGTTCTTTAAATTACCACTCACCTGCTTTTAAATGTTAATTAGCATACAGATAAAACCTGACAAGTCTAATTTGTACTAGCCAAAAGAGGCAAGCAATGAATTCAGTTACTATAAGTAAAATGTAAGTTCTCAAGAATCTCAGAAGCAGATACTGTTGTCATATTATCCTGGATGGTATATTGCATTTTTAATAGAGACAAGCCTATGCTGAAGAGTGTACAGTCGGACCTTTTTATCCGCTGAGGTTCTGTTCCTGGAACCACAGTGGATAAGAAAATCAGTGTTATATGAAATCCGGGGGGGGGGGGTCGGGAGTGGTGCCACGTTACCTTTTTCCAGCATCTTCGCTGCTTCCCTCCTCCTGAGTTTGTTTAAACTGACTGAAAAAAACAAAAGCCACTACTAGAAGCAACTTGTCAATGGCGCCAGAGACTTCTGGCTGCATTTTTCAGCAGTTTGGACACGTGCGGGAGGCTGGAAGTGGCTGGCAGACCCCCGACAACGCTGAAAAAAAGAGGTAATGTAGTGCGGTTGGACTCCCTCTTCCACATCTTTTGCCATCTGCGTTGAGTCAAATCCGTGGATAAAAAAAGTGGACAAAAAGGTCCGACTATATTAGCAATTTGAAGGAAGCCAGCAGCCAAACTAAATTTTAAACATCTACCTGCTTGCAGTGTTTTGTGATGTACAGGACGTCTCAAGAAAATGTACACTTACTTTATAGTGTCAAATATATTTTGCTATAATTCACACATATGTATACTGCACATGGTATACACAGAAGCAGTTGCTTGACCCGGTTAATTAATTAGTTAATGAATTTGACCAAGTGCTCAAAATGTCCCCTGTTGGTGACTATACACCGCTGACATCATTGACTACAAGGGATCTGCAGCCATCCACCAATGTGTCTGCTGGGATGGTTCCGCACATCTCTTCTATTGCTTCCCTTAGATGTTCCGAGTGTTGCAGGTTTTCTACAATTAATTATGTATGAATTAGAGCTCATTAAAACATTTTTTTTGAGACACCCTGTATTTTTACTAGTTATCACAAAGGCTTTTTCAGACAATGTCTGAGAATGTCATGGGGTATTTTGCTTTGCACAATAGCTTTTTGGAATAGATGCTATTAGTTACCTTGTTCTGAATTTAGGTTAGATAAGTTTTGCTTTCCTAATGGGCTTTGGAAGTAATTTTACACACGCACACACCTGTATATTGTAGCATATAAGCCCACATTGCAGGGAGATTTGTGCTTATTGCAGGACTTCAAAGATAAACCAGTTACCCAAATGTATAACCTTAAGGAACAACTGTATGTGGTAGAATTCATGATCAGGCTTACCTGCACTTCATTATCAAAATACCCACCTCCTTAGAAAGTCAAATCAAATTTGAATGGAATTGATTTTCTGTCATGTGCTTTCCAAATCAAGGCCCAGTTTTGCTTATATAATGATGTTGCTTTGTTTCGTCAATTCTCTGCCATTTGAGGGTTCACCGACACTCAGATAAACAAGAGGCAGAAAAATGTGCTATTTTGCAATAATTATGGAGCATAGCCAAAGTTAGGGGTTCTACCTGTAGCTGAGTTTTGCCTGAGACGTTGAGGGAGCAGGGTACAAACCTTTATTTCTGCCATGGCTCTGCTGGTAGCAGCACGTACAACCGTGTGTGGAGCACTGATAATTTTCTTGGCATCTGACTTGCCATGTTTTCTCTCTCAAATGTATGGTGTACGGTCATGTTCTAGTACAGTCTAGAGGAAAAAAAATTACTCGGCAGGAATGCTCTCAGAGCGTCAAGCCTTACTCAAGCTGCTGTTCCCTGCAAGAGGCATGGCAAAAAATGTTTTATGAAAGAAAAAAGCCCCTTCGATGACAACAAAGGTAAGCGCTCTGCAGCAGATGTTATTAAAAAAAATTTAAATTACAGCAGGAATGTAAGGAGGTCGGATTTTGAGGTTTTTGGGTTTTTTTTTAATCATGCAGGCTTCTTGCACTAGCTCCAAAATGGCCTCCTCTGAGTGTTAGAGCTTTTCAGCACATGGAAGGGCAACCTTTGCATCCAACTCCATATTTACTTTCTCCATAAGGCTTTCAAACATTATCAGCCATTACAGTTAAAAATGGAACCTATGTATTCAAAGAAAATGCTATTCCGGATTGCCAGATTACAGGGACGGCCGTCTGTGTTAAGACCCTACTTGTGGTCTACGGTCTGAAGGTACATGATGTAGTAAACTTGCTGGAGCTAAGCAGATCTAGATCTGGGACAGTGCTTGGATGGGACCACCTAGAAAACCCATGTATGCAACCCTCAGCACTGTTGAAGAAAGACGGAATATAAATGTCCTCAACATTTGTGAGCTTCCCAAAAGCATCATTTAGCCAGTCTGAAGACTGAATGTTGGAAGAGATTAACCTTAGCTCTGATCTACCAAAGTAATTACGTGCTGAGGTGGAGTCAGGCACTTCCCTAAAACAACCATGTACCTCCTTGTTGGACTGAATGCCTGATACTGGAAGTTACAGCCCAATCCTACCTAAATCCCCAATGCAGCGATGCAGTGGCTCTGGCACGGCTTCCGCTGCATCCCACAGGGGATTTTCAGCTGCTGGAGGTCTCCTCGGGGTGTCTGGGGTAAGCTGCAGCCGCTGCTATGGGGCAACTCAGATCTGCGCCAGCGATTGATCTGGCGCAAGTCTGCGTTACTCTGTGCAGGCAGATCAGGCCTGAGAAAGGGCTCACGATTCAGTGTGCGCCACTGCTGTCAATCTCACCACCTCTCAGGCCTGATCCACCCTCCTCCCCGCCCATCACTGCCCCATTCCACCCTCCTCCCACCCCATTTAACCCATTCCCCACCCCCCTTGAACCCCATACACAGGCTTACCTGCTCCGGCGGGTGTCCGTCATAAACAGCCATAAAGCAGCCTTCGCTGGTGCAAGGCTAGTTACACTGGCGGGGGAGGAGGATAGGATCGGGCCAGTAGCCTGATCTTTCAGGGTCAAAACCAAACACCTCTTTACTGAACCATGACAACTTTAAATCTTGAATTGTTCAGGATGCCTGCGACCATGATGAGATATACAAGACTACACTGTAATAGCATAATACTGTACATTAAACAGTGCAAATGCTTTATATTGTTTCAAACAGTTTTCAAAAGTAAGTGAGAGTAGTAATGTCCAGTATTGATCTAGACATTTTGTATGGACTACTTAGGTCCTTGTGGCTGAAAATCATTGTAGAGTAGAAGCTGTATTTCCAAGGCTAGGCTGAATTCCTTAGTTCAGCAAATATCCCCTTGATGAGTGGTTAGATAAATTGCCGTGGAAGGAGTTTTAAACAGCTAGAACAAATTTTGTTAGATGATCCATCATACCATATTGTGTTAGCAACCTATAATTATATTTTCCATTGTTAATCAAGCAGGCCTTGTTCTGGGATATGTTTTCATTTGTTTAATAAATAATCAAGTTGTTGAAACTAGTATGTATCAGAATAAAACTGCATTATTGTACAAAGTGCTTGGCAGACCAAGATGTATATTCGGGGGGGAGGGGCAACAGTCTTTTCTTCTTTTTAACGACTTGTGGAATCTGCACAAGAAATGGGAAATAAATCACCATTTGTTGCAGAAAACCCTCTCATTGTGCAAATGGAACTGTGCTCTTGCCAGCTCTAGCTCATGCAGCTTTCTTATACAGCCACACTAAGAACATTTTTTAGAATGCACAGCCATCCTTCCAGAATGTTGGAAACCATCATCTTAAGTAACTTTGACTACTTGGGCAAAGAGGGCTCTTAGCTCTAATAGCCTTCCCCATTGAAACCAGGGTTCTACTGCTTCCTAGACAGTCAAATAAGCATCCTGGGAATCCTGTGGGAGAATCTGCCCCAAAGTTCAATGGCCCAACAGGTCACTTGGCATAGGCGGAACAGATCATCCGTAATGCCAATGCCCTGTGAAAAGGGGCTGTTTGCTAAGGACTGATTCTATGAATCAGGAAGCATATCTCCAACACACGAAGCTGTCCTAGAGCAGAAGTGGCAGATAAAACTGTGTCCCAATTAAACAAACCGTGTCAGCATGCAAGGAAAGTTTCTGGTTTGAAACTGATTTACTACTATCTTCCTAAAAATACTCTGTATTCCCAGCTCACAACCTGTTACTTTTAAACAGTTTCTGGGAGAGGGCTCTCTCAATCAGATTTCCCCAACAGCGGACCAAACATGTCTTACTCTGATGTCTACTGGAGAATTCTGTGGAGTCGCATCATACGCACATTCAACTACACACACTCAGCAAACAGTTTAAACAGTGCGGTCGCTTCCATCCACCATTCCACTCAATGAGAGTATGCCCCGGAGTGAGCATGAGATGGGGGACATGAATCTGTTGTTCTTTTAGTCATTCTCAGTTTCCACGTGCCTTTCATAGTGTGATTTTACTTTCAAAAGACACATATACAATATTTTAAGTACAACATGGCCCCTAAATGCAAGTGATTTAAGGATTTTCAAGGATAATTTTGATTATACGCAATTTTCATCGTTAGGCTTTTATTTATTTAAGTAATTTAAAGAATTTATACCCCACCTTTCTCCCAACAGGGCAACCAATATCCTAATCTATATCTTTTAGAACCTAATCCTCACATAAGATGTGACTCCATTGTACTTTTAAAGCCCAATCCTGCCTAAGTGTAGGCCGGCGGAGCGAGTGCTCTGCCAGTCTAGGGTGTTGTAAATGTGCTGGAAAGCACGCTTTCGGCACCCAGAGAATAAGCGGCGCCAGCGCGGAGTAAGCGGCGCCAGCATCGTTTACTCCACCACCTACCTGGACCCATGTTGGCCACTGCAGGTGAGTGCTGCACCAGTCGGTGCAGCGGGCGAACGGGGACGTGGGGAGGGCAGGCAGGTGTGGCGAGGGAGGGGGCCATTGGCCGGCCTGGGCTGGGAATGTTAGCGCTGGGTTGCGCAGATATTCTATGCTACGTCACAACCCGGGCCGGCCTTGCATGGCCTCCCCAGTTGTGCGCCAGCTTCACAGCTGGCGTGCATCCAAGGAGGCCCATTGCAGCCTGTGCAGCTTCTGAGGTGAGCCCAGGCTGCACTGGTGCAAGCCGCAATGGCCCTAGGATACGGTGGTGGGCCATTTAGGCCAGCCGCTCAAAGTTACACAGGATTGCGCTATTAATCTGAGGCAATGTTTTGTGGCAGACAAAACTAGCAGGCTATAGTATCAATTCAAAGACACACACATGGAAACTAATTATTTCATCTTCAGTGGAATGTACTCACAAGGCCTAAGAGATATAGTAATATTGTGGCCTAAGAGAAAACAGACATGTTCTGTGAGTGAACAATACGACAATATCAGGTATAGATGGAAAATAACTTTTATTCAAAATGTTTGATAACAAAGAATTATTTTTCAGAGATTTTGGAAACTGTACAGTAAACCTTTGATATACAAGACCATAAACAAACCATAAACCAAGCTGGGTTAAAATTTCACTAAAGGGTTAATTGTCATCTCTACTGGATTTATTGCAAGTTTTAGTAAAATAAATACTTTACAAAAAGTTGTACGTTGTTCAGTGGAGATAAAAGTGGTTATGGACACAAATAGTATATGTTTCAGTAAATATAAATAAATATGAAAGACTAATAAAAAGACCAAATGCCTATAAATCCTATCCCTAAATTTCATTCCTGGCACACAACGTGTTGCCTGATCCAACAAACTGAGATAGCTACAAGTGTGTTTCCAATTGTACTATATTCAGTACTTAGTTCACTGATTGGGGAAGAAATGTGTACAAATAGAATTCCAAATACTATGTTCTCCTAACTATTGCATCATTACAGTTTTGTGTGTCACTTTTGTAGCTCAGTTTTACTTTGTGCATCATGAGTTTTAATCAAAGTAAGAAATGCAGTCCAGTTCCATGTTCTTGGACGAAAAAGCCCTTGTGAGACTCAGAATCTGAACTGGGATGTGACCAGGTGCTACTTACCGTATTGGTCTGAGTATAAGACTCACTTTTTTCTCCTAATTTAAGTTTTTAAACTAGGGGTGCGTCTTATAATCAGGCTGTTGCAATTTAATGCCAGTGATTTAATTAATTTTTTTTAATAGCACCAAACTTTAAATGTGCGTCTTATAATCAGGTGCGTCTTATACTCGGGACAATACGGGTAATTGTCCTAGCCTGACCACTGACTATTGAATATCTTCTCTCAAGCATGCACTGTGTAGCCATAATCAAAGCAATGCCAAAGGAGAAAAATCAGAACACACTGGATTGGTCAAAGTCAATTATGCATAAGGCACGCCTGGGATAGGCAAGGCTGATGCCCACATTAGATTTTTTTTTTTGGTATTTCTCATCAGGTTAGAAAAAAGGTGTGGCTTAGTGATCCCTTTAAAAAAATCTTATTATTAAGATTGCTGTCCAGAAAAACTGAGTGACCCTTCTTGATATTAAAGAAGGATGTTAGAGTGAAGTTGGGTGATTAAGGCTAAAGTCCTAATACCTGTCTAATATTAAGCCCCATTAAACACAGTAGCATCTGGTGGGGCCACTGTGTGATACAGGAAGCTGGACTAGATGGGCTTTTGGCCTGATCCAGCAGGGCTGTTCTTATGTTATTTACAGTGGGACCTACTTCTGAGTAAACATGCTTAGGATTGTACTGTAAGAGCCCAACCTAGGCTTTACACAGCATAGAAATGGTAGAAGGAGACCCCTTATTCCTTATGTACTGCTATATCAGTACCGGGAGGGGCCTTCTCAGGATCACAAATGGCCCCTTGCACTCCACCTCGAGGCCCACAGCTCTGAACTCTGGCACAGCCTTGCACTGGACTAGTTGCTGTAAGGGATTCGTCTTTACTGTAGAAGTCAGTGGGCAGCTCTGCCCTGCTTTCCTTCCATAAGAGGCTGCACAGTCTTAGTAGCTATAGTGGTGGACAGCTCTGCATTTCAGCACCTTGAAGTGGAGGTGAGGATCCACTGCGAAAGGTGCAACGTGCATGATTCTTCTGAACTGCAGATTAGTTAACAACAAATCTTAAGTCACTTCATAAGCACATGTAATTCACACTAGATCTGTTATTTAACAAAAGATTTTAAAATCTCACTTTACAACTAATGTAGCTTTACAGTAGATCACTACTCATCTGATGCAATGAAAGATAGTGGCATACCAGAAATAAACAGTACTGGATCTCAGGTTCAATAAGGTCCATGAACAGCAATTTTTCAAATTTCAAAAGCAATTTAAAACACATGCACACAACCCGGCATGCATGCATGCACGCATAGACACACACACACAGGCGCGCGCACGCATAGACACACACACACAGGCGCGCGCACACACACACACACACACACACACACACACACGGTTCAGCCCATATTCAGCTGAAAATAAAAGAATGGTCCCATTATACTGATAATTTCTTTTGATTGTTTAAGGCTTTTCAGAATGTGCTGTCTGGTTTTCCAGTGTGCAGTGCTCAGTATAAATGGCTTACAATGACTGCAGGACATATTAAGAGGAATGAAGTGTTTAGTAAAATATATAACCCTTTGCAAAATATCTACCTAGTGGTCACTATAAAATCCTCTCTAGCATGGCGTACAAGTCATTGTCATTGGTATCAGACATTCTGGAGAGTATATGAATACTACAGCCATGCCAATTGCAGGGGTGAGGCAGAAGGAAATACAGTGAACCCTCGATTTAATGAACTAATGGGGGGGATGCCTGGAAGTCTGTTAAATCCAATTTAAAGAAGCAGACATCTTTTAAGTGGAGGTCCATTAAAGTTGAGGGTTCAATTTAACCATCAATTCAACCTCTAAGTCTGTAGTCTCTGTAAAAGTAATTGCAATTGGATTACATGGTCACACAAAAGGAGCTTGCTTTATGGACTGCAGTACACCTTGTAATCCTTTCACCTACTGATATAAGTCCACCACAATAGAAGAGCTGAAAAGGTGTGACAATGTAGTAGGCAACATGCAGTGAGGTTGTGCACTTGCAAAAGAGCTCTCAACAAGTGCCGAGATACCTGCAGCAGAGCAAACCTGTAACCATGAGGACAGGTTGTCTACTTATTACAGGCATTCTGCTATGCTCCTTACTATTGTACACAACTGTGGAAGGCTATGCTTGGCTCATTATTTCTCAGGAGATAAAACCTGTATTTCCCTGCTATCTGTTTTCCTACAGAAAATAATTATTTCTAAAAATTGGAGTTAAAAATCTTGTAATGTTCTATATATTGGGACACACTACTCATATAGAATGCCTACTTATTGGTCACAATGCAGCAAGGTACTTAAAGGTTGTCACCCGATGCACATTGATTTGACAGTAAACCCCACTGAACTAAATTGGACTTACTTTCAAGGAGATGGGCATAGGATTAGACTGTAAGACAAATACTTGCATGAAAGTTTCACTCTAGCTATTTCTTTCTCAGCAGCAGCAAATGGCAAAATAATTTTTAAATTCAGGATTTATTTTTTTTAAAGAGGCTTTAGCATTTGGCAGGAAGAGTTGCTGAAGGGAATCTCCCCCAGGAGGGACAGGGAACCCCAAACAGTGTATGCTTGTATCTATGGGTCAGAGCAATTTTCTTTGGCTTTTCTTTTTTAAAGAACACTATAAGAATAAAATATTTCCAATATAAGGAGAACAAAAATGGATAAGAAAAATGGAAAAGGCAAAAACAAAACCCAAGTAAACTGTCCCATTAGTGTAACAGTACTTTTATTATGGAGCCCAAGTGGGATATTAAAATGGATGAATTTATATGAAAGGCAGTGGCAGGAGTAATATGTGCCAAAAGAGAGTTATCTGCATTTCTCTTGCAAGACAGGGTGGGGTGACATAGGGGAGAGAACTGTATAGGCACTTGTTTCTTATTCTGTAAGATACGACTCAACAAATGTGAAAGTGACACGCTTCGAGGCAAAGCCCACTGGGAGCTCCTCCTGTACAAGCCCCTGGCAACAGACATTGTTCAAGAGTGCATATCTAGAGATGTGCTCAGGAGAATTTCCTAGTGGACTGTACCCCTATGTGAGTATTTTTCTAGTGTAGCCAATGCATCATTTGCCCCAAATCAGCATAGCGCTTAAACACATGCTCAACTTCAAGCTCCTAACAAAAAGACCCAGGAGACCTAAGCATGTGGTTTCTAGCCGGCTAGAGGTAATACTCTTTACCTGAGTCAGGTCTTAATATAGTAGCAACTTCTGTTTAGAGTGTGACTGCACACATAAATTTTACTCTAAAATGCTATCCCTGCTTCCACTATTCATAGCTGCAAGCCTCATGTATAAGAAGCATCAAGCATAAAAATAAATAAGGTCACCTAGGCACATACAATAAATATGCCATAAAAATGGGAGAAAAATATATTGCAACATAAGGCCCTGCAGTACTGAGCAATTAGGAGATCGCTTTAAGTCTTATTGGGAAGGAGCCAAACACTACTCCTTATTGTACAACACACAGCATTACTGCAACACAACTGAAAGGGATCAGGAAGTGGAATGTGGGAATTCTACTGTATTAACATATGAAAAGTAGGACAGGTTTTCCACTCAGGTTGCAGAACATACAATGTGCTTTCTTTTAGTACTTCAGCTTTAGATACTGTGAAGCTTAACGTTGCTGCTTCTCAAAACTCATATGTACAGTTTTTACCAGCGTCCATATTGACTTGAAGCATTATCTCAGGAAGTCAGAAGATCAGAAGTTCTGTTGCCTTCTTTTTTTTGCATCCATAGCATCCAGAATCGGCTGCCTCTTCGCTGTGTATCTTTGACGAAGCTCTTCGATTTCTCGTTCCATCATAGGATCCAAAGCTTTTAACCTCATCTGCAGCTCTTCCAAACTTAGATTTTTTAGCTGTTCAGACAGGAATAAAAAACAGAGTGTACTTTTATTAAAGATATTTTCAGCAGATGTAGGGAACAGGTGGCTACCAATCTATTCACTGTAAATTGCACACGATTTGTTGCACAATGCACAGCCAACAAAAACGTAAATGCATGTACAGTACCTTCTAACTAACCCCCATCGCATAATGACATTTCCGGTACTGAACTAAGTGAATCACAAAACTTGCAAATCATGACATTTCATGGATGCTAATATACATAAAACATAGAATGCCCAACCAAAACTGACCTGCTGCCAGATGGCTAAACATAGAAACCAAATATGATGCACAAAACCTAGAATATTTTTATTTTATTTAAAAAAATTATAACCCGCCATTCTATTTAAATAAATATTCAAAGAGACTCACATTAAAGACACTAAAAAAACCCAACAAGTTAACACACTGGGCTGACACTGTATCTGCCATTTTGCTGCCCATCCTCCCAGTTTGGAGAGATCCTTCTGGAGTTCTTCACAATCCCTGCTGGACTTCATGACCCAGAAGGTCTAACAGTTTCTTCCCCATTCAACAGCTGACCTAGTAAATTGGTGACACAGAGAGCAGGAAAGGGGCTCAGTGAGTGCTATCCACTAGCCACTACTCCCTTTGGTCAGCCTCTGGGTTCCCGGACACCCCTCCTTGCAGTGTTTGGTTTATGCCCTGCTACACAGAAGTAACCAGCAGTTTTGAAATATGCTAACAAGCCCACAAAGGGACTTCCTGACAAAAATCAAAAGAACCCTAGATCCTTCACGGGGTCAGTGCTTTGTCTATTAAAAGCAAGTTGCCTTTACCACCTGAAACAATAGCCTGAATTCAGGAAAGAGTGAAGGTTAAAACCAACTTTTTTTTTCCTCTCCAAGCAGCACATGAGCATTTTTGCAAAAGAACACTTGATGAATTGCTCAGGAGCTATCCAAACATTAATAATAATGAGAGCCCTTTACAAAGAAAACGGCTCATTTGCATGCTGCCTGTCTGCGCTGAAGGAATGAAGCTGGATTCCTGCCAACAAGTGGGGGCGCTGCAGGCGGTCACTCCTTCACCTGCACTTGCAGGAAATAATCCAGTTTCAAAACGGAAAACAAACAGTAAGGTTCATATTTGTTTCACTGTCCTGAGGCAATCAGCCTTCACAGTCCTGTCAGAGCTGTTATTGTGTGTGCATGAATGCCAATCAGGTTCCACTGGCAGTAAAAATGTGCCGGTTTTAGACAAAATAAAGTATTTAAAAGAACTAACACAAAAGCATTTGGTTCGTTTTGCAGTAAGTTCCCCGACGTTCTAAAGACACATACTTCTAATAAAACACCCAGGATAGAAAAAAGGAATAAGAGAAGCACACATATTGGAATTAACCTGCTTGTGAGTTAATACTGAGTTCACAAACCCAGAGCATTTTTCCATCAACACCGCCGGATCTATTTCCCTTGGGGACTGAGGCATGATTTTCAACCTCACTTTCGACCCTCATCTGGAGCATACAAATTAGCAAGAGCAGTGAGTACTGTGCATGCAAGTCAGACTCCTAATGGTGTGATTAATGCTAACATTGTGGAGTTCAACACTGGGAGAATCTATGGAAGACAGAAACTTGAGACAAACAGCGGCAAAGTGAGAAGAGCACAAAAAACGGAGGTGATAACTCAGGAGTAAAGAGGCACAAATGTGTCTCCTATCCCGATACTTAAACTGAAGGTCACTTTCCATATGATAGCTCCAATCCAATACATAGCAGACATATTCTCATCTTCCTAAAGCTACAGGACAGCAATGCATCTATTTCCCCCCACATGAAGAAAAAGTAACACAGGAAGCAGATGTCAAGTATTAATATATGCACTGGCAAAGAAACATGTAGACTAGAGCAAATCTGAGAGTTCTCTCTCAGCTCCACTTTGCATGTTACATTCAGGCTCCAGCAGACGCTGCCCTTCACTCAGGGTGTCCTTTTACTTCCATTCCACATGCATCTCAGGTTGGTGTGCGGATGCTCCCCCCCAGGGCTATAAATAAATCAGGGATAGCATAAATTACATCCTATTCCCTCCTTAGAAGAGATGGGGGGGGGGGAGAGCAATGCAACAGACACATGAGGAGAAGCAAGCAGGGCAAATGCATGTATCATTTCTTCCATGGTCTCACAGAGAGGGCAAGCAGAAGTCCTGGATGCTTAGGACAACTAGTGTCACTTCTCTTCAACACTTTGCACCAATAAAAATAATAGGTTTCAGAGATTTGCCAGTGGCAAGCAACCTATTCACTGGGTTCCAGTTTTCTTGTGTGAATAATGGGCTGGGCACTACGAGCTAAGTATCCCCATATGTACTCTGACTGATCTTGTTGACTCAATATTCACATTCCCTATACTAGGTAGATATGAAAAATGAGTCAAGAGATATTGTAGTTCCAAGACTAATTGTTGTTGTTTAACTCATCAAGCATTGTATGGATTTTACACAAAAGAATGAAACCAAACTTTCTTTAAACCTGTAATTTAATTCAAGAATCACAGCCAGGATTCACAACTAAATGCACTGTCAAGAAGGGTAACAATCAGTTCCATTGGAAGTCCCAAGTGTGGCACAAGATAATTTTCAAACATAAAGAATGAAAGGTTTCTCTGGATGCTCTCAGTCACATCACCCAAGGGATTAAAGTCTGTAAGCATCACTGAGTTCAGCTCTGAATACTGGGAGGGGGAAGCCAGAGCAAATAAAAAAAGAAAAAGAAAACAAATCCCTTAATGACTCTTTTGTATTTGTGAGTGCTCTGAGACAAGCACAGGCATGAGAGGGCATCTGTATGTGTAGAATCCAATCCAAAAATGACACATAAGAACTTCTAGGAAAGTTGCCAGAATTATGAGTTGTGGGAAAGAGGACAACAGAATGGCTATTTATATATTTATTCATTCCTATCTTGTCTGCCTAAAGCTTATAAATGAAGATTAAAATAATAAAACCATAGACCAATAAGAGCTACAGTAAATGGCCAATGCCAAACGTCCCAACAACAAGAAAAGAACTATTAAAAAAAATACTGCAGCAGCAGTAGCAAAACTTCATAAAAGTCCTTTGGAGAAGTGTGTCTCACACCCTGCCCAACAGGTACATCTCCACTCCACAGACTCTGGGCAATTGCAAGCAAAGATCCTCGTTTTTGCTGCAGATCTACTCACTACATGCAGCAGCTGTGCATGAGCTGCAGAGCAGGGTCTGACCTGCGCAGCGCAAACAGCAGCAGGGTTCACATGGACATACGGGGTTTTCCTCTACGGTATTAAAGCCACAAAAGGCTTTAAAGGGTTAGTGCTGGCAGCTTGAAATACGGTCCAGAAGCTAACTGGCAACAAGTGCAAGTGCTGAAAAACATGCTGAATTATGTTCCTGCTTCTAATCTAAGATTGGAGCACATTCCTCTACTCGTGCTAAATGTAAAGTAAATCTGTTCACTGGGTAGGCTGAAGGAAGAGGTAAGCCAACAAAAAAGCCGAAAGGCAAACATACAACCCAACTCAGAGTAGTTTGAAACAAAGTGATAACCATAAACTCGAAACCTATCAGAGTGCACAAGAATAACTTGATTTAAATACACAAGTAACAGAGCTCTGCCTACTAAAGAGAATCACAAGGTGGAACAACATTCTAAAATAACATTCACAGCAGAATAACCCTCCTTCTGGTGGCCTGCTGAAGTCTAAGGTCGGGCATCTTCTACAATCAGTAGTGAGGTTCTATCATGTATACACTTTGAGAGGCTAGGAATAGTTGTGAGGCTAGCCCTGTTCCATTTTTTATTAAAAGTGTGAACAGTAATGCATGGGGGAACCAGCAAGAGCGTGCTGCCAAGCTCTGCCTCTGAGCTGACAACTCCTGCTGAAGTGCTCTTGAAGCCGTGGTCCCATAACACCTGTCTGCAATATACCTGGGGAGAGATCTTACCTGTTGGTTAGAAATGCTGGTGCCCACGTAAATGCTGACCTCGTGGGGGCTGGGGGCAGCGTCTCAGGAGTGTGTCTGTGAAAGCACATCAGCATGGGGGTGGGGCTCGCTGGCGTGGCTCTGGCTGCTCCCCCCACATGTTGTGGAAACACACCTGATATTTTGGCTCTATTTTTCACCTGCATTTTAAAACATGCTTTAACTTTTGCATTTTAAAACAGTTGTTTCCTGGACCTAAGGAATGAGCTGGAACAGAAACAAAAGGCAATGACTGTTCAATGCTATGGCTTGCTCTCTTAAAATCAATGCACTGAAACCCATTTTCAGTAGCAAAAATTGGACACCAAGAGACCAGCCAAAAAATATCATTTGCATCAATGGAATGGTTCCTAAAATGGTGTGTGTATCTGTGCATGCACATGTGTACATACCAGAAACAATGTTGTTGTAATAGGCACTTCCAAAAACTGTAACCATTCAGGAATCCACATAATCTATGAATAAACTGCACAAACAAGCCATCTCCACAAAAAGCTTTCACACAGAAAATGTACCAACAGTTCATTGAAACATTTAGGTGCATTGCTAGTTCCATTCCTGCTCCCTTTTGCTATTAATTAAGTTAAAATCTAAGAATAAAAATCCATAGGCCCCACAGTTCAGCTAGAGGAGGACAAGCCAAAGCTATTGATTTGATTATTTCCATCATCATTACTTAGGAACGATTAAATAGAAACCCTGTTTCCTGTTGAAGAAAACTCTCTGGCATTGAATACTATTGCTTCATCAGATAAAAACAATTTCCTGGTGAAGCTACCCTGTAGTCCAAAAATATCCTTTGTCTACAAAATTGAAAACACATATCATACTTTAATTATGTTGTTACACCAGAAAACAATTCTGGAATGCAAAAAAAGCCTTTTGTTTTTGCAAAATATCAACTGAAACAATGCAATTTGCTGTTGAGAATTGCCTGGGGGAACCAACCTCTCCTGCAAGGAAAGAGAGAGTGCTAAAACATCTCGATGTGAAGGCCGTGGGAAACGGAAAAAGCCTTTAAATAACAGTGCGATTGCTTTTAAAAAAATTGAAAAAAAGTTTAAAAAAACTGCAGCCATTCACATAAACACACATGTCCTTCCTAAATCATGACAGCCCTTGATGCCATTCTATCACTCCCGGCTAAGAAAGCATCTTCCCTTGTACTATTTCCCAGTATCAGACATCCCCAATCTACCAATCAACTGGCTCAATATTCCTTTGTTATACACATAGGAGCATATACAAAACCAATGGCCAATGTGCAAAAAACAGCACAAGGGGGTGTTTGGTACTATTCTGCAAGCAGACATGCAAAGAAGCAATGGGAAGTTTTTTCCCCCTGTACCCTCCCTCCCCCCACTTTTCAGATGTTTGAGCATGCAGCATCCTGAACTTGTACACAGCAGTCTTTTTCCACATGAAGACTGAGTCCTTGCAAGACTGCATTTCAGCAATGAAGTTAACCGTGTGGACTTTCATCTAGTCCTGCCTTCAATGGTAATCAAAGACCATTCCCTTACATACTCATCTATTCCCATTTTTTTAAAACAAATGTCAAGGATAACAGATATCACTATTTCTCTGTGCAATCCGCACCACAACCCTTCTTAGGAATAGGAAACTTTTATTTATATAACCCAACTCAGCAACTTGATCATTGCTACTTCTGGTCTTCCCTTGGCGGCCTTTATAAACAGGTGCTTTCCTTTGCTTTAAAGCAGCCAAGAAAAAAGTAGATAGAACAAAAGATAAGAGCACACAACAAAAACACTACTATTATCTCCTCTTCTGCATTCAAGGGGGAAAATAACTGCATAAGCATTTAACTCAGTGGGATCATGTGTGTCATCTTTGTCATTTGCCTTTAGAAGCTGATGAGTACAGCTTGCAACACTAGCAGCACAAGTAGCTGCTAGCTGGGAAGGCAGAGAATTGGGGAAATGAGTCATTTTTCCTATTTGGAACAAGCCAGGAGTGTTTTCAAAACCCTTTGAAGCAGCGCTGAAAGCATGCAAGTGCCAGATCGGTGGGCAGAACCAAAATATAAGAGAAGCCAACATTTGGGTGAAGAGTGGCACAACGTGGTGCATATAGCAAGTCTGTTTTGTTAGCAGCAGCAATGGATTTTGAAATTAAAACATGGAGCTCCACAGCCAAGAGCAGATTGCTAAAAATGCCACTTATGGATGCGACATTTCAAAAAAAGCGCAATACGCAGAAGAAGCTCATTCTCAGATGTTCAAAGCTATCCCAAAATATTGCTCATACCTAAATCCAAGTAATGCCTTTTAAATATTTGTTTTAATGAGCAAAGATATTAGAAAGAAAACCCTTATGGAAACAGAATGCTTGGCATCTGAGAGATTGGCTGAATATTTGTGTTTACAACGTGACCGGTAATATTTAGCCTCGTAGACTATTTTGTGTGAAGCACTGCCAGGGCCATGGGTCTCACGCAACGTTGCTCTGCCTGGATCAGCTCCACCAGAAGTGAAGATGGCCAGGGTGGCAATAAGGTGCTGCTGTGCAGTAGCCCAACCTTGCTCTTCAAAAGAGGTGCAAGTCTGGGAGGATGAAGAGTCGGAGAGAGACCAGCAGCAACTGGAGAAGTCTCTCCCTTACTGCAGGAATGACTGTGTGGTGGTCAGCCGCCCAGTCTCATACACAGCAGCCACCCCTGGAGGGAGGGAAACATGCAAAACAGGGGTTCTTAACCAGTGGTACTAATACCACCAGTGGTGCTTTGGCAGACTGCTGGTGGTACTCGGACTGCTGGACCACCAGAACCCCACTCTGATACGGCACTTTCAGCAGTGCATTTTCACTTCTGAGAGGCTCCTGCCTTTGGTCAAGCCTCTTGGAAACGCTGAGAAGGGCCCTCCCACTCGCCCAGAACCTCCTACCGGCGTTTTCTGGCCTCTGAAAACCTGGACGTAACTGGCGATGATGTCATCACCAGTCATTTCCAGTGGTATGCAGCAGGAGAGTGGCGTCACAGGTGGTACTCGGCCAGGAAGGGGTTGAGAACCCCTGTTCTAGAAAAAAGGGCTGAACAGCTCTGCACTACTTAATTTGTCTCCCGGTACCACTCCATCAATCCTGCTTTTTCTGTTCTTCCCATTCCAGTGCTACCAAACAGATATCCATTAATAACAATGCAACCAGGTAATCATTAATTAAAATCCAGCTTCTTATACGGAAACCATTTTGCATGTGGTGGCCCAGCAATCTAAGGGCTGCATATGCAGTCTGTTGAACTACGCTATCAGTTTCTTTTGGAAACATTAATCTCTTCATTCATGTGCCACAAAATATCTTGAGTCAAGTCGAATATTCAGAAGGTTAGTAGTCATGGATTGAACAGACAAATGAGGTGAAGTTAAATAAGGACAATGAAAATCAAAACCCTGGATTTATCATTATTAGCTACAGTTCGTAACTGACGAAGAGTAATTTCTTAGGCCAGATGAAATAGAAGAGGATTTCTTGTTCTTGTGGAAGTGTTAAATATTTAAAATGATAAAAGCAGTACAATTATGGAATTCTGCAGTATCTTGACTATTTTTGAACCATCTATGTAGTGCTGGGAACAGCAATTACCATTATTTAAAAGTAGATAGATATTTCTATTTAACAGTCTAATCCTAACTAACACCCCCACTGCCGATGCAGCTGACAACAGAGCGCATGCTGCATCCTGCAGGGGGGGGGAGAGTCCCACGAGGTAAGGAAACCTAGATTCCTTTACTCTGGGGCAAGCATCCGCTGCTCCAATGGGTCTCTTCAGATTTGCACCAGCCCTTTTGCTGGCTCAGAACCGAGGAGAGTAAGGGAGAGGGAAAGGGAGAGGAACAGGGATAGGATTTGTGCACATGTTGGTGCTGGCAGGATCCCTCCCTCCCCTGTCCTGCCTCTCACTCGCCCGCCCCCTCCTCATACCACCTGCCCCCTGTGCCAGCATACCTGCAGTCCTGCATGCAGCCAACCATGGTAGCAGGTCTCTGACACCTCCACCATTTGAGGTAGCGGTTCTAGAATGGCTGCCAGTGGCACGCAATACACTGCTGTATAACCATTTACAACAACAGTACTGCTGTTCCGCTGTCATAAAGCCCAGTTAAGATTGGGCTGTTAGCTATCCTATTTGTATCCTCCCTCCCCCCACCCCCACCTCCAAGGATCTCAGGGTTCCCTTGGATCCTAGTGCTGCTGCCATCCTCCTTCTCCCTGACAATAGGTTGCAAAAAAGACATGCAATATGACATCATTTCGGTTGCAATTTTCCTGCTCCCTGAAAGTGGCAGCTGATGAATTGGAATGGAGATGAAGAAAATGCTGAGATGTAATGTTATAACAACATGCATTTATCTTACTGGCAGTCTTGCCTATTCTTGTTATCTGAGATTCTTTTAGAGAAGAAATGCCTAGGGTTGAAACTAGGATTTTCTACATACAAAGCATGTGACCTACCACCACTAAAAACTGTATGATTCCTACCCTACTACAAATGAAATTTCAAAGTTGCCAACACTTTTTATGCAGCCCCTTTGTGCTCACTCTTCCCAGTCCACACCCAAGTCTTGAGGTCTCTGAGCTCTACCTACGAACAACAACTCCACATTTCAGGAATCCCTTGTTCCAGCCTTTATTCCAAACCTCATGGCAATTTCTCAATACCAACTCCCCTCCCAGTTGTCTTCCCACAAACACTTGGCTGTATCATAGTTTCACTTCGAGTAAAGGAAGGAAGCTATTCGCTAAGAAATAGACCATTTGATTAGATGAAGATAGTTATCACATGGGAAATGGAATTAGTGTTGTGCTAGACAGGTGTGCCTCACATCAAAGCAAGAAATAAATTTACAATTCCTCACCGCCCCAAATGGAAAACCTAAGCAACTCTCACCACTGTACGTGGGAGTCTGCAATGCTTCAGTTTAATGTCCTCAGTTCCACTGAAGTTAAAATACTGTTCAGCTAAAATTATTCATGAAAGAGTATTACAACTCTTTGTCATGACTAATTTGAGATAGCAGAATACAGCATCCACAGTTTATAGATCAGGAGAATACTTGAAGGAATATTTCAGACCAAACAGTGAGAGGTTTTTCAACATTTAACCCTCTTGTTTGCAAAGTTAATTGCCTTTAGTAAGAAGCAAAACTGAGGGAGTGGGCTAGGAACATGTCAATGCAGACCCTCTAGCATAATTATTTATTAATATGGCACAATCTACGTGCATGGCGCTCTACACAGAATGGAAAAATCAGATTCCTGTCCTGAAGGGCTCACAACTCAACACACGTTTTGGTGCCTTAAATTTAGACCTATTCTTGGGTATATTTGGGGCACTGATTCCAAAAATGGCATCTTTTTTCCCTATCAGCTCTAGTTTTAGAGATACCACATAGCCACCCTATATGCTGATCCAAGCAGCTCCCTTGTGAGGAAGCCAATGCCATGGCTTCCTCATGAGGAATTTGCTTGAATCAATATACTGTATAAAGTGGCTATGTCGTATCTCCAAAACTAGAGCTGATAGGGCAAAAAAGATGCCATTTTTGGAATCAGCGCCCCAAATATACCCAAAAATAGGTCTAACTTCTGAAGCACTGGAACTTTCTTTTTTGTTGGGCTGTGTAATGTGTACTCTTAGCAGTCAGCAGCCCTCTGAGCCCTGCCACCTGAATTCTGTTAAAAGGGATGTCAGGGAATGAACCTCAGACCTTGTGCTCCACCTTGGGGTCCTATCTTTTCTTCACAGACAAAAATGAGCAATGTCTCATTTCAGGGGCGTCGCTGGAGCGTGGCGGGGTGGGCGGGGCGCCCCCAGGTGGCGCGCGCCACCTCCGTGACGCGCGACACCCTTCGGACACTCCGAGGCCGGCCCAGGAGCCGGCCTTGGAGTGTCCGACCCCGTTGGCGCGTCCATCCAGGCAGCGCGTCCATCCGGGTATTTTCCGGGTTTTCGCGCATGCGCAGAAGGCCTCAGAAGGCCCAGGCAGCGCGTCCATCCGGGTATTTTCCGGGTTTTCGCGCATGCGCAGACCCGTTTTGAGGGCAAAAAGCCCTCAAAACGGGTCTGCGCATGCGCGCAAATCCGGAAAATACCCGGATGGACGCGCTGCCTGGGCCTTCTTTCAGAAGAAGAAAATTATTCTCTCGGGCCGGCCTTGGAGCGTCTGGAGGGCGACGCGGGGGGGGGGGAGCCGGGTCCCCCCCGCGCCACGATATCGTAGCGTCACTACAGTGACGCGCGCCCCCTGCCCCAGGGTGACACGCGTCCTAGTGACGCTACTGTCTCATTTCTAGAACTAGTTAGGAACATATTGTCCATTCAGGGCAGTATCGACTCTTGAGGTAGAAAGGCCCAACTCATTTCAGGGCTCAGTACTGACTCTTAAGATAGAAGGAAATTTACTATAAAGTCTGGTATTACCTTCATGAAGGCATAATACCGTATTGGTCTGAGTATAAGACTCACTTTTTTCTCCTAATTTAAGTTTTTAAACTAGGGGTGTGTCTTATAATCAGGCTGTTGCAATTTAATGCCAGTGATTTAATTAATTTTTTTTAATAGCACCAAACTTTAAGGGTGCGTCTTATAATCAGGTGCGTCTTATACTTGGGACAATACAGTATATCCCCAAAATTGGGAAATGCTTGCAGCATCCCAATTCTCACACAAGCGTCATCCTCTCTGTTATTACACATTGCTCTCTATCTCTTGCAAGCTGCATTCATTTACTATGCTACAGCCTATCCTCCGCTGACTGAAAAGTTATTTTGGTTAGGATATACTTGAAAAACATAGTTGGATCTGCAGTGTGTTAACTGTTCAAAATATACTTCAGCAGCTGGAGCGTGTGACATGGCTGGCTGGGCATGGCGTGTTAAGAGTTCAGATGTATGTAACCTCTATGCATGTGCTCAGGGGACAAGATGCATCCACCCACCTAGAGATTCCAGGAAAAGAACTGAACCCTGAAGAACAACAATGCTAGTATCTCACACCATCAACACTTTAACAAGGCACCCTTTTCACACAAAATGGGGACAAAAAATGGACTATAATAGATTAAGACAGAACCCAGAAAATAGGAACTTTCTCTAGTAAACAGACCAAGGGGACCCGGGCCCTCCCTCAGTCATGACAACAGCAGCTCACAGGGTAATCTTGGCCCAGTCACTATCTCTCACTCTAACCTACCTCACAAGGTCATTGTGAGGATAAAATAGGAGGCAGAAAAGACTGGGATGTCATCACGAGCTCCTCGGAGGAAGGGTCAGATATGGACCATTAGAGTGCAAGCACTGAGGATCATCAAGGCTTTTCAAATTATGCTTATGAACTTCCAAGTACCGGTAGTTTCCTCAATGAAGCCCACAGTACAGTATATTTAAAACAATGGCACAGAAGCTTCAGTCCATTTTAGCAATATTCTTGAATAACTGTAGATCTGATTTCAGATTAGATACTGTGGTTAAATGAGAGAAATGGAAGCCATCAGTAACATATCCAAAATAACCAGTGTTCAAATTTTAAGCAAAACAGACATCCACTCAGAAACGTTGTATTGACAGTGCTTTGCTTCAAAAACAAGTTCTTCCTAGCAACAGTTTAAATGAATCTCACAGATGCTCTAATGCTTATTAGAGGCCTTTGATTTAAAAAATATGGATTGCTAATACTGTATTTCTGAGTCATCTATTTTTCCATCTGCTAGTAATTTCTACAATGTGAACTATCAACGTAACGACTAACAATAATTTTCTATGGCAATTGCAATGGTGGGGTTGCCTGTAGCACTTTCTACGATTTAACTAGTGCAGACCTTAGATTGTTTTGAGTTGTTAATAGATTCAAGTAACAGACACCCTTTTCTTTCATTCCAAATATCCATTCTAGTTCATTCCTCTGCTGCTTGTAAGAAGAATATGGTTTTATTTTATGGAGTTTACTCCATCAAGAAGCTCATTTTATTAAAAGCTGTGCTTGAAACAAGAACACGCAAGTTAAAGGTCAGCCAGTTTCTTTATCTGAGGTCAAAAGCCTACAGCCAAAACTTGCTTATTTATAGTGCAACTGGTCTCATCCGACATTTCGATAAGGGTTCACGTGACACCAGTGACAACCGTGGTTGAGATGGCAGGAATGTTGGTGTAAGAAAAGAGCTGGTTCTATTAGCTATTTAAGGCTGCATTCCTATACACAATGTCCTGGGAGTAAGTCCCACTGGACACAACAGAACTTACTTCTGGGCAGACCTGCATGGGATTATGCTGTAAAGTTAATAAACTTTTCTCAGGGCATACCGACAACAAAGTAGCAGCATTAACGTCCCAATCGAGAGATGTATACACAGTAGTAAGTAAGGTGCCCGGGCCTTGCTAACAGCATGTGTCAGAGTGCGCCTATCCACCCAACAGAAGGCTGAAGGTCATCAACACTGACATCTATTTCCTGTTAGGAACAGGATGGATGCTGACCTCCCCCACCAATGTGGATATGGCAGAATCAGAGACTGAATTCAGTGGATCCCTCTCCCCCAAGCAAGTGATACTTTCATAGCTTATCTAATAGTATATTCAGTATGGCAATCATAGTTCCCACTCCAATATCAGAAGCTTCATATGTAGTCCACAAGTGATGGAAATCCTGAATATACTGGTCTTTTGTATATAGCATCCACTTTTTGATCATTTGGCGGGGGGGGGGAATACACATGGGAATTTCTTCCATACATGCATCACACTTGTTAAACAGGAACGAAAATGTAGAACAGGTTTAATTGCCATCAAGAATGAAGCTGCAAATGTGGCAGTAACAACAAGGATTCTAGAAAACGCCGGCAAATTGATAGAGAGCAGGGAGGGAAAAATTAGACTTCGCCTTCAAAGTCCAAGATGAATTAGCAGAACAAGTAGATACAATAAAAATCTTTTCATTAGTAAATTGAGCACATTAATCTACAAGCTAAATCAGCATGAGCTTGTGTAATGGCATTATTACAAAGGCTGACATGTGTAGAATCAGATTTTAATGTGAGACATTTGCTTTTTCTAATCCTTCCCATTCTAAATATGAATACCAAGTAGAGCAAAGTATTCAATTGGATTATGCTGAAATATAATTTCCAATGTTGCTTCCACTCCAGATCTATAGCAATAAGGCACTATGTTTAAATAAGAACACTAAGCATTTTGATAGCTATTTAGTGTGCAAAAGCTTCACATGCATTCTTACTGTAATCCTTAAATTGTAAATCCCTACCTGTAAGGTAGGGCACCCCTTCATGGATCATTGCCTTGTCGTGGCGAAGGGGCTTGCGTAACTCAATGAAGCCATGAGCTATGCCGTGCAGGGACACCCAAGACGGACAGGTCGTAGCAGAGAGTTCTGACTAAAAGTGATCCACTGGAGAAGGAAATGGCAACCCACTCCAGTAACCTTGCCAAGAAAATCCCATGAACAGTTCCAAAAGGCTACAAGATATGACGCCGGAAGATGAGCCCCTCAGGTCGGAAGGTGTCCAATATGCTACTGAGGAAGAGCGGAGGACTATTCCAAGTAGACCCAGAAAGAGTGAAGAGGCTGGGCCAAAGCCAATAGGACGTCCAGCTGTGGATGTGTCTGAGGTTGAAAGGAAAATCCAATGCTGCAAGGAGCAATATTGCTTAGGAACATGGAATGTGAGGTCTATGAGTCAAGGCAAGCTGGATGTGGTCAAAGATGAGATGATAAGATTGAACATTGACATCTTGGGAATCAGCGAACTAAAATGGACGGGCATGGGCGAATTTAAGTCAGGTGACCATCATATCTACTACTGTGGGCATGAATCCCTTAGAAGAAATGGAGTAGCCCTCATAGTCAATAAAAGAGTGGGAAAGGCAGTACTGGGGTGCAACCTCAAAAACGACAGAATGATTTCAGTTCGAATCCAAGGCAAACCATTCAACATTACAGTAATCCAAGTGTATGCCCCAACCACTGATGCCGAAGAAGATGAAGTTGACCGGTTCTATGAAGACCTACAACACCTTCTAGAACTAGCACCCAAAAAAGATGTCCTTTACATCATAGGAGACTGGAATGCTAAAGTAGGAAATCAAGAAATAAACGGAACAACAGGCAAGTTTGGCCTTGGAGCGCAAAATGAAGCAGGGCAAAGGCTAACGGAGTTCTGTCAAGAGAACACGCTGGTCATAGCAAACACTCTTTTCCAACAACACAAGAGGCGACTCTACACATGGACATCACCAGATGGTCAATACCGAAACCAGATAGATTATGTGCTTTGCAGCCAAAGATGGAGAAGCTCTATACAATCAGTAAAAACAAGACCTGGAGCTGACTGTGGCTCAGATCATGAGCTTCTTATTGCAAAATTCAGGCTTAAATTGAAGAATGTAGGGAACACCACTAGACCAGTCAGATATGACCTAAACCATATCCCTTATGAGTATACAGTGGAGGTGAAGAATAGGTTTAGGGCACTAGACCTGGTAGACAGAGTGCCTGAAGAACTATGGACGGAAGTTCGTAACATTGTACAGGAGGCAGCAACTAAAACCATCCCAAAGAAAAAGAAATGCAAGAAAGCAAAGTGGCTGTCAGATGAGGCTTTACAAATAGCTGTGGAAAGAAGGAATGCGAAAAGCAAAGGTGAAAGGGAAAGATATAAACAACTGAATGCAGATTTCCAGAGAATAGCAAGGAGAGATAAGAAGGCCTTCTTAAATGAACAATGCAAGGAAATCGAGGAAAACAACAGAATGGGGAGGACTAGAGATCTCTTCAAGAAAATTGGAGATATCAAGGGAACATTTTGTGCAAAGATGGGCATGATAAAGGATAAAAAAGGCAGAGACCTGACAGAAGCAGAAGAGATTAAGAAGAGATGGCAAGAATACACAGAAGAACTATACAAGAAAGAGCTTAATGTTCCTGATGACCACGCTGGTGTGGTCACTGACCCAGAGCCAGACATCCTAGAGAGCGAAGTCAAGTGGGCCTTAGATAGCATTACTAACAACAAAGCTAGCGGAGATGATAATATCCCAGCTGAGCTACTTAAAATCCTAAATGATGATGCTGTGAAAGTGCTGCACTCAATATGCCAACAAATTTGGAAAACTCAGCAGTGGCCAAAGGATTGGAAAAGGTCAGTTTACGTTCCAATTCCAAAGAAGGGCAGTGCCAAAGAGTGTTCAAACTATCGCACAATTGCACTCATTTCACATGCTAGCAAGGTTATGCTCAAAATTCTACAAGCTAGGCTTCAGCAGTACGTGGACCGAGAACTACCGGATGTACAAGCTGGGTTTCGAAGAGGCAGAGGAACTAGAGATCAAATTGCCAACATGCGCTGGATCATGGAGAAAGCACGAGAGTTCCAAAAAAACACCTACTTCTGCTTCATTGACTACGCAAAAGCCTTTGATTGTGTGGATCACAACAAGCTGTGGCAAGTTCTTAAAGAGATGGGGATACCAGACCACCTTACCTGTCTCCTGAGAAACCTGTATGCGGGTCAAGAAGCAACAGTTCGAACCGGCCATGGAACAACTGATTGGTTCAAAATTGGGAAGGGAGTACGGCAAGGCTGTATATTGTCACCCTGCTTATTTAACTTATATGCAGAGTACATTATGAGAAATGCAGGGCTGAATGAATCGCAAGCCGGAATCAAGATTGCCGGGAGAAACATCAACAACCTCAGATATGCAGACGATACCACTCTAATGGCAGAAAGTGAAGAAGAACTAAAGAGCCTCTTGATGAGAGTGAAAGAGGAGAGTGCAAAAGTTGGCTTGAAACTCAACATTAATAAAACTAAGATCATGGCATCTGGTCCCATCAATTCCTGGCAAATAGAAGGGGCAGAAATGGAAGCAGTAACAGATTTTACTTTTTTGGGTTCCAAGATCACTGCAGACGGAGACAGCAGCCATGAAATTAAAAGACGCTTACTCCTTGGAAGGAAAGCTATGGCAAATTTAGATAGCATAATAAAAAGCAGAGATATCACCATACCAACAAAAGTTCGTATAGTCAGGGCGATGGTGTTCCCAGTAGCAATGTATGGTTGCGAGAGCTGGACCATAAGGAAGGCTGAGCGCCGAAGAATAGATGCTTTTGAACTGTGGTGCTGGAGAAGACTCCTGAGAGTCCCTTGGACTGCTAGGAGATCAAATCAGTCAATCCTAAATGAAATCAACCCTGACTGTTCCCTGGAAGGACAGGTACTAAGGCTGAAACTCAAATATTTTGGCCACCTAATGCGAAGAGAGGACTCTCTGGAGAAGACTCTGATGCTGGGAAAGACTGAAGGCAAAAGGAGAAGGGGAAGGCCAAGGATGAGATGGTTAGACAGCATCACCGATGCAACGAACATGAAAATGAGCGAACTCAGGAAGATAGTGGAGGATAGGAAGGCCTGGCGGGATATGGTTCATGGGATCACGAAGGGTCGGACACGACTTAACGACTGAACAACAACAACAAGGTAGGGCAGAATATATACTGCAGAGGGAGAGGGCTCTGAGACTGAAAGCGAGATACCCTATGGCCACCTGCTTTTGCTCACGGCAAAAGCAGGATTTGAATCAGGAGCCTATTGGATATAGGAAAAACCCAGCTGGATGATGCCAGAGGTCCATCTGTTCCAGCATCCTGTGAATCACAGTGTCCCACCAGTTTCCTCTGGGAAGGCTCACAACCAGGAGAAAAAGGCATATTTATCTCCTGCCATTGCTTCTCTACAACAGGTATTCAGAGGCATACTGCCATGAACTGGGAGCCATCATGACTAGTAGCCGTTGAGGAGATTCATCTGTGATAGTTTGCAGCCTGACTGCAAAATTTCTATTTGCACAATTTTTGAAATAACCTTTTCTCAGGTAGAAGTTGGTCTATAAGTTGTCACAAAAACCACTGGAACAGTGCCAATAGAATTATACATTAATATAAAAGTGTTTATAGAGCAAAGAAGAGTATTCTAAAACAGGCTATTGAAGTTCCTGTGCTCTTATACAACACTCATACAGGTTTGTTTGAAATCCTGGTTCAGTTGCTGCCTAAACATACGATGTCCAGAAATGTATAATAAAGCTTCTTCAAAAAGCCATTTTTAAAAGAAACCATCAAGCTTGAGTCACAACACATCAGTCAAAATAAATCTGTAGGGCCAATTCAAAACCTACACTGAGCAGCAGAAAGCAAGTTTGCACATGCTTGTTCATCATGCCCTGGCTGTAATTTCAAGTGGCAACACCCATCAAGTGTGCAAACACCCATTACACAACCAACACCACAGAGATTCCATATCATCGCCTTGCATCATCTCAGACACAATATTCTTCACGAAGATGATTCACATGCTCAATTGATTGTCGCTGAGTGATAAGTCATCAAATGACAGAACAGCAAGTAATGTGCATAGATGTGTGAATCAGCTATTTTTTTCTCATTTCCTCCCACACAAATGGTCAACCAAGAATGCTTTGAGTTTTCCATCACCGAAGATAATGTAGTGAAACTTGGGAAATTCTCAGTTCATATTGTTACCACTGCTTGAGAGTAGAACACTTGTGTGAGAGGCAAAACAAAAACAAACAGTAGCAGAGCACAACCTCCGAACCTTGAGAATCTTAAGCGAGCTGGATTGGCCTAATATAAGGAAAGACCCCATTTAATATTTTTAAATCAACATCAAGTCATAAATAAGTGGTGGAAAAAAATGGGACTCTAGTAGTTTTAAATGACTGTGTGTTTACATTTCTCCTATAGTTTCAGGAAATGGTAGAAAGTCCTAATTCAAGACTTTGAGACCTGACCTTTTTTCTTTTTCTTCTCCTCCTCCACAGATATGACATATCATATTGGTTGCTGTATTTTCTTGCATCTTAAGATCCCTTACTTACATTAAAAGGGATGCTGTGTTACTGTTCTGAAGGAAGCAGTATCAGTGACACATATTGTATCTTTTTTACTTCATTGCCATTGAGAGTGTGTATGAAATTCACAAATGCCGTATTCTCCAAATTCATTGAGATATTACTATTCTATTTGTCATATTTCACGGTACACTCTAAAGTAGGAAAAGCTGCTTAATTTGAACAATGCAGGGTAAGTAAACACAAATTACCCAAAATGAGCCTAAGGTTACATCATGATGTTCTAGCTGCAAACAGAAGTTCCTTTTTTGAAAACACAAAATGTTCATCTCCAAAACTGTAACAAAAATGGTTACAGTAAAGCTACTTTGTCCTAACAGGAAATGATTGCTGGAGATCTTTCTCAAATTCTTTTTAAAACCAATTCAATACACAACGTATTTACTACTGGAAACTTTGATATTTTTGTAAGGACGAAAATTCAGCTCTGTCTAACGTCAACTGATTTTCAGAAGGATCTAGGAAAACAAAACATCTTTAATTTAGAGCAAAAACACAAACATATCATTCATAACACTTCATGCAGAAAAGCACGCTTGTTATCCTGTACAGTATAATCTTCGATAATGTCTTGCACAAGTCTGCCTATCTTACTCTCCTGAATCACTTCACCAGTGCAGGCAAGCAGAAATACCGTAAGAAAGCCATGAGGGCTAGGAAAGCAAGAAGGGTCAAACGACATGTGACATTAAATATGTACTTTGGCTCTTTGTGTTATTGGAAAACACTGAACTATGTTTTTTAATTCAAATTTATGTTATGAAAGCATCTGTTTACAATAAAATATCTTTTAATAAAATCTTTCCATGTGATAGCATAGCGTTCTTGTTAAGATTAACAAATAGAATACCCATTTCAATGAGAATGCAAACTCTGAATCTGTTCCTAAACAAAATCAAAGTATTAGGATTTAACATTTCACACTGTTCTTTTGTTATATATCCTAGTATCAGTTTGAACAACCATCCACATTCAGGATTATGTGTTTGGGGATTCCAGATCAGAATGAATACCACTATTTTCTGTCACATTTAACTCTGAGTGAAAACCAAATTCACATTCTACACACAAGTTCCTATTACTTTATAAATTGTCATTACATGTTTAAAATTAATTCGTTGCAGAAGTTCAGATATAATCTGAGGCTTTCAAAGAAATGCAAAATGATAACACTTTGTTTACCATATTGTTCAAGTTAGAAGCTGTTGAAGAGTATAAGACAAAGGAACTAAATTTCTCCCCTTCTTTATTTTATATCTTCTTCCGTAGATAAATTGATCCAGAGTAGAAGACAAGAATAGTTGCTAGAAGAGCACAGATAACATGACAACTGCAAGATAAGCGGAGATAGCATGGATCTTCATGCCTCAATGAGGGATACAAGATGAGAACCTACCGGTACTGCACCAGTAAAGTCTCATCTAATAACCCCAAAAATACATTAATCAGATCCTTAAGACCAAATTCCATCGAGAACAAGATAGTTACTTGTGGAGCAGTAATAATACTTGACTGAAACAAGGCAAGATTCCCCCTCCCGATAGATTTTTTGTTTTCCTAAACAAAAACAAATCAGAGGAATATAAACATTCAGGAAACAGGTTACAACATAAATATCTGTATATTACACAGTGACATTTTTCCACGTGACTTTGAACTGAACAGATTTGAGAAACCTCTAAAGGTTTACCACAAGCCTATAAAAGCTGGAAGGATGAGGTAGATTTATGCCCTACTGCAAGCGAATGCAGCGCCCTTCCACCCATTTCTGATAGCCCATTTCAGAATCCGATGGACTGTACACGTATTTTTTCTTTCCTATGAGTGATCTAACCCTCATAGTTTGAGGGTTGCATCAGATATTCTAAAGTAGCAGCAACAGAAAAAGCATGGGTCACACTTTGTCTTCTACCAGGTCTCCTACAAGACAGCAATGAGCATTCTCTTGACAAGGGACAGAAAATGCACCTCCCCAGAGCTCCATATGTCCGAGCTGGCCCAAAAGGTATGTGATGGTATGTGACAAAGCTGACGAAATACGCAGACGTTTGTTTTATAATGTATTTGATATTGTCACAGCTCAGCAGTAGAACGCTTGTGTTACATGCAGAAGATCCAAATTTCACTTGCTCTGTTAAAAGAGGATTGCAGGTAGGCGGACTGGGCCAGGTCCTTCTCTGACCAAGACTTTGGAAAGCCATTTCCAGTCCGAGTAGATGGAACTGACCTAGATGGAGCAATGGCTGGTCTGGATCAACATAGGGCAGCTTTATATACTCATATGGTCCTCAGGGCCTAGCCTAATAAAAAGGCACTCAAATAAAAGTTTACAACGTCACTGTGCATAAACAGGAAAGGAAAAAGAGAAACAAAGACCATGGCAGAGCAGGGATTGATGGCTGGGTCTCCTCGACATATGATCGGCACAAGGAACAGACACCAGATAAAACCCCAGCTGTCCCCTTCATGTTTGTGTGTGTGTGTGTGTGTGTGTGTGTGTGTGTGTGTGTGTGTGTGTGTGTTTTGGTTTTGTAACTCAACAATGCCTACACTTGCTCCTAGTTTAGCAGTTTCAGGTTTCCCTCTCTCATATAGGTCATCTATATCCAGTTCATATCTCTTCTCTTTCAGAAAACCGCTCCCATCTTTTTCATCCATGCATGCAAACAGACCACAGCCTTCCACTCTGACACCAGAGACAGCAAGCACAAAAGCAGCTCTCCTTCTATCTTATAAATCACATTTGCTGCTATATTTAGTTTTGAAACACCTGAAAAAGGATGACTCATCTGAAGAGCTCCAACTCCCACAGCACAGTCACAAAGAACCTGAAAGCCCACAGGCAAAAATCAAGCCTCCTCACCTTCTCATCTAGAGGGGCCATAAAATCTCACATGAACAGGGATAGTTTAGAAGGCCTTGGGTATTCCACGACACCAAGACCCACCCTCAAGCAAAAGGACGCTTGTATACCAGTACCATCTCCCCTTGGAAAATATTTGTGCCCAATCACTAAACTATGTCTACAACTTCAGGGATTTTAAAGAGTAGTCTGGAGGCGGCCTTCGGAGAGGGGAACTTTCAGGAGCACTCAGGCGTGCACACATCCCTCTGGATTGCAGTTTTTATTGCAATCCACAAGGCACAGATTACGATACTCATCAACTGAGCATCATTCACCCGCGTGAAAATACTAGGAGGACCTGCAAAGTGGATGTAGCATGATATCTATGGTTGCTATAGAAACAAAAGGGATCTGTATAAGGAAATAAAGCAGTAGAAGTGAACCACGACAGCAGGAACAGAGCAAATTGAACATTCTTGTAGTTCAGTTCTAGTTCATCTAGATATCCCAAGAGTAGAATACTGGCACCACTGGAGCAATCAGAGCTGGGGTGGTTTGATGAAAGAGAAACTACCTTATGATTGATTTCTACAACAACATGGCCAGGTCTATTCAATCTTACACAAATCTAAAGACAAGGAAATTCCTTCCTCACCAGTCATTCCCAGTATGGATGACGGCAGAAAACACAGTCCTAACTGGTGTCATTGGAGATGAGGAAAAGAAAACAAATACAAAAGAAAATGCATAAATGGGAGAACACAAACAAAGGCTGCTATGAGAACACGTCCTTTGGCAGAATACTATGTACTGTACTATCTTCCCCTGCTGAATGCCATTGTAAACAAAACGTCTTACTCACCCCAGTTCACAGTCCATCTTGGTAAGTCTCGTTTCCCATAAAATTACAAGAGAGCTGTTCCTCAACCTCTCTCCTTTTTCCAATCATTTACACTGCTTTCTAAGGATGTATCTGAATGTTTAGTTAAGACTAGTGTTGGATGGACCCGTTTCCCACAATCAAGGTCAGAAGAACACAAACTAGTCTCCCAACTCAGAAAATATTTTTATACTGTATACCGTCTTTCCTTCAAGGAACTCAGGGTGGCTTACATGAGTCTCTCCCCCCCCCCCATTTTATCCTCACAACAACTGTGTGAGGTAGTTTTAGCTGAGAGTGTGAGACTAGCAGCCCAAGGTCACCCAGTGAGCTTTTTACGGGTGAGTGATGGTTTGAACGGAGACTCCCCAGACTTAGCATGACACACTGACCACTAAATGATAATAGCTCTTAAAGATCAGCATATTGCCGGGCAAACTCCGTCGTTTAAAACTTTTTATTTAAATAAACAAGATGTTATAACAAACTTTACGTCGGAGACAGCACTGCCGGCTGAGCGCCATGAGCCAGTTACATCCGGGTTCCTGGGGCTTTGAGTATAACTAGGTGTTCCTCAATAGGCTGTTTAACTTCTGAGGATGCCCCAGATGTTTGGGGTGAAACGTAAAGTTTGTTATAACATCTTGTTTATTTAAATAAAAAGTTTTAAATGACGGAGTTTGCTCGGCAATATGCTGACCTTTAATTCGGAAATTTGGTCACGTCGTGACAACCTGCGAACATACATAATGGCTCTTGTTATTTTTTTAAAAATCGAATTGTCACACTGCTTTGGACTCTCACATCCTTGATTATGTCACTGGGGACGCAAAAGGGTCTGATTTCTCTCACAGCCTCCAAGTCCCTTACCTTCCTTACTGATCCAGTAGCAGCAAGAGAATGAAGGGGCCTCTCCCCTCTTGGTATCTGCAAACTGAAATGATTGCATGCCAATGCAAGGAATGCTGGAAAGTGTGTTTTTTTTTTTCCTGTTCTCCTGACATGGGTAGGGAGTGCTCCTTGCCATCCATCGCAGGGTGCCAGACATCAGAGATGGGATGGGGGAAAAAGATGTTCCTCGATCCCCCACCACTGGAGCAACAAGAAAGATAAAGGGGTAGAAGAGGCCTTGGAAGCAGGATAGGTGAGTAGAAGTAAGGAAGGGTTTACGTTCCTCTTCAGCTTGGATTCAAATTCGAGCTAGAGAAGAATATTTGAGTAGTACATTTTGTATCACATTGAAGGAGAGCATTATAAGCCTGCAAGATTCTATTTCTGATGTGTGCTTAGATAGCATTTGGTGGCATCACCAATTAAGACACCAAGTATCCAATTAAAATTACAATCTGAAATGTTGGGTAGTCTCTAGAAAGCAGGTCTCAAGATTTACCAGTTCCTGCATTCATCCTTTTCCTACCCTAATTCACAGGTCACATATTATTGCTCAGTCTCTCTTAGCTCTCTTCCCTAGGCTAATTCCTCAAAAGTCGAACACAAGTAGGACTGAAGTGGTTCACCAAAAATGGAATTGCCAGGGCCACTGGCTGTGAGCAATAAAGTTGATACAAAATATTTTGTAACACTGAAAATAAGAAAATTCAAAGCTGGATAAGTAAAGTTCACCTCATATGACTAAAGGGCACAGAGCATGTGAAGAGTGTCTGTAAAGCAGCTGCACTACATAGCAAGCCATTTGCATCCATGTGTTGTCCTTGTTGCTGCAAAGGACTCCTGCAGGTGGGCTTGCTATAAGCATGGAGAAAGATTTGTGTTCAGGACCAAACTGGAGCTATCATCCGGGTGCAACTACAAGCCGTCTAGGACGCTGCTGATGGTTTGTGTGTAGGGGATCGGCTTCATGAATTACCACTCTCCTTGTCATTCTACCTTCATTTTCTATCTCCATTTTACCACAGTCTAAACGTGATGGTATGGTGTTGGAAAGCTCAAAATACCTTGTCACAAACTCACTTCTACCAGAGATATATAGAAGACCATTCTTACAAAGACATGTATTCTCCAGTAATGGATAACAGCTAGTGAGTTTCACCCAACACAAGCCAATCACAACTGTAATATTTATTTTATCTAAGTCAGGGGTTGTCAACCAGTGGTACACTGGTTCCTGGACGCCAAGATGGTGGCAATGAGGGTGCCCATACCACCCCGCGCTGGAGCTCTGGAACTGGCAGCTCGAGCTCTGCAGAGCCTGGGCATGCGGTTTCCAGGGCCAGAAAAGGCCCTTACGCACACCCTTGCCTCCATAGCTTACCTTACCAACCCTCCAGAGTGGCGAAAACCCGGAAGTGCCGATGACACCATTGGCATTTACTTCCGGTGGTATGTGGTACGGCGGCCGCCCAGGAGGTGGTATGCCATGCCGCTGGGGTTGAGAACCCCTGATCTAAGTATTTGTACCCGACCTTTTGGCCCTGAGTAGCAAAGACCATCACTCGATTTTAAATTGTGCATAACTGTAGTGAGGAAGGGAAATTTTCTGGATACATAATATTATAAAAGGACACTAACAGGAAATTATTTTGTCTGATTCTTAAGTTTGTTTGTGCTAGCAAATATCAAGAGCCAGTCAACCACTGCTGAAGAGGGGGAAAAATCCAGCTGAAAAACAAGGCAAGCAGCAGCCTCTTTACTTGCTTTACCTAAGAAACAGCGTATTTTGTCTCCAATAATATTGCTCTTATTGCAGCACGATACATATCGTTAAAGGCACTCAGAAACACAGTAGAGGAATTGTTCAACTGTTGCCAGTTCGGCATGGTTCTCTACAATTCCCTCCAGCTGAATGAACCAAGAAGTGACTTAGGAAGTTATGAGGAAATCCAAATGAAGCGATTTTTCCAGGTTGCCCCACTACTGCATTGTATAATAAATGTAAACATAGAATGATATCATTTCATCTCTGCTGTTCACCTTTCCACTGACCTTTCAGAATATACCCTGAAGCCTGGTTTTTTAAAAAAGCAACAAAACATGCGAGTCATGCAGGCAGGATAATATTACATCCCTACCTACCAGCTAAACACCTTTAATACATTAATCTCTCCTGGAATAAAAACAAATATGGGCAGATTGCAATATGACAAAGACAGAATTAATATATGGAGAGGTCAATTAAAAACGGAACTTGTGCATTCAAGCATTTTTAAATATATTTCTCTGTTTCAGGCTTCATGCTGGGACGGTTAAAATCTGTAACAACGATCATTTAGTATGCAATCCCATACAGAATTACCTGAAGTACATCCCACTGAATTCAATGAGACTTACTTCTGAGTAGACATGCCTAGGATCGTGCTGTTAATCACATTTATTTAAAAGTATGAGCCATTGGTTGAACGTCTTGAAAAGAAGTAAAAGCAAAACAAAATGGATAACATCCAGTCGCAACATAAATTAATTATGTTTTCATCCAGTGGACTCTCAGTTTAAACCTGGCAAATAATTATAAAGCTTGAAAATTCCTTATTCCACACACACAGGGACCAATGGCTGTGCATTTACACTGCCTCATACTGCCAGTGAACATCTTTTTAAGCACACTATAACTTATAATTTGATAGAAGAAACTTGAGCATGATTCACATGTTGCTGCGCAATGTAGAAGCTTAGATAATCCAATCACTTTCTCTCTCTTTTCAAATATGAAAAGCGATAACCAGACAAAATTACAGTAATAATATATTAGCATATCTAAGTGAGAGCTGACAAGGCACAAGAAAGAAGCTGAAAGACAAGAAGATTTCGATGTGGGAATGAAGAGATGTGAGCAGCAGAATGGAATAAGAGCGTCATCTTCGATACAGGAGGTGGCATAGAAGAAGCCATGTGTATGACAAAAAGGAAAAATAAACTTGGAACTCAGATGGAGTAAAAGTTTTAATAAACAGACAGTAGACTGTGAACTACCTGTAGATTGCCAGGTTTCTGACTTCCAATTGTTTAACAATAGCAATAAGAAGGCTACCACCACCACCACGACCCCCAGCAGACTGCTGGAATCCTTGTTATGTGTTGTCTACTCAGATGCAGATATCTAGTCATCCAATCATACGGCTCCTGGGAACTGTTGGTCATTGGTTCTGTCCCTAAGTATTATTATTATTAATAATAACAGTATTTATATCATTTATATCAGATCTTAAGTATCATTTGGCATGTGGCTCCCCTCACCCACTGATCTGCATTTGCCTGATTAGTGGACATTGAGATTCCAGTTTAAAAAGAGCCCAGTAGATTCCGCAAGCCTGACGTCTGCTTAAATGTCTGACGTTAATAAGATTTGGGGGGTATTAATACAAGCTAGAGAGAGTCATAGACTCTCTGAAATTAAAAAGGTGAGATTCTTTTGATGGGAGTCAAGAGATCACAAAAGTCAGAATTAGAAGGGCATTTAATTTTTAGAGTGAACGACAACAGGAAAGAACTAGCTTCCTATCCAAATCTAGTAAAAATGATGCTATGACCTCTGAACAGCATGAAATTTTCTTAGGAAAACATGCTAATTTTTGTTTTCAAATACAAACATCAATGTGATTAATGTTGCCAGGAAAATCCATGGCAGCACTGAATATATCATCTTGGATTAGAAAAGAGCACAATCTCCTCAAAACAGGCCATAACAAGCAGTCACGCTTGCACAATACAAAACGAACAAAATTGATTTCATGCGGTATAATCATAAGAGCCATTAATCATATCAAATATTTCCTCAAAAGTCTGGCAAAAGAATAACAAGGATCTCTCCTCCCTAAATTTAAGCAATTTAAGCTATAAACCCAGTTATAAACAAGTAATCAGAAGTTGGTAAACATAAGCTGACCAATTTGTAGGCAAAAATTAACATGGGGTGATGTGTGTGCACGAATTGAGCATTGAGGCTTGTAAGCCCTCCAGCCTTAATAAAACTCTGGAAATACTGACAATGTCTAATCCCACCCTAACACAGCATTGATCAGAACATTTGTACATGTGCTATCAACTTGTGCATGGGGTGGCGGCACTCAGGAGACAGGAACAGCAGCAACAACAAAATCTACTCAGGGTGCGATTCTCTAGGGAAAAAAGATAAGTTTCCTTCCTGCTGTTTCTTTCCTATTCTTCCTTATTACTTCTTCGGTCACAGATTATCAGGTTGCACTTAATGCTAGTTGAAGTTCATATGCTTTCTCATATTCAAAAAACAACTTTACACTAATGCAAGAACTGTCAGAAGAAAAGCCAGAAGAAAAATTCAAATTGCCAAAAATATTCATGATTGTTGCTCCAAGTGGAAAAAAATATTCACAGTTCACACAGCTGTAGAAACACAATATGTCCTGTGGTTGGAAAAGTCTCCAAATCTTTGGGCAGGTTTCTGGGCAGCAATTTTTAACTATGGTAATCTTCCACTCTGATAACAATTGGTTTTTTTTTTTTATACATTTCAACTGTTACACGACAAACCTGAAAAACAGTCACAATTGCAACAATGAACGCAATGAGATTAAAGGGTCAGCAGTAAATGCGCCTGGACACATCTGAACCAGAACAGCCAGATACAGCGGGATGTTATGAACGTGCCATAAAGCACGTTTGCGACGCCTCGGGAGTAAGGGAGGCCGGCCGCACTCACTCCACTGCCAGGGCGACCCCATGGCCGCCGGAGGAAGGTAAGGCTCCCGGCGGTGGGCACAGGGGTGGTTGAGGTGGCGAGGGAGGGGGACCATTGGCCGAACCGGCCTGGGAGGGGGTGGGGATGGCATCTGCCATATCCCCGTCCCCGCCGGGCCGACTCGGCTGCTACATGGCATCTTCCTACTTCTGCCAGCTATTTATCTGCTGGCAGAAATCCAAGGAGGCCAATTTGGCCTGCCCAAGTAGACCTCCGGGCCGCAGCATTGCAGTCGGCCGGATCTCTACACAGGATTTTGCTGTAAATGTGTTCTAAATATAAAAGAACTAAACAAATGTCCTGTAGAAAAACTAAGCAAATCCTCTTGTGTTTTTTTGACAATGTCTGTTATGTCAGGTCAGAGTTCTTGAAGTTATATAACTATATAAAAATACACCAGAGTAGCCATGCTTGATTATAGATATTGAAGGTCTGAATCTAGTAGCACTTTCAAGATTAACATTATTAATAAATGTACTATTTATTACATTTGCTGCTGGACTCAGCCTTTCCATGATTGTACATGACTTGCTAAGAAGAGCCAATGGACAGAACTCAACTGTAGGAACTCAAAAAATGTTTAATACCTCCATATCTGAGTAAATATATTTCATATAAAAAGGCTACCACATGCGACCATAGGAGGAGACAACGGAAAGTTTCAGTTGTGGGTTTTGACTCTGTGGCATTATTTATTTTGAAGATTTGTATCTGGACTTTGGATCAAAATGATCCCCAAAGTGGCTTACAAAAGAAAATAATGCAAAAATAATCCAGCAGTTCTTAAGTCACCTGGCTGGTGACAGAGGTCAGAGTGCGATTCCCTTCAACAGTCCCTGAACAACTGGCTGGGCTGAAACAGGAGGAGAGGGAGAAGGGAGCTCCTTAAATCTGCTCCTCCTATAGTCAATAGCTAAGTCCAGGCTGGTCTCTCTCTCTCTCTCACCCCCCCCCCCAACATGAGAGGCAGGGGAGGGGAACAACTTCCTTGTGGCATTAGTCCTCTGGCCAACGGCAGGGCCAAAGTCTTCTTCCCCTCAACAGTCCATGGGCAACAAACAGTTGATGAGCCACACAAACGCCTACTGGGCTTGTCTTCCCAGCACTCCCGCATATTGCTGGTTCACGCACACTAAAAGGATGGCTGCGCAGACAAATTTTGACCCGTGAAAATGACAATATGAGCCAGCCCCAAGGTCTGAACCAGATCTTATACATAAATGCTGATTTTTTTAAACATTGGCAACTGCTTTCTTTATGGAAAAGCAGCCTGGGGGTAATTTAGAGTGGAGAATCAGTGGGAGGGGATGTTACTGGTCTCCTAGCCATTTTTCTCCCTGCAGAGTTCCAGTTGCAGGCAAGGAAAGAATATGCTTCTCCACTCTAGACACCTCCCCAATCTATGTTTCCATAAACAATATGGACAACATTTAAACACATGTATCTGCACAGAAGGTCTAGTTTGGCCCCAAGTCTCACTGAAATCAGCAGAATGGACATGTTACAATGCGTTCACAACTGGGACACCAGTCTTCCATGTCAAGCCAAGTGGCTGGCACACTGAAGGTATGTGCCAAGCAAACAAGGCACTGATGTAACCTCTGTGGATCTGGATTTATATCTTTCTGCCACAAAAAAGGCCTACTGTCTGTCTGATGAAGGGAGCACCCTCCTTTATATGTTCTTTCTATGAATGTAGAGAAAAGCCTCAACCTAGAGAACAGCCAAACCTCAACAGGCACCACACTGACTATTTATTTAAAGACAAAATAGCCTTCTCTAGTTGGATCTTGACAATGAGTAGAAGTAGCAGCCAAATTTGTGTCATATAGGGAGTTTTCCAGCCTTGTTTTCGAAAATTCAGTCTCAGGGTTCAACCAAGTGATAATATAAAATGCACAGTACATAGATTTAAGTTTATATGCACAGTACATAACATGTATACAAATGACATTTTTATACAGGTTGATTACCCCTTATCTGGACATCCAAAATCCAGACTATTCCGAAATCCAGACATTTTGGGGGCTATGACCTTTTTTTTTTTTTTTTAACTTTTTCCAGCACCTGGCTGGCATAGCGCAAGGCATGCTGGGACACAAAATTATTTTAAAATACTGTATATAATTACCTTCAGGCTACGTGTATAAAGTGTATATGAGACATAAATGAATTTCATGTTTAGACTTGGGTCCCATCCCCAAGATATCTCATTATACTTATGCAAATATTCCAAAATCCAGACAAATCCGAAATCAGACAACTTCCCGTCTCAAGCAGTCAGGATAAGAAAATACTCAACCTGTATTTTGAGAACAAAAATTGCCAATTGCTGATTTTAAAAAGTCTGGTACCTGAATGGGGCTATAGGGTGAAGCATGAATCTGGTCACTACCTGGTGGACCATGACAAGAATATAACCAATAGCAAAATCTTGTTGTTTGTTCCTGTGGCTGCTGCTGGCAGACATGGAAGAGGAATGTGTGTCTGTGCTTGGGTTCTAATGTGAGCTGAAGATGCTACACAGGAAAGCTGGTGTGATCAGAGGCGTTTCTATGGAAGGGATGGTACTGTAAGTTGTGCCTCGTCCTAGTCCCAGTTTACAACGCCTCTGGGTGTGATAGCAAGTTCCACTGCTGCTACTGAGGAGTCACAATGGGCTCTGCCGCCACAGGCCCCACTTCTTTGGCTCAGACTGCTGTGAAGGAAGGACATACATACACTCTGCAGACACTCCCACATCAGCAGCATGTGAAATGGTACACTGGGACCTGAGTTCAACAACCTTTTTCTTTAGTATGTGCATGAACTACACTGGTCAAGTAGATGAACAAAGTAAAAATGAAGCTGTTGACTTTTGCTCAAAAAATGTCAGCTTTACTCAAAATGTTCCATTAATTAATTCCAAATTCTGGCTTTTAAATGCAAACAAACAGCGCAATCCTGCGCAAACAAAGGCCGGTGGAGAGTCACAAAAGTGCTGTAAGGCACTTTTGCGGCTCCTCTAATGTGCAGGCACAAGGCCCCGGGTGCCAGCCATGGTCTTCTTGTGAGGAGCGGCCACAGCTGCTGCTTTCGCAGCTGCGGCAGCCGTTCGGATTGATTGTTGGTGTCACTACTACCCCCCTTTGAATCATGCAAGAATAACACACCCCTGAAGAGAAGTGGTTACTATCCCATGGACCAATTCAGCCAGGCACTGGATGAACCATTGAGGCTGGATGAACCATTCAGGAAGGATAAGGACCAAGTGTGTAAGTGTTGAACAAGCTTCCCCAAAGGCCTTGTCCGCAACCTTAGATGACAGTAACTGAAATTCAACCAAGAAAATATGACAGATGTGGACACCTGCCCAGGATCTACAGAAAATGAGGTGTCTAAGCTGTATGGGTACAGGCAACTTTTATCTGCAAAGGGTCTAGCAAATATACTACAGAAGTCAAAACAGGCAAAGCTCTTTTCATAGTCATTATACTCTATGTACATAAAAACAGCCCTACTTTCTAGTCTAGCATCTTATTTTCCACAGATGCTTTCCACCAGATGCTTCTGGGAAGCTCACAAGCAGAAAATGGATGCAAACCCCTTTCCTGCCATTTCTCTCCTGCAACTGGTATTCAGAGGTGTGTGCTGTCTCTGAACCTGGAGGTGACTCATAGCCAATGTGTCTAATAGCCACCGATAGGCTTGTCTTCCATTAATTTGCCCAATCCTCTTTAAGATAGTGGCCACCACCACATCCTGAGGTACCGAGTTGCATGAATTAATTCTGCATTGTGAGGAGTACTTCCTTTGACCTGTCTGAAATATCTTGCCAACCAGTTTCATTGGATGACCCCTGGTTCTAGTGTTGTGAAAGAGGAAGAAAACCTTCTCTCTAGCTACTTTTTTTACATCATGCAAAATTTCATAAACCTCAATCATGTCCCTCCTTACCTTCATCATTTTTTCCTGAACTAAGAAGTCCCAAATCCTGTCACCTTTCTTTGTAAGGAAGATGCTCCAGACCACTGATCATGTTGTTTGCTGCCTTCTGTATTTTTTCCAGTTCTATCATATGTTTTTGAGATGAGGCGACCAGAACGGTATGCAGTATTCCAAGCATGGCCAGCCATTCCATAGATTTGTATAATAGCAATACAGCATTAAAAGTTTCACTTTTTGTGTGGTCATGACTAGTTATTAAAAGGTGCCTTCATGATGCGTTTGATCAGTCTTTCAGACAGGTTGTCGTACTTCCCATCATTTCCCTTAACCTGGTTGCATAGTGTCAACTCCCATACGCATCTGTCAGGATGTGCAGCATTAAACTTTGTGCACACTACAATAAATATCATTTAGTTTTGCTGGGGTGTACCAAGAGTGAAGTTCTGTGCATGCCAGCACATGCATGTGATTAGCTGACTATAGACTGCCACAATATTATTGAAGGACTGTTCTGAAAGTGTGAACAATTCTGACTTCAGAAACTATTACAAATATATCGATATTGATATCATCAATATCATCGATAGAGATAGACACACACACACACACACACACACACAATATGGTCATTTCTTATCACCCAAAAGCTATTGAAGGGGTTATTAAGGTTAACAAACAATCACTGCACAACAAGTTGAGCCATACTTAATTTGAGCTTAATATTTCCACATATGAGGTAGCACCCTGACTAGCGTTTCTGTCCTTGGGAGGCCCCTCTGCAAATGGAAGCTCTGTCTGTGAATGAAAGGCGCATTCTGTTCATGCAAGGACCCCTTGTAAGAGCAGAGTGCTCCTCCCATTCACGGAGAGAGCTTCCATTTGCAGAGGGAGTTCCCAACAGCAGAAGTGCTAGTCGGCATGCTACCCAAAATGTGTTTAGTAGGCGATTGAAATCTTAGGATTTGCATTAATAAAGAAGAAAGCCTTGCAGTTTTGAAAAACGTATACAGATGTTTCTTAAATGTAGTAAATGTGTTGCTTTAAAAGATGTAAGACTGTATTTGGAAAATTGCTCTTGCATGTCTTGGCAGTTTGTTAAAAACTGCGAACTTTTAAAACTAACTGGTGTTTTGATAGATTATGTTCAAGGTCACCTTTTGTTTAACTGATGTTTTGTTTGCTGTAATTAAACCATACCAGGTGTATTGGAAACAGAAGGTTTGGCTAATTCAGAGTAAATGAGAACAAAATACAAGGTCATTATTCGTCTCTAGTGAGCTTCCAAATGAACGTTGCACATGGAACTATTTATAATACATTTTGCATGGTCAAGGATTGCTTGAAGTTGCTGTCCATGGCTTTTAAATTAAACTATTCACAGATTTTTACAAGCATACCTGTAAAAACTGTGTTTGCATTTCTGTTCCTGAAGTTAAATTGCAAGACATGTACTGCTCAGCTGTGCAGTCAGACAAGCAATAATCATAGTTCCAATTTATTAAAAGGTACGGTACCTTAACAGTGCATTTGAACATACTGTATTTTCAAATAAGCTGATATGGTTCACACTATCTGCCTTGGGCTACAATCCTATACACACTTACCTGGAAGTTACTTCCATTGTACTTAGTGGGACTTACTTCTGTATAGACATGCATAGGATTGTGCTCTTAAACTTCCAGTTGCAAGGTAGGCTTTGAGATTTTAGCTCCTTCAAGTTATATGAATGAACTATATAATGCCTGTAATTTCAAAACTGATAAAGTGTATATTGACTTTGACAAAGAAATGACAGCATAACGTGCACACCTATGTAATTTTGATCTAACGTACCACTTTAGGTAAAATATATCTGGTAAAAGAGTACTGTTCCTACATCAATGACTTCTTACGAGTTATAAATTATAAATTTGGGACTAGGCTGCATTTCTTCAAAATCAAATATCAGTGACTTGGGAACTACAGTAGTACACACACATAGGTGGAACCTGAATAATTCTGACCTTTGTACTCAACTGTGTGTCTTGCTATATGATACAGTCGTATGTTGAGGTAACATTTATTAGCTGGTGTATGATCACAGAGCCGGTGACATGTAGTGCCTAAGAGACTGAGCTGAAAACCAGGATTTCCCACAGTCGGAATCTCACCTTGGCCATGAATTCTTACTAAGTGGTCTTAGGCAAGCCACTCCCTCACAGCTCCAGCAACCCAACTGAACATAAGGAGAACAATACTTACTCAGGGTTGTTAAAAGGACAACTTCAAGAATAATACATCTGAAGTACTTTGCACACTCAGAAAGTGCCATATAAATGTTATGATGATGATAATAATATTATTATTATTATTATTCCACTAGAGCTTTGCCATTGCTGACAGCCATTTCTGGCTCACTTTGCTTTTAAATTGCTAAGAGTAACACCTGGAATTCGTTACTTCCTCTTTCTGGCTCTGTTTTAGGGCATTGTTTCTCGAGGGGTTAGGGTTACCTTGAGGGGTCTGGCTAACCTAATAGGTCTTTCAGCATATCATTGTAATCAGTTAAGTCTGTGTAGAGCTTTACACTTGAGATTTGCAGGTTTTAAATAATACAAAAATCATACTATTTTATCAAAGTGTTGTACTAGCTTAAAAAAACCCTCTACTTCACTATTACTGCTACTATACAGTCATGCACTGCATAACAATGTTTCGGTCAACGACAGACTGCATACACGACAGTGGTCCCATAAGATTACTATATAATGGAACTGAAAATTTCCTATTGCCTAGTGACATCATAGCCGTCGTAACGCCATAGCACAATGCATTATTCATGTGTTTGTGGTGATTCTGGTGTAAACAAACCTACTGTGCTGCTACTCATATAAAAGCATAGCACATACAATTATGTACAGTACATAATACTTGATAATGATGATAAACTACTGTTGCTGGTTTATATATTTACTGTACGGTACTATACTTTTTATCGTTATTTTAGAGTGTACTCTTTCTACTTATAAAAAACGTTTACTGTAAAACAGTATGCCATGTTACACCAGCAGCAGCCTCCTACATCTTGTGAGTAGTAGGGCTATACCATCTAGGTTTTTGTAAGTACACTCTATGATGTTCGCACAACGACGAAATCGTCTAACGACGCATTTGTCAAAATGTATCCTCATTGTTAAGAGACGCATGATTGTACTGACCTGCATATGTGGCTGTATGTGACTGGAGAAGCCTGGGTTCATGTCTCCATGCAGTCATTATTGACTTGCAAGAAGCCAGTATTGCAGGAAAGTCTGAAACAGAACTCAAAATAGAAGTCTGTTTTGCTTCAGTTTTCAAAAATGACTGGCAAACTTATATACGGTACAATATACACAAAATCTGCATATTTGTTTATAAAGAAACGCCGGCAGAGGGAGAATCATTTGAATCCATGCCCCATTTTGCTCAATATTTCAGTGGAATTAAATATTTACAGTTCTTAAAGAGGAACAGAAATTACATAGAATGAGCAAGGAACTATAAGTAGACATATCATGGAACGGAACAAAAAGAAAAATATTGGCAGTGTTTTGTTTTCCCAAGTCAATCTTCAGCAAAATATGGGGCAGCCTTTTCCAAGAGAACAGGTGAAACTCAAAATTGATATCACTGCACACGAGGTTGGAAAAAGCTGCCAAAAAACAGACTGAGAAAAGACCTGAGAATATAAGAATAGTCATGATGGAACAAACCAAAAGTCTGCTTACTCCAACCCTTTCTTCAACAATAATCAGTCAGAAGTACCTAAGAAACTGATGAGCAACTTATGATGGACAAATCATCCCTTGTTACCTGCCTCTAGCATCTGATAATCAGAACTTGGCAGCCCTATCATAGCCAGGTAGTCACTGCTATGCTTACCCTCATGAATTTCTAACCCTTTAAAGACGCATGTATGCGTCAACAAAGCAGTTGTTATACCCGCGGCTAAACAGAATGCAATATGGCTAAAAAGACCTTTTAGATAGTCTTCAACACTAATTAAAGAGAATGCTCTTAAAATAGTTCATAGATGGTACTTGAGCCTCCACAAGCGGAGTTATTCCACTAGAGCTCAACTATAACTTAAGCTGAGTTATAAGATCGCTCCCCTTTGTATTGGAGAGGGTGTTCAAAAAGGGGCACCTAGTACCGTATGTGGTGGATGTGTTAGAAAGTTAAATGTTTTTAGACTGAAGTGTTCTCAGAGATTTCAGCTCGTGTTGTCTCTATATGCCCAGAGCCATTGTTAGCTCTGTTATTAATATTTGATGTAAAATATGATGGTTTGCCACACAAAAGATTGGTTTGGGTTTTGTTTTTTTTTATTAACAGCTGCTTGCCTAGAAATAGCATTATATTGGGGGGACGGATCCCTTATTATATTCCTGTTATAACAGAGCCTGGCAAGAAAAAGCTTACTTCTTAACGTTGGTCCGTTAAGGGTCAAGCCAAGCCAGACACATTCTTTGACACTTGGTTTCCTTTCTTATCTTTTGTGAACAAAAATGTTTTGGTAATGCGTCCAGCTATCCAGCACCTGCCATTATGGAACGACATTTTGAACTAGACCTTACCATTAGTAACTAACATTGTTACTGAATGTTCTCGACTGCAAGAAGATGGTTCCTTCAAAATGTACTAGTACTTCTTTGTTGTTTTTAATTTGTTTAATTTTTAATTTGTTTTTACACTTTGTAATTGGAAGATCAAATAAAAACATTTTGGAGGGGGGAAACACACACACACACACACACACACACACACACACACACACACACACACACACACACACACACACAAAGGGTGCACACCCCTATTGCATGCTAGTAACTATCACAGCGCTTCCACAGCAGGAGGGAAAAGAATAACCAAATGAGATGTTTAGTTCTACCTCATTTGTATTATTATACTGAAATTAAACAGATAGCATCCCTGACTTTTTTTTTAATGCTAAAAAAAACCCAGCTCCTAATTGTTCACAGCATCTTCACTATGTGGTCTTTATTACTGCTGTATGGAAGTCATTGATGCTGGCACTGACTGGTTGGTTTATTCTGCATATGTGTTTGTCTCCAAGTTTGTCTCCACATATTACATTGAGCTGCAAACCCTAAAATGTAAGCTAAATTATTAGAGACAGTTTCAAGGCAGCTTATGAATCCTGCTGTTCCAGCTGCCAATCTCAAAGAGTTCCCAGGAACAGTTGGTACAGGGGAGTTACTATCTATAGGACTCCAGGGACTATTATTGTTCACATGCTATGGTGCTCCCAGGATTTCAGTTAGCTAAAGCAACAGATCTGAAGCATTAACATAATCAGCTTCTAAACTAAGGGTATGTTTCCATGGGCAATTTTCCCATATGCCATGTGGCCTGCATGAATCCGGTATGCACCTGATCTTTACAAGCTACATGGTGCATTCCTGGCCACTGCTGCAAACATATTTATTTATTTATTTATTTAAATATCATCCTGCTTTTCTTCCATTTGAGAAGCCAACATGACTTAAAACACTTAAAAAATTCAAAGTAATCAAAACATAACAAATGTTTTCCTCCATAAACCTGTCCAACCCCCTTTTAAAAGGCACCCAGGCCAGGTGCCATCACCACATTTTGTGGCAAGGAGTTCCTACAGATTAATTACATGCTTGGTAAATAAATATTTTCTTTTGTCTGTTCTGCTACTCAGTTTTAGTGGATATTATGCTCGGCATAATTAAAGAAGAGATTGAGCATAAAATAGTCAATATTATTATGCCATTGTACAAATCAATAGTAAGGCCACATATGGAGTATTGTGTCCAGTTCTCAAAAAGGATATACTTGAACTGGAAAAGATGAAGAAGAGAGTGACCAAAATAATTAGTGGACTTTGGAAAACTAAAATACCGTCCACTTAAGGCAGGCATGGGGAACCTCCGGCCCGTGCAGGACCAGACCGATCCGGCCCGCGCAGGACCGGACCGGAGGCTCCGCCGCCGCCCGCCTACTCCTTTTTAAATCGGCCTTTCTGGACCTGCGCAGAGCGCAGCTGAGGCCAGCGGCGATCTGCGCAGGTACAGAAAGGCCGCTTTGAAAAGGAGGCGGCGCGGGAAGGCGGCGGCGGCCCGGAGCCTGAGGTAAGTTGGAGAGCGGAGGGAGGGGGTTCGGAGAGCGGTGGGTGGGAGGGAGGGAGCGGTAAATTCGCGGGGGGTCAAATTTGCGGTGGGGGCCCCCAAAAAATTCAGACGGCCTAACGGCCACCCCGCAGCCAATTTTCGCCATGGGAAAGTGGCCCCCCACCCCAAATAGGTTCCCCACCCCTGACTTAAGGCACATAATAAGAGAAGTCAGTGAGATGCATGCACAAAGGCTTAGCCAAACCGACTTCAAATTTTCAAACATGGTACTTTAGTCTGATGTTTTCTGGGTGGACATTCATATTATTCAGCCACAGATATTTTTCACACTACAAAATTTTTGCCTATATCTAATTGAGGCTGAGATTATGCGCATGAGTTGCTGTGCACATGACTATGTGGTGGAGAAGACATTGGGTTTACCTCAAGCATTGTATAGCACCCATAAGGTACAACTCCATGATCAAGGAACTTGAGGTTTTGGGGTGTTTTTTTTAATAAACTGGGTTTGAAAAGTAATATTCCAAAAGACAGAGGAGGGGTATTTCATATTCTCCGTTAGTATGTGAAAACCATATTTTACCAATTTGCTACTGTTTAGTAGGGAAGGTAATAAACAGTGGCTTTTAAATAACACAGTGTCATGAGACAGGAAGCTAGAAGCATACACTAGCTTCTTGCAGATGGAAAGGGCGGTGCTGAATCGTAAATCCCCTACTCCATACGCAAGCAACTATAAAGGGTATTCAGACAGACTGCAGCCATATGGGAGAAAGGATCAGGGCTGTTACTAAGTATAGGAAGTACGCCTAGAAAAAAAGAAAACAAAATAAGAGTCAAGTCTGCAACAGCTCTACCCCAACTGTTCCCGTCCAGTTTTTAAAGTGGAAACTTTTCCCTTTTTTTCTTCTTTTAACAGGCTTCTAGTCAAGCTAGGCCTGGCTCCATTTTTTTTGACTTATGGGTGAACCCTTTCCATTTGGAATTACAAGTTTGCTGAAAGTGCATTCTTGACTCCCCCTTTCCTGTTGGTGAAAAGGACAAAGGAGATGGATGCAGGAAGAGTGTGAACCCAGATAACAGGGCAAGAGGTTTCTCCTTTGCCTGAGAAACCATGTCACAGGAAGATCTCACAGATAAGAAGGAGACCCTATGTGAAAACATCCATAACTCATGTCATAAGGGGGGCTTGGGTTTTGTCTCTAATGGCACGTAAGCTGTTTGTCCTATTGTAATTTTGGATTGTACCTCCCTTCATGAATATGGAAATAATGCATGTATAAAAGATGCTTCCATTTTCTTATTCGTTGCCCAGCCTATCCATTCGCAAGGGCTGGGTCCATGCATGTAAAATTGATATTACACAAATATCCTTGGATCTCCTCTCTATGTCTTATTCAATCCTTTCGGGTATTCACTCAGCCCCTAGGAGAAAAAGCTGCCTAGCGGCAACACAACCAGAGTCCCCATCATCTTACTAAGTGTTGATACATGGCAGCCTATATACTGTATAAGGGTTATTTAGGCTTCTATAAAAGAGCTATTAAGTTACAAGTTAAATCAGAAAGTACACTGGAGATAAGTATAGTGCATCAAGTCAGAAGATAGCATCAATCGCTGCCCAAACGGTCAGAAAACAGCTTCAAAAGAGGTCAAGTAAATAATATTGCATCCTGACAGAAGAAATGGTAGGTTTGCTACAGATAGAGAATCATCAGCTAGGGTTTTATTGCTGACTGTAGTATCATCACTGTTCTTATATAAACAGGGGTGGTCAAACTTGCTTAACGTAAGAGCCACATGTAATAAACTTCAGATGTTTGAGAGCCGTAATATTTAAATTCTTTCTTATATTTACTTACCATGAATATTAAACTTATGTTTTAATCCAGTGGACTCTCAGTTTATGCCCAGTAAAGAATTACAAAGCTTGAAAAATTCTTATTTTACCTTTTTATATTGTGATGCAAAAAGAAGTTTAGCCAACGTATTTCCGAGAGCCGCACACTGTATGTCAAAGAGCCACATGTGGCTCAGGAGCCACAGTTTGGCCACCCCTGTTATATAACATGATGTACAGTAGCGTACCGGAGGGAGAACTGAGGAATATTTGTGTGTCCAACCGATAAGCAACTTCTTTCAGCATAAGAGAAAAATCGCTTCACATATGAACCCTGCTGGATCAGGCACAAAGCCCATCTGGTCGAGCATCCTGTTTCTCACACCAGCTAACCAGATTCCTCTGGGAAGCCCCCAAGCAGAGGATGAAGGTAGACCCCTCTTCCGCCATGGCTCCCCTGCAACTGCTATTCAGAGGGAAAACAGCAAAGTCCCTAGTGGACTCTGAACCTAGAGGCAGCATACAGCCATCGCGACTGGGAGAATTCTCCTCCATGAATTTGCTTACCGGTAATCCCCTTCTAAAGTCACCTAAGTGAGTGGTCATCACCATATCTCCTACAAGCAAATTCCACAGATTAATTACACACAGTGTGAAGTTTTGCCTGTCCTAAATCTTCCACCAACTGGTTTCATGGGATGCCCCTTACTTCTAGTGTTGTGGGGGGGGGGAATGTTTTTCTATCCACTTTCTCCACCCCGCATCAAATTTTATAAACCTCAATGAAGTCCTCAGTTGACTTTTTCTAAACTAAAGAGTCCCTAACACTGTAGTCTTTCATCATGAGTGATGTGCACCAGTCCCCAGATCATTTTGGTTACCCTTTTCTGTAGAGGGAGATGAACAAGATCAATCCTGTCATCATTTTAAATTTTCAGGGACACATACTTATGAACAGGCAAAGGATTATTTTGTTTAATAAATACAGTGGGGCCTCGTTATTCGCGGGTTCTGCACCCCCAAATTCCAGTATTCGCGGAGCAGCCCACGAATAATGGGGTGCTAGAGTCCAGCATCCAATAAGCAATTTAGTTACTGTGGAGGCCTCCGGAGGCCCGCTCCCTCTTGGCGCCAGCTTGGAAAGGCCTGCAGAGGCCTCCACGGACCTCTATCTGCAAGCCTCTCCAATGCGATTCAAAGTGATTTCTGGTTAGACCCACGGAGGCGTTTGCAGGACTTTCCAAGCTTGCACCAATGGGGAATAGGCTTCCAGAGGCCTCCACAGTAAGGAAATCGCCTGTTGGATGCCGGACTCCAGCATCCACGAATCCTCACTATCCGCGGGGTGTGTGTGTGTGTGCCCAGAACAGATTCCCCGCAGTGAATGCCCACTGTACTATCCGCTATATCACCACCACACAGAATGATCAGCAAATCAAGGCTCATTAGGAAAAGAGCAATATTGTATTTTCAAAAGAAGCAGCCAACACAAACACAACACAACACGTTTCTAACACCTCACAGTTAAATTTTATGAAAATTCAAAAGTCCTGAAGTTGAACTGGAATTCATTACCAAATTTGATACTGTAGAATTCAGACAGGGTATGACCATCTTACTACAAAAGGTAATTGTCCCATACTGTAGACATGTATGTTATCTGGCTAGCTAACTATGCTAATTTGTCACCAGAAGCTGCAAGGAAGGGCGAAATAAAATTGTAATTAAAATGACAGTATTTTCTCCCCACATTTCTCATTTTAGCCTCTGGCAGCAGTAATGATACACATTAGAGAAGTGAAGAGAAAGGTTTACATGCCCCCATGTCATAAGACAAACTGCTTCTGAAATTCAGAGGAGTTTCAACAGTTTGGGATATGGAGTGGAATATGTCACAAAGATTTTTTTTAAAAAAAAAAACCAACACATCCCACTGAGCAAGCCTTTGGAAGGAAAGGTCATTGATATTTTAATTAATGTTGTGAATAGCATTTGATTAGCTTCCTTTTCAAACAGTAATCAGCCTGGCAGGTTTGAAAGTGATATTTTTGGCAAGTGCTTATACAACACTAATAGTAGGCAATTGCCTGTCACAGAATAGAGTACTGTTGTGCAATGGAAAAGTACCTGTAGGGTTTTGAGTGCACTCAAGATTAGTAGCAACTGATGGTCTTAACATGTAAGAAGTATGCTGCTACCAAAATTGTGCTTGCATGAAAAGATTTAGAACGTCAAGAGATGCCCTTTAATTTTAAACACTGCAAAACATGTTTTGGCCTATAGCTTATTAGCAAACTATCTGGGCCTGGATTAGAAGAGCAAAATTTCTTTCCAGGGTAACTTGTTGTTCAATCTATGCAACATGTAATGTACAATCACTTTCTGCAGTAAGAAAATAGTCAGCAGACAGCCCAATCCTGTCTAGCAGGACGCAGTGGCACAAATAAGGCACCCACTGCATCGTGTGCAGGATGGGGCCTGTGTCGGCACAGCTGGAGGCCTCCTCGAGGTAAAGGGACGTTTGTCCCCTTACCCTAAGTAGAGCCCCAGCTGCCCCAATGGGTTTACTCGAAAGAGCGCTAGCTATTTTGCTGGCGCCCCCTCCCCGACATGGGGACTCACCTCTCCGCCATGGCGGCGATCCATCCCACAGTACCAGATGAGCAGCATAAGCCTCTAGACTGGCACCGCTTACTCGTCGGGTGCCGCAAACATGCTTTACACAGCACATTTGCAACATCCTAGACAGGAGGAGCAATTGCTTCGCCAGTCTAAATTTAGGATTGCGCTGTAAATCTGACATAGAAATGGATTAAACAAGGTCTAAGGAGGCTAACGGTAAGTACATTGCACTCCTCTTATTTCAATCATAACGGTGCCAACTCTTTTCATCCAGTACAAACAGGACAATGTGATCAGCTGCATTAACCGGTGCAGATTATGGCAATGGTTAGTAGCTTTTGACTACAGCAGCATCCTGTCTGTAGTAATCACACACAAATGCACCCTGTTTCATCAAGCACACCTTCTTAGAGCTTGTCTATACCTTTCACTGCTGCCGTTACAAATGAGCAGCAGAAGAGCTGACTGCAATGTCCTATGTGTACCATGGAGACTTCTTATTTGTTTGGCACAGGGAGGTTCCTTTATTTTTGACTACTTAATAGGGTGAGAAGATTTATAACTAATGGGGGAAAACCCCATTGTTGCACCAAAAGAGCGAGCGCCAATACTATTCTGTTCCCAGTTCAGACAGCAGCAGAATGAACAACTACCACCGAGGTAGCCTGCCAGTTGGCTCCTGCCTGCAGCGCCACATGGATTCACAGGAGCAGCTGATAGGAAAGAAACCAGCCCAGAAAAATGCTTTGCTGTAGCACCTTTACAGTTCTGAGAGTGCACAGTAATACAGCACTCTAAATATATATATATTCCTAATGCAAGCAAGTACACTCAAATAGCTGTAAAACAATGTATTGCACCTATTTCGCTAAGCAAGAATTAAACCAAGACAGGTACAATACAGTATATATTAGCTAAAGGAGGTAAAGAGAAGCAATCTCAAAACTCAGCCGAGGAGTACGGTGAATACTGCTTAGGAGCCACACTCTCTTTATCACTAGTAACTCAGGATTTGAAGTACGGCACTAAACTCTCTTTCTACGATTTTCAGCAAAACAAACAAAATAACCCCATTCCTTTCTACAAGCACTGCAAGTCTGTACAGGTCAGCATGGACACTCTCCATTCCCAGTAAAGGCACATAGAGATCAAGCTTCTGAAGAAAACCTTCCTTTTGATCCAGCGTTTGGAGATATGGGTTTGATTCCTGACTTGCATTCTGCCAACAAGATGAAAGTTTCTTGCCTTTGCACTCGAGTTTGTCTTCCATTTGTAGCCTCCTGCATGTACCTCCTCCCCAAATATGCTCCTGAGGGTTGAGGACCCTTCTGGAAAGAATGGCATGCAGCAGGGGCCGGCTTTAAGCCAACTGGACCCTGAGCCAACCTAGCCCCCCCACGCTGGGGTAATTCACAGTACTCTAGTCTTGTCAAATGCACACGACAACACATTACAACACACACGCAACACCACTGAATCTGAAATTAACAGAAGTTTAAACTTAGACAAAATCCTAAAAGACTTTGGAGAGAAAAAAAGCAAGAAAGGCAACTTTTTCATTAAAAAAGGCAATTATAATATGACTTATTTATAATTTATTAATGTTAAGTGATTTTTAGAAATCCAAAAAAGATAATTTGTTCCCAACAATGCTGTTCACTTACATTTTGATTTTTTTTCTGCTTAGATCCATTTGGTCATTAACTCACATGCACTTTTTAAGCGCACATTTTGATTACTTTCCATTCTACCATAGAGATAAAAAAATCTATAAAAAACTTTATTTATATCTTTAAGATTCTACAGACTTTGGCTGTGAACCTGGGGCCCTGCAAAAAAAATGCTTCAAATTGGGCCCCTCAGCTCCTAAGGTCGGCTTGCAGAATGGCACGGGCCGTAGCAGGAATGGGACTGGTAAAAATGTTCCCTTTCATTCTTGCTAGCTAGAACGTAGGCTCCAAACCAAAATGTCTCCTGGGGTCTCATTCAATTTGAAAAGTAGCCTCACTTTCTCCAAAAATAAAAACAACAAATGCCCTCCACAGAGGCTTTTAGTTTGAGGAATTTGCTCTATTTTTGGAATGCTTAATAGAGTGAGAAGCTTGATTTAATGCACCTCTTATAGGTCACGCTTGCAAATTTGATGAGCTATGCAAAATAAACCTCATCTCGACTCTCCTGCTTAAATCAATTTATACAGACTTTAAAATAGGTTTCAACAAACTCTTCAGGCACAAAAGTAACTCTAGGTGCCTTGGGCTACTTGCATGGATTTGAGTTCAAACAGTCCTGAAAATTCCTAACAGCAGCAAAAATCTCTGCAGGAGCAGTTTTCTCTTTATAACAGCCCCAACTTCTGAAGAGAGAACATTTCAAATGCTTGGTCTCAGGTATTCTAAAAGAAAGTTTGTCCACCTACAATTTTGTGTGTGTGTGGAATTCAAGAAGGCACACAGGGGGTCATACCTGAGATATATCACAGTCCAGACTTGCACAGGAAAGAAGCATGTCCAAAAACATCTGCTAAATATGTTATACTTTTTTTTTCTTTGACGTGGTATAATCTAAATTGAAAAATAAATGCAACAGATTGTCTGGAATTGGTTTGGAAAAAAACTAACCCCATTTTTTCTTCTGATATTAATAAACTCTCACCAGGAAAGCAAAATGACTGAGACAGAAAATAGTTTTCCAAATATTTCTATGTGATTGCAGACTAATTTAGCATTAGAACTCTAAGGACACCTACAGAGGCTGAAATATTGAAGGCAGCAAGAAGAAACTAATTATGCCTTGCCACTATGGAAATATTGTGCTTTGATCAGTCCAGCTGCATCGTCAGTTATCAACTATCTCAAGATATACCAACATCACCATGTGGTCAACCCATAATTACAACCATGCACTGTAGAACTGCCTTCTGCATCATCACAGATTGTTTTCTCGATGGTCCAAAGTTGCTGCCAGATTGATTCAAAGACAAAGGCGCAGGATTGCTGGGCAAGAGAAATAGGGAAAACTATTCTTTCTTTTTGTTTTCCTCATCCCTTTGAGATGTCTTCCTGTGTATTCTTCCCAAGTAAAATCAGTAAAGAATGAAGTATTGCTTAAAATATATTAATATATCAGGCAGAGGCAGCTACTAGCATAAGGGGAGGATAAGAAAACCCAGTAGAAGAAGAGAGCACATAGACTCACTGCTGGCATCAGGCCCCATGATTCAATGGAAAGCATTTCTCAACACACAACTCTTTAACAACTCTATAAAAAAAGGCCTTGTTCATCAGATATTGATTTTCAAACTACTGAACTAATCTACGGACACAGCTAAGAGTGCTCTTCTGCTTATCTAGACGCTGAACGTACAGAAGTACAGAACATTAAGACATTTGTGAGCGAGAAGGATTGTATGCTGACCTTTAAGAAACAGAATTGTCAATTTCTGACACTGAAGGGAGTCCCTGTGCCTTTAATAATGGCATAACACTGAAGAAGTTCAGTAGTTGTAACTTCTCCCATTGCCATAACTCTACCATCCTGCCCCTTATGAGGAACATCAACCTACACCTCTTTCACTGGCTTTGCAAATAACATCTTTGGCTCAGATTTCATTCTGGGCCTCAACAGAAAGAAATAGTCACATATAACATGTACATCACAGAGAGGCAGGCTTGGGAGGAGTGCTCATCATTAAGGTGCTATAACAGGGACAAGCAGCAGCTGCCAAACCTCTACCACTATTTCTAGCCGTCGCCCAGGGAGGTGTGAGGAGCAGCGGCTAGAAATAGGGCCTTCTCAGTAGGCACCAACCTTATGGAACTCCCTCCCTTTTGACTTACGAACTGCTCCCTCTTTGGAGACTTTCCGGCGAGGCCTGAAAACTTTCTTGTTCAAAGAAGCCTTCTGGTCTTGGCCTTTTTTTAACATTTAATGGCTACAGGTGTGGTGCTGCTGTTCTTGTATTCTTGTTTTTTTAATTGTAATAGTGGTCTCTTTTATCATTTTTAGACTGTGTTTATGACTTTTTAATTAACTGTTTTATTGCTTTTTATTTATTTATTTATTTATGTATTTATTTATTTATTTTCTGTATTTATATACCGCCTTTCTTATCCTCAGATTGCTCTTCAGATGTTATTCAAGGCGGTTTACATAGGCAGGCTTATCTAAATCTGATAAGGATCTTTACAATATTGTTCTGTATAGAACCCTACAATTCCAGCTGGTTTCCTCCACGGTGTAGTCATCTTCACTAGCTGCTGAACACAAGCCTCGAGCTCTCTGCAGGACACCACAGATCATGCTGAACAGGGAAACATTTTTCCAGTTGTCATCGCTCTGTCACTGACATTCTGTCACTGACATTTTAGATGTGATGGATTTTTGTATTTGGTTTTTTTCTTGTTCTTGTAAGCCGCCTTGGGTCCCATCAGGGAGAAAGGCGGGATTAAAAAAAATGTAAATAAATACCACTCATTACAGTTAAGGTTCAGCTGCTACCTCTGGGTCTGGATTTGGCAACCTTGTCAAGGACATGCAGTTGAGTATGAACATTTTATGAAGGGATAAATTCAATTCATATGATGTATACGTGCTGATATAGACGTAGCGGACATGTCTCTGCTGCTGTGAGCAATTGGGACAGGCATGAAAAAATTCAAAATGCCTACCTACATGTAGCGTCAATTAATGTGGCAACTCCCCCATGACTCCGCAGAGTCTGTGAAAACTTAAACTAGCACTCTGTTCTCTTCTGGCTGCTGTTCCCATGGCAACAGCTTTCTAAGTCACAGAAAACAGGTCAGGTTTTAAAAACTATCCACAGTTTCCCTCACTAGTTTTATACTAACCAACCTGTTTAAGATCATCAGAGGACTGTTGCCATAGCAGCTGCTTGAAACAGAGGAGAGAGAAGAACTACATTACGCTTCACAGGCACTGCAGAAAAAGCAGCTGCCTACATATCTGTCACTTCCTCCCATATCAGCTCTCCCCCACCCACCCACCCGCACTTTCAATTTCATCTGTACATCTTTTCAGTCTCTTGCACACATCTCTCAGTTTTTTTCTTGCTGTCTTTTATTATTGTGGGTTATTAATTTTATTGTAAACCGCCTTCACGGCCTGTTCTCAGGCAGAAGAGCACAATATAAATATTTTAGATAAATTAATGAAATCCAGCAACTGTAAAGCACCCCAATGTAGAAAGCAGCCTCCCATACCCTAAATAAGAGCTGCTTTGTTCATATCTGAATTAAGAGAGGATGACGTCACTTTGGAACTCAGGTTCTAATTGTTCATATAAGTAGGATGCTGACAGAAGGGGGGGGGGTTGATACAGAAAATGGACATATACAGAAGATCATTGGCAGCCCAATCCTGTGTAACTCTTGCACCAGTGTAACAGTAGATCCACCGGTGTAAGTGCTTATGACAGTGTAACTTGCTGTACGCCGGACAGACACCGGCATAACCCCCCAAGGATTCCGCACATGTGGAGTTCAGACGCAGGATGGACACCAGCACAACTCCGCCGGTACAGGGGGCATTCCGGGGGTGTCTGAACACCTCTGGAATGCCCCCTACACCAGCGGAGTTGCAGCAGCATTTGTCCCTTGTCTGAACTGCTCATGCGCAGCATCCGAGGGGGGTCACGCCGGTGTCCGTCCGGTGTACGGTAAGTTACACTGGTACAAGTGCACTTACAACAGTGGATCTACTGTTAATCTACTGTTAATCTACTGTTCCACCGGTGCAATAACTACACAGGATTGGGCTGTAAGGTAGATTAGCTCTTTTCAGTACACATTAACCAAACTATTATATTTAGCGGTCTAAATACACCCTAGTCCCTCCTCTGGCACTGTCAATCATCCTTTGGTAGACTTCCTGTGTCTCCATGTATCCCAGAAGCACTTACTTGCTGAAAGGGGCAGGAGTTTCCCCTTGAGGATTTGCCCTTCTGAAGGCAGTAAATGCTCTGCTTACTAGCTTTTACACCTGGGCCTAAGTTCTGGAAGTGACAAGAGGTACAGAGCCGGAAGGAAGGAAGGAAGGAAGGAAGGAAGGAAGGAAGGAAGGAAGGAAGGAAATTTTTCCAGCCTTTCAACTCTCAACTTACGAGAGAAAGTAGGGATTCTAATCTAACAATGCAAGGGCTATGTTATTAATAATGAGGAGGAGGAGGAGGATTTATATACTGCTTTTCAACAGGAGTAAATTCACTAAGCGGTTTACATAGTAAAATCAATAAATGTTTCCGTCCCCAAAGGACTCACAATCTAAAAAAAACAAAAAAAAACAGAAGAGACACCAGCAACAGCCACAGTGAAAGACGCCATGCTGGGGCGAAGAGGGACAGTTGCTCTCCCCCTGCTAAATATAAGAGGACACCACTTTGAAAAGGTGCCTCTCTGCTCAGTTAGCATTAAATTATGCACATTTAATGACTGGTACCATAAATGGCATAGCAATTTACATACATTTATAGCTGTGGTCGGATGCCATCAAGATAAACAGTCAAAAGTATAGATAATATGTAACTTCCGGCTAGGAGGACATGGCTGGCTGACAACTCCGCCGATCGCTCTGTATTGACGGAGTACATCTGATGGACTTAATTACTCTACCCCTGGATTAAAAGGGAGTACGAAGAGATAAACCACAAGGCTTTCAATCGCCCTCATTCTGACACTTCAAGGCAAAGGCTCTGAAGTTTTGGGTTGTTGGTGAGGAAGAATTGGACTACCGTCGAAGCTCCGTCCGCAGATGAAGCGTAAGCCAAGCCACCTCCCACATGCTTTGCTTTACTTAGGCAAGAGGCGTAGAAATGATTTATGAGTTGAAGAAATTAGCCGAGATAAGAGTTAACGTTAAAAATAATACGTTGAGATAAGGCGAACTGAACATTCGAAACTGAAAGTTGGGAAGATGAAGTTAAAGTTACAATAGTGGTGAGTTTTATTGAACTACTTTTTTGTTTTGTACTTATGGAAGATTAAAACAGCAAAAAGGTTTGTTTTTTTTTAATAGATTATTTCGGCAAGAGAAAATTGTCCGGGACTTTGTTGACATTCCTGACATTTTTGCTAAAAGAATATGAGCCCTTCCGTGTCAGAGTTCATGGATCCTGGCAATTAATCCTTCTGTTTCACGTCGTCAACCGCAGAAGTTTTTTATATTACCTCTTCTTTTTTTTAAGAGAAGAGAGATTGGCATCTGGTGAAAAAATTGCAACATGACTACAATATTGTCTTGCTTTAAGAAATGGGAACAGAGATTCGATGTAAAGATGACAATTTTGGAGGAAAATCTTCAGAATATGATTGCAGAACTGAAACAAGCAGGGAAGGAAAAGGATGAAAAGGATGAATTAAAAGACTCTACGTCGGCCTCCCTTGCTCCCAATAAAGAGAAAGATTTATTGGAAGACACACTAAAAATGGTGTTGAAGATTGTCTTTCGGGAGAGGAATATAGAAGACGTGAATGATCCTGTGGAAAAGATTGCAAAGTGGATACAATTTAAAAAACAAGGGACTTTTGGGAAAGATTCAAAGATGAAGAAGAGGAAGGAGAGGAAGAAGAAGAAGAGGAAGAAGAAGAGGAAGAAGAGGAAGGAGGAAGGGGAGGGATGGAAGGGGTAATGGCAAACTGTCAAAAATGTTTTATTATTAAGAAACAAATAGATATGACTTATTTTTAAGAAATTTATATTAAGAGTGATGGAAAATTTTTGATGATGAATTAACAAATTTGAAGACAAAAATGGGGTGACTTAATAAATTTAGAAATTAGAAGTGGAAGTTAAGACTTTTAGATGATAAAGGAAAGGTTAGTTAACCCTTTTGTGAATAAAAGAAAAATAATGTTTTATTATTTGAAAAGACTTAAGTAAGATGTGATTTGTTTTTAAGAATTTTATATAAAAAGGGGATATAGATTTTTTTTAAAAAAGAAACATTTGGAAGGTTTTTATTTTAACACATTTGGAGAAAAATGGGGTGGCTTTATATATTAAAATATTTGAAGTGGGAATTAAGATTTTTGGATGATAAAAGAAAAGTTAGTTAATCTTTTTATGAATATTTGGATACCACTTATAGATTCTTTAAGAGAGAGAGAGAGAGAGAGAAGGAGTGATGAAGTGTGAATTTAATGAATAGTATATTAGAGATATAGGCTTAGTTAGATATTAGAAGTAGAAAATAGATAATAGTATACAAGTAGGATTTACTGCTTCGCGCTTGCTGTAATCTTTCGTAGTATGTTGTATTGTTTTGTTTTGTTTTTGTTTTGTAGTTTATTAATAAAAATTAAATATATTGGGGAAAAAAAGTATAGATAATATGCCTGCATGTGTATGTGTGCAGGATAAACAAATAAAAGCAATTTTTCAACAAATTACACTGGACAACATGAATTGGTCCTGAAATGGAAAGAACTAATCTTTACTAATTTCAACTTGCTGAAAACAAAAATGACAATAAAATCTGTCGATTGGCTCTAGTTTAGGAGAAGCAGTCTGCATTGCATACATAGGTATTGTGCCATTGAGCATTTATCAGAAAATGTCTATGGAACTATCTATTGCGGATCTCTCACAAACCATAGCCATTTTTTCATTTTCATAGTCATATTCAGCACCTCAAAATCTGTAAGAAATGACTAATTTAATCTTGGGGGCATGAAATGTGTTAAAATGTGTTGTCCAGTGTTATTAAACACACACACACACACACACACACACACACACACACACACACACACACACACACACACACAGAGAGAGAGAGAGAGAGAGAGAGAGAGAGAGAGAGAGAGAGAGAGAGAGAGAGAGAGAGAGAGAGAGAGAGAGAGAGAGAGAGAGAGAGCGATCAAAAACCTCTCAGAGTGACTTACATGTAATAATACAAGATAAAACAATAAGCGGTTTAAAAACAAACATTAAAAACCAGAATAGAGAAGCATAAAACCACAAAAAAGACTATACAGAAGAATGTACTTAGTCCTGAATAATACTCCCCACACACACACACAAAAGCAACATTTTTTTAAGTCAGCAAGGGACACCCAACAGTGTAGAGAACTGGACTGTCATAATGACAAGTTCATGTAAAATGGAAACTATTCCATCTCATAACTATGTTTATACAGTATTTGACAAATAGTAGACTGAAGCCCAAACCCAAATTATTCTGATGCATGGAAAAAAGTCTCTCTAAAACCTTTGGTCTTGGTACAAATGCTTCAAAGCCGTCCCTGAACTTTGAAGGCTACTGAGCTCTGTACATGAGCTGTATTAATATGAACAATTAGTTACCAAGGCAACAAGGACAAATATAACTGTGCTGCTTCGTCTCACTATTCTCATCATTTTCTTTTATTCATTATGCTCCTAAAACTATTCATGAATTATAAACCTGTTGTGTTGTCTCACCACATGCAAAAGAGCTGGTCACCAGTCTCCTAGCAGACCAAGGGACAAATGACTACAAAAATGCCTGAAATCTTGCCCTGGTTTTATCGCTATGGGAAAGATGGGCATTTCTGAACTTTGCGTTACTGTTCTTAAAGAAGTCAGGAAAGGACTGAGCAGAGGTGTAACTTGTTTGTTAGAGATGTTAAGGAGAAAGCTCACAACATAGGATTGCAGAAGAGTGACCCTAAATGAATGTTTTTATTTTTTTTCTCCTAAAACTACTGTACACTACACTAAAAATATTCAAATTCTTCACTGAGAACCAAGTTCTACTAAAAACAAGCATGCAAATACAACTCAAGTTGACTTGATGTGCATGATTGTCCTGACTGTTTTTATAGCATGAAATATTTTTCCAAGGTCTGGAGCAGTGAAGGATGGCAAGCAAGACTGTTGAAGGAAGACAAAGTGTAGGCACAAGAAGAAAGGGCAATTGTGCTGAATACCAAAGTCCTATATAAGGCAGCCTTGTTTGGGGGAGTAGGGGGAAGGTCATTCAAAAGTTTCACCAGCTCGCTTACAATGAGGGAGGGAAACCTTGGTAGAAGAGTGGAGGAGAAACGCTGTGCATTGAACATATTGAAGTGTGAAAATTATATACGAACTAGGGTCTTTCAAATGACCAGAGAAATATCCATAGTCTTGGACACAACCATAGATATGAATGAGTAGAGATCTTGCAAAAATGTCAGCCTACACCAAACATTAAATTAAGGGGGGGAAACACCTGTTTAAAATCTGAAAATATTTTAACAAACATTTATCGGTGCTTTAAATATTCCATTTCAAGTATAACTCTATCAAGTCTAACATCCTCAAACACTGAGGAAAAACACGCAGAAGCTGATCTGCAGAAATCAATGGTTATTTAAATTAATTGGAATGAAAGCAACTAACAGCCCAATCCTATCCTGGGCCGGCCCATAGCATGCAGTAGCACTAGTGCACCCTCTGCTGCATGCTATGGGTCAGGTAGGGGCCAGGCAGCGATCTACTCTGCCATGCCCTGGCCCCCAATGGACCTACTCAGATCTGCGCTGACATAAATTAGAGTGGTTCCAGGTGGGCATGACAAGGCCGGGCCAGGGGCATTGGATATCGGTGGATATCCTATGCTGCCACCGGTATCTGCCCCAGCCCACCCCTGACATGCCCCCAACTAGCCCTGAGCCTCCCTCAGAACAAACCCCCCCCCCACCAATGTAGCTGCTCCAACAGGGGCTGGGCGCTCCATTCGTCTGCACCCGGGGCTTCCAGCCATATGCGCTGGTGGTCCTGGCCCATGTTGCAGTGGCTCCCACACCAATGGCCCAGGCCTGGCCTTGCACTGACAGAGCAGAAGTTCCATCAGTGCAATCCCTGCACAGAATTGGGCCATAAGACTGCAATCCTATGCACGCTTACCTGGGAGTAAGCCTCAGGGAACATAATGGGACTTACTTCCAAGTAAACATGTGTACAGGATTGTGTTACAAGGGTTATATCCAAAAGGTGACTTGCACGAGCGGAAAGGACTTCTGCTTCCGCAATACAGTCCCTGATTTCGGCTGATTCTTCCCAAATTCACCACTCTGCAGCCCACCCTGCATTATTCTGGAGGATCCACTGACCCTCAAGAGTGGACTGGGGGGAGGGGTGCAGTGGAGGGGAGAGAAAATGAGAAAGCTGTTTGGATACAGCTTAAGCCTTTATTTATAATAAGGAGATGCCCTTCAAAAGAACCTAAACCAGAATACCAACTTACATATGCTTTGGAAATGTCTAAATAAATGCCATACAGGGTATTATCTTTGTTTTATGATGTTATAATCAGCAGTCACATTTAACTTTTGCAACGTTAAATACTTGGTAGCTACATTGTCATCATTTAACAGGGACTATGTTCCAATGTACAGGGTGTCTCAAAAATGTAAAAAGGTAAAGGTGACCCCTGACAATTAAGTCCAGTCGTGTCCGACTCTAGGGTGTGGTGCTCATCCCCATTTCAAAGCCGAAGAGCCAACGTTGTCCAAAGACGCCTCCGTGGTCATGTGGCCGGCATGACTCTCCTTGCCGCAGCGCGTCGCATGCGGCTGGAACACGGAGCGCTGTTTACCTTCCCAAGCAGTACCTATTTATCTACTCGCATTAACGTGCTTTGGAACTGCTAGGTTGGCAGGAGCTGGCCAAGCAACGAGAGCTCACCCTGTCGCGGATTCGAACTGCCGACCTTTAAATCGACAGCTCATGGTTCAGCGGTTTAACCCACTGCGCCACCCGCTGGCCATCTCAAAAATGTACATATACATTTTAATGTGTTCTAGGTAACACATACGGTACTTCAATCTAGAAAACCTGCAACATTCAAGCATCTAAGGGAAGCAATTGAAGGGATGTGTGGAACCATCCCAGCACACAAATTGGTGGATGACTGCAGATCCCTTAGTCAACTATGTCAATTGTATAGACGTCAATGGGGAACATTTCAAACACTTGGTCTAATTCATTAACTATCTAATTTATTTATTAATTAACTGGGTCAAGCAATTTCTTCTGTGTGTACACCATTTGCAGTATATATGTGAATTACAACATAATAAGTTTAACACTATAAAGTGTGTGTGTGTTTTCTTGAGATAATCTGTATTTGTTGTTCTAGGAATATATTAAAGAATTATGCCTACAGTAACAGATGGCTTTTTTAAAAATCAAGACACCAAAAATGTATCTACATAATGGCTACATGTGATCTACATATTCTTTGTTTAATGCTAAACAATCTGGATACCACGCCTGTTTAGAAATTTAGCCAAGACAGAAAGCATTATACAGTATAAGCATTACCATCCATCCACTAGCACTAATATAAAATAGATTTGCCATTCCTGTTTTTCTTAGTTATCCTGACTAGAAAATGGGAGCACTTCACTTAATGTGTAGATGCAGTTAAAACAACTGATTTAATCAGCACTGATGAGGCTTTAGCAGTTATCTTTCTAAATTACTGTAAATCAGTTCCAAGTACTAGCACCTCCTTTATTAGCTATTAAGGACATTTCTTTTAATGCAGACTCCAGAATAATTTGTTAAAGCTATAATGCAATTATTAGTGATTTTATTAAAGTTGTTCCTCAGGACATATTCAAGGTGTGTGTTTGAGTTATATATGAAAGTCCAACACCAGCAAGAAAAAACAATACATACATTATACTGCAGACCAGGGAACTGAAGTGCAAGTTCCCACACCAATATTCAGCAAAGGAAAGCACATGCAAGTATCTCTAGTTCAACGGGGGAACACAGCTATGACTGCAGGGGTGGGGAGGTAGGGTCATGATCATCTATCTCCCTTGCCAGGTGCCTTGTCCAGCAGTCTGCTGGGTTTGAGTGTCCTTGAATGATGCTGAACACGCAAAACAGAATTGGGATTCAGTTGGTGTACCGCCTGCCTTGCCACCAAAAACTGCTCTGGGTAATCTCTAGTGTGGTGTTAGAAAGCCACTGATTGCTTGGGGACGACGACCTTCAATATCCATCCTGTGGCTCCTGGTATAGGTGCAGCTCAGGATTTCATGGTCACCATGAAATTAATCTCAGGTAATTTCAGCCAGACGCACATGGCAGGACACATGTTTGACCTGGTGTTTACTGCTGGGGAAGTGTATGGTGATCTGAATGTGGATTAAAATCACTCCTTTATCATGGACAGATTACTTCCTGATAGGATTTAGGTTGATTGACGCCCCTTACCTCCGCAAGAGCAGGGACCAATTTGGATTGTCTGCCCCGGAAGCCGATGAGAGATTTAGCTGGAAATTATCCCCCCTCCTGCTTTTCCTACCCATTTCCAATATTAGAAGCAGACCATCACTTGGAATTCCTTTTATAATTTCACAGCAATAGGCAGGTGGGCAGGCATCACTTCCAGCCATCTACTATCCTAAAAGACAGACAAAACAGCATCCAGATACCTGCATCTCTGTTTTCTGTCAGTAACCGCCTTCATGGACCTTTTCCTTAACTGACCCTCTTATTTGCACTTATGTGACCCTGGGTGATTCATCATAAACTCAACTCATTACTCTTGCAGAGAACTATCACACTAACTTCCAAATCAGACTGACGTGAATTGAACTTATATCTGGCAGAAGATTGCTACAATGTTCTAAAATTAGACTGGATGTTGATGCATTTTTACATTTTGGCATTTCAACGACGAGGCCATTCTTTAACAACACGCAAAGTTAGTCTCTCCTGCTTGCATTCATTGTTAAAACTCTTAACTAGGCCCCATTAAAGCAAAATCCAACTGAGACAAAACCAAGTTCTTTAGCACTAAGTTCTCCATTATTTATAATTTTTCATGAATTATTGAAAGACTGTATATATCAGCAATCTAAAAAAATAATGTCAATTTTACAGAAGTATGAAATACATACTCCACAGTAATTTTTCAGCAAAACCAGACCTTTAGCCAATACTATTAACAACATTTTCCAAAGCGTTTCAATCTCAGAAATACATCTGAATCTTATAGTTCATAGGTAAGTTGATGAAGTGCAACACTGAAAACAGACAGTAAAAAATATCTGTCATACATTCATGCATGACTGAGGGCTGCATTCCTAAAATTACAGGAACAGTGATCACTATATTTTCTACTCTAATTTTCTATCAGCACAATCCTGTGTAAGGATCCGGCCAGCGGCCCAGGGCCGGCCGCCAGATCCTGAGCCCTGGCAGCCGTTCTGCCACCGGGTCGGAGGTCTACTCAGGGAAGGGGACGCTCGTCCCCTTCCCCGGGTGTAAATTCAGGCCGGCCCGATCGGCCTCCTCAGACTTCCGCCAGCTAAATAGCTGGCGGAAGTAGAGGAGGCCTAGCTGGCCTGGTGGGGACAGGAATATGGCCGAGGCCATCCCTCGCCCCCTCCCGGGCCAGCTACACCAATGCCCCCCCTCCCTCACACGCCGAACCGCCCCTGCCGGATCCTTACCTGCCTTCTCCAGCAGCCGCTCGGATGTTCTGGCAACGGAGCAAGAGAGACCGGCCTCTGCGCCTGCCTGCCTTGCTCCAGAGTAGTCGCAAACATGCTTTACAGCACGTGCCAGCGACTGAACTCTCGTTCCATCGCCAGTGCGCTCTACAGGATTGCGCTGTATTTCTCATAAATGACCTGAAAGTAACACTTTCATACAATTAAGGGTGGCAATACAAATACATTACTGATAAATAAGATTAGCTGTCACACACAGGTGTTTTTATGTTTCAATGTGGTTTTATGAAACTACCTTTCCTTCTCTCACCTCCTCCTACCCCTGCTACCCATAGTTTTGCTTTCTTCTTCTCGGGATTTTGGTTACTTACGGTTGCTTGTACCTTCTGGAAAAGCCCATCACATGGGCAAACACCCATGCATTCCTTGAATTCTCTGCAGAGGGTTTAGGGAAGGAAAGGCTGGATGGTAATTAAACAATGGGTTTGGCTAGTAAACCAAGCCAACTTTGTGGACTTTTGTGTGTGCCTATACTGTATATTGCTGCTGAGTGTATACTAATTTGGGATATCTACATATACATATATATAGTGCATGGGACAGGTTCCCAACAACAAAGAAAGTGGTAGAAAGGATTTTGGTACATAGTATTCTTTGCTGCATATGGCAATTAATTTGAAACAAATGTGATTTCTAGCAAATAAATATACTGCACAAAAAAGTTATACAATTGTTGATAATATGTAGTATGTGGCCTTATTCTATAGTGTTAGCAGATTTATCCCATTTTGAATAGCACACTGAGAGAACAGTTTGAACAAAAGCACAAAACACATTTTTCAGAAAACTATATCAGATTAAGTGCTAGCTTGCATGTTCATTTATTACTCCAATTTTAACCATGAAGGTAAGATTTGAAGTCTCACTTGCTGAACAAGCAGTTCAACCACAAATTTCCAGAACAAATCCATGGCTCCAGCTCTCCTTTGCCATGTCAAAGTAGTACAAACACTAATCATAACAACACTGCAGGTATTTCTAACCCTATGGTTACAAACACTCTCATAAAAATGAATGTGAAAATACACTACATTTTTCTTATTAAATAAGCTACTCATGAAAGCAAATAAAATGTTTATGTGTAACCATTACCCATCATATTTTTATTCTCAGCTAAGCACTTGTACTAGAACTTGTCTTCTGAAGATTACACAGCTGCTTATAGAGTCTATTTGAATATCTGCAGGGTGCATTTTTTTGAAAGTTAAAACTGGTTTTTGAATAACGACCAACAGCAATAGAAGGTGCTAAGTAATTTTTGTCAACCACACGCAGAGACATTAGGAAAGCAAACTCTACAGAAGTACTTACAAAATCAAAGTCACCATCTTGAGGAACCTTCCAGTTGTCTGGGAAAACATTCTTCGATATATGGTAGGGTTCGTGAATGTTTTGGTTGCAGTTTTCATGGCTTTTATTCTTGGAATCTTGTTTGTCAAAGTAGTCCATAAAAGAAGGTCTCTGTGCTTGGGGTGACGTAGCGTTTCCTTGTTGGAAAATTAGAAGACTCAAATTAAAAATATTGGAAAAAAGAGTAATGTTTTCAAAATGAATTGTACTTACAATTGTGCTGTACCCAACTTATCCTTAGTAACTTAAGAAAGTGTTAATGTTTATTTCCTAGCAATCAGATTTAAAGGGTAAGGTGACAGTACAAACAAGCAGAAGGCACACGCTCAGAATGACAGAAAACTACTAAAAATACGTTTTGAAAATGTGGCTTTTGGTGAAGTTGTCATTAACTTTGGATATATCTGAACTACAAATTAAACTTAATTCAACTTCCTCAAGAAACTGTGAAATGTAGGCTTACTGTATATAGAACACTGGGGTGTGTGTCTTGAACCCGGAACGGTGGCAGCAGGGCTCAGGCACCTTACTCCTTACACACCAAGGCAGAGCCGTCGCTGCACCCCCCATGTGGGGGCTGTCGACACACGCGACACCCCCCACATGATGCCACAAGTCCCGCCTCTGGGGTGCGTGAGATCACTTTCGCACCACCGCTGAAATTCAGCAGTGGCGCAAAAGCAACCCCCCAGAGTTTTTTCTGCCATTTGGGGGCTGTACGGAGCCCGGGAGGGCCAATCCTCCTGCTCTCCCAGGCTCCATACGGCCTACAAACTGTCGAAAAACACACCGGGGGGGTTTGCTTTCACGACACTGCCGAATTTCAGCGGCAGCACGGTGACAACCCCCCCCCCCCGCAGCCCGGGGGGCCCACCCTCCCTAAAGACACTTCTGCACCAAGGGAGTTCCCAGGCAATGGGAGATATCAACCTGAACTCTGCAGCCCCACCTTTATAATGACCAGAGCCAGTACACCAGCATTGTGTACTGCACCAGAACCTTATGACCTCAGGCCTAGTTGGGCCTATGTAACAGTAGCTGCAAGCTTGAACCCTCAGTCAGAACAACTCATCTGATTGGGTAACAACACAGACATGCCTTGCCTTTTTTGTCCTGACCACCAGCCTGTCTTCAGTTGCGTCTCTTGCCTTTTACCCTCTGGTTCAATACCTGACAGTCGCTCAAACCAGTATCTAGCCATCATCAACAGCCACTGCAAAAGAAGCCATTCTGGGGTGAAGAGGGCATTTGCTCTTCCCTCTACTAAATATATGAGGACACCATTTTAAACTCTCTCTCGAAATGGTGACCACACAGCTCGGCACAGCTCCGCACGCGTCTGGGACGCGCCGGAGCTCATGCGGTGTGGGTCGGGCTTCAATCATATTGAGACAACACACTTTATCCATGTAATCAATGCCCCAGAGACTAACATGAAAAGCCTCAATGAAGTAAAATAAAACTCTAAAGCGCACCATAAATTTCTTTAACTGAAAACTAATTTATAGGAAATTACTTAAGAGCCATACTTTGCAACAAGAGTGCAGTGGCAATGAAGAGAAATCTCTTTAAATAAAATCTTGACAGTTTTTAGACATAGTTTTAATATATTAGACATGAAGTGTTGTTAATCTTCTAGACAGGAGTCATCCTCAGAGACAAAGCCCTGAGTGTCGTATTTAAGACCTATAGTAGCAAATGCATACACTAGTTTACTGCAAAACTAAATACGGTAATCTTTTTAAACTTGGGTTTTTAAAAAATCTTTAATTTAGTTTAAAAACACCATCAAAAAGGATGGCGTGTGCATGGGCTCTCACCACTTCTCCACACACCAGGTATTTTCACAAGCAACACTAAATACAGTATTAGAATTTTTAGTATTCATATATCATATGAAAAAGCTGCATTGACAAGAAAATACATCCAGTTTCACTTCTGCAATCTAGACTAAATTAAAGAACTGACAAATTGGCAACTCAAAGGTGCTCTAAGCAGTGGCATAGCCAGAGGGGGTGCGGTGCTGTAAGTAGCACAAGACGCTGCAACATGCATGTAAGTGGCCCCTCCCACTCGCCATCGGAGCCATTCCAGGGAGCAACAGTAACACGCAGCGTCGCTCCCCGAATGGCTCTGATGGCGAGTGGGAGGGACCACTTACATGCATGTTGCAGCATCTTGGGCTACCTACAGCACTGCACCCCCTCTGGCTATGCCACTGGCTCTAAGCATCACCTGTGCTATGGCACTCCACTCCGAGGTATTAGAAAACATATTTAACAGAAATACTACAACACCTTTCAGGTACTCGTATGGTTAATACAATTATGTTTAAGGGAGCAATAACTCCAATCTTACGCAGGCCCTCTACCACCATCTACAGAAAATGTCATAAGACTGAAAAGTGATATGAGGAAGGGAACGTGGAAACCAGCCAATTGTAAGGCTGAGAAAATATTTCAAATTCTTAAGCATCATCCTCATATTTATAGGCCACTACAGTAGTTTTCCAGCACTGACCTGGGTTTAAACACCTAAGGACACCTGATAACTAACTGTTTATATCTCACACAAGTGAGACAACCTGATGAGAACAAAATGTCTTCATAAAATAAGCGTATGGACAGCATTTGACTTTTTCCATTTTCACTGCTACGTTTATAAGCCTTACAAGCCAGTAATTAAGAAACGGTTCCCAAAACAAAAAGCAACTGTTCTCTTTGCCTATCAAAACATACAGGAATAAACTAAAGAATCTCTAACTCACATTTTGAACTATACATCAGAGTTCTGAAGATGGAACAGTGACTCCAAGGGTAATTTTGTTTTTTTTGGGGGGGGGGAAGCTCATGAGAAAACTGTAGATAAATTGATCTGACAAATGTTATTGCAAACTATTTAAGTGATCACTTGGAAAATACAGCTTTGTTAAGAATAACTAACATTGCTACAGGAAAGGAAAGCTATGCCTCACTAAGTTCTTGATATTCATTTGTATTACTACCACAAGAGAATTGCCCTGACATCATTTGATTAGATGCTCAGCAAATGTAGTAGTTCCACATTAAAGGATATTCTTGTAAATTGCTGATTTTCATAGTCATTTGCAGAACTGCCTCATTACTACCTTAACAGTATAATCCTGTCCAATGTTGGAGTGGCGCACCGGCTGCTGCGCCACTCCAGGGTGTCGCAAAGGTGTCATAAGGCACATTTTTGACACCCTGGGAGTAAGCTGCGCTGGCGCCAAGGCCAGCACTGCTCCAACCCAGGTTTCGTCCCTGCGCCATGCTGAGGTAAGTCCCTGCCGGTCAGCTGAGGGACGGGGGAGGGTGGAACGGGGAGTTCCAGGGGAGGTGGATTGGTCAGCTGGGCCCAGGACGGGATCGCCAAATCCTATTCCCCCCCCCCCCCCGTTCCAGGCCTGGCCGGCGTTACACGGGCCTCCTGGATTTGCACTGGCTATTTCGCTGGTTTACAACCGAGGAGACCCATTGGGGCGGCTGGGCTGTTACTCAGGGTAAAGGGACGAATGTCCCTTTACTCTGAGGCGGCCTCCACCGGCACTAGCCCGATCCTGGATAGGATCCAGCGCAGTGTGCCTAGTTTGCGAGAAATATATATTCACAGAATATACGTATTTACATTTATTCACATTTCCAACTCAAAAACATCTTCTAGTGATTGAGTAGGTGTTTGTATGAGAATTATCAACACTTGAATACAGTCTCCTGAGTAGACCACTGGTCTATTTAGGTCAGTATTACCTATGACTAGGGGCAGTCTTTTTCAGTAATAACGAAATAAAAGCACATAGCACTGCCTTCTGCACAACACAACCTCCCATTTTCTAACACCTGCATATATTGGCAATGACTGTGGCTAGATTTGCTGACACTATACCACCTATATCACCAAAACAGCAAGCGTCAATATTGTTTGCGTTTACCTCACCCAGAGAGTAAGGGCCGCCAGCGCAGAGGCCGGAGACCCTCTCACCCCCAGAGTGTCGTCCCTGCGCCCGCTGGACCAGGTAAGCCCTGTACTGGCCGGTGCAGGGGTGGGGGAAGGACGGAGGGGGAGGGCGGCCATTGAACGAACCGGGCAGGGGAAGGGCGGGGATATCAGAGGGGAGCTAGTTAAAAGTTAAGTTAAGACGTTGGCCATGGACTAGAAACAAACTAGCAGTCATGCACATCTGGGTTGAAATCAAACTGCCCCAAAGAAAGACCAACTTCCATTTTTCTGAACTGACGGTGCAATCCTGTGTAAAAAGAGTTGGCGGAGCACACACTCCCCAGCACTGGGTGTCGTAAATGCGCCATAAGGCACGTTTACGACACCTAGAGCCGCCAGCGCAGAGGTCCTCTCTCCCCCGGCAGACCATCTCTGCGCATCCTGGGCAAGGTAAATCCTACACTAGCCAGTGCAGGGGTGGGGGGAGGGCAGACCGGGCAGCGAGGGAGGGCAGCCATTGGCCGCACCAGGCGGGGATATTGGCGGTGAGCTCCACCGATATCCCAAGCCGTTTCCCGGCCCAGTGCAGCCTTACACCATGGGCTCAAATGTACGCGTACATTCGAGTAGGTCCATAGGGCCTCAGGCTACTTGCATCAAGGGAAGGGGACAATTATCCCCTTCCCTTGAGGTGCACCCGGGCTGCCCCAGGGCAGCCTGGGACGGGGATAGGATGCAGCAGCTGGCCCTTTGGGGCGGCCGCCGCATCTTACACAGGATTGGGCTGCCCGACAAGAAAATGGGGGAAAAGCAAATTCTAGAAAAGCTAAAAGACCAGTGAGAGGGGAGCATTAAAATTGTTGCAAAAAATGCTTTATGACGACACTGAAAACAGAAAATAAGAGAAAATCATATTTAGTACGGATATGGCTTCCAAATTAAAACCAGATGAAACTAGAACAGCAGGAGCAAATCTGGTCAAATTGTTCCACCATCGAAGGACTTTAGTACCCATCTGACTTTTCCACCTTCCCTGTTCTATTTTCTCCTGTTGATACAGTACATCCCTTTCTCACCAACATAAGATTTCTTAGTTTCATTGTTTATCCACATAAGCCCCAACATCTGAACATGTATAAGGCAAGAAAACACAATGCTATTTATTGCCAGGTTGTGTATTAAATGTTAGGGTAGAACGATAGACTTTGTTTTGTTCCAGATCTCAGCTTTATTTGGGCACAAATCTCTAATTGTGGAAAAAAATATGTTTTTACTTATTTTTTGTCAGAGTGCCCAGGGCCTCTAAGCATGGGTGCCTATAAATAAAAAAAAACTTATTATTGTTACTTATTTTGTCCTTGAACAGGAAAATAAAAAGAGGATGGAACCATATATACAAAATCTACTCTTAGCAAAGTTTTAAAAGATGTCAAATATTTTTGCATTGTTAGAAGAGAAAGAGAATTCCTCCCCTGTCTAAATACATTTATTTTTGCAGTTGCGTAGCATGCATAATTTCATTTTAAAATGTGCTACCCAGAAACCTATACATTTAAGCAACCTTCCAGTTGTGCAAGACAAAACAAAGTTCCAATATGTGTGGGCCTACTATCTTAAAAACATTATATTCACAGGGCATTTACAGGAATGCAGCTCTACCAATAAGATGAATAAAAATGTTTCCCGCACTCTTGTATACAACAAGGTACAGTGCCAGCCTGGGGAAAATATATCTTGGCTAGCTGGCACAGAAAGAATCTACAGAGTCAGCAACTCTAAAGATCTGACAGTCAAAATGTTTTATAATATGTTCCTTGGAACCTAAAACTGCTATGGTGACTGCGAGACTGTCAGGTTACAACCTGGGTGATACTTAAATGGAACCTTCATATTCAGAGTCAAGTACCAGATGTTGGGACAAGCAATGCCCTGCTTATGAGCTTCCTGGAGGCATCTGACTGGTCAATGTTGCAAAGAGACTGCTAGGCTAGATGAACCCTTGGGTCTGATCCAACAGGACTGTCCCTATGCAACCCTAAATATATGGCTTAACGTTTTTAAAGTGTAAAGCTTGAAGCAGTAGGAAGCTATGCAGTGTAAACTTTGTTCAACCTGCTCTTCCCCTGATCCCACCACCCCCCATCTTCCTTCCCACCTCCTGCAATATATACATCGGCGTATTAGGCTGAACGCGACTGCAAGCTCTCCGCAAACATCCAAGTTACTTGGATGTTTCCGGAGAGCTTTAAAGTCGCGTCTGGGAATTTCGCACAGGCGCTGAACGCGACTGCAAGCTCTCCGCAAACATCCGAGTTACTCGGATGTTTCCGGAGACCTTTGCAGTCGCATCCACCGTCCCAGCATCTGGGAGGCTCGCGTCTTGCTTGTAGAAGAAGCGAAGGTGCAGCTTCTCTGAGCTGCTGATCGGGGGCAGTCCCGCCGGGGCCAGCTGGCAACGCAGGAAGATTGGAGGTGCAAAACAACAACACGGTAAGCGGCCAAGTGCTGCAAAAATGCTTTAAAACGGCCGGGGGGGAGAGGGACTTTTTTTTAGTATCGGCGTATAACACACACCCTACTATTTTGGGCTACAATTTAAGACAAAAAAAAAGTGTGCGTTATACGCCAATAAATACGGTAGGGCTCCAATTCTGTCTTAAAACCAGGACTGGTGCTATCGTTAGGCGAACTAGGCAGCCACATAGGGCGCAGACCTCAGAGGAGCGCAGTACTGATCTATGAGCGGCACGGTTTTATGCAGATTTGTTTTTTAACGCATGAAAAAAATGCAACTGACAATTTTTTTATATTATATTATTTATTTATTTAAAGATAAATACCACAACAGTGCTATGGAATATAATAAAGTCTTATGAAAAAGGTCTATACTCTTTTTTATGTTACTAAATACAGTGCATCCTGTTGTCATCAAGTAACAGCTTGTTTGTGCAATTTTTGTGTAATTTGTTATAGCTTATAAATTTCTATCTACTTTTATTTGTTTTGAAGGATTTTATCACTTTTGAAGATAATGCATGCATTAGAATTATTTTTTATATATACATTGGGCCCTCCGTATCCACGACATGAGCATTCGCAGATCTGACTCACCATAGATGCTTGCAGATACTGGGACCAATGTAAAAAGAGCTTTCCTTACCTTTTTGCTGGCAAACTGCTTCATTTTCAGGCCTTTAGAAGGGGAAATCGCACTCCAGAAGCCTCTTCCAGTTCACGCGACTCCCCCCTCCCTTTCCCAGGCTCACCCCAGAAAGCATTGCTGAGTGAGCCTGGGAAAAAGAGGGGGAGTTGTGCGACATAGAAGAGGCTTCCTTCGCTAAGAGCCTGGGCATGGTTGCTTACTCACAAGTAAATGAGCACATGTGGCTCAGTTTCACTTCCCTTAGGGCTCAATACATTTTCCTTTTCAGCTTGGAGGAGAGAACTTACTTCTCGAGAATTTGATGGGGCCTTGGTTCATTGGATTGGAACCATTCTGGTGGTGTGTTCCCCTTGGCCTGCCCTTCGAAGTGGACTGAGGCACAGTCACCTACTCATGAGTAAATGTGCACATGCTGCTCCTTTTGGTTTCCATAGGGCTCAATACATTTTCCTTGTCAGCTATTAGCTTGTCAGTTTCGCGACCCACCAAAAACCAGGCACCACGCACAGTTCGAGAAATGCTGCTGTAGACTTCAGACAACCTGATCCTTTAGTTTCTCACATTTGTTTAATGCAGCAGTTCTCAAACTGTGGGTCGCGACCCACCATTGAGAACCTTAGCTGTCCCCTGCTCCCTTAAGGGGCGGAGACAGCATGGCGGCTTCGGCGGCGATTGTCCCCGCCACAAAATTGCCCGAAACCGCCATTGCTGCACTTACCGGGGCTTGGGAGAGATTTGGGGAGGCCTGTGCGACCCTCTGCAGGCCTCCCCGATCTTCAGATCGCCAAGAAACGACGATCTTCAGGCATTTCCAGTTTTCACAAAAACCGAAGCACCCGAAGATCACCGTTTTCGGTGATCCAAAAGATCGGGGAGGCCTGCAGAGGGTCGCTCAGGCCTCCCTGAAGCTCCACCAAGCCCCGATAAGTGCAGCAACGGCGGTTTTGGGGGCAGTTTCGGTGGTGGCAATCCCCCAGATTGCCACCGTTGCTGGCCCTGCCCCAGCAAACACTCGCGGGGAGAACTTTGAGAAACGCTGGTTTAATACTATGTATTAATTTGATTTTCATCACTTATATACACAGCCTTGAGCAAGTGTTTCCAAGGAGCCTTGCTACACAAAATATTTTTCCTAAACAATGCTGCAGCAGAAACAGTAGCCTTCCACATGAAGAAAAACAAGCAGTGTTATACTGGTGTTACCCAAGTGCAACTATTGTAAGGTAAAGGTAAAGGTATCCCTTGACAATTTAGTCCAGTCGTGTCCGACTCTAGGGAGAGGTGCTCATCTCCGTTTCAAAGCCAAAGAGCCAGCACTGTCCGAAGACATTTCCATGGTCATGTGGCCGGCATGACTCAACACCAAGGTGCATGGAACGCTCTTACCATCCTGCGGTACCTATTAATCTACTTGCAATTTCTTGCTTTCGAACTGCTAAGTTGGCAGGAGCCGTCGCATGGATTCGAACTGCTGACCTTTCGATCGACAGCTCATGGTTCAGTGGTTTAACCCACTGCGCCACCTGCTGGCTCGCAACTATTCACATCCATTTGTCATCCTAGTTTGTGGATGAACTATGGCTTGTGCAAAAAGCCCAAGATGGCTCATGCACTTGCAGACTTTAGGAACAGGAGCACAATCTCCAGAAAAACATTATTTTCAGTGAAGTCATCTTGCATCTTATATGCCAGAGGTGGCCAAACTGCAGCTCCTGAGCCACATGTGGCTCTTTGACATATAATGTGCAGCTCTCAGAAATATGTTGGCTGAGCTCCTTTTTGCATCACAATTTAATATAAAAAGTTAACTAAAGACGTTTTAAAACTTTATAATTATTTACCAGATATAAACAGAGTCCACTGGATTAAAACACAAGTTTATGTTTTAAATATACTTAAGAATTTAAATGCTTCTTAAATATTGCGGCTCTCAAACATCTGAAGCTTATCGTATGTGGCTCTTACATGAAGCACCACCCTGGCCGCCCCTGTTACATGCACTGCTTTCTAGACAGGAAACAGCCTTTCTGCTCACGGTGGATAGAAGAACCCAGGACAAGACGAAAAGCTGCTTTGCTGGTCACATGACTAAAAGGTTCATATGTAAAGAAAATGTACATACACTGTCTGTGCCCTCATTTTAACTCCTCAATTAAGCTTAATGCACACATTACCCAAGTTCTCAAACAACAGGAGAACAGGACCACATGAAAAACACTGATGTGAAGTGACTCCCATGTGGACTAGCACAATTTTAACCAAAATCAACTGAACCATCTGAAAAGGAGTGATCTACTCTCAAGGTTAAAATTACACCAAACCTCACAGGATCTGCTTCACATAAAACTGCTTCCCATCTGTGATTTGGATGGCAACCAACCACATACAGCCCAATCCTAGCTGGGCCTTGAGCTGACGGCGCAAGGTCTGGGCTGCTGCCACAGCAGCTGCTGTAACGGCACACAGGCTAGGGCCAGCAATACAAACAGCTGGTGGGCATGCGCCAATTACCTTTGGAGCACCTATTGGAGCAGGTAAGTTGGCATTCCTGGGCAGGATCGGGACAGGGATCAGGACTGGCCTGGGGTATTGCGAGGGGAGGCTGGGGACAGGTATCAGTGGCAGTGCCAATATCCTATGCCCCCAAGTCCAGGCACGACACATCCCCTTGGACCCACTTGCATTTATGTCGGCCAAAGAGCTGGTGCAGATCCAAGTAGGCCCATTGGGGACCATGGCATGGTGGAGTAGGTAAGTAAAACAGTTTTTTACTCACCTCTCCATCATTGCCTGGTTCCCGGCCGGCCCATAGCATGCAGGAGAGGTTGTGTCAGCACCGCTGCACAGTCTGGGCCAGCCCAGGATAGAATTGGGCTGATGGGCAACATGTGAACTGTGTTCCAAAATAGAACAAATGTTAAAGATGTAAACCAATGGTTTGGAAAACCAAAGTAATTGTCTGAACACGGCGCTCCTCTACTGTACTTGGTCACTCATTTTTTTCCAGGGCCAAATACCTAGCTTCCAAAAAACGTAACTAAGTTTTGATGATTCCCCACAAAAACCGACAGAATACTGCTGAAACACCATAATTTCATTTTCAGCTGGTGATGCCACATATGGTAGAACAACCACGCAAAGTAAGATATGCTGTTTCACAAATCCCTGAAGCTGTGTGCTTCCAGCAGCTGAAGACAGACTAGAATGCACATAGGAATCTAAAAGTGAAAAGATGAGAGGGTACTTATTCTGTAATGCACAGCACACATTATCTGTCTATACCTCAATATATTTTTCCAAAATACTGTACATTTCATGGATTGAAAACGGTACATATACCCACATTAATACATTACCATCCAGAATAATGTATCAATCCCTCTTACATTTGCTTTTCATAAGACTATCTACATGATGCTTTATAATACCCTTCCATCTCGTGTAAAATTTGATTAGTTCAAGATTTCAGCAATAAATCTCCTCATTCCCCACACAGCTTATACAAGCAAATACCTATTTCAGCATCAAAATCAAATTAAAACATGTATTTTGTCGATTGCCTCATTCTACTTGGAGTCATCACTCATCAACAGAACTGTTTGTCATCTTTCAGTGCAGATAAAGATTTCTGGTCTACTGTATATAACAGTCACAAATTAATAAAGCCTTGACTTGAGTTGCCAGCTCTACTTCTACAAGTCACGACAAGAGTGTTTCGAACATACAAAGAAGCTTTAAATCTCACATAAAGCTGCTTCACTTCATCCCACAGAGCCAATTTTGTCACATGGGTATTCACTAGACATACAGCAAGATAACCATCATATGGACAACCAAAGTTCATTCTGAGTTTCAGGAGAATCAGCATCAGAGATGTTACACTACCAGGAACTATGACTAAACAACTTTAAGTCAGTTTTTAATTTACCTCCAGTAGCTCTTTCACGAAGTTAACATTGCTTCTTAACTAACAGAACAGAGCTCATTGCAAGAAGCTTGCTTGATCTAACAGCCTAGCTCTTGCAAAGCTTATCTTGAATAAATGACAAACATGTTTAGTTAAGAAACTTCTATGAATAATTGAAGATGTTAGATACTCAAGTGATTAAAAAGCAAGTAAAGTCGGACCTCACTATCTGCGGGGGATCTGTTACAGACCACCACCACCCCATGGATAGCAAGGATCCACGAATACTGGGGTCCACATGTAAAATGCTAAAAAGGTTTTTAAAAATGCAATTTTCTTACCTTTTAAAAGCAAACTGCACAATTCTGAAGCCTCCACAGGGATTCTGGAAGCTTAACGACCCACTTCCGGGTCGCACGAAGGCTCTTCCCCCTCCCATGACCCAGAAGTGGGTAGTTAAGCTTCCAGAATCCCTGTGGAGGCTTCAGAATTGTGCAGTTTGCTTTTAAAAAGGTAAGGAAACGCATCTTTTTCCTTTTTTAGTGTTTTACACCTGGACCCCTGTGGGTCTGGGACCCATGGTGAGACAAATCCGCAGGTCCCGAATCTGTGGATGAAAGGGCTACTGTAGTTTAAATGCCAAACAACAGGAAAAGGGTGACGACAAGAAATTAGATCAACTAGGGTTGGTAATTGGTAATTTCACTCACCCAAGAGACTGTTTTTATGACATACATATATCAGTAGAAAAAAAGTACAGCTTTTCAATCATAACTCTTAGTTAGAGAAGTGTATGCATTATAGAACCCAGATGGTTCCGTTTGAATGGTCCACTTACGTAGCATGTAAAGTATCCATAATGTAAAACATACTACAGCTGCAGTAGACATTATAATCTTTCTAGTTGTCCTACCTGAAAATGTTATGAGAATAATTTAAATAAAAATGCAATTTTAAAGAATATATTAATTTCAATAATATGGCATGAAGTACATGCCATATTAACATGCTCCAAACATGGCAATCCAGAGGTTCAAAGTCTTCTTGCAGAAGAAATCCATATCTTTACAGCTTTATTTTGGTTGGTCATTTGTTCTGTTGGTTCATACCAACAAGTAAAGCCAACAGATAGCTGCTACCAGAAAAACTAAGAATAAAGCTTCAATACACACATGAATCTCATCAGCACAAACCACAGAAATGCAGTCGGTATCTACACAAACCACCTTTTTTTTCCCCCAAAGGTGTTAACTCTAGCATTCTTTTGTAAAATGTTACGGATTTTAAGCAAGTTTTTATTGATAATTTATGTACTGCAGGACAAGAATTATGAAACGTTTTAATAGAAAGAAAACTTTGACCTACTTTTCATGGTTCCATCTTCATCTTCATCATCGTCATCATCGCTGTTTATCACCATGGTCCCCAAGTCTGATTCTAGCATGGTGCTGTTATGTTCAATCATCGTCTGCGCACTGTCGCTCAGCGTGCTCGTGGCCCTCATTGTGCCGGCACTCTCTGAACTAGTCTTCACCATGGTGTGGGAGTCCAACTCATCTTCATCCTGCAAACAAACATTTAATTAAGAATCACTTTTAAAAACACCCTGCTCTTGAGAATACAAGAGACTCCAATCACACATATCGTATTTTTAAAATTCTTCTTGATTCAGAGTTTTATCACATTTAAATTAGAATACTATCAAGCATGTAGTAGTCCAATACATAGTCCTCATTTACTGAACTTTAGGAAAAGTATGCCCTTGGACTCATCGTTTTCCTTGCTCCACTCTTTTCTCCACCCCACCATCCTGCACCAAAAAATTTATACTTTTATATCTTGTCACTTTTTTAAATACAATCTTTCTCAATGCTTCATTCCCACTGTTTTCAATAAACTTAGTTAGATGTTACGCACGCGCACATACTCACGCGCCCGCACACACAGGGAAGGATATTAAAACTGGGGGTGATGATTTTTAAAAAGCCTTTCCTGCCACTCATTTCTCATTGTATTGTGTATCTAGATGGTTCTTCATAAGATTGTCTGCGAACGTTTGGCTGAAAGTTCAGCTGATAATTTTTATGAGAGTAAACTAAAGAATAAGAATAAGAACAAGTAATGTGAAAGTGCATAATATCTACACAGCATGAGGAAATATATGAAAACAGGAGCACCCATCATGAAGTAAACATTCCCAACACAGATAACGTTATATGAATCTGTCCTATACCAAGTTGGACCACTGATCTACCTAGCCTAGTGCTGCTACCGATCTTCCCCCTCCCCAATATTTCTGAAGACAGTGGGGGGGGGGCTCACAGCATGAACTGCGTAATGCCCTGGTGCACTCCAGGACAGAAGATGGTGCCTGGCAAGTGCTGGATACTGGGAGGACAAGCGGCACTTCCAGAGCTGCTGCTGCTGCTGCCGCCACCTTCAAAAGCAGCATCTTTTCCAGTTAAGAATAAACACCACTACTGCTGACAATCCCAGTAAGCCTTCGCCCACCCTAAAAAAATTGAGAAAACTTTTATGAATTCATCCAACATGGGGACTGACTTTTGCCTAAAGCCCTTGAAAGGAAAAAGCCCCCCACCCCCCACCCCCCAAAAAACCCACAGTAAAAGTATTGGGACTGAAAAGTTCAGCTCAGCACTAAGCTAGCTTAGCAGTGTCTAACTCTGGCAGACAGGGACTCTCCACATTCTTTCCTAACTCTGCCACCCAAGACCTTTTTAACTGGCCATAACAGAGATTGAACCTGGGACCTTCTGCATGCAAAGCATGAGTTCTCCCCATTGATAAAACCAATAGACAAGAGTCTGACAGGTCCAAAGGGCATGAATATCATGTCAAAAACCCATCTCAACTGGCAAGGTTGACTGTTCTCATTTGTATATACTTAAAGGATTTTAAAACCCATGATAAAAGAGGCAAGACGAAAACCTGTTGATACTTTGGAGAAAAATATCTGCTGAGCAGATGCTTCAGGACCGTGGAACAGAGTTAATTCCAGCAAAGGATACAAAAGCATTTCCAATCAGTGGCAGTAATGTGCCAGGAATGTAAAACAGAGAACTGATGATAATCCAGTTCATGAATCATAAAACCCATATGGAATAGAAGTATTTGAAAACATTATTAGGAAATCCTACTCTTTTCTGAAGTCAGATTTAGAGGATGTGCACAATATCCAAACTATTTAAGGACTAAGATGCTGTTCTGTGCCTCAAGTCCATTTACAAGGGTATAGTCTACAACCCACAAAAACATCAGAATGCAAAAGAGCTGCTTGCTGATTGTATAAAAAAACTTCCAGTTTAAAAAGTGTCTGATTTTAAATAACTCAAAGTACAAATTCTTTGATTTTAGTCCTCTTTGAGGTCCAAATAAGATCAGTCAAATATGTTTCCACAGCCCATTCTAACATCATCTGAACTTATAAACAACCCTACAGTTTTCAATGCTTAATGAAAAAGACAAATGCTACTAATTAGTGCCATGCAAACTATCATGAAGAAAATGTTCCTGCTGCCCCAGGGGAAATAGTTTAACAGCACTAACTGTGTCTGATGGTAACCCATGACATACAATAATACTGTAAAATCTGTTTTTTAAAAAAATGGGTAATGGGTAAGACAAATTCTACTTAAAATGTTGTGGTTCTGGCTCTTTTTATGGGTTTCTTTCCACAGTTGTTCTTTTTCCAAACATATTTAGAGAAACAATGAGTGCCATCCAAAACCCTTAAATGGGCAGACACAAGGCAACATTCAGTGAACAAAAACACCATCTTTCATTGGGGCTCAAACCTCGAGAAGAGCACCTGCATTTCATGTAGAAATGCACCCAGATTCAATACCGCGAGTCAGACAACTGGTTGATGTAGCTCTGGGTGAAGCCACCCTGGAGAGTCACTGCTAGTCAGTGCTGAGCTACATCAACCAGTTGTTTCACTCGCTGTATAAAGCAGCTTCCTGTGTACCTTATTTCCTTAATTAAAAAAGCCAAATAATGCATGGTTATTCTCTTCTTTTTCTCTAGAACGAGCTCTTATTCTTCTCTTCTCTTATTTTATTCTCTTATTCTTCTCTGGAACGAGCTATTAAGTGACCGACATTCACAGAAATAAAAATTCAGTTTTAGCCATAATGAAAACCAGCAATTAAAAACAGTGCCTCCTGTAAAAATGGAATAGGGAAAAACCTACTGCTGTTCTTTATTCCAAGCTCTGTTACTTTGCATCAGAATTTTTTCACTTTGCATTCTCCCCCCATCTACTCTTTTCCTTTGTAAGATTGAGCCCTCTAATGTGCAATTTTCCTCTCAAATATCTTTTGCCACATCATTTAATACATAAGCTGAAGTAGCTTCAAGGATTCTTTAATATCATCCACATTCCTAATAACCAGAGTCTTGTTCATGGAATCAATAAAAAGTTTGAATGAAAAACCTCCATCAGTATAGAATCTTTTCAGGTCAAATGCTGAGTTAAAATCAGTTCCTTTTTTCTTAAAGTGATACGAGAAATTTCTGTAAAAATCTCTATTTCATCTATAATTGACAGGCCATCATTCTAACATTGCTCTTTTAGAGCTGATATAGTGAAACATCACAAAATGTTCATTTCTTCTTGAATATCTGCTATTGACTCAAAAAGCTGAAAATAAAATACCAGAATTTGTATTCAAATGAAATAAAAAATACTAAATTTTGAGAATAAAATTTCACACATTCAGGACATATACAGTAGTTGATTCATATACAGTATTTCCATCTACTCCTTCCTTCAGTCCTTTAATTGAAATACTAGTTCTATTAGCACGATCGTCAAAATTGTAATTTAAATCTTAGTCTCTTCTGGACTTTCAAAATCTTTTCAAGTACTCTAAATGCTTTGTTCAGTTCTTCTGCCTATCTTTTCAACTTCCTGAGATAAAATTTAATTCTTTTTTTTCCATACCTGCCATTTGCCCCTTCAATACCGACTTCCAATTTCCTCTCAGAGTTTACTATTCCTTGTTTACATTCATTTACTTTTTTTTTTTTAGTACAGTGTATCCGTTGAAGTTGGGTGTCTCCTCTGGCAGTATAGGAATATCTTACCAAGTAATTCTAGTATTCATTCAAACAGAATAGGCGAGGATGGCAAGGAGGCCAACAGTATCGACTTTGAAAACCATCTAAGATTCAGGGTTATGGTAATATTTTTGTTATAAATGGATATTGTAGATGTATGTCTGATTTCATATGAGACTGCACTGCTTAATAAAATTATATGATTTGATGTATAATTGTTATATTTAATTTTCTCTCTCTCTCTCTCTCTCTCTCTCTCTCTCTCACACACACACACACACACACACACACACACACACACACACAGGAGTACCAGTACTATGAAACTCCTGATATTCTACCCATTAAGTTTTAAACAGGAAATATGTATTGCCAATTATAAATTCCAGGGCTTATCTTTTGTATGACTCTCGTTACAGATGACTGGATGATGCAATGCATTTGACATGGGGCTGCCTTTGAAAACTGCCCGGAAGCTCCAACTGATCCAGAATGTGGCAGTTCGAAAGCTGACAGGGACAAGCTATTAAAGCCATAAAAAGGTAAAGGTATCCCCTGACAATTAAGTCCAGTCGTGTTCGACTCTAGGGTGTGGTGCTCATCTCCATTTCAAAGCCGAAGAGCCAGCGTTGTCCAAAGACACCTCCATGGTCATGTGGCCGGCATGACTCTCCTTGCCACAGCGCGTAGCATGCAGCTGGAACACGGAGCGCTGTTTACCTTCCCGCAAGCGGTACCTATTTATCTACTCGCATTAACATGCTTTGGAACTGCTAGGTTGGCAGGAGCTGGCCAAGCAACGAGAGCTCACCCCGTCGCGGATTCGAACTGCCGACCTTTCGATCGACAGCTCATGGTTTGGTGGTTTAAACCACTGCAACACCCGCTGGGCTAATTAAAGCCATAGGGACCTGCTATGCTACTGAAACAGCTGCACCAGTTACCAATATGCTTCTGGGCACACTTCAAAGTGCTGGTGTTGACCTTTAAAAGCCCTAAACAGCTTGGGATCAGCTTGAAGGTGTGCCTTTTACCAGTTTAATAATCTGCCTACCTGTTACAATCTGCAGGGGAGGCCCTCTTGTGTGTTGCGCCAGTGACAAATATCAAGCTAGCAGAGTCAGCTTTCTCCATTTCCACATCTAGGTTATGGAACTGCCTCCTAGAGAGGCATGATTGGCTTCATCCCTGCATGTCTTCCACATTCCTTTTCCAGTAAATTAGGAGATAATGTGTTTTACCTAGATTCTACTCTTTTTTATTGCTGTCGGTTTTAAAGTGTTTTAAACTCCGGTTATTTGACTGTTGCCGTTGTTATAGTGCTGTTTCATTATGACTTTGTAGTATTGTTTTCCGATTGCTTTTAATAGTTATCTTTTGTTTTGCTATGTTTTTATGCTTCTATAAGCTGAAATAATTTTCAAATAGAAAGACAGAGTAACAGTGCCTAAAATAAATGAATAAAACTCCACAGATAATTATGGATTTCTACTAAGTACAATCCCAAACCATAAAGGGCCATCTGCATTTTCCTGATTTGAACAAGTTAAACTCAAAGTGCCTTCAGTGCCTACAGGCCGACACACACCACACAAATTCCAGCACGTCCCAGACGCCCGAGGAGCTTTGTCGAGCTGTGCGGAGGTGTCTGGTTACCATTACGGAAGCGAGTGGAGCAGATGCGATCTCCCGATTTCCGGCACGAGCGAAAACTATTCTGGCCCATGTTCGCAGAGCTACTGCAGCCACCAATCAAATGAGAGGGGGAGGAGAGTGGTTGCCTGCCACTCTGAACTACTTCCAATCACCGTGGAGGTTTATCATTTTAACAAGAAAGAGTTGCCTGGGCCCCTTTCTCGGGAGATTGCCTCCCCTTCCATTGTGCTGGGAAGGGGGGGGGAAGGACCTGTCCTTGCTGGGTAGATTGCGGGTGGGAGAGGGGCATTTCCACTCTGATAAATATTTCATAAAGAGCCGCACAGATATTAAATGCCACCTATTGATTCAGGGATCCCAGCCCAATGGAGGCGACCGGCTGGCCGAGTTTGCTTCTCCGGCTGGAGCACAAGCCAGGAGCTACGCTCACTGACCAGCGCACTCTCCGAGGCACCGTCTGCCGCCCCCTCCCCTCCCCCCCGTGGGACAGGCAGGACCGTGGCCAAGTGGGTGGACAGGCAGCGCCACAACTGTTCAGATTCTCAGTACCAGGAGCACATGCCTCTGATCATGTGCAGAGTGCATTCCTCTCATCACTGAGTAACCACAGTGATGGTTTGGAGATAGGACGCTTCTAGGACAAAGGGTACTATTGAGGCAGGGGGTTGAGGGCAGCACTTCTCCGGTTGCAATACAGCGCAAATCAAGCAGCAGCTCCAGTTCTGTTGCTGGAGTGGAGAACAAAACAGGCTGACTTGACAGCCTCGCTGCTGCGGATCCTACTCCCAGTCAGACCCATTGATTTCCCTTCTGCTGAAGGAGTTTGGGATGGAGCCCGTCGTCAGAGGCTCGCAGCAGTATCCTGCCTGCCAAACCCTGGCTCTGCCGGACTCAGCAGCCGCAACTCTGCCTACATCCCAGGAGGTGAAACTGACAACCTGCTGTGTCTAGACCGGCCAATCGGAGCGCACTTGTGTTTATCCAATCACAGCTGCGCTTTCTTAAGATGGCGGGAAAACAGGAGGGACTGTTTGCTGTTGGAGAAGAGTTTAGCGTGCAGAGACGAGCAGCCAGGCACCTACGCTCGCTCGCTTCCGCGCCTGATCTCGTGCGGTCTGTGTCGGCCTTAAGTACTAGACTGGATAATGCCACTATTCTGCTAATAAAAGGAATGCATCGGTGCTCCTCCTGGTGGGGAAAAATAATTATCAGTTCTGGCTTTAATAAACGGTTTCTGAAATAATTTCTGCTGTAGGAGCTTAGACCACAATCATCTGGGTTTTTAAGGCAGTATGTCCACTACATCTACAGCAGTCACATCAATTTCTCTCCACCATACCATTTTGAAATTGATGTAAAATAACTTGTATACCAGTATGTTACAGTATCTTCCATTAAGTGTCTGTGTTCTTCTGTGTAGTATAGCAGTGGGAAAGTCCTTTGGTTTATAAATTTACTACTAGGTGTCTCCACCTATTTTGTGATTTTTAAAAAAATCTCATTTTATTTCTCACTTTAACAATTCAACATTGAATAACCCATAACTGCATCTACTAAGAAATTTAAAATCATGATTAATTTTTAGGTCATTGAACCAAAACATCAGAAGACAAAAAAGTTGGTATTCTGTTAAATAATGAACAGTTACAATCAAAAGCAAAACATCCAAGTTGATAGTAGAATTAACTCAGGAATCAATTATTTAAATGGCACTGATAAGAGTTGTGATAGTGATGGTGATGGAGAAATAGCCTATAACTATCATCTGCTTGTGCTATATTCTGTAAGACAGCTATGATCTATAACAGGGGTGGCCAACCTTTCCACATGAATGCTCCTAGCCCTTTAATGGCTGTACAGTGAGGGTATTTCAGCAGGTGTAGCTGCTTTAGCAGCACCATCAACAATTGCAGCTGCCAGGATTCTGTCTTCTACACAACTCTTAAGAACGCAGAGGCCCTAATGGTAGAAGGTTGGCCACCCCTGATCTATAACTTATATTTGATCATAAATGGGTAACAGGTCAACAGAACGTGCTAAAACAACACAATTTCTTCTGGGAGAGATCTCAATAGATTTATACTGTGTCCATGGTTAGGGTCCAACTGACACATGGGCAGCCCAGTCCAGCCTAAGGCCTCAGCGGCACAATTCAGGCACAACTGCAGCCTAAGCGCCTGAGGCTCGAGTTGTGCCTGAATTGTGCCGGAGAGGCCGAATTTGTGCTGCAATTGTGCCGGACGTAGGACGAATTTACGACGGACGCCGCGCACATGCGCAGTACGGGCGCCGGCACAACTGCGGCCTAAGAGTGGGCGTTCCATGGGCGTGACAGGGGAGGTTACGAATTTGAGTCGGATTCCAGACACTGGCGAGCCCCGACACGCCCCCTCGAGCATAACTCCGGCACAAAATTTGGGTCAACAAAAAAGGTGGACTTAAATTTGAGGAGACCTAAAGGAGCCATTTTACCTTACCCACTCCAGCCCTCTCCTGAAAAGTTCTAACACCCTACTCCTGAGTTATGCCTGAGTTAGGACGGAATAGTTGTGGCATAACTCTGGACACGGACCCAAATAGTTACCCTATCAGCACCCAGCCCCACCCAGCCACTTTCCCACAAAAGCCCAGCCTCAGGCCTCCATTCTCTCTCTCTCTCTGAGCAAGTGGCGTGGGGTCCTGTCCCCCAGCAGCCACAAAGTGGGACTTTGTCGGTGGAGGGCAAAATTCACAAACACCCCACTTCTCTCTTCTCTCCTCCTCTCACCTCTTTGCCCCCCTCTAGGGCAGAGAGGGCTGTTCAGGCTGTGGCCAAACTGTTTACAGCTGTGCCTGGGCAGCTGCCTCCATGCCAGTGTTTGCTAACCCATGTCTTTCTCCCAGCCCCTCTCTCCCCCCCCCACAGGCAACAACACCAGCAGGTAAGTGCAGGTAAGAGCAGGGAACGTGCTGACATGAGTTCTGACTTCTGCCTCTTTGCATATAGAAATATAGGTATGATACATGCCTCTTTACCAATGTCTTGTCTCATAGCTGCCTGCTTTGCCTGCTATGATATATAGGATACATGCCTCTTGACCACTGTTGTCTGATTGCTGCCTGTAGTAATGTGAGCACACAATGCCACAAGTGTGGAACTGTTAGCCTTATGTAGGCACCAGCTGTCCCCCCCCCCTTTTCTCCACAGGGTCTACTGACAGGTCAGTATTGCTAGGTTTGCCATGGTTGCGACCCACACGTTGTGTTGTTGTCTCTCTCTTTGACCCTTTTCCCTTACAGGATCATGCTCACCTTACACCCAGGGAAGGAGCGCAGACCATGCTATGTGTGTCACACCTCTCAGCTGTGTTTGATTTCTCTCCCTGCAGGCCTTTGCAACCGGCACACTGGCGTTTCTTCAATGGCGATTGCTACCACACAGCAGCTGCCATGGAACACCCCCCGTGTTTTTTGTCTCCCCAGGAACGTCCACTACCACCTACCTTCCTGGGAACACCCCTGGGCCTGCAGTCTGGTTGCCCCATGGTCGTCTGCCTCGATGCTGCCAGAGGTCCTGGAGCCTGCCCTGCAACCCTCCTCAGCTGCCGGCGCTGCTGCTGCTCCACCTCCCTGGCTGCCTACTTACTGTCCCTCCCCTTTCCATGGTGCAGGCTGTGGTTCCACAGGGGAAGGGCCTGCATCCCCTGGTCCATGGGGCACGCCTGCTGCTGCTGCTGCTGATGTGGTCCGAGTGGCCGCTGTGACTACCCCTGGCAGCCTCGCCTGGCCATCTCTGCCACTGTTCCAGAACAATAAAGATGCCCCTGGAAACACATGTCCCCAATGTTACACAAGCACTGCCCCCCACACACAGAGACAGTCCCCAGCACACAAGCCCCTGCATGAATCCCAGCCAGGGCCTGCCACAGCCAGCCCAGGGAGACCACAGCAGGGGGGCTGCCAGACCCTCAGGGCTCAGAGGGGAGTGGGGAGGCCTCTCAGGTAGGCAAACACTGACAGGCGACATGGCGCACGTCCGCCACGTCCGTGAAGAGCCCTTTCGGCAACCGGGGCTCTCACCCGCCCTCGGTCCGCCCGTCAACGGTGTCCGTTTCCGCCCTCAGTCCGCCCGTCAACGGCGTCAGTTTCCGCCCATCACCGGCGTCCGTTCTGCCCAAGGTCCGTCTGCATAAGAGGCGCCCGTTCCTGCATTGCCTCCATCTGCGAAGTGACCCCTGTGTCCCTATTGGTCTCTGCAGACCCCTCTCCCTGTATCCCTCTCCCACCAGCCTTGTTGTCTGTCTGGTTCTGACCCACCCGTGCCCCTCCCCAGCACCCACTGTCTGCCTGTCTGTCTGCCTCCCCTCCCACTCCCTGATGATGGAAGCTGGCCACCCCCCACCCCGCCAGAGCGCCTGCCGCGACGTGCCGACGTTGCCCCATCTGGGGGCGTGATGAGCTGCGTGAGCCCTTCCCGCTCGCAGCAGACAAGCCCAAGGCATCTCTCGGTCTTGGCCGGGGCACGGAGCAGAAGGGACGCCGGGATACCTTCTTTGTGGGCATTGCCACGGCCCTGGAGGCCCAGGGCTTCAGGCAGCGCACGGGCATGTCATGGCAGAGGCGGTTCCAGACTTCATGAGACCCCCCCTTGTGTGTGCCGTTCCCACCCCCTCCTTCCCTTCTCTCCCCTGCTCACCCCCCCATGACTCCCATGTGCAGCCTCACCGTGGCTTGGGGGTGGCATCGCCTTCTGCAGGAGGGAGGGCAGTGGCACTCCCCCCTGCAGCAGGTGGCTAATGCCCAGGGTGCCCTGGGGCAGCTGGCACTGGCACAACCTCTGCCCTTCAGCTGACTGTCGCACGCCCAGTGCCTGCAGGCCCACCTGTGGCTGCCCATCTGCTGCAAACGCTGCAGCAGCTGTGGTAGGTGCACACAGACGAACTCAGGAGGGGGCTCTTCGCTTCCACAAGACTGACACCTCCCCACAGGGGCCTGCCTGCCTCTGTGGTAAGTGTTGCCTCGATCCTGGCCCACTGCTCTTGCCACCTGCCTAACTCAGGCATAGTTGCAGCCTAACTCAGCCCTATTTTAGGCCACAGTTACGCCGCAATTGTTCCTCAGTTGTGCCTGACTTGTGCTGAGTTAGGCTGGACTGAGCCCTTAGGGTGACAGTTTTTTCTCCTGCATAAGTTAGATTGGCAGGCGCCATGAATATCTCTTTCCCTACAGTGTGCAATACAGTTCAGTCAGCTCAGGGTATTTTATTCATTCAATAGATAGATATCCACAAACTTTAAGTTGAGGTATTGTTGCATATTGTAGACGTTATGACACTGCATCACAGCTAACAAAATATTTAATTTCCTCTCTTTTTTTCAAATATTTTTTCATAGCTACCAAAGACAAGGAATTGGAAATCCATCTTGGAACTAAACAGCAATTTTACCAAATTTCTTTCCCTATACAAATGAGCGCTAGAGGGCAGCAAAGTCAATTAAGTAGAATGGAATGCTTAGCTTTTAAGACTTGCATAGAAACAAAAGTTAGTATCCTATACAATAAACACCTCATTACTGTCTTTGGAAAAAATGTGAATATAGTCACAATTACTTTTTCAAGAAAGAACTGTAGTAACTGTATGAACATACAAAATACAAAAGAGTAGAGGACCCAATTACAAATGCATTTGGCATTTACATATCTTTTCAATAAATATTAAAATCCTACTAGGCTCCAGTAAAGCAATACTGTATTCTTGAAGATGTGGCGATTGTCTCATATTCAGCTGGGGGAAAGCGACTGCCCCTTAATTCCGCCATAGCGATCCCCGCAATGGGCTTGATGGCATGTCCTTTCTGTCTTTTTTTAGATTGTGAGCCCCTTTGGGACAGCAAACCATATTCTTTTTCCTTTTCCACATAAACCTTTTGGTTGATTAAGTTGTATAAATAACAAATTAATAATAAAGAGTCCATAAATCACCAGCAATAATATAATCATTGCCTCTACTTATTCTGATGAAAGATGATAGGCATTATCAAGGACTATCAGCACAACTACTGAGAGGGGAAAATCTATATATTAGGTAAGATTCCTCTATGGTTTAATTCCAAATGCCAATTAGCACATAATAAGAAATCATGCAATTTTACAAAGTACCCCAATACAGCATTTCTCAAAGTTCTCCCCAAGAGTAGGGGAGAACTTTGAGTGTTTACGGGGGCGGGGTGATGGCAGTGGCACCGGTCCATGAGTCGTGCCACCGCCGAGACAAATGGGGTCTTTTTTTTACTTTCTGGGGGTCGTGCCACCCTCCAGAGACTGTAGGGGGTCCCGCGGCCACCCCCTTGGGCCTCCCCAAGTCTCAGATCAGCTCCCTGAGGCAACTGAAGCCCACTTCCGGTTTTTTTGGAAGAATGGACCCTGGGACAAGCCTGGGGGGGGGGGAGAGCCTTCATGCGACCCAGAAGTGGGTCGCTAAGGCTGCAGAAGCCCCATGGAGGCTTGAAGACACTGCAATTTTACTATTTAAAAGGTAAAATGGCGGTTTTGAGGCTTTTTTCTTCTTTTTAAAGGCTTTTTCGGTGGACCCCGGTATCCACAGATCCTCACTATTCGCGCAGGGGTACAGAATAGATCCCCCGCAGATAGCGAGGTCTGACTGTACTGGGCTAAATGGACTTCAGTATAAAGCTGTTTCATACAATCAAGAGAAAACCAAACACTGTTTTCTCAACTCTCCTAATATTTTTTATAATATCCTAATTTCTATCTAGATTTTTTTTTATCATGAAGGGTTAACAAAGAACTGTAGCGGAGCATAAGGGAAGTTGATTTGTAAAAACCAGAAGCATGGAAGAAAGCATCCTACAGGGTGGTAAGATGACTATACATCATTTTTGGTTCTTAGGCAATTAACCACCAAAAAATAACAACTGCTCATTATTTTAATTCATTCACAAAATGTGTTTTAAATAATCTTCCAATAATGGTGATATCTGAACGTGAAATAAAAACAAAGTAAGATCATTAGTTCATTTCTTTAAAGATCCATAGAAATAAATATTTAGGCATGTTTCTTGGGGGCTGCCAGGCAACGACTTGCTTTACGTTTCCATAATACAGCTGCCTGACCTCAGAATCAAATTTGCATCACACTTCAAAAATGCATAAAAGAAGAGATTGGTCATGTTTAGTAATGCTTAAACTAACATTTAAACTTTGATATTGGGATTAACCTTCTGTAGAGTACTCAGCTTGCACTTTTTACTTAATTAAAAAAATCTGTAAAATTACCTCAACACCTATCAAAACATGTCAGTTTGTCAGAATACATTCTCATCAGACCAGCTATCCCTGTAACATGCCTAAACTCAATTTCAAGAGCATTATTTCTGATCATATTCAGCATAACTTTCAAACAAAGTAGACTTATTGCTACTTGTTTATGAGAGCTACCCAGGCGACAGGTGCCCCCCCCCCCCCCCGTTCAAGCTTTGAAGAGACACAGTGTATTGAAGTGATTACCACAGGCCATTTCTCTCTAATAAACTTCTAAGAGACAGCAGACAAGTCAATTTTATTTTATTCAGCTTACTCTCCCACAACTGACGTCAACAAGTTCAAAATTACACATGAAATTTGGAGCCTTTTCTTTCATCTAAACCACAGGTTTATTGATACGGTTTTAAAAAGAACTGGTTCTAATATTGTCCAAACTAGTTTGTGACCATCACGTCCTCTACCCACAACTACCCCTTCCAACACATCTAAGAGAGGCACTGCAAGACTAACTTTTCGTATGGCCCAATATCAATCATAATTTTATACTACTCGTTATTGTAAGAATAATTGCTAAGGATATTAAAGGTTTAGCACCTCTCTGATGACGGATGGAAGAATGACTCTTAATTAACCATCTACGCAATGTTCAGGGAAGCAAAATAACGGCCACTGATTAGGTTGCTTGTATTATTCTCTCTGGATCAAGGACAACTGGTGAAAATGTTGTGGATCACAAGAAATGTTTTTGCCTTTTCCGTTAACAATGCAGTACAGCTTGCAAGGGTTAATAAAGTTTAACTTAGCCTACCCCTAGTGTTCTAGTAGGGAAAGAATATGCATGCTTTTGAGTCCACAGAACTCTTTGTCAACAAGAAGGGGAAAGTAGCTAGTACTTAGCTATACAAACAAGAGCAAGCTACTCTACTAATGTAAATGCTCCAAGCTGCATCTTTTAGATTAGTCACCTAGTCACAAAACACACAGCACAAAAACAGTGATAAACAGACATTTACAGATTGTTGCTACACTCCATTAGCCAAGCTATTTATTCAAGCTGCTTTCATTGTATTTGACAAGGTTATAAATTTAAATCCCTTGACATATTATTTAAAGGTATTATACAAGGCAAGGGGGGGGGAGAGAGAAACAAGAACACACATAAGGTCATAGTGCAATTACTGATCACACACAATGAGCTACCATTGTTCGATAATAGCTTTTCTATGAAAATACATTTGTGATCTCAAGCACCTCTGTGCTTTGATCATGTGAAACCGAACACTCACTCCTGGGAAAAGAGTCTGTCCTTAGATAAACTACTCCAATAAGAAACCGTTCTTCTTCTTAATTGACTAACAGTGCAATCCTATGCATGTCTACTCAGAAGAAAGGCCCACTGTTCTGAGCATGTCTACTCAGAAGAAAGCCCCACTGTCCCAATGTGGGACTTACTTCACAAGGTAAGTGTGTATAGGATTCCTGGCTGTTCATTAGGCAACAATAATTCCATAGTAGTGGATTATTCAGTAAGCAAGCCTTGCTTAGTTTATTACTCACTAAAAAGACTGTCCTGAATTAACCAATCATGAAAATACATGCTGAATCAGAATGGAAACAAATATTCATCTAGTGAGTATTGTGTCAGATCCAAAACAAACATTTACTGATGTTACTCATTTATTGATGAAGAAACATTTCACCTGCTGAGATGTTTCCCTATATACTGTATTTATTATCCACCTCAACCATTGCAATCTCCTTTCACTCTGCACCATAAAATGTCTTTTCAACCTGTTGAAGTGATCAGGTTCATTCAACAAAGTAAAGACCAACTTTGCTATATGAAAATACTAGACCTGAATCAAATTTGGGAGAGAGATGTAAGAAAATGCTAATGTTATGGTGCTTTAGAATCCACACACTTCATTTTAGGAACAGAATGTTAATTATAAGTACAACTTGACGGATGCATGTGTCATTTACGGATGCATGTGTCAAGGCCATGAGCGACAACAAACAATGCCCATAAACCAGAGGGCAGGCATAACATCCTCACAGGTATTCAAAGTTTTCAGAGAGTTCTCTTCTTAAAAGGTGCTCACACAGAAACTGTTATTTAAATTTATTTGCGTTTAAAAAGCATCTTAGGATTTGGCAGAAGAGCAAATGAGCATACTCCTCCCCAACCCACTTCAATCTGCCTTTTAAACAACACTTATGGCAAACCTACAAACTGTTAGTACAAAACTGTTGTAGGTTGTACGTGGGCATTTTCCGTGACAGAAACTCTAAGAAAAATCCAGATGCATGCATGCAAGCCACTCAATTACAACTGAAACATTTAAATAATGTAGCTCACATAAGCAGCCAAACATATGATACCGTATGTAATTAAAATTCTCACACACCGAGTTTTCATCCTCTTCTTCCAACTCCCTCTGTTGTTCTTCATGCCTCTTTGCCTTGATTTCCATAGCTTCAGTAATTAGGTCTCTTAGAATGGAGACTGGTTTGGCATTCTTAATAAAAGGATGCTAGAAAATGAAACCATACAGTTATACAAAATGGAGCCTACAGATGATCTGTACATACAATATAAATACAAGTAACATGTTAAAACAACCTGTCAATCAACTTCACAGACCAGCGCATGAAAGAATATTTCCCTTTGGACAGTAATTAAAATCTGGAATAAGAGAGCATGTGATCTGTTTAACTGCTTTGCAACTAAATAGGATTTTCCTTTCTGTTTGTTTAGGTAAACAGCAACCATGAGAAGAATTTAGTACAAAACACAATTGCTTTACAGTTAAGGATATAATTGTCCAAAGGAAATGTGAATTAGGTGGCAAATAAACAAAGCAATGATAGTCTGACATAGAAAAACAAACTTTTTAACGCATGCAGTTACAGCATTTAATTCATCTTAACAAGCTGACAATACACATTAGTAGTCATAAGCAGAACAGCCACGATAGCTTTAGCAAACCTGTACTTTAACATGAAATGAATAATTTAGCCATTGGCAATGATGAAGCAAAAGTAAAATCCTCAGGATGGGCAAATTACTTTTGCCAATCCCCCCCACACACACACACACACTATTAACATATAAGCTACACTTCTGCTTAAGAACTAGCACGTTTGTGCTATTGCTAGCATGAATATGATTGTAGTTAGTACACCTGCTGTCAGAAAATGTTGTTCTTTCCATTAATATTTCCCAGACTGGATCAATGGAATTTTAAAACCATCTTACTATAATGGTACTTTTAAAAAGCAAGAAAGGCTTCTAAATCTTCAGATTGCCTCCAGTATCCCTAACAAGTCTTCCACAACGTTTTGTCTGCCTTGCTGTTTTTTGCATTCTACACAATGAAAAGGCTCCACTGGACCATTCATCTTGCTCCATTTAAAACAAACAAGCAAAAAAGAATTGGAATCATCCTGCAATGCTAAGTGGGGACAAGACAGTGTGCTGCTAATGCTGTGTTTGGGTTTGCAGAATTACTAAAGAAAGGTTGGAACATAAGTTTTTGTTTATGCAAGAATGCCTAGAGTTTGGATTTTTCTCCCACTGTCACAAGAGAAGAGAACGAAAATTACAGTACAAATCTCAAGAGGTCTGTAACTAGAGAAATGAAATGGTTAAATTTTAAAACACCAAGAACAAGCGTATTTGTTAACTGTGAAATAATCAGCTTAGTAGTCAAATAATAATTTTTAAAAAGGAGGGGGAGACAGACAGATAAAAGAGAGGCAAGATAGTGGTTCTGGTGTTGGACTTAGACCTGGAAGATCCAGGTTCAAATCCCCATTCAGCCACAAGGCTTCCTGAGTGACCTTGGGCCAGTCACTATCCCTCAGCCTCACCTACCTCACAGGTTTGCTGTAAAGACAAAAGAAGGGAAGGAACCAGGCACACCACCCTGAGCTCCTTGGAGGAAGGGCAGTATAAAAATGTGACAAAAAATTAAAATAGGGGGTTGAGGACAAGGAATGAATATGCTTCAGCAGGTCTTCTCAAACTGTGGGTTGTGGCCCGATGTCGAGGTGGGACTTCAGTTGGGCCCACCCACCTGCCCCTGCCTCCATTTAGCTCCAAATTGGAGCAAAATGGAAGCAACCAGAGGCCACTTTTGGGTCACAACTCACCTTCTGCAGCTGCTCCCCTGTTGTGCTGGGCCCAGGACGGCCTCCAGAGGCCTCCATGGGCCTCTCGGTCACTTCAGATTTCCCCCAACAAATAATTCAGCAAGGAAATGGAGATAAGCAATTCCTTCAGCTTGATGAAATGGACCTTGTGAAATGGATCTTCCTCATCTCTTACAGTAAAAAAAATGCATCCCAGAAAGAACATGTGAATAGGGTAGCTAAGATCCAAACTGTACATTATGTTTACCACATGATGGTGTTATTTGAAGTTTACCTGTTTACTTCAAAAAGATCCAGATGAATACAGACCTGTAAAAGTTGTGTTGCAGTAGCTCTCTGCTCAGGATTCTTCACTAAACATTTCTTCACAAAATCAGTGAATTCATCAGACCAAAGCTCTGGCTTCCGGAATGTTGGAGGGGGGTTAGTAGGAATCATAAAAATTGCCTATATAATTTAAAGGGTGGGAGAGAAAGTCAGTAAGAATATCAATATCTCAGCAAATTAAAACAACTCTCTTTTATCTTTATTTTTCTAGTTGAAATCTGAAGAGGGAAAAGTTAACTAGTCTAGAATTTCCAATATCACCCAGATAAAGGAAGCAAATCCATCTGCTACCAATGTAACTACTTCCCATTACAATTTCCTTTATTTAAGCTGTACCTCATTGTGCACATCATTCTTTATTTTATCTATTACTGTTAATCAGTCTCAAGAGGAGATCTTGTAATTCACAATCTCTTAGCTGAGAAGCAAAAGCACTTTCTCATTAAGCACATAAAACATGAAGTTAAAGCTGTTAAGTCAGATTTCAATTTTATACAGAACAGTGAATTGGATAATCAGTTAAATAACAGGTTAGAGAATTTACCTATTCTAAAATAATCAGATTAATCATGTTTTATGAATCTGCTACTGCAAGTCAAGCTTCATAAATTCATAAAATAAACCTGGCAGGTTAGCTGTTAAAGCAGTAAAAACTAGAAATAATCACCACATCACACAGGATGAGGCTGTGGCCCCCTATCTTATAGGACACTGGGAGCAGTAGGAGCATGGCTCCCTCCCACACCACCAATGGTAACATGAAAAGCAACATGTGCCTTTCCCCATTTACAAGTAAAGCGCTCAGCAGCTTGCAGGTTAATTAGCCGCTATCTTGCAAACTGCAGGAGCTCAGCTCTTTGAAGGGCAATTAGTAGCTACTGTATCTGATTTCTGAATAGCCTCAGGGCTTGTGGCATTACTTATCTGATCTTTCCATCACCTGGGACCCACCAGAAATCAGATCGCGACCCACCAAATGGGTCCCGACCCACAGTTTGAGAAACACTGACCTAGGCAAAAAGAGAAAGACTGAGATAGCAGGTTTCTGGACTTTACCACTTGAAACTGAAGGGGCATTATTTTTAATCTACCCAATGTAGTCGCACGCACGCACCCCTTGCATATAGTTGCTCAGTAGTTTTCCACACAGAAGGACTCAGGTTCAATCTCAGCATCTCCATGTAGGGCTGGGAAATAACTAGGGCAACCCATGAGAGTTGCTACATAGACAGAGTTAGATGACTCGATGGTCTGACTTACTATACGGCAGATTCCTATGTTCCTAGTAACCCTCTCCTCAGTGTGCAACTTTACTACATGAAGAGAGCTTTTTACATGAATATGCATTTAAATATACAGTACATCCAATCTGCAGTCTCAAGTAGCATTATCCAGAATTCTACCACCACGTTATGAGTAACGTGAAGCATAATTCTAAGACTTAGCAAGTGTGAAAAGATATCTGAGAAATAGTGGAAATGGTACTTCATGAAAAAAGAGCCACCAAAATAACATAGATAAGTGTTATTTTTATTTTTTGTAGATGTAGATACATTATGCCATATTCTAGCCACAAGTCAGTTCAATATTCTAATATTTCTTTCATAAATAGTTCACATATCCTATTATTAATTACAGAAAAAGCCAACACACCTAACAGCTCACTGTGCAACAACATTAACCCCTATCATAATGATTTGCTTTCTACTTTTTCAGGTGTACTCTAATTTAAGGTTCAGACTAGCATTTCAGAAAAAAAAACCCAGCAACGGTCCACTGACAGATTCCTCTTCCTTCCTTATATAGTTTTCAAATTCAGATTAACTGTTTAGCACTATTAACAGCCCAATCCTATCCAGCGCCAGTGAAGTGGGGCCATGCGACCCATACTGTATCCAATGCTGGCTAGGAGCAGGCTGGAGGACTCCTCAAGGTAAGGGGGTGGTTTTCCCCTTACCCTGGGTAAACCCCCAGCCTGCACAATGGGGCTATTCAGATCTCTGCCAGCTCAATCACTGGCACAGATCCAAGAATCCCCGTGTTGGGCTTTCAAGCCTGGGAGGGGGCATAGGATTTGGTGTGCGTTGAGGCCACTGATCCCGTCCCCCTCCCAGGCCCGATCCACCCCCGTCTCTGCCCTCCCCCGCCATTATACCCCATCCCTGCCCTCCCCCTGCACCACTGGGAAGGTACACACCCACTCCACAGCACAGTCCAGTGGATGCAGCAACAGCAGGACAGCGCAGGCCTTACCGCCAGGGCTGGCTACTCTCCAGGTGTCGCAACATGCTTTACGGCACGTTTGCAACACCCAACATTGGCACTGAGACCGCAATGCTGGCGCTGCCTCAGCATAGTAAGTGAACGTTTTGTAGATGTAGATGTTTAAAATAAACACATACTGAAGGTATGCTTCTGACCTTCACAGTAATCAACTTATGAACTTTGATTTGATACAATATCACATGATCTCCAACTGCATATATCTGTTTTGCAGTAGCTATCAGAAAATCAAAGAAAAAAGTCTAACTACTGTTTAGGCCGAGCATCCTCTTCAGCGATGCTCGTATTTACACGGTCGCAACAAGGGCACCTGAGCAGGGAGGGGGCGGGAACGCCCCCAGATAGTATTACAGGGGTGGGGTGTGGGAGGAGCGTTACCTGGCAAGTGCTCCTCGCCACATTCCTCCCCATTCTACCTGAGCGCAGCAACGGTTAAGGGCTTGCTTTCTGTTGGTTGCGCTCAGGTTTTGTTGCAGCTTTCCTTCGGAGGATCGTTGGTTGGCCGGGTGAGTTGGTGGGTCTGGGCCAGGGTGGGTGGGTGGGCAGGGGTCGCTCTATTTATTTTCCTCTTTTTCCTTCCTCTTTACCTTTGCCTGCTTTCTGCCCCCGGTACCTTTCCTCTTCGGCGTTTCCCGCCTCCCCATCCTCTTCGTGTGTTTCCTTGCCTCCCCGTCGTCCTCTGTCTGCCTTTTTCTCTTTCCTCTGTCTTTCCGGCTTTCCCCCCCCTCCTGCTGTCCTTCGGGGTGGGGGGCGGCGGGTGGCTGCGAGGGGCGGGCGGAGGGCGCCGCCGGCCACAGGCCCGGCCTCGGCCGCGGTTCGCCGCCGGCCGGGTGCTCGGCGCTCCGGCCTGCCGTCGGGCCCACGTGGGACCTGCCGTTTGGAGGGAGGGAGGGGGCGGGCGGCGCTCGCCCGGCCTCCGCTCTACCTCCGCTGGAGGTGAAGCGGGCCGCCGGTCGGGGGCAGGCCATCGGGAGGGCTGCGGGGGGGGGGGCGACGGCTGGCCGCTGGGTCACCGCCTCCGCCGTTTGCCCCGTCGGGGTATGGTCTGCTGGCTCGGCGGGAGGGTGGTCTGCGGGTACGGCGTGGGTTAGGTTGGTTGGGGGGGGTCTGGTGCGGGGATGGGGGTTGTTTGTTGTTTTGGAACCAGGCCGTATTCAGGAGGCTCCCGGCTTTTCAGCCAGGGTTCGGCTTGACCACGTGCGCTGCAGGGGCGCCGCCATTGCTGGGCTTTCCGGCGTGTTGCGGTGCCCTGCAGCGCCTCGTGGGCAGCCCAGGCCCGCCATTGTTGGGGGCTGGCCACCAACATGGCGGCGCCCAGGGCTTGATAAGCGGGCATTTTGGTATAAAAGCCCAAAAATGTGGGACGCATGCCGTTGCTAGGTGGATTATCGAGCGGCTCATGCAATCCCTTCCCTGGCTTTACTGAATTAATAAACTGGCGCCGAAGCTGATGTGTGACTCCTTTCTTCCGCATTGTATGGTCATGCCGTTGCTCGGCGGGACTGCCACCGCCCGGGTATGACGGGCGGGGGATAAGGGGCTATTTAATGAGCGGTATCGCTTAATGATTAACTCTATTTCTTGATTATTTAATCGTTTTAATTGGATTCCTTAATTACCACATTGAGTAATAATTAATTCAATTCGTTGCCCCTGGTGGGCTCCTGGGATCTAATTGATGGCCTTTGTGGGTTTTAATTATTTAACTGGTTTACCTTAATTAATTCATTAATTGATACTTAATTCAATTTGGTTGCCCCTGGTGGGCTCCTTGATCTAATTGATTGCCTATGTGGTTTAATTATTTGCTTGGATTACCTTAATCAATTCATTAATTGATGATTAGTGCAATTCGGTTGCCCCTGGGGGGCTCCTGGGATTTAATTGATTGCCTGGGGTTTAATTTATTACGTTTATTAATTCATTACTCGATATTTGATTCAATTTGGTTGCCCCAGGTGGGCCCCCGGGATTTAATTGATTGCCTGGGGGTTTAATTTATTAGTTGTTGGCTGATGTTGGGGGTTAATTCACAGGGATGCATGGACATAATTCCCTATCGTTTTATCCCTCATCCCTGGGGCGGACCTTGCTCTACCTTTATGACCCTTCAGGGCTATCAAGGAAGTGTCTGTAAGCCCTGCAGGGAGGTTGCTTAACCTATCGTGCTGTATTTATTTACAGGCGGTTAGTTCCCCCTTGTGTCCCGCCCTGACTCTGCTCGAACTATGTCCAAGCGGCAACGGAGGGGCACCAATCAGCGGCCGGCTAAGCGGCCTGCGCCCGAGGTCACGGAGGCGCCCGGGGGCCCTGGGCTTTCGGGGGTTGGGTGTCCCACCACCGTGGGTGGGATGGCAGCCTCCCTCGCGGAGGTACGAGAGGCCGTGCAGACCCTTCAGGCGTCCTGGCAGCAGTTTATGGCGGCGCAGCAGGGGGCTCCGACCAGCCTACCAGTGAGCCTGCCCAGCTTTCCGACCCCGCCGGCGCAGTTATTTTCCCTCATGAGTATGGGTGCGGGGGGTAGCGCCACGCCCATGGTGTCCGCAGCAAGCCCGCCCTCGGTTGCAACTGCTTCAAATCAGTTTGGGCAGCGGGACCGCGGCGCCTCCCGCATGCACCGCACCTGCCGCACCTGACCGGGTGGACTGTCCGCCGAGGGGTGTTCCTTCCGTTGCTGGCTGTTCAGGGGGGGGGGGTGGCTGGCCCAGCCAGCGCCGTCCCGGCTGCTTCGCGAGTCATGGGTCTACCTCAGGGGGGGCTTCCTGTAGTCGACGCGGACGGGGCTCCAGTGTCCTTGCAGGTTCCGGTTCCGACGATGGAAGGTCGCTTACGCACAGGTGAGTCGCCTGTACCCGCATACCCCGGCCCCGGGGTTTGGGGGGAGGGCAACGTCAGTCAGTCCGGGGCACCTTCGGGCGGGCATGGCAGTGTGGTTAATCAGCAGGTTAATGTGATGGCCTCCGCCTTGCCCCACACGGTGGCTGCAGGGGACCCCGCGACGGTCATATTGGGGGTGGGGCCTCCCACCCCTGGGGTTGGGTCCCTCCCGCAGGTTATTCAGGTTTCTGCCGCTCACGGTGCAGGGCCTTCGGCCAGCCCTGTGGTAGCCTCCGAGCTCCCAGCCGGCGAGCCGGAGTCTGACGGTCCTGGTACTTCGGTGGGCAGGGAGACGCGGCACCCTACTAATCCCGCCCTTGTTGTGGGATGGGCCTCGGAGTCGGCTGCCCCTTTGGGCGCATATGGCGACCTCGACATGCCGCTAGGTGGGCACCTCAGCCAAGCTGTCAAGGAACAAATTTGGCGGGGTGATTACATTGACATGTTTAGTCTCCTTCACAAGGAGCCCGAGCCCCCGGAGAGGATTGGTGAGCCGCGGCGGGAGCTCGAGGTGGTTCGTAGGAGAAAGATAGACAGGAATTGGTCTAACTGGCTCTCGGGTTTTATTACTTTTTGTGCCGTGATGCACGAGGCAAAACCTGAACGGACGTATGCCCTCCTTAAGTATTTGGACATTGTCTATAGGGCTTACCTAACTTACCATGGGAGTGGATGGCTTAATTATGATGAGCAATTCCGTATGAGGGCGGCCAACAACCCAAATCTTTCCTGGATTTGCCACCAGAATGAGATCTGGCAGCTGGCGGTAACCCCGGGTGGTGCTGTGGCTGGGGATCGGGCCAATAGCGGACAACTGATTGTTCGTAATGGTGTTAGTGGGGGCCAAGTGCGGGCTGCGGCACAGTCACGGGGGGTGGGACAGCGGGTTCAACCCCCGCGGGTGTGTTACGAGTATAACTCGTCCGGGCACTGTTCCCGGCAGAAGTGCTCGTTCAAGCATGCCTGTAGTCTCTGCGGTGGCAGTCACCCCCACAGTAGCTGCGGGAAAGGCAAATGGGACGGGCGTAATAAGGGACGGGCGGCTGGTAAGCAGCACGGCGCCCCTAGTCACGCCGAGCCTGCCAAAGGGCCCAAGTCCGATTAGGGTCGAATGCCTAGCGGTCCTTCTCCAAAGTTACCCTGACGGGGGGGCCGCAGAGTACTTGTTAGAGGGGTTCACGAGGGGCTTTCGGATTCCCGCGCCCCGCCCTTCCTCCCCGTCATGGGCCAATAATTTGCGGTCCGTCATTGGGATGGAGGATGTGGTGAGGAGGAAGATTGCGAAGGAGGTTGGTTTGGGGCGCGTCTTGGGGCCGTTCCCGACGCCCCCTTTGCCTAACCTGCGTATCTCACCTTTGGGGGTGGTGCCGAAGAAAGCCCCTGGGGAATTCAGACTTATTCACCACTTGTCATTCCCCAGGGGCTCTTCCGTTAATGATGGGATACCGGCTCATTTGTGCACGGTGCGCTACACATCCTTCGACCAGGCGGTGCGGATTGTTCGGGGCTGCGGTCGCGGGGCCCTTATGGCCAAATGCGACATTGAATCAGCGTTCCGGCTGCTGCCGGTGCACCCCGATGACTTTTGCCTTCTGGGCTTTTCCTTTGAGGGGCAATTCTACGTTGACCGGTCCCTTCCTATGGGCTGTTCTGTATCCTGTGCAGCGTTTGAAAAGTTTAGCACCATGTTGGAATGGGCGGTTCGCAGGCGGGTCGGTGTACAAGACACCGCGCATTATCTTGATGATTTTCTGTTCGTGGGTAGAGAAGGGTCGGGCCAGTGCCGGGAGCTGCTGGAGCAGTTTGCCGAGCTCGCGGGGGAGTTGGGGGTCCCCCTAGCAAAAGATAAAACTGAGGGCCCCTCCACTAGGCTCACATTTTTGGGCATTGAACTTGACTCAGTGAGCGCCTCGTGTAGGTTGCCATTAGACAAGCTGGAGGCAATGGTTGTTATGCTGCAACGCTGCGTCACGGTTAGGAAGCTCACGCTGCGGGAGTTACAGTCGGTGGTTGGCCATTTAAACTTTGCATGCAGGGTCGTGGCCCCAGGACGGGCCTTTTTGCGCAGACTGTGCGGCCCAATGGCCGGGGTGCGCGCGCCACACCACAGGATCAAGGTGACAGCGGGCATGCGGGAGGATATGGCCATGTGGCTGCAGTTTCTTCAGGAATTTAACGGCGTGTCATTTTGGAGATCTGAGCTGCTGCTTGAAGCGGAGCTCCAGGTGCACTCGGACGCCGCTGGAGGCCATGGTTTTGGGGTCTTCTTCCGGGGCCGTTGGTGCGCCGCACCGTGGCCCGAGGAATGGATTGCCGCGGGCATGACTACCGATTTGACCTTCTTAGAGCTGTTCCCCATACTAGGCGCAGTTCATCTGTGGGCCCCGGAATTCACGAACTCTACGATTCGTTTCTGGTGCGACAACATGGCGGTAGTTTCGGTTGTCAACAACTTGTCCTCAAAATCGCCCAGGGTCATGGGTCTGGTGCGCCCTCTTGTCCTGCAGTGCCTGCGGCTTAATGCCCTTTTCATTGCGCGGCACGTGCCTGGGTTGGAAAACTGCATTCCAGATGCTTTGTCCCGTTTTCAGATGGATCGTTTCCGGGATCTGGCACCGTCTGCCTGCCGGGAGCCGGAGCCGATGCCGCAGTGGCTGTGGAGCCTTGGCGCAGGAGGGTCCTCGCCGGGATCGTGGATTCCCTAGCACCCAGTACCCGGCGGGGGTACCTATGTAAGGTTAATCAGTTTGCCATATTCCGGCAGTCGGTCGGGCTCCAGGAGGTGTGGCCTGTTCCGCCAGACGATATCTTGCGCTTTATCTTGTATTTGAAGGACTCAGGTAGGGCGGCCAGCACCTTCTCCGGGTTCGTATCAGCTTTGGCATTCGCATCACAGGCATTGGGGCTGCCGGATTACACTGGGGACCCCCGTATCAGGCGTCTGTTGGAGGGCTTCGCAAGGCAAGCCCCGGCGGTTCCGGACCGCAGGCGGCCAGTCACCCCTGAGATTTTGGGAAGGATTGGGGAAGCTTTTGGGGGGTTGTGTTCTACACAGTTTGAGACCGCCCTGTTCAGGGCAGCCCTATTTACCGCCTTCTTTGGCGCCTTCCGACCCAGTGAGTACTTGGCCAAGGGGAAGGCTGACAGGACGGGTCGGGCGCTCCAGAGGTCTGACCTAACCCTGGGTCGGGAGGGGGTGGTTTTGCGTTTACGAGTTTCCAAAACTGACCAACGGGCTTTAGGGAACCAGGTGCATCTGAAGAAGGTCCCAGGCCTGCCCATTTGCCCGGTGCATGCCCTTGACCACTATCTACAAAGCTCCTTGGCCATTGAAGGGGCACTGTTCCAGCATCAAGATGGACTCCCGCTGACCCAGTTTCAGTTTCGGGCCCTGTTTTTGAAGGCGCTTCAGGCCCTTGGACTCGCGCCCTCTAGCTACGGACTGCATTCCTTACGCATTGGCGCCGCTACCGCCGCTGCATCGTGGGGCCTGGCCGGGCAGGTCATTAAGAGGATCGGGCGGTGGCGATCAACTGCTTACAAGAGATATATACGGCAATGATATATATGGATTTGCGGGGTGCTGCTGCAAGGGACAGTGTTCCCTACGCCCCCCCGGGTGGGGGGGGCTTCCCGTACTAATGCCCACCGTCTGCGTACGTTATGTGCCTTGCATGCCTGTTGTCCGTAATCCCAGGTGCATGTCTGTTGCTGCGCTTCTTGTAGGTCCGTATCCCTTCCTTTTTTCACCCGCTTTCATTCATGTTACAGGTAGTCAGGTGCTCATCTGCGGCCACTCAATCGTGTTTTGGGCGCGGAAAAGGGCGGCTTCCTGCGCTTTCGGGACCCAGCTCGGCTTGAGCGGACAAGTTCGGATCTCCTGGGCCGGCAAGCGTGGGATGCGGTGGGGGCAACTGCTCCCTCTGGTGGAGGAGTTCGTCGCGCGCCACGGGCCCCCCGAAGCCGTAGTTATACACCTCGGAGAGAATGATTTGCCCGAGTCGAGGGGCCTGGCGCTCCGTCAGCGGATGTGCGAGGACCTCGAGATGCTCCGGTACCGAGTCCCAGGCTCGGTCATTATTTGGTCCGAGCTCTTACAGCGGAGGGCCTGGCGGGGGGCACGGAGCATAGCCGGTGTCGACAAGGCTCGCAGGAAGATTAACAACATAGTGGGTGGTTATATTCGTCAGTGCGGTGGCCTGGTGATTAAACACCCCGCCATCACCTATTCAGCGGTGCCTCTTTTTAGGGGGGATGGGGTTCACCTTACAGATCAAGGCAACGATATCCTTTTGGGTGATCTACAGGCTGGCCTCCGGTGCCTTTTGGCTCCATCTGGGCGGTGAGGGCCAAGCGCTAGGCTGACCCTCCCTGGTGGCTGGGGGTCAGGGGTAAGAAGGCTGAAGCTGGGTTGAGGGAGTGAACCCGAGGGCAGCAAGGTCGGGGGACGCACCCCCACACCATCCATCTCCCCTTTGCTCTCCGGCATGGGGACCGGTGGGGGGGGGCCCTTGGCTGGGATCACGTGAGCTTCCCTTTGGCTCCCCGGCCGGGGGAGGTGCAACGCTTCCTGCTGCCCTGACCCGCTAGGGGTCGGCGTGGATAAGTCGGCTTCCTCAGGTGAGGGGCGACGGCTTGGAGTCCGGGTTGTAACTCCGCCCTGGGCAGTCATTAGGATGTATGCCCGTGTTCAGTGCTTCTCACGTGCGCGTGTTACCCCCCTGACCCCAGCCTGTAGATATCCTCTTTACCTATGATCTTACTTTCCTGTAATTCAATAAAGTGACCCTTTATACCCACATTCCTGTCTCATGTGCTTTCTGGGGCGTACTCGGGTAAGGCCGAGCATCCTCTTCAGCGATGCTCGTATTTACACGGTCGCAACAAGGGCACCTGAGCAGGGAGGGGGCGGGAACGCCCCCAGATAGTATTACAGGGGTGGGGTGTGGGAGGAGCGTTACCTGGCAAGTGCTCCTCGCCACATTCCTCCCCATTCTACCTGAGCGCAGCAACGGTTAACCCACCCTCCCTCCCTAGTTTACAGTCTGGGCTGCGCTGGTCGCCCGTTTGGGGGCCGGGTAGGAATTTTTCTACATACCCGATTGGCTGAGGGTTTTGTAGTTTTTTCGCCTACCTCAGACTATAAGGGGAATGTTACCCCTCTGCTAACCGGTCACTAACTGGCTGGGGGTCAGGGGTAAGAAGGCTGAAGCTGGGTTGAGGGAGTGAACCCGAGGGCAGCAAGGTCGGGGGACGCACCCCCACACCATCCATCTCCCCTTTGCTCTCCGGCATGGGGACCGGTGGGGGGGGCCCTTGGCTGGGATCACGTGAGCTTCCCTTTGGCTCCCCGGCCGGGGGAGGTGCAACGCTTCCTGCTGCCCTGACCCGCTAGGGGTCGGCGTGGATAAGTTGGCTTCCTCAGGTGAGGGGCGACGGCTTGGAGTCCGGGTTGTAACTCCGCCCTGGGCAGTCATTAGGATGTATGCCCGTGTTCAGTGCTTCTCACGTGCGCGTGTTACCCCCCTGACCCCAGCCTGTAGATATCCTCTTTACCTATGATCTTACTTTCCTGTAATTCAATAAAGTGACCCTTTATACCCACATTCCTGTCTCATGTGCTTTCTGGGGCGTACTCGGGTAATATAGCATCATCTAAAGAAAGACTTGAAGTTCTATATAATAATTAACACTGACTCTGTGACTCACTGACTTAGTAGAAACCTTACTATATAAGACACCATATACAGGATCATTAAAACATGTTCCAAGCCCTTCATGGTGTCATTTCACTTTACAAGGTTGTTTGACATCAGCTCCATAGCAAATGTCAGAGTCAGAGCCATTCTTTTTTTAAAAAATGGTTTCCTATGGTCAAATAATTACTCATGGGAAGCAAACAAATGTTTGTTACAGTTATGTGCTCAATATACACCATCCAATTTACTACAGAAGATAGTCGAGTTGCTAAGTCCACACCTGAAGTAGTAGAGAAAAACAAATTGCATTGCTAGTCTGGTAGCAGAGGTCACAAGCTGGCACAATGGCATGCCTAAGTTATATACTAAGAAGTGGTTATGCAGCAATGACCAGAGAATCACTCTGCTCACGGTCTTCATGGAGCCAGCAGATAAATGCGCCCTGCACCCACCATGAGACTCCTTTCTTCCTCTTCCTTATCTGCTTCAACACCAAAAACCATTATGAACCCGTACTTCTATCCCATTAGATATGACCGGCGGCACCAGTGTCTATGGGCACGTTACATCCAAGCAACAAGACAGAGTGCCCCTAGAATCTACCCTGCCAATGGCCAAAGATAAAATGTATTCTGTCAACTTAAAGAAGGTGTCATTTAGAATAGACCTTACTAAGGAAATTATAGTTGTATAATGGGCTAATGAAGACTGTGAAATCATTCACCAGATGTCACAGCAGGTTTCAGTAGATCACAACGTACATATATTTTATTTTTATGTTAGATAAAACAAATACAAAGAAATAATGACGAGAAGTAAATTTTCTGAATTTTAGTTTTTCTTTCTGAATTAAAGGCAAGGCTAAATATAATCTGAGCGGAGTCGTCCTAATCACTTCTCATTAAAATGAACTATTGTAATGATCTCCCAGGAAGAGCCGCTGAAACGAATTAGGATTTTTCAGTGAATTTACTGAACATATCCAGAACATTGAGAAAACTGAAAACTAGTTCTATGTACTGGATTTGATTATGACAAAACAAGCTTTCCTTAAGATTCTAACTTCTAAAAAGGGGAAGAGGAGAAAGTTACAAGACACCAAATATGGCAAACATTATAAGGTATTTTGAAATAAAAGACCACATATTATGGATTTCTTTGCAAGGCATCAATAGCGCCCTCAAGCTCTTCCATTTAAACATCAGTAAAGTTTGCATAAAGCTCCAGTAAAAGTTTTTCTTTTACTTTTATAGCTTGCACTAGTGGTTTAGCTCTGTCCATAATTTGTACCTATAAACGGCACACTCTGTTAAATAATATCCAAAGGTCAACATCTAACACAAAGTATGTTGTACTTAGGAGGGTACAATAGCAACAGACACAGAAGAAGGAAAAGATAAGGGAACAATTGCCACATAATTAAGAGCAAAGATGGGTTACTAAATGATAAACATTTTATCGTCAGCTACAATGTCATTCCAACAGGTCTGCACATATTTTGATAGCAATTCAAGAGGTCAAGTGCATACGGTCAAGTGCATTCTGAACACTGTTTATAGACGATAACTTCAAAAAATTCAATTTGATAAATGTTAGTTATACCCTTTAATGAAGTTTTCTAACAAGGATGGTGACAAACTACGCATGACAGCAGCAGACCTGGGTGGATCTGCCCTGATCACATGTAAAGTAGAGGATGAGGCACAATCTTAAGTGGAAAGGGGCATAACAGGCAGCGAGTGCTGAACCTTCTCTCTCTCTCTCTCTCCCTCCCTCCTCTCCAATCCACCCCCAAGGACATTTTCCCCAGCTAGGCTCCCAGTACTGGAAGTGATCCTGGCTGGAAGGAGGGGAAAGTAGTGCGCAGTCTGCCACTACCACAGGGGAGGTTTGGTCTTAGATTGTACAATACAACCAAGTGTTTCTTAAAAGTATCACAAGAAACCCAGGTTTCATTTTTTAAGTGGGAAAACTGCAGCCGTCGTTATGGCAAAAAGAAATCCAAGGACAAGGGATAAGCATGGTTTCCCATGCTATTTTTGTGTCAAATGAGTTACCCAGCCTCCATCTAAGGAATTACTGCACTTTCCTTATTATGGAACCCACACTGACAGCGCAATCCTGTGTAAGGATCTGTCTGGCGGCCCAGAGGTCTGGGCCGTTCTGCCGCCAGGCCGGAAGTCTACTCAGGGAAGGGGACTCTCGTCCCCTTCCCCGGGTGTAAATCCAGGCCAGCTCGATCGGCCTCCTCGGATTAGCTGGTGGAAGTAGAGAGGCCGTGTAACTGCCTAGCCAGCCCGGAGGGGACAGGGATATGGCCTAGGCCACCCCCCGCCCCCTCCTGGGCTGGCTACACCAATGGCCCCCCTCCCGGGCCGGCTACACCAATGGCCCCCCTCCCTCGCCCGTTGAACCGCCCCTGCACCTGCCGGATCCTTACCTGCCTTCTCCGGTGGCCGCTCAGGCATTCTGGCGACGGAGCAAGGGAGGCCGGTCTCCCTTGCTCCAGAGTAGTCACGAACATGCTTTACGGCACGTTCGCAACTGCTGCCGGCGATGGAACGCTCGTTCTGTTGCCAGCGCGATCTACAGGATTGCGCTCTGAGACCGTTTTCCACTTTTCCTCCTCTTGCTTGGTGTGCATTCCCAACCTAAGGAAAATCTCCGAATGCTGGTACACTATTTATAAGCCATTACCTTTCTGCAGTAGTAAGCGTTCACATGACACAACCCTGGAAATAGCTTTTTTTTTAAGCTTGAGAGAACAACAGACAGGGAAACCCTACCTATCTTAGAGGATGGGATAATATAGAAGAGGCAGTAGATATAAAACCAAATGTGCTGTAAACAATACACACCACTGTGGGACAAATTAGAACTGGTAAATCCTGCAGTGCAAAGTACAGATGGGCCCCCATATCCACTGATTCGCTATCCATGGTTTCAGTTATCCACGGATCGTGGGGGACCCCCCCCCAGGCTTTTACTTTTTTCCCCAGTAAGCTTCATTTCTTCCTTAAAGAAACAGGAGAAGCAGCCTCTGGCTGCTTATTACAGGCAAGTAGAATGAGACTAAGTCCTAGAGAGGCTCTGCAAGGTTAACAGAAACCTTGCAGAGCCTCTCTAGGACTTAGTCTCGTTCTACTTGCCTGCAATGGAGGCTGCTTCTCTGTTTGTTTTAAGGAAGAAACAAAGCTTGCTGAAAGAAAAATAAGAGCTGGGGGGGCAAGCATGCCTGCCTGCAGGGGAGGCAGGGTGGGGGGGGGGCTCTCAGGAAACCATGGACGGAGTGTTCGCTCTTATCCACGGTTTCAAGTATACATGGAGGGGCCTGGAACATATCCCCTGCGGATAAGGGGGCCCACCTGTAATTAAAGTATTGGAGAGATACACCTAATCGACACCACGTGGGTGCCACTTTAAATCGCTTCATGTGGCAGATATCTCCATATACTGGCTCATTTGTATGCACCGTGAAGATGAAATTATTTTGTTCATGACCCTGAAAACTGGACAGGAGAGGCATGTTCATGATGGTGCAGAGAAAATTGACCCAATAAGTATGGAGAACCACTGCAGAGAAACAGCTCAATTTGCTGGCAAGTGGAACCATTTAAAGTAGACGCCACATATTAAAAATATTTCTACACTGCTTTTCAACCAAAAATTCACAACGTGGTTTACATAGGAAAAGGAATTAGAAAATGATTCCGTGTCCTAAAGGTGCTCACAATCTAAAAAGGACCCAGGATACACCAGTAACAGCCACTAGGGATATTATGGTGAGCTGAACAAGGCACAGTTACTCTTCTCTTGCTAAATATATGTAAAGGGTGTGTCTTTGCCCAGTTCCCATGGATTGACTGTAACATGAAAAAAATGCAATTAAGAGGTAACATTTCATTGATTTCAGTAAGGATTACTATATTTTACTTTTGTAGACTGACATGAATACAGTTCCATTACTGGGTGCCAAATAATGCAATTTCAGTAAACTGTTAGGAATACTGACGTAGATTCTCTGCACCTACGGTAACACTAGTCGGGTTGCACACAACCAAGAGTGTAGAACCAGAAAGCAAGGGACAAAGGCTGGCTTTCTTACCCTTCCATTACAGTCAACCCTGAATTGTCCGTGCTTGATGTATGATGTATGCCACTTCTGTATGCAAGAAACTGGACTTCCTCAGCTCTCCTCTCTGAGTAACTAGTTGGGGCAACTTCACCTGGAGTCTTTCCTGGGTCCAGAATCTCCTACTACATCCTCTCCAATTCCCAGATATCAGTACTGCCTCTGCAGCCATCCTGACAGCCCTTACTCTGGATCCCCATTCGTATTGCCTATCTGGCTCTAATCTTTTTGCTTGTCACTTGACTTGACCATTTCTGGATCCAGTGAGCCTACTACCCACCCATCACTCCTGTATGGTGTCTCTGCCCAGGCTTACCAGATTGCCGACCGGGACGTTCCTTTTTGCCCTTAAGGGCGGCAGGGGGGAGGGGCGATAGGAGCCGGAGCACGCTCCGGCTCCTATCGCCCCTCCCCCCCGCCGCCCTTAAGGGCAAAAAGGAACGTCCGGAGCGCGCTCCTGCTCCTATCGCCCCTCCCCCCCGCCGCCCTTAAGGGCAAAAAGGAACGTCCCGGTCGGCGATCTGGTAAGCCTGTCTCTGCCTAAGCTTGGACTTCTTGAAAGCCCTCAAACCAATAACTCATGCATCATAGTGAGGCACAGCAAGAATTTTTTTAAGAATCAAATTAGCTAAAATTAAAAAGGAGAATTTATTTTTTAAACTCTATACTAATCTGAGACAACAAATTTGGTCAAGCAAAACAATCTAGTTATCATCTTTATAAGATATCAAGACTTTGATGAAATTTTGGAGCTGAAGTTCTACCACTGAGATCACTTAACACTTAGCAGTTAGGAAGCACAGTAGTGTAGCTAGGGTCTCCGACACCCAGGGCCCTAACTGCACTGACACTCCCCAGGAGCGATGTCACCCCCGGAAGTGATATTACTCCGGGGGGTTAAAAAACAAAGCAAAAAAAGCATGCGCAGTAGCTGGACCCCAGTATCCACACCCCGTGGATACTGGGGTCCAGCACCAATCGCGAATTACTCACCTGGGGGGGCCTCCGGAGGTCCGTTCTCCTTTGTGCAAGCCTGCAGAGGTCTTCGCAGGCCTCCCGGGTGGGATTTAAAGTGACTTCCGGCCTCTGCAGGACTGCGCAAAGAACAGACCTCCAGAGCCCCCCCCCGTGAGTTTTTCTGGGAACAGGGGAAGTTCTAGAGAGGTGCTAGAAGAGGCTGGGCACCCCCTAGAGCCCTCCCAGGTGCTTATCTAGCACCGAACAGCTGGTCAGCGCTATGCGATTGCTAGATAAGAAGGAGGCGCCAGGGATTGCTAGAAGAGGCTTCTGGCACCCCGACACACACACCCCCGAGGTGTCGTACCCGGGGCACAGCGCCCCCCCCCTCACACTCCCTTAGCTACGCCATTGATTAGGTATGTTAGAATGTTAGAAGCACTTCACATACATGAGCATATGTATTATTTCATTAAAAGTAGATTTGAACAATATTAATAGGCCCATATTGCACGATGAGGGACTGAAAGAGTGTGCCTTGCATAAGGTCACCTAGTGAGCTCATAGCAAAGGCAAGTTTTGAACCAGCCTGATTCACAGCTCCCTCCCTTGTGTTACACCAGCATACACTTAACATACTTGGTGCATGGAAAGCAAATGGAGGGAAATGAAACCGGAAACTTTTTTGTTGGGTATGTGGGATGATCATGTAGGCGAAAAATTTCAAACTTCGTTTTTATATATGATAGCTGCGGCAAGAATTTTATATGCACAATATTGGAAGAATTCGGAGATACCTTCGTTGGAAGATTGGTGGCTGAAAGTTTTGGATTATGCCGAAATGGACAAACTTACAATTTTAATTAAGGAAAAGTCAGTTAACCTTTTCGTGAATAATTGGAAACCATTTATAGATTTTTTAAGAGAGAGAGAGAGGAACGATGTGATGATATGTGGATTTAATGAATAGATTGTGGGTGTTATTTTGGATAAGTTGGAAATTATATATAGAAAATAGTGAATAGTATGCTAGTAGGATGTGACGCTTTGTGCTTGCTATAATTTTATGAATTATGTATTGTTTTTATGTTATTATATCAATAAAATATAAATATACTGGGAAAAAAAAGGAAAGCACATGGAGGGCAGCATTAACCGCCCCTAAGGCATCCAGTATCCAGCTATTCAGAGTTGTACTGTATATCCCAACACAAACTTAATTTTACAATATATTTGGGGGGGGAGGTTATTTCACTTCTGAAAGTGAAAAAGAAATCTGAATTTTTAGTAGGATATATAACCAGTGAAAAAGATGCCTAAACCCATTTATAAACTCAGATTTTATTTATCAAACAGGGACATTTTTCCAGCTTTCTCCTTTCCTGTATGAGACCCAAACTATGTGATATTTTGTTTGTGTTACAATTACACTAATTCAATGCAGGTCATTTGCTTTTTACTGAGTCCAGATGACATTTAGTAAACTAAACATGAAACAATTAGCTCTGAAAAAGTACGGATGCTGATTGCCGTTGGGTAGGTCATACAGTGGCTATAGAACACCATTACCTTAGTTAACACCAAACAGAAAAGTTGAGAGCAACTAATATTTCTGCATTGTTTTTCTGTTTCTCACATTTAAATGTCAATTTAAACATAAACTGCTTAATCAGTTGACAGGCAAGAACAGCAGCTTCATAAAATATTTTCTTTTTTACAACTTGGCTTAAAAATGCATTGTCAGTACCTCTGGGACAAGAATAATGCAATTTGCACTTCTGTGTCAAGCAACTACCCAGCCTCCAAGCCTGTTGATTTGAAGCTATTTTAAGAGAAAAACCACAGAGGTGGTGATTTAATGATCGTTAAAAGTGGTAAAGACCTAAACCTGCACTGCTTTTGCAACAGTTACTTTTAAATCAACCTGAACTACTATATTAGTTAGGCATGCAGTCAGTTGAAATGATATCACTGAAGGGGGAGAGGGTGATATTCAAGTTGATAGTCCTAAATGAAAAAATGCCAATGCTCAGCGATTTTACAGTTACCTTTTCAACATGACATAACTTACACACAGAGAGTACTGTACTAGCTACAATTTTATCTTACTAAATAATATGATCAAATCATACTTGAGAGGGAGTAACCTTCAGTCAAGACTCTTGATTTTACTCTTCATCATGCCCAATATGCATTTGGCAGAAGTTTGCCTCTCTTGTATGAAATCTGTTGTTAAAAAAAATCATACTGCATGTTGTGTCCATCCTACATTTTTTCTTTGCCTCCCTTAGAAGCTATATTCTTCCTTTGGATTACACTATTTAAAAAGGATTGCCTTTTTCCTTCCAATGGCTTGGACCAACCAGTCAACCCATGTCCATTCTCCAGTAGAAATCTCTGTCACTCACAGAAGGGGGGTGATAACTTAGAATTCTTTCAACTTAGCAGTGGAGTGTTGTGCAAGAAGAATGACCTATGGCTATGCAATCTCTTCCATAAGACTTTGCACAAGTTTTCAATTCTTTTAATGACCCACTTTAAACAGGCTTTAACTTCCTTATTCAGCATGTTTCTCTAATTCAACCACCAATACACTGAAGTTCTGTGCCACAAGAAGTCTTCCATTAGTGCAAGAGTCCGTGGAACAGAACAAAGTCATTTTCTCCTTCATCTCACAGGTCTCTAAATTCAAATCATCAGCTTCTTGCAAAATTGCTACTCAACCAAATTGTGGAAAATTCAAAATCAGACCCCTGTATCTTTCACATTCAAGGCTTGTTTACATACTTCAGACCACGTATGTTACAGAACAAGTTATCACAGGGTTATTATGCAAGCTAACCACCCTTGCCTACTTGAACAAGAAATTATTGAACCAACACAGCTATTTATGATATTTAAGGAATTCTAGGGTGTTTCAACCATACCTCTCAGTGGACAGCTTTTGGATAATTCGAAACTCCACCTGTCTCGAATAACATCTGCAATTGTTTGTATGAAGAAGAAAGAAAAATTATTCAAGAACCTTAATTCTCCAAAGGGCTGAATCTAGATCTTCCATGATTCCTATATATTTTTCCTACTGGAAGGCAATTAGCAACAATGTAGGGGGTTAAGACAGGAGATGTGGTGGCAGGGAGGTCGAACTCCTTCTCCACCAGCACCACTACTCTCATGTAAACATCCCCACCCCAGTTACTTTAACGTAAAAATAAAAAGGTGGGAATGATGTTCATTTTTTAAAAAGAAGCAGAAGTTGAGTATTTAGAGTTGGATTTGGTATTTGCTCTCTCAAATTGCTCTAGTAACAAATATCTCACATTCACAGCAACTCCACTAGTTTGGTTCTGAACACCTACACACCAGCCACCAAGTAAGCACAGCCACATGTATTTGTAACTCTTATTGTAGAAATTGACTCTGCAGAATTGTTCTTATAAGTGGATGCAGACAAAAGATATGATTGTGAAGGGGCAGTTATTCCGTCAGTGCAAGTAAACTTAATCCACAAGAACAGATGAGGTAGTAGTTATCAAGTCACCAGCTTAATCACTTACTAGCTGGCCTCCATCAACCAACAGAACTTCCTTATGATGTTATATGACGTTAATGCGATTTTATTTTTTATGTGCTCCTATCTGTTTTATTGCTTGCTTTTAGAGTTCAAATTATTATTTTATTGTGTCTTGTAAATATTGTAAAGCAATTTTGACAATTTTCTGAGAAGCAGGATATAAATTGGTTAGAGTTATCTGCAATAGCCTGTTCACACCATCAAACTCTCGTTTGATGAACATAGCTATATGAAGTAGCCCTCAACAGCCTTAGAGTCAACTATAACTTATGTTAAACATGTAACTGTAGAGTTAGAAACTTAGGGCACAATCCTATCTACTTTGCAAGGGGGGGCACAATCCTATCTACTTTGCAGGGGGGGGGAATGCAGGGGGGGGAATGTGCCCCGGATGACAGCCACAATCTCCTCGTGAGGAGACTACAGCTGTTTGCCCCCCCACCTTGCCCCATTGTAGCTACACAAGTGCCCACATCAAACATTTGTAATGTGCATGTGAAACTTGGACAGCCAACATCGTTGACCATGGTCTTTATACCCAACAGAATACTGGACAGTCTAACAATTCTGACCACGAAAGCCTTAGTTTGTAAATCAGGGTTACCGTACTTTTGCACCATCCTTTTTGAATAACCCTGTACGCCTGTTCATATTGAATCATCCAGAAAGCACACATTTTCCTATTCCTACAAAAGAATGTAAGAATCTGTTGGATCAGACCAAAGGTTCACCTAGTCCAGTATCCTGTTTCCCACAGTGGCCAGCCAGATGCCTCTGGGAAGTCTAGAAGCAGGACATGTAGTAGGGCAAATAGTCCTTTCCCACTGTTGCTTCCCAGCTGGTACTCAAAGGCATGAATTTCAGATGTCCTGGATTCAAGAAATAAGTGTGAATCCAAGAACTATAGGTAGTTCTATTTGTGTAATTGGGCTCTCCTGCCTCCTCCTCCTCCTGCCACACCTTGCATCCCCCACTAAAGCTGCTCCTGAAGGTCGATGATCTGAAATGGCACGCAGTACAGCACAGGGGACTGCAGTTGTGGGTGGGGAACAGGCAAGAATTGGAGAGTTCCAAAAGAATTCCCCATTACACAAGCAGAAGTGCCTTCTTTGAATCCAAGTCATAGTCATACAGATGAGCATTATTTCTGCCATACAAAAACGTAGTGACAAATATTATCATCAATATGAAGCTCCATTTCTGCATGAGACAAGTGAAAGTGTGGCAATTCTAAGAGTGCATTACATGAACAGTGCAGGAGAATGCAACATCTTCCACATGCGAGTGCGCACACACAAATACACATACACAAATATATATTTCATATGTCTCATAGTAGCAAGCAGCCTCTTGTACTGTTGTAAAGGCAGATGTGAGTATGTTCTCACAGTTCAGAACCATGAGGTAACAACTCACAGTCACTGGGTTCCCTCCTTATGGAAGAACACCAATGCAGACTGGCGGGGCCTGCTGGTGCTTCAGATGCAAATGCAAAGTGCTTCATTGAAAAAAAATGAACAATTTCCCATATTTTTGACACCAGTTTATGTCCTGGTTTGGAAAACGCAAGTCATTACATATTTCAGGCTACATATTAAAATTACATACAAGAACATGCAGAAAATCATCAACTCAACAATAACTTGTAGACAGCAAATAAGAAGCATGTTCTTCAGCAAAAAGCCTGAACAATTTTTCTGATGAGCACAATTTTTATATACTGTAGTAACTTGAGGACAAAGGGAAGGGTCTTCAACTCTTTCCCTAGCTGAAGAATAATTCTAGGGAAATACTGTAATCTAGTTTCCAGTTGTCTCTTCCCAAATACAGTGGAACCTTGGATTACAAGTAACTCGGTCTGCGAGTGTTTCGCAAGACGAGCAAAAAGTTTTAATAAATTTTGCCTTGATACATGAGCGAGGTCTTGCAATACGAGCACTCACAGCAATCCTCCCATTGCCAGCTTTCGCCTCTCACTCCCTGCAGCTGCCTCTGGGGAGGCTGCCGGATCAAGCTGCCCGTCGCCTCCCTTCACACCAAAGCACCTGCCCTCAGTCAACACCCCCCTCCCCGAATGAGGCAGCATCGGCGACGGCCACAGCAGCATCAGCGAGAAAAGGAAATGCACTCAGAAGCTTGAGTGCCTTTCCGACTGCCTTTCCACTATGCTTGCGCTCCACTGTTCATGCGCCCCGCACTGCCGCAAGCTCTTCCCAACCCTTTCCGTTCTCATAGAGAAAGAGAGTGCTCATGAAATGCTCTCTCCGAGCCGTGGGTGATTCTTGTGCGTGCACCCCATTGAGCAGGCTGGTGGAGGTAGTGCCTTGCGCGCACGCAGAAAACCAGCAATGTAAATTACAATTACCAGCAATGTAAATTACAATTCATTACAATTCTCTGCAAGTCTCTCATTTTACATTGCTGGTTTTCCAATGGCCCATGCTGTTTTTTATTCATGCAGATTTTATGTGTGTTGTACGAGGTGAGTGGTTTGGCTGCGCTCGTTCCTCTCGGAACCTATGAATTAGTGCTTGGAAGCTGCGGCTTGCTCAGCGTTGTGTTTTGATCAGCTGTTAATGATTGCCTTTGGTTAGACAGGAGAGGGGTTTACATCCAGGTATGATTCCCTGGTCTTTAAAGTTGTCTCAAATGGCGTTATGGGGGATTTCTGATGATGCCACGAGTGTACGTGTGCGAAACGTCAAGATATGTTTTAACATCTGTAAAGTTTATTTATTGAAATAAATTGTTTTTGAATACGACGGAGTTTCCCAGCAACATGTGAATTTTTAATTCGAAAGCTTTTTAGTTTCTTCACTTCTGAAAGAACAGTAAGAATATACAGTGGACCCTCTGCATCAGCAGACCCTGTTTCTGCAGATTTCACCATCTGTGGATCCTTACCGGGAGCCTCCGGAGGCCGCTTCCGGGTCACACCAGGCCCACGACACACTCTATTGGCTTCTGCGGGTCCCAGGACACCTTGGGGAAGTGATCAGAAGGGACTTCCGGTTTCATGTCTGCAACTTCCAGTTGCACTTTCGTGACTTCCGGCACCTTTCTCAAGGCGTCCTGGAGCCTGTGGAGGCCAATGGAGTGCGTCGCAGGCCCAGCACGACCGAGAAGCGGCCTCTAAAGGCTCCTGGTAAGGCATTGCGGCGCAACAATGTGGATGCATTTGAACATTCACGAATTTTAGTATCCATGAAGGATCCCAGAACCAATCCTCCATGGATACCACCGAGGGCGCACTGTACACTGTAAATAATAAATAAGTAAATAATACCCTCAGCTAAGGTTAACCAATTATAGAAACAATAGGATTGTGTATGCTTTATAAAAATTCCAATTTCAGCCTGTAAGCCTCTATGATAGACTTTTACTAGCTTTTGAGTCTGAGAACATTCAAGTTAGGAGATCACAGCCTTTAATATCAAATGTAATATACCTAAATAGATGCAAAATTTAAATGATATAAATCCAGATCCACGCAGAACTGTTATTTAGAAGTAATTTAAGCATGTTTTAAAATATTTCAAGATATAAACTCATGTTTAACTGGGCTACCTCAGTAAAATTATAACTTCAATAAAACTATATTTAATCTTAATGCTAAATTCAAGGAGCACTCATTTTACAATTCTGCTGGTTAAATTTCAGTATATCTTACAGAATTAGATCTTTGCCATTTGGACTTAATAACATCTCATAAATGATCCCCAAAAAGGAAGGAAAAGCCATCTTTGGATGACTGTCATTGGAATGGTTATTTAAACCAAAGCAATCACACAGTTCTTTCAAATTCTTATCATATTACCAAAATTTCATCAGAAACATATGTTAGCAGCACAATTTAGCTAGAATTATTGAACAACTTTTCTTTCACTTTCATAACAAATTAGGCAATGCATAGTTGATGCATCTGAAAAAAGTTACAGAATCACAGGCCTCAAGGCACAGCACTGGGTGTCATAATCCAAACCATTTCTGGCTAAAATACAAAGGCAAAGGAAGTCAACATATTACTTTGTACACCAAATTACTTTTATTGATGATCATCTTTATTTGTTAATTCCCAATGGGAAACTACAGTCTGCTTTCAACCATTAAAAGCTTAAAGGAATCCTGAAAATCTAACACAAGACTCAGTAAGATTAACAAAAGCCCAAAAACAAAATCTGCATAGTAGGTTAGACATCCCACAAGCTGTACAATGCAATAAATGGTTGTGAATAGTCCAAAGATATTCAAATAGCCATCATGACACCTTATGTATATGTAAAACCATTTTTAAATAAATACCGTACACTGTGTGTTCGGACTCGACAGAATGCATCCAACTTCATTAAGATGCATGAATAACCGGTTACTCAGAAATGGAATTTTATAACTGATCATGATGCTAAGTGTTGAGAAACTCTGTTACACACTAATAATTCATACTGTGAGGCCAAACTAGAAGGAGACACAGTACGTGTTACAAGGTTTGAAACAAATAATAAAACTGTTCAAATTAAAGGCATGCTTTGTAAAATGAAACTTCTAAATCAGCGTTTCTCAAAGTCCTACAGGGGAGTTTACTCCCCTGAAAGTCTTTGCAGGGGCGGGGCGATGTCGGAAGTAGTGCTCCAGGATCACGCCTGACCAAAAATGCTTTTTTCAACATACCTGGTTGTCCTTCCAGCTCTCCGAAGGGTCAGGGGGGCTGCTGCAGCCTCTGCAGGCCTCCCCAGGGCTCTAAACGGCACTGATTGCTTTGAAAAGCCCACTTCTGGTTTTCCGGAAGTGGGCTTCAGAACGCGATCACCGCTGTTTAGAGCCTTGGGGAGGGAGGCCCAGGCCCTTTGGGGAGCTGGCAGGACAACCAGGTACATTGAAAAAAATCATTTTGGGGTAGGCAGCAGGCGCAATCCTGGAGTGCCGCCGCCGCTTCGGCTGGCCACCCCCCTTAAAGGTAAATCAGACACTTCTGTTAAAAGTGGTAGGTCACGACGCACCGCTCTGAGAACCCCTCTTCTGAAGAAAATATCAAGAGAATCTTCTCATACATATCTGTAGTTTAAAAAGCAAAATTTCCAGTGTCATTGTTTTCTAAGGAGAAAGACTTAAGTCTCTTCTATTAAAACAAATGAAACATAAAGGTAAAGGTATCCCCTGACAATTAAGTCCAGTCGTGTCCGACTCTAGGGTGTGGTGCTCATCCCCATTTCAAAGCCGAAGAGCCAGCGTTGTCCGAAGACGCCTCCGTGGTCATGTGGCCGGCATGACTCTCCTTGCCGCAGCGCGTAGCATGCAGCTGGAACACGGAGCACTGCTTACCTTCCCGCAAGCGGTACCTATTTATCTACTCGCATTGACATGCTTTGGAACTGCTAGGTTGGCAGGAGCTGGCCAAGCAATGAGCGCTCACCCCGTCGCGGGAATCGAACTGCCACAGCTTATGGTTCAGCGGTTTAACCTGCTGCGCCACCCGCTGGCCCAAAAATGAAACATAAGTGTGCTTAATTTTGGTTGAATTATGAGATCTAGTAGGGAAAGATTATATTTACCTTTTGCCATTTTTAGATAGTCTTTCACCCCATGTCTGCATCATTTTACTGGAAAAATTTCCTCCTCGTATCACTGATGGAAGGCAAGCTAGAAACAAGATAGGCTCTTGTTTCCAACTGATGTTAACAGTCAAAAGATATAGGATTAGGTGGGTTTGGCTACCTATCCATGCAATTATTCTTGTACATTTCTAACTTTCCCCACCCCTAAAACAATTTCTTCAAATTCATTATATTGCTTTTATATAGATATGACAAAAATATGGTCAAACCACTCTTGATGACATAAGAACATTTTTTTAAAGTTAGAACTAACAGCTGGAAAAGCTGTCCCAGCAATAATATATGTTCTTTGGTAAGCGAGTAAGTGCAAGAGAAAGGAAGACCCTAGCATTCCTGACCCTTTCTAGTTTGCCTTCCTTCAGTGATCGGAGGAGGAAAAATTTCCAGCAGTGTATTTTTCTATTTCTAAAAACCTATTTTACAAAAATATTTATTAGAACAATCGGCTGATACAATACCAGTCAAACTGGGCAGTTTTAAAGTTATAATTAACTGTTTGGGGTGATTATCCCTAAAGAACATGCATATTGTCATGCTAAAATTAGTACATTAACAGTTTTCAGTTCATCTTTTTTCGTAAGATTTAAACAATGTAAAGGAAGTACTGTACAGGGGGGGGCCGTATCCACTGATTCCTCATCCACGGTTTCAGTTATCCACAGATGAGGAATCCCCCCGCACCACGCCCCCCCCCGCACTTACTTTTAGGAGAAACCTCGGTTTTTTTCTTTAAAAGTCCCAAGTTTGCAGCTTCTTTGCAGGGACTTTTGAAGAAAAAAAACGGAGGTTTCTCTTCTAAACATAAGTGCCTGGGGCTGGGGGGTCTGTGGAAGGTGTGGGGAGTCGTGTCCGCCCCCCCCCCACTTACCTTTAGCTGAAGAAACCTCCGTGTTTTTCTTCCAAAAGTTACGAGGCTGTAGCTGCTTTGCAGACTTGACCAACAAGACTTAGGTGATAGCTAGAGTCTCGAGACTCTAGCTATCACCTAAGTCTTGTTGGTCAAGCCTGCAAAGCAGCTACAGCCTCGTAACTTTTGAAGAAAAACACGGTTTCTCCGTTAAAAGTAAGTGCTTGGGGGGGTTGTGGAGGGTGCGGGGGGGTCGCGCAGGTCTGCAGGGGGTCGCGCAGGCCCACGGGGGGGTCGGGGGCCCCCCTGAAAACCACGGAAATGGGCATTCGCCCATTTCTGCGGTTTCAGCTATCCACGGTGGGGGCTGGAACGTATCCCCCGCGGATACGGCGGCCCCCCTATACATGCTATTAAACTGTCAAATCTTAAAATATTTACCAGCATTCGAACAACAACAATACAGTAAAGCTTTGCTTCTGTTTGTATATAACATTTCAACCATATGAACTGCACTCTTAATTTTTTTCTCATCCAATATTTGAGTTCAACTACATTTGGCCAATGGAATAACGTTTGAGATCTTTTACACATCACGTATTTTCTAAATTTTGTTTACTAAATGCAAGTCAAACATTGTAAATTAAATACTAACCAATTTCAAATTACTGGAAAATTTCCCAATTCAAAACTTTCCAGAACCCACATGATTGCCTTCCATGAAGTCATAAGCCTTTGGAAGGGGGTCTGACAAAAAACCTCCAGCCAGCCCTGATGGAAAGATATGAAGCGTAATTACACTAGAAGATTTCTCAGACTGCCCACTTGTTCTGTTGCGATTTGTACTCTCTTCTCTTTCCCATACAAGCTCCATCATAGCAAGCTCACATCACCAAGCTGACTTTTGCCACTACTGTCTGTTCAAGGATTTTGCCCACAACAGGCACAAGTGATGACTATACCAAGTATTGGAAGAGTACTTCTCATTTAACTCCAATTTTTTTTCAGTCAGCCACAAATTTTAAGCCTCCTCTTCGTAAAGCTGGAATGGGGGAAACCCCTTAAAAATCCTACATTGCCAGCATCACTTTTTCAAGCACATGTCATTTGGGGGGTTTGCTAGCCCTGATCATACAGATGTCCATCGCTCTTTTCTTTTCCTCTGCCAACCAGGAACTCAGCCAGGCTTCTGCCTCTGAAAAGGAAGTCAATCATGGAGTTGATGTCACAATATGTGGTATCAATAATGTGCTCTGCATTTATCTACTATAATCCACTATAGAATTCATCAGATAAACAATAAAAGGCCATTCTGGCTAATTTTTGTAAAGCAGATAACTAAAACTTGCAAGCCACAAAGCAAATGATATTATGAGGAAGATAGATAGCATGAAGATATTCAGAAAGAACTGACAAGGATTACAGTACTGAATAATCATGAAAACACTGGCAATATATACAGTATATATAAAGACAAATGTCCATCCTTCACATTAATTAACTCAATCTAGATCAGGGGTTCTCAACCCCTTCCCAGCCGAGTATCACCTTCGGCGCCACTCTTCTGCTGTGTACCACTGGAAGTGACTGGTGAGGATGTCATCGCCAGTTACTTCTGGGTTTTCAGAGGCCAGAAAACACAGGTAGGAGGCTCTGGACGGGTGGAAGGGCCCTTCTCAGCATTTCCGAGAGGCTCGGCCAAAGGCAAGAGCCTCTCAGGAGTGAAAACATGCCGCCAAAAGCGTCACATCAAAGCAGGATTCCGGTGGTCTGGCGGTCTGAGTACCACCAGCAGTCGGCCAAAGTATCACTGGTTGAGAACCCCTGAACTAGATGGTTCCTTCTCAAAGCGTAGTCCACAGAGTCGTCAGCAGCCAGTTTGCAGCGAATTTCATGCTGTGCTGACTGGTATGCATCCTCGCACCCAATGCAAACAAATCCTCTTTTTCATACCCAACACACACGCTAAACTTCTCCAAAGCTTTCAACTCCCTTGAACTTTTCCTTCCAGCTGACAGAGGGGAAAGAAGAGCAGTGATTGGCTGGAGCCTGAAGGCCTCTGGGGCCTGACTGGCTTGAAGCTTCACCTCCTCAGTGCTAGAAACATGCCCACCTGCTCTACCCACTGTCGTGTACCAGATTCGAATCACTGCCATGGAGAAAGTGAGCAAGAGGCTACTCTGTATGCAGGAGGTAAGGGGCGAATCAGCAAACGCAGTTTATTATGCTTGCATTAATATTTCCGAAGATAAATTTGTAACACAAAAGGGCCTCCTCTCTCAGATGCAGACTCAGTTCTATCTGAGCAAGGCTCTTTTCTTGTGAATGAGTGTGCCACAACTTGATAGTCTTTGAAGGTGTCCAAAACTAAGCACAAATATGGTTTCAGTCCTTGGCGCACTGGAAAAATAAAATGCCGGTCTGGCACATCAGATCAGTGTCTGAAAAGCACTGTCTTAACAGATGAAAGTGAAGGTCTCAAAACCATTAAGAAATATCAGAACCTTTATTACCTGCAACCTCAAATACAACAACACTTAACAGATCACTTTTACTATTGTCTTCTCTGACAACTTTGTAGCAGTATAAATTGGCAGTCAATATCTGCTGTCCTTTTAAAGGACACCCTATTATTAGAGGATGTTCTCATTCAATTAAAATAAACAAGGAAAGAATAGCACACAATTCACTCTTACGTCATGGAAGGAATATACTCCCCAAATCTCATGTTTCTAGGTCCAGGGGTTTGGACATTTGCTTATGGATGGATGGATGGATGGATGGATGGATATCCACCTTATACACTTAGCCTGAAGGTAATTTGTTACAATATTTTAAATAATTTTGTGCCCCAGTAGTATGCATTTGTGCTATGTCAGCCAAATATTTTTTTTCAAAGTCATAGCCCCCAAAAATGTCTAGATTTTGGAATAGTCTGGATTTCAGATGTCTGGATGAGGGGTAATCAACTTGTATATCTATCCCTCACAAACACTAGGGGGCCAATCCAATGAATGCACTAGATTAGAAAGTAAGGTACTGTATATACCTTACTAGAGGTATATTCTAGGTATATCTCAAGTAACTATCTCAAGTGTGCTGCAATTATAGGGTCTGGCCGGAAGGCACATGATGCCACCATCTTGCTGAAGCTTAACAATCTGGGCCTGGCAAGTGCCTGGATGAGAGACTTACTTATGGACACCATGTATGCCACCTAATGGAAGAAAGGCAGGATATAAATGTAATAAATGGATACATAAAAACAACAGTAAATAATATGTCTATGCTGTCTTGTACCTGTCACACTGTGCAGTGAAGGATACATCCAATGCCCAGGATATTCCCACAACTGAGGTCCCTGACTTAGCAGACTATACCCAGAGGATGGAGCAAGAAGGAACCTGTAATGTTGAGTGAATAGAGACCCCTAGGAAAAGTCACAAGAGGTCACTACCCACCGCATTCTAGTCAATCAATAAACCTTTATTGGCATAACATAACAAAACAAATAAAAATAGTAATAGTACATAACACAATAAACAAACAAAAGAAAAAAGAACGTGAGAAAGAAGGGAAGAGTAACAAAATAAACAGTCGACAATTCTACCTAGGTTCCGCAACGTCAGTCACCATATAGCCGCTCTGCGTTCCATGGTTAATTGAAGAAAATTAGCTAATCGGTTGATGGTCCATTTGTTGGTAGATGAAAGTAAAATCAGAATGATATCCAAATCAGACTTCCCTTGCAAATTTAGCAACAGAGAGTTGAGGATGTTTTGCCGTAGGTCATTGTACCATGTGCAGTGTAAAAGCACATGCGCTAGGGATTCTATTCTATACTGATTACATAAACATCGGCCCTGTGCCTTGGAGGATCGATCAAACCTATAATCCATTAAGCTGGAGGGCAGGGTGTTACATCTGGCCAGGGAGAGTGCACACATTCTAGTAAGTTGGGAAGGGACACCTATTTAAGGCATAACTCCCTAACCACACTTTCCCTTACAGGTCCCCATCCATGCAGCCTTGCTATGGCTGTAGAGCAACAAAAAATGGCCATGTGAGGGCCAGGGCTTCTGTGCAATGAAGTGGGGGTACATACCACGCACTCAGGGACAGCTCAGGATAATGCACAAACTGTTCCTACCGATTCCCAGCACACTTGGATACAGGTAGCTTCTCTGCACTCTAACTTCAGCATAGATACTGTGGAGGCTGAATTATGCCCAAAGCTCCTCTGGACTGCTATAGTATCTGAAAGTGCTTGTTTTTTTTAATGGAATCTAGGTAGGCTTACCATAGTTTCGGATCCAGCCAGGACAATCCTAGTTTGGGAGCCCAAATCCCGGACTCCTGGCCAGTCTCCTCTTTGTCCCGGTCGTCCAGAACTGCCCCCGCTGCAGCACTAACATGCTGTGTCTTTGTCTTCCCAGCCTCGCGCACCTGCGCAAGGCTGGAAGCACTCGGAAAACATCAGAGTTTACTCGGACGTTTTCCAAGACCTTCCAGCCTCATCACGCACTCCTGCAAGACTGGAAGCACTCGGAAAACGCCCGAGTTCATTCGGATGTTTTCCGAGTGCTTCCAGTCTCGAGCAGGCACGCGAAGCTGGGAAGACGAATACAAGGACACAGCATATTAGTGCTGCAGCGGGGGCAGTCCCCCCCCGAGATGTTTTCAGCCTCACTGTCCTTTTCTGACTCTGCTCTGTCCCTCCCCAGCCTCAGGTATGGGGGAGGGTAACAGACATCTCTCTTCTTTCTCCTCCATTCTGAAGCTGCCTTGTTTCAGGGCAGAGCTGTGGCGCTGCTTCCTCCTCGGCCAGCCCCAGCCTCTGTCAAATACAGGGGGAGAGCTGCGGCACAGAGGACGAGGCGGCAGGTGCGCGCAGAGGACCAGGCATGCAGCGGGGAAGAGCGGCGGAGCCAGTCCGGTGGAAGTGACATCACGGTTCCTTGACCCACCCCCGTGATGTCACTTCCACCTCCGGAAAATCTGGTAAGCCTAACCTAGGTAGACAAGGGAAAAGACTGGAGAGCAAAAATAGTCCAGAATCAAAAGAAGAAAGCATTTTATACCTTATTAAATCTGAGATCTGCTTCTGACTGAGCAAGGAAGTAGCTTGCTTGACTAATTTGAGAAAGTTGCAATAGCAAGCTACATTTAAAGATAACTAGTCTTTCCAAAGGAGAAAAGAAAAAAAAATATATACACAAGAGACTGCCATTGTGAAGGGGCAACACTAGTGTTATTCAATACTGCACAGTCATTTTTTAAGGGATAATCCCCTCTCCAATTTCCCTTTGGGCACAAGCATAAATTCTCTTTGGCCCATGTTGTTGTTCACTTGAATTCCTTTTGAAAGAGCAGGAAACACATACTACTATATGAACTCCCTGTGGCCTTATGGTATTTGCAGTTTCACCAGGTTATCATCGTAGTTGGGAGAATTCCCCCCCCCCCCGGATCATTTTTCTGATACTGTACGTGAAATAGCATCAAACACATTTCAGGGCTTATTGTCTTCCCCTGCCTCTGCTTTTTCTTACATGCCACCCAAAAAACAAAACTAAGGGTTCATAATACTTAAAATTCCATACACATCTTTAAACATTTTAACCAATGCTCACAGTCAATGTAAACTTACTGACACTGTCAAAAAGGCACAAGAGCAAAAATCTGGAGGTAACATTTGTGTTGGCTCTCTCTCTCTTTCCCATGGGAACCTCAATAATGAAAACTAACTCACATCTGGAAACAACCTTGTATTCATACAATGTTAAAAATAGACCATGCAAGCTAAAAATATGAACTTTCAGGTCTGCTTCTCAGGAAGAGAGCTGCGTATTGCTTTAAAATACACATTCTTATTTCTTGCCTTGTAAAATGTAAATCGTATTTCAACTTTTTTTTAATTCAGCATGCTAAACATGAAGATTAATTTTCAAATTAATCAACAATTTTTCTGAAAATAGAATTGCAAATTATGTACCACAAAGTCTTCCTCTACAGCTATGTCACAAACTATAACAGATGTGCTATAGCTCTGTTTAAATATTTAGTCAGCAAACTAAAGGGCTAAAAGAAAAGGCCAGAGTGATTTCATTCTTTGCTTAAACCAGGGTGGTCTACTGGTAACTTTTGGTACCAGTGGTGTTGCTGGGGGAACAAAAATGAAACCAGGTGCCATCAAATTCAAATTAAAGATTTTGTGCTCTTTTAAACAACCCTAAACCAAGTTTCCATAAACTCTTTAACTGATACTACTACAAAATTTGACTATTTCATAACAAGAAAGGAATTATGAGTTGTCCTTAGACCATCAAATTTTAGCTGTAACAAATTTACATTGATTGGCACCTCTTCATTTTAAATAAGACCCTTACATTAAATATGCATTATATCCACTAAAACGTATCTTGATATTATGCCGTCTTTGAATAAGCACTAAGTACAGAGAGTGTGTGTGTACGGATTTCAATATACTTCTTTATTCCAACCTTACATTTTACCTAACTTCTAGTCTAAATAATCTTAGAATTTCTGCAAAGTCAACTATTATATTTGATTTGTAAAAGGAACAGAAGGAATGAAGCCTAATATTCTTCTGACTATGGTTTTCTCCCTTGTGATTAAAAATGTGATAATCATCTTCTAACTAAAACAAAACTAAATGCACTACTGCGTTTTAAAACAAAATGTGTTATGAAAATGGAAGCTCACTGGACAAATCTTTCCCACGTCAGTCAGTTATGTTGACAGAAAATATGCTCCCATTTAAAGACATAGGATATACCTCAAGATTTAATATGAACGTTTAATCAAACACTGAAGAGGACGAGTTGCCTCAATTTTGAGCTGTCTTCGTTTAAAGTACTAATCACAGAAATCACTGCCATATATCTGCTAACAATCAAGATGCCATACTGTTCAACCAAACTCATATAGCAAGAGCACCTGGGTAATATGGAATTAATGCAAGGCAATTAAGAGAGGTCACAGATAAAAGGTTACATATACCAAATATACATGAGTACTAGCTTTGGTTCTAGCCCAACAACCTTCCCCAAGAGAGAAGGCAGCAGAGTCCACAGCTGTGCAAGTGAAAAGAGCGACCAAGGGCCAATTCACACGTATGTACATACATGTGCATCATTACTTAGGCTTACCAGATCTCCAACCGGGACAGAGTGCTGGACCTTTAGGAGAAGGAATGTGGGCAGGTGTAGCTTGTTAAACCTTAGAGCACAATCCTAGGCATGTCTACTCAGAAGCAAACCTTAGAGCACAATCCTAGGCATGTCTACTCAGAAGCAAGCCCCACTCAACACAATGGGGCTTGCTTCTGAGTAGACATGCCTTGAGTTGTGCTCTAAGGTTTAACAAGCTACACCTGCCCACATTCCTTCTCCTAAAGGTCCAGCACTCTGTCCCGGTTGGAGATCTGGTAAGCCTATCATTACTTAATGAGTCACAGCTGAGTTAGTTCCTCTGAAGAATACTGTGCTTCAGTCAATGAGGGCAACAGAAGAACTCTACCAGTGGTGTTTGATTTACAAAGGCTGTTTTACACATACAAGTAATCACTTGTAGAGAGGGGTTGTATTGCCGGTCATTGAAGAGGCAAGATAAAATGCAACTAAGTCCCATCAACACAGAAAAGCAACCCATTCTGTGGTTCAAGTTTAATGGTTCCAATCACCACCTCACCCATTCACAAAAAAATAAGACTTATTTGAGGGCAAAGCATCTCCTATAAGCACTGCAAGAGCAGCAAAAGGCCTTTGTTCTTTTTTTTCCTGCCTCTTACTCTAGCCCAACCCAACCAGATTTTTTGCAGCAACAGCATCTTTGGGGATCTTTAGGAATAGAGTCGGACATGACTGGACTTAATTGTCAGGAGTCAGAGGTGTCGTCTGACCTGGGGCGGTGGGCCCCAGGGCGTAGGGGCGGAAGGGCTCGGGGGGGGGCGGAGGCCTGCCTAACTTTCGTTTTCGTCTAAAAGTTTTTCCGTTTTTTCCGGGTTTTTTAAAAGGTTTTTTTTAGCGCTCAGGGGGCTTCTATGTGTACGTGTATGCTTTGCGCCCACTTAACTTGATTCTAGGAGCCTCCATCAATGATCTCCTCCACCGACGATCTCTTCCAGGAGCACAGATCGCTCCTCTGCCGCCCCTGGCGCGAACCCGGTAAGCGCCGCCGCTATACAGAGTTCACGCATGCGCAGGACGATGATGTTTCCAATCGTCGTCCTGCGCATGCGTGAACTCTGTATAGCGGCGGCGCTTACAGAGTTTGCGCCAGGGGCGGCAGAGGAGCGATCTGTGATCCTGGAAGAGATCGTCGGTGGAGGAGTCGAGGAGATCGTCGCTGGAGGCTCCTAGAATCAAGTTAAGTGGGCGCAAAGCATACACTTACACATAGAAGCCCCCTGAGCGCTAAAAAAGCGCTAAAAAACTTTTTTTAAAAAACGGAAAACCCCCCCCCAATAAAAATGTCAAAAATAGGTTTCGAAACCGAAACCTAAAATTTTTGACAGTTTTATTGGGGGGGGCGTTGGGGTGCTGCCCCAGCTGTGTGGGCGCCTGGCGACGCCACTGTCAGGGGTCACCTTTACCTTTACTAATTTATCATGGAGGTGTAAGTGGACAGGCAAAAATATCTACTAGTCTTGCCAATTCATGTGAGAGCCAAAAACTATGTCTAAGAAATGACCAAGTAGAGGAGCTCGTTGTGGCAAAAGATCCTGGGCAGCAGTAGCTTTGACCTTTTGGAGGTCTTCACATTGCAGAATAGTTTTGCCTTGCACTTTGAATCTATGGGGATATTTTACTCTGCCACTTCATAAGCAATCACGCTCCATAGCCAATTTGAATTCTTTTAGCTAGTTCAGAGTTTTATTTATATCTTTTCTCTCAGGAAAATGCCAGCCAGCACATTACCATGCAGTAATAATTCACACAGAGCTAGATCTGTGCAGTAATTTAACCACAATGACTGTTCCATCAAATGCGTCTTCAACAAAGCTTAAAAATTGTAGGTCCTGATTCAATATGTACGGAAAAACAAGGAGAGACTTCTATTGACATCAATGGAGGTTGAATAAACCCCAAACTATTGCTACAGTGCCTTTGAAAATAATATTCCCAGCGCAAACATTTTCCCATTAAAACATCCTGAAAATAAATGAATAGAACCATGGAACTGCTCTTTTTTCAGATTAGCACTTGTAAGTATTTGAATTATATAACAAAAATATACAGCATCACATGAAACTAACCATCATCATACTTCCTTTACAGTTATTTTAGTTAAGGTTTCAAGTTAACTCACTGGCGTGTAATTATGAAATTATTGTTCTGATCCTCTGCTTACTTTGAAAGTGATTAATCAAAGTCAGAGAAAGCCAACCATCAAGTCAAGTATGTTTCAAATTTCCTATTCAAGGATAAAACTAAAAAGATGAGCTAATTTTACTTTAATTAAATCCTCATTTAGAAGTCTGAAATAAATGTTTTCTATTTAAATTTCAATTAGACTCGACATAGTCCAGATTTCATATATTCTTTCCTTCTGCTACTTTGTTACACATTCCCAATGAAGTTACCCTACTTATACATGCAACTGCATAAAGTATTTAAAATCAATTGTCCTTGATTTAGGAACAGTACAAAAACAGATTCTGAAGTCCAACAATAAGGCACTCTTCCCGTTCTACCCACTATTTGTAGAAGCCTGTAGGTAACCTCATCTTAAAAGGGATTGCTCCTCAGATGCAATGAGATTCCTGTCCAATGTCTGCCAGACACTGCTTCAGACTGGTATGCAACATCCTCCCATGAACAGAAAAGCAGCCTGGGGTGAAGAGGACCACCATCCAACTCTGGAATTACTGCTGTAGGCAAGTTTATGACTAAGAGAGCCTCCCTTTGCTAAGAATAAAAATGGCCTGAAGCTGAAGCGGCTTGAAAAAGAGGGGATAGGATCTGGTGCACACCACTGCCACCAGATCCACCCCCTTCCGCTGCCTCCCTGCCCCCTGTTCCTCCCCCATCATGTGAGAGATTATCACTGAGGAACAAAGCCTTATATTATATTATTATATATTATATATTAAGTATACCGCTTTTCAACAGGAATAGTTCACAAAGCAGTTTACATAGAAACCTTACCTTATATGAAAGGACATGATTTAAATCAGTGGTTCCCAACTTGGGGGTCGTGAAGCGGTTTCTGGGAGGTCACAGGATGTCAAGCTGGATGGCCACACCCAAGATGGTCGATGCTCTCTTGGGGCTTGTTTGCTCACCTTGTATTAATTTCTGCTTGCCTTTTAGCATCATATTAGCTCACCCACCCACCCCAATGGAGCTGCTTATGAGTACAACTTTTAAAATGTGATTTATTTTTAAAAGTGTGATTTATTAAAACAATGACATCACTTCCAGCCTTAGGTCTTTGGGGGGGGGGTCCCAAAAGTTTGTCATTCTAACAAAAGGGGGTCCCGGTGATAAAAAGGTTGGGAACCACTGTTTTAAATCTTTTTATTCTTAATAAAAACTCTACAGTAGCGTTTTACCTTGTTGAAATCACACATTGGCTTCTGGCAAGGGCTCCACTGTTCCTAGTCAACTGTATGCAACAACCAAATCTAGATATTCAAGAAACAGCTGCATACTGTATGCATGCATTTATGGACCTGTCATGAAAAACGCTGTCCTAATCTCTTCACTCTAGTTTCACTACTTTGGCAGATTTCAGTAAAACAATGAAGTAATGAGTTTGACAGTTAACCTGGAGGTCATGAGCAGCTTTGGAAGGGGGCCAACAAGAAATAGGTTCAGTTCCTGGAACCTCCAGGTAGAGCTGAGGAAGAGCCCTGTTGGAAACTCCAGAAAGCTGCTGCCAGCAAGTGTAGGCAATACTGAGCTAGATGGATCAACTGTCTTATTCCATGGGGTTCTTCTCAAAGTGTGGGTTGCAACTCTCTGCAATATGGAAGGTCATGTGTATATTACATATTACCTTGTGGGAAGAGGTCACAGTAACAAAGTTTGAGAACCCCTGTTCTAACCCAAAGTAGTATAGCTCTCAGCAATAACTAAGTAGAAGTTAGCTACTTAGTGTAGCCCTCTACGTACAAAACATAATACAGTACTCCCCCCATATCCGCTGGAGGTATGTTCCAGACCCCTCCATGGATACTTGAAACCATGGATAAGAGCGAAGCCCCCTTCCATTGTTTCCTGAGGGCCCCCTGCCCTGCTTCCCCTGCGGGCAGGCGTGTGCACGCCCCCCCCCCCAGCTCTTATTTTTCTTTCAGCAAGCTTTGTTTCTTCCTTAAAACAAACAGAGAAGTAGCCTCCATTGCAGGCAAGTAGAATGAGACTAAGTCCTAGAGAGGCTCTGCAAGGTTTCTGTTGACCTTGCAGAGCTTTTCTAGGACTTAGTCTCATTCTACTTGCCTGGAATAAGCAGTGAGAGGCTGCTTCTCCTGTTTGTTTAAGGAAGAAACGAAGCTTACTGGGGAAAAAGTAAAAGCCTGGGGGGGGGGGGTCCCCATGATCCGTGGATAACTGAAACTGTGGATAGCGAATCCGTGGATATGGGGGCCCACCTGTATACCTATCACTAGGCTTACCAAATCTCCAACCGGGACAGAGTGCTAGACCTTTAGGGGAAGGAATGTGGGCAGGTATAGTTTGTTAAACCTTAGAGCACAATCCTAGGCATGTCTACTCAGAAGCAAGCCCCACTGAACACAATGGGACTTGCTTCCGAGTAGACATGCCTAGGATTGTGCTCTAAGGTTTAACAAGCTACACCTGCCCACATTCCTTCTCCTAAAGGTCTAGCACTCTGTCCCGGTTGGAGATCTGGTAAGCCTACCTATCACCATTGGAAGTTAAGAAGATTAACTGTGTTTTGGTTTTTCAAATATTATATTGCTAGGAGGAAGTATTTTACACTGTATTCATCATTGTTTACTGTAAATAAATTAGTTTGGTATTGATATTTATTCAACTTTAGATAAGATCTCCCCACTGAGACAGCTGGGTGTTCAATAATAGCTGTGACACATTAATACTAAAATGCAATTTCTTTCTAGCCTATTGAGAAATAAAATCTAAGGGAAAAGTACTAAAAACAAAATGATACTGGTGCAAATGGGCAGTTTTTCCAAATGCCATGATGAACAACTGCAGACTTACTTATTTGCACTCTGGTTCTTTGTAGAGAAGACCCCTGCAGGATTTTCTATTTACATGAGCAGTGTGGCTTTTAACATCAAATTATGAGACAGATAACTGAATCAGATGGAAAACCTCATTTATAAATGAAAAATTGCTTTCAACACCCTTTTTTTGTCAGCTGTATGAGAGAGTATGTCACTCTGCTCACAGTAGCACATTCCACGAATGGAAGTTCATGAGTTGTACTCATGAAAGGACCCCGCTCCTGCCGTTTGCAGAAGGACCCTTTCCGAGAGCACAATTCTTCTTCAATTCAAGAAAGGTGCTACCATGAGAAGCAGTAAATTTGGATACAACCAACTGGGTTTCTTTATGTCTTGATTTATTTAGCCACCGAAAGAAAGTTCTGGCTGAGAGTACAGCTACAGACTGTTTGGAGGTCTTCTGATGGTAGAATATAAATTTATAAACTGGGATATTTATTGATTTAAATATCAATAAAGATTTTTTTAAATGTGCTCTATAGTAAACTCTGCACAGTTTACTCTGTTTCCCCTCTCCCTTCCAAAGAGTGAACCTCTGTTGGAAGAACCAGTGCAGAACTACTATGCTAATTAGGCAGTATTAAAAATGATCTGTACAGGCTACTTGACACTAAAATTCTAGGCACAGTTGTCTCGAGAAAAAAGTAAGACTCTTATTGTTCTCTTAGGAAGTCATCATGTTGTGTATTATCTAGATTCTAGAATTATTGTGGGAAAGTTGGAGAATATACCGGTACATATTGTCCCATCAGCTGAAACAAGACAAAGGGGAGAACAACATTCAGCAGCTAACAAGACGCAAAGCCAAGTTTTCCTTCACTTTTGAGTTTATATGAACACTGGTTCCCAGCAGAATGTTCAGATCTAGACCAAGGCTATATGGCAATATAAACAGCATCAAGAGCTCTGTAGAGAAAGGCAGCTGGTTATAAGATACACTGGAAAGAAACTGGTGATCACAAGCAGATTAGTCCGTGGTGGCAGTGACACAAGCTAAGCAGGAGGTATGGATAATCTGGGTAAGTGCCATGGAAAAATAAATATCATGATTGGACTTAAGGCAAATGGAAACAGTTCAAATTGGCTTTCTACGGTATTTTGTGGAACATATGATGTCCACATGTCCATTACCAACAACTACAGCACAGAAAACAATAAAGGCAAACGCTGGATACGTTTTCAAGATCTTGCATTACTAGCCTCTCCCAAGACAAAACAGCACACATTAGAGAAAGGGAAGAGGGCAAATTTGCAATGCTAGCTTGCTTATACAAAAGGTTGGCAATGTTTTCTTGGAGCGCCACCAGGGCTGAAGCCTTCCTGGAAAACTGGTGTGGGTGTAATCTACAGGATAAAGGAAGGAAAAGGAAAGTAAGCCCAGGGTTAGATTCCAGCTCGGTTTCACAGAGGATTCCACAGTGTTCCTCAAAAATTTGCTGGATAGCACTACGTAAGACACAAATTTCATTCTTTACTTCTCAACTTATAACATGGCTACAAAGGTTCCCTAGCCAGACAGTACACATATGACAGGAATACATTACAAAGAGCCCAGAAATTACTAGCTGGGACCATATACATCAGATAAGCCTTAGGAGTATTTTGAAATTGTACTTAATATTTTTTATCAATTTTTCCATCAAAGCTAAACTCTGAAACAAGAAGAATAAGTATGCATCATGTGAAGTCATGACTCCGAGAAAAGGTTTTTGCAAGGGCCAAACCAAGTGCGATAGCAGTTCAGTGTATTTAAACGTCGTACCGCTCATAAAGGAAGTATGAGATTGGGGATTGGGGTCTGATTTTAACAGTAAAAGGGGTGCATGGTTGAGTACAAAACCTCTCCCTGTTCACAGCATACCTCCCCATAGTTTTGTTCCTCAAGCTCTTGTCCCATGACAAAGGCTTTCAGTTACCATTTTCAATAGAACGTCTACAACATTTGTGTTGGATGTAGTAATAGAGATTAACAAGAACTTAAACAAATTAACTTCTATGTACCCTAAAAAAAAGTGAATGATAAAGACAAAAAACAGACACGATGCAAGTCACAGGACTGCCACCAAAAACAGTAGTCCCATGCCACCACTTGCTCGTCTTCCCGCATACACTACAAAACGTGTGATGCCATGCTGTGGATTTCCCTTCCTTATTATGAGTTTTGTTGTATTTTATGTTACTGTGTACTACAAAACATGCAACATGATGTCACCACCCTGCAGGCTTCCCTACCCCTGCCCCACTTCAATGGCTGTCACTTGGGGGGAGAAGGAAACTCACAGCGTATGGATGGCGCACCACACATTTTGTAGTTCTAACTAGACCATTACCAGAGGAGCACTGCTGTTATTAGTGGCAGCCAGTCAGCTCCCACCACATCTAGTTCCGGTCACATTACTGAAACAAAAACCATTCAACCATATTCCAGCATAGCCTTCTTTTATGTCTAAAGCCTGCTTCACCAGATTTTACGGCAGTTCTGACATATGAATAAGAACTCTGAGGCACTTCCACAAGAGATGGCAATCTATTACTAACAAAGCCAGCTAAATCTTTTCCCCGTTGAGACTTCCTGCCACAAAAGGTTGATAGTTGAAGTTTTAATACACTAAAAGAACAAGCATCGATTTGAGGTATGCCAGCAAAGCAGGTGGCCTATACATCTGACATCCCTAAAACTACTAGGAACATTAGATCAAGTGTGGAAAGAAGCCCTAGGCACCCTGCACAGATTTAAAATATACTAACTAGCCTACTGCATTGGCTGATTGTCACCACCTTTCCAACCACAATAAGAATGGGCTGGTTTCTGACAAAGATCTGGTCTACAAAGTACTTTTATTGCAGTCTTTCAACCTGAAATCCTTTCCTTACCTTCTCACCCTCACAAACTTCAGTAAAACTCCTTGAGTAGCTAGTGTGTGGTTAGGGAGAGGAAGCTATGCTTGTTTGCATGGAATCTGCCATTTCCTCCCCTGCCAAAACACTTGTTTAAAAAGTCATGTAATATCTCTATTAGACTGTAAATGCAATTGACAAGGAAATAGCCTACTGGCAATGCATTACCTTTGTGGCAATGCCAACCAGCCTACAGCAAAATAGAATACAGAATAACTTCAGCATGCATTCCCAAGTAACAAAACAGTGTTTTACATAAATACCACAGAATTTAAGCAGGATCCAGAAAAAGCAATGAAAATTTGCCCAAGCTTTCATGCTTGCCTATATCAATTGAATGTCTTAACTAAAACAAAAAAAGAAAAGCATCTACATATGTCCACGAATCTTGTGAAGTTGGATCATATAACACTGGGAAAACTATCACAACTGAAATCTGTGTATTTCTTCTTAACCACTGTAACAACTCACTAATAAAAATTAAAAAGAACTGTGGGGTATCAAATATACAAAAGAGTATTAGCTGCATACAAGCCCTTAAAGACCAGAACACAAATTATTAACAAGAACATGTGTTCTGAGTAAGCCAGAACTGTTATTTTTAAAACGACTTTGCCCTCTGATATAAAACATTTGATTACAAGAATTTAAAAGATTCACAACCTGTCAGTTTAAGACACTGAGATTTGGTTTATATGCAATAATTGTCATGTTATAAAATCTTCTCTGAAAATTTAACTCTTACCTTTCATTACCTAGTACAACAATGAGCAATTACAGCAAAGCTATCCCAGATGTTATGAGATTATTTATATTTGATTTTGAAAAAAAAATTATCTCTAATCATTACAGCTCAACAATTAAACCTACATGAATTAGGCCACCTATTTAAGTTTAACAGCGCGACCCTAACCAACTTTCCAGCGCCAGTGTAACCGTGCCAACAGGGTGCACACTGCATTTTGCAGTGCAGGGGCAGTCATGGAGGCCTCTTCAAGGTGAGGGAACATTTGTCCCTTATCTTGGGGCTGCATTGCGGCTGCACCAGTGCTGGAAAGTTGGTTAGGATTGCACTGTAAATAACTCAAACAGTATTTACTTCTTTTTTGTTCCTTCTGTATCACCAGCAAAACATGCAAACCTTGTTTTTGATAGACAAGCTATCAGTTATTTCTACAAATATGACTGACACTTTACATTCCAATTTATTAATCCAGCAGATGCTACACAACAGCAGCAAAATTCTCTTACGACCCATGAGGAGTGGCATGCTTTTCTGTTTTAACTACTGAAAACAATTATTATTAATTATAAACTGCTTCTCATCAAAAAAAAGTTCAACTAAGCAAAAAAAGTTTACATACCAAAAACAAAATGAGGATAAAGTGGTTCTGATCATCATAGCTGGTCCAATGACAACAACAGAGGATGTCGCCAAAACACGAGGAAGGCAGCGCCTGATATGATAAGACAGCAGCAGCAATGGCTGCACTACCACATTTGTGTGGCATAACTTGTTTTTTTGCTAATCTATGGCAGTGCCCTCTGCCACTGTAAGATTCACACCACCAACAGTGGTTTGGTGCTAAATCTCAGATCTAGTTAACAGCTGAACATCTAACCATAGTTCCAATTGTCTCAGAAAGAAGCCAGTAACTCCCTCCATCCTCCCAAAGAGGAACAGTACATAGACCAAGTGTAGCTGATGCTGATATAACAATGTATGATTCTTACCCTCATTGGATGAATATCAGCATATGGCGGCTTTCCTTCGGCCATCTCTATTGAAGTAATACCAAGGGACCAAATGTCTGCCACACAATTATAACCAATCTCCTGTATTACTTCTGGAGCCATCCAAAATGGAGTGCCTATGACGGTATTGCGTTTTGCCATTGTATCCTGCAATTACACGATTAAGAGACTTAACATATCTCAAGAAGATTTCCTTTCTCTGTTGCTAGAGCTCAGCAATAAACTCTCCTCTAAAACATAAAAGCTACTCAAGAGTTTTTAGGACATATGCCTTAAGAAAAACCTTATCCAATGATCTTGGAAGCCATCTTTGTGCCTTCTAACTTGAAAGCACATACTCAAAGCGTTCTTCACACATAATAGTGTTACTGTTTAAGAACTATCCCTTCCCTGACAGCTTTTCAGTGTTGGCTAAAAACATTTTTTATTTTGTTTAGATTTTAGTTAATGGCTTTTAGGGTTGGGCCTCCTATACCTGGATATTGTATATTATTTGCTGCTCTTTTCACTTATCCACTGATTTTACTATTACTTTTTCACTCCGAGTTATACACATTGTTAAATTGAATCTGCAGACCCCGACTGTTATATTTTCTATGCTTTTAACTGGTTTTATGATTGCTTAAGGCAAGGAAAAGGCAGGGTAGACACTTTTTAAATAAATACTGTTACAAACATTTTGCATGTATCTGTAAACTGTGATATATGCAAAGGACAAATTTGCTTCCGAGTGCATACAATGTACAGTACAGATATATACCTTAGTGATATGGCTCCCTGCCACATGTATATGTAGCGGCAAACACATTTGCCACCCAGTAACACATGAAGCATCGTTACACCTCGGAGCGTATTTTCCCACCTTTAGCTCCAACTATCAACAGCCAATGTTTTTTTCAGCTCACAGTCCCTTTACAACTGGAGCAGAGGTAGGCTGTCCAAAAGTGCAAATCATGGAACTGGTTTTGAATGTTGAGGTCAAGGTCAAATCAACTTTTTCAGCAGAGCTGCATGTCTTGGAATGGTCTTGTAAATGGTTCAAACCACGTTCAGATGTCTGGGGACAACTTCCTATTCAAAAGTTCTACAGAACACATGTTACAATTTGGACTGGGCCCATAAAACACATACGGTACCTATCCACTGAAGAAGATATGTCTGGTTGACTGAGTATGTAAATATATCATGTGAACTACTTCACTACTGGAAAGAGAAGTTCCATCTCTTCCTATAGCAGAATCTTATTCCTAGCCAGGTATAAGTAGCAAGGCAGTAGAAATGTCTTTTTAGGGTGTCCTGTAATGTTTCTACCAACATAAAAAGATTACTTTACCCATATACTTTATACTTACAGTTAACTGCCCAGCCACTCCAAAGTCAGCTAACTTGGCATGCCCTTCAGTGTTTAAGAGGATGTTCCCAGCCTTTATATCTCTATGTATTTTTCTCATGAAGTGCAAATATTCGAGTCCTTTAAGCGTAGATTTAAGAATGGTTGCAATTTCATCTTCTGTGAGCTATGGGGAAACATAAATAACCAACCATTTTTTCTTCTGTATGTACACACACACTGATTACACACTTACATAAACAATTTGAAAGACTAAGAAACTATAACACAAAATTATGCAAACTGCCTTATAGTTATTATTTATATAGCATGCAAAGGCTATGCAAAATGTTTTACAAATATAGAAAGACCCCCAATCAAGGCCCCTCTCCTGCAATCCAATCCACATGGCTCAACCTCCTTGAGCATGTGTAAGATCCCACAGAAGTCAACAAGCTTCAAACAGGAATAAAGGTCTCACCAATAAAGAACAGATTGCGGATTGAGGGTCTAAACAAAAGTAACATAAAAAGCGTAAGGGCTTAGGCATACCCAAAGTCATGCTCATGTATTCCTTTGTTATAGTTATAATCCTCCCTGTCTTACCAATTTATTAAAATAGGGTTACATTACAAACTATTCAGGCAGTATATCCTTTCAGTTGCATACATACAGCGTGCCACAGAACAGTGCCCCAATATTAACCAGAATCGTTGGGTACAGGGTGATGGGGGCATGTTTAACTTACGCTTGTTTAAGCAGCAAACTCATTTAACTCTTCTCTGTGCAGCTGAGGTAACAGGCAGAAATTCCAGTTAACTGAGTTTTCAGTCTAATCAAGTGCTGATTAACGAGGCTTTTACTGTATTCAGAACTAGAAGCAAACTTTAACTTCTCTATAAAGTATGCTACAAACAAAAAATATCCAAGTTATCTACACTGCAGGTGAACAGGGTCTGTATGTTGAGCTAAATCTATAGAGAATATGTGGCATGCCAGTCACGTTATCAGTGGGAGTCTGGAACACAATTTAGTAGTTCATTTATTTGTCTGGATGGTGTTCATTATCTTAACGCTATATGCTCAAGTGCTGAGCGCTCTTAAATTAGAATTTGCTGACCTTAAGAGTGGTGTAACAAATGTTATGTATAATGTAACAATTCTTTTCCTCACTAGAGCAAATAAATCCTTGGTAAAAACATATATTGTTATCACGAACAATTTCAGATGTCCAAACTAATCTAGGACATTGTAAAAAAAAAAATTATAATAAACTTACCGTTTTATTCCTCAGTCTAATTATATCTGAGACAGAACCAGCTCCGCAGTACTCCATAACAATCCACAGGTCTGTGTTCTTAAAATAGCTGCCATAGTACTTGACGACATAAGGGCTAAACAGAAAAACATGGCAGTCAATACCCAGAAAGGAACTATCAAGAATGTTGAGAAAGCACCATCTACGGCAGATTCTACCGTACAAGAAAAAGCTTGGTAGCTTTTCTCAAGTACTTGAATGAGTTCTTTTTATTCAGCACATCAAAAGAATGTAAAACACAGGTAGAACACTTCTTACACACACAAACAATAAAGAAATCCTCCAACAGGGAACCACTCACCATCTTTTACATACTTTTAAAAAGAAATACCTTTCATAAGTCATATATCAAACTGAAAGAGAATTTAAAGAAGATCCACATACGTAATTGTCCACAGTACCTTTAAAATGAAGTAGGTTCTAAACCAGAAGCTCAAATAGTATAACAAAGCATTAAAGTACAACTCCCACCTGATAGACAAAATATCACTGGCCCCAATCCAAATGTTTGTGCGCAGAGTGCATTATATATCAAACTGAATACACCTAGTTGCTCAACTGCTAGTCAACACTATCAAATCCGACAGTTCCAAGCATTTCTTAGCACTGTGGGATCCAGTCCAGGGAAACCTCAAATACAACTCTTTTTGTGCATAGTTTCCAGTAAGCAAGAAATTTACTGACACAGACTTGCTTCTGTGCTACATTTGTCATCGCTTGATTGAGTCAACTGTGTCCAAAATGCTCCACAAAATTTATATTGGACCACTCAAGCAAACATACCCTATTCATAGGAGAATGAATCTCTACTGATAAGACACACTTAAAACCTTGGTGCCACCATCCGACCACACATAAATTGAACACATAAATAATCACAGATAAATCTGTACTTCCAAGACATGAGAACATGAGGCGTCCTTTCCCCCTAGTTCAGGGAACTCTCCCTGCCACTAAGCTTTGGTGTTAACTTTCTCTTCAACTACTGAGTTAAGTGCTACGGTATACGAATGTCAACAGCACATCTTGAGCACTGCACACTGAGCATCTAACTTGCAGCTGGAAATATAACAAACTCAGAAAAAAAGTATCATAGAATCCATTTCATCCTTATCAGAAATATATGGTGGACTTTAAACCTTGCCCCTTATAATTGTACTATTCCTAGGATACAATATTTTGGGACAATCGCCACAATAAATTCTGAAGACTTCACACTAAAGATTAACAAACTGCAATAAAAAAGAAAAGATTAAAAGCCTGCCGAAGTATATACACTATTTGAATATTCAGAGCCAAGCAGCAGTCTTGCAATCCCCTAATTCAGATTCTGTTAGTCTTACTTTAACTACTGTGTGTTTTAGGTCATTCGTAATTTATCCATAAAGATCTTCACTGATATAAAACAAACCTCAAAAGAAAGGGAGCTTTTCTCCCCACAAATATTTTACAGGGGAGTGTTTCACAAATATTTTACTAAGGGCACACCCTTGTCTTTGCTCAACACCTAGTTGTCACTGTCAACCTCTGGCATGGAAGGAGAGTCCATTTAATCCTTTATACTGCATCTTCTCCAACTCCCACTGTGGGCAATCTGAAGCAGCAGCGTCACTAGCTGTCTGGGCATCCAGTGCGGGTGACTCTTGCATCACCCCACCAAGTGCGCAGACGGGGACATAATTGGCGATGACATGATGACATCATCACGTCAACGCCAATTACTTCCTGCTCATGAAGCCAGAAGCAATTGGCAGGGACGTGACCTCCAATTACTTTCGGCTCCTCCACAGGGTGAACGCAGCTGGAGCAGCCTCGCACACTTGCGCGATCCTTCCTCTGCTCTCGCACGCACGCGAGGCCGATCGATCGGGCACCTTCGGCACTTCAGCAGGGCCTGTGTTTTCAAACACAAGCCCCGCAGAAGGCCCGATGATGCCCGAGTGGTAGAGGAAGGTTTGTGCAAGCGCGCGAAGCCGAGCAGCAAGTCTGCTTGTTTTCGTTGCTGTCAGCCATGGAGGCATGCGTTACCCCCTTCCATTGTGTCACATCAGTGATCTGAAGCACTATAAGGCGCCCATCTCACATACACACATGAGAATACCTATGCTACAATTTTGATGACTTGGCTCCTTCTTCCCCTTGCTAGTTAAATACAATCCCCAAAGGAGAAAGGGGAAGGCAAGACCGAAACAATGCACCTGTCCACCCACAAAATAGGACAAACTATAAAAACCAACATTTATTTCAAGCATGACATACTCTTAGCTTAGAACTACTTTAGCCACATTCTTGGTTTTTTAAGCCATGAGGATTCATTAGCAGACCACAGTCCCAAGGCATTAACAGGCTCCAATACAAGATGCACAGCAATATCACATATGCCATGCTATCACTAGAATCATGACAGCAGTTACACCCAAATGTCAAGGCTCACGCAATGAGGCCCATGAATTAGACTGCAGGTTGGAAATGTTGCCCATCCCAGAAGTAACCTCTGTAATTGGCATACATGCCGACGTAGGAGGAAACATGTGCTATGCTAAATAGCATGCCTCAGGGCAACAGCTTTAAAAAAAAAACATACTGCCCCCACTTGTTATTTCATTTAAATTGTTATCCTGCATCTACCGTAGATGTTAACGGGTTTCTGATAACAATTTTTAAGATGAACAACATGACATATGAATAAGATGTGTCAGATCTTCTAACGTACTGGATCCTTCAACACTGCCAATGTCTTTAAATGCTCCATAGCATCAAGAGAGGATGCAGTTGCCATGGCTCCCATTCTGTCACCCCATCCTTCCCACTTGCTTTAGCCATGAGGCAATGCAGAGAGGATAGCAAAGTTGTAACTCAATCTACATTTTTCATACATTAAACTGTAAAAACTCTTGAGACTGTCAACATCACCTTGTATTTAACATATTAAAATTATGCTGTCAAATAAAGGTTTCTAGGCCACTATTTTTAAAAGATGGCTGAGTATTCAAAATAAACTAAATCCATACCTGTCACATTGTTGCATTATAGAAATTTCTTTAATTATTTCTTGCAGATCCGATTCAACAGGGACTTGCTTAATTGCCACTACTTGTCCAGATTCTTTGTGTATTGCTTTAAACACACTGCCATAAGACCTAGAGAAAAAAGTAGTGCTGATTTAGATCCTTGATATAAAAATCATTTTTACAGCCAAACCATCCTTTACAGAATCAACAAGGTCAAGTTCAGTTTACACAGCAGCCAAGTTTGCCACACGTACACCAGAACTTGCTACAACGAGTTCCATAAAGTATAATGGGGAGAATCACATCTGCCTTCAAGAGATGGGCATGTGCCAATCAAATGAGGCTACCCATCAGTCCACCACATACCCACATGTACATCAGTGCAATGTCATCACAAAAGACTTCTTACTGGAGGGGGGGGGAGAGAGAAAACAGTTGCTCTTCCTCTGTCTTTCCAGTTTGACTGCTTCTTGTGCTCCCACTCAAAATGCTGCTTCCTACACTGATAATTCATATCCAGCCACAGTTAATCAAGAAAATTGCTTCTTGGGAGCAGGCAAGTCCATTTCTATCCAGCTACCAACAGATGTCACAAGAGAGTTCATATCTATAATTTAATTAAGCGGGACTTTTTATTTATGTGTCGGTGATTGTGGTTCCAAATCGTACAAGTTTCATTTTTGCATTCCTCTAAAACAGGAAGCCCTGACTTAACATGTCCATAAATTCACATCATTTGCCCAGTAATTCTTAATATATATAAGAGTTTCTTGAATTCCAACATTTCTTATGAGACTGATAAGCAAATAAATGGGATATGAATACTGTAGTGTACATGTAGAACTCTTTTCTGCTTGTTTTTAGGCTACAGCATTTTTTTTTCAAACTTGTGTCTTGCAACACCACACTTCTAAGTACACTTAGAACTGAGTACCATCAGTTTCAATGTAATTTATTTCCAAATGATTCAATTGCTTCCAAATGGGTTTTAGCTATGTAAATAAACTGAAAGTGGTCAAAAGTAAAGATAATACGAGGGATTGTTCTTCTTATCTTGCTGGTTAAATGCCCTCACTCTTGATGCCTTTTGAAGCCTTTCATTGGTAGAGTAAAATATTATAAAATCTGTGGTATATACTTTTTTAATGATTTATTTATTTTTACAACTCCATACAGTATGCAGCATCTGACTGGGTAACATGATGCAGATTTATCTGTTCAAAGAAAACTGCTGCCAAGCATTACGTTTAGCAAGAATTCTGTTTTATCAAAGGCAGTTGATGTTTCTGAAGGACACACATTTGAAAGTTTACTATTAAACTGGGATCAAGGGGAAGACCCAGGTCCATGCTCTTCAGCACCCAGGCAGTGGAACTATGCATGTTTTACAAACAGGACCTTGGCACCATTAAAGCCAGAAAGAAACAGCAGGTGAAGATGAGTAAGCACCACCTTGCTGGTTATTTGACAGACGTTCGAGAGCAGAAGACACTTCATCTGCATCATACTCCTTCATAGTGCCACTCACTCATGGCTGACTTTAGACAATGCCCCAGACCAATTATTTTCCCACACTATAAGATAGAATGATCTTGATAGGTGCATGACAATGTCTCAATATGCTCCACAATGTACTCCATCATCTACTCCAAAGCAACCATGACATACATCAAGCACTTTCCACTGACAATTTAAGGGGAAGGAAGTGAACAGGTCAGCTTTAGAAACCTTTCAACGGCAGCAAGGCAAACTTGTATTTGAAGTTCCACAAGAGGAAAAGCAACTGACAATGGGAACATGATTTGGACATGGAATGGATTTGGAATGGAAAATGTTTGCAGACAACATGCTGAGCACCCTCTCCTGCTACGCTCACCACCACTCCACTGCTCAAACGAGTGCCCCCCTCCTAAAGATGCTGTATTTACTCCACCCTGCAGAGCAGATGGTACCATGGGTCTTCTATTGGGGAAGAAAGGGATTTTGTAGCCTCTCTCTATGCTGCAATTTTTGTTCATGGGTAGAAATATAGCAAAAGTGGCCTGCTACGAAGTAGAAATCCATTTCTATAAATTGTTACCATTTCAACTGAAGCAGTTTCAGCAGTTTCAGAGATTCTATGCAATGGAAGCAATGCACAGGACTTAGAATCTCAACAATATTTTCCATGTTTAGAAAAGGTCTATTGTACGCAGACGCCCCCAATAAAACTGTCAAAAATTTTAGGTTTCGGTTTCGAAACCTATTTTTGACAGGGTTTTTTGGTGTGTTTTTAAATGTTTTTCGGTGATTTTAAGTGTAAAAACGGGATGTTTAAAGTGTAACACTGTGTATGTGTGCTTTGCGGGCACTTATCTTGAATATGGGGAAATTAAATCCTGATAAGACAGAGGTTCTTCTGGTCCAGAAGTCTACGACTCAGGTACTGGACTATCGTCCTGCTCTGAATGGGGTTGTACTCCCTCTGAAGGAGCAGGTCCGCAGCTTGGGGGGTTCTCCTGGATGCGCAGCTGCTCCTGGATTCCCAGGTGGCGGCTGTGGCCAGGGGAGCCTTTGCCCAGCTTCGGCTGGTGCGCCAGTTGCGACCGTACTTGGACCGTGCAGACCTGGCCACATTGACTCATGCCCTAGTGACATCTAGACTAGATTACTGCAATGCGCTCTACGTGGGGCTGCCTTTGAAGACTGTTCGGAAACTGCAACTAGTGCAGAATGCGGCTGCCCGGGTGGTGTGGTTCGACTCAGTCGGACCGTTGCTCCGGCGGCTACACTGGCTGCCGGTTCGTTTCCGGGCACAATTCAAAGTGCTAGTTTTGACTTTTAAAGCCCTTAACGGCTCGGGTCCAGGGTATTTGAGGGACCGCCTCCTTCCTTATAATCCGACCCGTACTCTGAGGTCATCGGGGGGGCCCTGTTAACCGTGCCGCCATTGAAGGAGGTGAGAGGGATGGCGGCACGGAATAGGGCCTTCTCGGCAGTGGCGCCCCGATTATGGAATTCCCTCCCCCTGGAATTAAGAACGGCTCCTTCTTTAGAGACCTTTCGGCGGGGCCTTAAGACACTTTTATTTAGGGAAGCATTCGATGTCTGACATGGTGGGCTGGTGTTTTAACAAATGGCTTTTTAACAAAGTACATGCAGGTTAACCCACTGGGGTTGTTGTTTTTAGTTGTTTGTTTTAATTGTTTTTAATTACTTGTTTTTAATTTTTAATGTACATGTATTTTAATGTTGTAAGCCGCCTTGAGTGCCCTCGCTGGGAGAAAGGCGGGATATAAATTCTTTAAATAAATGAATAAATAAATATGGGGCGTTCCAGCGACGTTCCAGCGACGATCTTCTTCCTGCGCCTGGGCACAGCTTCTCCCTGCGCCCGAGTGCGAACTCCGTAACGCCCCCAGCAGCGGTTTCCAGAGTTTGCACATGTGCAGAACGTCCCTGGAAACTCAGTGGTTCTGCGCATGCGCAAACTCCGGAAAGCGCTGCTGGGGGCGTTACGGAGTCCGCGCCCGGGCGCAGGGAGGAGCTGTGCCCGGGCGCAGGAAGAAGATCGTCGCTGGAACGTTGCTGGAACGCCCCATATTCAAGATAAGTGCCTGCAAAGCAAACATACACTTTAAACATCCCATTTTACACTTAAAATCGCCAAAAAAAAAAGAAAAAAAAGGGGGAAAATCGAAATTTAAGGAGGCCCGCACCCCCCCCAGAGCCTCAGCGCCCCTACGCCCTGGGGCCCACCGCCCCATATCAGCCGACGCCTCTGACTGTACAGCATTTAGCAAAATTAGGCACTTGGTATACAAAAAAAAAGTTCCCTTCTTCAATTTGATGCATTGAAGAAATGGCGCCCCCATTCACATGTGAAGATGTATGCATGTAGATGGAAGCAACATCCATACAGGAAACTGCTGTCAGAGCCTCACAGCCCAATCCTAACGACAGTTTACACCAGCGGAACGAGTATTCCATGGTGTAAACTCCTTTACGGCCATCACAAATGCGACTAGGACAATGTGCTGGGCCTGGCCACCACTGCAAGCAGCTAGTGGCTGGGTCCGCGCTCCAACTGGGGAAACCTGCCAGAGGAGGTATGTACCCTTACCCCAAGGAGGCTTTACACACCAACCTCAGAACGTAACCCTCACGTAAGATGCAAGCCAACTATATAAGCTTTTACTCTCCTCCTCTTGCGCATAAGAGAAGACAACAAAGGAGGAAGCATGCAATCCCATGGTTTTCAGAAGCTAGTTCTTATAGCAATAAATCATGGTTTAGCACTACATCTGGCCTGAACACTATCTAAAATGGGGGAAGTTTATCCAATAAAGGATTAGCAACATTGATGTTGTGTATGTTTATGTGATATTAGCTTCAAATCTTTCCAACTACGGTACTTCACAAAAGTTCGTACATACCCTTCACCAAGTTTCTCCAAGACATCAAAGACTTCTTCAGGCTGCTTAGTCAAGCTGTCTTCACTTAGTTTTTTTAGTTTGCTAATAAAAAAAAAGTTGAAATATTCAAAAATTAGACATTTGCAGTAGACTTCACAAAGTTAAAACACTTTCTTTCTTGTGGACTCATTCTTTTTATACAATTTGTCCCTTAAACTAGTCGATCACACTGGGCATCAATGAGTAAAGAAGATCAGAAAAACCAATCTGAACAACATCTAGCTACCGTATTTATCAGTGTATAAAACGCGTATAAGACGCACCTTCCTTTTGGCCCTGGGTTTCAGGAAAAAAAGATTTAAAGCATTTTTGGGCCACTTGGCCACTTACTGTTTGGCTGCTTAATTAGCTAATTTACATAAATTGCACAAAAATACCAGGATCTCTTTTAAAACACACAGCAATAAGACACATGAACAAAATGCACCAGAACATAAATCCCAGGTACAAAAAAAAACCCAAACTCAACTCTTTTTCCCCAACCCACCCACGCACAGTTTCCAAAGTAAACAACATAAAAGTACAACAAAAAAAACCAGACTCAACTCTTACCCCAACCCACCTATGCAGTTTCCAAAGCCTCCCCAACTAGGCCCAGTTCAGAAGCTTATCCTTCCGAGGAGAGCTGGGAAGAGTAGGCCCTCTGCAGCTCAGCTCAGCTGAACTGAACTGAGCACAGCGCCCTCTGCTGGCTGCTGAGAAGCTCAACTCATGCACGTGCATAAATTAAACCCGACAAACAGCTGTAGATCGGATAGATTAGTTAGGGAAGAAAGCACAAGGGAGCTCTCTGGCTCCGGAAAAACACGGTAAGCCCGAAAATGCTTTAAAATGGGCAAGGGGGGAAAAGGGATTTTTTAGTATTGGCGTATAAAACGCACCCTACTATTTTGGGTCACAAATGTAGACAAAAAAGTGCGTCTTATACGCCAATAAATACGGTATTTCATTCTACTTAAATTAGTGAGACAACAACTAATTCTAAATGGTTAAAGAATATATCAACAGAGGTTAGTCAGACAATAATGTAACTTGTAAAATAAATAATAAATAAATAATATTCAACAATAAAACCCTAGGTAACCACAGTACTCGGTTGACAGACTTTTCACAGATTTTAGGCATTCCTCCCAAATCACTTTCAGACAACCAGGCATGCAAGTCTTTGAAAACTGGAACAAAACTGTGTGCATTTTTCCCCTCAATGTGCCACAAATTAAAATTGAATTTTAATGTCCTGCATGGACAGGAGGGTTCATTTTAAAAAAAGTTGTAAACTAGTAATTTCTATGACGCACTTACAAGACTGCTTGTTTAGAATCAAATTATTTCTAACAGAATTACACCCAAGGATTCCTTGCACAACATGTGAACCAGGAAGAACTACTATAGCTGTGAAGAACCATGATGTTCCCTAGATAGGCATTACATGGAGTTTCTTGCCACTAACCACATGTCCAAAAATCCTACAACTTTCTCTCTTCTCCAATCTTTACAAAAGTTTCAAGATCCTCTTCCAGACCTACTCCGTGAGCATAATACTTAACATTTGTATAGTACAGTACTTTCTGACGCTGAAAGCACTTCAATATTCATTGCTATCTTGATGCCTTAACAATCCTGCAAGATAGGCAAGATCCCCCACATTGCAGCTGGGGAGCTATGGTTGAGAAGGGGTGGCTTGTCTGAGACCACCTAGTGAATTCATGGCAAAGAGTTTAACTGGGGAAGTGCTGGTTCATAGCTCAGCCTCTAGCAACTATGTCACATCAACTCTCTGGCAGAATCGTACAGTCCAAAATCCAGCCCAACAAGTAAAGAACCTGTCGTGTAATACTAGAAGCAGCTACCTGCTGGGGCTAAACTACAGTCAGAAAATCAAATAAGTGTGTGTGTGTGTGTGTCGGGGCAGGAAGACAGGTCAAAAGTAAATCCTATATCAAGTTTCATCAAAACACAGCAAAAAACAAAACAAAAATCAAATGGCGATCAGAGTTCCATCCAAGAATCCCCGCTGTTGCACAGAGTCCATTCGTGGCTGTGCAGCAGCAGGGTGGAGCCTCCAGACATTTGGCAATGACATCACAAGTTATCACCGAACGTTTGAGTAGCGAAACTTTGAGCTGCGCAGAGCTTGGCTGTGAGGCACACGGCCTCACACCTTAGGGGGGAACAATGATGGCGATACCCGTCTTAACCAAAGAACCTTGCGAGCTCCCTGCAAATACTCCAGTATGTATCACATCCCTTTGAGGACAAGGACTAATCAACAGAAACTAGCTAGTTCTAAAATGTTACAATTCTTTATTTTATTTAAAATATTTATACCCTGCCTTTCTCCATCCATTTGGAGGTGGTCAAAGCAGGTTACAGGAACAATTGAAAAAAAGTTTAATACACAACAAAACAAAAAAGTTAATATATGAAACAGCTGGCCAGTCAGAGAGTTAACAGAGAGGTCTCAACCCAAATCAAGAAAAGTGGAAAGAAAAGTAAAATTTTCAAACACCTCAAACACAGGAATCACACTAGGTTGGAGGTGTCTTGACCAACAGCACCTCAATTTTATCTGGATTTGCTTTCAAGTTGTTCACCCTCATCCAGTCCATCACTAACTCCAGACAGAGGTTCATGACTTCCACAACCTCCCTAGCAATAGACAGAATGAAAATATAGAAATGGGTATCATTCACATAATGGTGTCACCCAACCCCAAAAGCCCCAATGACCTCTTCCAGAGATTTTCTGTAGATGTTGACTAACATAGAGGTGAGAAGAGATCTCTGTGAAACACTATAAGTCAAGATGAAAACCTGTAGTCCCTCCAATACCATTTTCTGGTATCTACCACACAGCAAAGACTGAAGCAACTGCAGAACACAGTCCCTCAGCTCCAATCCAGCCAGGCAATCCAGAAGGACACCATGGTCAATGGTGTTGAAAGTTATTGAGAGGTCCAGCAAGACCAACAGGGATGCACTCCCCCTGTCCAGTCCCTGGCGTAGGTTGTCCACTAGGGCAAAGTGAGACTGCGTTGAGATAATTAGTTTCATCCAGAAATCCCTTGAGTCACTCCCACTAGCACCTTGCCCAAAAAACAGGAGGTTTGAGACTGGCCAGTAATTCCCCAGTACAGTGGGATCCAGGGAGGGCTTTTTCAAGAGGGGTGGACTTACACCAGTTTCAAGCTGGTTAATACCACATCCTCACTCAGAGGTGCATTAATAACCCTCTTAACCAGGCCCTCCCAAGCAGCTTTTCCCAGCCACAATGGGCAAAGATCAATGGAGCATGAGAATGGAACTTCCAAAGTTCCAATTTTTCAGCTTCCTTTTAGGCCTGATGAACAAAACTTAGAGTCTCAACCTTGCTGAGACTCTAGCTATCACCTAAGTCTTGTTTGTCAGGCCTAAAAGTAAGCTGCAGAATCAGAACTTTGGAAGAAAAAACGGAGGTTTCTCCTCTAAAAGTAAGTACATGGGAGGGCTGTGGAGGGCGCGGGGGGGTCGCGCTCATCCCCCCCAGGCGCTTAGTTTTAGCAAAAACCTCCGGTTTTTTCTTCAAAGTTCCGATTCTGCAGCTTCCTTTTAGGCCTGAAACTTAGAGTCTCAACCTTGCTGAGACTCTAGCTATTACCTAAGTCTTGTTCGTCAGGCCTAAAAGGAAGCTGAAAAATCGGAACTTTGGAAGAAAGAAACGGAGGTTTCTGCTAAAAGTAAGTGCCAGGGTGGGCTGTGGAGGGTGCGGAGAGGGGGTGCTGGCCCGCGGGGGGCCGCGCCTGCCCGCGGGGGGGGGCAGGGGGGCCTCTGAAAACCACGGGGGGCGTTCATCCCTTTCCGCGGTTTCAGGTATTCACGGTGGGGGCTGGAACGTATCCTCCGCGGATACGGCGGGGGGATATTATTCGCCACCACCATCATCATGGAACAGGCCCTAAAATGGGCTCAGACAGATTTGTCACAAGCTTTCCTCCACCATCGCTCAAGACATCTGCCTAAAATATGCTTCACAGCAAGCAGTCCCTTCCCCTCCAAAAATACTACCAGCTTTGCTCTATGACTAGGGAGAGGAATTTTATACACAGTCAATCACGTATATTGGTTTTAAAAGTACAAGCCACACATGAGTTTTCACGTATGAAGAAACTAGTCAACTTTCCACATATCAAAAGGCAGTTTTAATGGAGGTCCATGCACAATGAGAGGAACCGTAGAACCAATCCAGAGGGCCTTAGTTTGGATAAGGAAAATGTATTTCCAAATAAAAAACCAAGACAGCACAACAACTGCCCCACTAGTATCATTTCCCCTCCAAGTAGAAAGACTCCAGCACAGAGATTTCTGTTATGTGTGACATGTTCTTCATGAAATCAAGAAGTGAGGTTTTTCTAAGAAGAAACTAGTTTGAGAACCAACTACAGAAAAAGTGTCTGATTCCATGCAAGAGAACTGTTCACTGCTCTCCCCAGTACCATACACTGTTCAAATATTCAGAAAAAGTATGCAGGACTAAACTGATTTTGATGTAGCAGCACCCAGTATGGACAAGAAGTCCTATCCACGTCTCAATGTGATTCTATCGCATTGGGTTTGGCAAAAAAGACAAGAAGGCTATGGTCAACATGGTACAATTTCACATTGAATAATTCCATGGGTCAGGGCTGGCTAAGCAAGCTGCAATTTTCCTTGAGGCTCAAGAATTTCTACCCATAAGCTATGCATTAATGTTTGTGTTTTTGAGGTTACAAAAATGCAATCAACAAGCCAAAAGATGTGTCCCATCTCCTTCAATCACCACTTGGACCGAGCTGTTCACTGTTTTCTCTAATGTAAGCTTGTTTTTAGGAAGGCTAAATACAGCCTTCCTGTTTGCAAGAGAGGCTTACAGCTAAGCTTCTATTTTTTATTCAAGTCCTTCTTAAACTCTCTTCTTAGTATCAGTTTATTCTCGATGAGAATTGGGGTTGGATCTAGGTAATGCCATTTCAAATCCACACACACTTGCAATTCTCACTGGGTGACCTTTAGTTAGTCACACTTCCTCAATCTAATCTCCCTCATACGCTTATTATAAGGCTAAAATACTGCACTGGGATCAGGGGAAGGAAAAGAATAAAAATTTAGCCCATTAAATCGATAATTATACAGGCAATTCAGCCTCTGTTTCTTACTGTTTAAAAAATAATAATGATGCTTCTGCCTCAGTGCAGATATTTGAAGCTGAAGTCATGGACACCTTGAGGTTACTAACAAAGAGTCTTGTAGCACCTAGTTAGTAAACGAACAAATTTATTTCAGCATAAGCTTTCGTGGACTACAGTCCACTTCATCCACAAAAGCTTAAGCTGAAACAAATTATTGTTTTTTTTAAGAAGACAAAGACTCCTAGTTGTTTTTGCTGCAGATACAGGTGGTTTCCCCTCTGGAAGTGGGTGTAATTGGGTATACTGCTTCTTCAGACAGAGTCACCAGGTTTAGATTGAAGGTGAACTCTGTTTTGTAGGGGAGCAGAAGACCATCCACACTGGGAATGCAGCAGGGGAACAGGGCGAAACCCCCCCATCCTGATTGCCCCTCCCTTGCATCTGTTATTTAGAAAACAAAAACCAAGCACACAAGGGCCAATCATGTGCTTAGCATAATGTATAGTTTGACCTATAGTCATTGAGAAGCTTCAGCAACCAACCCCAGCTCCCACAGTCACAGATTACTGTTCTACAGGTACAACTAAAAGAGTTTGCAGGTACAAAGAACAAAATGTGCTAAGCTGCTCTTGAACATGATATGGAAAAAAGAGAGATTCACAATGTTGACTTGGACAAGTCCCTCTCTCACAGCACAATCCTATCCAACTTCCCCCACCAGTGCAGCCAGGGGTACAGCGAGAATGGGAGGCCCCAGAATGGAAAGGGGATTCAAATACCCTCCAAAGGGGGATTCAAAGGGGATTTCAATTCCCCCTCCTCTCCAAAGCCTCCCACCCTGCACTCCCCCACTGGTTACACCGGTGGGGGAAGTTGGATAGGATTGCACTGTCAGAGTCTCAGTTTCTCATTTGTTTCAATGGGATAAGAGTTGTCCTTGCAACAATTCTGTGAGGTAGGTAACACACAACAACTGCACAGCACTGTGTTAATTGAAAATGAGTGACAAATACAGTAACAGCAGCAATTCTGAAACCACACATTTCTTGGAAAATAGCAAATGTAAATTCAGTTATCGATCATTTCCATCAAGTGATGATTATCTGTAGTTCCAATGTCTGTGGTCCAATCCACATGGAATCAAGGTTCTATAAAAGGGTTCTGTAGAGCACTGTTCACCATTTTTCTGCCAAACTTAAACAAATCTGGCCTGCCAAAAGTCTGGTGGCCAAGGAATCAATTGTGCACTGTATCTCTTCTTATGACCCAGTTCCCTACACTTCCTATTTGCTTAGTGGTTGTTTTAGCTAATTTGAGCCTCTGAATCTACCTTGACCACACTATGTATTTTATAAGTAGCTTGAAAGTAGAAAAGCTGGGACAGAAATTCTTGATTTATCCTATATGCCAAAGTCAACATTAAATACAACATTGTTTTTAAATGTTGCCAGGAAATTTTCATTAATTGCTATATTGTCTCTTTGCTTGTTGCAATGATTCGTTGCAGAGATTTACAGGACCCAGTTCACTTTTAATTTAAAGTGGCATCTGACCCTAAAAAGAGAGTTAAGAAAACTAGTCTACGAGGGAACAAATTGCTTATGAATACTTGAATATTTATAACCGCATGTAAAAACAAACAACTTCCTTAATTTAAAAACATAGGGAGAAAAGAGAATATATATGGAAATTGTAGGCAATTCTCATGTTTGCAAAAGCCAGGAATGAAGGTTTTGTTCCTAAACGTAGAAAAATTCTTAAATCCAAGTTTATACAAGCTATGCGGTGGGGGGGAGGGAGATGGAAACATGTACTATAAGAACTCTTGGTAGTTACGAACTCAAGGACTCTAGTTTGAAGTAATAATGTTTACTGAAGTATAGAGAAGTGAGTTTAAAGAGGTGCACTCTCGAACAGGCAAATATCTTCTGCTATTGTCATAAACACTCAAAACATAACAAACTGAGCAGTTTTGAAAACCAAAGTTAATTCATCCTTCCTATTTAATACATTAAATTCAGTGTGTGCTGTTTAGAACTGTGATTTCCCATTATGAGTAATTATTAAAAACAAAGTGCAGAAAGCACATAAATACAAATATATAATCTGAAACTGATTTTAAACCATTTTAGATAATCTAACATCTTCACACTTAACATCTGTATGGACATCATAACATCACATTGCTACCAGAGCATAAGATTTTAAAGCCCTGTGAAACAAAATCCCTCCCCTATGGCTACTGATTACTTGGCCCTCCAAGGGTGCTTTCACATATACGGTTTAAATCAGATGTTGTACTTTTACCCAAAATTGGTAGTTACCACAGCTTAATCTGAACTAAAGTGCCCCTAGAGCTTCATTAAAAACTTAAAAAGCATTTTCAAAAAGACATAAGAGCCCTGCTGGATCAGGCCAAAGGCCCATCTAGTCCAGCTTCCCTTGCACCTGGCACAAAGAAAACCTACTCCTACAACCAGGAGGTTGCTTGTTGCTCTATTGTGCTCCAATGAAGGCACTTATAGCCAAAGACTAGAAGCACATCTACACAAGAGCTTTCCAGACCTCTTACCATATCAGTACCTTAAAAAGTCAGGTAGTGTGGCTAGGAGAGTCTCATGCAGATAGCATACCTTGAGTTGTACCCTGCTTATGCTTTACCTGCTATATTTCTTATTTACATTGCAATGAAATTGCAGAAGAAAGATGGGGGAGAACCATTTCAGAGAGCCATGTGATTAGTTTCGAATCCTTGAAGAAATCCCACTGCAAAGACGGTTTAAGATGAGACAAGCTTTCAGGTTTAAAGGCAAAAAGGGATGAACAGAGATTATTATTTGGAGGGAGTTCCATGCTGATGGGCTTGCCACAGCAAAGATCCAGCAACTTTGGGTATAACAGCAGAATCTGCATAGAAGGAGCATCAGAGTACAGATTCCAAGGTGACAACCCAGAAATATACCTCCCTCCTAGGGCTATCGTTTACAAACTCAAAACACAGCAAGACCATTTTTCCATCAAACAAAACTCATACACTAAAAGCCAATCATCTACCAACAACAACAACAACAAAAAGATGAATGTGAACCTGCATAAGCTTATCTGAGAACCTTGCCTGCAGGGTAAAAATGCTCTGAATAAATAAAATAATAGCCTGATCTGTGCAAGTTTAATACACCCTTACTAGTGTTAATAGTACAGGATAAGGACATTCAACAAGCCTACAAGTCACAGTATTTCAGTGTGATACTAAACATTATGGAAGCTCAAGATATGTATGAGCACTTTCTCTAGGCCCATAAAGAAAGCTTATGATGTGCATGTTTTTCTTTCTCACTCTCCTACAGTCTTAGGCACAAGGTATGTGTATGGTAGGATTCCCAAATGACTACAATTTTTCCACAAAATTCCCCATTTAAGGGTTTGTCCTACCACAACTGGGCTCCTCTCTTTTACATACACTACCCAAGTAAATGAAATCCAGTAGCATACCCTGAAGTATTGTCTGACAATGCGCCAGAATCTGCTGTCAATGCCTATTTCATCTATATACTTTCAGAAAAATTAATGGCAATGCAGACAGGCCAAGAGACTACAGATTCCTCAAGCCTCCATTCCCACACCCCTCCAGGAAGGCAGAGGTCAGATATCTTAGTAGGTCTCTCTCAAGAGCACCAATGGGGTAAGGTTCAGGAAAATTCAACATTCCCTCTGCCCCATGGGAGGAACCAGCAGGGAGGTCTTAAGTGGGTGGTGTGTCCACCCATACTAGACCACAGATGGAGCTGGGCCCTTCACATCCTTTAACCACGTTGTCATATCCACAAGCTGGGTGCTTAAAGAGCAGCATGGGTGGATTTCACCATCCTCCTTATGCACACTTATGGATGAGTGCCACTAACCCACATCAGTGTATGCAAGCATGAATTCAAGGGGTAGCAATTATTCTGGATCAAGGGGAATGCAGGGTGTGGGTGTGTGTGGGTGAGATCAGTGAAGTTATCTTCCCACCCTGGGTGGGGTGGCTGCATCCGTGTGCACACACAGAGCTGACCTTCTCATTTCCTTCCCCCACCATGGTGGGACTAGGAATGGGGCTGGGGTGTCTGTTGGTTTGACGCACGCTGCAAGCTCTATGCTATGCATGTTTACTCAGAAGTAAGCCTGACGGTGTTGAGTGGCGCTCGCTCCCCGGTTTAGTGTGCGCAGGGCTTCTTTCCACCCACCCACCCCGGCAGCTAGAGGCCTCAGTGGCGGGGAGGGAAGAGGTGAGCGACGACAGTTCACACAGAGAAGCCTTCTCAGCAACGAGGAGCAGGAGCGCTCGAGGGAGGCAGGCACCCAAAAGCTGCGAGGTGCGTGCGTGCGGCCTAGGCCGGTCTCCCTCCTTGTGCCCAAAATAAAGCTGCCCCCGGGCTCGCCGCTGCTGCTGCTGCTGTCGCCGCTTCCTCTCCTCGGGATTGGGGGAGGCGCTCGGTCTTTACCTTTTAGGCGCTGCCTGCTCCATTCTGCGGCTGGAGGTTCCCGGGATATTTACCCCCCAACCAAGGCGCGGTGCGTTTGTCACCCTGACAGGACCTAGCCAAGCCACCCCTCAGGTCACCCTGTACAACTTTCTTTCACTTCCACTCCTGCCCCTTTAAAAGTCTCAGCCTCCCCGTCTCGTGTCCGCGGCTTGACTTCCACACTAAACCTGCTAGGCTCAGAACTAGCTTGCTACTCGCTCTAATCCCGCCTTCCAATACGCCTATTGGCTTGAGACGAGCAATTGGTCGTTCCAAAAGTCTATCGGGAACCCCAGAAGGCGGAAGTGAAACTTTCCTCGGACTGTGTGAAGCCCACAGCGGTGCAATTACTATAGTGGCAGGCTGGGAAGATAGTCGTGTCGCTGTACGTCATCGGCATTGGGCGGGGGAGGAAAAGGTCTTTATTGCCCATCATGCATTGGGCCAATAAATTTCCTATGTGGAAAGGTGCACTTTGGGTTATGTAGTTTCCTAGTTCACACTGCTTTCTGGAAGGACTGGTAAGCTTCCTAGTGCAGCATGTACTGTAGGTCCTGGTCGGTGCGTCACTTCTGAAACACAGAAGTGGATAACGGGAAACTATTTTGCACACAGAGACGCGTCCGCTCCCTCAGAGACTGCCAACTTTTTAACTGGCACCGTTCCTGTGACCTTAACAATAGCCTGACACAGTGAGTGAAATGTAGTACAGTACATAGTAGCATAAAAATTTTCCCGACATGGCGAGGCTGCTGTTACGGGCATGGGACCAGAGCTCTTTCAAAAGTTGGCAACCCTTAAAAAAAAGGCTGCTTCCAAATCATCCTATTCTACTCTATAGAACGATCACCTTGTGTGATCATCATTTTCCGTTTCGCTTTAGTTTACTGTTTCATTTCTTTTAGAGTAGTTAGGTCGGCGCGTAAGCCGGAGAATCTTCCTGTTTTTCTAGCAGCTGTCAACTACAAATGAGGAAGGACTGCCTGGTTACTTCTCCCACCCAACTCCAACGCTTGTTCTTGTGGCCCATTCTCCTGCTGTGCGGCAAACGATATCCTGTTTCGTTCACCAGATGAGACAGAGACAGGGGAGCGAAGAATCCGAAGGAGGAAGCCCTTGCCGCATCCTCTTTCGCGGGAGGTTCCTACATAAATAGATATTGCACCAGTTTTCATGTATAGCATGTAAAAAAAAAAACGAGATTAAGGAAATGAAGTGTGCATAGCAACTTACTGCTACAGGTGTCATCTCAAATACCTTGAAATAAAAGTTGGAGAAAATACACGTACCATTACACATACTATCATTAACAATAAGTACAATAAGAAGTGTGTGATTCATGACGAATTTGTCACATAACCAGGAAATTCCCAAATAACCACAGATATTGCAGATAGCAACAGGCCTGGGATATCAGTTCCCCCACCCACCCAATCCAACAATCACTATAAGTACTTTTTACAGGGAGAAAACCAACCTCTGACTTTAAATACTATATCATGTTGTACATTGTTAATTATAGATAGTTTGATGTCATGTTAATATTTCATGTTCTCCTACTACTAAGTAGTCACTAGCAGAGCTGAAGGGAAAACCTTGAATTAAAGGCCAATGGTTTATCTAGGAGACAAGGAAATCTTATTTCTTTTTCTGTGTTTTATATTTTGCATAGGGGGGGAGGTCCAACAATCCTCCTGTCAAACATAAAATAACCTTGCAAGCTTATCTTAAAATTTATTTCCTTAACCTTGTTGCTTGTTAATAATGCTATTGTAAGCCTATCAGATACTGAAGATATTGTCCTCCAATAGCTGCCACAAAATTTAGATTTCGTAGAAGCAAGTCTTGGAAGTCAGTCATAATGTAGTGAGTCCAGAGACGTGGCTTCTCGGCAAGTCGCCTGAGAGGGTCCCTTCCCTCAAGGCTGCCTAGAATGGATTTGAACCCTTTTGTTCTTGATATATACTCTGGGATGAGATTGAGAACCATTGATCTATCTATGTATCTTGTTTGTTTTGTATCTATATGCATGTACATATAGAAGACAAGATCCAACTCCAAGGGACTTACAATCTAGATGAGTGGTTCCCAACCTGGGGGTTGTTACCCCCAAGGGGGTCGCAAATATAGATGTGCATGTACATCTATATTCATGTACATATGACAAGACAAGATCCAACCCCAAGGGCCTTACAATCTAGATCAGTGGTTCCCAACCTGGGGGGTTGTTACCCCCAAGTGGGTTGCAAATCAGTTTCGGGGGGGGTCACAGGATGTCAGCTGAATGGCCACTCTCACTGCAGAGAAAGAAGTGTCTGATGCTCTCTTGGGGCTTGCTTGCTCACCTTGTGTGTTACTTTCTGCTTGCCCTTTAGCATCTCTGTTAATATTAGCTCACTTCCCCCGCCCCCAAAAACAGGGTTGCTTATGAGTACAACTTTAAAAATATTTACTGACATTACTTCCAGCCCTGCAGGCACAATTTTATTTTTCACATTTTTATACCGCCCTTCCTCCAAGGAGCTCAGAGTGGTGTACATATTCCCTCCCCTCCTTTTTGTCCTCACAACAACCCTGTGAGGTAGGTGGGGCTGAGAGATAGTGTCTGGCCCAAGGTCACCCAGGAAGCTTCTTGGCTGAGCGGGGATTTGAACCTGGATCTTCCAGGCCTAAGTCCGACTCCCAAACCACTACACCATCCTGGTGTACATCACTTCCTGCCTTAGGTCACTTCCTGTACATCACTTCCTGGCTTAATGACATCACTTCCAGCCCTAGGTCTTCCTCGATAGATTGTCATTCTATAAAAGGGAGTCTCAGTGCTAAAAGGGTTGGGAAACACTACTCTAGATGGACACAAGGGAGATGACAGGATATGGAGGCAGTGGTAACAGGGAAAGAATATTCAATTATTTCAGTTATGATACATGAACAGGCTCAGTTACAATGGAGATGGGGACGAAGGGGTTGTGCCAAAATGAAAAAGGCAGGCTTTAAGGAGGGGTTCAAAGGAAGTAGAACTGTAGAAGGCATTACACAGGTGTTCTGGGAGGCAGTTCCAAGGATGAGGGCCAGCAAGAGAAAAAGGGCAGAGTTGTTTCAGGATTCAGGACCAGATGAGGCTGGGTAATGCAGGCTGGAGTAATGCAGGCTGGGTAATGCAGGCTGCCAACAAACTGGCAGAGGATGCCCCACACCTACCCACTTCCTCCACTGGCTTGCCATCCACCTAGTCGCCCAGTTGCTGCCCCAATCCTCTTTTTGCTCGCAATCCTTCAAGCTTTTCCGAAGTTACCAAAAACAAAAACAAAAAACACACAACCACAACAATTTTAAATTTCAACAAACTTTAATACAAATGCACAAATTTAAATAAACTATGTAGTAATTTAAAACCTTGGCAGTGGTATCAGAATCAAATATTTCATGAAATAAGAGTATATTTACTAGGCAGCAGAAGCTCAACAAAGATGATGCCAGGCGGGGTTCTCCAAGGGAGAGTTCTATAGGGCCAGCGCTGCCACTTTAAAGGCCTTGATCCGGGTCTCCACTCTGCTAACCTCTGGATGGGTGGGATCTGAAGCAATGCATCCCAGAAGGTCTTAACAACCAGAAAGAATAATCTAGATTATAGAAGAAGGTCCTTCTTCAGAAATGTTGGGCCCAGACCATTGTGGGCCTTGTAGATAATTAAAAGTTCCTTGAACGGAGTTTAGAAGCAAACATAGCATTACAGTAATTGATCCACAATGTGGATGACAAACCTCAAATCCTGGTTGTCCAGCCTAGGAACACCTCAGGAGAAGGGGGTGTTCATCCCCTTCTCCAGGTGTAAACCAGCCGGGGGCCTATAGGCCTCCTCAGATGTATGCCAGGTCCAGACCTGGTGTACATTTGGGGAGGCCATGTAAGGCCGACCCTGGCTGAGAACGGGCATAAGATATTGACGGAGCGCACCGCCAATATCCCCGCCCACTCCCATCCTGGGCCGGCCAATGGCCCCCCTCCCTCACCGGCCTGCCCCACCCCTGCACCGAGCGGCCTAGACCTTACCTGGGTTGTCCGGCGCAGGTTCTGTCTGCCGGGGGTGTGAGCGGTACCAGCCTGCATGATGACACAAGCACAGAGAGGGAAAAGGAGAGAACGCAATGAAATTAGGAGGGTTACCCAGGTGAAACTGCAGCTGAAGGAATGGGTTGGGGTAGTAGAAAGCAAGGAGGAAAGAAGAAAAGCTCAGGGAGAGAAAGGAAAGAAGTGAGGAAAAATTCCCAGGATTTTGGCTGCAGCAAACACAATGGGGCTTGTGTCTGAGTAGAGATGCCTAGGATTGTGCTCAAAGGTTTAACAAGCTACACCTGCCCACATTCCTTCTCCAAAAGGTCTAGCACTCTGTCCCGGTTGGAGATCTGGTAAGCCTAGCCATGGCAGAATTATGGTTCTGTGTAGCCTGAAGCAAGAGCCGCAGTGAGCCCTTTGGTGGGCCATGAAGTCACTTCACTCACTTCTGGTGGGAGAGCTAGTTAAACACCTGGAATGCCCTGTGAGTGGTTGCAGTGTTGCTTAGGAGAGCTTGCCCAGTTGGTGGGTTGGGTAGGTCTCTCCCACCAAGCAAACCCTGCTAACTGGCACTGCAGCTGCTCTTAATACAGTGTTCTGGGCATCCCAGTTGTTTAAGTAGCAGGAGTGATGGATAGGGAAGTCTATCTGGCTGAATTTCAGGCCTCCCCAAAAAATGAAAACTGGAACAGGTAAATATTCTGCATATCTCTAGTTGTGTCCTCTGTGCTTTGAAGTCAGCATTTGGCCAGCGTTTCTCAAAGTTCTCCCCGCAAGGCGGGGAGAACCTTGAGTGTGTGCGGGGGTGGAGCCAGCAGCAGCAGCGATCCGGGCGGGGGATCGCCACCACTCCTGCCGAAACCACCCCCGAAACGGGCCCCAAAATGGCCCCCCACACTTACCGGGACTTGGGGGAGCATTGGGGAGGCCTGCGCGACAATCTGCAGGCCCCCCCGATCTTTGTATCGATGTTTTGCAGTGATCTTCAGGCACTTCACAGTTTTCGCGCGGTTTCCATAAAAACCGGAAGTGCCTGAAGATCGCTGCAAAACAGTGATCCGAAGATTGAGGGGCCTGCAGAGGGTTGCGCAGGCCTCCCCAATGCTCCCCCAAGTCCCGGTAAGTGCAGGGGGGCCGTTTTGGGCACTTTGGCGGCGGTGGCGATCCCCTGGATCGCTGCCACCGCCACCATGCTGTCCCTGCCCCTCAAGAGGGCAAGGGGCAGCAAACGTTCTCAATGGTGGGTCGCGACCCACAGTTTGAGAACCAGTGCTATAGGCTGATCTACACCCACTCCTGTTGCGCTTGCGTTGGGAGGCATGCGAGCGTAGGGGACAGGACGCCCCTACCCGAAACGCTGCCCTTGGCTCCACCAGTTTCTTCTACATGCTTGTCCCTCCTGATTGTCCCACCTTGTAATAAAGCTCAACGCTGATTGGCTGAAACAGGTGCACTCCGATTGGCTAAAAAAGCCTTCTCATCCCATTGGTCAAACAATTTGCTCTGTGTCCCACCCTCTCTAAATCATGAGCATGGTCCACAGCCGATCATAATGGAACTCGGGAGAGCACAGCTCTCCCGCGTTCCATGGCAATCGGTTAAAAAAGAAGCAACACCGCACACGCCCAGGACGCACCAGGAGAAGTGCGTTGTAGATCAACCTTATTTGTTCCTCAATGGGTATTTTCTCGGTTTTGACTACAAGAGTTAGGTGAGTTGAATGTATTTTGTTTCCTTTGTAAATAAATCATAAATACATTTTAAAATTGCAGGTAGCCATGTTGGACGTTTTTCTGGGAACAATAGCATAACGCCTTTATTAATGCCAAGTGGCATTTTGGAGTGCTGCTAGAGGAGGAGGGAGCATTCCAAGTCCCGTTGGCTGACATCTGTTTGCCTCTTGGATAGAGCCTGGGGACTTCATCTCACCTAGAAGTGAACTCTTTCCTTCTTTCTTTTAAAATTGACTTTATATTTAAAATGTCTTTCTCATTTCAGTTGGCCACTTTTATTCCCCTAACCATTATTTTCTTAGACAGCAAACCCCTTGGGGGCAGGACTCGTAAGGTAGTTAAAATGTTGTAAGCAGCTTGGAGCCAATGGAATAGAGCGGGATATAAATTCAAGGAACAAATAAATACATACGTCACAAAGTAGGTTGAGTTCACTAGAACTCTTCTTCAAAATGGATTAATATACAAAACAAAGACAGGGAGCGAGGAAGCTTGGCATAATGGAAAAGTCTTAAGATGGAGTGCAGGAGAATTTTCATCTACCCAGATCCCGTAAAAGGAACTGGCTAGTTGGAACCAGCATGTGTCATGTTCCAGCACTTGCAAGTGACACCTGTACATTGCTGACTGATTCTCCTGCCCCTGGAGGTGAACAAGGGAACTTTAACTAATTTCTAGGCAGGGCTTAGGTACAGTAGTTGCATTTGCAGCCCAATCCTTACCAACGTTTCAGTGCTGATGCAGCAACAATGCAGCCCTGGGTAAGGGAACAAATGTAACCTTACCTTGAGGAAGACTCCATGACTGCCCCCCCTGCAGGATGCAGCATGCACCCCATTAGCATGGCTGCATCGACACTGGAAAGTTGGTTAGCATTGGGCTGCCAGTTTTATTAGTTTCATTTGCATGTAATTCCAAGGGCTTGTGTTCATCCATGTGAACTTTTCCCATTCCCTCCTCCCTTTTTTGTCTTAATAAGCTCTTGCTATCCTTACAAGTCACTGGCTTCTTTCTTTCTAACTAGGGCTATTATTGCCCTTCATTTCCTGACATATCTCTCAGTCTCCTCAAACTCAGGGTTTACTTCCGAGTAAACCTGTGTAAGAAGGCACTGCGCTAGGGCAATCTGTGTCCGAAAAGGTACATTCACAAGGGAACAAATATCCAAACTGTTAGTGTCGGATTTAGAAGCGTGTTGTTAATCAAAGACAGGAATCTCTTTTGTGAGCATGTTAATCCATTAATTCATGTTAATTAATTAATATGTGTTAATTGATTAATTAACATGTTAATTAATTAATTAATTGTGAGCATGTTAATCAAAGACAGGAATCTCTTTTGTACACTACCAATGCTGCAAAGGGTGTATGGGTACCAGGGCCTCTGAGAGGGGGGTTAAGGGGTAATTTATACTCAGGCCCAGGGCAAAAAATGGGTCAAAAGGGGGGACCTGGAGCAAAAAAGGGGGGCCCAGGAGCCAAATTCATATGTAGGGAAGGGGCCCAAAAGAAACTTTGTACCCCCTGATAAAATTCCTCTGAATGGCCCTGGTGCTGCAAAAATGCTGCAAAGGGTGTGTGGGTACTACTAAGGAGTTGGGGTTGGCCAGATCAGTGGCTTCCTGGGTCATTCCTCTTGCAACTGAGCCCTGAGCTGCGGGAACTCTAGTAACTAGGCTCACCCCCAGCCAGGAAGGAGGATGTAAAAGGAGGGCACCCTCTTGTCGGTCTTTTCCCTTCCTGGTGGCAGCATCTATCCCTTTTTCAGATGGCTCAGAGCTGCCCTGGAAGCACCCAAGGGTGCATGAGAAGTCAGATGTGTGGCTATTTAGCTTGCTTCACCCCTTCATCACCACCACATCAACCATGGCAGCCTCTCGGATCACCACAAACCCACTTTGAGAATTTGTTGTTGAAAAATTATATATAAATATACTGAATAATAATCATTAGCACTAGGTCAGTGGTTCTCAAACCTTTTAGCACCGGCACCCACTATTTAAAATGACCCTCTATCGGGACTCACCTAGCTTTACAAGACACTCAAACATTTATTTTCCTATATCTACACAAGCTTGCAAACTGCAGGAGCTCATTTGTTTGCAGGGTAATTAGCAGCTATCTGATTTTTGAATAGCCTCAGGGCTTGGGGCAATTACTTATGGTATATCTTTCCATCACCTGGGACCCACCAGAAATCAGGTCACGACCCATCGAGTGGGTCCCGGCCCACAGTTTGAGAAACACTGCACTAGGTAATATTACTAACTGTTGGCAGTTGTATTTTCCAAGGAGAAACAATGTGATGTTGCTTTGTCCCGGTAGGCCTTGGTGCAGCCTGAAATCCATTTTCTCCCTTACTTTATGCTTCTGTTCTTCTCTTTTCTTTGCATTTCTGTCTACAATCAACGTGGAATAACCGGACAAATGTATTTCTACCTTCCATCACAACTGCTACAGTGGCTGGCCCATTCTTTTTCCTTTTTGTACTGAAGATTTGAAATGTAATTTGAGGCGATGGAGTTACTCCAAGAAACTGGAGTTTAGCTTCAGCAGTGTCAGAAACCTACAGCTGCAACAATAAGAGATGGAAATTTGACACACTCTGGGTTGAAGGTGATGAGGATTAGAAGGTATGGTGTGAGAGAACCTTGCCCTGCTAAACAGAATACACCACATAAATCAGCCAATAACCTTGGCTAGGCTTTCCACTACAAATAATATGCAGCGCTGCAGTGCAGCCCCCTCCATTATCAGAAGTGGTCATCTTGCTCACTCATATTGAGACACCAGATGTAACTAAGGGGCCCAGAGGGAAAGGAGAAGACGAGGAGGGTAAAATCAATAATCACAGAGGCAATGTACTTACACTATCCTGACACAAAACAGAAACTTCTGTAATATTTGGAGGAACAGACAAAGTTCCAGCGGTGTTGAAAACACACTCCTGACTTCAAATGCACCGAAAACTGCTGATAACTTTGAAGAGCACAGCTGAAACTTGGATTTGGTTGGTGCTTTCTTCATGTTTATTCCTAGGCCACATTTGCAGCTCCTTTTATCTACTCTTCAGACGTTCTTGTGAACGGCTGAGGAGGATCATAGTGACAGAGTAGGGGGGTTGGGAGAGATTTAGCAGTATTGGCCTTATCTGCCTGTTTCATATTTTATTCTGATGACTATAAAAAGGGGCGTTCTAATGCAGAAATGGGTCTGAGTTCAAATGATGGCTGTTTCGCAGCATTTCAGTGTTATACCAGTTTAGGTCATTGTGACAAATATTTCCCACATCTGTGGAAATTAAGAAGTCAGAATACAATGTGATATGTGATTATCGAAAACACTTCTATTTAGGGAAAAACATAAGAACATAAGAAGAGCCTTGCTGGATCAGGCCAAAGGCCCGTCTAGTCCAGCTTCCTGTATCTCACAGTGGCCCCACGAGATGCCTCTGAGAGCACACAGCCAACAAGATAACCTGTTTCCTGTTGTCACTCCCTTGCACCTGGCACAGAGAAAACCTACTTCAGGAGGTTGCTTATGGCTTGTAACCTGTGGTGGTCTTTTCCTCCATGAATCTATCCAAACCCCTTTTAAAGGCATCTAGGCCACCAGGTGCCATCACCACAACCTGTGGCAAGGAGTTAAGAACATAAGAAGACCCCTGCTGGGTCAGGCCACAGGCCCATCTAGTCCAGCTTCCTGTATCACACAGTGGCCCCACCAGATGCCTCAGGGAGCACACAAGACAACAAGATAACTGTATCCTGTCGCCACTCCCTTGCACCTGGCACAAAGAAAACCTACTCCTACAACCAGGAGGTTGCTTATCCCCATCATGGCTTGTAAACTGTGTGGACTTTTCCTCCATAAATCTGTCCAATCCCCTTTTAAAGGCATCCAGGCCAGGTGCCATCACCACATCCTGAGTTCCACATGCAGGTCGTGTGTAGACAGACACACACCTGTAAGTATCATGCACATTGCTTTCACATCATGTCCATGAAGGACACCAATGCTGGAAAGCTGTGACCAAAGCTGGCTGCTTCTGTATGCCAATTCAACAGAACAGATGTGAGTGTGAAGGCAATCAGCAGTCAGATTCAAAGAGGAAGTTCAAAACATTGGAAGTAGGACTGTTACGGAAAGTATGACTGGATTAATCAAACGTTAATAAATAGATTGATTAATAAATTGAATCTTCCTAAATTTGCATACAATGAAGAAAACTGTTTTGAAGGGAGGAAGCTACTTTGTGTTTATATAGTCACATGTATGTTACAGCATGTCATCTTACAAGAGGCATTCCTTCCCCTATGAGAGTGGAGAATGCTAAAATGGTGCCTGCTACTTGCTGTGCCTGTGTCTATATCAAAAATAACTTAAAAAAAAAACAGTATGCCTGATAAACTGGGGGTTTTAGTAGATTATAAAGGCTTTTAATTATTAAATATTACAGCCCTAATTTGCAGTTGTCCTCTTTTTTCCTGAGATATATTGACCTTTTCAAGTGAACCACATTTGAATGACAAGTGTGCATGAGTTTTCCAGCTTGCAAAGTTACTCTCATCATATGGGGAATGTTCTAAGACCAGCCCCTTCATCCTTTACTTAATTGGAATTGGCCTCACGGATTTCCACTGGATATACTTCCAAGAGAGTGTAATAAAGATGGCATCCATCCTAAGTACTTCTCGTTGTTTGAGAAAAAATATATTCCACAGTGTGTTACAACGTGATAAACCAAGATCCTAGTACTATCAGAGCCTTCCATTTTATATGATGCTATATAAAGCACTTTGATTTCAGTAAGATGATGAATTTCAGAAAAAAAAACATTAATTCAAACAAGGCTTGGAAACTGTTCCTTTTATTCGGGATTAGAAATGCAATGATTTTCTTAACAATCCAACTTCACTTAGGAAGGAGATGAGAAAGTAAGACCAGCTGTACAAAGCGTTTTACCAATTTGCGCAGAGGAACATCTTCTAAGGCTAGACCTGGAAAACAGCAAAACAGTTTCATTCAAAAAGTGTTATACAACACAGACAAAATTCTGCTGGACTTTCACCATAAGAGATGTCGAGTAGTTTACGAGGGTGCAGCTGGACCTATCGGCTGTCAGGGGTCACACACGGCGCATACCTTCTTGGAGGCGAGAAGGAGCGACATCCAGTTAAACTGCACAAAGTATCCGTGCATAAGAATCAATCAATATAATTTGTTCTTACACCTAAGATCATAACCTCCTGCAATGATCTCGACGCTCCCAGGCAGGGAAGCCTGGAGAACTTGAGACGCCAAACGTGATTGGCTGTACGTCTCTTTCTATACGTCCATTTTGACGTCGTCCATTGTTTCCCCTCGCTGGAAGAAACTTCAGCGCTGCACAGAAGACTAATAAGGCGGCGTTTTCAGATTCAAAGTTTGCATCCGATACGGAAAGAAGAGTGACGCCTGCTCTCTTTCTCACGCCACCCACACGCGTACCTTAATTCTTGCTCTTTGGTCCGTAAATAGACGGCTAATCAATCACTCTCTTTACCCGCCCCTCCATCCCCGATCAGTTGAAGATGATTTATATGAACTGGTTCCTTTAGCAACATAGAAAGTACGGTGAAAAGCTCGCCATTAGCGCAGGAATGACGCGGCTCGGCTTGTTTGGTGTGTTTCGTTCTTGTAAAGGCGTGGCTACCAAATGCCCAACATTTTTTTGCCTACGCAGCAGAATCCATAAGAGGGGCGAAAAGCATTAACCCATTTGGAAACAAATTAGCCCATATTTGCAAACATTCATTCAATCCTGAGGTACCATTTGAATTGCGTTTTAATCGGGAGTGTTTTTACAGTTTTCTTGTTGTTGACAAGAGCGCCCCAACTTCAGCACCCCAAACTTGTGTCTGTTCAGAGAGAGGTGTCAACTTGTCCCTTTTATTCTGTCACGGGAAATTGTTCGCTTCCGTAAAAATATTTCACTTAGCGGCACTGAGGTCCTGTAGTGATTTTTTAATAGGTTGATTTATCCGCTGAAAGCAAGAGACTGATATCTAAAGATCAGTTTTTAATATGTTGTAAGGCGCCTTTCAGCCGCCTAAGGCTGAAACTCAAATATTTTGGCCACCTAATGCGAAGAGAGGACTCTCTGGAGAAGACTCTGATGCTGGGAAAAATTGAAGGCAAAAGGAGAAGGGGAAGGCAAAGGATGAGATGGTTGGACAGCATCACCGATGCAAGGAGCATGAGGGTGAGCGAACTCAGGAAGATAGTGGAGGACAGGAAGGCCTGGCGGGATATGGTTCGTGGGATCAGGAAGGGTCGGACACGACTTAACGACTGAACAACAACAAGCCGCCTTGAGTGCCCTCGGGAGAAAGGCGGGCTACAAATTCCTAAATAAATAAATAAAAATAAAGATGTGAATGGATGGGCATCAGTGTTCCATTTCTCTTTTTAATTAGACATCTCTTTTTTAAAAAATGAAATGATTGTACAGACACAGTATTGCGTTATTTGTGGGTTTGTTTTTGCGTGAAAGACGGATTTGTCCGTGCAGAACTGTTCGAATCCGATGCACATGATGCCACTTAAACAGGAGTACTGGTTGGGACTGAAGAAGCTCTCTAAATAACCAAGTGCTCCCATTCAGCTAATTTGCGGGCGGCTCTTTGCCAAAGGATGTAGGAGATTAGGGCCCTAACCTGTGCATCCGAAATGCGTAGCCAATCCTGATTTCCTCTGCATGATTTAGAGGTGATCAAAGGAGAGGGAGATCTGATGATGAGAGGTTACAGGAGGAGAAGGACAACCCCCCCCCCTTATCTAAACTTCGATAGTCCGTCCCCATCCATCTGAATATCAGAAATCGTGGCTGTTGCCTGAATGGGCCTTTATAGAGTCTGTCCCATGATAGGCTCAAGCCGACGAATTGCTAAAGAAGCGCGCAGAAGCAGGAGAGAGAAGGTGCTACATATACATATCTTTGCTGGTCCACACTAAAGAGGGCGCAAGGGTTTTTCTCATTTCCTACTCAGGAATTCTACCGGGATATCAAAGATTGAGATTCTGGTCCTGAAAAGGCTCTTACATTCAACACTCCCTCCTCCTCAACCGTAGGATCGGGGCTACTGTTTCCCTAGAGCGGCGATATGAAACATCCTTGCAGTCCGATCCTAAACTCCCACTCGTTTAAATGGTGCTTCCTACGACCGTCGAGGCAAATATGTTCAAGATTAGGAAATCAGTCGAACTCGGGGTTTACTTCCGAGTAAACCTGTGTAAGGATGCACTACGCTCCAGGGCAATCTGTGTCCGAAAAGGTACATTCATCACAAGGGAACAAATATCCCAACTGTTAAGCGTCGGATTTAGAAGCATTGCGAGCGTCTTAATCAAAGACAGGAATCTCTTTTGTACCATTGAAGTTTAAAAAAGAAAAAGAAAAGAAATAAAGAAAGGGGGGGGGAATCCTATGCAGGAGTTAAAAGAGACTTGCTTCGAAGTCACGGTTCACGGTAAAATAAACCAACCCCTTTAATTTCTTCCTTTCCCAATAGGAATAAATAAACCTAAATTATGTTCCTGCTTCTGGGACGGGGTCCAGAGATTATAAAAATGTTGTTGCTGTTTTGAAAACTCAATAAATTAAATTAAAGTAGCAAAAGCTCTCTAGCAGCAGCCTGTCTCATGTAAAGCCTACATTCTTGGATTTTGGTCGAAGGACAACATGAGAGCAGCAACTTAAAAACAAAGCAAATCGGTTGTGCTGGATCCGACCGTGAATCTGTTTTGCCCGTCGTGAGGTCACATTAAACTCAAGAGTGGCAAGGTAGGAGGCTACTGGGCTTCAAAACCCCAAATCTATTGAAATCCAGGAGGTACTCCACCTTGGCTCGTTTGAGGACCGCAGCGGAGTATATAGGATTTAGGGCTGCTACGGGATTACCGTCTGAAAACGCTTGAAAAAGAGAGAGAAATGAGTGTTGGCTGATTCGGGGGCGGGTGTTAAACGGGACAATCCGGAGCTCCTCTTCTCGCCCTGGGGTCTTCTGTTCTGGGTGGCTGAGGATGATGCCAGTCATTGGGCTCAGTTTTGAGTGCTCCTGGAAAACCGACTTCTCTCTGGGCGAGCAAAGCAGGTTGCAATAGAATTTGCTTCTAATTCAGCGGATTTACTCACAGCAGCTCGAAGAAACGCTCCGGGTGGTGTCGAGATCGGACACTGAAAACTTCCTTTGCAGAGTTTGTCTGACTGGTCAGACTCTATGCATTTGGCTTCGGGATGCGTCTGAGTGAGCGCAATCCTATGTTTGTCTACTCAGGAGAAAGTCCCATTGTCTTCAATGGGGCTTACTCTCAGGAAAGTGTGCATAGGATTGCAACCTAACAGCGTTTTAAAAAATAGGAAAGGCTGCGATCCTCAGATCACTTCCTTTTGGAGGAGACCTCTTTACCTCTCTTGGAGGAGGAAATGTTTAGTGGCTGTAAGCCAACAACGTTTCTGCCGTGCGTGCGACCCGATCCTAAGAGCGTGTTTACTCAAAAGGAAGCCTTCCTGAGTTCAAAGGGGCTTACTCCCAAATACTGTAGTGCCATAAGTATGGGAGCGGCCTGTTGCGCGATTCCCATTCAACTCAAAAAGGCGCTAGAGGAAAGGCTGCCCCTTCTTATTTGGACGCCTGAATCGCGGCACAAAACTGGACTTAGGAACTTAAAATTGCGGGTGGTAGGGCGATCATGATGTATGAAATGTAATGGAGAGACTTCCAAAGCACTTTGGAAAGTAACTTATTTTGAAAGGTGTGCAGCCCAATCCTGTGTGTGTTGTTTCCTCCGAAGTAAGTTCCGCTGAATACAATGGTGCTTACTTCCAGGTAAGTGTGTGGGTAGGATGATTACAAGCTGACTCCTTATCTCGTCCCTTGAGATCTGCACCTGGGCTGCGGCCGGGGACCTAGTTTGTATTAGGACTCAGAACTAGAATCTGTTTTCAGTACCAGACCAGAGGTCCGTTCTGGAATATATTGAAAACGCCTCTGAGCATACGCAAAGCAAAGGGATATACAGTATATCTCGCCACAGGCTGTCTAGGTCAGACTTAAAGTGCAGGATTTCTTGGGCAGAGGGCGTAGCTTCCTGGAAGGTCTGACCTTTCTTTTTCAGAAGCTACGCATCAGACGTCAGTGGGCTGCTAAAACAGTTATCCTATGCCAGTCGGCTGCAGCCACATAAACGATTGGTCGTTAGATCAAATCGATATTCAGTCCTGCCCCCCCCCCTACTTTTTGGCCCTCATGATAAAGTCACAACGCTGCAGTGAGAGTGCAACTGAAGTTGTCAGGACCTAGTCTGTAGCGTCCACACTTTCTTGAACATTGTGAAGGAGGGTGAAGTTTCTTCCGAGTCCCATCTCTGGTCAGTGCTTTCTGGCCTCAGTTCCCTCTCTCTGTCCTTTTCCTCAAGTCCCCTACCCTTCCTTCAAGTTTTTCTTTCTCAGTCCACTTCCTACTCTGCCAGTGCCACCCTTCTTCAGGTCACTTGGCCGCTCCATCCCAGCGAGCTCCTCCATCCCAGTCATCTTCCCTGAAACCTGTGGTGTTTGAGTGCCAGCCAGATTGACAGCTTTCCCTTCCCTCACAGAAGCTGGACTGCCAAATGTCTCGATCCCTAAGCAAGTGGGCACGGCCAGCCACCTCACCAGCTCAGCCCTCAGCCAATCAGCATGACAGGCTTCACTTCCACAATACAGAATAGACTGCTCCGTTCGTTTTCCTACTACAGTACACAGATTAGTGCAGTGCACAGGGGCCGGCCAGGCAATTAACCTGTCCTTACTGAAGAGCCCCAAGAGACAACACCAAAACATTGGGATCTAGACAAAACAAGCATTTTCTCTATCTTTGGAGACTGTTTTCCTGCGCCATGAACTGATCTGGTCATGGTCAACGGCCTCCTGCCGCTGCCTGCGCTACACCGAGAGGCGACTGGGTGGGTCTAGCTGATGATTCCATTCACCCGGTGTTTTCCACACACAAAACGTGGGCGCCATCCATCCGAGATATCTGGGCCATAATCTAGCAGAGAAAGAACGAGCCTGTGTCTGTGCTACCTTGTGTCCCACTGTGGAATCTAAGTCGCCATCACGGATCGTTCACTGATTTACGTTTCAGCCGCCTGCAGGTGTTGGCGGGCGGGCTGCTCTTCTGGGGACAGACAGGCGGCTAGAATCGTCGTAAATGCTGCTTGGCAATAACCAAACACAGGGCGATTCTAACAATCTTCCACTTGAGGTTTAGCAGAAGGCAAGAATCTGGAGGAAATTGACCAGAAGCAGGTTAGTCAGCAGATGAGACCCCTGCAACTTGCGGGTTCCCAGGCTGCCGCGCTGGGAGTCCTGCAGGAAGCATGAACTGGGGGTCTGAACAGGTGAGGCTTCAGCGGAGTTCCACGTGGTGAGACCGGGATCCTACCTCCCAAGCAGAAACACATCTGGGAATCTGCAAGGCTTCAGCAGAAACAACAGATCCATCATAAATCTACAGTGTGGGATGAATGGAGCTACAGTCCACGTGTGTCCCACTGGGCAGGAGAGCCAGAACAATTTTCTTCTCACCCTTTGACACGCGTTTGCACCCACGTATAAACTGGCCCTGAATCATATTGCTATTGTGGAAAATTGGCAGCAAGCAAGAGATTGCTTTTTAAAGCTGATACCAGTGCAATTATATTGTAAGATTATAACAGTGATAGTAATACCGTGGGAGTTTATCTTTTTTCCCCGCTCCCTAGTTGATTTCTATTATTATTATAGAAAATAGTTCCTTCACAATATTGTTTTCCGCCTTATCCTATGCATATTTACTTGGAATTAAGTCGGGACTGTGAGCAATGGTCTCCCCCCGTAAGTGTGCATTGAATTGCAGCCTGTACTACCAGATGTGGAGCAAATCTGCTCCTTCCCCCCAATATAAAAATCATATGTGCATACACATTTAACCATATACATCACCATATAAACATATGTGTACTGTATATTGCTTGTTCCACATCTCACAAGACATCTCTTTCAGGTAGGAATTTATCAAGATTAAGATAGAATACCCTCACTGTTGAGGAGCGCCGCATTTTAATCCTGCCTGAAGGAACATCCATCAATCAACCGAAGTCCTGGCTCCGAATCCCAGGTGTTTTAGAGTGACTAAAGGGGAAAGATCCTCTCACTCTGCACATGCCTCGATGCACTCTTGTCTTTGTGGGTATATCTTATGTTACTGGCTGGCATTCAAACGAGGTTCAAGGGCTGAGTTCTGGGGTCAAATGAAGCCCCCCAGAGCTCCGAATTTAATTACACTGATTCACGCCATTCGGATAGAGTCATCGGGATCCGCCTGCCAGCCGGGATGTAGGGTGATCGCTGCAAGGCTCTGATAAAGATGTTCCCTGCGTTATGCCACCCTCTGTCTTGTAAGGTGTGACCATATGGCCACAACCTTTGTTCCTGATTGGTTGGCCAGCCACAGCACTGCCTGATTGGCTGCTCTGTGACATGAAAGGCCTGTTGGCCTAAACGGGGCTTCTCATTACAAGTGTGCAGTTAGCGCGCTCTTCCCACGCCTTTTTCTCTGCCTCTGAAGGCAGGAAAAATTTCCTCTGCAGAGTCTCCCTTAGTGGGACTTCATTGCAGTCCTTCTTGGGTGCTGTCTGTATAGCACCCACCCAAGGTGCTGCTGCTCACTCACAGTCTTGATCCGCAGTCCTGATCCGCCCTGCCTGTTTTCAGTTCTGACTAATCCAGCCCTAGCACATTTTGCTCAGAAGTAGCAAACATTACTCCCATTGAATTCAATGAGTCTCACAGTCTGGCTAGAGTGCATAAAAGAATAGAAGATCCATAATTTAATTCCTGTAAGAGAGGAAGTGGTGGTGCAAGAACTCAAGAGTTCGACTCAGCTGGTCCTGCGCTTCAATAGCCCTCTTCCTTGTTTGCAGTCCTGCGCGGAATCTTCTCCTGCCTGCTCAGGCTTAGCCCGCTGTGCGCCACGCTAGCAGATGCCTCCAGGGGGCGCTGGAGTTCTTCGTTTCCCAGCAGTTCCTACGCGGTCCTACACTTCAGCTAACCCGATCGCTTCCGAATCGCCTTTGCTACCCACCCGCTCGCCCTGTCCTCCACCTCCACACGGATCCATTCTCTCTAGTGTTTGATTCCTTCCCCACCCCTCCTCCGGTGCCCCACAGCTGTGCTGCTCCAGTCCTCACAGACCGCCCTGAGATCCCGTCTTGACCGCCAGAAGATCGCCAGTGATGATGAGCAGCACGCCTTTCCGAGGCTCGGGGCCGACGCAAGGACAACGCTGCACGGTGGGGAAAGGAAGCTCCGCTTGGCGCGCGTGTTTCTCATCAGGCATCGTCTTACCTCACACGGTGCACGCCAGGGCGAAAAAACAAAGCGGAAACCTGCCTGGGGACGGGGGGGGGGGCTGCGTGAGCCTCCCTCTCGTTGAGTGTTCCCGGCCGGGAACTCTGCCCCTGTGCGGTTCCTTTGAGGCAGAGGCTCCCCAAGGCTGAGCCCCACAATCTGCTTTCCTGACCAAGACGCCAGGAGCCTCCCTCGCCGCGGCTTAGGGAATCACTGCCCTCCTCCTCCGACTTTCTGTCGCTGCGCTGCTGCTGCCCCTTTCTCCCGAGGGAGCCCAGTGCCGCTGGTCAGCTCTTGGCAAGCAGAAGCCCCCCGCCGGGCCATTCGGTTCGGGATCACGTGGTAGTGCTGCTAAAGCCTTCCTTGCCCTGCCTGCTGTTTGCCATTCAGAAAAATTAGGCGGATAAGTGCTGGCCTAGGCTAGGAAGTGAAAAAAAGTCACGTGTAGTTTGACCCTCATCACTTGTACATTTTCAGGACGATCTAGTACGGCTTCTCTGCTCTGGACACCCCCTGGCACAGCCTTTGGCAAATGGTAACCAGAGTGCTTCGAAACTTCGGAGCATGTGCAGAGTGCTATTCCTTCCCACACCTCTGAGATCAGAACCCCGCCCCGGGCTCAGGTTTGAAGGCCCAGGCAGCTTCCCAACGAGGCACCGCAGCTCTGCATTGCCTCCCTCCCTTGCCCGCCCGTCCCCCCGGCTCCGCCGCTTTTATTCAAGGGGGGGGAGCAGCAGATCCGGAGTCAGCCGGAGTTATGATCTCCCCTTCGCTCGCGAGTTCCTGCAGGCCTCTGGCTCTGACTTCCTTGGTGGCATCTGAAATCCAAACTCAGGCAGGCAGCAGGGAGGGCTGAAGAGTTGCTGAACTTCACTTTCCGCCGCAGGGCCGCGCGGGGGGCGGGGGGGAGCAGGGAGGAAGCCCTACCAAGGTGTGGAGGTGTTTGGGGCGGGGAGGGGGGCTTGAAAGGAAAAGGCCGCCAGCCCGCCGCGCAGGAAGTGTGGAGCTGAGGAGCCAGTCCCTCCTAGGCCAGCCAAGAGCGGGGAACGGAACGGAACGCAGGAGCCGAGCCCGAGATTGCGCTGGGACAGCTCCTGGCGCGCCTCCACCGGCTCCTGGTTCCCTGCCGGCCGGCCGGCCCTCTCCGCTTGGGACTGGAAGTCGCTCTCCCAGCGCCCGAGTGGGGTCAGCGGAGACTCAGACTCTGGCCGGGCTTCGGGATTTCGCTCCCACACGCACGCATTTACTTGGAAGTAGTCAACTCTCAACCCAAGAGGGGGCCCTTCGCAGAAAAAGAGGCGATCATTTCCATCGCTTGCCTCCCTCCCTCTCGCCCGCCCGCCTCCCGCCTGCCAGCCAGCAGCTTGCTCTGCGAATCTTGTGTGCGACCAGAGTGTGGTTACAGCCAGAGTGGGGTGAAGGGCTGGACCCAGATTCCAATTCGGCGGGTGACCTGGTCGCTCACGGCGCCTCAGCTAATGTGTTTGTATGAGGTTAAAAGCTGGCTAACATTCTCATCATCCCCCGTGGCACCTTGAGCTTCCTTGGGGGAAGGGCAGACTACAGATAGATAGATAGATAGATAGATAGATAGATAGATAGATAGATAGATAGATAGATAGATAGATAGATAGATAGATAGATAGATAGATGTGATCCTTAAGCTACGCGGGCAGCCCGGTCCTACGCATATTTGCTCGGAGGTAAGTCGTCCTGGGATCAATGGAGCTTACACCCAAGTAAGCGTGCATAGAACAGTCGCTTTGGCCGTTCACTTGGACCTCAGCGCAACTGAACTCCCAAGTAATTGTGCTGAGGACTGAGAGGGCAGTGCTGTTCCCTCTTGTCTTTCTTGTTGTCATTGCTGCTGTAGTGTTCGTGTTTTTCGGCTGCAGAGCCTGGGACCCTTTTCAACATCGAATTAATCCTCATCTCTGACTCTACGCCAGATGCGGGGAGGGATCGGTTTAACTTCTAGGGTCTGAAAGACGGATGTTTAGAAAGTCTTCGGGAAAGCAAACGGAGCCACTGGAGACCCAGCCAGCCCAGCCCAGGCACCTGCTTCGCTTCCCTTCGAAGCGGGTGTGAAAAGATTCCATGGCATGCCGCACGCATGCCCTTAGGATCGGGGCCAAAGGATTGCTGTTATACTTCCACCGTTGCAAGTTGCACTTTTACGACCTTGATGGCAGCAGCGACAACAGCCAGAATAATAATGCTAGTCGGGAATTGTTTAGGAATTTCTCTGCTTTTTCAAAGTCAGTATCCAAACTGAAGCCGATAATGCGTGGATTACTTTTTCATTTTTCCCCAAAGTTGTCGGCCCCATAATATAGAATCGGAAAACGCTTTGAAAAGGAGCATCCCTAAAAATCCTCTTTCTGCTCACGTGTAAAATTATTAAATATTGGCTGCAGAGAGAGAGAGAGAGAGAGAGAGAGAGAGAGAGAGAGAGATGAAATGAACCCGGAAACTACCAGATGTTTCAGTGATGTGGCAGGTGGGGAATTTTCCTCGTTAGACCACCTTCTACGTTGCTACGCCAGCAGGTTCGCAGCTATGACCTCCTCACATACTTTGTACAGTAAAGGCAGAGAGCGCTGTCGGGGGGAAACGCTGGCAACGCTCCTGTTAGCAAGGAGGACGAAGACACTGACGAGTCACCCCACTGCTCTCCGTCCATTCAGCTTTGGCGTTCCTATAGTCAATCCTATTCCTAGGGGGAAGAGCTTTGATTAAATCCTACAATCCCGAAAACGCACTTGTCGGACCCTAGCCACATTTACTCGTAAGTAAGTTCCATTGCTTTCGATGGAACTTACTTCCAAGAAAGACTCTTGACGTACATCCTTACTTTAAAACCAGCTCCATTGGCGCTTAACTTCCCCAAAAGTATGCTTAGGTTGTATGCTGTGTGAACGCGTTCATAGGGCTGAAGTAGGGCATGGGGGGAAGAAATCTCATCGCATATTCTGATCGCTTCGTATTTGAATCAAAAGCCCAGAAATGTTTGGTTTTATGTTACCCCGTTTTGGAAATCACCACTATCTTGTCCGGCTTCCAGCAAGCGCTTCCTCTCAGACTTTGAAGAATATTCCGTTCCCAAAACGTCACATCATATTGTGTTTCCTTTTCTATGGAGGGAAGTAAAAAGTGATACGTATTAGGAAGCTGTTTAATAATTTGTTCAACAGGAATGAATCGTTCCAGGTGTAACCTATGCCTGATCAATGAAGAACTTGAATTCTGGCTTCTTTTCGTTGCCTTATTCAGTATCTAATGTTTTCGACGTTTGCATTACAGACATGTTTGTTTACCTTATTTGTTTCACGCTCATCATTGGAATCAAAACCATTTTCGCATCTGGTAATCCCCTTCGCCCTCTGTCTCCCTCACCCCCCCCCCCATGGATCTTAACCAGCACGATCTTGATCCGAATAATGGGGGGGACGGGGACGGGACACACACACGCCTTTCAACGTCATTTCACCATATGGCTTGTTTTAGGTTTCAGGGAGCCCGTTCTGCAAAATGCCGCCTGGGAGGCTTAATCAATCCTCCTCCCGCTACACTCAGTTCCAATAATGAGTAGTTAACAAATATTCGTCTAAAATACCTCTTGCATGCAGGAAAAAGCAGTTCAACCGCAACTTAACCACGAACAGTAATATGTTTCTATTTATCCAGGGGCTCAAGTTAAACAACGTTTGATTGGTCACTTGGGATAAGTACCGAAAAAAAACCCCATCCTTAAATAGAAATGGGGGGGGGGAGTAATCATTCAGGTAGGCGTATATCTGCATGCAGAAACGTGCAACATTGCCAATAAATAATACAATACAATAAAATAGAGGAGTCGCTGATGAGTTTACTGATGAGTACAACAGAGACATTTCATTTCAGAGTCTTATTATGGATTAAAAAATTGACTTTCAAAGCTTGTTTTGCAGTGAGATAGATACTTCGCCGAGGAAATTCATTTGGATTCATCTGTTTCAGGTGGAAGAAAATTATTTTAACTCGAACGACAGGTGTTAGTAGAGGACTTATCCTGGCGTAAATAATAATAAATAGTTGTAGGTGTGTGTAACATATAGGCACACTTAAAAAAAATATGGTATTCTCCACAAGTTTGCAGTCTAATAAATAACATAAAGGGGAGGGAATACACAGAAAAATAACATCGTTAGATAATTCAAACAAGTCTTGAAAACTATGGAATATCTATTGACCTGTTTCACATGCGGAAAGGCTTAAAGATTACGTTGAAAGTGTATGAGACATGAGAAGCCAGTATGCTTAGCTCCTGCAAACTGTGTTCTGGACACGTTTAAGTTCGGGGGCTTGGTCTGAGATAGCTACCGAAGTTCCCGCAGCTGATGTCGCCAGGGACAGAAGTATAAGGAAAGAAGATCTGATTTATGAACGGATCGTGTTTTCTCAACGGGAAAAGTCACCTTAGGTAACACTCGTGGAGGCGGAGGGGGAAAAGGAGCACTGCCCCTTTAAAGCCAAGTTGCTATCCAAACACAAGTAAACAGAGTGGTGGAAAGGAGAGTGGAGGCGGGACTTTGAGGGCGGTCTCAATACTTTACAACCTCTTGAACGTTTGGGACTGGGCGTGGTTAGAATGCTCAAGCCGTGAACACTCGAATAGTTGCGGCTTGGGGCGGGGATTGCTCTCCACGCCACTGGAGCTGCTGAAATGTGATGGACCCGGGAGGGGGAGTTTCAGACTTGTATCAAACTTCGCCGGAGTCGAAAGCAAGAGGCTCCGAAGGAAGGACGGCGAGGGAGAAGGTCTATGCGGGGTCACCAGACCGAGCCGGGACTTTACTCGCCTCGGAGCAACGAGAACCACGCGAAGAGAAGGGCCAGTAGCCCGCCAAGGCGCGTGGCTGACTCCTTCAAGTCCAGTAACATGTACGCAGCCCCTGGGACTCGGCTTTGCTGAACCGTGCTGGGCTTCTCCGCCTCTTCCGCGTGGATCTAATGACTCGGCAAAGGCACTAGGAGCGCGGGGCGAACTTGGTCTTGTCAGGCCCATCGGGAGAAGGTCGCAAGTGGGAGGTAAGTACCTTTCACACTCGTCTTGGCAATTCGGAAAGGTGCCCTGCGAAGGAGGCGTCTCGGGTTACAGGAAGGTGCTGTGCAGCATGGTGTGGAGTTGCAAAAATGACCCGTGCTAATGTTACAGGTCCGGCCGCAGAGAACCGCGAGCTGAAAATGTCTCCAATCGAAATTTGCCCTCCGTTTTTATGTTTACACGATCCAGACAAATGGTTTCTCCAGTACAAACTATTCCTTGAGCAAGTCGTCAATGCATTCCCTATTTCCCTTAAAATATGTGCTACCAAGTAAACATGCATAGCGATCGCGCTGCATTGCGCTTTGTTTGTCAACTCGAACTGGCAGACGAGACGGCACGTTTACTTTCGATTTGAATCTGCATCGTTCACACTAGAACAGGAGTTGATCTGTTTTGTACACGCGACCCCTGCTGTGTCCCGCACACGCCAGAACACTTCGTGTCTGGTTAGTGGCCTCTCTAGACCCCTAGAAAGTTTACGTTCTGGAGGCTTGCAGGGCGGACCCACGCTTGCCGTCTTGCTAGTTCAATAAATCTTGGGTAAAGACTTTGCCCTTTTCCTTTTCTTAACTTGATTTATACTACGAACACAAGATAACCTTTGGGAACACCAAAGCAAGCTAAGGGGCTCGGTTTGGGTAACATACACACACACGCACGCACGCACAAAATCGCGATCTGGGAATGGATACCGACACCCCCTCCCGCGCATGCACACATTCTCCCTCTTCATCTCCAAACGGCGTTTGTGTCTCTGATAGGCGGGGGTCCTCAAGGACTATGACTGGCCCCCAGCCTCAGCTGTAGGTAGTGTTTTCACTCTCACATCAAAACAAAGGCCACTTTCCCTGCTTTCAAGTCTTGGCCATCGGAAGCACTTGAAAAGAACAGCCGAGTCAGCCAAAGATCACATCGCGGGAAGAAACTTGTTCTGTAGACACCGACCTTAATTAAATTAAGGATTCGGAGTGGAAAGGGAAGTGACAGTGTGTCTAAATAACATCCGTGTTTGATTCGCACCCTCACTACTGGGAGACTCTCAAAGGAAAACACTACATTTTGCGGCCTATGTTCTCTCTGCCCCCGCCCCCCCTTTTCAGATTTTGAAGTTTGGCACTTAACTTTATGCAGTTCTATTGATCTAAGTAGAACAAGGCGTGTGAGTATAGGATCTCAGCCTATGAGGCCGATCAGAGAGCAACACCTACCTTATGGTCAGTTTTTCCAAGTTCTTTCTCCCACCACAGAAAAAAGAAAAAGATTGCTATATAGTGGGGGCTACATATTTCAAGAAACAATATTTCTGAGTGAATCTGTGAAGTAGTACTGTGATCCACTCCTGTGTAATAGGAAAGAAATGCATTAGTGTGTACATAGAATTACACATATATATTTATTACAATTCTGTTTTATCCCAAAATGCTTGGGTCTTTGCATTATGTTTTTCTTAATTTCATAAACAGAAATGTGTGTTTGAATATTGCACAAGTGGCATGTGTGCTTAACGAACATTTTGTAATCTTATTCTTAAACAACTCTAGGCAGCAATGTAAATCCCATTGGATCAGTGAGATACATTTTTCAGCAAGTGTATTTAGGAGCCAATTGTAATGATGTTAACCTAAGCAAATAAGCAGGTTCTGCAGAAATCACCACTCTGCCTTCCACACAGATGTATAAAAGGTGTCCTAAAACTGCAGTTGCTAGGGAGTAAGTCCATGAAACACATGGGATTTTCTTCCAAGTAAACATGATAGGATTGTTCGGCTTGTAATGGGAGACTTAACGTACAGTATATGTTTGTTTGTTTTTAAAATCGCCAACATTGGCATCAAAGAAGAAATATAACAGAATTTTACTGCTATATTCCTAACAAATTCTAATGAGAAATGAAACTAATAGTGTGTATAAAAATAAAAAACCTTGTTATATAATTTAATCCATAAAAAAATCTGTGAATGGGTGTTGAAGTGAACACGTTCCCACCAAATCTTTAAAAAAGGTTTGCATTGAAAGTAACTTTTATTTATTTTAGTGAGATTCATGGTCACATTAACTTGTTGAGCAGTACTGCCATAGTGGAACAAATTCTACTGAAATCAATGGGGCTGGGTTCCTGATACGTGGACTTCTGTATGTGAGAGACATTTGTAAAGTGAGCCAGATATTCAAGGGGCTTGACACCGCAATCCATGGGACTTGCATCATACACATTTCCAAGGCTGTGTTTGGGGGAGAGATGCGGAAAAAGCTCGACATCTCCAGTAGAAACCGGTCCAATGCTCTGATGGCTTATTTGAATGCAAAACTGGGGCTTCTAAAAATATTTCATACTGAAAACGTGCTTTTATCTCTAGGGGGAAAATCCCCCCCTTTTTGTAAAGCACCCAATCCTTTTTCTCTCTCCTAAACGACTGGACTGAGGGTGGGGAGAGAGATCATTCAGCTTGATATTTTATAGAAATAAAATAATCTGATGCAGATTTATAGGATTCCCTTCTCGTCCTTTGGGAAGGACTCCATTGAGGTAGGAAATTGCATGACCCTGATACAGCTGAAACTTCAACAGGAAAGGAAACTAAATCCACTAAACATCGAATTTAAGAACTCTTGTCATCCATTCCCCCCCTTAATGAGTCTCTCTCTTCCCCCCCCTCTCTCTGTGTGAGAGAGGTGGGGACTCCATGTTGATGATGATTTTTTTAAAGGGAAAGTGATGAGTGGTGGGAAAGTTGAATTAGGACTGGAGTTTATAGTTTCGGTTGAATGGACTGAGTGAAAGCCTCTGACTGTCACACACCTCTCATTATCTCCCTCGCCTCCCTGCACACTCGGATTGCATACCACAGGCTAGGAAGGAGCTCTTGCATTGATTTAGGAAACCCTCCCCCCCCTCGTGTTGGGAGAGAAGCCACGCACAAGGTGCTCGGATCCCAGGGATATTGGATGCTTGATCCCTCCAGTCTTGATGCTGCAAAACAAATTTTGATTCATTTTCGAGTGTATTATATATATATTTGCGTGGGCACCCCTCTAGAGATCTCTGCCTGACCTCCTACCCCCTCTTTTGAAAGGGAATCATTCTAGGGCCTGCAGCTGCGATTGAACGGCTCTCTGAAACCATTACATCCAAAAGCTCTTATTCCGAATTGGATTAATGAGAGGCTGTGTTTTATTGATTTATCTAGTACAGGGCACACTAAATTTGTTTGTTGTTTTAAATGGTCTACACGTGGATTCTTTCTGGAGTATTTTTTCCCCTCCCGTGTTTGGTTAAACAGATTCTAATCCTCATTCGTGGAAACAGAACCAGTAGCAATTCCTGATTCACTTATCGAGTGTTCCAGTGCGGCTTGATCTCGGGTGAGCGCCTTTCAACGGGATTAATTTAGAAGGTACCTCGGGATCCATTAGAAAAGAGCATTTTTTATTTTATGTGTATGAGAGAGGGAGGGGGGGGAAGAGAAGAACAGATGTGGTCTGCGTCGAGCTGTCCCAGAAGCTTTTTTAAATGGTAACTCTGCGCTGGATTTTAGTCCTTCTCTTTATTTTTTTTTCCCTGAAGTATCACATTTCCCCCACTCCTTTCAAAACTCTGAAAAGAGGTTCCAAATGTAGTAGGAGAGTGGATCAGGGAGGGAAGAGCCAAAGCGCTGGAGCAGGAACGGCCACAAACTACAATGCTGGAGTGGAGAAAATAATAAATATCACATGCTCCGGAGTGGGCTGGGCGGTGTCTGTCAGTGGTACTCTGGCGGGGGTTTATTAAGGCACCTCCTGTCCACCTCTTCTCCCCCCCCCCCAGATGGGGATGGTGGAGCTCCTGCTGCCTGAATCGGGCCCCTTCCTTGGTGGCCCACCTTGAGGCTTGAAGCCCACGTGGAAGTCTTAACCCAGAGGCCTGGGAGCCAATCGGGAGCCGGGCCCTTTGCCTGTTGTTTATTGTCTGTCTCCGAGGTCCATAACAGGAGCTGCAAAAAGCCAAAGCGGAACGACGTTAACTGCGGGCTCTTCTAGTGGATACCAGCGGAGGGGTGGGTGTGTACTGCTCATTCGTTCCCACGGGAGAGAGGGCTCGCTGGCCGACTTGCCCGCTCCAGGGAGCCCTGGGCGAGGGGAAGGATTCATCTGGATCGGGGTGGATGGGGGGGATAGGGTACCTGATTCTAACCCAGCCCCCGGTCCTCCTGCACAGGTCCGCTCTATGGGCGGGGCGGGGGGGCACTTGCTAGTTTGTCTCCTCTTGGGTGGCGTCCTCGCCTTGGCCAGCTGGAAGGGATCTGGAGAGAAAGTGGACCTCTGGAGGACCTGCAGCCCTGGGAGGGGAGGAAGTGTCGTTTTTCTCTCTTTCAATTATCTTGATAAATGAGTTGTGGCTGAAGGAAGAAAAATAAGCACATCGAGGAGGAGAAAGCGGGCAGCGCTGTCAACCCCAGAGCCCTGACCACGAGCGACCCGCCTCCCCACCTTGGCAGAGCTGCTGCCTCGGCGGCCTTTCCTCTTCAGCCTTGGGCCTCCGCTTCCCGCCCCGGGGCCCCCTCGACGGTGGGGTCGAGGCCAGCAACCCTGTAAGGCTCAGCACCTGAGCAAGGGCCGTCGGATCCAACCTCTCACGCCCCGATCCCCGATGATCGTCACAGTTCAAACCCAAACGTTGAGAGGCGCTTCCGGCTTTCCCTTGACGCCCGATCTTCGCTGGCGCTTGATTTCGTGTAATGGCTTTCTAGGATCGGGGCACCACCACACATAGACCCTCAGCTATAAAGCGACCTATAAATGCTAGCAGGGAAAGAAGAGGGGGAAGGCAGGCAGATGGAGTGTTTTTTCCTCGCTCCGAGTCTGAGGCGACAATCCTATAACACTTTCCTGGGAGTAAGCCCCATTGGACACACATTGGACTTCTGAGTTGCTGTCTGCACATATAGGATTGTGCTGGGAGAGAAGCGTAAGCCAGCCTGCTTGCAAGACTTTCTTTCGCTATTACTGGAACGACGTCGTCCCCGGTAAGCGAACGAATTCGAGGATCAGGTTGCGATCCTAAATGCAGTTACTCATAAGTAAATTCCACGAAGACGAATGAGACCTGCCATTTGGAAGAACATTCAAAAACAATACGATTTTCTCTCTTGGACGTACAGTACAGAAATCGAGGCCTCTCCAGGCTGCAACCCTGTACACGCATTTACGTGTAAGCAAGCTGCGTTGTAACTTATTACAACCGACGAAGGGAGGGAAATGCATGCACTGGTTTGGGCTGCATACGTGGATTTTAATTCGACCGAAGATAGAATAAAAAAGGACACGCGTTCAGAGTTCTAGTGAGCCTGCGTGTGTCAGTTTTTATTCTGTCTTCTATGGAACACAAATCTGTCCTCAGCTGAAGCATTTAATTGACATTTCTGAATAGAAACTTGCTTCTAATTATGCTTCGAATTGCACCACTAAATAACGTTGCGGTTCGCCAGGTAGTTAACCAGAGGATCTGGATTCCAGCAGGGTACGTCGTATGCGTATTCTGTGTAGAATATACTGCGTGGAAACAAGTCGGACTTGCAAGAAATGGGGCCGGGGCTGGGATCGGGGTTTTCTCTGCCTTAGCTGGTTGATGGATCGAGCCGCAAAAAATTATTTGAAGGGTCGCATTTAACTTTAACGTCTTTCCCCATACATGGAGATGGATAAATATATCTCTCCTCCCCCCCCCCCCTTCTCTTACTATTTGGTTCTTTTTTTCCCAGACCCTGGCGTGGAGTACTGAAGACTGTCAGTGAGGGGGCTGTAGTTTCTTAACAGAGCTCAAGATTTTAACCTTGAGTTCTTAAGAGTCTTGTACTTCCCATCACGGCGCACAAAGTGTCCATTTGGGATGACTCTGGAATAAGCAGGTGGAGGATCGCAGCCAAGAGTGGTGCAAGTCCTTGCACAGTACCTGTTTAAGAAGCTGGCCTATATGGGTCTGGGGTCAGAAGTACACTTGTAAGTCTTCCTTAGTTACACCCCGTCTTAGGAGGGCAAGGACACACAAACCGCCAAGCAAACCAGCTTCCCGTTCCAAAGGGGTCCAGTCTTTCGTTTCACCTGCAGAACGTTTCAAAAATATTTTGTAGTCGTTTCTACTACCACAGAGTAATTGTCATCCATTGCCACAGTCATTCAGAAGGGGCATCATGAAATCAGTGCAATGGCAGATGATGGGGGTTGTTGTTGTTTTGAAGTTTCTAGCCCTCATGATCCATACACACACTTTATGTCACAGAGGACTTTGATCTGTCTGTCGTTTCATCTGCAAACTGGTCCGACGCAGAATACAGTGTAACCTGCTCTGATAAATGAAGTGAAATAGTGTGCGTTAGGTCAACTGCACTCCAAGGCACCTATAGCTTGGAGGTGATCGGTGTTTGGCTTGGTTCCTTCCAGCTTTTTATTTGCGCCCGTTACCTCCTCCAGAAGACACCCCCACCCCACCTCTTGCTTCTCTGCCCCCCAGCTTTATAGGACTTCGGCGATTCCACCAGCAAGCGGTGGAATCTTTAGCTCCATCTATCTCACCCCCATTGCTGCTCTTTGGAACCCGAATCTGCCTTGTCATATGGGTGGCCCTCCTGACTCTCTGACGTGTCCATGTATCTTTTTAACATTAAACTCTATCTTGAGATGGTCTCTCAATCTTACTGAAATCAGACCCCGTTTTTCAAATCCAGGGCGACCATCGGTGTGGTCTCTTGCATAACCCGGCTCTTTTTTTTTCTGCTCCTGTTTCCTTAGGCTCTCCATCGCCCAGGGAAGAGGCGCCCGTGGATCCCCTCCCGCCAGCTCAGCAAGCCAGGCCCCGGCCAGGCCCGGGACGATGGGGAGCAAGGCCCTGCCGGCGCCGATTCCGCTGCACCCTTCGCTGCAGCTGACCAACTACTCCTTCCTGCAGGCGGTGAACACGTTCCCGGCCGCCGTGGACCACCTGCAAGGCCTCTACGGCCTGAGCGCCGTCCACACCATGCACATGAACCATTGGACACTGGGCTGCTACGCCGCCGCCGCCGCTACCGCAGCCACGGGCGGCAGTGGCGGGGGGCCGGCGGAGATCAGCCGCTGCTCGGCGCTGAGCGAGATGGCAGCAGCGCAGGGCCTGGTGGAGCGCTTCCCCTTCCCGGCGCTGCCCTTCGCCACGCACCTCTTCCACCCCAAGCAGGCGGCAGCCATCGCTCACGTCCTCCCGGCCCTGCGCAAGGAGCGGCCGAGATTTGACTTTGCCAACCTGGCGGCGGCCGCCACCCAGGAGGACCCGCCGAAGGCACACCAGGCGGCGGTGGCTGCGGCGCAGGCGCACAGCGAGCTGGCCAAGCTGAGCGGCCCCCTGTCGGCGGCGCTGGGCAAGCTCTCCCCGGATAGGAAGCCGGCGCGCGGCAGGCTGCCCTCCAAGACCAAGAAGGAGTTCATCTGCAAGTTCTGCGGCCGCCACTTCACCAAGTCCTACAACCTGCTCATCCACGAGAGGACCCACACGGACGAGCGGCCCTACACCTGCGACATCTGCCACAAGGCCTTCCGGAGGCAGGACCACCTCCGCGACCACAGGTCAGCCCTCCTCCTCGCTTTGCAGGGGAGACGAGGTTGCGGGGCGGCTCTGCCCGACCCGTCTAAACATCCCAACAAGCGGCCTGTTGGAGTGCAGCCGGCCTGGGGGGGGGGGGGAGTGCAGCCAGCGAGGCTGAGCCGTCAGCCGCGGAGATAGGGAAGGTGCCCGCTCTCACTGAGAGCCTCTTCAGGCTCTTGCCTGCAGAGTGGGGATGGACCGATAGAGGCCTGCCTTGCAGGGCCGGGGACGAAGACGAGGGAAGGCACTTGGAAACCGTACCTACAAGCCTATGCACGCTTTCTGGGGAGTAAGTACTCCTTAGCAAACATACACAGGCTTGCACTGTATCCCTTCTGTTTTCAAAAGATTTCTGTGTGCCGCCTTTCTCGCCAGAGGCGGCTCCTGATACAGTAAGGATACTGAGATACGGAACAAAAGAAAGGGAATTCAGGAAAGTGCTTTGTAAAGCACCTGTCATGAATGCGAGGCATTTACAGGTACAACAATAATGGCTCGCAGTGCGACTTCTTTCCAAGGGAAGGAAGTTGGAAATAGCGTGTTGCCTGGTTGATTTAGGTGGAAGTAAGTACCCTTGAGCTGAAGAGAACCGACTGGTTTGGAAGCAGGCCCCCTTCCACTTTCAGAAAGCATTGGAGGCATGCCTCCGAGGGGGTTGACCCAATTGACTTCCATGTGCATCGTTTCCAACTGAGCAGACCAGAGTGCAGAACTTTTCTCAGGGGATTCTGCATTCAATCAATGTGCCCTTAAGTCTGCGAGTCTGCGCTCCCTGTTTTGGTTGCTTTAAGGTGTTTTTGTAGTTTTACTTTCTTTCTTAGCCCTGGGCTAAAACTTAATAACCATCAAGGGCTGGTGACTATAGCAGCAACCCCCCCCCCCAAGTCATGCTCTTTTGAGATAGACTAGTAGGAAAGTGGGGGAAAGACGTTAGCAAATTATCATTTAGCAAGTGTTGATCAAATTGGAAGGGGGAGTTCTAGTGGGATGTTTAATCTTTTCTGTCCCATACACACCAAAGAAACGGTATCGACAAATTTGTTTGTAACCATATAAATGGGCAAATGAGTCCATTCCTCTGTTGCTCACTTTGGGAGGTCCAAGAATTTCTGGACCAAATTATTTTCACCTCTACCAAAAATCATAAACTGTGGGTCTGATCCTGCTGGGCTTGAATAGTTAAGGGAAAAATTTCTATTGCTATCACCTGGGACATTGAACAGCCCATATTTTTCTCTACTTTGGATTGGGTATGGCAAACCTATGCATGTTTACACAGAAGTAAGTCCCACTATGTTCAGCGAGACTTACTTGCTAGTAGGTATGCATAGGGAATTGAGCCCCATAGGACAATTCTATACATGCTTACTCAGAAGTAATCCCACAAAGATCAATAGAGCTTCCACATAAGTATGCAGAGGCTGCAATCCTATGCACACTTACCTGGGAATAAGCCCCATGAAACATAGTGGGATTTACCACCAAGTAAACTTGCATAGAATTGCACTGTGAATCTGTTAGCAGAGAAAGGCAGTGTGAATCACTGAGGAGGATTACTGTCAGTGGATGAAAGCTAGGAAAAGAGAATGGGAAGGTGGAAATTGGTGTACCGATTAGGCTGAGGACAGAGTACAATTTCTCTTAGAGACGTAAACCCTGGAGAGACTGCTGGTTGTTATAGCTCTTGCTGTGTCTACAGATACTGATTCCAAACGCCTGTGTTGGCTTCCAGGTATATCCATTCCAAAGAAAAACCGTTCAAATGTCAGGAATGTGGGAAAGGATTTTGCCAGTCCAGGACTCTAGCAGTTCATAAAACATTACACATGCAGGTAAGGTTAGATCTGTCACTTTAGACAGCTTGTTTCAAGCTTAATTTTGTTCCAGCTCTTTATTCTGAGTGGGTACGAAGATAAGCCGCCTTGGGTCCCGTGGGGAGAAAGGCGGGATAGAAATATGGTAAATAAAATAAAATAAAATAAGTGTGCAATGCAATCCTAAAACATGCTTGCTCAGAAGTGCGTCCCATTGTGTTCAGTAGGACACATTCCCAGGGAATGATTCCCTCATAAGCATATTTACAGCCCAATCCTAACTAACTTTTCCGGAGACACTAAACTTTTCCGGGTGGTCAAGACCAGCAGGGATTGTGAAGAGCTCCAGAAGGACCTCTCCAAACAGGGAGAATGGGCAGCAAAATGGCAGATGCGCTTCAATGTAAGTAAGTGCAAAGTGATGCACATTGGGGCAAGAAACCAAAATTTCACATATACGCTAATGGGTTCTGAGTTGTCTGTGACAGATCAAGAGAGAGATCTTGGGGTGCTGGTGGACAGGTCGATGAAAGTGTCGACCCAGTGTGCGGCGGCTGTGAAGAAGGCCAATTCCATGCTCGGGATCATTAAAAAAGGGATTGAGAATAAAACGGCCAATATCATTCTGCCCTTGTACAAATCGATGGTAAGGCCACATCTGGAGTATTGTGTCCAGTTCTGGTCACCACACCTTAAAAAGGATATAGTTGAATTGGAAAAGGTGCAGAAAAGAGCGACCAGTATGATTCGTGGGCTGGAGCACCTCCCTTATGAGGAAAGGCTACAGCGTCTGGGGCTTTTCAGCCTAGAAAAAAGGCGCCTGAGGGGGGACATGATTGAGACTTATAAAATTATGCATGGGATGGAGAGAGTGGATAGAGGGAAATTCTTCTCCCTCTCGCACAACACCAGAACCAGGGGACATGCACTAAAATTGAGTGGAGGGAGAGTTAGAACAGACAAAAGAAAATATTTCTTTACCCAGCGTGTAATTCATCTGTGGAACTCCTTGCCACAGGATGTGGTGATGGCATCTGGCCTAGATGCCTTTAAAAGGGGATTGGACAGATTCATGGAGGAAAAGTCCATCACAGGTTACAAGCCATAAGCAACCTCCTGGTTTTAGAAGTGGGTTTTCTGTGTCAGGTGCAAGGGAGTGGCAACTGGACACAGGTATCTTGTTGTCTTGTGTGCTCCCTGAGGCATCTGGTGGGGCCACTGTGTGACACAGGAAGCTGGACTAGATGGGCTTTTGGCCTGATCCAGCAGGGCTCTTCTTATGTTCTTATGTTCTTAACTTTCCAGCGCAGATGCAACCTTGCCAGCACGGTGCATACTGCATCTTGTGATGGAGGGTCAGTCATGGAGGCCTCCTCAAGATAAGGGAATGTTTGTTCCCCTGAGGGCCGATTCACACTACAGTTTTCCAGGCTCGTTGCGGATCTGTGGAGGGTAGCGTGGAGCTGTTTTTATGCTTGCGTAGCAGCTTGTGTAGCAGCTTGCGGAGCAGAAACGCAGAGGCAGGAAAGTTGGTTTCCCCTCAACTTTTGAGGCGGTTGTGCTTGCGGAGCTGGGGATGTTCACAGAGCTACAGCAGCCCACCAATCGGAGGAGCGCACTTCTGTTCACCAAATCACAGCTGCGCTTTCTTAAGAAGGCAGGACAGAAGGCGGGACAACCGCATAGACAAGCGCATATGCAGGGGCAGAGCCCTCTGCGCTGGGAAAACTGTAGTGCCCTGAGACTGCATTGCGGCTGCATCTACGCTGGAAAGTTGGTTAGGACTGGGCTGTTCGAACTACAGTTGTTCAGTGATCTATGCATTTTATTTAGAAATAAGTGCTATCTAAGGCTGCAATCCTTTGTATCTTTACTTGGGAGCAAGCCTCACTGGACACAATGGGACTGTCTTCTAAATAAACATGGAAAGGATTGTGCTGTTAGTTACTAGCAGAGAACTAGTAGAGAACCCTTACACACTGTGAGTTTTGTTTTAAAATCTGAACACCTTCCTCACTGCTTTCTTCCACCTCACTTCAGGATGTAAAAGACACCATGTGAACCTGGATTCTTATTTCCCTTGTTTAGTGTCAATGCTTTTTGGGATATGTAAATCAGTTTGAGTGCTTCTTTAGGGAAATGCAGTATAAGTTCCTGGGAAATATTTTAAAGACAGAATAAGGGGGGGGGGCTGAGCTGCTAACAGGCTGCAATCCTATCCACTCTTAATTGAGAGTGTGCCATTGAAATTAGTGGGACTTCCTTTCCAGTAAATAAGCACACGTTCAGTCTCCAAAACTTCTCTTAAAACCTGTGTGTTGCATAGCTGGAAAAGGTTAAATGACTATACTGGCATTTCTGAAAAAGCATGTAAAATGCTTGTTGAAAAACTGTTTGAAAAACTCTGATTGAGAAGACTGGCTTTGTGCAAAGATTTTTCACTGCTAGAGATGAGGCAAGTATCCCTGGGAAGTTGGGGGATTAGCAGGATACATTTTTCTGTTGATCCCAGATATGGTGAAATGTGATGAAGTGGGAAGAACTGACCTTGACTGGCAGGAAGATATCAGTATGCAGTTAAGGCCGTAATCTTAAACACACTTGCTAAGGAGTAAGTCCCAGGGAACTCAGAGGGACTAACTTCCATCTAAACATTGATAGGATCAGGCTGTAAAGTGTCACAAAGGATCTTATATGTACTGGAGATAAATGGCCTGTCTCTGGATCCCACAAGCGTTAAGGATTGCAGCCTTACATGGAAGTAAATTCTGCTGAACTCAGTGAGAGCTTACTTACTTCCAGGTAAACATGCTCACCAGGAAGTTGGTCTTATTTTTAATGAATTTTGTATGCAAACTTTCATTCAAGGATTTTGGAGCAGCATGCATAGGTTCATACCCTCTGAGCATCACGACAACCCTGTGAAGTAGGTTAGGCAAAGAGATACATGCCTGGCAGGTCTTTCTGGTCCAACCTCGATTTATATCCACTACAGCTATAATTTTAAACACACTGACTGGTAAGCCTCATTGAATAAAATGAGACTTACTTTTGAGTAAGCCTACATAGGCTTGGGCTGTATGCCTTGCTGGCTCTCCATGAACTGTATTGGGGTTTACTTCTGAGTATGCTGTGTATGCTTATATAGTCAAGCGTCAGGGGTGCTAAGATATTTTCCAAATCCTCTGAACTGCAAAACTATACCTGCCCTGCACATGTTTATGAAGGATTAAGTCCCACTGAACTCAGTTTACTTCCAAGTAAGCAAGCTGTCAATGCATTTACAGCCCAATCCTATGTATATTGACTTGGGAGTAATTCCTATTGGATTCAATAGGGTTTGCTGCTGTATGAATGGATACAGATTGCAACTTTATGTGAAAGCCACTTCCATTAACATGAAACTTACTTCCCGGGAAAAGTGTATTAGGATTGCAGGGTCAGGTTTTTGGGTTTTTTTACATGTTGTTCTGTGATGTGATGAGGCCAAAAGGTTGGGAGGAGGGGAAGAAGGAGAGACGTTTGAAAGAAAAACTCAATAATCCAGGTAGTTTGTAAAGGGTTTAATCCTTTGCTTGCTTCAAATCTGAACAGGAATCTCCACACAAATGCCCCACATGTGGAAGAACCTTTAATCAAAGAAGTAACCTGAAAACTCACCTTCTCACCCATACAGACATCAAGCCCTACAACTGTGAGCAGTGCGGCAAAGTGTTCAGGCGAAACTGTGATTTGCGGAGGCACAGTCTAACCCACACCCCGCGACAGGACTTCTAGAACAGCCGAGAACCTCCACAGGGAGCTAACTCTGGCTCAAGGACTTGAACTGTAGCGAAACCTTTAAGCCTGCGCACAGATGTACGCAGGGCCCCAAGCCTCCCTCCCCTGGCTCCAGCTAAACCCTCTAAGGGAAGTGAGGAGGGGGTGGTGGAAGTGACATTGGCCCTCCCTTCTCCCCCACGAGAACGCAGGCTGATCTCTTGTAGATAATAACATCGCAGCTCATTTTAGAGCTCTGTACAGAACATGGTGTAATGTGTTTGCTTCCTATTGTCTTACCAAATGCACATTGGTAAACAACAACAGAAAATCTAGGAGTGAAAAAAGTCTTTTAAGAAGTGTATTTCAAAATAAACCATTTTCCCCTCAAAACATCTTGCACTTGGTTTGTCAGTAATTTGTCTTGTCAGTCTTTCTCTCCTTCCCTATGAACTAAAAGTCAAGAGAGGATACTTCTTAAGGGCTGGTGGTTAATCTAGTTATTGTACAATATTCCTACCTTTCAAAGATACATTTATCTTCTGTGTGATAATCATAAAAGGATCTGCATGTTTAAGACTGCAGTCCTATGCACTTGGGAGCAAGACCCACTGAACACAATGGGACATTTCTCAGTACATATACATAGGAAAGGGGCGTGTGAGGCCACAATCCTGTCATGTTTACAGGGATGTCAGCCCAGTTGAACGCTGGCACATACACACCTAGGGCTGGGCACATGACTGAATACTTTCCTTGTATTTGTGTGTCTTCCACCCCAGGCCCAAGACTCCAAATACAAAGATTTAAAGAAAGACAAACCGGGGCCCTGGGAACTGCGGTAGAATCCGCCCTAAACCCTAAAGTGATTTATTAGTAACTTATTGGCAATCAAGCTCCAGAAGCAATAATCAGCTCTTCTCTAAAGATTGCCCGAGATAGCCTCCTGCTTAGACTTTGAACGCGGGCAGCAATTCAGGAGTTTAGACAGGGACTTTATACTGCTTGAAGACGAGGCTGCGGGCCTGATAGCTCTTGAAAACAAACAGCGCGAGGTAAATAAAAGCCCCCTATTGGGCGGCCGCTGATGGGCAGGAAGGTTCATCTCCGCCGCGGCGGCAGCGTTTCGCCGAGTTCATCAAACCCCGCTATCAGGTTCCGGGATCTGCTGAATGAGGCCGCCTTATCTGAGCTCAGCAAGGCGGCATCTGACGAAGCCCGGCGGCGGGGGCCGGGGGGGGGGTTGTTAACTGCGCGCAAGCCATAAAACCACCAGCCCTCGTCCGATGCACGACCCAGAACTCTCGGGCCTCAATCAACGCAGGATTGTCAGGCAAAGCCCTTGGGACCGTGATGAGAGGGAGGGAGGGAGAAGCAAAACACCAGCGGGCGGAGGGAAGCGGCACTCGGCCGCGCGAGGGATGCAAAGCACAGCAGCTGCGAAGGGAGCCAAACTGACAGCTCTGGACAAACGCCTGTAGGCGAAAGCCTGCCAAGAGCTCTCTGGCCGGGCCGCTTGATCGGGAAACTCGGGGGGGGGGGGGGGAGCGAAAAGGATCCTAGGCTGGGCCAGGAAAGGGGGAAGGAGCTGGATCGCCAGGCTGATGAGAGCCCCCGGCCCAACCTTTCCCCCAAAAGCCCACATTTCTTTTCCCCCTCCTCAGTCCCGCATTCCAGAAGGGCAGAGGCACAGTTTTAGATCTCAGTATAGCGGCAAGATTCGCACCAAGAATGGTATCTTCAAGATTAAATGGCAAAAATCATTTTATTCTACAAGCATTTGTTGGGGTTGCTTGCTAACATCTCGAAACGACTGTAGCAAACTCATCAGCGAAAGTCAGGGAGTTATCTCACCCCCCTCCCCCAGAAAGGATTTTGTGCCTTTGACCTGCAATGTTCACTACCATGTCACTGTTTCTAACGATAAGTCATTCGATCCTGGTCTTCATATGCAACCGAAGGAAGGAGGAGTTGGTTGGGTTCTGAGATGGTAGAGTGTATTCTACCACTTCAGGCTGCAGGTATCATATTTTAATGCTTACCTGTGTAAAAAAGAAACTCCCCACAAGTAGAAAACAAGCACAGCATGGAGAAGCATGCTACCGGTTCAGGATTCTACCATGTCATTCTACTGCATGTGTAGTTCAGGCCTCAGAAGGTAGAACCAATAAGTTGGTCAGAGAAATATAGGCACTTTGGAAATAATCACAAGGTCTGATACACAATTTGTATGTGTAGCTCCCCCCTTCTCTAAATGGTGCCCTTGCAAATGGGTGACAACAAGATGTAGTTATCAGTGATGAGGGGAGGTGCTCCTCACATGCTCAGATGCACTCTCTTCATTATTTCTGTTTCATATGCTCCTCCTAGGTTGAGTTCTGGGACTGAAAGTCAGTGCTGGATCAGACCCCTGATTCACATTAAATATAAAGATCAGTAAAATATATAAGGAAATAAAAGCCGTCAAAGTACAATAGTAAAATACTGCCAGCCAATGTTCACAATGTAGTCGTCTTGGGTGGGGTAACTCAGTGGCTGAGCACGTGCTCTATAAGCAGATGGTCCCGGGTTCAATCTCTAGTATCTCCAGTTAGGGCTGGGAGATATTCCTTTCTGAAATCTTGGAGAGCCACTGCCAATCAGCATAGACAATACTGAACTGGATGGACCAATGATTAGACTCAATATACTGTAGTCAGCTTCAGTTGCTCAGTATGCCAGTTTTGCAGTAGGACTCAAAAGCTTCTATATTGCACAGACTGCACAGGGAACATTGGTTAATCCCAATAAATATAGAATTGTGTTACATATGGCCTAGTGTTTGTCACATTTCCATTTCATATGTTTAGACCAAATGTGTAAAACATTTTCCAGGTTCACTTACAGTGCAATCCTATTGGGCTGCCCCACTGGCAGAACAAGCATTCCGCCAGCATAAAGTGCCTTATGGCAGTTGCAAACACTTTTCTGGCAGTCTGCGGACTGCGTGCTGCTGGAGCACCAGTGGGGAGGCAGGAGTCTCCTTGTGCATGCCAGTGGACCAGAGAAGTACCACTGACACAGGTAGGATGAAGGGGAGGTGGGGGAGGGTGGGGGCAGATGGAATGGGGGTGGGGTGGGTGGAACAGGGAGGTGACAGGAGGAGGGGGTGGGCAGACTGGATGGGCGCAGCGGCCACTGAATCCTAACCCCCTTCCCAAGCTTGATCTGCCTTCACAGGTCAATGTGGATTTGCACCAGCAATATTGCTGGCGCAGGTCTGAGTTGACCCACTGGGCTGGCAGGAGCTTACCTTGGGGAAAGGGAATAAATGTTCCTTTGCTCCAAGGAGGCCTCCCAAGGCCAAAACTCCCCAGCGGGATTCAGCGGGCACCGCATTGGCACTGCTGCATCACCGTGTGGGGGGTTAGGTGGGATTGGGCCATTTATCTGAGAAGCAGCAGCTTAGAGCACCTGCCCCCACACAAACACGTGGACACGCACACATGTACACAAAGCTGATCTGCCACACTGATGGTACCAGCATTGTTCCAGCCCTGGCTTTTTTATTTTTATTATTATTATTATTTGCATTGCCTTTCCTCTCAAAGAGATATGCATTTGAAAGAGTTTTGATGGATCTGGTTATGCTGTTTTTAAATTTTTAACAATTTTGCTGCTGTATTTTAGACATTTTTGTTAGTAGTTTTCCTTTTTAACACTGTTACACTGCCTTGAGCCCAGAACAAAGCAGGGTACAAATGTCTTCAACAAACAAGCAAGCGGAAGCGGGTCAAGGGTTCCACCAAAGGATCTCGTTTCAGTGCCAGGGCACCATTGAGAAAGATAAGATAGTTGGCATTTGCTGACTATTTGTCCCTATAGAATCAGCACAACTAGTCCTTCCCAACTGGTAGGACAAGAACAGCCTTCCAGGGCAGAAAGCTTTACTTATTGTCATAACTGAGTTCTGGCACTTTCCATTTTAGAAATTACAGCGTGCCGCGGCGCTCCAGGCCTATTTCCTGTGAATTAACACTAAAAAAGAGATACTTGTCCCTTGCCAACCCCAGGGCTGAGTCTGTCTTCTCCTTAGTTCCTTTGAAACTCTCTCCCCCTTCATTCTTCCTCCACCCAAGTTCCATATAACTGTTTCTCCATTACTGTCTTCTCTGCTATCTCTTTGTCAAGTGGTTTGTGATTCAGCTCTTTGTGTCTTGTTTGGACATCCACCCCATCGGTCTTGGCTCCTCTTGTTTTCCACAGTACTCCTCCAGGTCAGGTTCTTCAGCTTCTGAACTCATGCAATGCAAAGAGTAAAACAAATTAAGCAATAGTAAAACAACGAATAATATTGGCATATTTGAAAAAAAAAACAAAACCTACACATCAGAGAGAGAGAGAGAGATCAAATGAAGGTAAGACTGTAAACATCTGCAGCTGGGAGTAAAAGACCAGCAAAGAGGAACCTATGAGGATCTCACCTATAGTGAACCTCCAGACCACCCCTGAAGCTTCTTCCTTTTTACTGAAACCCAAAATAGCAGTCCTGAATCTGTCGTCCCCTTTGTATTTTTCTGCTAATTCAGCATTCAGAAAGTCTGTATTTTAGAAGTTGCTAGTTCTTCTTTAATATTACTATTAATAATAATTTGCAAATTGTAATCATATAAAGAAACAAAATATTCTCCAAGGAGTTACTAATTCTAATGGTATAAAAGAAATGGAACATTTGGGCTCTCTGTTTTTTTTTAGAGTTGGTGTTTCCTCACAGTGTGTGAGGATTATTTTCCATTATATAATATGTTTTTGTTGAACCTTTGCCATGAGGAATTGTACAAGTAAAATGAACAAAATGAAATTCAGATCTAAAGAAGGCAAGAGACTGCAAGACATGCATCTAGAATAGCGATGATGAATACCACCACTGATGCCAAACGTTCGCAGAGCGTCACCAACAATATATGTGTCCTACAGTTATTAGGGCCTTCCAAAAAGATCTGTGATGATTTCAGCAACACTGTACCGAAAAAGGGTTAATGATATAAGAAAGAAGTATAAATCATTTTTCAATAAACAAGTCTGGTTTTGAAGACACATTGGTATACGTGACAAATCACCCTGACACAAATGGAATGGAGCAGTCTTTCCATGTAGCTAAGCTGGCCGTTTCATGTCTAACAGAATGTTTGCAGGGCTTATGGTTGTAGAGCTGACCTAAACATTTGAAACCGACACAAGACAATGCAAAAGCCCTTACTAAAAATAACCAGGCAGGGCAGCTGGAAGCTGCACGGAGGACCATTCCATTGTGTGAGCTTCCACCTGCAGTCTGAAGTGGTACATCCCAGGCACAGGTTTATCACTCCAGTGAGAACAAGGCCTAAGCACGAACCTGCTCTAGGCAGATTTGCAGTATCCAAAATCATGTTTTATATTATAAATGCAGAGCAACTGGAGAGCAATTTGTCCTAGGCTGACACTCCAGAAACATGTGGAGTGATCAGCCAAAGCGAATTGTGCATAACAACAAGATGACTTGATTGTAGGAGAAAACGACAAGATCGGTTCATGGGAGCATCATGTCAATCAGGAACTACCGTAGCTAATTTCATGATGTCTTTCAGTATTCTTAAAAAATAAAAGTAAGAACTAGGAACCAAAACAAAGAAAGCTGTGGCTTTGAAGTGAAAAACACAGAGTGTTTCATACCTGGATTCCCAGGTACGGCCCAAAGATTGCAATCCTATAACACTTTCCTGGGAGTAAACCTTATTGAACCCAATGGACTTACTTCTGAGCAAGCATGCATAGGATTATGCTGTAAAGCAATCCACTCTCTGAGATCAGGAGCCCAGCCACATCTATGAAAGCCTGATCATTCCTTTTGTTGTTAAGGACTTCACAAGGAACAAACTGAACCTTTGAACTATGATTGAGTGATCTATTCTAAACAAAGAAGTAACACCAGCACTTTAAACATGTGTGTTCACTGACCTGTTTTTAATTCTAGAAGGAGTAGTAGCTATCTATTTTTTTATTTATCTTAAATTTATCTTTTTCCTTTTACCTACTGGTCCCAAGGTGACCAACAATTAAAATACAAATGTACAATACAACACAATAACATTATTTTAAAAACAGACAAACCAAATCAATCAAATATTACAGAAATTATATACCGGTAAAACCAACTCAGATTAGCAGCAACCTCAGTCATCCGATCAAGAATCCCCCCACCACTATACCCAAAAAGTTTGGCGGGAAAATTCCCTTCCTGGAAATGGGGAGGGATAGAGCAATCCAAACCTCCTGTGGAAAGGCATTCCAGAGCCTAAAGGCTGCCACCGAAAAGGCCCTGCCCTACCTGTGAGTCAAAGGAACTTCTGCACACAGAGTAGAACTCCTCCTGAAGATTGTAATGAGAAGGCAAGATCACATGACGGTGGGTTTACTTCTCAGTAAACATGGATTGGATTGAGTTTGCAAATATTTTCAAGTTAGAAATGTTGAAAAGTAAAAAAAAGTTTCCAGAACTATGACAACATCCTGCTCCTACAGTTACTACCACCAGTAGTCAATTTTTAAAAAGAGGTGCTGGGCCTCCAACCTGCCCTTAGGCAATCAGTCAATCCTCCTTTGGCAGCAGATTTGGGGCACCATTAAAAGGCAGCAAACTATCAGTTCTTTAATGACATCTGATATTTTTACTGTTTGCAAGAGGCATTGGATTTTCTGCCACTGGTATCAACACATCACGGGGCCACCTATACTGGGAAACCACATCATTTGAACCTAAAGGTTTTTTCTTTGAATATAAGAAAAACTCTGCTGGATCAAACCAAAGACCAATCTAGTGCACCATCCTGTTTCCCACTGTGGCCCACCAGCTGCCTCTAGGAAACCACAACCGGAGCGCAAGGCATACTTCTCTCCCGCCATTGCTCACCTGTAATGGTCCCAGGTGTTTTAAGATTAATTGTGGTTACACCGCTCATTCATGACAGCAATGCATTCTGCCCATGCTTAGAAACACTTCTTTCTGGCCTCACATAACTCACCTTTTCCATGAAGCCTTTGGCCCAAACCTCTAGTCCCCATAAAATTGTAAGTACAGTACAGTGCATGTAAATGAAATAAGTATATCTTTTTCTCCAGTTTGTCCTTGTCTCTCCTTCCTTCCCTATTGTCTCCTTCATGTCAGTTTTAGATGGTTAGCCCCTTGGGCCAGGGATCTATCTTCTTGTTCTTTGTAGAATGCTGTGCGCATGGATGACACGACATCAATAACAACAATATATTCCAGCATGAAACTTTAACATTTTTAATAGGTTCTAAAACTAAGCCCTGGCTTCAGTTGTCCTGATTACCATCTCTATCTCCTCATGAGTCATGACCAACAAGAAGGTGATTTTATTATTATTATTATTATTATTATTATTATTATTATTATTGTTGTTGTTGTTGTTGTTGTTGTTGTTGTTGTTATAGAAGAGCTCCTTCTAGAGCAGGGGTAACCAACCTTCCACCATTAGGGCCCCTGCGTTTTTAAGAGTTGTGTAGAACAGCGGTCCCCAACCTTTTTGGTGTCAGGGACCAGTATCCTTGTGGAATTTTTTTCCACGGACCGGGGGGGACCCTGGCAAGTGGCATACTGGGGGGGGGGAGCGCAAAATGACACACACACCCTGCAAGTTTTCCCCCCGGAACGGCACCAGAGGCACAGAAAACTACTGGGGGCAGCGGGAAAACCTTTGGGGGCTTACCCTGCCGCAGTAGCATCGCTCCAGGGGTCGGAGCACTAAGTTCCGCCACGCTCTGACCCTCCATTACAAAGAGACACGCGGCGGCCCAGCCCCCTCTCCTTTGGAGCGCTTTCACCGCCCTGAATGGCTCCAAAGGAGAGGGGGCATGGCCACTTTGTGCCTCTTCGTAACGAAGGGTCGGAGCGCGGCGGAACTTAGCGCTCCGACCCCTCTGGAGCGACGCTACTGCCTCCCGCGGTCTGCAGCCCCCGTGGAGGCTCGGCGCACAGCCCACAACCCATGGTCCGGTTCCTAATGGACCAAGGACTGGTACCGGACCGTGGACTGGGGGTTGGGGACCCCTGGTGTAGAAGACAGAATCTTGGCAGCTGCAAGTGCTGATGGTGCTGCTAAGGCAGCTGCACCTGCTGAAATGCCCTCACCTATACTACCATTAAAGGGCCAGGAGCATACATGCTGAAAGGTTGGTCACCCCTGTTCTAGAGCTATTAGTGGTTAATATCTACAATGGCTTGATGGAACCTCCAGTTCTAAAGCAGTATACCACTGAATACCAGTTGCTCAGGAGCAACAGGAGGAGAGAGCTGTTGCCTTCAAGCTCAGCTTTTGGCCACTGTGGGAAGTAAGATTTTAGACCAAATGAATCTTTAGTTTGATCTAGCAGGCATCTTACAGCATTCTTAAAAGAAGCTTGGCCACTAATATTTGTAGTCTCTTGTCTATGAGATGCTTTTGCCAAAACCTAGGTTTAGATAACTGATGTTGTTCATCACCCCTAGCATCACAAACATGTTCTCAGTTACAGTGCCCAGGTTCTCCCTGTTGTTCGCATCCATAACAGTGCTCAGTTGTGATTTTTTAAAAATCTTAGTGCCAAATGGTTAAACGTCTCAATTAAAAGAGGTATGCACTTATTTTTTAAATGCACTTTTAATACCTTTCTTTGAAGGACGGTTGTATATAGTTTCATTAAGACAGAATTCAAAAGGAGCAATTCATCTGGGAGAAAAATGAGAAATGTCAACCATGTTCAACATGAAACAAAATTATTAGGTTAAAAATGTTAGGTATCTGATTTAAGTCCACAAGAGCGAGGGACTTCTCTCTTCACTGACAAACTGCACAAACTAAATGCCAGGGAGGGACAGCAACCCCGTGTGGGCAAGTGAACCTGCAGTTTTTCTTTACATGGACCAAACTCTGTTACAACATAATGGACTGACACACACACAGAGATTTGAAATGAGTTTGAAGCTTACTCAGCATGATGACACTTACTCAGCATGATGTCACTGTAGCTCCTTCTCAGGCTGTGGGCAATAGCAATGACATGAACTTGCTAGATCAGTGGGTTTCAGTCTCCGGTAGTCAATGGATCAGGGGCAGCCCACATACTGGCAGTGGACTCACAGCCATTGCTGCCAAATGGGGAGTTCATTTCTCTCCTTTTTTTTAAATTCCAGCAGGTGCTCACTGTCCCAGCATTGGGAATCTTCTATTGGGTGGACTGGATTAGACTACTAATACATCTCCGCTCATCAGGAAAATCAGGAGCTCACCTTGCACTGTAGATGGGGTGTCCAGGAGCAATAGAACAGAGCAGTGATTCTCAAAGTTCTCCCTGCGAGGCAGGGAGAACTCTGAGTGTTTGCAGGGGTGGTGACAGCGTTGGCAGCTGTGGCGATCCTGGGGATCGCCAGTGGCAGGAAAAAATGTACTGTACTTTTAACACTTACCGGGGGTCCTGGAGCCATCTGGAGAGTTTGGGAAGACCCCCCCCCCTTGTGGGCCTCCCCGAGCTGTAGATCACTGCTCAGTGGTGATTACGACCATTTCTGGTTTTCATCCGAAAACCAGACGTGGTCATAATTGCTGTGGAGTGGTGATCTACAGCTCGGGGAGGCCCACAGAGGGGGGCACAGGCCTCCCCGAGCCCTCTGGATGCCTGCAGGACCCCTAGTAAGTGTTAAAAGTACATGTTTCCTGGCAGCAGTGGCGATCCTGGCAGCAGTGGCAATCCCCGGGATCGCCACTGCCACCACGCTGTCCCCGCCCCTTAAGGTGGCAGGGGACAGCATCCGGTTCTCCTGGTGGGTCGCAACCCACCAGTTTGAGAAACTATGGAATACAGCCTCGCATACAATACAACAGAGAAGTTGCATAGTTACTAGGGAAGAAGCTCCATGAACATAGTGGGACTTATTTGTGAGTAAATGCACAGGATTGCACTGCACAAGGCTAGTTGGCAGTAATGGCTAAGGAAATGTGTTCCTAGGAACGTCCATTTCTCAAAAGCCTATCAGGGGAAGATCAGTGATAGAGAAGATCAGTAAAGGCAGACTAATTTCTTCAGGAGATCCACAGAGGTTTCTCAATGTTCGAGTCAACATGAAAAGGATTCCTTGAGAGCAGAAAGTTTGAAAACAACTGTATATGTGTTATGAAATAAGTTAAAGCTGATTGATTTTACCAAAATGAAAAGTGTGTGTGTGTGTGTGTGTGTGTGTGTGTGTGTGTGTGTGTGTGTGTGTGTGTGTGTGTGTGTGTGTACAGTATATGAGATTGACTACTTAGGCTTTCATGGCCAGATTGTTTACAAGACCCAATCACTTGATTCACCCCGACTGACATCCTTTGGTGTCATTATCATCTCAGTGGAGGTACTGGGATCATTGCCTGAGGTGGTTCGAGGGTTTTTCAAGGTGTGTCAGTCATGATATACGTCAATGCTCTATTACTTTGGCATGGATTGAAAGGTATAGTTTCTAAATCTCTCAGTGACCCATTATCTATGGATCACTGATAAGAGAGAATGCAATTGGTCCTGTCTATCATATTAATACAAGTTTGCCTCTATGCAAAATAGTGCAGCCAACATATTGTACTGTATCTGCACCATGAAAGCTATAGTAGGAATCCATGTGAACTAATTTACAGAATGTGCAATAAGCAGTTTCAGTGACATACATTATGCAATGTTTAGGCTAGCTATTGAATAAGAAAGTAAAACAGACTCCAATTTGGATCTGAAATATATCATGTACTGGTATTATAAATAATCATAATAATTACACATTTGTATCCTATACAACATCTGAAGAACTTCAGGTGGCACACATGGGGTTGTTCCATCTTATTATCACAACCACATTGTGAAGTAGGTTAGGCTAAGAGGCAGTGATTTGTCTCAGCCTACCCAGTGGGTTTCATGGCTGAGTGAGATCTGAACCAGGGGTTTCCCCAGGCCATCCAATACTCTATCCACAACACGATACCAGCATTATTACATGTGATTTAGTTGGAAAAAAGTACCATTGATTTTATTCAGCAAGAATTGGTGTTGAAACACATGACCATCACTGTGAGCGCCTGTGCGGCCCCAAGTTGTTGTGGTGTCCCGCTTTGCTGGGAGATATGAAGAAACAGCGCATCTCCTCATTCCAGTCGCTTGGCGATGACATCATTGCAGGGAAGCCTTGTCGGCTTCCGTTGCTGGAGAAGGTGGGGCGGGGGGACGACGTCCAGGGGGATTTAAAGCCAGGAAAAGAACAAGACAAGGGGAAGAGCAAGGAGTGAGAGTGGAAACGAGGAAGGAGGTCTGAGTTGGATCAAGGAGAGTGGAGGAAGCAAGAAGCACGGGGACTACAGCCAACAGGGGGCAACAGGGGGGAGAGTGGAAGAGTCAAGGGAGAGCTGGGAGAGAGGGTGTAAGAGGAGGCTGAAGGATTGACAAAGAAAGCAACCACAATGGGAAGCACAAACGTGAGCTGGAACAGGGAAGACAGTGATGTCCACTCAGAAGGGAAGAGAAGAGAGGCAGAACAAAACAAAGAGGGAAGGCTGAGGAGACAGGTGGGGTGAAGAGAAAAGTGAGGCTCCTACTCTCTGGCTATGGCTGGTCATTGGCTAGAGGTTAATAATAATAATAATAATAATAATAATAATAATAATACCAGTATTTATATACCACCTTTCTCTGGTCATTGGATTTCTCCTCCGACTTTAATTCAAGGTGGTTTACATAGGCAGGCTATCTAAACTGAAGCGGTTTTTACATATTACAAATGTTCTAATCTTGCATGGCACACACATTCCAGGTGGTTTCCTTCACGGTCTGGCCTCTCTCTGGCATTCGCCTCCCACGTATTGACTCGACGGCAACACTGCCTCCCACTCAATGTGCCAGCTGCACACTATAGGTTTGTTGCACTCTCCCTGCCACTAGTTTTCACACATTTTTAGCCTCCCAGCCCCACAAGTCCTGTCCAGGGCCACTCCAAGTCTCAGCCAGCAGAGATGAAGGAACTCTGTTTGAGGGGCTACTGTGAGGGAACCAAGCTAACGGGATGACTGACAACCGCTGAAAGGGCAACCACAGAAGTATTCAAGGTCACCCCCAGTCCAGAGACTGTGAATGAAGCTTTGACAATCAGCATCTCCTTGCAGTGAGTCTGTTGTTTCTCCAGCTTTTGAGTCCGTTCCCAACCTCCCTGTGATGGTGACCTTCGCCCACAGGAAGAGGGAGAGCGCAGGGGCATATTACAGTGTCCACACTGCTACCATGTTGCTAAAGCAGTTATTTGAGTGCCATTCACATTTGCTGAAATCTGTGCAAATTGGTTTTCTGCAAAGGCACTGACAGCCCAATCCAAACTAACATTTACGATAGTGGAACAGAGGTTCAGCTGCTGTAAATGGCTATGTGACAGCATGCTCTGCACGCCTCCAGTCATTTTGGAACTGCCACTGTTTGCGGTTTGTCAGCAGCCTGCCACCACTAACTGCTATCTGCTACCTGCTACCCATTGGAGCATAGGTAAGTTGACACAGGTGGGTGGATGGTGGGAGGAACAGGGAAGGGAGGGAGAGGAATGGGGGAGTGTCTCAATGGGGAGGTGGCAGACAGAAGGCGGAATAGGGGAGGGAATATATGGGGGATATTGTAATTCTATGTGGAACGGAAATGTGTTTTTATGTTTACAGTAATTCTTTAACATTTACTTAAAACTACCTATAAATTGGAAATGGCATCAAGTAGCAGATGATGATTTCAAGCTATATAACTCTACCATTTCTACCTTGTAGATCAAATCTTACCATTTGATACCTAGCTCCTCTGAAGCACATACAGATCTTGTTTGAACAAAGTCCATGCTTCAAAGACATGCAAAAGTGTGGTGGGGAGTACGTGGGGCAGGCCAAGTAGCTTTGGATTGCTATGGGGAGATTTGGTGTCTTCAGTCTTTCCACTATAGGTGGTAGGTTGCAGCATTGTGACTGTGATTCCATGCACACTTCACTCTGATGTAAGTTCCACTGTGGGGTGTATTTTCAAGTAAATGTACATAGGAATAGGCTGCACAACTCTGTTGTTGACAGCATTCAAGAGCCATTCTACCAGTGTATAAATGCATGATTCCGTGGTGACCAATCCAGTGAGTGAAATCTAATCAGAATGGATGCTGACTGCTTATTTCCTTATAACCTCCTTCAGTTTCGCTCTACTTGTTTTTTTTTGTATTATGCACTATTTATTTTAATTTATCTGTATATTATTATTATTGTTGTTGTTGTTGTTGTTGTTGTTGTTGTTGTTGTTGTTAATAATAATAATAATAATAATAACAACAACAACAACAACAACAACAACAACAGTATTTATATACTGCTTTCTAACAAAAAGTTCACAAAGCGGTTTACAGACAAAATCAAATGATTAAATGGCTCCCTGTCCCAAAAGGGCTCAATCTAAAAAAAAGATGCAGAACACCACCAGCAAACAGACACCAGAAAGATACTGTGCTGGGGTGAAAGGAGGGCAGTTATGAATGAATGAATATATGATTTAAAAGTTCCACCATATTTGTCCAAAGGCTCCCACATGGCAGTCTTTGCCCAGATCCAGCATGATTCCTGGAGGGAATGAGATATATATGTTGGGACCTGCGCTTTCAGTGCAATGTGTCTTGAATGAAAGGAAAGGTAGCTGAGGGCTATGCCGTCAAACTTGGTAGGTCTCATCTGTCAAGCACTTCTTTGAATGAAAGCTTGCTCTGCACTTCCATTCTAACCTTTTTACCAATTGTTTTTCAACCTACATCTGTAGCTCAGCTTTGATCAAATGTCGTAACATTCAGGAAACAGCATTATAATCACTATGGCCTCGTACTCATATTTCTCTCAAATATTCCCTGTTTGAACATTTGGCTGATAACTACCAGTATGTAGTATGTAGTGCTTTCATTTTCAGCAGATATTAGTTAATGTACAGTGTAATTAAGGCTGCAGTTCTATGTAAATGTACCAAGGAGTATATCCTATGGAACTCAGTGGGATTTACTTCCATGTAATTCTGAGTACTAATTCATTCTTGGCATGATTTTTTTCCCCTTTGAAACATTTAAGGGTTGCAACTCTTATAGCCCAATCCTATCTGGGCCTTACAGTAGCAGATCTCAAGATCTGCCACCATTAAATCCTGGACTGATGGCACAAAGCTGCTCCTGTGAGCCTGGCACACCAGCACAAACAGCCGGAGGCTGCACACAAGCGCCACTAGTCTGCAAGTGGGAAGAAGATTGTGGTGCATGGCTGGCAGGGTGGTTGGGCAGTTGGGTGAGCTAGTGGAGATGGCAGTCAGATGTGGGGTGAAGGGCACCTCCCTACCAATTCCAGTAGCTGGTACCGGGACTCCCTACCACTACTCCTTCCCGTCTGCCACCTGAAGCAGCCACTTTGCCCTGCCTCATGCCCTCTTCTTGCACATGAAGAAACACCTCTTTGAAGATGGTGCCTGATGTGACATGTGCATGTGCATACATTTTTATTTCTATTCTTATTCATTGGCAGATTCAATCAAACAATTAACTGATTAATCAAGTAAAATGTATACGATTAATCAACTATGCTTTCTTTAATCAGGTGACAGCCCTAATTTATTTTAAAATATTGTTCTTTGGTTCTTAGCCGCTGCAAGGTCTTCAACGTGACTGCCTGTAGTTTGCTACTGAACCTGAATCCATCTCTGTGACATTTTTCTGCCTACTGAAGAACTGCCCCTGAGGAGATAAAGAGTCCAAATACCAAATAAAGGTATGAAGGAACGAGAGAAGGGACATCGTGCAATGGCAAAACACATGCTTTGTATGCAGGAGACTTCGAGTTCAATTCTTGGTATCACCATTATAAAAAGATCTCAGCTAGCACTTGGGACCAGGATAGCTATCACCAACTGGAGCAGACCATAGTGAACTAGAATCAGTGGTCATGCCACAACCCCAATAAATAAATAAATAACCTTTTTCATGCCACAACCCCAATAAATAAATAAATAAATAAATAAATAATGAGGCTGGGGAACCACTAATGATCCCGCCCCCCTCCTGGGACCTGATCCACCCACCCCCACCCATGTTGCCACCACCCCCCGTCCCAGCAGCCTCGTCCTGCCTAACTCGCCCGACCCGTACCACCTGCGGTGGGGGCATTCTAGAACATGAGAGCCGAGTCACAGTTCCCCAGCAAATTGAAAGAGGGAGGGGGATGAAATTCCTGTATAAGCCCCCCCATCAGGTTCCCCACCGCCCCCCCAGCATTACCTCCCAGTGGTCATTTTGGTTCCAATAAGTTGCCGCGACCCCACAAATGAGGCTTCGCAACCCCATTGGGGTCCCGACCCCAAGGTTGAAGAACAGTGAACTAGACCATAGTGAACTAGATGGACCAATTCATTCCAAATTATTTATTTTTTATTATTATTAATTATTAACAGTATTTATATACCGCTTTTCATACCGCTTTTAAAGACGCTTTAGATGTTTAAACATTCATGCGGTATTCCTTGATGGTCATTTAGGAAATAACAATACTTTCATTTAGCAGATGTCAGTGGTAATGTGAAAGACAGGTAGCTGAGGTAGACAGAACGGCTCTTTCAAAAGACTCATAGGGGATTTCAAGTTTCATGATGAACAGCTAAACGACACATGATGGGCAGTTCCACAATTCTTCCAATTACTCTTTTAACATAAAGCAGTTGTGAGAGGTTGAAATCAATAGTGGAAAATTGGCCAGGATGGGTGGGAGCTAACTCTATCCCTTCCTGCCATTTGTCTACTGAAAATTACACACACACACACACACACACACACACACACACACACACACACACACACACACACACACACACACACACACACGTGCTGTTTTTTTTTTACCATGGGAAAAATATACATTGCCCCCATATCCTTTCTTCCTGTGGGTGGTGCAGCAGCTTAGAGGGGGTACATTGACAAACAGTTGGCAGGGAATGGGTTTTAAGTAACTCCTCTGTCCCACCAACCCTTCTGTCCTGACTTCTGCCTCCCACAACTGTTTTTCTTAAAAGAAAAGAAATAAGTGATAGAAGAATGAACCAAAGAACTGCCCGTCACATGTACCGGTAGTTTCACCCAAAGTTTTTCATTTTTATTGGCCTGTTTCATATGTGGAACTTCAATTCCAGATCATCATGATACAAATAAAACATTTCCTCACTGGAGTGAAGAAAATGAGTCAACTGAGACTCAAGGCAGTCCGTCTGAAGTTATTTTGATATACAACAGGCACAGAGTTCTTGTTTTTATTACCTGTAAAAGACTATCAGAGAAAGCATCAGTGATTCTTACACTTCTGATGTTTGGCCTCTTCATTGCTCTTCCAGAAAAAGCAGTTAGACTGCAATTTCTCAATCATTACTGTCTCAACACTGCTTCAAGGAATGTATAGCTTCATATGGGCTCCATCTTGCAGACACCTACATATGCAATCCACTTTGCTGATGAGGGTAATTAAATTCAAAGGAACCACTTAAAAAAGCAACAATGGCCAGACCTGCATTTAGGACCAGTCTGAAGGCATAGTTAGAACCACCAAATATCTGAAGAGCAGGTGCTTGGGCTCCTACCAAAACCCACATATGCTTGAGGGTGATGTCAATTTAAACAAAGGAAAGCAGATTTAAAACAAGTTTATGGTAATAAATAGATCATAATGCAAAGTACAACCGTTTATTGATTTACTAATTCACAGCCTAATCCTAACCAACTTTCCAGTGCCGATGCAACCGCAATGCAACATCGAGGTAAGGGAACAAATATTCCCTTATCTTGAGGTGGCCTCCGTCACTGCCCCCCCCCCAGAATGCAGTACGCACCCCGTTAGCATGGCTGGATCAGTGCCGGAAAGTAGGTTAGGATTGGGCTGTCACCCATGTGGATTTATAATCTGCTCTGTTATTAATAGCTCATTGAATAATATCACATTTACTAGAGAAGTACAATTCAGATTCAGAACCTTTATTGGCATAATTAAGACATACATAACATACAACATAAACATATAACAAGTACATAACAAGTAGGGGTGAAGAGTCCTAAACCTAGCATACACTACCCATATGACTCGCACTACGCCTCTTTACAATCTGCTTTAAGTAGGTTGCAGCTTTTTCTGTTAATACAGCATCTACACCCTGTAAAATATACCATGATTTTTTCCTGATCCCCCCAACCCCACCTATTGGACAAGATCGGATATAAATATTTCACACGTAGATCATTATACAGGGGGCAATAAAATAACATATGGTGCAGAGATTCCACACCTCCCACAGCACAAGAACAACATCTCTCCCTAGATGGAATCCCTCCATATCTCCCATAAAGTAACTCTGATGGCATGACATTACACCTTGCTCGGAACCTGCGCTGTTGTTTTGCAACTGCTCAAGCACTGTAAAAAGACCTAGCAAGGGTGTATTTGGTGGTGGGCAGTTGCAAAACAACAGCGCAGGTTCCGAGTGAGGAACGAAATGTCAGCAAGCTTTGAAATATCTGTATTTCTTCAATACATGGCTGGAAAACCCATAAATTGTACTTCTCTAGTGACTATAACAAGCCATGAAAATCTCCATTCTTCTTTGAATATCACATTTTGCAACTATACCTACTTTTGGAACACACACACACACACACAATTAATACTAGAAGTATATTCAATTTTCATCCTGATTGTGACACATTTGCACAAAATAAAGTAACAGCAACCTCATGCATTTATGGAACTGTGAGTAAAAGGAGAAAATATATTGGTGCTGTTCCGTGAACTATTGTGCATGTACTAGTGCAGGGGTGGCCAAATTGCGGCTCCTGAGCCACATGCGGCTGTTTGACATATAATGTGCGGCTCTCAGAAATATGTTGGCTGAGCTCCTTTTTTTGCATCACAATTAATATAAAATGTAAATAAGAATTTTTCAAGCTTTATAATTATTTACCATAAACTGAAAGTCCACTGGATTAAAACATAAGTTTAATGTTCATGGTGAGTAAATACCGTATTGGTCTGAGTATAAGACACACTTTTTTCTCCTAATTTAAGTTTTTAAACTAGGGGTGCGTCTTATAATCAGGCTGTTGCAATTTAATGCCAGTGATTTAATTAATTTTTTTTAATAGCACCAAACTTTAAGGGTGCGTCTTATAATCAGGTGCGTCTTATACTCGGGACAATACGGTATATTTAAGAATTTAAATGCTTCTTAAATATTGCGGCTCTCAAACATTTGAAGTTTATCTTATGTGGCTGTTACATTAAGCAAGATTGGCCACCCCTGTACTAGTGGAAAACTGTGCAGTACAATGCCACAAGGTATCGGGATACAGTGATCAAGGAAAATACCGGCTGTAGTGTGTAAACTCTACCATGAAAACGTCCTGGAAAAGTGCTTGTGCAAAAAGTCTTGCTTTGGAGCTTGCATAAACAGAAGAATTTCTCTGGATTTGGGGGTCACTCGTCATTCAGTGCTCCTCTTTTATGCCAAAAACAGCCCTTCCGTGAGTGGAGCAGTCTTTCTATTATTGGAAGGGCAATTTTGGGTTCAACCAATACTTCAAACTTTTTGATATCAATCTCCTGCACTGTCAGGGCTTGATCTTTCTTGCATTAGAAAGAAAGTGAAAGCTTACATACATTTTCAGTGTTTTATAAATAAAGCTATGAACGTCTTTGCCTACGGTCTCAGTAAAGCAGAGATTACACATAATCGGAATGTAGCTGTTTATATTTCCACACGAATATAATAGGAATGCAAGGAATGCATGTTTTCATTAATCATGCCCAATCAAAACCTAATTCTTTTCTAGCATTTTAATTGCATAATTGCATAATTATTCTAACCAAAAACATTTTCTATTTTTATCTTCTGGAAATACAGATTTATTTTCTAACCATCTGCCTCCTTTTATTAGCCCTGACCTAAAAGCCCGGCAGTAAAAATGGAACGTTCTGCAAAGGTAAGGTTATAAAAAAATTAATAGAGACAACAAAAAGAGAATCTGAATCACTATCGTTGTATTCATGGATAAAATTTATACGCTGTCTCCTTCAGCTGCCCAAGGCACTTTACAACCTTATTAAAATGCCAGTGTAATACAAATCCACAGCCATTTGAATAAAGTATTAAATTGGTAAGATGGATAAATTAAAAATGGCACGAGTACTGCTGTGATCCTACAATGGAATCACAGAGGCTGATGACTAACACTGGATACAAAGATGTGCACAAACCTATCTTTGGTTAAGAGTAATATTAATAAATTAGGGCACAACCATGTAGGTTGGTCTCCAGCGAAGCACCATTGAAATGAATGCACTGCTCCCATTCATATACCAGTGGGGATTACGGGTGAGAATTTCCCGCTAGATTAGTAAGCGCATCTACTAGCGAATAAGTTTCATTAAGCTCAATGGAACTTACTTCTAAGTAGGGTTGGCACCAACATTTTGAAACAGTGAAAATCGAAGTGAATTTCGGAGCTGCTCTCGAAAAGAAACACCTGAAAATTGTCAAAGGAAACTAAGCAAATGTCTATAAAACAGGTGGATTTTCATAGGAGATTCTGCACATGCCTCTTTCGGAGTACCGTAATTTACTCATTTACTCATTTACTCCGAGTAAACTTGCTTAGGATTGCACTGTTACAGTAGAAGCAAAAACTGCACAATTTGCAAAAAGTTTCAGACCTATCTTCAGATTCACCAGTAATTGCATATTACATAGGTATGATAAACAACCCACCCCGCCATTTGCTGGCTCCTAACTCTCCCGCATGCATCTTCACATGCTTCTACTGATACCTCATAGGGTCTCGTGTTGGTTCTTTTTCATCATCACTGGTCCTTTGGTCTAGTTTTCCATCCTGTCCAGTTCAATGCACGGAGAGAATTTGTCTATGTCTGGTTTTAAAAAACACTGTCTTACTTTCATTAAGCTAAGCTTCCTGCTGATGTCATTCCTGCATTACAAAAGTCTTAATTTAAACCATGACATAAATGCTTTTCATCAGTATGATTTTTTTTGTTCTTTGTGCCAAAGTTCTTGAATTTTTAAAATAAAGAGTATGTTGTATAATAATTGCTGCAGGACAGGCTGCTTTATTCTTAAATATGAAAGACAAATGGGGTGTGACGTGCATCTGTTTCAACATGCAGGACTTATTTCTCCAGAACCGTACTTTTTTTCCATTCATTTCTCCACAGAGTATTTAACTTCCTTTGAATTTGACCTAATGATAACACGAGATTTTAAGCACAATTCCCAGCAATGATTGGACCAGGAGGTGAAAAGTGTTTTGTGTTTGAGGTTCCCCACCCCCACTTTTTCCATTCAAGCACCTGCAGAGTGTATTTTATAGCAGCAGTTTGAAAGAAAAGGGAATGCTTCATTACTCTCAGATTCGGCTTTGTGTGATATACCAATAAGGGTTCTGATGCCCTACCAAATGAAAGGTGCAGAACTGATGGAAATATCATGGGTGGTTTCTTTTGCCTTGCCTGTCACTCATGGCAGCCTGTTCACTGATAATGCACATTCATAGGTAACATTTTTCTTTCACAGAATAGAACCATATACAAAATATATACCACCACGTCATATAGGTTGTTCTTTGAGGTTTTCCAAAACATCGATATGAGTAATGAGCAATCAATGAAATAGACAATGAACATTGAAATGCAGTTTGAGAGGACAACTGGATGACCATACCATCCATGACTTTATTGCTCTTTAAACCAAAGGTTTATACTTCTTTTAGATTAATTAGATATATCACACAAATATCTTCTATTTCAAATTGCATGTTAATATCTACTCTAAATTATTGTTATAATAAACATATGCATAGCATATGCTCTCTCTCTCTCTCTCTCTCTCTCTCTCTCTCTCTCTCTCTCTCTCTCTCAAATCTCTCTCTCTCTCTCTCTCTCTCTCTCTCTCTCTCTCTCTCTCTCTCTCTCTCTCTCAAATCTCGCTCTCACCCTTTACATACATATGCACAATATCAATATGTAGGACTTAAGTGTGCAACAAGCCCTGAAACTTGAGCCACAGGGATTCAGCATATGCCGCCCTACCAAGCAGTAGACAAGTCAGACCTGTGAAGAAGTTTCTTGGACAGCAATAGGTCAATGCAGGTCATGTGGTAATGCCCCATTCCTGTAGAAGCCTCCATGACAGGCTTGCTCTCTAGTTTGGATGAACAAGAAATGGGGTTGTCATGACTTGTGGTCTTTGTCACAGACCTTGCTCATGTATCCTCACTTCAAACTTGCCTCAGTTTGCTTTGCTTAAGCCCCCCCTCACTTCAGTAAACCCAGAATATTCCCCATCACCTGACAGGAACCATGTCTAAAATAATAGAAAATTCAGACCTAGTATGTGGAAGATGTTTTAGGGCACTTACTATGCTCATAGAAATAAGAAGTGCTAGTTATAGCACTGAACACAGCTTTGTGTTGAGAAACAATATTTTTTTTAAAGTCGCAGAATTTGCTGATTTTTTTTTGTTTTTGTTTACAAGAAGCTTGAGTTAAATGCAGGCTACAGACTTTAATACCTCCCTAGCCATAGGCTGAGCTGCTGTGTTGTCATAGAATCGTGGAGATCAAAGCTGACAGAAACCGACTTCATTCTTTGAAATGTGTTCCAGTCCCGGCACCTTTGATGAACTGCTGTAGTGTTCTTTGAGTGTTCATGAATATTGTAATCGCTCAGAAATTAAGCTGTCAGCACCAAGAGGCTTGGGGCTGAATGCTACTGGTGAGACTGGGATGCAGAGAAACAAGGAGATGATACTATTATAGTGCTGATGATCAACTGGCGTCCCCTCTCAGACAATCACTTCATCTGTTAAGGAAGAGGAAAATTACAGCTAAGTCCACACCCCTGCCACTTGATCACCACAGCAACGATGTAAAAGTGTAGCGGAAGCATTAGTGGTTAGGCTAAAATAGATGCTGGTACCCGTCTTTTCTAACCTAGCAGACAATCACTCTATCCCTTGGCGAGAAACCAGAGCTTGGACTCGTTCCATATGCCTCTTTGCACATAGCACTGCCTCTGAGACAGAGCAGGATGGGAGATAAGTCATTTGTACTCACTGTCCTCTTCCACAGACAGGAAGGATTATGTGTTAGGCCCCAGAAAGAGTCAGGCTCCAGCCCCCCCCCCCCCGGTTCCAGGATGCAAGGAAAGCGTCAGGTCAAGTGGACCAGGAGCAGGGCGGGTTGCCACCTTTAACTGAAGCTTTTCTTGATCTCTCTCTCTCTCTTCCCCCCCCCCCCCCGTATGATGGAATGTTGAAAATTCATGTTAAATACACAAAATTGCTTTCAGTAGTTGTCTGGAGTTGATTCCTTATATATTTATATTTTATTAATATATTGAAACATAAAAAACAATACATATTTCATAAAATTATAGCAAGCGCGAAGCAATACATCCTACTATTTGTTGTAGTAGTTTGATTTCGAATCCTGGAGACTTCAGGCAATTCTGGAGGGTAATTCCTTGCAACCTTTAGGAGCAAGTACATGGTCCAAGGAATGGTTGAGATCCAGAGCTGCAAGAAACATCAGATGGGCCAGAGGCAGGTGCCAATCCTATCCTCAGACAGCATATGGGGTGAGCAGCACTGACGCAGCCTCCACTGCATCCCATGGGGACCAGGGCATGGCAGAGAGGTAAGTAAATTAAAGTTTTACTTACCTACTGTACTGTGCCATGGTCCCCAATGGGTCTACTCTGATCTGTGCCAACTCTTTGGCTGGCACAAGTCTGAGTGTACCCAAGGGGTGTGGTGAGGCCGGGCAGGAGACATAGCAGGTTGGCGGCACCATTGCCACCAATAACCGCCCTCTGCTCTCCCCTGACATCAGGTCCCCCGATCCCCGCTCTAATCCTCCCCATCTGCCCTGATCCTCCCCATCCCTGCCCTAATCCTCCCTCCCCACCCACACGCCAACTTGTCACTGCTGGGTGTGCGACACCACTCACTGTTTGCTGCAGTTGCCTGGCAGTGGCCCAGTAGTGCACAGCAGCAACCTGGCTTTTGCACCACCAGAACATGCCCTGCTCTGCCTCTGCAAGAATGCACGTTTTGGCAGTGCAGGCCAGCGGCGTAGCCATGCCTCCGGGAGGTGGGGCTGCAGCATGCGGCGGCACACACACCCCGACACTGACACCGCTCTAAACGAACCCAAGATTCTGGGCAGGCGGGCCAAACTGCGCACCTATTTTTCTCGCCGCCACCCGCCCACTCACACCTTGCCCAGGGCCCACTGCCCCGCTGCCCCAGGCTGCCTGACGCTACTGGTGTAGTCCACAGATAGGATTGGGCAGGCAGACACGTAAGGTGGTCAAAACCAAGGGTTGAGTCAAGATCCAAGACAACAATCATGGAAAAGAAGCAGGAGCTTAGGCAGTGTCATCACACCAGAGAAATATTGCTTAGACTGAGACCGGGGTTGGCCATTGGCGTCAGATGACTGGCTGCTCAGTCAGACTGGTGGCGTCACAGCCTAAATGGTGCTCTCAAAGCCCAGAGCTCACTCTGCCAGGCTTCCAGTAGAAACAGTGCGTGAGTGAGTGGAGCAGGAAGTAAGGTGTTCCTGGAAACTCTGACTCAAAGACCTCTCCCCTTCCCCTTCCAGCAACTGCTAAGTTGGTTCCATCCTTCTCAGGACAAAGCAGCATGTCATTTCCCTCCACCCCTTCATGGTTTTATAATCATGGTGGGGTTGTCAGCTGTTCCAGGTGAAAAAGGGTTTGTCAGTTGTGGACTGTTCCTCTCTCTGATCCTTCCCCCAGCCCTCAGACCATTGGTATTTCTAGCATTGCTGCACTCCAGCCTGAAGCTGCTGCTGTTAATATGAGTAGCCTCATTCAGGATTTGATCCTGAATGATGGTGCTGACCAGTGTTTCCTGCAAGTTGTGTGGCACAGAAATTCAGCGATGACACATGACGCCATTGCCAAGCATCTGGGGATGGCACAGCATAGTGACACAGTCGCAATGCCGTGCACCAGAAGGAGGGGTCTGCGCACCAGCATGGACCCCTCCAAGGAAGGGAATATAGATACTGACCTGGTGTGCATAATGGAGACCTGGGTGGATGAAGCGGAAGGGATTGGTCTTTCCTAGCATTGTTCTTCAGATTTCTGGGCATTGTAGAAGCCAAGGATTCAGGGGCGGAGAGCAGGGTTGCAACAACCTATCATGATTCCATCCCTTTATCTAGGTGCCCTGTCCAGTGGTTTTCAGAAGCTGAGTGTCAATCATGCAGCTGCTCCTTCCGCTGTTCTGATTGCCAGTTTGTTTCCAGGTGCTATTCAATATTCTGGTAGTGACCTTTAAAGCCCTCCATGGCTTTGGACAAATGAAATCAACCCTGACTGTTCCCTGGAAGGACAGGTACTGAGGCTGAAGCTCAAATATTTTGGCCACCTAATGCAAAGAGAGGACTCTCTGGAGAAGACTCTGATGCTGGGAAAGATTGAAGGCAAAAGGAGAAGGGGAAGGCAAAGGATGAGATGGTTAGACAGCATCACCGATGCAACGAACATGAAAATGAGCGAAGTCAGGAAGATAGTGGAGGACAGGAAGGCCTGGCGGGATATGGTTCATGGGATCACGAAGGGTTGGACACGACTTAACGACTGAACAACAACAACAAATGGCTTAGGACAGGGGTATCTGAAAGATCATCTCCCCACTTATAAGAAAGCCCTCCCCTTGAGATAATTTTTGGGGCCCACCACTGACAGAGGCTCAATTGACAGAGAGGGGGGGGGTGGCTTCTCCATAGCAGTGTTGCAACTGTAGAATTCATTCCGTTTTGAATTAAGAACTGCCCCCTTCTGATGCACATAACTCCATCCTTTTCCAATCAAATTGCATGAAAGTTTCAGAAGTTCTACTACTCCATTAGGATATCATCTGTAAAGACATTGGACAAAATGAACCCATTTTTAATGAGCAATTTAAAAACAAGTCAATTTTTCATTTATTTCCATTTTACATTGAGTTCAGGGGAGACTTGCCCGGTTTTTGATGCTTGTGTCTTTGGTATTTTCTGCTCAAACTGAATAATGTATTCAGGAATTGTAGTACTGTAATTCATTAAGATATTAGGGGCCTCAATGAGTACAAACACTACATTGCCTTCAATAGAAAAGACCCAATTTCCCCTGAATCCCAAATTTGAAGGAGGTAAAGCTAATCTATGGCTCCAAACTGTGTGAAGGGCCACAGTGCAAATGTAGCATCAGTTTGTTAACTGAGGCATAGGCTTAGCCTTCAGTTCAGACTCAAATTAGGCATACAGTGTGTGCACTTAACTACAATTATAGATTTGGATCGCAATCCAGTTTAAAAGTTCATCTTAAAAATCAAAGTGTAGATTTAGACACAATGATAATTTCAGGCACGCTAAAAAAAGTCACACCCTTGCTTGCCCTGGGGGTCAGGGCCAGCCCAAGACATTTTGCTGCCTGATGTGAAGGATGAGATGGCACTTCTCCCCCCCCTGCCCCTCCCCAAACAGAAGGATTTGTTACAAAGGCTAGGATTTTTAAGCCAGATTTTCTACTGAGTAAACATTAATAAGGCTGGGCTGCATAGTGTGTGTGTGTGTGTGTGTGTGTGTGTGTGTGTGTGTGTGTGTGTGTGTGTGTGTGAGAGAGAGAGAGAGAGAGAGAGAGAGAGAGAGAGAGAGAGAGAGAGGGAACACCACCTGCTAAAATTATCCCTTTTATTCCAACCAATATACCTTTTGTATTTACAGTATTTTAGATATTTTATATCCCACCTTTGGAGCTACTTTTTGAAGTGAAGTATAACAAGTTTCCCAGCAGAACTGAGCGGTAGGAAAAGAAAACAGCCGAATGACATGATGTGGAAGTGTGCGTCCACTAATAAAAACAAAATAACAAAGCCTAAGACAAGGGAGGGGGGCAACACAAGATCTGGAAATTCTCATGGACTCCACACCTGCTGCTGTCTCATAGCCATGGCGAAGGAGCGAAAGAGATGCTCTACACCTGCGCTCCCACTTTGTTTGTTCATTCCCTCCGTTTCAATTTTAAGGAAAAAAAATGAAGGAGAAAAATAGAAGACGCAGCAGACAGGCACCGTGATGGGTTGTGCTAGTTTCTAAAAAGGAAGTTGCATTATTTTTCCTGTAAGAGCTAATGGAGCATTGTGTGGGAGAGACTGGACTGGAAATCAGAACAGTCCCTGCCAGTGGCATCGCTCTAGGTGGGGCGGAACACTGTTCCGCCACGCTCTGACCCTCCATTACTCACCGGCATGAGGCAACCCCACCCCCTCGCCTTCGGAGCCATTCAGTGGGGTGAAGGGAACACACAGGGAGTCTCCTGCGCATTGCCTTCGCCCCACTGAATGGCTCCGAAGGGAAGGGGGTGGGGCCGCCTCATGCCGGCGAGTAACAGAGGGTCAGAGCATGGCGGAACTTAGCGTTCCGCTCCACCTAGAGCAACGCCACTGGTCCCTGCTTTGAATCTTGCTTCTACCATCAACTTTCTATGTAGCCTTATGCAAGCCACTATGTTGTAGAATGAAGTGATACACCAAGGTTGCAAACTCTGGGACTGTATCACTTTAGAATATAAATGGCGGGTGGCATATTTGACTTGCTCCCCCATGTGAAAAACTCCCTGCATTTAGTAAACTAGATAGAACATCCGGGTGAAACAATGTAGCATAGCCTTCTCCAGGGCCTCTGAGAGGAATTTTATCAGGGGGTACAAAGTTTCTTCTGGGCCCCTTCTCAAAAGGGGAGGGGGCAAAACAGGGTGGGGAAGGGCAGAAATAGCTAGAAACGTCTTTGGAGCCCAGGTCTACCAGGCTTCCCGATGCGGCACCCAGGTCTACCCACCCAGTAGACCTGGCCCGGCCACCGTCTTTCACTCTCCATGAGGCGAGCTGAGATCCCAGGAAATTTCTGGGGCCCCTCCTTTGGCTCTTGGGCCCCCCTTTTGACTCTGGGCTCAGGTACAATTTACCCACTTTATTACCCCCTCTTATGGATCCTGGCCCTCTCTTCAAAGTGCTAATTAACTACATACTGGAGCTACATGTTGAGGAACAATGAAAAATATTACCACCCACCTACTGTCTCCAGTAGTACAGTCCAAAATTCTGCCATCTCTGTCTGCCACCTCATTCTTCATAATGTGCAAAAATGGCTCTTGATTTCAGCATAGTAGCATTGGTACAGCCAATGAAATACAGTCACTGGTGTCACTGGAGCGTAGTGGGGGGGGCGGGCCGCCTGGGGGTGACGTGCGCCATGGGGTGACGCGCGCACGTCACCTCCGTGACGCGCGACACCCTCCGGACGCTCTGAAGCCGGCCCGGGTCTCTGCGCATGCGCGAAAATTGTAAAAAAATACCCATATTAACTTTCAGAAGGCCCTGTAGTGCCGACGGGGTCGGACGCTCCGAGGCCGGCTCCCGGGCCTGCCTCGGAGCGTCCGGAGGGCGACGAGGGGGGGAGCCGGGTTGCCCCCCGCGCCGCGATGTCAGAGCGTCACTAGGGTGACGCGCGCCCCCCGCCCCAGGGTGACGCGCGTCCTAGTGACGCTACTGAATACAGTTGATGTTACTCTAGTGCTGTGGTTCCCAAACTGGGAGGCGTGGCTCCCAGGGGATCCGCGGAAGCCAGCTAGGGGAGCCGCGGAGTGCCACGGAACCCTCTCTGTATACTGTGCAGTGCCAAGTAGCATGAATCAACATAATGTAATGGGGAGCTGCGGCCAAGGGTCCCCAATGTTCAAGGGAGCCGCGGGTTGAAAAGGTTTGGGAAACACTGCTCTAGTGACTACACACAGCCTCATAGCATTCAAGACTGATGACTAATGCAGCCAATTTTTTCATTTCTGTTTTATGGTTGTCAAGGGATTGCAATTCTCACGTTTCTTATTTTGAGCAGGATCTTCACACTGTTGTTTTTTTAATTAAATGTTATCGCAGATATTTGGCAGGCACTTTTGTCACAACAAGAGATATGGGGAAGGTGTGGGGAGCCTTGACAGTTAAGTATCTTCTACAAATGTTGTCATTATACTCGAGTTCTCATGTTTCAAAGAAGTGCTAATTTTCACGATTCCTGACAAGCCATTTTTTTAGAATCACTAATCACATCCTGATAGGAAGCTACAGGGTGTAATGTCAAAACAGAGATAATGCGTCTAAGATCCCTACTATTCTCTCATTGTGTGAGAAAAAAGGAAGAAGCCCATAAATCCAAAGAACAGGCATGTACATGTCAAAGATCTGCTATAGCACAGGTGCTTGTGAGATGCTACTGGACTAATGCAAGTGTAGGCAAGGATAAGTTCAGTTGAGGAGCATTTTTGAAAACTGGCGTGTATATTACTAAAGGGTTTTTGGGAGCTAGTAGTATCTCTAAGGCAAAGGGTCTATGCTGATGAAGATCATTATCAGGAATATGTCTGCATTCTCCAAGCCTGCCCAGGCTCCAGTTCAAGGAAAAACATTCAACAGGCCACCCTAGGAAAGAGGATTTAATGTCTAACTCTGCCCCTGAGGCCAGGAGCTTCAACTGAAATTTGAATCTGCAGTTCTGCCATCTAACAAGTATCTCTCACCTCCTCGTATATTCCCAACTGAAAAGACAGGAGGTACACCTGGAAGCCATCCAACTACAGTGGAATGTCCCTTTAAATTTCAATTAGCTCTTAGATAGATAAGGGGAGGGGCATGAACACCCAGGAAGCCAGCAACAGGGCTGAAGAGCCCCCTTGGATTCCAACCAGTGCTGAAGCAACACCTGCTTTCTTTGGGAGCTCTCCTAGGTCCTGAAGAGCCTGACCTTGCCTTCCTCCATGGACCAGCTCCCTGCCACTGAATGACTCCTGCTTAAATGCCACCCCTCTCCAACTATTACTTACAGCGCAATCCGACTTAACTTTTGTGCCGGTTTAACCAGCGGCTCAGCGAGAACGGGAGGCCCCAGAACGGAAAAGGGATTCAAATCCCCCCCAAAAGAGGAATTCAAAGGGGATATGAATTCCTTTTCTGTTCTGGGGCCTCCCGTTCTCGCTGCGCCACTGGTTAAACCGGCACAAAAGTTAAGTCAGATTGCGCTGTTAGTATCCTAGCAATCAAGAACCTTGCCAGAATAGATGCCAGAGAATGGGATAATTCTCTACCAGGTATGACAGAACTCAAGCCAGGAAACCAGGGCATCAGCTCTTCACTCACTTTCACCAGTGCAATTGGTCAGAGTGGGGAACTGCACTCTCTTCAAGTCAGCAGGCAGAAATCTCTAGGAAGAACTCTTCTAGCCATGGAGTGAGGTGATCAGTAGGAATCAATCTCCTTCCATTTCCTTCTGCAAGCTCCAGGGCTCCTGCTGAACTGAGAAACAGGTCACCTAGGGAAGTCACATGACTGCTCTTCAGTGCTTTTCACACTTCTTGCCTATGCTGCCTTCCTATTTATCCTGCTGTTAGCTTTTATTAATCTTCATTTCTATATCTGTCCCTGCCTTGCTGAGGTCATGTTATAAATGTTCCAGAAATACAGGATTGGGCTTAATCATCATTTTCTTGTAAACCGCTCATATTCGCTAAATTCTACATTTCTTGATCCACAGTTTATGACCCAATTCTATGCTCTGAGTACACCGGCGGAGTTTGCGCTCTGTTGCAAACATGCCATAAAGTATGTTGCAACAGTATGCCTTCCAGGCTCACTGGCAGGAAGGCCAGAGCCTTCCTGCTGGCGCTGGCAGAAAAAGCAACATCTGTCGGAGCAGGTAAACTCCATGCTGAGCAGTGTAGGGATGGGGGATGAGCAGGGAGGGGGCAGAGGGAGGGCGGCTATGGGGCAGGGGTGAGCATGTAGGGCCCGGGAGGAGGGCAGAATCGACGGTGCTGGCACGTGCCATATCCAAATCCCCTTCACAGGCCTGATCTGTCAATATGGGTGCACACAGACTTACGCCAGCCATGAGGCTGGTGTCAGTGGTGTGGGTCCAAGTAGATCTGTTGCATAGGATAGGGCTTTCCCTGGGGCAAGGGGACAAATGTCCTTGAGGAGACCTCCTGCTAAATTCCCACACAGAATTCAGAGGAAGCTGCGCTGGCGTGGGGAAACTTAGGTATGGGGAAACTTAGGTAGGATTGGGCTGCTATTCTTACAGTAGCAAGAATGACACAACGTCAGAGCTAGTGTAGTGGCTAAGAGATTTACAGTGCAATCCTGTGTAAGGATCTGGCCGGCGGCCCAGGGCCGCCCACTGGATCCTGTGCACAGGCTGCCTGTCCGATGGTGGGACAGAGGTCTACTCGGGGAAGGGGACGCTTGTCCCCTTCCCCGGGTGTAAACCGGGGCCGGCCCTATCGGCCTCGTCAGATTTCCGCCAGTTAAATAGCTGGCAGAAGTCAGAGGAGGCTGTGTAATGGCCTAGCCGCCCGGAGGGGATGGCAATATGGCTGACGCCATCCCCCGCCCCCTCCCAGGCCGGCTAGACCAATGGCCCCCTCCCTCACCCACCAAACTGCCCCTGCGCCCAAGTCCGCACCCACCGGATCCCAACTCACCTCCTCCAGCGGACACGCGGGCACTCCAGCAACGGAGCAAGAGAGGCCGGTCTCTCTTGCTCTCGAGTAGTCATAAACGTGCTTTCCGGCATGTTTGCGACTGCTTCCGGCGACGGAACGCTTGTTCCGTCGCTGGCACAATTGTCAGGATTGCGCTCTTAGTATGAACCCTGAAACCCCTGCCTTGAAACTTGTCTCTGCCAGGAACTCACTAGGTGGTCTTAGGCAAGTCACTGTTTCCCAGTCTCCCATCTGCAGTATCACTGCAATAACAGTGATCTTTTTTACAGCTTTGCTCTGAGAATTACTGAAACAATAATGACAGAAGAGATTTAGAATAGCTATGATGAGGATGATGAAGATGATGGAACACAATAGTGGTGCAAAATTAGTATTGCTGGTTATTTGTTGTAGAGTGTCAATGGCATGTTCATACCTAGAATTTTAGCTTCTCATAGGTATTTAGGAGAAACTCCCATATGCAGGTATGGAGAGAGTTATTGCTTTTTTCAAACTATTCTGGACCAGAAATGTGCTTTTAAAAACTAATGACCATTGAGATTCCCCAATTCTGCAGAAATTAATTGGCGATCATATTCTGTGATATGCAGATTTCTGAAGACATGTCTGTATTGGTGCTTCCCACATGGTTTGGGAACCAGAAATGTGCAGATGAGTGCCTGAGAAAATAAGGTACAGCACAGTGCGGAGTTTCATGTGTCATCATTGCTCCTTCTCATGCGCGGACTAAGGTGAATAACTGAAACAGAACAACCCACCCCCATGTGCAGACACGCCACTAGACACTTGTTAATTGTCCCTGAGGCTCCTATACCTGGTTCTGATACATATTACACAGAGATGAGTTTCCATATTCCAGTTCACAGTCTTATCAGATGCACACGTTGTGTCTTGGAGGTGTTTGTCCCTAACATAAGACGCCCTCAATACCCAAGGCAAAATAAACATTTTTAAAACATGAACAGACTGTACTGAGTTTAGTAACCGTGGAATGTATCTAGTTCATACAGGGATTGTCCTCGGGCAATTCAATCATCATAATTGCAGTCTCACACTGTCTTCTGACATATTAGTCTCTGAGGAGTCCAGGATCTGCTATTCTTTATTTTGAATAAATGTGGATGCCTCCTTCAGGGTCTAAAAGAGCAAAAAAACCTGTCAACCACATTTCAAAGGAAACTCTCCTAGATGAAAAATGACAGCTTGCAGCACCACTGCCCCAGATCCTTATTGAAATAAGCATTTACAAATCTTGCTGCTCTTCAGAAGTACTGGAGTGCAGAGGAGAGAAGCACTCGGTCCTGCAGGTATTTTATTTTAGTTGGTTTGGATGCTTCCTGTTATTGCTGAAGACAGTGGGAAATTTGCCATTTCATTTCACAGAAAGTAGCTTTGCCCCCACACCCAAGAAAGACACGAAGCAATCAACTTGGATTGCCAGCTCCATGATGTTGCCATCCCTTTACCCCTTTTCCAGGGTGAAGCCACCCTTGGTCAGAACATTGGATCATCAGTGTAATGGTTCCCACTGTCCTCATGCCTTTGGACGAGAAAGTCTTACTTCTATTTCACATTCCCAAGCTGAACATCCTTTGAAGACGTGAATGTAGATGCAGCCCAAAGGACCTGTTTACTGTCCCCTGTGCTGTACAGCTCAAGGGATCATCATCCAGTCCTCTCATCACCCTATACAACCAACAGGGTGGTGACCAATCCTTTCTTACTCCTCCCATAAGTGCACTGCCCCAGCCGAGGTGAACCTAGCCTTGCTTAGCAGCCACCCCTCCACTAGCGTCTCTCCGGTAGGGGCGGGGCTGTAAGTATCGCTGCGGTCATAGTCTCTTTACCGAGCGAGGAGGAGGCAGCCCCGCCCCCTCACTGTCCGAGCCAGTCCCCTACGGAGAAAGCAGCAGGCAGGGTCTCTTCCCTGCCGGTTTCTCTGTAGGGGACTGGCTCGGACAGTGAGGGGGCGGGGCTGCCTCCTCCTCGCTCGGTAAAGAGACTATGACCGCAGCGATACTTACAGCCCCGCCCCTACCGGAGAGACGCCTCTGCACCCCTCTCCACCTCCTGACTATGAAACCTTGCAAACCACATTGCAGATCATCCAAGAAAATATTGGCTCTTCCACCAGGTAGGTGAACCCCACCCCCCTAAATAATGCAAGAAAGGGAATGCCCAATGACAGAGTGCAGAATGTAGACTCCATCCACTGTCATTACCCACCCTGCCCTCACTGCAGTTGACCTGCAATGGCCTTGATTGCTGTCAGGTCTCCAGCCCCCTGCCAAACTCTCCTCTGAGGTGTCAGACCATAACATTACAGCCTTAGGGACCTACATGCATATGGTCCAAATTGCTGCTGACCTGGAAGCTCAGTGTAAATCCTGCCCTCTGCCTCGGGTCATTCTCCCCCGAATGAACAAGAACAAATCAGAGGGAGCTTACTCAGCCCCAATCATTTCCATGCTACTGGCAACAGCTGAATCCACAACATTCCGCACAATCCAAGAGACATCGGCCAAAGCTGCCAAACTCAGCTGGGTCCCCATGCTGGAGTTGTGTGCTCTCCTGAATGCCTAGAAGATCATGGCGTGACTGCAGATCAATACCAGATTGGTGTTTGGAGGCCAAAACCACATGTAAAGAAACAACACTAGAGAGACTATCCCAATCTCACCTGCAAGTATAACTGCACAATGCTTGAAATGCATCTCTCTCTCTTTTACTTCCTTATTGCCCAAGCCCATCTCTGATGCCACAGTGGCGGCCACCCCATGCATAGGAGTGGAGACCAAATTCCAACTGCATCTACGTGCTGTTCACTACAGAGTGAAACTAAATTGCATAAGGGGTGTCCCATTCTCATGCTGGAACAACTACCCTCTTTCTTCACCCCTAAGCTGGATGAACCACCCTAGTGCCCCACTGGGTATAGGTAGCTGCACCTCCCTTTGCAAAGAGACCTTCGGTACCATTCTACATATGCCAAAATGTAGCATATGTAGCAAAATGTAACATAACTTGGCAATACTGAAAGTATTCAGGCATGAAATATGCAGAAGTGGAGCTTCTAAGCATAGAAGATTTGCAAAAACTACATCCCTGCAGATCTTGGTTTGAAAATACAAAAATAAGTGCTCCCTGCCCAGTCTTTCTTCACATCACAATTATTAAAAATATTTATTTGCCACTTTCTAACAAAAAAAAGTTCACAGAATGGTTCGGAAACTGCAATTAGTGCAGAATGCGGCGGCCCGTGTAGTCACTGGAGGTAGGCGGTTCGACTCTGTCGGGCTGCTCCTCCGACGGCTGCACTGGCTGCCGATTCGTTTCCGGGCCCAATTCAAAGTGCTGGTTTTGACCTTTAAAGCCTTATACGGCTTGGGGCCAAGATATTTGAGAGACCGCCTACTTCTATATAGTCCAGCTCGTCTCCTTAGATCATCAGAGAAGGTCCTTTTGTGGGTGCCGTCGCCCAGGGAGGTGCGAGGGGCGGCGGGCAGAAACAGGGCCTTCTCAGTAGTGGCACCAACCTTACGGAATTCCCTCCCCTTTGACTTACGAACTGCTCCCTCCTTGGACACTTTCTGGCGAGGCCTAAAAACCTTCTTGTTCAAAGAAGCCTTCTGAGTCCTTGCCTTTTTTAACATTCTGCTGGTACAGGTGGGGCGCTGATATTTTTATGATCTGTTTTATTGTAATAATTTTTAAATCAATTTTTAGATGTTGTTTTTATTAGTTTTCATCAACTGTTTTTTACTGTTTTAAAATGTGATTTTTGTATTTTTTTTTTTGTATTGTATTTTCTTTTTTGTTGTAAGCCGCCTTGGGTCCCTTCGGGGAGAAAGGCGGGATATAAATATTGTAAATAAATGAAATAAATAAATATATAAATATATACGCAGAACTCCCCCCATGCTTCCATGGACTGAGTTGGTTGCGTGCTGAACAAGAATATATGAAGCTGCCTTGTACCGACTTGGAGATTCCAGAGATTGATCTGAAAAGCTGTGCATGAAAAGCATGTGCTGAACCCTGAGCTACGTCCCCATCCCAGCTGCGGACATGCTGATATCGAAATGAACATGCCTGGGTTTATGCACCTAATTGCAAGACTGCAGCCCTTTGAGTAGCTGGAACTGGTTGTCAAAAGTCAAAAGCTGGACAGAAGACATGCTAGACCTGAGAGAAAAAGAAATATTGCATGCAACAGGAATGAGGTTCTGGACACATACTGTATAACCTGATGAGGAAAGGATTCCTGGAACAGTATGAAAAGAAAAACTGGCGTTGTCCCAATGCAAACATTAGTCTGGATTCAAAGAACTGTGTAGCTAGTTCTGTACACCCGAGGCAGCTTCAAACTTGTGTTTCTCCGACTGTAGTTCTCCATGCCACATGACAAACCTCTCTGGAAACTGTGGTGAGTTTCTAAACAGCTTGAGAGGCTGCCAGCCAAAGGGGAAAAGTCAGAAGTTCTACTGGGCATGTGCAAGTTGCAATAGGTTTTGGATCCTAGCCATAGAATGCGGACCTAGTACCACTGATTCATCTTTTCTTTTCCTTGTTATCTCACAGCTTTTCACTTTCAGCTCATAACTATTATCTCTCTTTTTCTTTTTTTTCTAGTCACACACAGAGAGTACAGAGAGAGCAACAGAGAGAGAAACAAAGTCAACAGTTGTCTTCAGACTTCCAAACATACAATTATCAAACAAATCAATAAAGTCATACTACACCAGGTAGTATCCTAACTCGTGCTTCCACTGTTGGGAGCTGTCCATATCCATAAGGCTGACTATCCATAAGGCTGACTAACCTTATCCATAAGGCTGACTAGGCTTCAGCCTAGGGGCCCTGCAGCCTAAGGGCCCTGCAGCCTAGGGGCCCCACTGGGACATAATCATCAGTAAATGTCCTTTCTCTGTTTATTGTTAAATTTTCTAATTGATAATAATGTGTTATCAGCTGTAGTGGGGTGAAAGATTGAAGTACTGGAGGGCCCCCGAAATACCTGAAAGCCTAGGGGCCCGGCCATGGGTTAATAACCCCTGGGGCAGGTTGGGAGAGGAACTTGGTGTCTGCCAGATCTCCAGAGCCCCTGTCCCAACAGATTTACGCCAGCAAAACAGCTGGCATAGATCTGAGCATGCCCAGTGGGGACCAGTGTGCAACAGAGAAGGCAAGTCAAACATTTCTTTACTTACCTCTCCCCACCAGCCTGGTCCCCTGCGGCCCATGGGATGCCGCGAAAGCTGCGTCAGCAGCAATGCATTGTGCCAGCCGGCTGAGGCTAGGATTGGGCTGTAAGACAAGTAACACTAACAGCCCAATTCTAACTAAATGCTGCCCACAGGGTGCAATGGCACTGGCACAGGCTCCGTTGCATCCTGCAGGCAGCCGAAGACTATGTGGGGGCAGAGAGGGAAACTTCCTTCACTCCTGCATGGTCCCCAATGGGTCTACTTGAACCCACGTCAAATATTTAGCTGGCGCAAGTTTGAGTACAGCAAAGGGGGCGTGTCAGGGGGTTAGAATACAAAACAAAAAAAGACATAGTAGGTTTTCTTTCGTAGAATATTGTTGTATTTGTACACAGAAATTAAATGTTTTAAATTAAAATTGTGTGTGTACATGTGTGTGTGTGTGTGTGTGTGTGTGTGTGTGTGTGTGTGTGTGTGTGTGTGTGTAAATTTAGAAGCCAATCACGGCTGAGTTCAGTACATGACTCCAGCAGGCACACTTGTGGCAGCATGCGCAGACATTCACACTGTTTGAGTTAAAAAAAAAATAGCTGCCATAGGCTCAGAAAGTTGGGTGAATTAGCCTTGAAAGTACGGTATATGCCATGTATACAAGTAACCAATACAGTACCCTGGACCAGATAAGGGACAAACTGGGACAAACTTAGCTGTGATGGTACATTGCTAGCTGTACTCTGGCAATGTCTATTAACTGCAATTACAGATCGTAGATATGTAATCTTTTCAATCTCTACTTCGTATTTGTTTTTTTCCCCCTTCAAAGGGAGTTGCCTGGCACAAAGCTTGCATACATATTCCCAACATAAAAACATTGTGGGTGGATCCATTCACCTCATTATTCAGGGCAAACAGATGACCTTGAATAACAGAGCGAGTGCTGAGACATCTCTTGGTTTAAAAGTGAAACGAAACCAAGTGCCTCGAGTATTTGAGGTGCAAAGAATGGGGATATTTCTGCTGTGTTTCAGGTTTTGTCAATGAGGTCTCAGATGGCAGACATAAGAACATAAGAACAAGAGCCCTGCTGGATCAGGCCAAAGGCCCATCTAGTCCAGCTTCCTGTATCACGGCAGTGAAGGTGAAAAAGAACAACAGTTATAAGCAAAAGAAAATTGGCATGATTCCATTTTGAGGGGGAAGTATTGAGGATGTATTATATTATTAAGAAAATAGAATGTTTTTTCTTTTCTTACACATAGAAAACATTTGTCCTATTTGTTTCCTACCAATATTAGTGAAAAATGGTGAAAGTTCAGCGCAGGCCGTCCAAGAGGATCTGTTGCCTACCTTGGCACAGTTCTGCTGCCTCTGCCAGTGTGCAAATGCGCACATGCACCCCTGGTAATGACCTCCTCTTTTTTTTTCTACTTGCATGCACCACAGTTTGTTTATGTCCCACCACCACTGCTGATACTGCTACTGCCACTGCTTCCTCCTCCTCTTCCTTGCCTAGGAAAGCATCCAGGAGGACAAGAGAGTAGAGGAGAGCAGAGCAGAGCACAGTACAGCACAGCAACGTTACCTGGAATCTCCATGTTCCTTCTTTCTATCTTTAAACATGTTCATCTACCACTGCCTCCTCCCACTCGCTCCCATCTGGTACATACCGCGCCCCAATTATGGAATTCCCTCCCCCTGGAATTAAGAACGGCTCCCTCTTTAGAGACTTTTCGGCGGGGCCTTAAGACGTTTTTATTTAGGTTAGCTTTCGATGTCTGACATGGTGGCTTTTTAACAAATGGCTTTTAACAAATGTAAATACAGGTGACCCACTGGGGTTGTTTATTTTAATTGTTTTAATTATTGGTTTTTAATTATTTTAATGTACATGTTTATTTTAATGTTGTAAGCCACCTTGAGTGCCCTTGCTGGGAGAAAGGCGGGATACAAATTCTTTAAATGAATGAATGAATGAATGAATGAATGAATATTAAGACAAATTGGCTGGGCAGAGCATGTTGGGAGTGGAAGAGGCCTCCAGACAAGAGCAAGCAGGAGGAGGCGCCAGATGGACCTAAAGGTAAGAAGAAGAAAAAATGGGGATGACTTCTTCTCCTTGTTGCCCACCCAGAAAGAAAGTGAGGCAGGAAAGAAGGAGGAGTCACCATCTTTGATTGCTCATGGAAGTAAGCAAACACAATTGGTTCGCCCTGCTGCTCTGTAACCATGATTGCTTGAGATAGTGAGGCTGGAGGAAAAGTTGGGTTGCCACTGCCCAATCCTCCTCCAGCTTGCCCTCAATGAGCAAGAAGAGGATTGGAACACCAATTGGAGTGGCTGGCTCTGAGTGGCAGCCCCCTTAAGGTGGTAGCGACTGCATCTGGTTTTCGTGGTGGGTCGTGACCCATCACTTTGAGAACCACTGATATAGACTGCTGGTGCCACTGGAGTGACAGCAGAACTTTGTTAAATTAAATTGGTTGCAAATACAGTACCCACTCCTTCTGCAAGGAGTAGGAGGTTCAAAGGAGGCGGCGAAAGGGGCGGGTGATGGAGGTTCAGCCAATTTCTGAGTGATACTGATTATCTAGATCCATTGCAATCTAGTTTCAGGCCTAATTTTGGCACCAGGACTACCTTGATCCTTCTGATGGATGACCCATGTCAGAAGAAGGACAGTGGGAGTGTAAACTCAGAGGCGTCGCTCCGGTAGGGGTGGGGCCGTAAGTTTCGCTCCGTCCTAGTCCCGTTTATCGAGCGAGCAGGAGGCGGCCCCGCCCCCTCACTGTTGGAGCCATTCTCGGACGGAGAAAGCAGCAGGCAGGGCAGGGAATGGCTCCGACAGTGAGGGGGCGGGGCCACCTCCTGCTCGCTCGGTAAACAGGACTAGGACGGAGCGAAACCTATGGCCCCGCCCCTACCGGAGCGACGCCTTTGTGCAAACTGTGTGCAATTGTTAATGCCGTCAACCATAGTATCTTTCTGGATACTAGAAGGGGGTCGACGTTGGCTGAGTTTCTATCCAAATGGCCAATTCTAGAAGGTGATGATGGGGAACTATTGCTTGGTTCCTAAAGTCTATAGTCTACAGTCTATAGTCTACAGTGCACTCTGGCGGAGTGCACGCTCTGCCATTGCTAGCCATTACAGAAGTGCCGTAAAGTACTTTGCAGCAGTGCTCCTGTTTGCAGTGCTGGTGAGAAGGCCTTGGTGCCAGCGCAAGGAGCAACATTGACTGGAGCCAATAGTGTAGCTAGGGTGGAGCGCGTGGTTCAGCCGAACCAGGCGCCCACCCTGCGGGGGCGGTGCATGTGGTGGAGCGCGTGGTTCCCTTGAACCAGGCGCTGCGCCGCTCCAGTCCGACTCCGACTCGGAGACGCGAGTCCTAAATGCGGGTCTCCGAGTCGGGTCGGGCCATTCCCCTCAATCGGGAGAGCCGGCTGGGGACGTCTTCCCCGGCCAGCTACCCGGGGCCTTCTAAGGAAGGCCCGCTGCGCAATTTTTTGCGCATGCTCAGACTGTTACTGAGGGAAAAGGGCCCTTTTCCCTCAGTTAACAGACTGAGCATGCGCAAAAAATTGCGCAGCGGGCCTTCCTTAGAAGGCCCCGGGTAGCCGGCCGGGGAAGACGTCCCCAGCCGGCTCTCCCGATTGAGGGGGCAATTGAGGGGGCGCCTGTCGGGCACCCGGAGCGGCAACTGAGGTCGCCCCCTCCGGAGCGCGGCGCCCCCTCCTCCGGAGCGCGCCGCGGCCTCTTGGCCGCGGCACTATTTAAATATAGGGGCGGGGTGGGCGCCCGGGGCACCCACCCCGCCCCCCAAACCAGGCGCAAAAAGAGGCTGCTACGCCACTGTTGTGCTGTGCAGCGCAGGGGTGGGGGGAAGGCTGGAAGTGGCGGTACGGGGCGGCGAAAGGGGCGGGTGATGGGCAGATCGGGCCCAAGAGGGGGACGGGATCGGCAGCACCAGTGTGCGTGGGCCTGCTCCGCCAACAAAGATCAACATGGACTTGCACCAGCTATGTAGCCTGCGCAGGTCTGAGTTGACTCATAGCAGCAGCTGGGGCTTTCCCCTTACCCAGAGACTTTCTGCCTGCTCAACTCCCCACAGATGCTACGTAGCCCATGTTGGCACTGCTGCACCGGCAGCAGCGTGGGGAAGTTTAGTTAATATTGGGCTGTTTGTCAATGGAGGTCTAGTGGCAACTGTGGCACAGAGTGCCTTTTATCAGCTCAAGCTGGTGCATCAGCTACAGCCTCTCTTAGATATAAATTACTTGGTCATGGTGGTTAACTATGATCTGGTAACCATCAGACTAGGCTTTTGCAATGTGTTATATGTAGGGTTGGCTTGGCACTGTAGACTAAGTGTGTTCAATGGGGCTTACTCTTGGTAAGTGTGTATAGGGTTGCATGCTTAGAAACTTCACTTAGTTGAAAAGGCTACAGCTAGATTACAAAATGGGACTGACCATTAGGAACATGTCTTGCTAGGTTGTGCATTCAGAAAGTTGAAACATAAAAGCACAAAGTCCCTTGTCAAAACCTGCACCACTAGCAGGAAAGTCCATTCTGGATCCAAATTTGAGACTGCTGATGCCAAGCCTATTTCAGTCTAGACATTACTGTCTGGCCTGGGGACAGACACTCCCCAGGGACCAAGGCGTATGTCTGCCACAAGCCCAGTTCAGGCCAAGGAAGGTTTGGCCCAACAGCCCAGCCAGATAGAGTGGTGAAGGTTGTGACTTCTGAGTAGGCCAGAAAATGCCTCCATCACTGGGGAAACTGACCCACCACGTGCAGGCATCACAGGGATGTGCGGAGCGGACGCCAGCCAGACAGGTATGCACGGTGCGGCTGAGCTCAAATGCCCAGCTGTCTGCCAAAGATGAGCAGGCTGGTTGAGGCTGGGAGCAGAGGGAGCTCCTCATTCAGCCTCCAGCAAGGAGGGACCTGACTGAAGCACCCAGTGACCATGAGGAGGAGGAGATGTCATTCTCTACCCCCTTCCATGACTCTGAGGCCTCACAGGCCAATTCAAGGGGCGGCTGCCCTCTACACGCCCCTCAGTCTGATGATGCTCCATTGGCCCTCAGCCCCTGAGGTGACTTGGGAAAGGCCCCACTGAGTGGGACCTTGGCAGTGCCCCAGTGCCACATATACCTATTGGACTTGCTACCCCGTTCCTGCTGTACTGTCACCCACCCTAACTCCCTGGATATGACAGTGGCACAATTTACTGTTAAGGTGAGCCTCCCTCCGTCCATGATCCTGCTGCAGTCTTACTGGCTGTGCATTATAAAAGTAACTGGCCTTGTGCCTGAGTTCCTAATGTTAAGGTGATAAGATTAACAGCACAATCCTGTGAAGGATACGGTGGCCAGCTTAAAGGGCCAGCCACCATATCCTATCGAGTTCCCGGGCTGCCCCGGGGAATCCCGGGGCAGCCCGGGAACAATTTCGGGAGAAGGGGACATAAGAACATAAGAAGAGCCCTGCTGGATCAGGCCAAAGGCCCATCTAGTCCAGCTTCCTGTATCACACAGTGGCCCCACCAGATGGCTCAGGGAGCACACAAGACAACAAGATACCTCTGTCCAGTTGCCACTCCCTTGCACCTGGCACAGAGAAGACCTACTCCTACAACCAGGAGGTTGCTTTTCCCCATCATGGCTTGTAAGCTGTGATGGACTTTTCCTCCATAAACCTGTCCAATCCCCTTTTAAAGGCATCCAGGCCAGGTGCCATCACCACATCCTGTGGCAAGGAGTTCCACAGATGAATTACACGCTGGGTAAAGAAATATTTTCTTTTATCTGTTTTAATACTCCCTTCAATCAATTTGAGTGGATGTCCCCTAGTTCTAATGTTGCGTGAGAGGGAAAAGAACTTCTCTCTATCCACTCTCTCCATCCCATGCATAATTTTATACGTCTCAATCATGTCCCCCCTCAGCCGCCTTTTTTCTAGACTGAAGAGCCCCAAACGCTGTAGCCTTTCCTCATAAGGGAGATGCCCCAGCCCACTAATCATTTTGGTCACTTTCCTCTGCACCTTTTCCAGTTCCACCATATCCTTTTTTATCGTCCCCTTCCCCCAGTGTCACCAGCGGTAGGCCCAAAAGCTCTAGATCTCGCACACAGTAACGCTGGCCGTGTCGGCGTATCTGGGGCCTGGAGGGAGCGTTGGATACCCGGGATCTCAGCCCCCGGTATCCCCGCCCCCTCCAGGTCCCAAGTGGCCAATGGTCCCCTTCCCTCGCTGCCCGGTCCGCCCTCCCCCCGCCCCAACCGGCGTAGGACGTACCTGCTCTGGCCGGCGCTGGGTCGGGGAGACGGCGGGGCAAGCAGCGCCGTCTGCAGCGCCGGTGCTGCTTGCTCTCCGCGTGTGGTGTAAGACAAACCCTACACAGGATTGCGCCGTAACTCTCCGATTTGGGGCACAGAGAGAGGGGGAAACTTTGTTGAAGGTATTTCTGGGTGAACCAAAAAAAGGGGCAGAAGCTTCCAGTTCATCTGGAGAAGCTTGCGTTTCCCAGGTCTAGGGTAATTGTGCTGCCTTCGACCAGCAATTTCACCCGTCTCTTTTTCTTTGTCCTGATCTGTTGAATAGTAATATGTCTGCTTGGTAGGTGTGCTGTGAGGGTGATTCTGTGAGATTTGCAGAGCATTTCCAAGATGTACTGTTAAGCATGGTATAAAGATAACATTAGACCTGCCTTTAATCATTATTTTTCTAAATGCAAATAACATTGGCAAGGAAACAAAGAAAGTGGGTGGAAAGGGTGGTTTGCTTCTCACAAAGTAGAGAAGCTCTTGAGTTTGAGCAGCGCTTGCTGCATTTTCTCTCTCTCTCTCTCTCTCTCTCTCTCATCACTTAATTCAGCCGGCCTCTTGAATTCAAGTGCAGTCATTCCATACCTGTATTTACACTTCTCAAGTATTCTTTGCCCTTAGCTTTTCACCACTTTACAACATTATTTAGGACATAAGAGTGAGTATTTATTTCTCTTATTAGGGAAGTACATCATACTCATGCATTACAGGCATAATTGTAAGGCTGTTATCAATCATAAGCCATCACTGATATCCTCCCTGTTAGCCTCCCATGGCTCCATTTCCCTTTTGTGGGTTTGTCACATTAATGCTTCCTTCTCGGTCTAAAAGCTAAATAGAGTCTATTTACACATCAAACTTAATGGAGTTATTTCTCCCATTTATACTACATAACAGCATTGTTGACAGTTTTGAATGCATTCCAGCCCGCCCCCACAAACCTGTCAGTCAAATGTAATATTGAAAAATGATCTTGTGTTCCAAGGGAAACACCCATATCAACACCATTAATCTATTGTTAATGCACTCAGAATATTATACGAATGTTATAAGTAATATATTTAATCTGCATGTGCTTTGATTAAGCAGCAGCTGCAAACTGAATACAAACTTGGTATGTTGCTCCTCCTGCTGCATATGTTGTAGAAACCAGATGTAGAAGTTGACTCTGTTGAAAACTGTTGGGCTAAGGCTAAGCTATCACATTCTCTTTGCATTAACAAAACGCACCATAGTGGACATCCAGGCACCATTGTCCTCTTGTGCTAAAAAATTCTCCAGGGTGTTAGGCTATGCATGCTAATTTAATTTAAGCCTTATAATTACTCCCTAACCAAAAGTGTTCTTATATTATTATGCCATAGCATCTCCTCACTTATGTTCACCAGTGGTTCTGGAATCAGTGAATCCAACTGCCATAGCCATACATGTATTTACACTGCAATCCTATGCATGTATGCATATTTACTCAGAACATTTACTCAGTGTTTTGTTGATGTGGCATATAATTTTTTTTTAAATTAACAGCACAATCCTGCACAAATAAAGGCCGGCGGAGCAAGCGCTCCTCTGGACTAGGGTGTTGCGAAAGTGCCGTAAAGCACTTTTGCAGCACCCTGGAAGTAAGTGGCGCCGGCACCGAGGCCTGTACCTCTTACTCTACCACTGGCCCCAGCTGCCAGACGCAGGAAAGTGCTGCCCAGGGCAGCGGGAGGGCGTGGGGAGGGCATTTAAGCAGGCCGGTGCATCCTACGCAGGATTGGGTTGCCTGTCCCACTATATTCAGTGGGGCTTATTCTTGGGTAAGTGTATAGGGTTGTGATCTCAGTGGCTTGGTTAGATGGCAGAAAAAGTAAAATCGAAAGGGATCGAAATAGTTGGTACATGAATGCAAAACACTGTCACATGCTTTACTAGCCTCACTTTCTGTTTATGAAATTAACAGAATAATGAAATTATTGATAAGAAAATGGATACTCAATTGGACAGTTAAGTATTCCAAGTATCTGTGATGCAAGTAACACCCCCACTGGCCAAAGTGGGAGTGAAACCAGGTTTTTTTCCGCCCAGATTTACACAGTTGCTGAGTTTAGTTGAAAAAGAGCTTCACCATGTCTGGAGAGCTGTGCTTTAATGGTCCCTTAGGATAGAAGCTTACAGGAGAAATATAATCCCAGGCCAATGTTGAGGAGATTTGTCTTTGTGGTCTCAAGACAAGTACCATCAATCAGCACAGTAATACACGTTACAGTGATTGAGATGAAGAGGGGATACCTTCATAATCTGTCTCCCGCCCTGGTTATGACATGGATAAACCTGGATTTGGGAAAGGGGCATTTAAGGTGGAGCACAGACTTTCCCTAACAACTGTGGGACTCTTTCCCCAAGGAAGTCTGCCTCTTAAGCATCCTTATATTTTTGGTTTGGTACTACCGTAGGTGAATACCTTTCCATTTGTCGGGCCATCTAGAATTGTTTTATCCTGAAAATTTAATCTGAAAAGCTGTTTCTGTTATTAATATTTTATTGGTAACTTTATTAGTTGTTTTTGTTTTTAATTGTATTTTTGTAAGCTGCTCTGAGCACAGTAGCACCAGAATGGAATATAAATCAAATAAACTAGGAAGGCCCAATCCAGTCTATATAATCTTAGTTTTATTAGTTCTAACTGCTAGATTGCATAATGATTTTATTCAAGGTTTTTGACTGTGAAATGCCATTTAGAGAAGCAAAAGTATAAAGTGTGCAACTTTTCTAGGCATAGGAGGCACAGTGTCATAGAAGTGGCTCTAACTGGACCATTCGCAGTGCGAATAAAAGAAATAAAAGAAAAATTAATAACATTTGCAGTGCACTTTGTCGTACAAAAGTGGGTCTTTGGAGGACAACATTCAAAGAAGGAAACTATCATTAGTGCTACTGCCATTCCGGTTGACCAAATGCAGTTTTACTTTAAAAACACAACTCTCTTTAACTCCATAAAAAGTTATTAAAACATAGCTTAAGCACATCTAGGTTTGTCATCAAGAAGAAAACACTAAATAACCGAGCAATCCTAAAACAAACGGTGTGACATTGTCACCTTGATGTAAGCCCACGTACTCTCGGCCTTGATATTTGCACAACATTGTTCTTGCATACTTAGCAAAAATAGTCAAAGCCTTTTAGGAAGAATATGCTGCTTAAGAAGAGATTCTAGATAAACCCAGCCCATGGAGAGGTGCTGACAGAGGAAGAGAATATTTTATAATTGAAAAAGTCACAGATGAAGCAGCATTAAAGACTTCAGTTTGATTGGTTGACAAGTGCAAATAAATATTACACAGAATCTCATTACACTGTTTAGTAGTCAAGGTCCAACAACCTTACTCTTTTGGAAAAATTTTTTATCTTAACTTAGATCTGCACTAGTACATTTACCAGTCAATCATAAAGTGATAGTGTTCCAGCCAAATATTTTTACCATTACACACCAAATGTACATGATGCTATGTTAACATACCACTGGATCCTGTGTTAGCTCATTTTCTACTACCAACTGTCAGGGCAATCCTGTCTACATTTAGACCGGCAGAGCAATTGCTCCGCCGGTCTAAGGTGTCACAAAGTGCTTTAAAGCAGGGGTTTTCAACCTGGGGTCAAATGCCCCCCCAGGGGGCCCTAGGATATTCCAAGGGGGCTACAGGTGAAAATCACGTAAAAGGGGGGGCCATGGCATGAGATTAGGGGGCCACAGAAAGAAGTGAAGAAAACAGAGAAGTTTTCCTCTTTGGCAGCAGTTAGTGATGAATTGAAAGATAATGAAATAATTGTGTATGTGGATCATTTGAAGCAGCTTCATAATGATATGGAAGTTTGTTTCCGTGATCTGCTGGACATGGATATTCCGGCCTGGGTAGTTGATCCATTTGCTGTGAATGCTGCAGACATTGATGTTCCATTGCAAGAAGCGCTTATAGAGCTACAGAGCAACATAGCAGCCAAAATAACTTGCAGTCAAGAAAAACACAATTTTTGGATTAAGAGTACAATATCTAAAGAGTTTGTACAGCTTTGGGATAAAGCAAAATTGTTTTTCATGGCATTTCCAACTTCATATCTGGTAGAATCAGGTTTCAGTCGTGTGAATTATTTACTTAACATAATGGACAGATCGAGAAATACTTAAAGTATAAATTTTTATTTAATTATTGTATTTTGTATAAATTATAAAAATTATAATAAAACATGTTCTATTTACAAAAAAAACATTTAACTACTGGTAGCTACCTTTCTACCGGTAGGACAGGGGGGCCACAGGAAGGAAACAAGGTCGGAAGGGGGCCATGGTCGGAAAAAGGTTGAGAAACACTGCTTTAAAGCACATTTGCGGCACCCAATGAGCAGTCGCGTCGCTAGGATGCGCGTCACCCCAGAGCGGGGGCGCGCGTCACCTTTAAGGGAGCGGATCCGCCCCCGCGCGTGATGTCACGCGCAGGAGCAGAGCACCCTTCCCGCTCCATTTTCGGCTCATTTTGGAGCCAAACGGAAGCGATGGTGGGCGGGCGGGCCCAACGTCAACATCAAAATGTAAGTGCTGGGGGGACGCGCATCACCCTTGTGCGCGCGTCACCCCTGGGTGGCCCGCCTCGCGCGCTTCCCTTTGTTGACGCCCCTGCCAACAAGTAAGTGGCACGAGTAAGCACACTCCGCCGATTCCTATCCCCGTTCCTGGACCTGGCTGGCATTACACAACCAGTTCGAATGTGCACCAACAAAATAGCTGGCACGCATTCGATTCAAGTATACCCATTGGGGCGACTGGGGCTCTACTCAGGGTAAGGGGATGAATGTCCCTTTACTCTGAGAAGGCCTCCGGCTGTGCTGGTGCATGCCCCATCCTGCACAGGATGCGGCGGGTGCCATATTTGCACAGATTGGACTGCCTGTCAATGGTCCCATTTGAGTTGAGTCGGACTGCCCCCCTAAAGCTTCTATGAGTCTGCTCACCCCCTAAGTTCATCTAGGAAGGCTCTGTTGCAGGTGCTGTCAACATTGGAAGTGTAATTGGATGAGACTTGGGTAAGATTGGGTTGTTTCTGACTGTTTTTCTTTTTTCTTCTCTCTTTTCTTTTCCACCTTTTTTATCTGCATCTTTGTGCTGATTACGTTGTACAGAATGGATGATGCTTGTTGCTGATGTGAGTCCTTGATGACTGATCGGCTTGGGGGAAGACCACATTCCCTAGATGGGAGGAATTCATTCTAGCTCACTCTGGACCAGCTATTTTAGGAGTTATGCCCACAGTTGTAAGTTCATGAACAGAGCTCACACATAGGGCAAGTTAACGGAAAACAAGGGAGTTTGATGTGGGAGTTTAGTAGTGGGGAAGGGTACAGGGTGGTCCAGAGATTGCTGCTGGTGTGTCTGTAGCTCCAAGCTGCATGGATAATGTGAGAAGTCTTGTGAGAGGGTATGGATGGAAGGGACCCAAATGCCATCTCAAAAAGGAGAAGATGTGTGGTAAAGGGAGGGAACTCCCCACTGAGAGGGACAGAGGCAGCTGTATGCAGACCAGACTTGTCATCTTGGGCAGTGTGTTGTCTTCCTGCTATACATACGGTATTTGAGTCATGATGAAGATATTGCCGAAATTCATCAAATCCAGTGATCACTATCCTTTTCTGCTGTTCCATGTAGGAACAAATGATAGTGCAAGAGGTACCCTTGGAAGGATCTCAAAAGACTATCAGCACAATCCTGTCTAAACTTTAGTCTGGCGGAGCAGTGCTCCACCGGTCTAGGGTGCCGCAAACGTGCCGTAAAGCACTTTGTGGCATGTGGCAAGTTGCATGTAATTACCAGAATACATCATCCAACATGCAGACCTGGCCATGGTGATCCATGCCACAGTGACATACTGTAGAAGTTACGTTATTGTAATGCGCTCTACATGGGGCTGCCCGTGAAGACAGTTCAGAAATTGCAATTAGTGCAGAATGCAGCAGCCTGTGTAGTCACTGGAGGTAGGCGGTTCAACTCTGTCGGGCCACTCCTCTGACGGTTGCACTGGCTGCCAATTCGTTTCCGGGCCCAATTCAAAGTGCTTGTTTTGACCTTTAAAGCCCTTTACGGCTTGGGACCAGGCTATTTGAGAGACCGCCTACTTCCAAACAGTCCTGCTTAGGTCATCAGAGAAGGCCCTCTTGCCATCTTGTGGGTGCTGTCCCTTAGGGAAGTGTGCGAAGCAGTGGCTAGAAATAGAGCCTTCTCAGTAGTGGCACCAACCCAGTGGAATTCCCTCCCTCTTGATTGGGAATTGCAGCCTCCTTGGAGACTTTCTGGCGAGGCCTGGAGACCTTTTTGTTCAGACAAGCCTTCTGAGTCCTTGGTCTTTTTAATGACACCTGGCTTTTGCAGGTGTGGCCCTTCTTATAAGGTGGTGCTGTTTTTTTAAATTGTAATAGTGGTTTTATTGTTTTAAGATTGTTACTTTTATGGGTTTTAGTTAATTGTGTATGTTGCTTTTTTAATTGTGATTTTATGTTTCTATACTTGTACATTTGTTTTTGTTTGGTAAGCCGCCTTGGGTTCCATCGGGGAGAAAGGAGAGGTAAAAATACTGTAAATAAAAATAAATAAATAAACCTTTAAAATCTACTCAACTCACTGATGAAATTTTATCCACTTCTCTCGTTCTGATAAATGCTTTAAACACATGCAGTCCAAAACGTTCTTGCGTGCATGTGCAACACTGTTATGGGTTCAACATAAACAGCTGTATACCTATCCACTGTGACACAGACGAGCAAAATGTCTCATTTTTGTTTCCCATTCTCTTTTGCTTAGATCATGCCCTCTTTACCCCCCCCCCCCCCCGTAGTTCATATTTATGGCATATAAAGTAGATTGCTTAAAATGCTTACAAGAACAAGTCAGGCAGCAGTTTAACCTTTGACAAAGGCAGCATTTTTAGATTTAACTGAAAGCACTTAGTTAAGAAAAATCTGTTTCCACTTTGCTGATGAGACGCTTTTAAACAAATGGCAGATTACAGCTACATATGGTGAAACTATGGCTTTACCAAGGGCCAGAGGAGCACAGGAAGCTGTCTTATATTGAATCAAACCATCTAGTCCAGTATTGTTGATGCAGGTTAGCAGGGGTACTCCAGGGTTTTAGACAAGATTTTTTTCTCTGCTCTACTTGGGGATTGAACCGGAGATATTTTGTATGCTGCTAGGCATGTCTACACAACTACAGGTGTCCCCCACTTAACGACGGGGATACGTTCTGGAAAACCCGTTGTATAGTGAAACCGTCATTAAGCAAGTCCTCAGTGTAACACAGTGGAGTTGTAATAGGGAATGAATGGCAAACACAGTGTACATTATGAGTATAACACAAAGCACAAGATTTCTACCTGTCAATGGATGTAGAAACACACACTGAGAATTAAAGACGACATATTTTTTTTGCATTTAAAAAATGCAAAAAAATGCATTTTTTGCATTTCTTATGTTATGTTTAATACAGTACTGTAGCTTTAATTCTTTGTTTACACTTTGGGAACCTCCGTCATATATGCGGATCGTCATTAAGTGATCCGTCATTAAGGGGGGCACCTGTACTAAACTACAGCCCCTCCCCCAGAGTTTCTACTCTTACTCCTGTGAAACCCAGCAACATAATCAGAATTGTATGACCAAAGATATAGATTCTGCCCCCAAATCAAACCAATTAGCAAACTCAGCTCCATCACAATGTGTTCCCTTAAAAGCTCTTCAAGTGCTTTCTGATTCTTTCCCAGTGACAGATGTACAGTACAATCTATGCATGTTTGCTTAATAAATAAGTCCAGCTGTGTTCAATGGGTCCTACTTCCAGGTAAGTGTGCATAGGGTTATAGCCTACGTTTCTTACTTAAAACTGAGTCTTATAAATGTCAGTGTTCCTAAATGCTGCACATGGCAACAAGCCCAAGTTCTGTTCTTTGCACCAAGGGGTGGATATGAGGACTTGCTTTCCTAGCACAGATGAGTGGAGACTAGTCTGAGGAGAACTTCAACATCAAGACCAGAGGAGTGCAAGAAAAGAGAAGACTTGAGAAAGACTGGTCAAGATGGTGGTATGGTAGACCTGACTTTTTGCATGTGGTTGCATCAGAACATCTGAGAGATTGGAGTGGTGAGTAGCAGACCCATGAAACACACTATAGGTGGAAGACCAAACATTTGAGTTCTACCACATACCGCATTCAAATCTAGCATGCCTGGGAAAAAGCTAGGTTCCAACCATCTGCCTGAAATACTTTTCCACGAGTGGAACTTCCTCCCATGACAGGTAGTATGTGGACCTGGTGACCAAATGGCCTTCTCTGCTGGAAGTGGAGATGACTGGAGTGGTGGTGAAGTAGCGGGCAAGATGTGTCTGCAGCTGCCTGACCCTTCAAAGGAGGCATGGTTTGGGGAAGGAGGAAGCAGAGTGAAGCCCCAATTGTGAGGCAAGTTGAGCACAATCGCCATATCTGGTGGCAGTGGTGGTACTTGTTAAAAAGAGGCTGAGAAACTCTGTGCTAAAGTTCTTGCACTGAGTGGTCAGCTGGTTGTATCTTCTGTTTTTTGACTCTGAGGCAGCTAGTTGTTGTTGAGGTACAGTCTAATCCTAGAAAACCTGTTCTTGTCCTAAAAAGCATCTTGCAGTGCAGTGCAATGCCGTGCATATTACATTAGAAGAATGTTGAACTGAGTTTACTAGAACTTACACCCAGCAAGAGTGCATAAGAATGTAGCCATGATTGCAGGAAATTCTTACTTTTAGAATCCCTACCAGTCAAATCCCACCAGTAGGTTTTGTTGGAAGTATGCCCTGGTCTTCAGTAGTATTCCCTAACTAACAAGAAGTTCTGCAAATGTGTACAGTATCAGGAGTGTCATACTACAGTCTTGGCAAAGTTCAGAGTAGCCCATCATCTGGGCTGGAGGTGCTCCAGCTCAGGCCTATCTGGGCGATGATAGGCCAGTCTTGGTGGAAGTCAGAGCAGCTAAAACACAAGCTGGCAGTCTAACGTGCCTCTACGTATTTCCAACATGGTCCAGGAAAGATGGCCAAGAGCAGGTAGCATTTTATTCCTATGTTCTGGGGCCAGGTTTGCATGCCTGCTGGGGCAGATTTGCTCCTGTGCACACAAACCTCAAATTTCTCAGTTTCCTGCTGTTATATTGATGAAAGTTTCTGGAGAAGGTTATCCTAACTTCTTAGAAGAGAAAAAACATGGTTGGTCATTTAGCTTGCCCTTTTCTAGTCTGGCTATTTTGCTGGCCACATTATGACTCAGCCTAAGATAGTGAACACCTGACTTGGATGTCAAGTTTTCATGCAATGGGACAAGAATAATAAGCTACTTTTTATGTGCAGCAGAAGTGAGAAAGTAGATGTATGTTTAGCATAATCAAGTGGTCAGGTTTTTAAACTGCACCACTTCAGGCTGCAGAGTGTGGCACATCTGAATGTTCACCATTGAAAAAAGGAACGCCCTGAACTTAACAACATCCAGTCATATTTGGGACAAAGGTTCAGCCTGACTTTCTCCATGATGTACTAACTCTAACTGACTCTATTGGGGAGTGTGGAGCTCTCTGCTGCAGCGGCAGCCCAGAAGGGCCCAAGATGCTGCAGGACAGTGCATTTCCTGGCTACGGTGGCCTGGTGGTGGTGATGTCATTGCTAGGCATGGGGGAACATGAGCCATAGCAGCTGGGCCGGGCCAACCCTGTAGGGGGAGGGGTGCAGGATATAAGGCAAGCCAGAGGGAGACTGGGGGGGCACACGACACAATGAGGAGAACAGAGGAAAGAGAGAGGGAGAGCAGAGAGATGGGGGAGTGATTGAGAGTGGTGAGACGGAGGAAAGAGAGATGGGGAGACAGACAGTGGAGAGATGAAGAGGAGAGAGACGGAGAGTGGAGAAACGGAGAGAAGAGAGGCAGAGGCTGAGAACGGAGGAGGGGAAGGAACAGGCTTACCAGATCTCCAACTGGGACAGAGTGCTAGACCTTTAGGAGAAGGAATGTGGGCAGGTGTAGCTTGTTAAACCTTAGAGCACAATCCTAGGCATGTCTGCTCAGAAGCAAGCCCCACTGAACACAATGGGAGTGAGGTGGGGAGACAGGGTGAGACGGGGGAGGGGAGAAAGCTGGAGGACACAGAGCTGAGCCACCAGAGAGGGGAGGAGTGTGCCAGAGCTCAGAACATGAGGGGGCAGTCTGAAGAGGAGAGAGTGGGAGAAGCAAAGGAGGGCGGGAGGGGGGGCTCCGCTTCCCAGGGAGAAGAAGGCAGGTGACCCTGGAGGAAAGGCATGGGCTGGGCTGGAAAGAGATAGGGCCTGTATTGCCCAGTTATGGCTCATCCCTTGACCAGGGCTATAGGGCCACTTCCCATGGTAAGTCCATCCCTTGGAAGGTGGGAGCCTAGCCATGTCTTTTGCTAGCCCCGCTGATGTGGAGTTACCCCCATGGGGGGAGGAGAAAGAGCACGGAGTAGGGGTTTTTTCCCCATTAGAGAACATTCATACATGTGATTACCAACATACAGCCTCCAGTCTAAGGGAAGCTTTGATTCTGCTGATTATATAAATTGGTCCTTATTGACTTCCGCCTGTCTTTTGCACGCTTTCAAGCAAAGAGGGAATACATGCATGCATGAGAGCCTGGACGTGCTCATCTTTTTTTTTTTTTTTACATGCTTCCGTGTCACATGGATTTTACATAGGAGACTTGCTTCCTCACGTAGTCCTGGTTCATTTCCCTGTAAAGAGCACATTGATTTTGAATTCCTGTGCAATGGTTCTTACTTGCATTCCATGGACAAATATGACTGCTGCAGAGGAAAAACATTACATCAGAATCCACCCTAAGCTGTTGATTCCCTCTGAAAGATATCGTTTTTGTCTCCATTTGCACATGCAACATAAGCAGCTGTGAACACATCTCTTAACAGGGAAATGTTTCAAGTAATGCTGGGAGTGGAATGGAAGAGAAAGCACGGTTACTGTCAGGCTAAGCTGGAGTGTGCAATGATCCCATCCTTCTTGCCTTTTGGGATTCAGAACAGGCAGAGCCAGCTGTTTAGAAGTGGGATAGAGACTTTTTGAGTGTTGAGTGCTAAAGGCTTACATCGTAGTTACAATCAACAAGTTACTATGTTAAAAGGCATGCTATGCTTCCTTTTCGGAACCCCTCCTAAAAATGATCCTACTACCCAAATAAAGAGTGAGGAAGAGAGTGAGGAAGCTTAGGAGCAGAGTGTACAGCTTTTATATCTTCAAGCAAAACTGTACAGGTGGGCCCCCATATCCACTGATTCGCTATCCACAGTTTCAGTTATCCACGGATCGTGGGGACCCCCCCCCAGGCTTTTACTTCCCAGTAAGCACCGTTTCTTCCTTAAAGAAACAGGAGAAGCAGCCTCTGGCTGCTTACTGCAGGCAAGTAGAACGAGACTAAGTCCTAGAGAGGCTCTGCAAGGTTAACAGAAACCTTGCAGAGCCTCTCTAGGACTTAGTCTCATTCTACTTGCCTGCAGTGGAGGCTGCTTCTCTGTTTGTTTTAAGGAAGAAACAAAGCTTGCTGAAATAAAAATAAGAGCTGGGGGGGCAAGCATGCCTGCCTGCCTGCAGGGGAGGCAGGGTGGGGGGCCCTCAGGAAACCATGGAGGGGGTGTTTACTCTTATCCACGGTATCAAGTATCCATGGAGGGGCCTGGAACATATCCCCAGCGGATATGGGGGCCCACCTGTACTGTAGCCCAATCCTATTGAGGTTGTACGCTGGCGGAACGCGCGTTCAGTCAACATAGACTGCCTTATGGCAGTCGTACAAGGCATTCTGGCAGTGCGCAAAGTCACATGCTGCAGGAGTCCCTGCCGGCAGAGAGGCTGGAGCAGCCTCATGTGCCCTGGCGGATTGTTGCGAGCCTGCTAACAAATGTAAGCTGGTGGGGGGGCAGGACGGGACTGGATGGGGCAGGGCAGGACAGAATGAGGCTGTGATGGGGGTGGGGTGGCGACGACAGCATGGGAAGGGCGGATCAGCTCCAGGAAGGGGCTGGGTTCAGCGAGAGCAGTGGATGCTGAATCCTAGCCCCCTTCCTGGACCTGATCCCATGGCATGGGTCCACATGGATCTGTGTCAACTATTTTGCTAGCATGGGTCTGAGTAGACCCCTCCGCACAGTGGAGGCTTACCCCCAGTTCCTTTACCCAAGGGAGACCTCCACGACTGCCCCACAGGATGCAGTGGTAGCCATTTTGGCATCGCTGCATCAGTGGGGGGGGGGAAAGGATAGGGTTGGGCTGTTAGTTTACTATTGTGGAATACTTGGGGATAACACAAACTAGAAAAGAATAGCAGTTATTTCTACATCTCAGCTGAAATTTCCAGAGCCGATAATGAGTTAAGATTTATTGGTAAATTTAGCCATTGTGAAAGGCTCAAAAGTCAAAAGGCTCTGTGGAATGGAGGCATTCTATGGTCCGCCCCCAGAGGCTAATGGATCCAGAAGGTTTCCTGAGGGCTCTGGGGGACTTTCCCACTGCCAAGACTGGTGACTCGTCTGAGGCCCTGGTTGACCTCTGGAATGGGGAAATGGCCAGGGCAGTGGATGAGATTGCTCCTGAGCGACCTTTGCCAAGCCGCAGACTCAGAGCGGCACCTTGGTTTACTGAGGAGCTGCAAATGATGAAGCGACGGGGTAGATGTCTTGAGCGATGGTGGCGGAAAACTCGTGCCGAATCCGACCGGACACGGAGTAGGGCCCACTATAGAACTTACTCCGTGGCGGCGATAGCAGCAAAGAGAAATTTCTTCTCTGCTACCATTGCGTCTGCAAGCAATCGTCCAGCGGAGTTGTACCGTGTGGTGCGAAGCCTACTCCACCAGGCCGCCCCAATAGATCAGGAGGAACACACGGTGGCCCGCTGTGACATGTTTGCTAAACATTTTGCAGATAAAATCGATCGGATTCGCCATGACTTGGATGCCTCATTGACAATATCTGAGGATGTCCCCTTGGCATCTGCTTGTCCAGTGTTGTGGGACTCTTTTCAGCTTGTACAGCCTGAGGATGTGGACAGGCTCCTTTGGAGTGTGAGGCCAGCTGCCTGCATGCTTGACCCTTGCCCGGCTTGGCTAATTAGATCTGCCCAGGAGGGACTGGCCGAGTGGACGGGGAGGGTGGTCAACTCTTCGTTGGCGGAGGGGGTGCTGCCGCTCGCTTTGAGGCGGGCGGTGGTTCGACCCCTTCTGAAGAAGCCCTCCCTTGACTCCACAGTAATGGACAACTACCGGCCAGTTTCAAACCTCCCGTTTTTGGGCAAGGTAATTGAGCGGGTGGTGGCGTCTCAACTCCAGAGGGTCCTGGATGAAGCTGATTATCTGGACCCCTTTCAATCTGGTTTCAGGCCGGGCTTTGGGATGGAAACAGCCTTGGTCGCCTTGGTGGATGATCTACGCCGAGGACTGGACAGGGGGAGTACGTCCCTGTTGGTTCTGCTGGACCTCTCAGCGGCTTTCGACACCATCGACCATGGTGTCCTTCTGGGCCGACTGGCCGAGCTGGGGGTCGGGGGCACCGTTCTGCGGTGGTTCTGCTCCTACTTGGCAGATAGGTCCCAGATGGTGGTGCTGGGGGATGCCTGTTCGGCACCCTGGCCCTTGAGGTGTGGGGTGCCACAGGGTTCCATCTTGTCCCCATGCTATTTAACATCTACATGAAACCGCTGGGAGAGGTCATCCGGGGATTTGGAGTGGGGTGCTATCAATATGCTGATGACACCCAGCTCTATCTCTCCTTTCCACCTGATTCCAGGGTGGCTGTTGAGGTTCTGGAGCGCTGCCTGGAGGCAGTGGGGACCTGGATGAGGGCTAATAAGCTGAAACTAAACCCGGACAAGACAGAGGTTCTCCTGGTCCGGAAATCCACGATGCAGGTGCTAGAGTATCGTCTTGCTCTGAATGGGGTTGCACTCCCTCTGAAGGAGCAGGTCCGCAGCTTGGGGGTCCGCCTGGATCGACAGCTGCTCCTGGATTCCCAGGTGGCGGCTGTGGCCAGGGGGGCCTTTGCCCAGCTTCGGCTGGTGCGCCAGCTGCGACCGTACTTGGATCGTGCAGACCTGACCACGGTGATCCATGCCACGGTGACATCGCGATTAGATTATTGTAACGCGCTCTACGTGGGGCTGCCCTTGAAGACGGTTCGGAAACTGCAATTAGTGCAAAACGCGGCGGCCCGTGTGGTTACTGGGGGTAGGCGGTTCGACTCTGTCGGGCCGCTTCTTCAGCGGCTGCACTGGCTGCCGATTCGTTTCCGGGCCCAATTCAAGGTGCTGGTTTTGACCTTTAAAGCCCTATACGGCCTGGGGCCAGGATATCTGAGAGACCGCCTACTTCCATACATTCCGGCTCGTCTCCTTAGGTCATCAGAGAAGGCCCTTTTGAGGGTACCGTCGCCCAGGGAGGTGCGAGGGGCGGCGGCCAGAAATAGGGCCTTCTCAGTAGTGGCACCAACCCTATGGAATTCCCTCCCTCTTGATTTACGTATTGCTCCCTCCCTGGAGACCTTCCGGCGAGGCCTGAAAACATTCCTGTTTAAGGAGGCCTTCTGAGTCCTTGCCTTTTTAACATCCTGCACAGGTGGAGTGCTGCTGCTTTTTAATGCTTTTTTATGCTTCTGTTTTAATTGTAATTTGATGTGGTTTTATTAATTTTAGATGATGTTTTAGATGATGTTTTTATTAGCTTTTGTGGATTGTTTTTATTGTTTTAAATGAGTGATTATTTGTTGTATCTGTTGTTGTGAGCCGCCTTGGGTCCCTTCGGGGAGAAAGGCGGGATAAAAATATTGTAAATAAATAAATAAATAAAATAAAATATAGGAGATCTTCCTTTTTCAGATTAAAACCTCAGCTCTACAGCTCAGTGGGCTCCATTTGAGCCCAACAGGTCTCATAGTGTTGCTGTTGTGATAATAAAATGAGATAAGAATTTTAGAACACTTAAAGGATTACAGAAATTATCAAGAATAACCTTCTCCAAATTTCAATTATGTTAATAAACATATATAGCCCAATACTATGCATGAATATTCAGAAGTACCGTATATCCTCCTGCTTTCAACGGGACTTACTTTCTAGTAGATGTGTATAGGATTGAGGGGTTAGTTAAATGTGCTTAGGAATGTGCCTTAACCTATATTTATACAATGCTGTATTGAATTGGATGATACAACCTGAGTTCCCCTTACTTTGGAGTAAGGGGCTTTGGAGTAAGGGGTGGGGGGCTGCTGCCAACAGCAGTCGTGGCAATGACAGTCATTCCATTTGGATGCTGGCATACCTATTCGCTTCTTCACAAAAGTAAAATATTATTGGAGAATAAATGAGAGAGAGTTAGGAAGCATTGGTTTTCTGCACACATGAAAAACGGAAGTTTAATTAAAAATATATCCAGAAAAGGAGAAAAACAGTCTGTGGTGCTGAATTGTGTTGTCTTTTGAACACGGGATTGCCTGTGGAAGTTAATGAGGAGAAAAGCTAGACTGGAAAAAAAGGGGGAGTACTATTTATTATGAGGCCAGCGGGTGGCGCACCGGGTTAAACTGCTGAACCATAAGCTGTCGATCGAAAGGTTGGTAGTTCGATTCCCGCGACGGGGTGAGCGCTCATTGCTTGGCCAGCTCCTGCCAACCTAGCAGTTCCAAAGCATGTTAATGCGAGTAGATAAATAGGTACCGCTTGCGGGAAGGTAAACAGCGCTCCGTGTTCCAGCTGCATGCTACGCACTGCGGCAAGGAGAGTCATGCCGGCCACATGACCACGGAGGCGTCTTCGGACCACGCTGGCTCTTCGGCTTTGAAATGGGGATGAGCACCACACCCTAGAGTTGGACACGACTGGACTTAATTGTCAGGGGATACCTTTACCTTTTTATATAATATTTATTCGCATATATAAATATTATGTATACAAATAAATATGTACATAGTTGGCCCTCAGTATTCACGGGGGTTCCATTCCCGGACACGACTGGACTTAATTGTCAGGGGATACCTTTACCTTTTTTTTTTACTATTTTTATTATAGCTGTATATGAACAATAACTTTCCCACCAAATTAGTCTAAACGTTGGACCTATTGATGGCTAATAATAAAAGAAACAAACAGTGCAACCCTATGCTTGTCTACTCTGAAGTAAGTTCCATTGAGTTTAATGGGACTTACTCCCCCAGGTAAGTCGCACTTTCCTGGAAGTTAGTACCATCGAATTCAATGAGACTTAGTTCCTAGTAGACCTACATAGGATATATCATCTATATTATTTATATATTGCTTTTCAGCAAAAAGTAGTTCACACAGCAGTTTAAGTAGCAAAATAAATATATTAATGGTTCCCTGTCCCCAAGGGGCTCGCATTCTAAAAAGAGGTGCAGAAGAGACCCCAGTGTGTGTGTGAGTGTGTGTGTGTGGGGGGGGAAACGTTTCTAAGCTTGGTGTGTCCTTCCACTGCAACTTCACTTATCTGAACAGACCAGTCACAACATAGCAATAACAAAATTATCTATACTTTTAGTCCATTTTAGATAGGTAGATATATTTAAATGGTTACCTACCTTGAGGAGCACAAGAAGTAGAACTGCTTAGCAATTATAACAGGTTATTGGATTTTCGATGTAAGACAAAGATGTACGTATATGTGATCCAGGAGAAAATGGATATAGCCAGCAGCTATTTTCAGAAGTGTGGCAGAATTTTTTCCCCAGCTGCAGTGATCACAAGGAATGCTGCTATTGGTTCTATGTATGTGGAACACAATATCTATTCTAGCCCAAAGATGGACAAGACATGCACTAAAATTGAGTGGCGGGAGAGTTAGAAAGGATAAAAGAAAATATTTCTTTACCCAGCGTAATTCATCTGTGGAACTCCTTGCCACAGGATGTGGTGATGGCACCTGGCCTAGATGCCTTTTAAAAGGGGTTTGGAGAGATTCAAGGAGGAAAAGACCATCACAGGTTACAAGCCATAAGCAACCTCCTGGTTTTAGAAGTAGGTTTTCTCTGTGCCAGGTGCAGGGGAGTGGCAGCAGGAAACAGGATTATCTTGTTGGCTGTGTGCTCCCTGAGGCATCTGTTGGGGCCACTGTGTGATACAGGAAGCTGGACTAGATGGGCCTTTGGCCTGATCCAGCAGGGCTCTTCTTATGTTCTTATGACAAGATATGGCCATATGTAGGAAAAAAGTTTATCTGCATACATCTCCTTAGATAATGGCATTCCTGCTGCCGTTAGTAACATCCTCTGCTATCTGCCTGCTTTCCCTGGACTTGAAATGGCAATGCTTGACTAAAGATAGACATCTGCTGATGCTTACATACTGTAGACAGCTTTCTTTTTCCATTCTACCACAGATCTGATGTAATTCCAGCATCAGGTAATGTAATTCCAGCATCAGGCAAATAATTAATATAAATATTCCCAGCATTATAGCAAAAGTTTGACCAGTGCCCTCCAGAGGGATCCCTTGCTTCCACACAAAGGATAAAAAAAAACTAACTTGAACTATCGTTGGAAAAATATTTTCTAGGATCAGAAACTTACTTCAAATCCAAAACAGAAGCAATGAAAACAAGCAGACATCTTGTTCGCTACCAGGGTTCAACTAGAGCAATTCCCCAGCTGCCGTGTTGTATTGTATAGGGGTATTTTTGGAGTTTGTTTTGTATGGGAACTGAGGATTTATAGCCAGATTTCCTGGCAGCATGCTGGGCAGGTTGCACGTGGAATCTGATTGAGGTGAGTGAATTAATGTGGTGGCTGTTTGGAATGTCGTCCAGCTGCCAGTTAGAATTATGTTTGTTTGCCTTTGGCACAAGTGTGAAAGGAGCAGCCATACATTGCAGAAGTGTGAGCGTACATTTTTATATCTCACACTAATGAATACATTTTTTTGTATCCTTCTCACTTGGGAAAATGCATTTGTAACTGTTGTTTACCACTTGTGTGGTAGAGAGGGGGGATCTGGCCTCAGATTTAACGTGAGAAATACAACATTGGGTAGATGAACAAACTCAACTGTGTTTGCAATTAGAACCAAAGTGTGCCCAAAGGACTTTGATATTTTAGCAAATTTTGGAAGACGGAAAGGAAGTATTATGAGAATAATTCTTGACACACAAAGTTAGTGAAAGATTTCATATTTGTTTGCGTGAAACTATATTTCCACCAGATGGACCTTCTTTTTTTTAAGGCAACCAGTTTCACAGTCACTCCCTGCTTGTCATCTTCATGCATGACCTCCTCTTTTATCAGCAAGCTGATGGTAATGCAGTTTACAATGTGTTTTTGATGTGAACGGTACTATATAAAATTGAATTGCTTTTGGTGCTGATATGACCAGAATTTTTCTCATCCAGAGCTGTCAATAACTGACACTAAACCAATAAGGTACAAAGTACATTTGAAGAGTGTTAGAAACCATTGGCTTCTCTGTTTTCCCTAGATAAACTATTTTCTAGGTAGTTAATTTGATTTAGCTTCCTCTAAATGACTAGAGACGTCTTTCTTTCACTGGAGTCTGAAACAAAGAACGGATGAAAGGTTTATATTTATGTACAACACATTTTTTAAACTTTTAATTTATGCATTTCCCTGTTATGTTTTTGTTGTTGACTTGGCTTAACTAGAAAAAAGGCAGATGTCTGTGTTTGGCTGAAACTAGTTCAGTACGCAAGTTTGGAATTTTAGACGATACTGCCTCTCACAAAAGCTGACATGCTAAAATGCAGAATAATAATTACACCTGGAAATTAACTTGCTAAATGTATTTGTAGTTATTTATGTAAGCAATTATATGCACAGTTCTCTTAATTTTTTTTTTGAGTTAAGTACAGTATGTCTCCAATGTACAGATATTCAAGCAGATAATACACAGATATAGGTGCATCAGTTGTGAAGGGCACATACATGCGTAAACCACACAAGGGTGATCAGAAAAAGATCAAGCTCTTGCCTCCATATTTCTTAAAGGACAAAACAAAGCACAGTCTTCAAAACGAAAGCAATGCTTAAGTTTTGATGCATTTTGTAGTCTAGTACAGACATCTGAGTAACAGAAGAATCCAAATTTAGACTTCTGCAGTATGGATGCTTCTCATACCGAGATGAAAGGTATCCGTGAAAGAATCAGTGCTGGAAACGTTAAAAGAAAAACTGAAAGGGAATACACACACACACACACACACACACACACAAAATATCAGCAAATGTGACAAGTTAAGTAAATATTCTACAAAACAAGTGCAGTAATTCACAAAGCAATTTACATACCTGAACAAATCAATAAATGGTTCCCTGTCCTCAAAGGGCTCACAATCTAAAAAAGATGCAGTAGAGACACCAGCAACAGCCACTGGAAAAGATGCCATGCTGGGGCGAGGTCGAGGACAGACAGTTGTTCTCCCCCTGCTAAATATAAGAGGGCACCACTTTAAAAGGTGCCTCTTTGCCCAGTTGGCAGAGGAATGGGATTGTTCTCGCTATAATGAGCGGAATCCAAGAACCAGATATAGAAATGAATTTCATAATCCGAATCCATCATTTCTCAATTCATTAGTCTATGGAAACATTTAGATTTGATCAAATCTCTAGACTTATGACTTTAGATTTGTCCTTGTAATTTCAACAGCTCTACATTTACAGTATATCGCACAAGGACATGGTCCACCATGGACATGCTTCCTAGTTTCTTCCCTTCCTTCCTTTTCAATTTCCTCCCATACTTCCTTGTTTGTCAAAATGGCTGCATTTGCCAACATCAAAACCTCAGTAGAATTTTTGGCTGACTTGTGCTCCCTCTACTGGCTGGCATCTAGCTTTGCCACAGCAGAGCAAAAATTAATACAGTAATGAGTACTGTACCTAAAATGTGTCTTGTATGTGCCTAGATCACTTAAAAGTAAGCGATTCCAGTGTTTGCTTTGCCTGATTCTCCATAAATCTTGGATGGTTGTTGTTTTGCATTAGATGTGTTAGTCCAGAGGCTGAGAACACAGATGCAGAGCTGGAATTCCAGTGTTGGCGTGACTCGTTGTGCCATGCAGTGCGTAACAGAATTCTCTTCTTGGGAAGAAGCAAAGAAGCTGAAGTAGCAGCACAAGAGTGGAATGAGAGATGATGCCACAGTTGCTTAGGAGGACGTGTCCAGGCAGTGAACAAGTGTATCCTTACTCCTTTTGTGCCTCTGTATTAGGTTCTCCATCAAAGAGCCTGTGTACAGTACCTGCTTATCGGGGTCACAGATATTGCACTGTCCTTGCCTCTATCTGTTGGATTCTGCCAACAGTTATTATTAATAGGCCATCTGAGGGCAGCCTGCCCATAGGGTAGTATCCAGTTTGCTCGGGGGGGGGGGGGGGAGACGAGATCTTACTCCGAAAGATGAGTGCTTGCTCTGGAGACAGAGAAACACTGCATGCTAACCAAAATTATTCCCTTTGCAGCCTTCTGAAATTTTTGACTCTGAGTAAAAGACACTTTTCCAGAGAGGTGTAGGTGGGACTGGGCAAGAAAGAGGTCCCTGAGGTTTGGAGACAACTATGTTCCGTTCTCCCCCCACCCCCCGTGGGAGGGAGAAATCTATCTTCTGAAGCCATGGGATCTTGAAAGATGACCGGATGACTTCAAGAACAATATGAAAGACCTGGCGTGAAGAACAAGCTGAGCTCTTGCAGAATCATTTTAGATTTGAGTTGACTTTAAAATGGTAGGACTAAGGATCTGAATCATTTTGAGTGTGGTACTTAGATATAATTTTTGAACCCTTTCTCCCTTTTATTTCCTGTTCTTTGTGTAATAATAATAATAATAATAATAATAATAATAATATACCAGTATTTAATAATCAGTATTTCTTTGGTCATCTGATTTCTCCTTTGACTTTAATTAAAAGGCGGTTTACACAGGCAGGCTTTCTAAACCCCAAGGGTTTTTTAAAAAATACAATATGTTCCAGTCTTTCATAGAATCCTTCATCTAGATGGTTTCTTTCACAGTCCAGCTTCTCACTGGCGTCCACCTCATCACACTTCAACTGACAGGCAACCTTGACTCCCACTCAAAGTGCAGCTGCAGCTTCTCTTCCTCACAGAGGCCCTGCAGCTTATCAGTGGTGCACCGGCAGCTCTCCGACAGACTTCTGGCCATCCCGATCTGCCATCCTTGAGATCTTCAGGCATATGAGACTGCCGCTGTACCAACTGAGCCAGACCTCCTGTACTCTTGTTTGTTGTCCAAAGTCTGGCATACATTCTGATTCTACATTACTTGGAAGTACACTTTATTTCGAACCAGAGTGCCAGACCAGACCGAAACCTTTTTAAGGGCAGGAATCATTCTAATGCATAATAGCTATCCACCTTGAACCCTTGAAATAATGTCACCAAGTTGCAAAACCTGTACAAATGAATTCAATTCTATGAGCAAAGCTGACAGTTACAAAGAACCCATATCCAGGGTGCTGATCATTAAAGAGCACCCAGTACGGGCACTTAAGAATTTATCGTAGATGAATGATCAAAAGGCCCACCAGACATTGAACGCTTCACACGCTTCTCATACACACATTGACTGAATACTTAGGATTGGTTTTATCAATCATGTTGCATGCAGCTCAATAGTGAAGAAATATTTGAAAGTTCATATAATCATTGACTTTAAACAAACTCCAGGAAATGAAATAGATATGTACAACCCTTTGTAAGACCCACTGGATGTACATCACTCAAAGAAGACACACAGCAATGTATATCCAGACACATTGTGTGTGTGTGTGTGTGTGTGTGTGTGTGTGTGTGTGTGTGTGTGTGTGTGTGTGTGTGTTCATACAAAGCAAAGGCCCTGGAAAAACATTTACAGCTGGTAATTTTTATTTTCTACAGCTATTATTTTTATTTTCTACAGCTATTATTTATGTGGCAGTGTGCTAAGCATGCACATCATTAGGATCATGACCATATACTCATGATGATGTTGTAAAGTACAAACTTGCTCCACCTGCTTAGCTGGGGCTTCCATCATTTGTGCTTTTAGTAAAATAAGCATTCTGACCTTGTAGGTACTAAGGGCTAAGATTCTAAGAATTAGATTCTGGTCTAATTGTATTTCCTTTTTTGTTGTAAGCCGCCTTGGGTCCCTTCGGGGAGAAAGGCGGGGTAAAAATAATGTAAATAAATAAAATAAAGGCATTCTTCACAGTCTAACAGCTCAATCCTTATCCTCCCCCCCCCCCCGCTGATGCAGCCGCGCCAGGTGCCACCACCTCCCAGCTCCCGACATGCCTCCGGCCCTCCCCTGTTCTACCCCATTCTATCTTCCCCCTGCCCTGATCCTCGCCCGCCACCGACTCAGTGTGGGTGGCAGGTGCTCCTTCATCCTTGAGTCCAGCACGTGGTGGGCCTCTGTGGCCTCTCCGCCAGCACTCCTGGCAGTGCATGACTTCGCTAGTTCCAGCATTGGAGAAGTATTGGGCTGAAGAACAAAACACTGTCATGCACAGTGTACAATTGAGCAAATGGAAACATTTAATAACAATAATATTATTAATTATTCCGATTAAATAAATCTGCCCACTTTCTTCCAGACTCAAAGAAGCAGCTTTTGAGACAAACTTTGGTGGCATGATTCGTTCTACAAAAGCCACAATACGTGTTTTCCTCCCCAGAAAGCAAAAGAATCATCCATTTTATGGCTTTTAAAATTGAGTTAAAAGTACTGTTTTCAGATATTTATATTGTAGTAGAATAGGAGGAGGTGCCTGCCCTGATTAGAAAAGAGTAGGAGGAGAGCAGACCTTTGGGATGTCAAGTCCATCAAAAAAAAGGACACATCTGTTCTCTATTCTCCCTTCTCCCAGTGTCTGGAAACACAGAGATCTAATTTCTTGTTGCAGCTGGCCACAGGGAGGTCAATTTGAGTGTATTCCTATTCTCTGAAGATGATCTCTAGAATGTTTTGGTTTCAATCCCAATCTCTAGCTGCCTTCTGCTTTCAGCCTGGTTTCCAGAGTAAAATTTGCTTGAGCTCATTTTGCTGCAACTCGTGTGTGATTCTTGAATACACTATAAAGCTGACCGCAGAGTGGAATTTAGTTCCCCCTTGTTCGTTCACGTGTGGTTGTTGTTGCTTTGTAAAAAGGATTGCCTTTAAGTTCTGGTCCCATGCGACTCTTCATGAGTCACTGCCCACTTGCTCGTAATTTCCTCTGCTTCATATTTAGATTTTAATCATTTGCCTCTTGGAATGTTATAAGGGTTCATCTGTGCTCCTGAAAAAGAACTCTCCAAGGCTATTGACCGGATGTTTTGGTAGTTATTGACTTTGGTCAATAGGTTGTGTTTCTGAGAGCGCAATCCTGACTAAAGATCCACAGGCGGCCCTAGGGCCACCCGCTGGGTTGTATCCCCGTTCCGGGCCGATCGTGATGGGCCTCCCCAGCTATTGAGCTGGCGTAAGTCCGATGAGGCTGTGTAATCGCCAGGCTGATCTGGGAATGGGGCAGGGGTATGGCAGCTGCCATCCCTGCTCCTCCTGGGCTGGCTCAGCCAAAGGCTGCCCTCCCTCGCAGCCCGGACTGCCCCCGCACCTGCTGGTGCATCCCTTACCTTTCTCCAGTGGCCGCAGGGACGATCTGGCGCTGGAGTGAGGGCTTCCGGCCTCATGCCGGCAGTCCTTACTCTGAAGTGGCTGCAAACGTGCTTTACGGCACGTTTGCGTCACTTTAGAACGGCGGAGCACGGGCTTCGCCGTTCTAAAGTTACGGAGGATTGCACTGTGAAACAGGGATTCACACACACACACACACACACACACACACACACACACACACACACACACACACACGCTATGGGCTGTGGTGAGGCATGAACAAACTAAGGCCCAAAGCTCCATTTGTTGAGGGTTTGGCATGGGACTCAATCACCTTAATCTGCATGTGCAGGCTCAGATCATAGTTAGTTCTTTTGGCCTCATATCATGCATAGTGGATGAAGATTAATGAAACATTGGGAGGATGGCATGGAGGAACATTTGCTTGTAGATACTTGCTGGAATTCTGAAAACCCAATTGTTCTTCTCAGAGCTATCATGCCTGCAAATTCAGCTCACTCATATTCCAAAAGTAGATGAACTGACAGGTCCACTATCTCATGTAAATACCGTTCCGCCCTTAGGATGCATACTTGATATGCCAGATCCTGCCTATTCCCTGTAAGAACCCACTTTGAGAAAATTCCAAAGGAGAAAAAAAAAAGTACAGGCAGCCTGATGTTAGTCTATTTGCTTCTCCATTAATTTAACAGATTTAGATCCTGCCTATCCACTGTGCATGAATGAAGCTGTTTACAGTTCCAGTGAAGGTGGGCTTCCAGATGTGAATCTCCCACTCTAGAACAAAGTAACAGATTCCTTTGCCCTGTGCTTGATATCTACTCTTCCGGGCCCCACTAGTAGGCCAATATCCTTCCAGCAGTAATCCAGCATAATAAATAATAATAATATCAGACAGATGTTATTGACATCTGACATATTGACAGCACAATCAGACATATGTTATTGACTAGTTTATTTTATCCAGACATCGAGTCCTTCCCAAGGAGCTGGGATACCTGACTTTTGTCATGTTTTGTAAGCTGTTCCCAGTAAAGATGCTTCTTGTAGTTGACTGATAGTAATTTCTGTGGCCCCTATGATGTTAAGGTGCTCTTCAAGGTGTTTTGGAATTGCATTGAGGGCACCAATCACCACTGGGATTACTTTGGTCTTCTGCCACAACCTTTCAATTTCTACTTGTAAGTCCTTGCATTTTGTTGTTTTTCCCCATTTTTTTCCTTCTATTCTGTCACCTGGTATTGCTATCTCGATCATTTTAACTTGTTTTTTTAACTTGTTTTTTCTTTCTTCTCGACTACAGTTATATCTGGTGTATTATGTGATAAATGTTTATCTGTTTGTAGTCAGAAGTCCCATAATATGTTTGCATCTTCATTTTCAACAACTTTTTCTATCTACTACTACTACTACTACTACTACTACTACTACTACTACTACTACTACTACTGGTCTTATGCACAGCCCACTAGTTGTTGGTGGCTAGATCTGGCCTGTTGAATATTGGGCAAACAGCTGGAGGCCGTGCACAGAGGCAACAGAGGCCTGCTGGACCTCCTCCATCCCACATCGTGGGCGGATTGGGACAGGGAGTGGACTTGGCTAGGGGTGGGAGGGGAAGGATCTTTGTGACAGCTGTGCATACCAAGGTCCTATTCCCCCTTTCTGGCCCGGATCCACCCCTGACCCTTCTTGGCTTTATGCCAGCTTGAAGGCATAGGGGCCACCATCCATCAGCTACAAGAAGCAGCTTTACTGGAAGCTGGCATAGGTCCAAGAAGACCCATTGGAGGTCAGGTGGCCTACAGAGAGGTAAATAAACCAAGATTTTTACTTACCCCTCCTGGGCCATCTGGTTTCCCCCCACCCGACCCATAGCATATGGAGCACACACTCTGTTGGCAGTGCTGCATGGTGTGCGCTGCGCGGGATAGGATTGGGCCCAAAATGGCAAAACCACAAATTTATACAAATTACCTGAGATAATTGTCACTGACCTCAGTGGGGTTTATGTCTGAGCACATGCATATGATTGTGCTGCAGGTTACATTTTTTACTTTGTTGTTTATAGAAATGTACAACATGGTTCATAACTCAGTTATGCATGCATAGTTAAGATGAGTGAGTTTCTCAATATTCTATCATTACAAAGTCCGAATATTCTAGTCATCATAAAATCATGACAATTCGTTTGTTCAGTATGAAGTTTGACATGAAGAATCTACCTTGCAAGAGGTATTATCTGACCTAATTTCAGAAAAAATCCAATGTAAAATAGGTGAATTATAGCATTTTAATATGTTACTTTGAATCAGATGTGTCACGCTGTTTGCTACTGGTTTTTTTTACCAGCTCCCACAACCTCTTGTCCAGCATAATGAAGAGTCCCAAACCCTGTGGGGGTCCACTTAAAAGCCAGGCAGTAGCGAAGGCTGGTGGTCTGGGAAGACAGGATGACCAAGTTTCTTCTGAGTGAACTGAGATCAGGCAAGTTAAACTAGTTTTATTTTATTGAGAGGATGAAGAACACCAAAATAAAAGGGGGAGGCAAAAATAAGGCACTTAAGGAAGTATGGAATAACAAAGGTGGGTTCAGGTGGATGAATTAGGCAAAGGCTGACAGAAGTTAAAGGCAAGCCAAAAAGAAGATGGTGATTGGATATTGGAGAGTCACCTGAGGTCCTTGACTTTTCTACTCTGCAGCAGCGGAATGAGGTGGACATCACAGTCCCATGAAGTGGCTCTTTGTTCTGGCCAGTTGGTGGAAGAAGAAAAACAAACAATGAATAGCAACGATAGGGCAAACAAAGTTATTGCATCTGGATGGTTCAGCCATCCCTTCAGGATACTTAAAACTTAAGGCATCCCAGGAGCTTCCTTAGGTGAAAGGAAGGTCAAAAATAGATGGAAAATTGGGAGAAACCATGGATTTTCACAACAGAGTAAATTCATCTTTGTAAGACTATGTGAGTGAATTGTACTTATTTTGGTTGAGCCTGTGGATCAAATACAAAGCAGTTTGGACTGAATGTTTTTAAATTTCCGTTTTGAACCCAAAGCACTCTGCAGATATACATTTCACAACATCTGGGTTACACATACTGTACAGCCCAATCATATTGGGCTGTCCCACTGCCAGAACTAGTGTTCTGCGCTGCCAGTGCTGGCTGCTGTAAGGCAGCTTTAATGCACACTCCGGCAATGCGCGCTGCCGGAGCACCAGCAGAAAGGCCAGAGCCTTTCTGCTCACGTTGTTGCCACGCTGCCCACCGGAGCAGGAAAACCAGTGTGGGACGCAGAAGGGGTGGGGTGGGGAGGGTGAAATGGTGGTAGGGAGGGAGGGGTGAAACTGCGTGAGGAAGGGGAGGAATGGAAGGCAGGGAGGTTGCAGGAGGGGTGGATCAGGTGGCATGCACCGGATTCTATCCTGCTTATGCGCAGCCTCCCGTCTCTTTTTTTTTCTCCTTGGACTTGCACCAGGAAAATCACTGGCTCGGGTCCAAGGAGACCCATTGTGGAGTGGGAGGCTTAGATGGGAAAGGGGATTTAAAGGACCTTCAGAAGCCTCCCGGTCTGCCCCCCCCCCCGCTGGATACAGTGCGTCGCGTGCCTTTTTGGTGCAGCTGCACCAGCCAGGGAACGATAGGATTGGGCCAATAGTTATGCCATATTCATTGCTACTGTGCTGAAGACCATTGACCCAGACAACCTGGAACCAATCCAGGCATGTCTGACATGCCTCAAATATGTCAATGGTCCATTTCTTATTGACCAGTGTGGACTATCTATTTCCCATTGGCTGGCTTTAACTAGGGAATTCAGATTATTGTGACCCAGTTCTAGTGATCATATTGTACTGTTGCCTGAGAGGCTCAGCATCAACTGTGGAAAGCCGATGGGCACAGCTACAACTAGCACAGACATATCTCAAGAAGATACATGGGTGGTGCTTATCTTTTACTTGCAGTCTCCATAAGGTCTGCTTTGATATGCTGAAATATGTCAGTGAAAGAAGTGCATGTCTTAGCTAGAAGTGATAAACTCTTCTGCAGGTCCAGCAACTAGCCAAGGAACTGAGAGTAGTGGGATACCTGTACAACCAGAACCAGTTGCTACATCTCAACCACAGTGACCAGTGTCCTGAGCCACACAATCGCACTGCATATTCTTTCCTAGATTATTCTTGCTTCCGCTACCCTCCCTTTCTTCGGAACACCTGAACATTCTGGGTGTGAATGAAATTACTACACACACCAATTACAGGAAGCAACCTTAGCTGGGACAGCACACATATTACAAAAATAAATGTGAATATCCTAGGTCCCTTGGAAAGGACCTGATATTCAACAGACCAAATCTAGCCACCAACATCTGGTGGGCTGCATATATTTTTCATGAAGTGCTGTGGTTGAGGGTAATCTAGTTTGTGACCTGAAAGCTCTGGTCAACTGAATAAGCCAGACTACTACTTGTGGGTGACCAAGCTGAAAGCTGTGCACTAGTCATGTACTGTGACCTACAGATTAATCAGCAATTTTGTTTTTGCAGACCCAGGTAGGCAGAAACAACAGAACCTTTACTCAGCACCTGTATTTAACTTGATGGGGCACAAATTATGCAAGCCTGGAGTAAACAATTGGCTATGTAGGTACCAGTTCAAGATTTTATAGTGCCAACAGTTACTTCACTCCCAGTAAGATGGCAGCCAGGATGATGCAGTCTACCATCTGTTGGAAAAGGATCTCAAGTTGTCTGATGCTGGTTATCCTTTTCAGTGTACACAAGTGCTTTGGCTGAATTCCCAAAACATGAAAGACCATGACAGTTGTAAACCCAGTAACCTGAACAACTGAAAACCTTTCCCATACCAGCTTCCATATCAGTTTGGAGAGTGCATGATCACAATCTGTATAATAAAGAGCAAGTCTAGTATATAAATGGTATATGTTCTAGCATCAAACACAGATGCTCTTCCACTGACCTTAACACAGTGATGGAATCAAGAAAGATGATCACTCAGTTGGGAGAGACATGGATATGGTCTTTGAACAGGGATGCTTCTAAAGTAACTACTGTATTTTAGAACTCATCCATGGACTCTAAGTAATAGAATTAGAACACAATCCTATGCATGTTTACTCAGAACCAAGTCCAATTTTATTGCATGCAGCTTAATCCCAGGTAAGTGTGCATAGGATTGTGCTATTATATACTGAAATGGAATTTATCATAAAAAATAAAGTTGGTTTTCACAATAAGAGGATATAGAAATCTGTGGGAATACAGATTTAAATCCTTTTTGGATATCAATTTATGATACTGTCAGGGCATTCTTAGCTTTTAACTCAGGAGAGGAAATTTAAAGAGGACTTTAGTTAACTTTAAAGATCTGAGATTTGAAAAAAATCAGCAGTTCCTTAATGTTTGCTGCTGGAAAGCCTGGGTTCCTCACATGAGTTTTAACTGTCTGCCAGATTAGTAAAGCACAACCTTTCAGTCTCTTTCTCTAAAGATGGCAGAAAGTGTTTAGTTTCTGGAAGAAGGGAATTTGAATGCTGACCCTATGCATTTGAAGAATTTCTCTCTCTCTCCTCTTGAGACACAAACTTGTAATGTGAACAAGAATTATGCAGCATTCTGGGGGGAAATGACCATGCAACAGCAACATTTTCTGAACAAACACAAATTACTTGAATTCACCTCATATGTAGTATTTCAACAAGAACCTACTATTTCCTACGTCCATTCAATACTCTGTAGAAAAGAAACAAATGGTTGTACAGAAAGAAGCTGTCATTCATATTTCACTCTGCCACATCATTAAGGAAGTTTTCAAAACAGGAAAAAAACACTAATACACTGTGTAACACTAATACAAATGCTACCTTCAAAATGTCCATTTCCATTTGGGAATAATATTCACTTATTGTTAGAAGTGTTTGGAAAATTACGTTTATTTAACTCAGAAGTAAGCTCATTGTGTTCAGTAAGACTAACAGCCCAATTCTGCGCAAGTATGTGCAGCTGGCCTAAAGGGTCAGCTGCTGCATCCTGCGCAGTTCCCGGGCCTTGCCACCTCTTGTAAGATCAGATGCTCCTGGAAAGGCAATCTAACTTCATGAATTCATGCAAACAGAGATGTTAAACCAGGCTGCATTCTGGCTCCCACACTGTTCAATTTATTTTTGAACGATTTTAACACCTCTTTCCAGGGTTAGAGAGCCACTATCCTAAACTGGGCCTTTGAAAGATTCCACTTCTTTTATATGCCAGAGTGACGCTTGGTCCTGCTTTCTCGATCATGTATCGGCTTAAGACAGGGGTGCACTGTCTTAAGGATTTCCAGTGGCCCCCGAAGAAATCGGGGATCCCTTGTTGCGCGTTGCTTACGAAAAGAGCGCCGAGTGATCTCCGATGTCTTCGCTCTAGCCACGTAGCTGTGCAGCCTTCTCGCTTGGGTCGCCGAGCGAGAAGGACTAAGTCACTGAGCCTTGTGAGCCCATTGGCCCAGAGGCTTTGAGGCCGTTGCTGAAGGCAGCGTTTGATCGCCGCCGATCAGCTGGAGTCTCCTGGCATTCGGCCAGGAGCCGGAAGAGCTGCGTCTCCTCTTGTGTGCCAATGGGCGCTGAGGTTTTGGGGCTTGTCCCATTGGCGCTGTCGCTGCTCCATGTGAGGAGGAGGCTCAGATTTGCGGCGGGAGGGCAAATCCGAATTTTTAATTCTGTAAATATATTTATTTTTTAATTCTGTAAATATATTTATTTATTTATTAATATGTTGCTTTTCCGGATATTTTCCGGCTCATGGACACACCCCGTGATGTCACTTCCTGAGGAAGTGACATCACGGTTCCTTGACACGCCCCCCCCCGTGCGGCCCTGAAGAAGTTTAGTCTAATCATTTTGGCCCCTACCTACTTCCAAGTTGTGCACCCCTGGCTTAAGATAATGGGTTTTTTTTTTTTCAAAACAATGGAAATTTTGCTGGATCTGTAGGGGACATAAAATTGAACAGGTTACAGATAAGATACCTATGCGTTATTTTTCAATACAGTTATTCCTGGGTGGCTCATCGCAGATCTGTAGTCAATGCTGCCAAAATATCCTCTTATGCAGTTACTGGATTATTTTTGAACCCGGGGAACAAACATGTTCTAGCTGCTGTAGAGGTGTATAAAACCAAACGAAAATAACTGAATGAGGACTGCAGAAGCAGAGCTAAATAGGGATATTTTTTTAAGATAACAGTACTAACTGCACTCATTTCACATGCTAGCAAGGTTATGCTCAAAATCCTACAAGCTAGGCTTCAGCAGTACGTGGACCGAGAACTACCGGAAGTACAAGCTGGGTTTCGAAGAGGCAGAGGAACTAGAGATCAAATTGCCAACATGCGCTGGATCATGGAGAAAGCACGAGAGTTCCAAAAAAACACCTACTTCTGCTTCATTGACTACGCAAAAGCCTTTGATTGTGTGGATCACAACAAACTGTGGCAAATTCTTAAAGAGATGGGGGTACCAGACCACTTTACCTGTCTCCTGAGAAACCTGTATGCGGGTCAAGAAGCAACAGTTCGGACCGGCCATGGAACAACTGATTGGTTCAAAATTGGGAAGGGAGTACGGCAAGGCTGTATATTGTCACCCTGCTTATTTAACTTATATGCAGAGTACATTATGAGAAATGCAGGGCTGAATGAATCGCAAGCCGGAATCAAGATTGCTGGGAGAAATATCAACAACCTCAGATATGCAGACGATACCACCCTAATGGCAGAAAGTGAAGAAGAACTAAAGAGCCTCTTGATGAGAGTGAAAGAGGAGAGTGCAAAAGTTGGCTTGAAACTCAACATTAATAAAACTAAGATCATGGCATCGGGTCCCATCAATTCCTGGCAAATAGAAGGGGCAGAAATGGAAGCAGTAACAGATTTTACTTTTGTGGGTTCCAAGATCACTGCAGACGGAGACAGCAGTCATGAAATTAAAAGACGCTTACTCCTTGGAAGGAAAGCTATGGCAAACTTAGACAGCATAATAAAAAGCAGAGATATCACCATGCCAACAAAAGTTCGTATAGTCAGGGCGATGGTGTTCCCAGTAGCAATGTATGGTTGCGAGAGTTGGACCATAAGGAAGGCTGAGCGCCGAAGAATAGATGCTTTTGAACTGTGGTGCTGGAGAAGACTCCTGAGAGTCCCTTGGACTGCTAGGAGATCAAATCAGTCAATTCTAAATGAAATCAAGCCTGACTGTTCCCTGGAAGGACAGGTACTGAGGCTGAAACTCAAATATTTTGGCCACCTAATGCGAAGAGAGGACTCTCTGGAGAAGACTCTGATGCTGGGAAAGACTGAAGGCAAAAGGAGAAGGGGAAGGCCAAGGATGAGATGGTTAGACAGCATCACCGATGCAACGAACATGAAAATGAGCGAACTCAGGAAGATAGTGGAGGACAGGAAGGCCTGGCGGGATATGGTTCATGGGATCACGAAGGGTCGGACACGACTTAACGACTGAACAACAACAACTAACTGAATAAAACAAAAATAACTAAATGCAGAGCTAAAGGCCCACACTGGGATATTTTTTTAAGGATAGAGTACTGAGGGGGAAAAAGAACGCTTTGTGGGCTTGTGATCTCTGCAAGAGATAAGAGGCAGCTCCTGCTCCTCCTTAAAGCCTAAGCACAAATGCAGCAATTCTGGGGTGGCCCGTTCTCTCCCCCCCATGTGACCCCCTCTTTGGCCCCTCGTTCCTTGAATTTGTCGGCTCAGCACCGACCAACTGTCCCAGCATGCGCGCCCCACGGACGATCGGAAAGGCGCTCAGCCGAGTGCCTTTGCGCTGTCAGCAAGAGCGGGCGGTGCCTGCTGTAGGAGAGTTCGTCGGCTGAAGTGCAGACCCCGCCCACGCTCCACCTAACGAGCGGTTTATTCGTCAGCTGGAGCGTGGGCGGAGCCTGCACTTCAGTCGACGAGCTCTCCCCAGCTGGCCCCGCCCGTCCTTGGTGATGAGCTCACAGGCACTCGGCTCAGGAGCTTGCGAGTCAGCTGGCGCGCGGGGCATGCTGGGGCGAGCTCTCGCGAGGCCTGCAGCCGGAGCCGCTCTCTTCCTTAGCCTCCGGAAGTGAGTGGGATGGGACAGCAGCCTCTGGAGAGATCGCCGCAGCATGCCCCGCGCTCCAGCTGACAACGATCAAGCTTATGGGCTGTGAGTGTTTTTTGCTGCGAGATAGGGAAGGAAGGGCGGCTCCGAGCGGCAAGAGGACCGCAGGAGACGGCTCCGGGGACCGCGTGCTGGACCACCCTGTCCCAGGGAGACGATCGGTAGCATGAATTGGTGGTGTTTAGAAACTGCTGTGGGGTAGATAAGGGCGAACAGCTGCAACGTGCTCCTGTTCTGTAGGACTTGGTGAACGTTATTGGATCCCAACTGGGTGACCATGTGCTCACCCTGAAAGATCAAGTTCACAGTTTGGGTGTCCCGTCTGGGAGGAGGTGCCCAGCTGACAGCTATGGCCTGGAGTATGGCTCACAGGTGTGCCCGTTTTAGCCCTACCTTGAAAGAGCTGACCTGGCTTCCATCACCGATGGTTTAGTTGCATCCATGTAGTAGATTATTGTAGTAATAAGAATAATGTTCTCTCAGCGGGGTTCCCTTCTTTTGAATACACTCGGGAAACTTCACTAGAATACTGTCAGGAGCTGGCAGGCCGGCCCATGATAAAACATCTGTTTTGTAGGAATTACAGGGACTGCCTATTTGCTTCTGGTCTCCATTCAAAGTGCTTGTCTTGGCCTTTTAAGCCCTGAAGATGATCTTGGTGCCCTGCTGTTCTTATGTGAATCTGCCAGAATTTTAAGCTCAGCTGTTGAGGTCCTGCTTCTGGGACCACCTTTAGGAATGACCTAGTTGGTGGGTACAGGAACAGAGCCTTTCAGTTGGTGCTACCACAGCTGTGGAACTCCTTCCCTAGAGAATGCTCTCTTTTTACCTATTCTTAAACTGAGATTAAAGCCCTATGTGTTCCATTTGGCTTTTTAGTTTGTTTTTCACTAGCCTGTCGCTTTGATTATAGCTGCTGTTTTTAATGTTTTCTGTATTTCAATATGTTAAATGCTTTATTTTTGATATTGTATTTGTCTGTTTCATATTTTATGAGCTGCCCTGCAGAAACATTGTTGGGAAAGGCAGGATATAAATTTGTATACTAAATAAATAAACAAGAGACTTCTCTGAAAACTAGTTAAGTGAGAGTACCATGTTGATAAATGGTATCGTATATTATACTAGGAAGATTAATATTACTTTTCATTTTCTGTAAAGGTTCTACCAACTAAGGCACAATGCTGGAGTCATATGTGACTCCTATTCTAATGAGCTATGTGGATCGCTACATTAAGAACTTGAAGCCCTCTGATCTACAGCTGTCGCTCTGGGGAGGAGATGTAGTTCTTAGCAAACTTGAACTAAAACTTGATGTACTTGAACAGGTATGTGGTTATTGTTGTATTTTGTATTTAAATAAATTAAACTTGCATAAAATTAAGTTTCCATAAATTCGTATTTCTGTTGGGCGAGTAATATCCATTTGTTGTTGAAACAAATATATTAGAATTCTTTATTTTTTCATAACAAAAATAATTTGTAATAATGCTATGTGTGTTTAGGATGCAAAAGGTACCATATCTTTCCTGGCATAAACTTGAACATTAATTCATGGAGCTACAGGTGTGTCCCCCCCCTTAATGACAGATCGCTTAATGACAGTCTGCATATATAACGGAAGTTCCCAAAGTGTAAACAAAGAATTAAAGCTACAGTACTGTATTTTTAATGCAAAAAAGTCATCTTTAACTGTGTGTGTGTGTGTGTGTGTGTGTGTGTGTGTGTGTGTGTGTGTGTTTCTACCTCCATTGACAGGTAGAAATCTTGTTGTGCTTTGTGTTACTCGTAATGTACACTGTGTTCGCCATTCATTCCCTATTACAACTCCACTGTGTTACATTGAGTTCTTGCTTAATGACGTTTTTACTATATGACGGGTTTTCCAGAACGTATCCCGTTGTTAAGCGGGGGACACCTGTATTTTACTTATCACTGTTTTGATTTTAGTGAAACTTTGCCTCCATCTCTGACTCAAGACGATTCAAAATTTTGTCCTAGACTGCTAAGAATACCTAACTTTGGAGTGGGAGAATTCCTTCCTGTATTTATTTCAAATCCAACCTTTCTATCCAACTGCACTTCCATGGTTCCATAAGCATCCAGCAGCTTTTCCGTATGTCACGTGTACTCTGAGGAGACTCCAGGAAGAATAGAAGCAGCAAATACTGTGCCACAACTGGTTGGTGCTTGTGGGTGGTCCTTATAATATATTTTGAGTAGATATACTCAATGGGATGGGATGTTACAACTTGGGCAGCCCAATCCTATTGTAAATTAGGGCAGTGGAATGAGCGTTTTGCTGCCCTAAGCTGTTGCGGAAGTGCCGTAAAGCACTTTCGCGACAACTCGAGAGCAGGGAAGGCTGGTGCAAGGCCAGCCTACCCTGCTCCACTGCCGGAGCCCTCGCTGGACTGCCACCCGACCCAGGTCAGGATACAACGGCCGGGGGGGCGGTTCGGCGGTAAACGGCGGGGGCCAATCCTGACCCCCGCCGATCGGCTGAGCCATTACACGGCCTCCTTCGACTTCCACCAGCAAAATAGCTGGTGGAATTCTGAGGAGGCCGATCGGTCCCAGCCGCACCTGGGGAAGGGGACGAGCGTCCCCTTCCCCGAGTAGACTTTCCACCGTGGGGAGCCTGCCCACGGTGGAGCTCAGGATCCGGCGGGTGGCCCTGGGCTGCCCGCCGGATCAGTTAAGCAGGATTGCGCTCTGAATTTAGAACCAACTTAAGTTTGAGTTCCTGCATTTCAGCTTTTGTCCAAGGTAGACTGCTCTGTTGTATTCACATCATTTATTTTTGAAGGGTATGATGTATTACAACAAAATACTACAGACCTGTTGAGGTGGAATTGTTTGTACTCCAGTTAGTTGCATGAAAAGGTGCATTTTGTTCTTTCATTAATTTAAGCCGGTTCTGTGTTAATCAATTTCTCCTACTGGTCTGTTAATTTGACTCTTGTTTTGTTGACTTTAACAACAAGCTTGTCAACTTTGGGTAGTGACTTTAATTGGGATCCAGCAATACACTATGTATACACAAAGCTGAACAATATTTTCACTCGTTATTTGTTTTGTTGCAGCAATTGTTGCTGCTGAATAAACAAGTCACTGTTCGGTTTACAGAGTGGCTTGTCTCTTCAGCTGTGGGAATTGTTGCACCAAACCAAGAAATGGAAGATTTCCAGAGATGACTGCCTATGCATATTGCCTCACAAGGTCCTAGTTCAGTTGCAGATCACATAATTTGCATGCAGGAGATCCCAGATTCAGACACTCACATTTTTCCCTTGCTGAGCGAGACCCTGTTTTACTATTTTTTTCTGTCAGCTAACATTCCTCTTATCTTCTCCAGTGCTTCCTTTAATGTTTCTCTTCCCTTTTCCTGTTTTCTCACTCATTTTATTTTCCTCCTATTGCTTGCTAAGGCTGCTGTGCATACTTAATCTGAGAGAGTAACTGCAAAGAACTACCGGTATTTCTGAGTAGTCATGCATAGGATCAAGCTGTAAGAAACCCTTTTTATAGTTCCTTTTTACTTCTTCTTCCATATCTATATCCTGTTACCCTGTATATGTGTCTACTGTAGTCCATGTGGTTAATATGTGAGAAAGATTTTTGATTTCACGGGAAAGTAAAGGATTAATGGCTAAACATGATCTGCCACTTGGTTGCTCAGTGTTCATGTTTATGAAGCTTATAGTCACCACAACTATATTTGAACCACAATCCCAAGAGCTACATTAGGTTCACGCAAGGGCTTGTATTTTTGCCTTTTCATCCTTGAGAAGCAGACCACCATGTCTTACCACAAATTGACTTTGAACCGCCTCTTTTCAAAAGTTGTTTGCCATATGGCATGGGATGGAGGCAGCTGCTTTGTGAGGAACATGTCCTGGATTCTAGCCTAGAAGTTTTAAAAATAACATAGGAAGAATAAATATTCAGAAATCCCCAAATGCTTGGTTTAGCTGAAACATGATCACAAAGACCAGAAACAGTAATAAAGTCAATATGTTGTATCTGTTTTAATATGTTTGTTATTAAAAGGAATGCATGTACACATTTGTTTAGTGCAGCACCCATCAACATGCGTTATAAAGGCAAAGTCTGGGAGCCAGTATGATGTTGTGTTTGAGAACCATGTTCAAATTCTCACCGTGCAATCCTGCCTAACATTAGGCCAGTGGAGTGAGCGCTCTGCCGGCCCAAGGTGTTGCAAAAGTGCCATAATGCACACTTGCAGCACTGGGAGAGTAAGCGGTGCTAGCACAAAGACTGGAGCCGTTCACTCCGCTGCCCTCCTTGTCCCACACCGGCCGACGCAAGCAAAGGCTACACCGGATGGAGCGTGGGGAGGGCGGACCAGGGTGGTAGGGGAGGGGACCATTGGCCGGCCTGGTCTGGAAGGGATATCTGCGCAGGGTTGTGCCGATATCCTGAGCCCCTTCCCGGGTTGGCCTTACACGGCCTCCCAGGACACACGCCAGCTAAAGAGCTGGCGCGCATACGAGGAGTCCCATTGGGGTCTCTGGGGCTTACTCCGGGGGAAGGGGTTGAACGCCCCCTTCCCCCAAGGTGAGCCCTGACCATGCCGGTGCGGCCCGCATCCTACCTAGAATGCAACGGCTGGCCATTTAGGCCGGCCACCACATCTTAGGCAGGATCAAGCTGCTAGTCATAAAGCTGGCCCAAGATTACTATCTCTCAGCCTAACCTATTTCAGAGGGTTGTGGAGAAGATAAAGGGAGTGGGAGATTCCCCCCAAGCTCCTTGGACAAAAGGTGGGATAAAGATGATGATGATGATTAGGCTTACCATAGTCCCAGAATTGAGTCGCGCTGCGGCCTAGAAAAGACACGAGCTGCTCCCAAGAGTGCACCGCGGCGGGCCAATGCAAGTCGCGGCTTCTGCAGCTTCCGGTAAACGAGGTGACCGCGTTGGCCCACCGCAGTGCACTCTTGGGAGCAGCTCGTGTCTTTTCTAGGCCGCAGCGCGACTTGATTCCGGGACTATGGTAAGCCTAATGATGATGATTCTGGGGTAAATTAAACAAGACAAAGTCTAATTTACGATATTGGACTATTTCCTTACCATGTACTTTGGGGGTGGGGTGGGACGATGACTGCAAAGCTTCTGGATTTAAACCTTGGGCCAAGGTCTCAACCTAACCTACCTCATAAGGATGTTGTATGCCCTCGTTTTATCTTGTGTGGAAGACCATGTGTGCTGTCTTGATCATCTTGGTTGAAAGGTGAGAACTAAATGTAGTAATCTTATTTAAGCTGCTGCATCTTCATACATGAAAGGCTAATCAATACACTGTACATTTTTATGCTTTGGAGAAAGGTTATCTTGCTTACGCAAAATACTTTGAAGGCTGATTGCTTTCTAAGCTTGTAAAGGTATCTGGTAGCGTGTGTTTTGAACCCACTTTCTATTCACATCATACCATGTGATAGAAGTTCTCTTCATGTAAACAAAAAAGGGAACTGCAAAATGGATATTTTGTTTGAGTGGTGTTGTCAGTTTTGTTATGTTGACTTGGATTCTATATTTTGACATCTTCCTTTCACTTACATTACTTGAAAAGAAACAGGCTTCTGTATTTAGAAAGCAAAGAGCCAGTCAGGTATCTGTCGTAAATGGCAAACTTGGTTTGTTTTGTTTAAACTTTCTGTCTCTGCTGTATTTTTCTTCAATGCTGTTCTCTGTCCTGAAGGAGGCTGAACTCCTGTAATTCTTCTTGAAGTTTTGGAGGATGCGGGGGAGGGAACAAATCATTTTCCTATTGTATCCTTCTAAGCAGTCTCATGTGATACTGCAGTTCACAATAGCTGTAATTCTTTGCAATCTATGTATCTGTTTCCTGCTGTGTAAATACATTGATGTTAGAACAAGCCTGTGTTCTAAAGTGGCATGTGTGAATCTGTGCATACAGATGGCTTCTGAGTAGCCTCCTCCTCCCCAGGGTGCCCTTCATGTGTCAAATGTGAACAGCGAGGGCTCAGTCTAGACGTATTCTCAGGGTCTATTTTCTAACTAAAATTCCTCTGAAGGGCTACTTAAACCTTTGAGCCTCAGGGTTTGCTGGAAGCAGCATGGTAAGTTCTATATTAGAGCAGAATTTTCATGGCCAGTGATGAGAAGGTTTCACTCTATATAGTTTAACGTGGGATTCACTCTATAGTTTAACGTGCTTTGTACTTCTTCTCCCTTCAGTCTTCCATCGTAGAGCAGGCTATGAAATCCAAATAATGCAGTGTATTTGTATATAATGTACATATATACATTTACATATTCATGTTGGTTATCTTCCTGAGACAGCAGCGTGGCTTGCTTCTGTGCTCGAGATTCAGCCTCGGATATAACGACTCGAGAAGTGGTTACCATACTTGCTTGTTGCTCTATTTACAGAAATCTGTCTAAATCTGTCCTCCCCACCCCAGCTTCTCCTGCTGGTGCTACCACTGCTGTTTACGCTCCCAGTCCTCACCAAGCCTTGGCAGTGGGAATGGAGCTGCATACATAGCCAATAGCTGTGCCAGCTGTTTAACACAGAGTGGCAGTATAGATGCTAGATACATGACTTCCTTCGTTTTCCTCTAGCCCAAAAGCTAGTGTGTGTAATATATATTTTAAGGCAAGGCAGAGCTTTGGTGACTTCTTATGCCTTTGCAGTGTTAGTCGTAGCGTTGATGTTGTATAACAACAACACCACTACCACCACCCTGGGCCCACATCGCCTTAAAGAAATTGTTACTAGAGTCAATGAGATGAGTGCTAAATACAGATTGTTGAATCTTGGACTCTATAGGAGTCAGATGTTTGATTTAAACTGGAACATTTTAACTATGTGGGAAACTGAAATGTAGCAATAATTATGCCACATAATTCTTAGCAGAAAAAAAATGGTTATGTTATAGTCTAATAATTGCAGATAAATGCACTGACAGGTCTTTCTCCAAATGCTTGTTTTCCTTAATGGTGATTCTGATATTATTTATTTACCTTTTTGTTTTCAAGGAGCTGAAATTACCATTTACATTTTTGAGTGGACACATTCATGAGTTACGTATCCATGTACCATGGACAAAGTTGGGTTCAGAGCCTGTTGTGATTACAATCAATACAATGGAGTGTATCTTGAAGTTGAAGGATGGAGTCCAGGTAAGCGCTATGAACATCTGAATAGGATAATAGAAGCGGTGAACTGAATTGATTTTACAGGAATCTAGATGTATGCACAGATTATTTTCTGGATGTGTTTGTGGCATCCTCATATATTATTTGTCTGGATCTTCTTTTAGTTTGTGCCTCCTGAGGATGTGTACTGGGTTCTTTGGAGAAGTGAGGCCTGTCATATGCGTTCTTGACCTATACTCTTCCTAGCTTATTAAAGTCTAATGATTGGGTCATACTGATCAATTAATAAATATTTCATATTTATATACTGCCCTTCCTCCAAGGAGCTCAGGGTGGTGTGAGGATGTGGAGAAAGTAGACCCATGTACAACAACCCTGTGAGGTAGGTTCAGTGGAGAGACGGTGATTAGTCCAAAATAAAAAGGTGTTCAAAAGTGTCATGGTAGCCTAACACCACATTTTCCTGGTTAACTTTGCTTATCTAGATATTGAGTTCAGTCTGGTTTCTAAATGGGTTTTGGTACTTAAGCAGCCTTGGTTGCTGTATGGACAGCCTGTGCCAGGAGATGAAGGGAGCAGGAATGTGAGCCTGTTGATTCTCCTGGATCTCTAACTGGATTTTAATACCATTTTCTATGGTATCCTTCTGGGATGCCTTGGTGGAATGGGGCTGATAGGAACTATACTTGGATGGCTCCAATCATTCCTGTAGGTTCTAGAACACTGGTTCTCAAACTGTGGGTCGCGACCCACCATTGAGAACTGTTGCTGTCCCCTGCCCCCTTAAGGGGCGGGGACAGCATGGCGACAGTGGCAATCTGGGGGATCGCCGCCGCTAAAGAGCCTGAAACGGCCCCCCGCACTTAACGGGGCTTCAGGAAGCTTCAGGGAGGCCTGCGCGACCCTCTGCAGGCCCCCCCCATCTTCAGATCGCTGTTTTGCAGCAATATTCGGGTGCTTCCAGTTTCTGTGAAAACCGGAAGTGCCCGAAGATCGCTGCAAAACAGCGATCCGAAGATCGGGGGGGGGGGCTGCGGAGGGTTGTGCAGGCCTCCCCGAAGCTCCTGCAAGCCCCAGTAAGTGCGGGGCCCCTGTTTTGGGGGTGATTTTGGTGGCAGTGGTGGTGATCCCCTGGATCGCCGCCGCTGCTGGCTCCACCCCTGCACACACTCAAAGTTCTCCCCGCCTCGGGGGGAGAACTTTGAGAAACAGTGTTCTAGAATATGCTGCTGAAAGACTACCCCATGTTCTTTAGCTTATGGGCTTCTGCAAAGTTCCTGGATCTTGTCTCCAGTGCTGAATCTTGTCTCCAGTGCTATCTAACATCTATATGGAAACCACTGGGTGAGACTGGCCAGACGTTTGAGTTGAAATGTTGTCAATATCTTTCAGTTTCATCTGATCCTAGGGAAGCTGTGGAGGTCCTGAGCCAATGTTTGAAATGCGGGTTTGAATGTGGATTGAATGTGGGTTAACTAACTGAGACTTAATTTATTTATTTAATTTATTTAATGGATTTCTACCCCGCCTTTCTCCCAATAAGGGCAATCAAGGCGGCTTACAGTTAAGAACATGTTAAAATACATAATACACAATAAAACATAATTAAAAACAAGTAATTAAAACAAATAAAACAGACAGTCCCAGTGGGTCACCTATAAAAGCCATTTGTTAAAAAAGCCATTTGTTAAAAAAGCCAGCCCGCCATGTCAGTCATCGAATGCCAACCTAAATAAAAACGTCTTGAGGCCCCGCCGAAAGGTCTCTAAGGAGGGAGCCGTTCTTAATTCCAGGGGGAGGGAATTCCATAATTGGGGCGCCACTGCTGAGAAGGCCCTATTCCGTGCCGCCATCCCCCTCACCTCCGTCAGTGGCGGCACGGTCAACAGGGCCCCCCCTGATGACCTCGGAGTACGGGTCGGATTATAAGGAAGGAGGCGGTCCCTCAAATACCCTGGACCCGAGCCGTTAAGGGCTTTAAAAGTCAAAACTAGCACTTTGAATTGTGCCCGGAAACGAACCGGCAGCCAGTGTAGCCGCCGAAGCAACGGTCCGACTGAGTCGAACCGACAAGCCCCGGCAACCACCCGGGCCGCCGCATTCTGCACTAGTTGTAGTTTCCGAACAGTCTTCAAAGGCAGCCCCACGTAGAGCGCATTGCAGTAATCTAGTCTAGATGTCACTAGGGCATGGGTCACTGTGGCCAGGTCTGCACGATCCAAGTACGGTCGCAGCTGGCGCACCAGCCGAAGCTGGGCAAAAGCCCCCCTGGCCACAGCCGCCACCTGAGAATCCAGGAGCAGCTGTGCATCCAGGAGAACCCCCAAGCTGCGGACCTGCTCCTTCAGAGGGAGTACAACCCCATTCAGAGCAGGACGATGATCCAGTACCTGAGTCGTGGACTTCTGGACCAGAAGAACCTCTGTCTTATCAGGATTTAATTTCAGCTTATTCGCCCCCATCCAGCTCCCAACTGCCTCCAGACAACGATTCAGGACATCGACCGCCCCCTTGGAATCAGGTGGAAAGGAGAGAAAGAGCTGGGTGTCATCCGCATACTGATGACTCCCTACCCCAAACCTCCGGATGACCTCTCCCAGCGGCTTCATATAGATATTAAACAGCATGGGGGATAGAATTGACCCTTGCGGCACCCCACACCTCAAGGGCAAGGGTGCCGAACAAGCATCCCCCAGCACCACCTTCTGGGATCTGTCAGCCAGGAAGGAGCGGAACCACCTCAGAACGGTGCCTCCAAGCCCCAACCCAGCCAACCGACCCAGGAGGACACCATGGTCAATGGTGTCAAAAGCCGCCGAGAGGTCCAGCAGGACCAACAGGGACGCACTCCCCCTGTCCAGTCCCCGGCGCAGGTCATCCACCAAGGCGACCAAGGCCGTCTCTGTCCCGAACCCCGGCCTGAAGCCAGACTGGAATGGATCCAGATAATCAGCTTCCTCCAGGGCCCTCTGGAGCTGGGACGCCACTACCCGCTCGATCACCTTGCCCAGAAACGGGATATTTGAGACTGGCCGAAAGTTGTTCAAAATAGTGGGATCCAGGGAGGGTTTCTTCAGGAGGGGGCGCACCACCGCCTGCTTCAAAGACGGCGGCACCACCCCCTCCCTCAGAGATGAATTTACCACCCTCCCTGTCCACTCGGCCAGCCCCGCCCGGGCAGCCCTAATCAGCCATGCCGGACAAGGGTCAAGCGGGCAAGCGGATGGTCTCACACTCCAAAGAATCCTGTCCACATCCTCAGGTTCTACAAGCTGAAAAGAATCCCAGGAAGAAGAACAGACAGGTGCCTCAGGGACATCATTAGATACTGCTAACGCGGCGTCCAAGTCATGCCGAATCCGATCGACTTTGTCCACGAAGTGCTTGGCAAACTCATCACAGCGAGCCACCGTGTGTTCCGCCCCATCTACTGGGGGGGCCAGATGGAGCAGGCCCCGGACCACACGGAAAAGCTCAGCTGGACGGTTCTCCGCAGACGCGATGCCGGCAGAAAAGAAAGCCTTCTTAGCTGCCGCCACCGCCACGGAATAGGCTCTGAAATGAGCTCTAGCCCGTGCCCGGTCGGAGTCGGCACAAGTTTTCCGCCACCGTCGCTCTAGGCCTCTACCCTGCCGCTTCATCGTCCGCAGCTCCTCAGTAAACCAAGGGGCCGCTCTGACTCTGCGGCTTGGTCGAGGACGCTCAGGAGCGATCAGATCCAGAGCCCTGGTCATTTCCCCATTCCAGAGGTCAACCAGGGTGCTGGGTGAGTCGCCGACTCTGTCAACAGGAAAATCCCCCAGAGCCCTCAGGAATCCATCCGGATCCATCATCCTCCGGGGGCGGACCATAGAATGAGGTCCCCCACCACTGCGGAGGCGACAAGCCGCGATAAGCCTAAATCCCACCAGGAAGTGATCTGTCCATGACAAAGGAGTGATGTTAATTTCCTCCACATCCAGATCACCATCCACCGGCCCCGCAGTAAACACCAGGTCCAGCGTGTGTCCCGCATCGTGCGTCGGGGCAGATATTCTCTGAGACAGACCCATGGTTGCCATGGCGGCCATGAAGTCCTGAGCCGCAACTGTCCTCGGGGCCTCAGCGTGGACATTAAAGTCCCCCAACACCAATAGGCGAGGGCACTCCAACGCCAACGCCGAGACCACCCCGGTCAGCTCAGGCAGGGAGACTGTTGGGCAGCATGGTGGGCGGTACACCAACAGAATCCCTGTTCTGTCTCGCCCTTCCAACACGACATGGAGGCACTCAAACCCAGTGGACCGTGGGACAGGGTACCCAGCGAGATGGATGGTATCACGATAGACTATCGCAACTCCACCTCCCCGCCCCTGTAGTCGTGGCTGCTGCAATACCCGGAAACCTGGCGGGCACATCTGGGAGAGACTTACCCCTCCCGACTCATCCAGCCAGGTCTCCGTAATACACACCAGGTCAGCGCCTTCATCCAGGATTAAATCCTGGACTAGGCAGATTTTATTGTTGACCGACCTGGCGTTCAAAAGCAGCAGTTTCAGACTCAGGGGACTGTTGCCCAGACCGCCAAGGGTCAGAGGGATGGGAGAAGGGCCAGAAAGGGGGACAGTCTGTCTGTGACTGACCCTCGTTCTCCTGAAACGGCCTGCCCAGCCCCCACCGCCATATCTTCCGTGACCCGTCACTCTGCTAATAGTGGCTGCCCGCCCCTCCCCCAGACTCCCTCGAGGTGTCAAACACATAGCCCTTCAGCGGAGCCTCCTTCCTAACCACACAGCCTAAAACACTCACACACTCCACACCACTCTCAGTCACTCCCACACTCCCAATCAATCCACAATCCACGATCTAAAAACGCCTCATCCAACCTCCAGCCACTCCTGTCCCGCAACCCCCGCCTCCCTCTCACCGAGGCTCGGGTCACTGCACCCCACACCCCTTGCCCCCCTCTCACTGGGGCAGAGGTCCCACTCACCCCCCCAGGCCTCCCTCTCACTGAGACCGAGGTTAAGCACACCCCTAACCCATTCGCAGAAGTCCCAAACACTCAACAACCACACACTCAACCCTCACACTCAACCTTCACCAACATACAAAAATCAATCACCCAACTTTTCTCTCGATGCTGACATGGTTGCTCCAATCTCCGTAAAAGTATCCTGTGCACGACTAAGCAGCGTGCATGGAGAAAGGAGGGGGCTGGCAGTTGGTGGCAAATGATGGCCCACTGGATAACAGCAGCTTGGAGGAGCTCAGCCACGGGGTGCAGTATTCTGGCCTGCCTGGTCTTCGATCCTTATCTGTGTTAATGCAGATAAGATAGGGGTATTGGTAGTTGGGAGATCAGCTGATCTGGATTGAAGTGTTCAATCTGTTTTTAGTGGGTTTGTGCTCTTTTAAAAACATTTTTGCAGCTTGGAGGTTTCTTTTGGATTTGGTACTGCTGCTGGAAGTCATGTGGCTGCTGGGGAGCAGAACATCTTTTATGAGCTGTGCTCTGTCTCGGGAAGATAGACCAGGCTACGGTCATTCATGCCCCAGAGTTACATGGTCAATACCTTATTTCCTTTAATTCAAGGTGTGTGAGTGAAAGCTTTTGTACTGTTTTGTTGGAAGCCTGAGATTAGCCTCAGGCCTTCATTCCGAAATAAACTTCCTTGACTGATCTAGCAAGTCCTCGGAACAAGGAGAATCTCACTTGCCTGTTGTGAACTTCGAGTATCGGTCAAGACTGGTTGTTTGGTGGGAGGGACTAGCTCCCCCACTGCAGGTGGGTGAAGTGTATTCACAACTTGTGAATAGAGAAAGAAAGAAAATATTTCTTTAGAACAGACAAAAGAAAATATTTCTTTACCAAGCGTGTAATTAATCTGTGCAACTCCTTGCCACAGGATGTGATGATGATGATGCCACCTGGCCTGGATGCCTTTAAAAGCGGATTGGACAGATTTATGAAGGAAACATCCATCACAGGTTACAAGCCATGATGGGTATATGCAACATCCTGGTTTTAGTAGTAGGCTATCTCTGAATGCCCGATGCAAGGGAGTGGCAACAGGATACAGGTATCTTGTTTTGTGTGCGCCCTGAGGCACCTGGTGGGCCACTGTGAGATACAGGAAACTGGACTAGATGGGCCTTTGGCCTGATCCAGCAGGGCTCTTCGTACGTTCCTAGGCTTGCTCCCTCTATCTAGCCTGAGCCATTCCCAGCTGCAGCCTTTTGCAGTGGCCTGATTCTGAACCGCTTAAACCTTTTCTCTCCCACTAACTTCTTCCCATAGCTGCTCTTCCCATGGGTCTATTGTTGGTGTGATTGTTAGTTGTAGAATTTCCCATACAGTGGGCCCTCCTCATCCACAGATTAGCCATCCACCGGTTTGAATGTCCACAGATGGCACCATGGAAGATGGAGTCCCACTGGAGGCCACAATACCTTATTTTTAAGCTTAGCTGGGGCCTGCTGGCTGCTTCCCACCTCCTGTGTGCCTTCCAAAGCCTCAAAACTGTTGTAAACAGAAAAAAGCGACTGGAAGTGACTTCCGGCTGCGACGCGAACCGGATGTAGCTTCCAGCTGCGACGTGAACAGGGAGTAGTTTCTGGCCACTTCCCCCCCCCCCCCGTTTGCAGGAATTTGGAGACTTTGGAAGGTGCACAGGAAGTGGGAAACAGCTGTCAGGCCCCAGTGAAGCTTAAAATAAAGTATTGTGGCCCTGCCCCTGCCCCCCCCCGGCGGATTTGATTATCCGTGGATTTTGGCATCCATGGGGGTTCTGGGAATGGAATCCCCGCAGATACCAAGGGCCAACAGTTAACAATTAAGCGTGAGTGAGTTAAATTGGTTAAACCCAATTTGAACTCTTTTGGCTTTTGAACACTTCAGTAAACTTTTGTGTACCATCTTAGTCACTGTTTTCCTTTCACCGCCAAATAATACAGTCACACCATTGGCCATTACAGTGGGTCTGTGCACATGATTGCTTGTCCCCCGTGTGCATGTTTTACATGTGTGTTAAAAAGCACTGCTGATAACACCAGTACCATCCAGGCTGGACTACTCTGTAACACACCCCATTTGGGTGTGTGTGTGTGTGGAAAATTCAGTTGGTTCAAAGTGCAGCTGCTAGTTGTTGAACTGGGTGTGTCACATGGAGCATGTAACTCTGTTTCACTGGTTACCAGTTTGTCTCTGGGCCCAATTCAAAGTGCTGTTTTTAACCTTTAAGGTCTTAAATAGTCTGGATGGTGATACCGGATTGTTTCTTCTTGTGACACAACTGAATCCATGTCAGAAGTCCTTGTGTTCTCCATTGTCTGACGTTGGTAGGTGGCCACTCAGGAGATGGCTTTTTGTAGTGATTGTATCACAGTTGTGGAATGCTATCCTGAGGAAGACTTTTCCTATAGCTTCTGGCTTTTCAGGAAGTAACGAAAACATGGCTAATTGTGAAGCATTTGGGAGAGTATACCTGACTGTTGTGTGTGATTTTTGAGACTACTGTTGTAGCGGTTGTTTTTTGCCTTGCTGTGCTAAATGTTTGTTTTGATTTTTCACTTGATAGCTGTGTTGCGGGTCTTTTCAAGACAGTAGAGTATAATATCTTCAAAATAATAGTCTTAAAATCAAGAAAGCTGTCAACTTGATCAAGGCCTGGGAAACCTTTTGCTGTATGTGTTCATTACAGCTGTAATCACTGCTGTTGGAATGACTGCAGCACCAACTTGCATTATCAGTGGCCAAAAGCTAATCTGAATTTAAACAGCTTTTCAGGGAATACTTAAATGGACTAACTTCCTGGATCTGGCAGATTTCTTGCAGGAGATAACACTGCAGGCTTGGAGCTATAACCAAAAAGCCCTCTTGGCCATTGCCGCTAATTTTATAGTACTAGGAATCTGCAGTACATTGTCACCAGATTCCAGTGTGCGTGAGGGATGAGAAAAAGATCAAAGACCCAACGTTTAAGAACTTGAAAGTTAAGTTTTAAGACCTCGACCATGGACTAGAAACAAACCAGCCGTCTTGCACATATGGGTTGAAACCCAACTGCCCCCTAAGAAAGACCAACTTCCATGTTTCTCAACTCAGTCATGTCGGCTCCCATTCAATTCTTGGGAGTTAATGCATGGGATTGCAAATGTTCTTTGGATGGAAGGCGACTCTATTCCCTTGGTGAGCTACGAACTTTGTGTAAGATTCCTGTCCACCTTTCCACCAAAATGACACGTCTCCATCAAAGAGGCAGGACTTGGACAAAGCAAGTTATACAATTTAAAGGGGAAGAATAGTTTGCTAAACAGTTATGGTCATAGTTGGGCAGAAATTTCTACTATGTAAACGTCTTGTAGGAAAGTACCGTAGTAATTCCACAGGAGGGGAAAAGTGGGTTCAATAAATGGTGCTGGACTGTTAGCTATGACTGCATTTCAATTTGTATTTTGCAAATGAGGAACACTGCATCTATTTGTCAGCTACAGTGGTGTTTTGTTTAAGCTTTTGTCCAATGAGATAATCTTTTGTCCAATGAGATAATCTCTAAATACTAGATCTACTTCTGTGTGTATTTCCTTTTAATAGTCATGCATGTTACATTTGGATTCTTCTGTGAAATTCACAAGGGACTCAAGTCACTATACGGTGTGTCATAATCTCCTTAATGGACTTGTGTTTTAATAGTTAGCCTTCAGAAATCTAACTACCCTTGAGACAGTTTTTGCATACATTTGTATTCTTAATATTTCAGTACGTTCTAATGAGAATCAATCTGTTTTAAGAAGTCTGGTCCTAGTTATGCCACCCATGCAGTTCTTTATATTAAAAAAAAATCCAGAACACTAAGTGTTTTTTTCAATGCTAAGGTAAAGGTTTCAAGGCCAGATGTCCCATAAGAAACACATTTTAGAAGCAGCAAATTACAACTAATTATAGAAGCTGCAGAAACAGATTTGTAACACATGACTTTGTGCAACCCAGAACTAATATTTGATATTGGACCATGCAGATGGCTACTGCTGGAATGATCAGATTTCCTGCTTGCATGGTATTTGAAACTTGAATTTTGTGGTGCATACAGCAAAAGGTCAAATGTCACAAATGTAAAGCACTCTCAAAACAAGTATTTGTTACAGATGTTTAAGAATCTATAGCAAGAAAGGAGTTTTGAAAATTACAACTGACATTTGGACAAATTATTCCACGGTACGTACACCCTTGGAGAATAACATTTGGATTTGTGCCAATGATAGAATTTATCTTTGTAATAATAAGAATGTAAATGAAAGCAATCTTTTTCTTTTCTGAGCATCTATTTAGGAAGTTATAAATTCAGTTCATTTCATGACGAATAAGTCCTCCTAGAATACTGGTTCCCAAGCTTTTCTTACGCAGCTGCCCTAAGAATTTCAGGTACCATCTTAAGCCCCTTCTTCATATTTTATAGGTCAATATTTTACATTAAATGTTTTTGGGAAAAGTTGATTTATGCGTATTGCTTTCATGTAGCCCTTTGCCCTGAAAGGACATGTAATATCACCAAATCAGGTTTCATATTATTTATTTATTGCCTTTCCCAGAGAGAGAATAAATCTGATTAGTTTATAGGTTTAAACTTTTGTACCAATCATTTTTAATATGTGATTGACTATACAGCAATGTTTGCCTCTTTTGTCCTGTGGGAAAGCAAGTAGTATTGTGCCAAGAACCTTATCGAAAATAACACTAAGTAGTTAAGTGTCGAAGTAAATTTAGCAAAGCACTGTACACATTAGTATATAATAGCTATAGACTTGGTGCTGCATTTTTCTACTAATTGGGGAGGTGCTTGTTTTGCTTTGTAACACAACTGTAAATAATGTTTACATGTGCCCATACCCTGCTCCAGGAAGAAAGAGTTAAGAGGTAGTAGGACTGGACTATACTGTAAGCCAGGGGTTGGCAACTTTCCTATGCATAGGGGGCAGACATTAGGTCTGTCAATAAGAACGCATTCTCGAACTTCCTGATTAAGCCATAGAGCTAAGAAAAAAGATGGGCATGGCGCGGAGAGATGCATGCCTAGACAGAGAATGACGCTCAAAGGAAGATTCTGTGCTTGGACTGTAAGCTTTTTCAGGGATAGAATTACAAACTTGATTTCTTTTTTCGGGCCACCGTGGTGGATATATCTTCTTGGGACTACGGGCTGGATCTGTCCCGCTGGCCGTAGGTTGCCTACCCCTGCCCTAAGCTCTTTGTCTATATAGACAATGAAAGTAAGCCAGTGGAATAATATTAAAGAAGGCAACTTCATGATGTCCCCATGATCCAAATTGGCCCCAACAGCCTACAAAAGGCTGAAAGTTCCCGCTTTGGATTTTAATGAATAAAAATTGGTTTTAATGATCACTTGCCAGGATGGAAAACAAAACCAAGTCTAGTCTGCTGCCTGCCATGCTGATTTCTTGTGGTGATGTAGTTTTACCTTGTTCTTGGCCCTCCCTTTGTTCTTCTCTGTCACGTTTCCTCTCATTGTTTCCTTGCCTTTCCTCCCGTTACCTTTCTTTTGCTGCCTGCCTGGTACTCTTGTTTCTCTCCCCCCTCCATCCCTTCTGTCATATTTTAGGGTCAAGTTGAGCTCTAGCCTGTTTGCTCCTTTCTTAATCGCCATTCTTTTGACTTCTCTGTAGACATCTGTGTCCTCTGTAGTCTAACTTATTCTGTCCTTCATTTCCTGTATCTCAAGCTGCTGCAGCCTTTGCCCCCCCCCCCTTCCTTTATTCTTTCTGGCTCCCTTTAGTTTCCATAATGCCTGGTACCACTTCTCAACTTACCTTGCCTACACAGCTCCTCCTGTCACTGTGAAGTTTTAGGGACAAAGCATATACTGTACGATGTGGTGAATCTGTGATCATTATGTTTCTATATCATTTTCCTGCACTGCATTCAAGGTGGTTCACAGCCCCACTCGCTTGTCTGCCACAGGAGTTCTCGGCAGGTCCTGCTGTGTAGCAACTGCCAACAAGGGAAGACTTGCTCCATCGGGGGCTCAGTAAGTTTCAGCTGCTCAGCTAAACCTCCTTGCCTCACTGGGAGCTGTTACTTGGAAGAAATTAACTGAAGGGTGGCATCAGATGGTGGCTTGGAAAGTCGGTGGGAAATTCTGTCTAAATAATCCTGTTCCACATGAGAGCCGCACTACTTCACTTTCCGATTGTAGACTTTGGTGTGACTTTATTGTGAGGCTCTCTTGTAAACCACTTTGAAAGCTCCTTGGGACTCTAAAGTGGGGTATACATTTTTTTAATTAAAAAAAGCTTATGATTTAATAGACAATACAGAAGGAGAAATGGACACAGCATTGGGGGGGGTGATTTCAGGAGAGCAACATGAAGGAGACAAACTCTTGTTGCATTTTCCTGATCAAATTAGAAGTCGCGCAGAGCTATTTTGACTCTTTTAAAAACAACAACAACCCTTTTGGAAGTCCTTGTTGCAGATCTCCCACATAATTTGTGACCTGGCTGTCGAGCCCAGCCAGACTTCTCATTTCCCTCGTTGTCTTTCACAGACACGTTGTGAATATTGCCTGTTTTCTTTTTTGGTCTCCTTGTGCTTTGAATGTTTTTAAGTATTCCAAGTCGTCATATCTGCTTAGCTAATATGTGCCAGAGGCTTAGTTAGAGCCACAAGCTCCCTTGGTACATTACAGTGTAAAATGCTAGGAGTGAAACCTGGGAACGTCAGACATGGAAAGGGTGCACACTATCACTGAGTTAAGGCCTAAGTTGAGTGACTGATCTAGCACACAGTAATTCAGTTGTCCCCCATCTTAAATTCCGAGGTCAGCACATACAGCCAAAACCGTTTATAGTTGAAATTCCCTTAAAGCCAACAGATACATATCGTATCTTTAAGAACTAAAAGCGCAGTACGAGAGACACGCAAGGACTGAGGGAACTGCAGCTTCATTCTCAAAATGCAGGGCTCACTCCAGCGCATAAACAGAATCAGTGGAAGGGCAGGCACAGTTGCCTGCACTATTTAAACTATTGTTTTTCTGTCTTTCTTTTTTGGGGGGACAGGGGAAACGCATATCCTTGAATTCGTACAAGTTTATTATGCATAAGATGTAGGTCAGCTGTACTATCAAAAGCAAATCTTGCAGAAGTATCACAAGAGCTCAGTGTTTCTTCCTTTTATTCACAAGGACACACCCTCATTACTCTGGCACATTATTTATACTGCTATCCTGCTTCTGCATTTCAAAGAAATGCGATAGCCTGTTCAATTGCTGTCATGTAATGATGGCAAGCCTTCCCTGCCTTTAATAGCAAGGGGGAAATGACTTCAAGTTCTTGTGTACTATCAATATAGTCATGATGTGAGTGTTCAGGCCAATGGAATTTTTGGCTTTTCTTGGGAAAATAATGCAATACTTCTCCACAGCAATGGTTTGAATATTTCTGTTAAGAGTTAGATATAATCTTCCAGGCATCGCAGAATTCATAACCCAGCTGAAACTTCTGAGAGAGTTCTTTTCTAGCACGCTATAAGGCATGAAAGTAGGAAGGTGTTTCCAGAGGAAAAAAGAGAGCTCCATCAGAAGTTCAAAGAGAGTATACAAGAAAAAAGCATTTTCTTCTCTACACTTATAAAAGAAAGATTGCCTCTGACACAAAGTCCTACATTTACAATGGGTAACTTTAAAAGTAACACACAATATGATCCAAGAAAAGAAAAACAAACAAAATCAGTAACAGAAAATGAACAAAATTAAGGAAGAAGGAGGGGAACAATTCAAAGTATAATTACATGCTTAAGTCTTTACAAACAAACAAAATGTGAAACATATGTGAGAAATAAATTTGCAAGAATATGACTTGACTCAAAGGAGTGAGGGAATTACGTATCTTAGAAGCAACGTGATAGAGATAAAGAGGACTCTTAGGATGGTATTGTTCTCAATAAGAGTAAGACATTGAAACAGTTTCATTGTTATTCAGCGAGTTATTCTTAGTCTACATTTTCATATTAAAAGTTAAACAAATACAATATAGTTGTAGTGTTGACACTGCTATTTTAATCATGCGCATATACAACTTTCAAGGTTTTGCTTCCCCCCCACATTTTTGAGGGGGGGAAAAAGCAAAATCTGGATAACTCTCCTCCTCTCCTTGAGTTTTCTTACGCAGTATACATTTTTGGGCTGCTTTTCTCTTTGAGGAATTAGAAGCTAAAAGCAAATCAAATCCAGTGAACACCAATATTTTATTTTATTTTATTGAAAGAATTTATACCCCGCCTTTCTCCCAGCAAGGGCACTCAAGGCGGCTTACAATAAAAACATTAAAATACTTATGTACATTAAAATAATTAAAAACAAATAGTTAAAATGATTAAAACAAACAACCCCAGTGGGTCACCTATATTTACATTTGTTAAAAGCCATTTGTTAAAAAGTCAGCCCACCATGTCAGACATCAAATGCTAACCTAAATAAAAACGTCGTAAGGCCCCGCCGAAAGGTCTCTAAAGAGGGAGCCGTTCTTAATTCCAGGGGGAGGGAATTCCATAATTGGGGCGCCACTGCCGAGAAGGCTCTATTCCGTGCTGCCATCCCCCTCACTACCATCAATGGCGGCACGGTTAACAAGGCCCCCCCTGATGACCTCAGAGTACGGATTGGATTATAAGGAAGGAAGGAGGCGGTCCCTCAAATACCCTGGACCCGAGCTGTATAGGGCTTTAAAAGTCAAAACTAGCACTTTGAATTGTGCCCGGAAATGAACCGGAAGCCAGTGTAGCCGCCGAAGCCGGCAATACAAACATTAATGCTGTAAGAGTAACGTCGCAGAAAGACTAATGGAATTTAAAAATATGCTGATAAAAAGCCAGACCAGGAGCCACTACTCAAAGCTGAAGGCCTGACAAAGTGAGATAAACTTAATAGCACATCAGCCTATAGCAGTGGTTCCCAACCTGTGCACTGTGGTGACAAACTGCGCCACGGGATGTCCCCGATGCAACCATCTTGCATTGCACAATTCAAGATGGTGACGCCTGATAGAGCTGGGCGATGGTGCCACTGCAACAGGGCGCTGTGCAAGAATGCGCGATAACCTCAGCAAGTTTGGGAACCGCTGGCCTATAGTGTGGGAGTCGTATGGTCTGCCTAGAGGAAGGAGTCCCACGTTGCTGCCAACTGGTGGCAGGATATGAAGCAAGATTTTTGATTCATGACCTCAATGGGTGGGTAGGCTGTAGGGGAGAAGGTGATGATTAAATACTGTAGCAAAGGAGTAACATGCTCCATGCCATGGGCACCTGAAAGCAAATCTGACCATAACATTTTGTACTAGCTGAAGTTTCTGAACACTTTTTTGAAAGCACCTTCAAGTTGATGTTGCAGAAGTAACTGAATTGTGATCAAGGCAGGTGTGACAGCGGCCAGATTTATTTTTCTGGAACATGACTTAGCTGGCACATCACCTGAAACTATGCAAAAGGGTGCCCCTACACAGCCACCACCTGGGCACCCAGGAGCAAAACAGGGTCCAGGAGCACTCCTAGGGTATGATCCTGATTCTTCAGGGGAAGTACAACCCTATCCAAAATAGTTGTATACCCGTTCCTTTTTCCTACTTACTAAAAGCACCATAGACTTTAAGAATACTAGAAAACCTTCAAATGATGAACTTTTCAGTGGATTTTGTGGCATTTTATAGCAAGCTATGCAAACCACATCAACCAGAAATTGTTATACCATTTTTTAAAAGTTAGGAATTGCCTGAGGAAGGTAAAGGTTTTTGGTCAATATGCAATTAAGAAGTGCAGCAGGCATGGACAGCCCAATCCTGTGTAACATATGGTGGCCGGCTTAAAGGGTCGCCCACCGTATCTTATCCAGGTCCCGGACTGCCCCAGGGCAGCCCAGGTGCACCTTGAGGGAAGGGGTCGATTGTCCCCCTCCCTCCGTGCAAGCGGCTTGCTACTCGAATGTACGCCAGCTCTAGAGCTGGCGTACATTTGAGGCCAGAGACGTCCTCAAGGGGGGGCGAGGGCCCCAGGGCCCCCAGGCGGAGGGCGCAGAGGCTCCTTGGGTGGACTACTTAGGTTTCGATTTGTGTTTATGTATTTTTATGGTTTTTTCGGGGGTCTACGGGCTTTTTTACTGTAATGTTCATGTGTGTATGCTTTGTCCCACTTAGCTTGTGTATCCCGGAGCCTTCGTTCTGCCTGCTTTCGTTCTGCTTTTGTTCGTTCCAGGCGGCAGAACTCCGGAAAAGGGCCCGTTTGCTCCGGAGTAGGGCACTCCGTCGTTCTGCGCTTGCGTCGTTCTTCTCAGTTAGCGCATGTGCAGAAAGATTGGAACGACGGAGCGCCCTGCTCCGCCCTGCTTTCTGCGCATGCGCTAACTGAGAACAACGACGCAAGCGCAGAACGACGGAGCGCCCTGCTCCGGAGCGAATGGGCACTTTTCCGGAGTTCTGCCGCCCGGACAGAATGAAAGCAGGCAGAACGAAGGCTCCGGGATACACAAGCTAAGTGGGACAAAGCATACACACATGAACATTACAGTAAAAAAGCCCGTAGACCTCTGAAACCCCCGAGGGGGGGTGGTTTTTTTGTTTTTTGTTTGTTTTTATTGGGGGCGGCGAAAATCTGGGGCCCCCCGCGGGGGGGGGCGCAGGATCATCTCTGTTCGAGGCCTCCGTGTAAGGCTGGGCCGGGCCTGGAGAAGGCTTTGGATATTGGCGTATCTTGCCACTGATTACCCCACCCTCCCCCTGCCCAGTGCGGCCAATGACCGCCCTCTGTCACTGCCCGATCCGCCCTCCCCCGCACCAGCTGATGCAAGACTTACCTTGCCTGGCGGGTGCGGGGATGGTCCGCTGGAGGAGAGAGGCTGCCAGCCTCTGCACCGGTGGCCCTTACTCTCTGGGTGCCGTAAACGCGCTTTACGGTGTATTTACGACACCTAGAACCGGGGGAGCGCACGCTCCCCCGGTGCTGAGTTGCACTGGATTGTGCCGTGAGACAGCAGTCCTAACCACGCTTATCTGTGAGTAAGTCCTATTGTACTCAGTGGGACTTACTTCTGAGTATACATGTGTAGGATTGTGCTATAACAAAATCTTAAAGCCAGGTCAATCTCCTCAACTTGATGACTTAATTTCCTTGCCGCTTGCTTATCCCTAATTTTGTGTAGGTTTGTTCAGGAAAACGATTCTGCCATTTCCTGCAACGCTTGTGCAATTTCTACATATTTTATTTACACTGTAGACTCTGTTCAATCTTTTGCATATTTCCTTTAATTGACTTTAGGAAGCTGCTCTTGGGAAAGAATGTATAGAATCTTTTTTGAAATTTAAATTTATTTCTCTTGTAGGAGAAAATTTTATCAAAGGGTTTTGCCATATGTCTTAAAGTTCCTTGAATTCCAAGTGTTTGAGTTCCTAGGGGAGTGCATTCTGTAGCTAGATCCTCTCAACCGATAATGCTTTAGCTCCGGATCTCATGCATTTGTCAGGAATTCGTAAATGTCATTGTCCCACAAGAGTGCAGCTGTCTTGGTGGGTCATGGGGCTGTAGTTGCAGATGTATCTGAGTCCTAATTAGTGTGTGATATTTTGCGTCGCAGACAGAAATCACTGAATGGAATACATTGCAACCTGTTTATGATGAACTGATTAGTTCATAAAATGATTGCTGTAAAGGAGTGTATTTAATATTAATGTTGGCTTCAGCACTTGGAGGCTGCAGTTCTATAGGTACTTGACATACATACTTACTGGAAGTAAGCCCTGTTGGACTCAATAAGACTTCTGAGTGCATAGGATTGTGTGGTTAGTGTTTGCATTTTATTTAAATAGCTGCTCAGTGATGGACAGCATAAAATGAATTTTTAAAAGACGATAAAATCACCATCCCCTCAAATTGTTGAGGTTCTTAAACATTTCAACTGCTGTTATTAACATAATCCCATTTGAAATCTCATTGGTTGCAGTACAAATTAAGCATCACAAACTCTGGGTGGTGCCCTAGTCTGCTGAGTGCTTTTAATGATGTAGGAGTTTTTTTAGTTATACCTGCTGCAAACTCATGAACTTAAAAAATGTATTGATGTAATCTCTCTCTCTGTTAGTGTCTTGGATGTAATCATAATAATAAAAAAGCTTCACAAGAGCATTTTTTTTTAATGTGAAGCACAAATCTGATTGGAGCGATAAGGTTAAATATTTTAAAACTAGAAAAATATTCTTGCCTGACTGTTTCAAATGTTGTGTTTTTTTTCTATTAAATTTGAGATGAGGTTTAGGAAGTTCTTTTAAATTCTAGAAGAACTGGACAAAAAAAAGGTTTATAGGTTGAAAAAAGTACGGTTTTCCACCAATGGTGCTTTAAATAAAAATGTTTTTATGAGAGAATGCCTTTCTTATTGCTGATATAATATAGAGCTGCCTCAGTATTTGTTAATAATTAGTATTTGTTTCGTACAGCGGGCCAAAAAGCATTCATGGCACCTGCTGAGGGCCGGAAGTGACATAATTAAACAGGAAGTGATGTCGTCAAGCAGGTGATGGCCAGAAATAAACCCTTTTTTTCTCAGCTAGGGACTCATTAGCTGCAAATGACAGAAGGAAAAAATGTGCAAATCTTGATCATATTTTCAAGATATGGGAGAGCCCAATTATCAGCTCAGCGGCTGAGAGGTGGTCTGCAAAGTGACAGCAGAAGCGGTGCTGCTGTAAGGGTGTCCTGCATAATGGGCTCTTCCAGCACTGTCTCCCTCTCTCATCTCTTTTGGTCTGCCCCTTCCCCCGTAGCGTCCCTTGCTTTCTGAGGCCTCCTTCTGTTTCTTCCTCCCAATGCCTTGGCAGAAACAGTGCTGCTGAAAGGACAGCGCTAGGAGAGTCCAGTTATCACGTGGGCTGGATAAAGAGCTTCTGCAGGCCGTATCCAGCCCACGGGTCTTTGACACCTGTGACCTAGAGAATAACATAAGCTAGAGATAGATCCCTGCTCTTTTCAACAGTCCAAATCTCAACATTTTAGATGTGGGGAACATGAAGACAAAATGAAGGAGGGCCAAGGGCTGTGGTTGACGAGGTTTGGATGGTAGACCACTTTGGATAGATGATAGGAAGTAGAAAGCCAGGTCTATCCCTTTACCTTTACCTTGAATGAAAAGTTGACAAGGCATTTCTGGCCCACCTACTCATATGAACATATTATTTGTACCCTGCTATGACCTATATTTATTTATTTCTGTATTTATATACCACCTTTCTCATCCTCAGATTGCTTTTCAGATACTGTATTATTCAAGGCGGTTTACATAGGCAGGCTTATCTAAATCCGATAAGGATCTTTACAATATTGTTCAGTACAGAACCCTACAATTTCAGCTGGTTTCCTCCATGGTGTAGTCATCTTCACTAGCTGCTGAACACAAGCCTCGAGCTCTCCGCAGGACGCCACAGATCATGCTGAACAGGGAAACGTTTCCAGTTGTAATTGCTCTGTCACTGACATTCTCCGCATTCCAGTCCATTCTCTCACCACGGCACGCAGCAGCGACTCCTCTCTGCCACCGAGGGTCATCATGACAGCTTATCAATGACTTCCTGGTCTCCCAGCGCGAAAACGGGTTGTTCCTGCTTAGCTTCAAGCAGTCTTCAGGCAGTTCAACCTAACATTTGTAGGACGAGTGATGTGGTACCACATGTTCTTGTTCATTTGACTTCACAGAACTTTGTGTTTTGACCTTAGACAAATAAAACTTGCCACAAAGCTTTCAGCCTACATGTATTTATTAAAGTAGGTGTGTAGATGTTTTCCCAGTGCATTAGTTTATAGTATCTCACCAATTTATTTTGCATTAAAGCAACTGTAGGTTTGTGCTTACTCAGCTTACAGAAAGAACAAATGAGTGCTCATACAGTACAGAGGATTGTGGTTATGTTCACAGTTGGTATTAGGAATAAAAGCTGCAAATATTTGTATTTTTTCAAAAAGCTAAATGCTTCAGTAAAAATAAGTTCAGTACCGTACTTCTATTGCATAGTGTAAAATTATCTGAAAGGAGAGCTGGATTCTGTTCTGGCCGAATATAATCTATGTAATTTTATTACCAAACCAAAAAATGTTTGGCATGTCTATCATTAAAGAGTAGGTAAGATAAAATAGGGATTGGGGGAGGGGATAATAAGTAGATTATTTCTTTAGTAAATGTAGAAAATCCATTTGGATTTTCTCATCCATTTTTCACTCCAAAAAGGCATAAACTGCAGTCCTATATGTCTGGGTCTCTCTTTTGGGCCCTTGCCATCCATTCCTGCTGATTCTCCCCTTTATTTGATTGGGTTATAAAACATGGACGAGCCAGAGAATGGTAGTGTGACCAGTTGCTTTTCATACTTCCCTGAATTCCAGCTGCTACTTAGATGCAGGACTTCTGAGGGTTGCATTAGTAATGTAACTTTGGAACTTGCTACGGTTGTCCTGTCCTTTTGAATGATAGAGAAGCTTAAAATCATGGCAAGGAAAGTAGTGGCTTTGCTTCCAAGCAGATTGAATCCGGATGTATTTACTCCCCTTTGGCATTCTTTCAAGAATTTCATACCCTGATTGATGCCTATCGCAGCATATATCTAGAATATTTTCAGATATTCTGGAGAGTTATACTGGAATTATTCCAGATTTACACTAGTTCTAGAACAGATCAAATTCTGTCCCATTATGTTTCATGAAGGGTTTGGTTTAGTGTGGCTTAACAAGAAGAAGATGACGTAATGCATTTAAAGTTTTACCTCTGAGAGGAAGTGTTTTTCCCTCGTATGATGACAGATTAAAACAGTTCCATTTCTTGGAATGTGTTTTTAACACTTCACTATAGCAGAAGTTATTGTATGTTGGACATAATCACAGATTTCGTAGTGGAAAATCTGTAATGTGTCTTCGTTTAAAGACTCTTTTAGTTATTTTTGTTTAAAATGCCGTTTATAGCTCGAGTTACAATTTTTCTCATAAATTATAATAAAGGCAGAAATGGCTTATTGTGATTGCAAGATAGTATCTCATTGGTCTTCTGCAGATATAGTCATTTAAGAAATCAGGATAGTAATCTTTTAGCTGTAGTTCCACTATCAGAGTGGCGAGTCGTCTTAAGTTAATTATCCAGCAGACCCATTTCAGATTTCAGTACTGTTGTGCGCGTGTGCGCGCCCGCATTTCTCCTATTGAGAAATGTAACTCTAGTAATCTGGTTAATTATTAATAATTTATTTGTTGGCAGCAGTTTTGTAGGTGCTATATAGAACAGTCCCTTCCAGTCTAATGCAACATGTAACAAGGGTTTGATCATTCATTAATATGGAATCAATGCAGATTTGAATGCCACTTGTCCCATAAGTGTAAGCACACATTGAAAGAATGAGGAGAAAGGTCTCCCCCTTCCCACTCTTCAGCCACGTTGACTGTGAGTACAAAAGGATCATTGATGTATGTAGAAGGCTAATACTGTGCTATAATTTTTAATATGGACATTAATGGGGACAGGCTGAGAAAGGAGGGGTCAGATGAGGTTTACCTGGGTAGCAGACAGAGTAGAAAAGGTGAGGATATAGTGATTTAGCAGACGTGGATTTCAGGAGTGATTTAAGGGAGGAGAGGAAAACGATGCTAATGTAGAAGTAAGCAAAACTCTGTATTAAAAGGAATATTTTTGGAAAAACATTTTTGAAGGGGAAATTATTTGTAGGGATTGGGGAGAGAATTAATGTGTTTGAGGGAAAAGGAGCTGGGGAACATTTGAAACTTTGGAAGGAATCATCCCCCCCCCCCAGAGGTCTTCATGTCCACCTCCAATTCAATCTAGTCTCTTCCCCCGCACCACACGCAGCCCTTTGCCTTGTTTAAGGGTGAACTACAGTTGCTCATGCCTCTGATCAGCAAAGTCATGAAAAGAGGCACGAGCAGCTGTAGTAGTGGCTTGGAGCCCGGGGGGGGGGAGATGAATTGAGGCTAGCCCACCATCGTTTACAGGCAAGAGGAGGAGAAGCTTCAGCCAGTACAAGGGGGGACACGTCTGGTAAGGAAGGTAAGCCCAGTGCAGCTCTTTGCAGCCTGCCAGAAGGGCTCCAGATTCTTGCAAGTGAGTTGGGTGCCGCAGAGGGGGGGAGAGCAGAAGCCAGGGCTGTGTTGCAGAAGGAACTCTAGATGCGTGTGTACGCTTTTTGTTAGCTCCTTTCACAGTCTCTTGCTCGACTCATCCGTGTTCCCCTTGTGCTTCCCCCCCCCACTTTGAGGCATTTTTCCACACTTCAGTGAGGCAAGGGCTGTGTGTGGTGTGGTGTGGGGGAGGAGACTGGATGTGTGTGTTACTGTCACACATAATGAGGTAGCAACTGATCGCAACTGGTGCAGCAGAGAGGTTCTCTTTGGACTGCTCGGGGGCCCCTTGTGCCTTTTCGCTTCCTGTTCTCACTCGTGTTGCCGCTCAAAGTTCATGTTCTTCCTGACGAGCGAGAACAAGCGGCCATGAGGCATGAGGCTCCCGCAGTGGCCCAAAGACAACCAAGAGGTGATAGCTGGATTGACGTCCGTTACCTAGTGCGGTGCTCATAGGCGAAAATTACCAAAGGCGATCTTCCCCCCCCTGAGACCTCGCGGACCACTTCTAAGGGTCTCGCGGACCACAGATTGGGAACCCATGGTTTAGGGGTATAGCTTCTAGGCCAGCTCTAGCCATGGTACTTCTTACCCTGGAAATTAAATCACTGATTCCCTGAGAGCAAGCAGTTTCTGGTTCCCAGTGTGTACTACTTGATTGTGAAAATGTATTATCTCATATTCCCATGGTGAAATCTGAGAGCTACAATGGTAGAGACACTAGGGCTGGTTCCAGATGTAAACTGATAGTCAAATACTAGTTAGGATGTTCTCTTTCTAAACAGATTGGGTAGCAAGGCATTTCAGAATGAATGCAGGTTGATGCATGTGTGTAGACCTACAAATGAAAGGAAAAGTTGGAATGTGCCTTGGGATTAAATAATATGCTGTGTTTTGTTCTTTTGGAAAATGTTTCAGCAAATGTAGTATTATGGAATCCACCACTTTTTCATGGGGCTAATAAACTGTAGTTTTATTTGCCACACAGAAATTATTGTAACAACTGCTTTGTCCTCAATAAATCAAAAGCAATGCATTCTTTTTGAGGCTGTGGTAACTAACAAAGACCCACATCACCGCACATAACATTCTAATGGTATAATTGAAACCAACTTTTGAGAGTGAGAGAGCAATATGTGCTTAGTGAGCTATTTTGGGGACAATAAATAGAGTGACTTCATGATTTGTTGCCTTAGAAAATGAACTCTTTCCCACCAGTAGTGTCAGGATTCAATTAATATATTGCAGCAGTAGGCCTTGGGGTGTTTGTAGAACTATATGATTTCTTTTAAATTGGATATTTCAGTTGAATATCTCTAGTTTTAGATGCGTGGATTAAATCTCTGATGAATACAGAAGATGAATGCTTAACATTTTTGTGATCTCTCACTTTGCTTATACTTTATATAGCTTGGGGGGAAGGATACACCCTTGTAGTTCATACCCTGTTTCCCTGAAAATAAGAACTATCGGTAGTTTAGAGCTCACCTGCCAATACTCGCCTGCTCTATTGCTGGACATGAGAGATTGGGCCAATGGTTCTACAGGCAATGGAGTCACAAGAAATTCAGGCCGGAATGCAGGGTTTGGAGAGTTATGACGATGCACCAGAAGAAGATGACATGATTGCATTTGGATAAATGTAAATTGTTGTACCAGTACATTATAAAAAAAAAAGACAACCCCTGAAAATAAAACCTACTGCGTTTTTGGAGCCAAAATTAATATAAGACACGGTCTTCTTTTCAGGGAAACAGGGAGTAGTGGTTATTCCAGGGGTTGAAGGGTTCTTGTAGCAAAGAATTGCGAGCCAAGCTATTTGAGACACTGGAAATGCACTATTGGTTCTTCTGTGATAAGATTGGTCTCTTAAATTTGAGGGCTTGTAGTGAGCCAAGAAGCAGGATATATGTATTAAAATGAATCTGAAGCAACTTCAGGTTTTACTGTGTTAAATTTTTTAAAAAGGTGACATAACCGTAAATAGGCTTACTATCAGAAGGCTGCTCTGAATGTTAACTCTCTATCATCCTTGAGTGTATGCTTTGTCAGATGATTTTTGCTGTCTTTTCTCATAAGGCAATCTTGCTAATGATGCTGATCAGCCAGAATTGCCTTAATATCTTTAACTTCTCATTCTTGTACAGAAATTAAATATACATTGTACTATAGTCTGTGGGGTGTGTGTGTGTGTGTGTGTGTGTGTGTGTGTGTGTAGAAACTGACTTCCTCTCTTGTTCAGTAATTAGTGGCTCAGTCTTAAGCAGAGGCATCGCTACGATTTGCATCACCCGGTACAAGATCTCATTGCATCTCCTCCGTGCACCTCCTCCCATAGCAGACCATACAGAATCCTTAGTAATTTTTTTTGTATTAATGCTACTCGTATATCACTGAATGTATTGGCAATAGTAGTGACATAAACAACTAGCAAAATTCAAGTTGTTATGCTTAGATGAACTAAGCCAGGGGTGGCCAGCCTTCCATCATTAGGGCCTCTGCGTTCTTAAGAGTGGTGTAGAAGACAGCATCTTGGCAGCTGCAATTGCTGATGGTGCTGCTAAAGCAGCCGCACCTGCTGAAAGACCCTCACCTGTACAACCATTAAAGGACCAGGAGCATTCATGTTGAAAGGTTGGCCACCCCTGAACTAAGCTATTAGAAAATGTGTTGAGATCCACTTTTTAAAATTTCTCTCTAATTTCTCTCTAATACTTTACAATCACTTTATTTTAATTGCTCAGACTGTTGGAGAATGTATTCCGAGAGCAGAAATTACTGTTGCACACTTTTCTGAAAGCTTGTAGTAGGGTTGCTAACGTTGACTAAAACTGTTCCTGGAGAATTTCTTCCCAACATAAATTAATGAATTAAAAGCCATGATCCTAAATGCAGAAATAAGTCCTTTTCAATGTAGTGAAATTTACTTCTGAGTGAACATGGATAGACTTGCACTGTCAACATTATATTTTTTCCTTAAAGCTTCCAGAATGGAAACTTTGCTGCTCCGTGCGTTTTAGTTCATGGTAGGCAGCTCCTTTAAAAAAAAATCTGTGCCATAGCACCAATAAAAGGGGGTGGGGAGATTTAGTAGCATAATGATGAGATGCAGATGCTTGCCTGAGGTTGCAGCTTCAATGCAATCTCCCTCCACCTGTAGAACTGACTGCACTGGAAATGGGCAGGAGACTTGGAACTGAGTCTCAGGAGTAAGAAGCAGGCACTGGGAGACTTGAAAGTCTCCTAGATGGCTCTCATTGGTCCCTGGGAGAGTTGTGCTGATTACAGGAGACTTCAGAAGAATCCTGGGGGATTGGCAACCTCAGTCTGTAGACCTTTTTCTTGCTAAGCATTATGTTGCATAGCACACCAGCATTCGTGGTCTCAAAGAGGAGTCTTTCCTTGTGACCACAAATGCTGAATGGTGTGCTGTGCAACATAATTCTTAGCAAGAAAAAGGCCTGTGGATTGCCGTGGATAGACACTGTGCATGGGGATGAGGCTATGGAGCGTGCTGGTGGTGGGGTTTGCTTGTGTTCCTGTATGTGCTTGACATAACATCTGCAGATGACTCTAGAGACTGCACAAGGAGATATGGGAGCTCTCCAAGGTTCTACCGTATGGGCTCAGAAAGGGAGAGGTGCTGTTTGAGGTAAGGCTAGTAGTATACAGTATTTCAAAGTATGTGTACACCGTAACTTTGTCCTCTAGAAAAGTGTTACTGTACAGGCTAGCTGAAGTGGTTAAGATTTATAATGTCAGTAGCTCCAAAACTGAGACACTTTATATGGAAAGTAGATAGAATTAGTCACGTGAATGGAATTTTTGAAGAGTTTGAATATATAACGTATTTGTCCTGGTCCAAACTGCACTGTCTAGGGGTCAAGGGCAGCTCCATATTCCTAGCTGCGTTCTTAAACATATCCCTGGAATATCTGTCACCTATACAGTTGGATGAGGAATCAAACCTGCTGAATAATTATAGATTTAAAAAAAGCTTATCATATACTGATGATAGCCATGATGAATTGTTGTTCAGGAGAATAAATCCCTTAGTTTTGTTCTTGACTTTGAATTGAGATCTGCCAATAAAGCTATTTGATTCTGGCAGCTCTCGGCACTAGAGTTGAGCCTTGCAGTGTTGCATGTATAGTTGACTGAAATGCTGCCATGAGATGCCTGTGGGAGTTCTTTTCATACTTGTTGGTTTGGCTGTCACTCAAAAAGCTGCTTTCAAAAGCTGCTTCAAAACTATTTTGGTAAACTTACAGATCATATGATTAATGAGTCACATTGTAAAATTGAGTGCCCTGCAACGCTTCAGGCACACAACTCCTTGTATTCAGAGGGTCATGTCAGAGATTCAGCAAAAATAGCCTCCAAAAATAACATTTAATTTCCATCTGCTCTTTAATCTATTGTCTTGATTATTCTTTTGTCTTTTGATATTTTGTAAAATGGCTCTTCTATTAAAAGAGTGTTTTTAAAACACTTTTTAAAAACATTGGTATCTGGTTTCTCTTGTTTGTACTTCCTTTAGCTTATCTAGTTCATTTGTGCTTAGATGAGGGACAAGATGGCTCACAGTGCAATCCTATGCCAAAGTTGCACTGACATTGCTGCTACATTAGCACGGTGTCTGTCATGTCCTAAGCCCGTTCGCCATCCGTAACACGTTCTCTGGATTGAGATGCAAACTCAGTGTTTGTGAGGCAGAGTAGTGCCACTAGAGTGCACATCCAGTGGTACGCTGTGGGTTAGCATGTCTCAGAGCATTACCTTTACCCACTGGAACTCTGTGAGAAATTACTGTTCTGACCAATGAGGCAATGGCGACGTACTTTAGAAAAACCATAAGGGCTTCAGATAAGTGTGTTCCCAGCAGCGGCAGTGGTTGGAGTACTTGGCATTCCCCGAGACAGAGCAAACACTCACTGCTTTTAGCTGTTGCAAAAGGAAGGGATGGTTAGGCAACACAGTTTATAGCAGTGGTTCCCAAACATTTTAGCACCGGGACCCACTTTTTAAAATGACACTCTGTCGGGATTCACCTAGCTTTACGAGGCTTAAAAAAAGGTGATCTAGAAAGAAATATTTTATTTATTTACGAGTAATATTTTATTTGCTGAAAACTCAAACCATTTCTCGTAATGAGAAAGCCTTAATGAATAGCCTCAAGGGTTAAAGGTCTTATGTGACCCAGCCTTCACCTGCTCCCAATACCTGTCATTGATGGACTTGGGAAAAAACACACACCCTAATCAAACATTCATCTCCCTATATTTACACAAACTTGCAAACTGCAGGAGTTCAGCGGTTTCAGGACAATTAGAAGCTATCTGATTTTTTAATAGCCTTCGGGTTGGAGGCAATTTGTTATCTGAACTTTTCATCACTCGTGTGTTCATTGGAGACTCTGTGGGACTCACCAGAAATCGGGTCGTGACCCACCAAGTGGGTCCTGATCGACAGTTTGAGAAATGCTGGTTTATAGCATAGACACATTTGACAATACGAAAGGGTCAATATCAGAGGGGTGGGGAGACATGAGACAGATATGCTACATCAATGCGTGGCGGCATGGGATTCCCTCCCCTCCGTTGCTAGTGTGGGATGCATTGTCCTCACTCCCCCTATCAGGGTGGTGGAGTGGCGGTTCCACTTTGGTGTTTGTGCATTCATCTTTTGGGGGCAGAGTCCCTGCAATAAGAATTCTGAGAAGACGGACGTCAATGTACTATCTTGCCACACATATTTTGAGGGGCAATAGGTTGCTTGTGCATGTGCTCCCTTTGAGTACATAGTTCCTTTCACCAGAGTTCCTGTGTGTGTACTCTTAAGTGTGGATGATAAGAGGCCAGAGAGGCCTTGTGCTACCCATCATCTGAGTTCTGGTCTTCCTGGCAGGGGCTTGAGTACTGGGCTGGAGTGCCGTGATTGGATGTGAAGTGTAGTCTGTATCTTATGCTCCATCGTAGGAAAGTGGAAGGGGTAGTGGGAGATGAGATTTTTCTGGTGTTTTGCCCTATCCCATTGTTCCCTATGGGTTTTCCTCTTCCTATGCCAGCTGTGTTGGGGTGTAGCATTTTTCCGGTATTGGGACATGTCCTTTGTCTGAAGGGGGTTTAGGATATGGCGTAGCTTCACTTCTCATCCCTCCCGCATCCCTCCCGCATCCCTCCCACTTCTCCATCCTGTTTGGTAATGTCTGCTGGCAGTAGTTGCGCAGGTGTCTCAGACTTAATTGACAAAATAAAGATCAATAAATCACCAGGCCCGGATGGCATCCACCCAAGAGTTCTGAAGGAACTCAAGAATGAAGTTGCTGACCTCTTGACCAAAATATGCAACTTGTCCCTTAAAACGGCCAATGTGCCAGAGGATTGGAGGATAGCTAATGTCACGCCAATCTTTAAAAAAGGAAGGAGGGGGGACCCGGGAAACTACAGGCCGGTCAGCCTAACATCTGTTTCGGGGAAGATGGTGGAAAGTCTCATTAAAGATAAAATCTTAAAATACATAGAAGAACAAGCTCTGCTGAGGGAGAGTCAGCATGGCTTCTGCAAGGGGAAGTCTTGCCTCACAAACCTTTTAGAATTTTTTGAAAAGGTCAACTGGCATGTGGATGCGAGCGAACCCATGGATATTATATATCTGGATTTTCAGAAGGCGTTTGACACAGTCCCTCATGAAAGGCTCCTGAGAAAACTCCACAGTCAGGGAATAAGAGGGCAGGTCCTCATGTGAATTAGGAACTGGTTGAAGACCAGGAAACAGCGAGTGGGAGTCAATGGGCAATTTTCACAATGGCGAGAGGTGAAAAGCGGTGTGCCCCAAGGATCGGTCTTGGGACCGGTGCTTTTCAACTTATTCATAAATGACCTGGAGTTGGGGTTAAGCAGCAAGGTGGCCAAGTTTGCAGATGACACTAAACTTTTCCGGGTGGTGAAGACCAGCAGGGATTGTGAAGAGCTCCAGAAGGATCTCTCCAAACAGGGAGAATGGGCAGCAAAATGGCAGATGCGCTTCAATGTAAGTAAGTGCAAAGTGATGCACATTGAGGCAAGAAACCAAAATTTCACATATACGCTAATGGGTTCTGAGTTGTCTGTGACAGATCAAGAGAGAGATCTTGGGGTGCTGGTGGACAGGTTAATGAAAGTGTCGACCCAGTGTGCAGCGGCTGTGAAGAAGGCCAATTCCATGCTCGGGATCATTAAAAAAGGGATTGAGAATAAAACGGCCAATATCATTATGCCTTTGTACAAATCGATGGTAAGGCCACATCTGGAGTATTGTGTCCAGTTCTGGTCACCACACCTCAAAAAGGATATAGTTGAATTGGAAAAGGTGCAGAAAAGAGCGACCAGAATGATTTGTGGAGTGGAGCACCTCCCTTATGAGGAAAGGCTACAGCGTCTGGGGCTTTTCAGTCTAGAAAAAAGGTGCTTGAGTGGGGACATGATTGAGACGTATAAAATTATGCATGGGATGGAGAGAGTGGATAGAGGGAAATTCTTCTCCCTCTCGCACAACACCAGAACCTGGGGACATGCACTAAAATTGAGTGGAGGGAGAGTTAGAACGGACAAAAGAAAATATTTCTTTACTCAGTGTGTAATTCATCTGTGGAACTCCTTGCCACAGGATGTGGTGATGGCACCTGGCCTAGATGCCTTTAAAAGGGGTTTGGACAGATTCATGGAGGAAAAGACCATCACCGGTTACAAGCCATAGGCAACCTCCTGGTTTTAGAAGTAGGTTTTCTCTGTGCCAGGTGCAGGGGAGTGGCAGCAGGAAACAGGTTATCTTGTTGGCTGTGTGCTCCCTGAGGCATCTGTTGGGGCCACTGTGTGATACAGGAAGCTGGACTAGAGGGGCCTTTGGCCTGATCCAGTAGGGCTCTTCTTATGTTCTTAGGTGTCTTGGGGGTAGGTGCATTATTGCGCTGGAATCAGTGGTGCCTCTGGCAATGGAACTGGAGCTAAGATAGTGGGACAGTCAATGCACTGCCGTCCGAGGACCTATGCCATGACGTACATTGCTCAGACTGACATATCTGAAGTATAGGATTGGGCTATCAGTGTCCAATGCAAAGTGTTGCAAAGGTCATCATGTAATTAAAAAAAAAGTTGGATGACTTAAAATTTCTGGGTATGGAAATATCCAAATATTGCATTGTGAATATGTTTGGCTCTTTAAATATTCAAGTTTTATAATGCACACTTAGTTTGTGTTTTGTGTGTTTTCATACATTTATTTTTTACAGTACCATGATTATATTTATCAAAGAAATGCATAACTATAGCTTTCAGTACATCTGTTTATTATATATTGCTGTCAAATTAGTTCACAGCTGAAGAATACCAAGCAAAATTCTTACACATCATACTCAACATATCAAATATTAAGAGTAATAGGGGTAAAATTAGAGGCATGTGTTGGTACTGTTCCATTGATATAATACAATGTATGCTGTTGAAGTAGCTGTCGTAGTATGTCAGTCAGAGCTTTTCTCTACAATTGTTTTTGATGAATTGGCATAAACAGGTTTTTAAACCAGTATCCAAATTCATATGTACAGATTCATAAATTCATCTTTTATCCACTTTTTTTATCCACGGATTTTACTCAACACTGGTGGCAAAACTGTGGACGTGGGAGTCCGACCGCACCACATTACCTCTTTTTTCAGCATTGTCGGGGCCCCGCTTCCTGCACACGTCCAAACCATTGAAAAAAGGGGGGGGGGAAAACGCAACCGGGAATCTGTCGGGGGGGGGTTGCCAGCCGCTTCCCGGCTGTTTAAACTGCTGAAAAAAGAAAAAAATGCAACCAGGAGACTCTGGCATCATCTACAGGTTACTTCTGGTAGCGGTTTTTCTTTTTTTCTGTTAGTTTAAACAAACTCAGGAGGAGGGAAGCGCCGAAGATGCTGAAAAAAAGGTAATGTGGCACCGCTCCCCACCTTGGTTTTTATATAACACTGTTTTTTTTATTCACTGGAGTTCTGTTAACGGAACCCCAGTGGATAAAAAGGTCCAACTGTGTCACTACATGAATCTGTTCACATAAATGCAAATACTCCAGTTCCATCTACCATTTAATGTAAATAGTATTGACTCATAATGTCTTGATCCACTCATAATGTCTTTTGATTATTCTCAAAAGTCATTTTTTTCTAGCACATTTTCACTACTTGATATTGTAGTCAAGTAGCATAATATTTCTTTCTTTTTTTTTTTGAGAAGCATGATCCTTCATCTCCAAGAATATTTGGAATTTACCATTTATTTTCAGGATCCCCCCCATCTATTCTGGACAAATTCAGGTTCCACATAATGGTGTTACACACCAATATTTCATTCAGCATGAAAGATAAGTGTGCCTGTGTCAACCTGGAAATAAAAAATGCTTAGTGCTGAGCCAGAATTGTTTATTCATAAGCATGTCAGTATGAATTGATCTGCATCACTATTGTGACTGATTCATTATTTGAATGTATTTTTAATGCTATTTTTAACGTTGATATTTTTCTTCATAACATAGTCTTTTAATTGCATTTTGTTCCACTGGTGTGTTGCATCTGTAATTGCTCTTGGACACCTCTGTATTTATTATAGTATTTATTATAGTATTTATATACTGCCTTTCTCGCACACTCAAGGTGGATTTACATTGGCCAGCTGATCATAAACCCCATTTTTTCAAATGGAGTTTTTACAAGTATTGTTCTATGGGAGAAACTCATCGAACCCTCAGTTTCTCCAGATTTCCCTTTCAACGTGCAGCCATCATCCTGGCTGCACTTTTGCGCTTTCACAGTCAGTTGCAAATCGCACCTTGGCTGGTTCTCAGTTATCTGTCTCTTGTCAGCTGATTCTTCCGCTTTCTACTCAATCCACACTCTTTCAAGGGCCTCCGCAAGATCCGTCAGCGGCTTCTGGTCGCCCTTCCAAGGCCGATCCAAGGCTGTTCCTGCTTAGCTTCTTCAGGCAAGGCAACAGCTCAACATCCAGACCACACCTCCTGTCCTGTTTTGAAGTGTATAGTTTTAAATAATATTATAGTCTTATTGCAGCAGACCTCTTGCATTGGCATAGACATCTTCATTGATTTTCCCTTTAACCATATACAGTGCTGATTTGTACTTGGTGTCCTCCAAATTGGATATGATTTCCTTCTGAAGACCCACATTGTTACTATTATAAAGTAGAGCGGAAACAAATACGGTTTAAAGAACTCTTGAGTAGGTTATTCAGTTGGCTTCCAAAGATGATTTATCCTGTTATAGTACTGTGCCTTTCTCTCACCCCCCTTAGTATACTTTGACTCTGTATACAGCAAGTCCTCGCTTACTGTCATTTTACTGTTCATTGTTTCATTTTGACGTTGTCCTCCGTGGGCTGCAGCTGCTTCTGAGTCGTGCCAAGCTCGCGACCCACTTCCTGGTCCTATTCATGCCCCAGAATGCCTTGCAGGTAGCTTCTGCAAGGCATTCTGTGGCAAGAACAAAGCCAACGAAGTAGGTTGCAGTCCCATGCAACGCAGTCCCATGCAACCTGAAGTGGGTCGTGGTCTCACACAACTCTTCAAAAACGTGTACCGGAACCTACTTTCGGTTCACGTTTGTGACTTCCGTTTGTGTTTGGGAGGTATTCTGAGGTGCGGAGATGTGCCCCTGAACATCTCCCAGACATGACCAGAAGTTGCAGACGTGAACCGGAAGTAGGTACCGGTGTGCATTTTTGAAGTGTTCTGAAGAAGGTTTCTGAGGCATGGGGGAGCCTGACAAGTGGGCCACAGGCCTGGCGCAATTTCAAAATAAGGTATTGTGGCACTGCAACCCCGCCCCCATCGGGACTACTACTACTATTTCCGTGGTGCTATCCATGGATACTCAAATCCGCGAATGGGATGAGGAGAGCCCACTGTATGTGGTTGCAGTGAGGAGCTTTCTTAAACTTCATACTATGCTGCTGCTCTCAGTTTGCAATATGATGTACTTGTATACTGGAAGAAGCTATTAATAATGCAGTCATCAACCTTTGATGTTCCTATTGGCACAAAGAACTGTTTGAATGTGGACTGTATTTGGCCTCTTGCTAAGTTTTTGAGTATATCCTGCTGCACAAATAATGAAAATAATATTGTTTCCCCGTGGAACCCACCAAATCAGGCAGCTTTTCATACTCTTGGTTGGTTAGTGTGAGATGTCTAAGATTCCAGCTTCTTCAGCAGGACCACAGAATGTTTGTGGTGCGCAAACGAGCATCTGGGTGTGAGGAGCATTTATAGAAAAGCAAACTTTAGCTATATAATGTGAAGTTGAATGAAAATTACTTAATACATATGAGAACTGGATAATTCTACAATAGTTGAGATCTTACAGTGAAATTCTATGCATATCCACTCAGAGGTAATTCCCATTGTGTTCAATAGGGCGCTTACTCCCAGGAAAGTGTATATAGGATTGCAGCCTTTGTTTACCTTTGCTATGAAGTATTGCTTTTTACGGTGTAATAATGTTGCAGAGATTATTCTGTGGCTTGCTATAACTTGAAATGAATTACATTCTTTTCTGTTCAGTCACTGAATACTCCCTGAGCTGTTTCTATTTGGCAATATGTAAGAAAATTAGAAGATGTTTCCAAAATTTTCACTTTCCCACACTCCTCTCTTTTTTCCCATGTTAGCTATAAATCTCATTTTCTCTGTTCTATTGACTTTGTTTTCTATATTTTTATTGAACCTAGTTGAATACTAGAAAGTAACTTTTCCCCCCCCCAGAAAATGTGTAGTTGCTCCTGGGATGTTAGAATGTTCAGTTTTGCTTGTTGCCAGTGCTCATTTTTTTTTACTATCTTTTAATTTTTCTTTTCATTGGATATTAAGAGATGACAGGAAAAGCTGTTTCCCCAGATAAAGATGTTGCTAGTAGACCATAGTTTCTCAAAGTTCTCCCCATGAGTAGGAGAGAACTTTGAGTGCTTGCGGGGGCAGGGAGATGGCGGCAGCAATCCAGGAATCACGCCACTGCCGGGGACAAAAGGTATTTTTAGACATGGGGGGTCAGGCCATCCTCCGGAGAGTGGAGGGGGCCACGTCCCCCCAGCAGGCCTCCGCAAGGCTCCGAATGGCTCTTGGAGGTCGCAACTCACCACTTTGAGAACCCCTGTAGTAGATAATTACCCAATATGTTTTGAGTATGAAAACAAGATTTTTGTGTATATTCCATTAACAATTAAATGAAAAATTGTATACCTGAAAAATTACTGTATCTTAAAAATGAATATGAAAATTAAATACAAAATGATGGAGCTTGTATATTATCAAATCAACAAAAACATTAATGAAAATCTGTTTCTTTAAAAACACATTGTTCCAACATTATAACAAAATGTGGCCTTTCATCACATAAAAACTAACATGACATGCACAGAAGTGTGTGTATATGCATGAGACCTTATAGTGAACTAAGCAACAAGCTTTACAAAAATAAGAACTTATAACAACTAAATTACCTTATCTTACAGCCCCTTCTCATAATTATTTAACAGAAATATTTTTAAATGATATTGAACAATGCAATCTATTGAATGTCTCGAGGTTCTATACTTTAATGTAGATACCAAAGATTATACAGTACTTCCTGTTCAGACCTGTATAACTCCAAGAATAGACTATTTTTATTGGTGATAGCAGGGATAGCCTTAGATTTTGGACACTATAGGAAAATCTATCTCTGCAAATCATGCTCCAGTTGTAATGAAGTGGAAACAGGATAGTGTGGGTGGGTAGGTGCAATGAAAATTTATACTGCAAAATCAAATTAGTAATGAGTTAGAAAAAGAAATGCAGAACCTCTTTCAGTCTAATGTAATCCAAAATATTCACTAGGGAACTATATGGAGTTTGTATAAGGAAAACCTCAGAACAAAAGTAAAAAAAGGAGTAAGATATTATAAATTACACTGATTGAACATTTAGAAGCAGAGCATAAGAAAATGAGTGAACAAATACTGGTAATTCTAGATTAGTGTCACTTAAACAACAATTAGAATTAAAAGGAACCATATTGTTGTAAGAGTTTTCTAACTTTGTGCAACAGAACTATCTTGAATAGTAATAAGCCATAGAAAGTGTTGTCCCGGATGATAACAGCAGTGCATAAAAAGAAGTTTATAGCATCACTTAAATGTGGAAGTAGGAAGGTGGTACTACACTTGAGATTTTGTACCAATTTGTAGCATTTTATAAAAAATTAAACAGCTTCTAGGACCCAGCAATAGAGAATATCCAAGCTTTTCTTACCACCTTGTCAGGATCAGGGTTCTTAAGATAAGGATATAAGCATGCTAGAGGCGTCTGTAGCTGAAGCAGAAATTCGAAATGTCATATTCAATTTTAGGAATAACAAGACTCCTGGCCTGGATGGCCTTCTGGCAGAACTTAACACAAAATTCCAGGAAAGACTGATAAAACCATTATGTCAGGTTATAAATGAATGTATGTTTTGTGGAAGGATGCCAGAATCCTGGTAAAGCTCAAAAATCACACTAATTCTCCAGCTAGGCCAGGGAAAGACCTGGAAATCTGAGTTATACAGGCCTATTGCCCTGTTAAATTGGGACTTTAAGATTTGGTCTACAATATTAGCTTGGAGACTGGGTAAAATAATCTCTAAAAAATATATTGAGGACGATCAAATGGGTTTTATACCTGGACACAAATTATCTCCAAATGTTAAGTGAATAGTAGATGTAATCTGAAGGCCAGCGGGTGGCACAGTGGGTTAAACCGTTGAACCATGAGCTGTCGATCGAAAGGTCGGCAGTTCGAATCCGCGACGGGGTGAGCTCTCGTTGCTTGGCCAGCTCCTGCCAACCTAGCAGTTCCAAAGCATGTTAGTGCGAGTAGATAAATAGGTACTGCTTGCGGGAAGGTAAACAGCGCTCCGTGTTCCAGCGGCATGCTACGCGCTGCGGCAAGAAGAATCATGCCGGCCACATGACCACGGAGGCATCTTCAGACAACGCTGGCTCTTCGGCTTTGAAATGGGGATGAGCACCACATCCTAGAGTCGGACACGACTGGACTGAATTGTCAGGGGTCACCTTTACCTTTACCTTAGATGTAATTTACACATGGAAACCGTCTAATCTACAGAGAGCATTTAAAAAAAAAGATGCTGAAAAGGCCTTTGATAGGATTGAGCCAGAATATTTGAAAACTTCTCTGGATACTTTCAAAGTTAATAGACATTTCAACACTTGGGTACAAATTATGTACAAAAAACCAACAGTAAACTTATGGTTAATGGAAGCATGATGGAAACCTTTCAGTTGAAAAGAGGGACGTCAAAGTCACCCTTTCTCTCCACTTTTTGTTTATGCCATTGAGCCACTTGCAGTTGCTGTATGAGAAGAAGCAGCAGTAGTTAAGGGAATGGAATTGGAAGTTCTGAGCTTTTAATTTCTCTTTATACGTAGATGATATCACAATTATGGTCCAAGCTCTCGAGCAATCCCTCTGGGTATGGCTTAGAATTTTTCATCAATTTAGTATCGTCTCCAGGTTTATACCTGGAAATTACAGTAATTATAATAAATCAGAATGGTTGCATGTCAGTATTGTTCCAGGAATTAAGGGTGAAGTAATACGAAGATATCAAATTCTAAGAAAAAGACAGTATCAATAATATATCTAGGAGGCTGAATATAGATTGTTAGAAAATATGAATTTAGTAGATCTTTACGTGAGTATACCTTAATGATAATGCCTTTCCCATCAGGTACCACCACCGTGGTTTGATCTAAGTTTAATCATAAATATTTTAACTCTAATACTTTGGTTGTACTTTTTTGTGATAAATTACATCTCATGTTTTGGTCAGATTCATAAGAATCAATTTCTGTCTTTTAATTCAGCAAGTCTTGCAACTTGATAGAATTGTGTTTGCTTGTAACTCTTACTTTGGTTAGTTTTATAAAAATGGTTTTGTCCATTTTTCATTTAAATACTTCTTATACTTAGTTGGATTTACATTACTTTGCTCTCTGATTGATCTTTATAAATAACATGAAACTTATATTTTGATTGAATATGTAAGATTTTGTTTCTGGATTTGGCTGGCAGAATATGGCAACAGGAAACTCCCTCAGAGCAGTCAGGAATCCATCTTTCAATTAGCCTCTGGGAGCAGGCCTCTGCAGAGGTTCAAAGATCTGAAAAACCTAAACTCGCCTGCTAGGTAATAAACTGTCTGCAAAAAGGGAGTTAATTTAATATTTTCCCACCCACAGACCAACCTCACCCAGTCATGAACACTAAATTGAGTGTATGCCCTCCAATATGTGCAACCACAGAATATTATCTTAGAGACTGAGACAGACCATGGTTCTCATAGAGGCCCTGAAACCATGAACTGCACCATGTTGAAATCCCCCAAGACAATCAGCCTGGGGGAGACAAACACCATCTCTGCGATCATCCCCACTAGCTTTAGCATTTGAGCAGTGGGGTGGGTAGTATGCAAGCAGAATCCCTATTCTGTCTTGGTCACTCATGACCAGGTACACGCATTCAAAATTAGGTGACTCCTGAACAAGGCATCTGTGGGATAGATTTGCTATAGGTTGCTGCAACTCCTCCTTCCTGCCCTCCAGATCTCTGAGTGACAATTCCAGCGGCATATTGACAAATAGGGTTTAGGTCAGGGTTCTGAAGATGGCCAAATGTTTTGTATAAAATCCAAAAATATGAAATAATAGATTTTGAACATTCATCAGTTGTGTTTCATACGTCCATTATTAAATCAGCGTGAGATAATCCAGTCTTGTATCATTGCTTCAATCCCCACCGGCAGGCTTATTGAATGTGTCTTCATAATCATCCATAAATATGCTGTTAGTTTGACCATTTCAACTAGATGCCAACATGTACTATATGTATTCAATCTGCTTTTGAAGGACTAGCACACTGCTACTAATATGTTAAGACCAGTCTTGCTGCTCTAGGCATATATGGGTACTGTATATACCCATATACTCTATGTGTATGTGTATAAAGTCCACATACAGGACTTACCCTCTTGTCCTGAGGTTTGGGACCCAGGGCAAATTGATTGACTGAGGGTGTTGACTGGCACCTTCCACTGTTGTCCCCTATTGCCAAGCTATCTTGTCTCAGGATCTGGTGTGCGGATGGAGGGAGAAAGACTTGGAGGACGAGACACAAACAAACATACTTGTGAATGAGGGAGCTCTGCCTCTTTCTTCATATATAGCTTTATTTTCTCTCTCCCCATTATGTTGGGAGAAACAGACTGTGGACCTCTAGCTAATTTTTGGACCCCCCCAGGACTGATCCTCTAATAAGCCCCAGTGAGATCATTGGTCCTTGATGACAGATATTAGAGGGATGGTGGCAGCATGGTGACTAAGGAGCCACCGTTGCACTGCCACCAATCCAGCTGCAGGCACCCACTATATGAAAAGGCAGACAGGAAAGGAGAGGAGGGATAGTGGAGCCGCTCTTGGCTGCCAGTTTCTCCTCTCCTCTTTGTCCTTCCCTCTCTTTTCAAATGACAGAGGGAAAAAAAGGAAGAGGGTGGCATTGGAGCAGGAGGTAAATGGGCAGTTGAAGCTGGCAGGCCAGTCAGGGGGAGGGGAGGGATCCATTTTGGAACTGTCAGGGGTGGGAGGAGTTTATCTTGTGTGCAGAGAATAGGAGCTGGGAGGGGAAAAACGATTTGTCCGAGAGTTGAGATCTAGCCTAATGGTTAAGTTGAAAATACTCTGTTTTCTTATGCTAATAATGCTATTTAATGTACTGTGTTAAAGTTTTATCTATTTTGAAAGGCCATTGCATCATGACGGTGTGATTGTTGCAAGGAAACTGGGCAACAGAGAAGTAGATTGTGAAACAATTCTGAAACTTCAGGATTTCTAAAAATTCTAAAACTGAAGTAAGAAACCCCTCAAAATTCTGTCAGATTAGGTACTTAATTGACTTTTAAAAATCATTCCTATAGTTATTGAAAATTAATTCTATTATACAATCTTCAATTAGAATTAGAGCTAATAAAATGTGTGGTTTTTTTGAAATGGAAAACTATCATTTGCATTTCTTTAAAACTTTAAAAATGTTTGTCATATGGTGTGACCTAGATTTATTAGTCTGTAGTAGTTTTAGTGCATTTTGGCTGGGAAGTTTGTCATGACATCAGTGTAATCTCTGTGCAGTATGTGATTTCAGTTGGTTCTAGTGTTAAATATTTTCATAATTATGCTAGTTTTGGCAGTTATATTGGAATCTTTTCACATCACTTTAATGAACATGTTTTATTTCTGGGCTTGTGAGGCAGCCACATACGTTTCAGAAATTAATTGTGTGTTTTCAGAGTTAACACTGAGCAGAAAAATGTATGACTACAGATTTCTTTGACATAAAAAGTTCTAAATAGCAACATGGTTCTTGTAAGGTCATGGCCACACGAAGTGCCTTCTAGTCAATTGGAGTCTGAATGTTGTTTTCCAAAAATATCAGTAGCTCTTGTGCAGTTTTTAAAAGAAAATATTTTGAGAACTTTTGGGTAATCTTTCATCTGCACTGTAATCCAATCTATGTCTACTCAGAAGTAAGCCCTCTTGAATTTAATGGGGCTTGCTCTCCAGTGCGTGTGAGTAGGATTGCAGCCTTAGGGAACGGGCAGTGCAATCTCACGCATGCCCACTCAGAAATAAGTCCTACTGTATTCAGTTGACCTTGCTCCCAGAAAGGTGCATATAAGATTGCAGCCTAATTTTTGTAATCATATTGCTAAGAATTAGTGTATATGTTCATATCGTCTCAGTTTTGCAAACACTGACTATTCAGGAAGATGTGAAAATATGAACAATATTCTTTGTTCACTACATTAAGTATTTGAAGGGAAAAGGCTCTTCCTTCCAAAGAGAAAGTAGGGTATAATGTAGCTAAGCTAAAACGGTATAGGTATAGGACCCCATTTTTATTGCGAACAAGCACGAAATGTAGTCAAGGTGCGGGGGGGGGTAGGGTTGGACAAATACAAGCGCCAGCTGTCCTTGGGTGTACAGAATTGGCTTTCTGGTTGTGTGGTTCTTCGGTTCGATCTAATGTTTTGTCCACTAACTCAATAATTAGTAAATGGATAAAATGGCATAAGCAATTGGAGTTTAGTTGTCAAATTGTTTTTACTTCTTTTCTTGCTGATTTTAAAACAAACATTTCTTATGTTTACAGGATGACCATGAAAGCTGTGGTTCCAGTTCAACAAATCGTAGCACCACAGAGAGTGCAAAAACAGCAGTAAAACCAAGACGAATTCAACAGGCTACTCCTGACCCTGATTTGCCCCCAGGTATTTTTGTATTTGTTGTAAATTGCTGTTTTTGACACTTGCCAATGCTTGCAATAAAAGGAGAGCGGCATAATAGTTTCCAGTTGGGCATGGGGGATTGTATCCCTTTTCAAATGAAGCTCTGCATCCATTTTGGGATCAAATATGTCCCCTTTATGCCTCTCTCCTTTAGGATCTGGATCAATGGTAGGCTCTCAGAAAGAGAGTAGTGTGGACAGTGTATTGACAGTATAAAACTAGACTGTTGCTTGCATTTTGGTTAGCCAGAGCGGTTCATCCTTTGTGTTCGGGCATTTACATGGAAATAGATCTTAGGATATTACTTTATACAGCAAACCTAGGCACTACATTTGTGCAAATGTTTTTGTTTCAGAATTTATAAGATGGTCTTCAGCTTACAAACCAAAGCAATAAAATACTGTACAATACAAAAAGCAACAATAAAACTGTGCAAAAAATAACAGCACATAAAAACAGCGTGAAAGCAGTTCAGTATCTTCATTCATTTCAGTCTGACGCGTCATTTCAGTCATCAACCAAGGCAACCCAAGTCAGGTGGGTTCCAGACTGAAACTGCCTTGGTCGCCTTGGTTGATGACCTATGTTGGGAGCTAGACAGGGGTATGTGTCCCTGTTAGTTCTGCTGGACCTCTCAGCGGCATTGGATATCATCAACCATGGTTTTCCTCTGCACCATGTCTTGGGATTAGAACTGGGGGTCATGGTGTTGCGTTGGTTCTGGTCCTTCCTAGAGTGGAGGTTGCAGAAGGATGAATGCCTAACTCCATACATGTACCCTTTTGGATCCTGCCTTACAGGGCGGTTCTGCAGCTAGGCTGCTAGGTTTGGTGCTTTTAGGTAGAGGAAAAGGAAATGGGGGGGAAATCGAGGAGAAGGGTTCGAGAGGTGAAAACTGGAGAAACAGGGAGGTGGGACTGGCAAGAAGCAGAGCTTACCTTCCTGGCTTACTAGGAGTGTCTCTTTTTGACAGAGAATGTGGGATGCTGTAATGTCGCACGATAGGGCACTCCAGCTGCAGATTGCAAGATGAAATTCCAAATTGTGGCTCACTGGCCCGATTGTCTTATAGGGCATTTTCCCATTGATTAACATGTTGTCCTTTTATTTTCCTGGGGCTTGTTCTGGCCTCCTGTTGTCTTTTTAATGTTAGATCTCAGGTTGGGAGTTGGACTCCTTGGCCTTTCAGTAGATAATTGGGTTAAGGCTGGAGCAATCAGCGTTTTCCAAAAAGGGTTTGGGTACTGTCCTTGTTCATGGCAAGTGCAGGGCAAATTTAATAGAAATATGTTAGGGGAGAGCATTGGTTTGAGTTCATTGCTCTTTTATGGCACCAAACAGCCTTACTTTTGACCTGGACAAAGTTTCTTCACTTTTTAAAGAGCTGATCAGGTACTCTGTATGTACTCTGGAAGTTACAATCACCTTGGTCAAATTGGCATACTGGCTACTGTTCACGTTTGGCTCATAACATCAAAAAGAGGGTGGGGGAAATATTGGCGGCAGCAAGAAAAAAATTATGCTTTGGCGGCAAGAAAAAAATTATGCTTTGGCCTAATTGTGACCAAACACGCAACTAGGATCACCCCCATTGGTACAGGTGCTAGGTGCTATTTTGTAACGATTAACATATGAAACTGCCAGACCATTGGTCCATCTACATCACTGTTGTCTACATGGACTGGCCATGGTGCTCCTTTTTTCCTACCCTACTTGGAAATACCAGGAATTGAACCTGGGGTTTCCTGTAGGTCTTTAGGTTTTCACGGCCGATACAGATTACTGGATTAAAAACAACCAACTTATCTGGGTTAACTGGCCGTTTATTAAAAGAAAAAGAAGAAAAAAGGGGCTTCCTGTATGCAAAGCATAAGCTCTATAGGCACTTCCCCAAGGAGTCTTAAGTGAGTGCTGCCCTATCTTTGAATTATTTAGTAATTTTTAGAATATCTGTATTATTGTTAGGTTGTCAGGTCTTCGATAAATATTGCTTGTTATTTAAGTGCTAAATATGCTGGTAAACTTATTGAATCAATTTCTGTATTAGGCAATCTGCCAGCAGGACTTCCAAGGATTGAATAATTCCGTGTTTTCTTTTTAGGCTATGTACAGAGTTTAATTTGGCGGGTTATAAACAATGTCAACATTGTCATCAACAATCTCATACTAAAATATGTGGAGGATGATATTGTACTTTCAGTCAATATTACTTCAGCAGAATGTTACACTGTGGACGAGTTTTGGGATCGAGCATTTATGGATATATCTGGTAAGCAATCAACTAAATTTTTACTCATTTATATATATAAAAAAAGTTGTACAACTCAACCAGGAGAGGTTGGAATGAAAGCAGAGAAGAGAGAGGTTTACTATAGAGGCACTGATTCGGCCTGTTGCCTAGGATTGCTCAAATTCTGGAGGTGAGCTACTTAACTTCCCTGTTGTAGAATCATAGAGTTGGAAGGGACCTTCAGGATCAAATCTAACCCCCTGCCAATGCAGGCAGTCCACAACTACATCAGCCCTGATAGTTGGCTGTCCAGCCTCTGCTTAAAGACCTTCAAGACCACCTTCAGAGGCAGACTGTTCCACTGCCGAACAGTTTATCACCAAGGGAAGCAGCCTTCCTTCCAATGGCTCTGAATCTCCCTCCACAGGAAGGCCCTGGAAGCTATTACTCAACTACAGGGTCACAGAAGACTTAGATACAGGCTTTATCCTTTGCATAACATTCCTCCACAGGCTTGCCTCTTGCGTGTGGCTATTTCCCTCCTCCGTGGGTGCCTGGGTCTTCTCTAGCACTTCCAAAAGATCTTCCTCTGTTTGATCAAGAAACTTCTCATTCTCTCTGATGCTGAAGAGTGGCTAGATGCCCTTCCAGGCTTGCACTTATTACATGTATAGTTCTCTATATCTGCTGGCAGGAACAGGAACACGCCACACTCTGCACAAAACTCTGCTGCTCTTCCTTCTGGGCCATATTTCTTAGTCTCTGGAGTGTTGCTGTATGTTTTCAATCAATCAATCAATCAATCAATCAATCAATAAACCTTTATTGGCATAACATAACAAAACATAAAACATAAAGAGTAATAATAATAATACATAACACAATAAACAAGCAAAAACACACACGAAAGCATGAGAAAAAGGGAGGCATGGTATGTTTTCACTTGATCACACACTCTCCCTCTAAGCTCCTGTTTGCAGCCCTAGTCCTAGTCCTGGCTGCCTTCTAGAAACTGAAATGAGGCTATGAGCTACTCCCCTAGTTAGCCCTTTTGCTCACTGTGAAAGGTTACCTTCAAATGAGGGTAATATGCATGTGTGGGTACAAAAGGTCTGTGTTGCAGTAGCGTGACACGTTTTATATAGAATTGTCCAGAATTCTATTTTATATAGAATTGTCAATGGTTCTATTCTGTGAGCTTGTAGGGTGGTTGAAGAAGATCCATGTCTAGGTATTATGTTAGGAACCTTTCCCCAAGAGTACACAGGAGACTAGTTTTTGAGAGAATAAAACCCAAAGTTTATTATTTTCCTAAAAAGGGGACAGATGGCTTATTTGGTTACTGTTTCCTTAGGCTTAACACAGTGTTAGGGTTTCACCCTGGGCACAGATAACTTTGACTTAAGAAGTTACAGCTTGATTTTCTTTACCAAAATCACTCTTATCCTAGCCTGTAGTTACTGTATATGCTGTGACAGACCAGCCTGGCAACTTTCTGTCTTCCTGACTCCAGACTCCGCACAGCGCCAACAGAGCAAAACTCTCCTACTGCTATCTAACACCAACTACCAACTCTCTCAGATTCAGTTTGTCTCCCCCACACACACACACTTTTCCTCCTCCCACCATAGAGTTTTGAATGCACCTCTCTGATGCAACTCTGGGTGGACGATTGGATCAAGCATTCTGGACAGGCGGGACATTGCTATGTCCATCACACTCACTCTGCAACTCAAACCCCTCCCACAATGACCATGTGGTCTCAATCAGACACTCCAAATAGGGCCCCTTAGCTGGAACTCACCTGAGAGAACCGGAGATTAGTACAAACATATACACAACTACCAGCTTACTTATTCTGCCTAACTCCCATGAAAAACTCCCCTGTTTGCAAGCTCAGGTCACAAGCTCCCTAGTCCTGACTGCCTTCTAGAAAGTTGTGTGTCCTTAGAATAGGAGGCACCACACAGGGAGACCTAGAGCTTGACAGGTTTTGCTGCTGAAGTAGATATGAAGCATCAAGATACTCTTGGAATCTCCTCAATCTGTGTGGTCTCGGTCATATGGGAGTATGTTGATCACATGTCGATACTCATATGGTGAGTATGTTGATCACATCTATACTACAAAGTATTTGGGCATGTGTATAGGGGGCTTTGCCCTTTCTTAAGAGGTGACTGTTGCTGGTTTTATGTTGTGATATTTTTAGAACGTTTTAACATTTATGTTGTAAACTATAGTTTTAAATGTGCTTTAATTGTCAGGGGTCACCTTTACCTTTTTTAAGCCACTTTAGATGCCCTTCGGGGAGAAAAATGGGGTACAAAACGAGTAAATAAAGATATAGTATTTTACCTCTTCCGGACAGTTTTTCACAGGTTACATTTTTCTTTTCAAAGCAACTGATTTGGTGTTAAGGAAGGTGATAAATTTTTCTGACTGTACAGTTTGCCTGGACAAGAGGAATGCTAGTGGCAAAATAGAATTTTATCAGGATCCCCTACTTTACAAGTGTTCATTCAGAACTCGTCTACACTTCACTTATGATAATCTTAATTCTAAGATGCCATCAATAATAAAAGTAAGTACCTTTCCATATCTATTTTAAATTTCATGTTGAATCATTTGTGCCCACAGTGGGAACTAACACATGGTGGAAGTATGAGGGGCAAGGAACACGTAATTATAATTTACAAAAAGTCACACAACTTCATTGCTCACTACAGCTTCCAGAGGTAATGAGAACTGGCAAATGCAAGACCAGAGTTTCCAACACGCTGACAACCTGCCTGTTGATAGCATAATTCCCCAGCCTGTGTGTGGGAGATGAACCTGGGGGGTGGGGTGGGGAGGCGGGAAGCACTGGCAGGTCATTGGCTTCGGACAGTTAACCTTAAAGGGAGCAAGCCAACCCATTGGAGTGGGCTGCCTCTGGACTTGATCCTAAGCCCCCCCCTGTGGAGCCTCCCAAGAGGGTTGGTGGAGGGAACCCAAAAGGCCACCCTCATCAATACCTATTGCCAGGGGTTCTCAACCTGTGGTACGAGTACCTCTAGGGGTACGCCAGAGCCTGCCCCTTATCAGCATCAATCAGTAGTTAATTACTTGTTAATTAGAACTTAAATGCAATCCCCCCTGTCTGTCTGTCTGTCTGTCTGTCTGTCTGTCTGTGTCTCTCTCTCTCTCTCTCGCACACACGCACACACACACATGAGTTAAGTAAGACTTTTTCATTTAAAATTGCTTTAGTACTTTTTAATGTAATGATTAATTAGCTAATTAATGGATTAATCCAATTAATTAGCAATTAATTAGCAGGGGGTACTTCAGAAAATTGGACCATGATAGGGGGTACCCTGGCCTCCAAAGGTTGAGAACCCCTGCCTATTGCTATAGTTTCTGCCCAGTGCCCCCCCACCTATGAACCAATTGTGACAAGCAACTAAGAAATAACCGTAGTTACTAATGACAGGAACAATAGCCACAAATAAATGCAAACTGAATGAATGCTAGACGCTTTGCTGTGAAAAAGGTGAAAGCCCTGACCATCATGGGCCAATTTGGTAAGGAGAGTACAATTTTTCATAACATAGAATCATTGAGTTGGAGGGTGTCTTCAAGGGTATCTAGCGGTATCTAGTCCAGTCCCCTGCTTGAAGCAGGAAAAGCCTCTCTAGAGCATCCCCAAGAGTCAATGCTTAAAGACTTCCAGTGCGGGAGAACACACCACTTCACGGCTTCTGCTCACAGAAGTGATAGTGCAAGGCTCTTGTGCACAAAACATGAATGGAGACTTGATTTAGCTTTGCTCAACACATTGCACAAGATATCACACACGAAATGGTGCAGCCTCATTGTTGTGCAAATTCTTCAGCATGTGGTTGCACAACTGCATGTGAAACAGTGTCAGTTGCCTCCTTATTTCTGCACACACTCCTTAAAATACAACCCATAGTATTGATTCCAAGTGCTGCATAGGTAGTTGTCCATGTACAGTCAATCTCATCATATGCGTGATCCATTCCCACCGATTTGTTTATCTGTGGGAACAAAAGTGTAATGATAGATACCTTTATTGGCATAAACACATCAAAAAACAAACATAAATAAACAACCAAAAATCCCCCAACACATCCAATGACAACAACCAGAATCCTGCAAAAAATTCTCCCCAAACTGTCCCACTATGAATCTGTACTTCAGAACTCATTTCCCGAATAACCACCACCAATGTATGCCGCTCTATTCGTGGTCTCTTTGCGGTCATTTGTGGTTGAGAATGACTGCCTGATAAGGCTGCTTGTTCTTGGGGCTTACCAGATGCGAGAACTGCTCACAAAATGACTGCATGATAAGGCTGTTTGTTCAAGTTTACATGCTTCATGTTGTTAACAGCCAATGAATGGAGAAAAAAGAGAAGTTGGACATTTCCGTAAGCCACCTAAGGACTGGTGTTCCAGTTCCTGGGGAAGCAGGACTGAAAGGAAGGAATGTGATTGCAAGCAGCCGATTCTAAATTGGGTTAAGCGATATGCCCGTGGTGGATAGGTCTTTAAAAAAAAAAAAAAAACCTTGCAAAAGTAGTCTGCTTGCTGAGTGTTTGGGATAAATCCCGGGATAGATTTAATCCTCAGTTGTCCCTGCTGCCATCTGTTTTAAATAACTCTGGACTTGATACATAACAAAAACAAAGATTAAAGTGTTGGAGATGTTGAGCTTTCCTCGCTATCACTCAGCTCATAGAGTTCTTCAAGGTAAGATTTAGGTACATAAGGTTCATATAGTGTATAGCGAAGAGGGTCCACGGGAACCTAATCCCATTTTTCCCATAGGACCAATGATTCAGTATCCGCTGATTCAGGATCCGTTGGTTTTTCCAGGAACTGAATCCCAGTGGATAATGAGAATTGACTGTATATTCATCCAGTAGCATGTGATTGTAACCTCCTAGTGCAATCTACTAGTTCATTATTGGATGTTAAAACTGTTGTGTTTCTGTTCAGTTTGTTGGTTTCAGCTATTATCTATAACAGACTTTAAACTGTTTCTTACATTCTATCAAATAATTAAAAAATAGGGAATTGATATCCTGGTCTGTACACAGCTCTTTCTAATCTAGACAGCTATCAGTTCAGCATTTTCCATCATATTCCTATTTTATTTGTTTGAGCTTTATGCTCTCTTAAAAAACTTTCTAGTGGAGACTCTCTGCATTGTATCTTAATGCCACATAGCGTGGTGAGCACTTCCAGCCAGATTTGTTTTAACGTGTCAGACAGTTCCTGGAATTGCTGCTTTTCTCAACTTGTCCACAAACATCCCTACGTTTATTGTAAATTAAGTAAGAGTAAAGGTGTTGGAAAGAGCGGACGTATTTTATGTTCAGTCATTTCTAAAGCATAAATATGTCCTTGTATAGAATCTTTGTTAAGATAAGGTCTGAAATACTTGAGATGCATCTCTGTGGTATTATGTGGCTGTTGTATGCAAGCGAAGCTCTAAATCTTACCCTTCTCCCCATTTTAAACTTACAAATTGCCAAATTGTTGTTTTTGATTTACAAATGAAGTTCAGCCATGGACTCGATAGTGAAGTTTTATGCCAAGTTTTAACAGGGAGCAAATTTTTATGGCAGAATCACAAACTTCTGACAGCATATAATGGAAACACTGACACAGTCTTCACTAGTGTCAGTTGATGCTGTGGTTGCAATCATAAATTCTTTTCTTTCTTTTACTACTTTTTTTTTCTAGAGATGGTTTTAATGTATTATGGACTACCATAAAAGGTATGCCAGAGAACATAAATCAATGTTAGTGTAATTTAAATTTTATATTCGTAAATACCTTGCCTGATTATCCCTGTTGGTGGCCACGTATCTGTTAGCGAACCCTTAAATGTGTGTCTGTTCTCAGAAATAAATTTTAACATAAGTATTGATATTGCCTTGGACTATTATCTACTAACTTAACATTAATTTTTGCTGCTGCTGGCAACACAGCTCCTATTCCTGTTTACTTGTAAGTCCTACTGAGTTCAATATGACTTGCCCTAAGTGAGCATGCATTGCAATCTAACAGCACAGTTTTATGCATGTTTACTCGGAAGTACGTACCTCTATCTTTAGTGAGACCTACTCCCTAGTAAGTACAGTATGTCTTTAGGATTGCAGCGTAAGGTTGAGAATCCTGTGTATGCCTGACCTGAACTCAGTGGGTCTTTTGTAGTATTGTACTTACAATGTTACAGTAAATACTTACAATGTACTTACTGTACTTTGTAACTTACTTACTGTACATTGTAAAGTACTTAAAATGTACTTACAACTGTCATACATGTTAGAGTTGGAAGATACCTTTTGGAGGCCATCTAGTCCAACCTCCTGCTCAGTGCAAGCAGCTACTACAAATATCCCTGACCATCTAGCCCAGAGGTGGCCAACCCGCGGCACGCGTGCCACAGAGTGGCACGGGAAGGTCCGTTGGGTGGCACGCGGATCGCGCGGCCGTTGTCATGGCAACTTGTAGCCGTCCTGGGGAAATGGCGGCTGAGGCCTCGGCGGTAGCAGGAGACGTGGCTTCAGCAGCGACGGCAGGGCTGGAGTCGGGGGCTTTTTTACAACGTTACCTGGCTCGGCTCGGCGCTCTACGGCTCGGGCCTGATGCCAGCCAGGCTCCGGAGGGTGACAGCGGCCGTCGCACCGAGCTCCACCTTCTCTTTGACCAGCTCATTTCCGAGACATGCGGGCCGGGGGGAGCCTCGGCGGCGGCAGCGCCAAGGCCCAAGGTGAGCGGCAGGAGGGGAGCGCGTGTGTGGCCGCTAGAACAATGGAAAAGTGGAGAATCAATCACCCCTCCTCGCAGGAGGGACGGGGACGGTGAAAATGGCAAGATTTGGGAGCGTCCTGAGCAGTTTAGTTTGGAATTAGGGAGGGAGGAGGGGCAGAATTTATTGGCTGTGCCAGGTTCCCCCTGCCCTGTGATATTTTACGGAAGCACTTTTTTGCATACGCTGGTTGGAGTGCTTTTAAAATTATCACGTGTATGTGCGCCCACACTCGCTCACAAAAGCCACCAAACAGTGCAGCCCGACAGCAAATACCGGTAGGTTCTAGTTCCCTGAAGGATACTGCCAAACAAGAAATGGTGGTAACCTGTATTGTATATCTAGGTCAGGGGCGGCCACAGAAAAGAGAGAGAGAGAGAGAGGGCAAACTACAGAAGCACATGAGGAGAGAGAGAGAGAGAGAGAGAGAGAGTGTGTGTGTGTGTGTGTGTGTGTGTGTGTGTGTGAGCAAACTACAGAAGCACATGAGGATTAAAGAGACAAATTGTATTCCACAGCCATCTTACAACCACTCTTGGTTGGTAAACTCTCCCTCCCTCTCTCTCATGCCTCCCTTCCCTTTTCTGGGTGATGGGCACCCTTATCCTTCCTTCTCTCCTCCCTGAGAGAGAGAGAGAGAGAGAGAGACCTGTTACAGCACCTTGGGCAAAAATCAGCTTTTTTGGTGTGTTTTGCTTGAATATTAGAAAAGAAAAAAATCATAGTACAATTCATCCAATGCTCAGCACTTCTCAGCCCCTGTTAAATTCAATGGAAGGATTAAGTATATGCCAAAATCTCTCCCACTGGGACCACCAGTGAGCTTAAAAGTGCTGAATATTGACTGGCTCTATCCCACACCATGGGGGAAAAAAATCTTAAATTAAGTCAGTCCAGGAGATATGGGAAGCTTTGTAGTGATTCCCCATACTTTTGGGAAAGTGAGTCTTTACCCTGTGTCTGTCTTCTGGGTGTACGGGGGAAATATAAAACAATAAATACTGTGTGTTCTTTTTAATGGTTGTAAGCTGCTTTGAAATCTTTTTTTTTTGGGGGGGGGAGAAGTGATTTAATAATACTTAGCATGTGTATATCGTTTTCCGTTGTTCAAAGTGCTTCATATGGTAAGGATTACAACACAACAAAGTTAAGCGAGAAGTATTATCCCCATTTTGCAGATGGGGAAGACAGAGTCCGAGAGGGAATGGCAGAGGTAAAATTCAAACCAGGGAGCTACGCCTGTGGTACATGTACAGAGAGACTTTGGCAGATCTTGCACAGCCAAGCCCTTAGCATACCTAGAAGGAAAATCCCAGGACCTTTGAATGGGCCTGGAGAGAGAAGAGGGAGGGGATTTGGGGGAGAGTGCCTTGTCTATCTGTTTGTCTTATGTTCTTATACCCAGCGTGTAATTCATCTGTGGAACTCCTTGCCACAGGATGTGGTGATGGCACCTGGCCTAGATGCCTTTAAAAGGGGTTTGGACAGATTCATGGAGGAAAAGACCATCACAGGTTACAAGCCATAAGCAACCTCCTGGTTTTAGAAGTAGGTTTTCTCTGTGCCAGGTGCAACGGAGTGTTTGAGTTCTCCTTTTGGAGAGGATTTGAATCCCCTTTCCGTTCTGGGGCCTCCCATTCTTGCTGCGCTGCTGGTTACAACGGTGGCGTAAGCTGGATAGGATTGCGCCCATTGTGAGATACCGATATTTATGGTTCATTGTTACGTGCTGTAAGAATGATATAATAATAAACCTTAAGTACCGGTAACTGAAGGTGATTCTGTTTTTATTTAAACATGGTTATTTAATAAAATAAAAACACTGTTATTTATTATTTATTTATTTACTTTATTTATTTATTTTTGTGGCACACCCAAGATACAAAAAAACTAAAAGTGGCACATGTCATAAAAAGGTTGGCCACCACTGATCTAGCCTCTACATGAAAAACTCCAAATATAAATATTCACCCAAAGAAGAAATAGTGTTCCTCTTACAGTGTAGTCCAAAGCATGTTTATTCAGAAGTAACAATGGGTCTTCCTCCCAGGCAAGTGTGTGTAGGATTACATAATTAAGGCTGATTTTAAGGAACTTCTCGCCTACTTTCGGAGTCAAATAACCGTATTTATTGGCGTATAAGATGCACTTTTTTGTCTAAATTTGTGACCCAAAATAGTAGGGTGCGTCTTATACGCCAATACTAAAAAATCCATCCCCCCCGCCCGTCTTAAAGCATTTTTTGGGCTCACCGGGTTTTTTCCGGAGCCGGAGAGCTCCCTTGTGCTTTCTTCCCTGACTAATCTATCCGATCTACAGCTGGCTGTCGGGTTTAATTTATGCACGTGCATGAGTTGAGCTTCTCAGCAGCCAGCAGAGGGCGCTGTGCTCAGTTCAGTTCAGCTGAGCTGCAGAGGGCCTGCTCTTCCCAGCTCTCCTGGATGCTGAATGAATGCAGCATGGGTAAGCTTCTGAACTGGGCCTAGTTGGGAGGCTTTGGAAACTGCTTAGGTGGGGTGGGGGAAAAGAGTTGAGTCTGGGGTTTTTGTATATGGGATTTATGTTTAAGAGTTGGTAAGAGTTGAGTCTGGGGGTGGTAAGAGTTGAGTCAGGGTTTTTTTTTTGTACTTGGGGTTTATGTTGTGGTGCATTTTGTTCATGTGTCTTATTGCTGTGTGTTTTAAAAGAGATCCTGGTATTTTTGTGCAATTTATGTAAATTAGCTAATTAAGCAGCCAAGCGGTAAGTGGCCAAGTGGCTCAAAAATGCTTTAAATGTTTTTTTCTTGAAACCCAGGGCCAAAAGGAAGGTGCGTCTTATACGCCGGTGCGTATTATACACCGATAAATACGGTAGTTTGTATCAATTAGCCATAAGAAAACTTTTTCTTTTTTTTCATTCCCTGATAAGAATTTCAACCAAAGTTAATGTTTGTGTTGGTCTTGAATTTGTTTGTTAATCTCATTTTGTTTCTGATAAATAATATAGCGAGATGCACAATAAACAGCTGATTTTCTCTTGAATCAGTTTGTGCTTTGGGATCTGTCGAATCTTTGTTTTCTAAACCCACTCAAAATTACATTTCAGTCTCAGTCAAATGAAAGCAAAGCATGCATTCATTCCACTTCACGGACTAACGTGAGGCAGGATGTAAAACACCGATTTAAATTTATCAAAATGACCAAGTGCTTGACTCCCTCCCCCTTAGAAGCTTTATTTAAAATAAATTAATTGAATTTTGTAGTGTTTTTAAGAGATTGAGGAGCTCATCAATACCGAATCCTTTGACTTGCCTGATAGATCCAAGTTTTGAGTACTGATATGATTAAAATGTTCTCCTGTTTGCTTCTGTACTTTAATGAATAAAAGACTTAATTGTCAGGGGATACCTTTACCTTTTTATGTAACTGAAGCATTTCTTAAAATATTTGGATATGGAACTGATATAATGTGGCATTTATAATAGTGCTTTTCCTCAGTTCATCAAGAGTTTCCAATATATCGCTTTAGCAGCACCTGCAAGAGCACTGAGAACTCGTTTTTCTGAAATATCAACTATGCTGGTTTAACAGAGTTGTGGGTCAAACTCTGTCATCGGTGTATATATATAGTCATCGGTATATGAGGACAACACCTACTTTGTAGTCTAGTCTTGGGCATGCACATATGTCAAGCTAAGAATTTCTTCAGTACATATGCACTAATATGCAGCCTCTATTGTACTGTGCTGTGCCTGGAGACCTTCTGTGTGCACAGGCTTTTCCACTCACTTCAGTGGATCAGACCTACGTGCGTCATACATATGCAACTGCTCCCTTCATTAAAGTGAATGAGAAAATTGTTGCTAGTGCCAGTGAGCGCTTATGGGCATTGGGATTGCTATATTTGCAATTGAATGATAAGTGCAGTGTACTGCGAGCTTTAGTGTTATGTTATCCATTCAGTTCAGAACTCAAGCTGTAGAGATTGGTTGAAGTATTTGTGAGGTGCAAATTTCCATTGTTCCTCTGAACTCTTATGTTGTCTTTAGGTTCGGAATTGTATGAACTAGCTAGAATAGGATTTTCCCATGTATGTAGGTCCTAAAAAACAACCAACTAAATTTACATTATTATGTTTGGAAGGAGCACTGTACATTTAAGAAGAGGATAATTTTGTTTTATTTGTGGTTTCAATTTTCATGGCAAAAATCTCAATTTTCTCTGCGGTGTAAAATTGAATTATGTTTAAACACTTTTGTTTGCCTTTACAACTTATTGTCTTCAATCATACAAATATATTTGTTAATGAAAACATAATGGTTGTTTTACTTGGAATCCAAAGCTTGAAGACTTGACAGACTTCATAAGTCTGATAACTTTTCTCAAAAAAGTAACTATTGTTCTACAATATTGTGTACATTTCACCCAAAGTTGAGCTCTAGAACTGTAGTGGACATCATCCAGTCAATGTTGAATGCTTTTAAGGCTCTTTTTATGTTAGTGACAAAGATATAAACATGTGTTTAACTTTCCTGTTAGAATCAAAGGGACTTCAAAAAAGCTTCACCCTGACTGAATCATGTCCATTTTACTGATGAAACTGCTATAATGTGTTTTTTCCCCCTTGTTTGATTTCTTGTATTTGCAGACTCATACTTTAGTTGAAAGTTTGAAGCTTTCCATTACTGATCAACAACTTCCTATGTTTATCCGTATAATGCAACTTGGGATTGCACTGTACTATGGAGAAATAGGCAACTTTAAAGATGGAGAAAATGAAGACCTGGTTTGTCATACTAAGGATGTTTTGGGGAACATCTCAGGTAAATATATTTTACTCCCTCGTATCTCCAAAAAGGTATTAAAATAAACTACGGATCCAACGTAAATAATGTAGACCACACAATTTATGGGTTAGTTTGAGTATTTAAAAAACGTAACTACATGTTTTGTTACTTTGAGAGAAACAATACAGATGACAACGATCAGCTTCAAATCTTTATTCTTTCTAGAGATCGGCAAGCTTCTCCACTCGTGCTCATGATGAATTGGGGTAGAAAATAAGCCAAGCTATTTTCAACGGTTTTGGAATAACTTGGCCTATTTTTCAAGCTAACCTGATGGTTAAAAGCTGCCACTTCCAAACCCATCTCTTCCAGCTAGCCCCTCCCAATCTCTGAGCATCCTTCACTTGGGGCAGCATTGCCACTACCACAGTCACAAAATGCTTATCCAATCCCATGTGTATCTCTGTGAGGGGATTTGTTTTATCTTTCTACCCTTCTGCATGATGGAAAAAGGCATCACAACTGCGGTAAACAGCAAATACCATTCAGAATTCTCCAGAATATTCTGGGGCAGCACTTCAACAAACTGTAGATCCTAAAAAACGCATCTGGGGTTTCTGAAGGCAATGATTTGATAATTTATGTATAAGAAAAACCTGACAAAAATGAACCTAGTCTTTTCCTGCCACTTGCAGTTGTCAACACCTTAGAGGGGAAACGAGGGAACAAAAAGGCATTTCTGCTATGGAACGAAGCTTATTGGACATAATACACTTGAAATTGTTCAAGAACAGTTAATCCTTGCGTTAAGACTGTGCTGGTAATACTGCCAAGGTCAGGGCCCAGCTTATGTTAGTAGCTATATAAAAGTTGGTTGCATAAGTAGAAGGATTTTGCTTTGATATTTGTTATCAAACAAATTAACCTTTTCTTTAAAAAAAGATTATTAAACAAATTTAAGGCGTTTCTGCCTGTGGGTATATATGCGCAACAGGAGCCAAACCTGTGGGTCGGGCAACACAAGTTGAAGTATGGTTCTGATCCTGGTATGTCAGTTATTTGGTCCTTGATTTTTTTAACCCCGTTTTAATTTAATTTTCTCATTCATCTGCTCTGAAAACTGAGTGAATAATTTTGTCATCTAAATTAGGCAGGGAAGTTTTTTAAGTGTCAAGTTTTAAATGATATAAAACATGGTGTTTTATGTAGTTCTTCCTTGTTCAGAAGAGGATTTAATTTAAATAGTTCAAAGTTCATTATGTGAATTCTGACAGTTATATATTACATGACTTTGAGTATAGTTTCCGCTCCCAGATGAATTATTTAAGTAGGGTATGTTGTAATATGCTGCCGATTCTATTCTGCAGTCTTTCACTATGCTGGCAGCTGTTTTCAGTAGTAGTTTTTTTTCTTTTTCTTTCTTTCATGGTCTAAATCTTGTTGTAAAAGATTCAGCTGTCAGAGCTCATCTTTTATTCAACAGCCCTAGATGTAGAAACAGATATTTTGCATCTGTATCCTTGATAACATTTATATAGCTAAACAGTGGCCAGGATCCAGAGGACTTATACACACACACGTTCTATTTACGCTGCCAGACCTTCAGATTTATTTATTTTTAAATTTTAAAAGGGCCGCCTTCCAACTCCTCCTGGACACTTGGGAGTTTAAGGAGTGAAGCAAGGGGATAAAAATAGAATAATTTTAATCAAACTTTCAGAAGTTTAATTTAAATTGGATTTAAAAATTTTAAATTTCTGAAAAATTACCTGTGTGTAAAATGTCTGAATGAAAAATATTGCGTATTGAAATCTTATAATATCTTAAAAGCTGAAGGAAATAGAATCAAACGAATTGAGTTAGATTGAGCATTATAGCTATGTCACAACAGGTATATGTATTGTATATTATTATTGTGCAAGTCATAATGTTTAGAGTCGTTCAACCAAATTTTATGTGTGTTTACTTTCTGTGTCATAAAGCAACCCTGCTCTGCCCAGAAACTACCAGCTCTTGCTTCTGGAAAGTTCTGAGCAAATATCTTCAAAGGAATGATCTTTATTTTATTTATTTATTTATTTTAAAAAATTATATCCCGCCTTTTCCTATGCCGAAAGGCAAATGCCCAAGGCAGCTTACAACAAAGATTAAAATACATAATTTAAAATAATACATAAAACAAGTTTAAACAATACATAATCATACACAAACAACTTTATAACAGTAAATCCACTAGGGGGGGCGACAATATGGAGCAGAGAATCAGCATGGCAGAGCATCTTGAGACACAGGAGGCAGACCACGACCCATCACCCAAACACTAGACGAAACAAACATGTTTTGAGCCCCCCCTGAAAAGTCATGAGGGAGGGGGTGGTTCTCAGATCCCCTGGCAGGGAGTTCCACAGTTGTGGCACCACAGCAGAGAAGGCTCGCCCACGAGCTGCCATTCCCCTAACTTGAGACAGAGGTGGCACTCGCAGGAGAGCCCCCTCAGATGACCTAAGAGCGCGGGCCGGAATGTATGGGAGAAGGCGGTCCCTCAGATATCCTGGACCCGAACCATCGAATCTTGCTCAATGTCCTTCTATAAAGAGAGAGAACCAAACGATTTCACACCTGTTTTGCTAAGTGGATATTCTGTAATGTAATAGTCACATGAGCTGCATGTTCAGAGATTTTGAATTATGCTCCTAGATAGTATAAAGCTCTATTTACTTGCACATGGATATGTTTTAATTAATATGCATACTTGTTCAGAAAATATATGAAATATAAATGATTTAAATCATTCAAATTATTTAAATCATGATGCACACTCTGTATCTTGAAGAAAAATTCTTCCTCTTCTAAGTCTGTGGTTTAAAACAAATTCAAGCTTAATATTTCTCTGTCTTAGTGGTTAAAGAGTATTTATGGGAGTTTTGTGTACTGTATAGGATGAAGTGGGATTAAAATGTATGTTTTTATTTACCTATCTTAAGGGTTTGCACCTTTCCTTTCCTTTGTTAAAACAAGCCCAAGGCGAATAATAAAATCAGTGTCCTATTAAAATAACAGCATAATTAAACGGATGTTGAACTTCCCTCTTTTTTCCAAGCTAGATACTTTTCTCTGATCCATCACTTTTCCTTTCAATGCTAGTCAGAGCAGTAGGAGAAACTAGAAGGGTTTTGTTGTTTTGATTCATTCCCCAAGCCTTTCCAAATGACCCAGCTACTCTGTGGTGCTTCTTCACACGAACAACTGTGGCCTCTGTCTACTTGACCATAATGTTTTTCCTTCTGTTTGGAACATCTCATTCTTATGAAGTCTGCTTGTATTCTGCTAGACCTCTAACAGTAGAACTACAAGAATAATGATAGTTGTTAACATTGAACATTATCTACTGCATCGGTTCTCAAATTGGTGGGTTGCGACCCGCCACTGGAACCGGATGTTGTCCCCTGCCACCTGAAGGGGCAGGGACAGCATGGCAGTGATCCCAGGGGTTGCCGTTGCCACAAAAAAGTGTCTGTTTTACACTCACGGGGGTCCTGTTGTCTTCTGGAGGGTTTGCAAAAACTGGAATTGGTCTCAGGGATGCCTGCAAAGGGGTTCGCACGCCTCCCGCACCCTCCAGAAGACGTCAGGACCCCTGGTGAGTAAAACGGACACTTCCCCCCTGGTGACACAATCCCCGGGATCGCTGCCATCGCTGCCCCCACCCCTGCAAAGACTCAAAGTTGGAACCACTGATCTACTGTGTGGGAACGTTTTTATTTTCCTAGTGAATTTTGTCATGGAGCAGTGAGTTATGGAAAAGTCTTGCATCTATGAGAGCCAATGTGAAGCAGCATATTTGGATTGAAATCCTAGCGTAGCCTTGAGGAAATCACTTATTTTAGCGACTCTTGCAGTAAAAGAAAGATAGAGGAATACTTCATAGGGTTATTGGAAATATAAGAATTATAAAGTTCTTTACACACAACATGTTTTTGAAAGGAAATCTGGCATGTTCAGGTTGAAAGACAGTACTGTAAGACTTAACAGAGATGCTGAGTACGTATGATAATAAATTGGCTGTTGTCTGTAGGTTTGTGCTCCCAATCACGTTTTAAGTTGAATAATCCCTGCTTGTTTGTTTTTCACTCGAAAGGTTCAGAAGATGAAATGGGCCATGATATGCAATATGTTTCTTCAGAATCTTATCTTCAACAAGATGATGATCAACAGCAGGGGTGGGTGTCATGGGCCTGGTCTTTTGTACCTGCTATTGTGGGTAATGATGATGAAGAGGGGGAAACTGTTGGCACAGATGATGGAGCAACAATGAATCAGCAGAAGTCAACAGTGAAGGATCCTATTGTTTCCGTAGGATTTTACTGTACCAAGGCAACTATCACTTTCAAGGTAGGTATTATATTTTAACAGAAGTGTATTTTTTGTAGACTCCTAATACCTGTGGTGTTGTTTTTTTTGAGTCCTTGAATAACTGTAAAAAGACAACTGTGTATGGTTACTTATTCTCTTAGTGGTGAAGAAGATTCCACGTAGGTTCAAATTTAGCTAATGCTTTTAAGTACTGTCTTTTTCTTTAAAGTAGAAAAACTTAACATAATGAATACAATTAGAAGAGGTTACAACTTTCATATTGCATTTGAACATTAGTAAAAATGTAAGTGCCCTGGTTCATATGTGGGCCGTCCTGTGGTTCAATAATTAAGAAACTAATTAATGGAAGATATTTTAACAGAATTGCTAGAGCCTTTATAAAATAGTGGTGAACGAAGGCTGCAATCCAGTAGACACTTACTTGGGTGTAAACTTCATTGGGCTTGGTGAGTCTTACTTTTGATTAGATATGCATAGGATTGCTCTGTTAGAATTGCAGCTGGATAATAAATGGTAGTGCCTTTCTGGGTATTGAAGCTCTGGCTCCACGTTTTTTTTAGCTGCAGTTCTCATAAAAGAACCTATATTACATCTCTCCTTCAACCCTACTCTCAATACTTCATCTGAGAGTCATTGCATGCTACCTACAAATAACAATGTAGGGAAATTTGATGTTGAAGTTCCACATAGTGCCAAAGACCTACTTTTGCTTTGGGAAGGGAAAGTTATTTCCCTCACTTTGGTTGGGTAGTAACATCTCCAGTCACTGGAGCATGGGGACATGTCATTTCCACCTCCTCCTCTGGGGGGAGCTCCACCTCTAGAGGGCTTGCAAAGGCCAGACATTTTATTCCAGGCTGTGCTTAACAGTCTTTTTGTTTCATCCAAAAAGGTATTTACAAATGATGGGGAGATTGTCCCTCCTCTTCATCCTTTTAACTTCACCCTTTTCCTCACTGTCCACCCTCAGAGGGGCTTGCTGAGCAGCTCAAATGAAGGCTTAGCAGCAGCAATGGAGCTCAAAGTAGGGTCTTCCAGGATAGTGGAGTCCCTCAACCATCTATTGGCTTATTAGAGTTCCTGGGATGGGTTCCGACTCTCTGGGGGTCTTGCCCCTTCCTTGTCCCTGGAACCTATAAGTTGGAACCTATAGCCACCTCTTACTTCCCAGGCCTCCTGCCAGGTCTCTTCAGCCAGTCTGTCTTCTCCTGCCCAGGCACCTCTTTGCTTTTTACATCTCTGTATCTTCCTCCCTTTGTCTCAGGCTCAGCTTGCCCTCCCTTATCTCTTACTATCCTTCCTCCTCTGTTCCTAGGTGCCCCCAAGCTCCTTCTTTTTCTTCCCCACACTCCCTCCACAGCCAGCATGTGGCTTTTCCCTGGCTTGTCCCACCTCTGCTGTCAGTTTCTCCTTGACTCTGGCTCCTGTCCCCTTTCTTTGCCTCTGTCCTCTCCTCCAAACCCTCCCCCTTGCTCCTTCTTTGTCTCTCTCCTTTTGTCTCTCCCTTCTTTTCCTGCTTGAGCTGTCGGTAGCTGCTGCTCCTGAGGGCTTTTAAAGGGCGGCCCTGTTTCCTCAGGTGCTGCCCATTGTGCCTCCGAGCTGAGAGCAGGCGTCTGCCAATGACATAACCAGCCATTCCTTGATCAGTGAGGCCATGCATTTTGTTCGCCAGCTGATCAGCAGGACCTTGCACCCTGCAAGTTGGCCCGCCATGCCCATCTGGGCTTTACAGAGTAAATAGATATTCTGCGATCCTGTAATGATCACGGTACAACTGCGGGTAGAAGTAGAAGGAACAATGTTTCTTCCCCCCGCCCCATTATCTGTGAGTACTCACAGTTCATTCTATCGCCAATGAATTCTTCATTACTTTGCAGTTTTCTGCAAACCACTTGTTCCTGTAGGCTTATTGGGTGACCCTGTACAAATTGTGTAGGAAATGGCGCTCAGCATATTTAAATGTTGATTTAATGAGAATCTAAACAGCATACTATGAACCTTATTCTAGTTCAGGTAGTGGTTCAGGTAGTATCCCCACTATCTGGTAATAAAACTGTTCGTGTAAACAGTGCTCTCTGTTGACGTAGGTAGAATTCCTTAAGTCTGACATTGTATTAATTCTTGTTCATTTAGCATTATCCAGTAAAACATTTTTTATCGCATCCTAAAGCCTTGCAGTTTGTTTTTACACTATAAAGTGAGATGTATAAGAGAATTATGGTGGCACTTAGGAGGAGAACATTAGAATTCATTGTTCTGCTTGAATGCTAAGAATGTATGGAATTAATTTGTGGTTCATATTTTGGTCAAAAATAAGGTCAGGTTTCTGCATTAGCATTCTGAATAGCTGATACCTTTCCAGCTAAGAAATCATGCCAAATTAAATGTAGCATTATCCTAATAATGTCAAAAATTGTTCTTGCAATGTTTGAGTTCTTTTAATCAATTAATTGCTTTTCCTCTACAATAATTGCATACAGCTGAAGGGTGGTTTTTTAAAATCCTGTTTTACTTGAGCATTTGCCTTATAGAATTTTGCTTCAGAACAGCAACCATGTGTACACTCAGTTGGAAATAACTAGGTAATGAGAGCTTCTAGAATTTTTAGGTTATATGAATAATAGAAGGAATTATTTTAGCAGTTAAAGATGTCAGAGCATACTGTGCAAAGAGCTGTTAGGACCGAACATTTAAATGTTTTAGTATTCTACCCTTATTTAATGAATGAGGTTAAACTATAAAAAGTATGCTGTTGATCTCCTCTTGCTGTGTTACGCATATTGAATGATGCGCACACACAGTTTGTGTGTTGGCGTATGATTGAAATATCATTTGTTTTAATAAATCCATCTTGTGAATTATTTCCTGAGCTGCTATAATAAACTTAGACATATTCCGTCAAGTTTATAAACTGCCTTGCACCTGCATATCTGTTGCTTTACATAAACAGTGAATAAAAAGGTAACAAAAAACCTACATAAAAATGCATCAGTGTTTTTTTAAAAAAATGTGCCATACGGAGATGAAATTGGCATATTCAACTCAAACTTCTTATATTCCAATATGGATAATGTGTCACAGCTGTTTTAGTGCACCTGCTCTCTGCTCAATCATATTCACCAATAGTAAAATTTAATTTGTCTTCATCAATTCTACACAGTAATGCTGGCTTATGTATATTTAATGTGAATGTTGACTAATGGCAAAGGTTTCTCATATTGTTATGCAGCTCACTGAAATGCAAGCCGAAAGTAGTTATTACAGCCCACAAAAAGTAAAATCCAAAGAAGTAATATGCTGGGAACAAGAAGGAACTACGATTGAGGTGATTTTCTGTTACTTTTGTACATACAGGCATTTATAGTAAATGTCTTGGCATCGTTATGTTAGGTTGTCATTATGTGTTTTTTTTCCTCATCAGCATCATTATTTTGAGCTGGCAGTTACAATAATTTTACCTCCTTCAATTATTGAGTGATTTTGGTAGTGGAAGTGCATCCTTTCTTAGAATGCTGCTATTGTACTGTAAACACTAAATATTGTTAAATCTAGTGTGCATTATGAGTATTCTACTATTTGATTCACTTATTAATTAATGTGCTATAGCAGTTCTAGATACAACTTAATACATACAGTTAATACATTCAGTTACACAGACATGCACAAAGGTGTACTGGATCTCAGCTCTACATTTTAAAGATTGACCATTTTCCCGTTTGTTTACACAGCCACAATGTTCCTCAGCATGTTAAATTTCCCCCCATAGGTCCTCATGAGGGGAGAACCTTTCTTTGATTGCCAAATAGGCTTTGTTGGTTGCCAAGCTCTTTGTCTTAAAGGAATTATGGGAATTAAAGATTTTGAGGAGAACATGAATAGAAGTGATGCAGTAAGTATAATTTATATTTTGTTGGATGGCAGACACACTGGTGGTTACAGTTTCTCATATGTTTTTTGATCTTTAAAAGAGAGATTCTAGTCAGGATCCAAAGAACCACATTAATTCTGTGTGTTAAAGGAGGCTTTCAACTTGCATTTCTTGAACAGGAATCCACCATGCTACATGGCTAGAGGTGTTTGAAAATGGTGTGTTGTGTTTTTATTCACAGGTACGAATTCTTAAGCTTCAATATCGGCTTTAATATCATTAATTATTCAACATAAAGCAATTCAGTGCTTTAAAAAATACCGTATTATGGTGTTTTTATTCGGTTATCAACAGACAAAAACCTCTATACATGGCAAGTGACTTTTGAAACTGAAGGGAGTGTCTAAAGTAACTTTTGTTATTGCCTGAGAACCTCAAGCACAAAGGAAAATGTAAAAGAAAATCCATTGGGAATATCTGATATCCTGGTTTAAACTTTGATTTGTACCAACCACAGTTTCTTTTGTTCAGATGAATGGGAAAATAGTTTGTTGCAAACCACACAGGGAAATGTGAAACCTCTTCCTCTTGCACATGTATGTGCAAGCAGTGTGTTCTTGTTACAACAGACTATGGTGGTTTGCATCTTAATCATGCCAGGATATCATTGCTGTGTATGTTGCTTGGCTGAGGACTTAAATATACTACTGTGGTTCATATCTGGCTATCATATTAACACCTAAAATAGTCGCAAAGTAAAATATGATGCATAGTTACGGTGCTGGGGCAAAATGGAGAATGACTCTGCCAAAACCACCAGCCTAAGCCAAGTGTGATGGTTTGAGGTTGCTTCTTGTTACTTTTAGAAGTACTAGGACTCCAAACTGAAACTTTTTTCAACGGCTAAATAGTGTAACAGGTATTATTATAAGGTGAAAGCATTTTGCATTATTTCAGTTTACCATTCCCAACCACAGTTTCCAAAATGTGTGGGGCAAATGAAGATGTTTTGAATTCCTATTAATATGCTTCAGGTTCAACATTTCTGAAGAAGAAACAGAAAAGCCTATTCATTTGTTTTGTTACATAGAATATGGTTATGTTTTTGTGACGTTCTCTTTTTTCTTTATAAAAGGAGGCCTACTTCTTCAATTGTGGTGAAAATCTGAGTACAAAAGGGATGACATACCTTACCAATTCACTGTTTGATTACAGAAGTCCCGAAAACAATGGGATTCGTGCAGAATTCATTTTGGATGCAGCTGCCCACAAGGTCTTAATATTTTCTTATTTGAATTTATTGCAGTTTCATATTGATGGTCAATGGCTGATCTTTGTCTGCTTGCATCCTCAGTAGCAGCATTCACTCGCCACCCTTGCCACGCTGTGTTTCCTATCCTGTGACAAGGAAGATGAGAGGAATCGCACTCTTCTTTTCCATCTTGGAATAGGGAAGGGTCCAGAGGTCATTTCTGGGCAGAATAGCTTTGAAGACGGTCGCCAACCCCCTCTTCTTTTCCAAACTTGAAGGGCAGGTTGATGCTGACTGTTTCAGCTGCAGGTAGAGGCCCCTTTTCCATCCACCGCCAAACTGAGCTCTGGTGTTTGCCTCTTGCTCTCAAGGTAGAAGTGGGGGAGTGACTGTGTGGGTCATCCTTGCAGCTGCAGTAAGCTTCTGAATCCCTCCGCAGCACAGGGGAACTGTTAGGACAATTCCTGCTCAACACCCTTCCCCTTAGGGGAGCAGGTGATTGTCCTTCGTCTTGTGGTGTAAGGTACAGTGCAAGGTCAAGGACTAAGACTGCAGTTGGCATCAACTGAATCCATTTATTCTTTGGCAAAGATGATGCCCAGGCCAGTGAGGACAATTGGGACTGTGGTGGTGGGTAGGATTAAAAAAACCCAACCATATTCTTTGCTATGGTACTGATTCACAGGGATCTTGTTCCAACTGCAATTTACCAAGGGAAATTAATACACCTTATGACCAGTGCTGCATTCAATGTCAAATGTAGTTTTTGGCCTTTGGGCTAGGGAGATCTTGATCCAAATTTTACTTGGCTGTGAAGCTCACTGGGTGACTGTAGACAAATCACTGTCTTTCAGCATAAACTACATTGCACCATTGTTGTGAGGACAGAAATGAATTTTAGTAGAGCTGCCTTCAGCCCTTTGTAGGAAAGACACACACATGTGATAAATACAGTGACCATAGCCATAAGGACTGTTCTCACTGTATTTTTTTTTTTTTTGGGGGGGGTAGTCACTTGTGGCTATTAGAGTACAAAATGCAGAAGCCACAGCTTAAGTGTTAGGAGAAGCACATTTAAAATTAGGCACATCTCTGTTTAAAATACTCTGAAGCAGTGGATTGGGCCTTTCCCTATGACTACTGCCAAGTATTTTAAAGAGAAATGTGACTAACAGCCCAGCCCTACCTAACTTTCCCTGCACCGATGCAGCAGCTCCAGCGCAGGCTATGCTGCATCCTGCGGGGAAATTCAGAAGGTGGGAGGTCTCCTTAAGGTAAGGGAATATTCGTCCCCTTGCCCCAGGGAAAGCCCCAGCCACATGTCTACTTCGACCTGTGCCTGCCATATTGCTGGTGCAAGTCCGAGTTGATCTGTGTTGGTGGATCAGGTCTGGGGAAGGGGGTTAGGATACGGTGTGAGCCAGTGCTGTCGATCCCTCCCCCTCCTGATCCCGATCCGTCCACCCCGCCCCGTCGCTGCTCCCACCCTGTTCCGTCCCCTCCCTGCCCTTCCCCTGCCCCTCTGCTTCTCAGTGCAGCTCTTACCTCCACCAGCGTGCGTTGTTCCCTGCACTGGCAGGACGGTGCAGGCCTTCCCACTAGCGCTGGTTTCTGGTGCGCTGTTGCAACGTGCTTTATGGCAAGTTTGCAACAGCTAGTGCCGCCGGCAGTTAGGATTGTGCCATAAGGTTGCAATCCTGTACATGCTAACCAGAGAGTAAGTCCCACTGAGTATCTCCAGCTAGAGTTGTGCTGTGGATTGGCTAATGTGCACTCTTTACAATTGATGAGAAGCTCATTTTATTTCAAAAACATTGTCTTATGCCCAGGTACAAAATGTAAAAATAAGAATAGAATGAGGACTATTCTGGACCCATCTCAAATGTGAGAGTTGTATTAGAGATGTTGAAATTTGTATGTAAAACATGTCATGCTGAACATAGCAATTATTTTAATCTACTGTTAAGATTACATCATATTGATTTGGACTGTTTTGCTCTTTGCTAGTGTGTTTTATATTAAAAAAAGGTATAGAATGATGTCGGCCTCTTCTGAGCAAAGAAAAGAGAAAAATACTGGGAATCTCCTGAATCTAGATATTACCCAACAAACTTTGTTAAAGTTGCAAATTCTCGTCGGTAGTATTTATAACATGCTCTTTACCTAAATAGTCAGGCTTCAAGTCTAATGACATGATTAGTGTGTCACCTACGGTTCATTGGTTCTTATGAAGAAATGAGCAAACACATTTCTACTGAGCCCAAACAAAAGTGATTGTTTTTTTAGATAAATTTCCTAAAATGTTTTGTAACTTACTAGCTTGTATTAGTCAGCTTAGTTGACTAGGAAATGAGAGTTCTGATTATTTGCTTCAGTAAAGATACTAATTAACTAGCTGCTGTTGTTAAAGCGGACAAAACATCCAGAAGAGTTATAGATGTCCTTTTGTGTGGCCTAGTATAGATGTTGCATTAGCTATCTGAAGGATGAATTCTTTGGCTAACCTCTGTCCTTTGTTTTGATAAGCTTACCGTGTATTCATGCACAAACCCAAACAAGCATATATCTCTAGCACTTGGATATAGCTCTCATATCACTGAGCTGTAATCTCAAGATTCTTTCCTAACAGAACATTAGTTGTATGTACTTTGCTTTGTTGGTAGGAGATGTACACAGAGATAGCTGGAATGCAGAGGTTTGGAGCTTTCTACATGGATTATCTGTACACAATGGAGAGCACCAGTGGCAAAGGTACTTCATTTCTTTGTTTGCTTACTCATTGAATAACAGAAACAAAGGCTTCTTCAGAGGCACCTGGTCCTTGACCAACTGTCCTCAGATTTACCTTTAGGGTAGAAACAAGAAGTACTTGCTGGAAAATCTGAGTTGTAGCATGTGTGTTTGTCCACCCAGTTGCTCCCATTCTTATTTTGACTGACTTTTTTTATGTGAGTAACTGAAATAGCATGTTGAGGGTCTCATGCAGCCTGAGGGTTTTCTCCTTGTGACTTGCATCATAGCCATAATTGTAGAGAGTCAGTTTGGTCTCATGGCTCAAGTGTTGGATTTACATAGAGAAGATCTGGGTTGAAGTCCCTGCTCAGCAATGAAATTCACTGGGTAATCTTGAGTGTTACTGTCTCTCAGCCCAACCTGCCTCACAGGATTCTTGTGTGGATAGAATAAGTGGTGGAGAAAGCCATTTGCATGCCACCTTGAGCTCTTTGGAGGAAAGGCAGTTTATTTTTAAGTCTTGCATTTTGTGTAGAAACATAAAACCTTAGGACTCATCCTGAATAACTCTTTTGGGAATGGAAACACACTCCAGGAATGTAAACTCCTTCTGAGAATGGAAAGATTGTTTCTCTCCTGCAAAAGATCCCCAAGGGCCCTTTGAGTGAGAGGAATGTTCCTTCTGTTCTTGGAGGAAGCTTGCATTCATGAAGTGTGCCTCTGCTCATAGAAGCATTGCGCTGAATGCAATACCTTGTCTCTCCTAGGATAGGCCCTCTGTTACTATGCCATACTAAGACTAGCAGTCTCAATTTCAGTGGCACTTACTCTCATGCAAGTGTGTAGTGTACTGTATAGCAGTGATCTTCAACCTTGGGGTCGTGACCCCAAGGTCCAGAGGGAGACGGTGTGTTTCCCCTTAAGAGGAGTGGCACTTGTCGCCGATGTCAGGACGGCGGCGATGGCACTGACGGGATTGTGCAGCTACCGCCGGGGGAAAAAAGTGTTTTGTTTTTTTTTCCAGTCTACCTGGGGGTCTTGCTGGGCCTCCAGAGGGAGCAGGGAGACTTAAAGAAATTAGTATTTTGTTCTAGCTGTAAAGCTTTTCCTTGTCTTGGGAATTCACTTAGGCTTTGCCTGGATTTATTTACAGGTGGAAGTGCAAAATCTCATGTCTCTACTATTAACCTACCAGCAATTTCTCCAAAATGGTATCTAATTTTGCAGCAGTTGATATTCCACTCCATTCTAATAAAATAATGTTTTATTACTATACTGTACTTTAAAAAATAATTGTAAACTCATTTAGGGGCCTCTATGGATCAAAAAGACAGGATATCAGTGCCTGGATAAATAAAAATAAAGTTTAGAGAGAGTGAATATTTTGTGTGCATTTGGAAAAAAAATACATTTAAATACTCTAGTTTGTGATCATTTCTAGTTAACCTGTGATGGTTATTGTAATATTTTAGCATATTTTAATAATTAGTGTTTCAGTATTTTCCTATATTAACTATCTGGAAAAAAAATGCTATATTTTTAGTGTCTGGAACTCAGCCAGATATAACGTCGGTGAAGATTGAAGATTTTGGAAATATTCAGGAGATGTCTACAAAAAGCCTTATTGTGGGCCCTCTCAATCTTCGACTTGATAGCAGTGCAGTGCATAGGATCATGAAAATAATTGTTTGTGCTCTAGAACATGAATATGATCCATATAGCAAGACGAAACAAGGTGTGTAGTATATGTTAATTGTTCTTCTGGTTACAAATATAATAGACTAACTTCAGTGTAAAAAGTTATTAACAGCCAGTAGTGTGAGTGTGCAAGGAGGACAGTCTGGCTGGGAAGTTGAGCCTCTGCTGTCTAGCCTGTGATAAGAGCTTAAACACAATCTGTCTCTTGCACTGCTATGCCCTTTATCAAGCCAGCACAGTGTCTACGTTACTAATTGGTAGTGCTTTTAGAGAGGCAAAGATGCGATTTCCTATCATGAGTCATATTTTAAGGTCCCAGTGTAGAATGAAACCCTAACTTTGAAATGTCTTTAAGTTGGTAAGGTTAAACAAAATGAGCTGTGGTGAAATTTTAAAGGGAGATATATTTGAAAATATATAGAGAAATATTTTTTCTTATTGTGAAACTTTGACAGGGGAGATTACTTTCGTTTGTGAAATTTTGAAATTTAGAGCCGGGCACAGGGATACAAAGAAAATACGGTAGTTACAACTGATAACCCACTGTAGTTGTATGCTGATCTTATGTAATTCTAATTTATTAAAGATTTTGTAGATGGAACTAAAGCTATGCCAAGCTTAGAAGAAGTAGCAGCTTTAGAAGAATATATTCCAACTCGAATTACAAACGTTACCATTTTGAAATGCACTGTTACAATCCCTATGGCTGAATTCAACTTGCTGGGCCATTTGCTGCCTGTAATCATGGGTCAAAAGGTACTATGTCTTTCATAACTAGATATGAGAGAATGCACGCAGATATGCATCTTCATGTGGCATAAATGCTCATTTCATAGTGTGTGGACGTTTGTATACATAATCAAATTTAAATTACCGGTACTTAATGTTTGTTTTTTCCTCTTGCCACTTATTCCTACTTTGAATGTTATTGTACTTCATTTAAAGATCTACGGTAGCTCACTTCATCTCAGATTCTTGGAGTGAGTTTTAATAGTTAAAACAAATGCATAAAAATAGAAAAATGGAATTTAAAAAAATGCCCCAGATACATATAAAGTGCCAACCTATGCATGTTTACTCTGTAGGACTTACTACCAGGTAAATTTGCATAAGTTTGCATACATTTGCCATAATGTAGCATGAATATACTGTCTCCTTGGAAATCTATTTATTTAGTCTGTCTTTTGTTTCGTTTCTGGTCTCCCCTCTTTTGTTGGTTTATGATGGTTTGTTCTGTTGTTGTATTTCTTTTATGATGTATTTTGTGTTAAAACTTCTCACGAGTCTCCCTGTGTCCTTCAGGAGTGAGGTGGGATAGAAACCTTTAAAAATAAATATGCCCCTAGGCCAGTGGTTCTCAAATTGGGGCATCGTGACACCCCAGCCAGGAACAATGTGTTGCTACTCCCTTAAGGGGAGTGGCAACTCATGGTGATGGTGCTTCCGGGATCGTGCCACCAGTGGAAAAAGTGTTATTTTAGCCCTACCAGGGGGTCTTGCCGGGCCTCTGGGGGGGGTGCGGGGAGCCTGCAGACCCCTCTGCAGGCCTCCCTGCACCTCAAAATGACTCCAGATCATGATCATGGTCCACTTCCGGTTTCATCCAAAAACTGGAAGTGGGTCGCTATTTGTGATCTGGAGTCATTTTGAGGTGTGGTGAGCTCTGCGGAAGGGTCCACAGGCTCCCCGCACCCTCAGGATGCCCAATATTTTCTTTGTGGCGGCGGTGCAATTCTGGAAGCACCGTCACTACCGTATACACCCCCCACAAATACGTACATGGGGGGGGGAAAGTTTGGGAACCTCTGCCCTAGGCAAATGTCTTAGCTTGCCTCTTGCTGAGCCTGATGCTTCCCCACAGCTAAGGTTCTTTGAAAAAAGTTTCAAAGGTAGCATCTGAGTGTTCCTGCTGTAGGAGAAGTACTGGAGCTCTGTTCCCCTTGACTACATCTCTGTATGTGACAAAGTAGACTGTACAAATAGGGGATATGTTTTGTGAAACAAGCTTTGCTTTTTTTTCTTCTAATATATTTCCTGAAGAGTTCAAGCAGCTTCTTAAATACTACAAATCTTCAAACTTTACGTCCTCTGCCTTGTATCCGAATATTGGTAGACAAGATTGCCCTGGAACACTCTGTGCCAATGTATGCTGAGCAGCTCGTGCAAACTGTCAGCAGCCTTAGCCAGCCATCGGATAACTTACTTCACTATTGTTATGCACATTGCTATCTTAAGGTAATTCTTAAAAATTCCTTTCAGACAACGAAAAGAGCTATGATTCCCTAGAGCTGCTTTGATACAGACGTTTTTCTTCTGTCATATCATTAATTTTCTGTGCTTGGATTTATTTTATATTTTTAGTCAGTGGTTTAAAGAAGTAATAGGCCATCCTGTAATGTACCTTTTACTGAAATGTACGTCGCTGTCTTACTTATTTCTAAAGCAAGGAGAAAGTTGACTTTAAAAATTGAAACAGGTGTTTTTTTTTAGTGTAAGCATTTATACTAATATTTTATGAGATGTACAGCTTTCCTGTTTTTGCTTTGTTTCAGGTTTTTGGTTTTCAGGCAGCACTGTCTTCATTGGATATTAATGGATCTTACAGCTCACCAGCTTCAGTTGTTCTCCCATTCAGTACTGCTGCTTATGCTAAAATGCTTAAACTTCCTAAATGCTGGTGAGTATAATATGCCTATATCACACAGGCATTACCTTTAAAAAAAAATTAGATGTATATATTGGGTTGGCTCTAGAACTGCATGAATGGAAGTCCATTTGTACAGTAGGTCTTTCCTGTCCCCTCTTCCCCATTGCAGCCCCCTGTGCCCTTCAAAAAACCTTTTTCTAGGATTGAAAGGCACTTTGACAAAGTATGCGTTGGGGTGCAGGCGACTACAAGAGGAGCGGGGAATAGCTAAAAATTGGGCAGAGACATCTCTGGACAGACTCTGTACTGGCACAAAGTGTCTCAGTCTCTCTTCCCCCCCCCACACACACACATCCTATCCCAAGCTCTTCCAAAGATTCCTCAACTCTAAGGAGAGACTTTTGGGGAATCAAAGGGAGGGAGCAGAAAAGTCACATTGCATGAATGGATTTTTACTTGTCCAACTCTGGATACAGCTTGCTGATTCCCTGCATTAATATAAGCTGTACATATTCCTGTCTGGCCATATTACTGTTCCTATCAGTACTGTTCAGTGGGTCCTTTTATTACTACTACAGACCAAAATATTACCTATTGATGATTACTGTTATAGACTTTCTGATTTCAATACAACAGCTTACATATTGACAGCAAAACAAATGTGTTGAAATCAGGTCTGACATTAACTAACAAACTGCAGGGTACACTGAGTTTGTACAGTAATTGCTATTTTAAGGTTGATATGAGTCATTATTGTAATTGTTAATATAGTCAACAGACCTTTGAACAATGCAGTAAACTACTCCTTGTTTACTGTCATACAATTAAAATATGAATCAAACTCACATGGGTGTGAAATGACTACAGTGGGCATTTTCTAAACACGTAAGTGTGAAGATTTTCTAAAGCATGATAAGACCACAGTTTTCATATTCTCAAAATTAGCCTGGACTACAAATGGTCCATGTGAGCCAGCGGGTGGCGCAGTGGGTTAAACCACTGAACCATGAGCTGTCGATCGAAAGGTCGGCAGTTCGAATCCGTGCGACGGCTCCTGCCAACCTAGCAGTTTGAAAGCAAGAAATTGCAAGTAGATGAATAGGTACCGCGTCAGCGGGACTAACAGCGTTCCATGTGCCTCGGTGTTGAGTCATGCCGGCCACATGACCATGGAAACGTCTTCGGACAGCGCTGGCTCTTCGGCTTTGAAACGGAGATGAGCACTGCTCCCTAGAGTCGGACATGACTGGACTTAATTGTCAAGGGATACCTTTACCTTTACCTTACAAATGGTCCATAGCCATTTACTCAAGGAAATCTCAATTTACATATGCTGTATCTGGAAATGCTGTTTCATTCCTTTTCATTTTGTGTATCCCAAAAGAATTATGCCATTAATAATGCTTCTAACAGTATGATTTCTATTAAATGCCTTTTATTTAGTAAAGGGGGCCAGTATATTTCCTCAGTATTACAAGCTTTCAAGTCAATTGCTCATTTTCTACATGGCATTCAAGATTGGATTAAGAGTTTCCAACTCAAATGTTGAAAAAGTTGTAGGGCTTCTGGAGAACTATTTTTGGTGTCACTAAATGTGTGCCAGTCACAGCCTTGTGTCTGCGAGCTGACCCGGAGCCAGGGCTTGGATTCTGGTGTTGAAGCTTTGTCTTCGTGTAATGTTTTTTGATTCTTCATTGGGCTACTTGTCATTACATTAAATCGGATCAGCATGTTAGCTTCTGGATGAAGATGCTTAATTTTAAATCCACATATTACATTTCTCACCTTGGTTGTTCCTTTCATATTGCTACGAGAAGGCTAAATTCTAAATCCTTTAGTGATATTAGCCACACTGGCCATCTTGTCATAGTTATTACTAAAAATCTGCAATATTGTCTTCCCTTTCCTTTAGATGGCTCTTAGAATGTACAGTATGTTGTTGGATAAAGGTTTAATCCACACAGATTCTGCCAAAATTGCACATAGGTATACATGGACTGTGTGCGCATGCATGCGTGCACACAACATTTCAAGACAGTTGGGAAAATGTGCTGCTTTGTGACTAAGTTTGAACATTTAAATGTTGTATAAATAATTTTGATCCCCGGATAAATGTTAAAGTAAGTTAATGTGCAAATTGACAGACAGCCCAATCCTGTGTAGGCTGCGGCAGATGCCGCCCGCTGCATCCTATCGAGTCCTATCGCCGCATCCTATCTAACAACTATCACATCTTATCGCCGCATCCTATCGAACAACTCGGGAGAAGGGGACAATCGTCCTCTTTCCTCCGTGTAAACGGCGGGAGCCTCCTCCGGCCATGTTGGCGTATCTGTGGCCTGGAGGGAGCGTTGGATACCAGGGATCTTGGCCCCCAGTATCCCTGCCCTCTCCAGGCCCTACCCTCTCTGCCCGCCTGGTCCACCCTCCCCCTGCCCCTGCTCCAACCGGCGTAGGGCTTACCTGCAGCGGCCGGCGCAGGGCTGGGGAGACAGCGGAGCAAGCAGCGCCGGTTGCAGCGCTGGCGCTGCTTCCTCTCGGTGTTGTGTAAGTGCCTTACGGCACTTTTGCAACACCCTGCACTGGGGGAGCGCTATTCCACACAGGATTTCATCGACAGTCTTGTACTCAGAACTGTTCCCTTAAGTTCCTTGGTTGTCTGTATTTTAGAATACTTGCTAAAATATGCTCTGTTTTTTGTACTGATACTTCGTAGCTAGTGTGTTCATGTATAATAAAATGAATCGTATCTAAAATAGAACAGACACATTAGTTTAGTAAGGGAAAAAGGTGTATATAAATCAGATTAATCTGTATTCTTAAAATATGACGTTTTTTTGCAACCCAGTTCAGTGATTTAGCTGGATTAAACCACTGCCTTTAAAGTTTTTATTATAACGTTTTAATAATAACATTAATTTATGCTGAGAATGTAAACCAAAACCAACAAATAATAATTTGAGGATAATGAAGTTAAAATAAATGGGTAAAGCAGCCACATTGTTAAATGAAGTGTAGTATGAAGTGAATAAAACTCCAGATGAAATACATCAAATAGCACTTGAACTAAATCGAAATCAGCATGAGGACTGAGAGCTTCATTGAAGTCAAGCAATGAGTGGGAACTAGTCTGCTAGAATAACCTGGTAATGTCATTAAACTTCAACTTAAAAAAAATTATACCACCTGCTTTATTTGGATTTTGAGATTTCACATTCCAGAGTTGCTTAAAGTACACACATCTGATGATACATATGTTCTATATACACAACAGGCCATAGTTTTTAAAAACAAAGACATTTTATGAACTGTTATGGAATCCCCTCGGTAGTATGTTTTGAGTTAGCAGTGAAAATCTCAACTTTATTTCTGACATAAATCTGTAAAATAGCTTTCATTTTTCTTGTTTAAAAATAATTCCAAACTATATACATCCAATATATGGCATTACTGTAATATTTGCACTTTTCAAACTGTATTTGAATAACTTGGGTAACGTACTTCATTGCCTAGATGAAATAACATCGTTAGAGAGGGACTATATTAACTCAAAGACTGAAATCAGCAATAAAAATTTCTACTATAGAGTGTGCTACTTTTAATTCTTGCTTACAATATTGATATATTGGATATCTCAGAGCCATAACTAACCAATTTTAAGGTTTATAAATACGATCTCATTGTTAACTATGAAAACAATGTCTTAATTAATTATCAGATTTGTTACAAGTGAAGATTCAAACTACTTGTAAAGTAAAAGAGTGCCAGTTCAGGGGACCATATTGAAGTGTTTGCAGAGCAGACAGCTCCTGGTGACAAAGGCAAGCCCCTCTGAATTGCTTAACATAGTAAACCTAGTTCTAAATTGGGTTGATTGCCACCTGAAATGTCTGCATAAAATAGTCTACCAACACAGAGAACTAAACAAAGCTGGTATGTAGGATATTGTGGAAATCGCTTATAAATTCACCCGTTGTGACTTTTTGCTCTTTGCCCTCCTTATACCCAAGTAGTGCAGTTTTCGGACAATATTAAAGCAACATGATTAGATTCAATCCCCTCAACTTGCCAGAATTATTAGACTCCAGTTCTGTTGCACTGAACATCCCAGCTCTTGGAATTGAGAAGTTTTGTGCACATTGTGACTTGCTCCATAATTCAGCGCTGGCTGAATCCCAGGGTGGCAGTGTTGCCTTATTCCGCTGCAGCAGAGCTGCTCTATCAGCAAGAATAGTCTGTGAATCTGAGACACAATGAGGCCACCTGCGTTGCTGCTCTTGAGCCTCTGAAACCCTGTTCAGATAAGTACTTTGTCACTCAGGCACTTTGAAAAACTGGCATCTACTATTCAAAATGCTACTGCATAGCAGTGTTGCCTTAAAGACGAATTATTATTCTTGATCATTGTGGAAGTAATCAAAGTTAATTTTTCATTCAGTTCTAGGTCTGTTACTGATTTGAGAAATTGTGTGGTGATGATCTGTTTTTATCCACAGAAATTATGCTTCTCAATTAAAGACTTAACATTATGTTTGACTTTATTCATTTGTAAGCATTTCCATTTAAAAAAATCCAAATTTTTTTTGATGGATACACAAATCAATATGTAAATGCAGTTACAGTAATTTTGAAAGTCTTCAAATGTCATAAGAATTCTGGATTTCAGTTCACTTGCTTTTCAGTTCATTTTTTCCCAAAGTCTGGAAGGCAAATAAGATCTATCCCTTATATTCATTCACAATTTTTTAGCTCAGTAAGTAGAGTCATCTTCTGCTTGCTGTTGCTGGAGTCGAGCCCAGAAAGCGAGGCTACTTCCCTATCCTCAGATTCCAAGTTTTGTTTTTCCGTGCAGCTTTGAACATTTTCTCTTGGTCTCATATAGCAGATAAAGTTACAATAATTTTTCCTCTGAGACTATAGCTTCTGGCCTTATTATATGTTGTGATTATGTAGTATTATTTTTTGTAATAATGATTCTGAATGTCCAGATTAACACAACCATAAATGCTTTCCACAACAGCAAAGATACCAGTTGTCTTAATATCACAGTTATTATTGAAGGATCATTTAATTGACTTAAGTTCATGTCACATGTTAAGTCTTTAATGTATGTTGTTTAATGTATGCTGCATGTATGCTGTTTAATGTATGCTGCATGTTAAAACATGCTTGGTTTTTAAAAACATATGTACTTGATACAGATGTACACAGTAGGAAATTGCTGATTTCAGGAAGCCTTGACCAGTGTTTTTCCGTATAAAATACGAAGCTGCTGTTGAATTCAGTTCCCAGAAGCATTTTTTCTTCCTAGTCATACCACAGCGTAAATCAAATGTTAGCACTCACTCACCTCTCGTATCATCACCTGGCTGAATTACAGTATGTTTTATATTGCATTATCAGTAGTTAATATTTGAATTGCATCCTTATCCTAATCTGCATAATTAGTTCGTTTCCATTGATTGTAATAGAACTGACTTTGGTCTTCAGTTTTCACGTTCACGGTATAAGATGCTGGAGTGGCAACCATATCTGAACAATTGTTTTCAGAGGGGGCATCTGAAGAACTGTGTCAAATAGAGGTTACAAAAGCCAAGATGGTTATTTTTATTGACATACAAGACCTAGCTAATTTAGGTGCTCTAGAAATAAAAACAAAGACATAGGTTCTGCCCTCAGGCTTATAATTTAAAGTCTAGCAGAAGGGAGTAGAGGGAAAAGGCAGAGGAGTGAGATCAGTCTGAGAATGTCAGAATGAAGAGGTGAGTTTTTAACATGCATTTAACTTCAATTAAGGACAGGCTGTTCTTCCCTTTCTGATGTTCATGCTAGTGTAGAGGCAGTATTCTTGGTCTTCTGACTGGTGTCTGGGACGCGCCTGCAGCCACAGGAAAAGGTTTTTAGAATGAAATTGCCTGAATCAGATGGCATTCAATATGTAAATTGTCTCTAATATTGGCTTCCTCTCCTGAGATCTGGGAGGTAGCCAAGATACTCAGTTTTTAATTTTCAAACGGGGTTTTGGGGGTAGCTGGATCCAGAATGTCGCAATACTTTTCAGTTTTGCCTGGAAGTGAGCTATTAGCTAGTGCAATTGAGTGAGAAGAACGTGTTCCCTATGCTCTTCCCTAGACAGTTATTGAGTTGCAAAGTTCTGAATGAGCTGATGCATCCAAACCTTATTCTTTTACTATGCTATGCCCATTTGTTCTTAGTATGTATTTATTCAGAAGATTTTTATACCACCTTTCCCTAGGCCAAAAGTCTGGCGCCCCAAAGTTGTTGTTTTTTTGTCCTTGGTATCACCTGAATGTCCAACTCTGGTGGTTTATTCTTTTTAATAAAACATGTTCTTGAGTTTGCATAATACATGCAATCTGAAAAAGTAGGACCAGTTTGTAAAATTCTTCAGGTGGTGACAACAGGCATCATGTCTGCTAGGTTTGAGAGGCATCATCTCTGCAGTGTCTGGCTCAAGTGTGTGAAAGGTTAGGTGATTACTGGCAGTGCAAGTGGGGGTGATGGTGGTGGTCTCTTTTCCAGAGGAAAAAGTGTGGGTGTTTAAATGAGAAATCTTTAAGTAGCATGGTGGTCTGAAGGCTATCAGTGCAAATTCTCCTGAGAAAATAAAACAATATGCTTGAAGAGCAGGAGGAGTGAAGCTGCAATGAATAATACTCTTGACTTGGGAAAATTCTTAAAGTACATTAAGATAGATTTACAAGATGCTCTGACTTGGTTATGATCTAATCATGACCTTCAATGGAGAGGGCAAACTAAAATATGTGTTGTAATTTGAGAATAAGTTACAAATATAACCGGTACCCTTTTGGAGGACAGAGACATAATTTTCCATCTTAATTCCTTTCTCATGTTACCTTTTGTTAGTATGTAAGGAAATATTTATGAAGTTTGTACCATTAACGTTAAGGCAATCCAGCCTCCAGAGTTAATTTCTCAGCATGCAAAGTCTGTGGCGATGAACCGTTTTTGTGACTTGATGAGCTCCTGGTAAAGCGCTGATTCTGTTGAGTGGGAAGAAAAGACATTACATGCGCACCCCCCAAATAAAGACGCCAAGCAGAGGTTTGAGTAGATGGTAACTTTATTAATAATTAATGAACATCTGCAGCAGGGAGGAAACCTGAACTCAACCCCTCAGCATGCGGGCATCAAGGTGGGGAAACGGAAGGAACCGTCTAACTCCCCCAGATAAAAAAGGAGCATCACAACCTCACTCCAAGCTATCGCCAGTAGTGGACTGAGGGAACTTATCACGGCCAACCCCCAAAGGGAGTCAGTGCAGCTGGACAGCGCAGACTCCCATGGCCAAGCCTCGTGGTGATCCTTGCCTATTCCAGCCAAGGGGCTTTCCAGCCAGCCTCACTGATCCGGACAAGCATCTCGTGAGCGGTCCTGGCTTACCCTCTGACCTTGCTGACGTCGGGATGTATCGAAAGATATAATGCATGCCACCTGCCCAAGTGACCTAGGAAAAGACATATAACGCAAGGGCGGGGACACCTAAAACTGCCCTGCACCTCAGCCAGTCTGGGGTAGGCAAAAAAACTGCCTGCCAAGGCCAATCAGGCTGGCAGCAAAAAATTCCTACCCGGCCCCTGAACGGGCAACCAGCTAATCTCAGACTGTACTAAGGGAAGGGTGGGAGGGGATCGAAATCTTAACACTACTGAGGAGACAAGCAAAAAGCCTCATCACCTCAGTGCTACACCCCAGACAACCTCCTGGCCAATCAAGCACAGCCTCTACTAGGGGCTATTGGGGTCTGGCATCGTTCTAACTTTTCATTTTCTAAAATCCCATTTTTTCCTGTTGTATTAAGGAATTTCTGCCCGCAGTTGTGATCCTATTGCCTCAATACAGCTCCCATCTGGCATGATGGGATCAAACGCCACTCAGTTTCATGGCAGGTTCTGAATTACGGCAGGGGTGCACAACACAAATAACCCTCAAAGCTGTGTTCATATTCTTACTAATTGAGAGGGCCTTGCCATGAATGACTCAAAAGCACATTTGTTTGTTTTCCAGTGCTGCTACAGATCCCAGTTAACGCTCGCTCCATTTCACTTTCCACTCCATAGTGTGTGCTTTTTAAAAATGGGAGGCCATACAGATATCTGCATCCCCACCTCTCAGTAAATTGCCCTATTCTTTTTCTCCCCTATAGGTTTCTGTTGCAACCCCATTTCTAACCCCCTTTTTCCCTTTCCAATCTCTGTACCACTATATGTTGTATCCTTTTTTATCTGTCTCCCCATGCCAGAGATCTCTGCACCTCTATTTCTGTTATCCCTCTCCTTTCACATACTCCAGGTGTCCCTGAATCTCCATCTCTCCAGTTCATGGTTCCCTATTTTCTTACCTCATAAGTCTCTCAGCATCACATATTTCTTTTCATATCTCTTTTCTCTCTGCACCCACCACCCCCTCATTTTTTTCTTGCACCCCATCTCAGTTACCACCACTTTCCCCACCTTGCTGGTCTTGCTGAAACCCCATCAGTTCTTCCCCTTTTTGATTCTTTGCACAACACTTTAATCTGTCTCCTTTTTAGGTCTGGAAGTTATGTTATAGAGGGGCAGAGTTGCATTCTGTACCACTGCCTAAATATGTGTGGTCATAGCTAAATAGGGCTGCAATCCCATACACACGTATCCGCGAATAAGACCAATTTAACTCTTTCATGCATAGTATTGTTCTGAAAGTGCACTTTTTTGGGTAAAAGGTAAAGGTATCCCCTGACAATTAAGTCCAGTCGTGTCCGACTCTAGGGTGTGGTGCTCATCCCCATTTCAAAGCCGAAGAGCCAGCGTTGTCCTAAGACGCCTCCGTGGTCATGTGGCCGGCATGACTCTCCTTGCCGCAGCGCGTAGCATGCAGCTGGAACACGGAGCGCTGTTTACCTTCCCGCAAGCGGTACCTATTTATCTACTTGCATTGACATGCTTTGGAACTGCTAGGTTGGCAGGAGCTGGCCAAGCAACGAGCGCTCACCCCGTTGCGGGAATCGAACTGCTGACCTTTCGATCGACAGCTTATGGTTCAGCGGTTTAACCCGCTGCGCCACCCGCTGACCTTTTTTGGGTAGTACATAAGATTTGATTACATACTCTAATTTGGTGTTTTGACATTACAGGAAAAATGGTCTCTTGGGGGACTATTTTTATTTATTTATTTGGGGATCTTCATTCTATCTTTCTATTTGAGGAGTGCGTACTTGAGGAGTGCCCAAGGCAGCCTACAGTTGGTATAAAAACACAGTTAATAAAATCCATTATTAACTGGCCTCAAGCGGGTGAACACAAGCTGTTCAGTTCATGATAATTCTATGCAAAGGTGTCAAAGCTGAACTACATTCTCATTTTATTGAATTTTTCAAAAGACTAAAAACAAAACGGACACCTTGTTGCATCTAGCCCCCCCCCCATCTCTCATCTGTCTTTTCACATCCAGGAAAACGCAACAACTCTCTCTCCCAACACATACATTAGGGGAGCTGCTGGCTATTACCAACCACCTTTCCCATATATGGGAGTGGAATACTCCTCCTTTCTGCACCAATCAAAGGGGTGAACTCTCCTTCGATGTTGCCCCCACTAGAGTTGACCCAGTGTTGGGCCCAATGTTTTATCCTTTAGCTTTAGATATGACTGTTGAAGTGTATAATTCCAGTTGTCCAAAGATGACGGGGTTGGCTTGCCTGGATAGAAATATTCCATACAATCCGGGATGATTTTCCTTCACGTTGTCACAACAGCAATAGAGGAGCAGGGACTAGATGTCAAAAAGTCTTTCTGCTCCTGTTCTCCCAACTACTGTGCACCGCTTCTGTTGTCTTCTGGGGGGAGGGGCTATGTTCAGCCTGGTGTCTATCCCTAACCTCCAAAATGAACGTTCAGAGGCAGGTGCCAGCTGTCAATTGCATATTCCCTGAACCAATTATTCTTTAACATTACTTAATATTCATTAATACAGTACTTCATTGGAGTAGCAATGAAAAAAATAAAGCCGTCGGACTATACTGGAGTTCAAGTAAACTATTTGTCCTCTAACATTTTTTTCCCCTCATTTGGTTAAATTTGCTGGTATTGGAGCTAACTACACGAGAAATAACACTGTAGGCATACTGCAAGTATATCTTTAACTTAGCTTAAATAGCTAAGCATGTTGGAATTCACCAAGAAAAACTTGTGTAAGTGCCAATTTAAATGTATCCTGGGTTTTATTTAACTTTCCCCCCTAAAAGTAGTCACTAGGTTCTAGTAGCAGGTTACTGGTCTTGTTTTGGAAAAAATGAACTAATCTTATTTTACTGTACAGGATATGAGTAATAAAAAAAATTAATTTTTGGAAATACTTGGCAGGTTCCAGCCTTACATTTTGGGACTCTGTATAAACCTGTGGAGCCAGCTGTCCACCACTATGTTCTTTCAATCACTAGGAGGTGTTGATTTTAAAGGAATGGGTTGCTGTTTCTAAAGATACACGTAGTATTTCATAGCAGGCCTGTGGCCTTGCATGGTTTGGCTACATTAGTACTGCTTCTTAGAGGGCCAATTCATGTTTTCATCTCAGAATGGTTATTAGAGTTACTTTAACAATACGTCAGATTCATCTAGATGCTTTCAGCCAAGCTGAATCAAGGTAGGCTAGCTAGGTAGAACAAGAATGTATTTTAAAGTAATTGAATAAGGGTTAAAAAAAAACTTTAAAAAAAACTTTCATGCCACTGCATAGCAAACATTGGTTGTTCCTATTTCCTTAAATTTATTCTGGAATCTTTCCAGCTTCAGCTTTAATGAGTGGCAGATTCCCCTGGCTACACTAGGACTTATTTTGCCCTGGAGAATAATAATTGGATTGATAGTTCTTAAATCTGTTTTGCTAAATAGACCTACATTGACATGTATTTTTAAGGACAGAAAAAGAGGAAAAAAAGCTTTTCTAGATTGTGAATTGAATTAAAAATAAGTCGTGATGATAATTTCATGTTAGCACAAGTGAGTAACCAGAACTGTGAAAATAAGAGGATTCCAGAGAGCTGCTTGACCTGATAATAATGTCAGTGTTCATATTTCATGACATTGCCTTCACTCTTATAGTGGTAGCTGCTATAGGAAAATGTTTTTAAAATATCATTTTAAAATCATTTCAACAAATGTATAATTTTCATGTTCAGATAATTCCAGCAAAAATTGGTTTAAGAAACATTTGCTGTACACATGGTATAGAGAACGTTTTCCCTGTGTGTCCAGCTTTTAAGTGTCTAATATTTTCTTTACTACATGGAAAATCAGTATCTTTGTCCCAAGAGAAGTATTAAAAACTACAGTACATTTTAAATTTGCATATTGTTAGAGAGGTTTTTTTTAAAATTTAATGTAGCCTTACTAGCCATCTGGGAGCTTTTAATGTGAAAGCTGTAAGTTTTAAAAAGTCACTGTAGTTAAGTACAGTAGCTGTACTTCACATCAAAGAAGAGTCTTATTTTGAAATGAAGTTACTCAAAGATTCTGCACTCTAGAGTACTATTGCTACTACTGTTAAAACCATGTGCATTTGTAAATCACCAGAACCTTATCACAACAAGTGTAGGGTCAGAATAAGATTTTATCTAACAATTCTGTATTACTTTTGTATTTGAGCCAGGGAGTTATTTTACCTGCCATGTTCAGATATATTGATGGCAAAGTATTATCCTGTCCAATCATAAGGTAACTTGAAATAAAGAGCCAAAGTTAAATGCTATGTCACATTGTCAGAATAGAAAAGTAATTACAAAGAAAGAGAGAGATCTGAAGAAGCTGTGATACTAAATATGAGGTGCTTGTGAAACTGAGTAGGTCCTGAGAGAATTTCTAGGAAATAATTTTGACGTTTTTGACAGTAGTATATCACGAAAATGCTTCATAGAAATTTGGGGTCTTTCACAGACATTTGCCCATCCATGCTTAGTTCATGACACTTCACTCTGTGGTCTGTTCATGAATTAAGGGTAGTGTTCTGTTGGGGAAGGGGGGATTTGCACCAGTGTGACCTGCCTGCATACAATATTTTTATTGCAAGTTGTTCAGTGTAGGTCCTTCCATAGATTAAGATCAGTTTACAATTCTTCTTGACTTTGCCAGGTGTTCATTGAGCTATATAAAATCTTCCCTGAATCATCCAAAAATTCTTTTTAAAAATAGGTATGCTATTCAGTCCTGAGACAACATCATGATGACTTCATTTTAATGTATAAAATGCTCTGTCAGGATTAATATCACTTGTAACTTTTGATTGATTTGAGAGCGGAACTACACATTTTGGTAGATATAGTCATGCACCAAAAATGGCAGCCTCATGTGGAGTTCAGTTCCCTCTCCCAACCTTGTTATTTCCATTTCCATGTCTGGACATGATTTTTCCATGTCTGTGGAGTACGCAGACTTCACATCTTTGGCTGGTAATGGCAAAAAACATGACCCCACATGATTGGGGCACAGATATATCTTACTATAGATGGCAGACAGGAAGAACTTGACACAGGTCAGCTGTTTTTGTCAGTAGCTCCCATGTTGATTGTAATGTGAAGTTTCATCCTGAGACCATATCGATGGATGACTTAAGGCTGATCTACACCAACTCCGGTTGCGTTTGCGTTTGGAGGCTCGCGAGCATAGGGGACAGGATGCCCCGCCCCCAAACGCAGCCCTGGGCTCCAGCAGTTTCTTCAATGCGCTTGTCCCTCCTGATTGTCCTGCCTTGTAATAATGCTCAACGCTGATTGGCTGCAACACGTGTGCTCTGATTGGCTGAAAGCCCCCTCATCTCATTAGTCAAACAGTTTGCTCCGCGTCCTGCCCTCTCTCAATCATGAGCATGGTCCACGACTGATCGCAATGGAACTCAGGAAAGCGCAGCTCTCCCGCATTCCATGGCGATCGATTAAAAAGGAAGCCACACTGCTCCGCATGCGCCTGGGACGCACCGGGATACGTGCAGTGTAGATCAGCCTTTAGTGAATTAGTTCATGTTGACCTGGTCTTGTGAGTTGTTGAAGTGTGTCCAAAGTGCTCTAGCAGAAGTTCTTTTATGCTTTTTATATTAGGTTTATATCTTATGTAGATTAAAACATGGCAACTTAAAGTTAGCAACAAGTATCGTGAAAGAGAAGTGAGAATGAGCAACATCAAGGAGAATGTGAATAAGCCTAAGCCAACTTTTAATTACTGGAATAGTGAATGATAGTAATAACTCTGAAATAAGAAACTATAAAGACAACACTGTTTAGAAGCTTGTGGAAGGATGTTTCTGACTCTATACTAACAAATATGAAATTATGGACCATGGTAGGTAGCTTTCATATTTAGTTATGTGAAATCAGAAGCATGCCACTACTGTAACAGATTTTGTGAGAACAGAATGTGTCAGGTTTAATCCCCCCCCCAGTAAAATATACAAGAAAATATCAAGAAATTGATTCTGAACGTGAAATCTTTAAGAAAATAGTCAACTTACCGGTATATTTAGGGTTACAAACTAGAATTTAGGTTTGTTGTTGTTGTTCAGTCGTTAAGTCGTGTCCGACCCTTCGTGATCCCATGAACCATATCCCGCCAGGCCTTCCTGTCCTCCACTATCTTCCTGAGTTCGCTCATTTTCATGTTCGTTGCATCGGTGATGCTGTCTAACCATCTCATCCTTTGCCTTCCCCTTCTCCTTTTGCCTTCAATTTTTCCCAGCATCAGAGTCTTCTCCAGAGAGTCCTCTCTTCGCATTAGGTGGCCAGAATATTTGAGTTTCAGCCTTAGTATCTGTCCTTCCAGGGAACAGTCAGGGTTGATTTCATTTAGGATTGACTGATTTGATCTCCTAGCAGTCCAAGGGACTCTCAGGAGTCTTCTCCAGCACCACAGTTCGAAAGCATCTATTCTTCGGCGCTCATCCTTCCTTATGGTCGAACTCTCGCAACCATACATTGCTACTGGGAACACCATCGCCCTGACTATGCGAACTTTTGTTGGCATGGTGATATCTCTGCTTTTTATTATGCTGTCTAAGTTTGCCATAGCTTTCCTTCCAAGGAGTAAGCGTCTTTTAATTTCATGGCTGCTGTCTCCGTCTGCAGTGATCTTGGAGCCCAGAAAAGTAAAATCTGTTACTGCTTCCATTTCTGCCCCTTCTATTTGCCAGGAATTGATGGGACCAGATGCCATGATCTTAGTTTTATTAATGTTGAGTTTCAAGCCAACTTTTGCACTCTCCTCTTTCACCCTCAGCAACAGGCTCTTTAGTTCTTCTTCACTTTCTGCCATGAGGGTGGTATCGTCTGCAAATCTGAGGTTGTTGATATTTCTCCCGGCAATCTTGATTCCGGCTTGCGATTCATTCAGCCCTGCATTTCTCATAATGTACTCTGCATATAAGTTAAATAGAAAGGTTGACAATATACAGCCTTGCCGTACTCCCTTCCCAATTTTGAACCAGTCGGTTGTTCCATGGCCGGTCCAAACTGTTGCTTCTTGACCCGCATACAGGTTTCTCAGGAGACAGGTAAGGTGGTCTGGTACCCCCATCTCTTTAAGAATTTGCCACAGTTTGTTGTGATCCACACAATCAAAGGCTTTTGCGTAGTCAATGAAGCAGAAGTAGGTGGTTTTTTGGAACTCTCGGGCTTTTTCCATGATCTAGCGCATGTTGGCAATTTGATCTCTAAAAATTTAGGTTACAAAACAGATTATTTAGCTTTTCGCTTTTTCAGTGAGCTCCTTTCAGTCATTCCTCCCTCATGGAAATTTTGGAAGGTAGGCAAATAATTCTGTATACAAACTTGATCAACTTTTGTTTTTATTTTGTTTTCTAGGTCCAAGCGGTCTCATGTTGCAGTGAAAGAATGTATATTTGAGCTTCCAAATCTGACAATCCAAGCTACAAGAGCCCAGACCTTTCTACTGCAAACTATTTGGCAGAGTTGGGCTTATGTTGGAAATGTTAGTTCTCCAGTTATAAATGAAGCTTTAGTAAATGAGGTCTTCCAACCATCAGGTAAAGACTACATTTTTGGGGCCCATATGGTGGTCATGTTTCTACTCTAATACATTGCTGCTGTTTAAGTGAATGCATATAGAACTTCTTTTAAGTCTAGTTTTTATGCACATTACAGTTGAAAAGCAGTTTGTTTCATACATATTGATCTTCAGAGTTCATGCTTACAATCCAGAATGTACAGTATATTAAATTATTAAACAGCCAGGCTTTACTTCTGGCATGAACATCTAGATACAACTTCTAAAATTACCAAACATGGACATTTTTCTTCATTTCAGATTGACATATTATAGTAATTCAAAATAATTCACCTTTAGAACTGCAGTGAAATATATAGATTTGGGTTTGATGGGTTGCAACCAGGGATGTTTCTGCTCCAGTGTAAGCCCTGCTGAATTGGGGCTTGGCGGGTGGAGAGAAGAAGACTGTCTGTAGTTAATGGGGATTCTATAGAAGTAAAATGGAACTTCTGGACAGCTGTGAAATGGTGAAGGAAGAAGGAGGGAGAGGGAGAGATGAAGGTACAGTATCTAGCTCCTGATAAGGCTCCCAGACTACCCTTGCTTTATTGTGTTATATAATGACTGGAGAGTAGTCGCTTCAAATTTTCGGTGGCAGCACAAAGGAAAGCCTGGATGACCCGTCATCACCCCTTTTTAACTAGGTAGTAAAACCGCTTATTTCAGTTATCTATCTTTTTTGAGTCTTAGTTCTTGGTTGTTTTTCACACTTTGTTATTGATTTGTTTATATAGCACCATCAATATACAATAAAACAGTGGTTCTCAAACTCCTACAGGGGAGTATGGGAACCAGTAAGTCATCGTGGACTCTGCAGTGATGTCTGTGATGGCACTTCCGGGGTCCCACCGTGGTGGGAAAAAGGTCTCTTTTCATTTACCGGAGGTGTCCCCCCCCCCCCCCCCCCCGTGTCTCAGAAGAGCTTCTAATTGCACTTGGAAGCTACTTCTGGTTTTTGCCGAAAATCAGAAGTAGCTCCCAAACGCACTTGGAAGCTCTTCTGAGGCACGGGGGCATGGAGGGCTGGCGCAACCCCCGGTAAGTGAAAATACCCCTTTTTCACATCGGTGATGGCACATTTGGGGTCCTACTGCCGGCAGTGGGACCCCAAATGTGCCATTACCAATGTTGCTGCACATTGCCACGCCCCTTAAGGGGGTAGCAACTGCGTCCCGTTTTTGTGGTGGGTCATGACCCACCAGTTTGAGAACCACTGCAGTACGGGACACTATGCAGTGCAAAAAAGACAAGCCTCTCTCCCAAGGGACCTACAATCTTGAAATTGACATAAGGAAGGCAACACAGGAACAGAAGGGGATGGAGATGGTGTAAAGAGGGGATGCTTATAAGATTCTTTCTGTTTCATGTACTTAAATTTAGTTAGAGTAGAGAACAGGAGCTAAGGCAAATAAGGTATTTGCTTGTGCCTCCCTTATATTTTTTTGGGGTTTTTTAGTGCTAATTTTGAAACTGTTTGGGGATGGAAGGTGTGAAGTTTTAAATAAATAAATGCATATATAGGTGTATGAGTATGTCATGCCTGCCATACATCTGCACATAAACTTTAAATACATTCTCTGATAGTCGCTACCTTTTTATGTTGTTTTTGTCTTGAGAAATATAGCAAGCCAGTTCCATCTCATCACCTATAAAACTTCTGCAGCACCTGCCAAATTTCCTGCTACTATGCAGCTTGTAAAAGCACATGAACTGTGATAGGTTCTTTAAAAAAAAAAGTATTCACAAACCGTAGAAAAGCTCCTAAAAGAATGTAGTGAAGCATTGGGTACAATACTGCTTGGGTAGAGAACTTTCTGACATTGGTTGGCAAAATTTCTCGTGTCCCACCAGCTACAGTGCTGTTAGAGATACGACATATATAAGACATAGAGTAAGACCTCTGACATTGAATACAGTGTATGAGAGATTAATAAAGAAGAATTATGGAATCCATAATACTTGAAATATTACTAGTTAAAAGGTTCCACTTAATCACAGAAGCTTCTCTTTAAGAGAGGTTGGTAGGAGATTCCACTTCTGGCTAATTCTAATTGTAACTTAGACATCTATTAGCTGCCACTCAGTTAAGTATTGCTTAGTGTTGGTACATGCACTTCGTCCGATCCACTAAGATACTTATCCTCTTAATTAAGAGTCCATACTTGGAATTAACTGTGAAGGTATCCTGTCATGCAGCTCCATTGGGGCTCTGCACACTCCCTGTAAAAATTACAGGGAATATTGATAATAAGGACCACAGGAATCCTAATTCTTGCCTTTTGGTTTGTTGCTTGCCTGCTTGCTTTTTTTTTTTTAGTATACTATGCAGCATGATTGCTAAAAAGTCTGCTCCGTGAGAATAGTGAAGGGAGCTGGAGGAGGCTATTGCAATCAGCAAGGAGAGGAAGCAAAAGAACACTGGCTCCATGTAAACTGTTACTGTTTTGTCCTGGGAATTCTGTGCTGTTTTGATTAGTTATTTAGTAAACAACTGCAAGGGGTGGGTGGGTGTGGGCTGCTGAACAAGCTCTTTAATGTTCACAAGTCTAGACAAGTATCTCAATTCACTAAATTAATGATGATATGGTATATGTTCAGAAGCTTCTTTTTGAACTTGCAAAGGTATATGGAGACATTTGGTATCCACTGCTGCTTTCCTCTGGCATTGGACAATGATGCCACCATCGATCTCAAGATATATATGCAGCATTTAAAAATACTAAAAGGCAAAGAATTGCTTCACCTGTATCTGTATTTAGGTAGATTAAGATGTCTTTGATCATATTAGAAGGTCTAGGTGGAATCGTTCTTAATGGATTGGTCCTGCTGCCTTGGTGCATTTCTGAGTGTGCGAAGCATTTCACATGTATTCTCCTGATCTTGTCTTATAGAACACTATAAGATTATGGTAATAGGAATTATTATCCCCCTATTGCAGCTGAGGCCGAGAGGGAGTGGCTTGCCTAAGGCCACCTAGTAAGTTCATGGCAGAGGCAAGATTCAAACCAAGGGAAGTTCTCCTGATGCACAGCTCAGTCTCTTAGCCACTATACCACATCAGCTTATTACCTGCAAATGATGCAGAGGCCAGTCTTTTCAAACTTTCAGGTAGGCAGGGGGAGGAGCTACACAACAGTTTAAATCTGGGGCTGGTTTGCGAGTGAGCCCTTTCAGGAGCAGCGAGTGGCCTCACGGGAACGAAGTGGCTCACGGGGACAAAGTGGCAAGATAAAAAAAAGACACAGCGAGTTAAGCAGCTGGGCGAGGAGAGGGTAAGCAAGGAGAAGGTAAGTGAACTCTCTCAATTGTGCAGCTTTGTCTAACTTTAATTTACCATTAACTGTAAAGGACTTGGTTAAAGCTACCTTAAGCTACCTTAAACTTAAGATAGAACTAAGCCTAGCTAGGAACTAAGCCTAGCTTAAGTAGAACTAAATATAACCTGAGGAGGGGGATTGTAAGGTCCAGTAGCTAGGCCACAGGCACAGAAGCTAGGTGGGAAATTAAATAGATTCAAAACACAAACAAGCACCTATCTAAAAGACAGGGGCAGAAACTGGACAAGCCTGGGAGCTGGTTCTAAAGAAAATTGCAGTCCAAATCTAAACAGGTCTACTCTGAGTAGATTCTACAGCTGATTCTAAAGAGAATTGCAGTCCAAATCTAAACAGGTCTACTCTGAGTAAAACCAGTGTTTACTCGAGAGTAAAAAGCCCAGGGCAGAGACCTGAGTCTACTTTAGAGTAGGAGCCTAAAACAAAACAAGAGGAGGCTAAAAGAAGGGGAGAAAGCAAGCTAAACTGCACCTTAAGCAGAGTTAAACTTAAGCAGAATTTAAAACCTACAGTTTAAAACATACAGACCGCATGGTATAGAAGGCCACATGGTAAATTAGGGTGACTCAGAAACCATAGCAACACACATTCCTGCCAGCTGAGTAGGTCAGATGTAAATTGAGGCAGCAGCAGGAACAATAGCAACAGGAATTTCCTGCCAGTAAACCACATCAGGCCCTGCCCCCCTTAGAGGCCAGTCTTTTCAAACTTTCAGGTAGGCAGGGGGAGGAGCTACACAACAGTTTAAATCTGGGGCTGGTTTGCGAGTGAGCCCTTTCAGGAGCAGCGAGTGGCCTCACGGGAACGAAGTGGCTCACGGGGACAAAGTGGCAAGATAAAAAAAAGACACAGCGAGTTAAGCAGCTGGGCGAGTTCAGCAGCGGGGCGAGGAAGCCAGGCCCCACACACTGCCCGGCACGTCCCTTGAAGAGAGGAGAGCTCCAATAACATTAAGGTACCCAAACTGTTTTAAACCCATAACTTACAAAAAAAGCTATGCAGTCAGACAGCCAGCAGAAGGGTGGGGGCTATCCAGTGTTTTGCACTGAGTGTCACATGTATGACTATCTGCCTCTTGGGCACATGTCATGGGTGTGTGCTCGGTGCAAAGAGCTCCAGGCTCTCAGGGAACGGGTTCGCTCCCTTGAAGCCACGGTTGCTGACCTGGAGAAGCAGAGACAGGTAGAGAGGAACCAGGGTGAGACTTCTAGGGACGTGGAGGCATCGTCCTACCCTCAGTTGGCCAGCACTTCAGCTGCCAGGGAAGGGAGTCTCAGGGCTGGAGGACATTGCTCTGGAAAAGAGGGAAACAATCCCACAGTGGGGACCCCTTCTTCAGGTGATGGGCCCGTATCCAGTCGCACTATGGATACTCCTCTGGGGAGAGGGGGAAGGGGGCTTCTTGTTGTGGGTGACTCTATAGTCAGGAACATAGAAAGGGGGGTCTGTGACGGATGTGAGGACCGCACGGTGACTTGCCTACCTGGTGCGAAGGTTGCGGACATCACCTCTCGTCTAGATAGGCTGGTAGAGAGTGCTGGGGAGGAGGTAGCGGTTGTGGTGCATGTTGGCACCAACGACGTGGGGAAATGTAGCCGGGCGGTCCTGGAGGCCAAATTTAGGTTGCTAGGTAGGAAGCTCAAATCCAGGACCCCAAAGGTGGCGTTCTCAGAAGTGCTACCTGTTCCACGCGCAGGGACAGCTAGGCAGGCGGAGCTCAGGGGTCTCAATGCGTGGATGAGACACTGGTGTGAGGAGGAGGGGTTTAAGTTTGTTAGGCACTGGGGAACGTTTTGGGACAAGCCGGGCCTGTACAAGAGGGACGGGCTTCACTTGAACCAAAACGGAACCAGACTGCTGGCGCGTAACATTAAGAAGGTGGCAGAGCAGCTTTTAAACTGACTCCTGGGGGAAAGCCGACAGGAGCCGAGGGGCATCCGGTTCGGGACTCCTCATTCCTCGGGAATGAGGGTGCAGAGGATGGGGAACAATCAAGTAATAACAGAATAAGAATTGGGAGTGGTAGCGTGATGGGACATGACAGCCAGTCTAGCAAAACAGAAGGCTGCAGGAATAAAGGGGCAAACATGCAGCCCTTCTTGGGGGACCAGGTATATAAGTGCTTTTATGCAAATGCCCGAAGTCTACGGGCAAAGATGGGAGAACTGGAATGTTTGGTGGCTAGGGAAAACATTGACATAGTAGGTATAACAGAAACCTGGTGGAATGCGGAGAACCAGTGGGATACTGCAATTCCAGGATATAAACTCTATAGGAGGGACAGAGAGGGGCGTGTTGGAGGTGGGGTGGCCATCTATGTCAAAGAGGGGGTAGAATCCACCAGAGTAGAGCTGGAGGGGGGCTCTGACTCCTCCGTAGAATCACTGTGGGTTAGATTACCAGGCTCCAAGAGTGATGTAATAGTAGGGGCATGCTACCGTCCTCCAGATCAAAAACCTGAAGGGGACCTTGAAATAAGGAAGCAAATCAGGGAGGTGTCAACGAGAGACAGGGTTGTAGTCATGGGGGACTTCAATTATCCTCACATCGACTGGGTCAATTCATGCTCAGGTCATGAAAGAGAGACTGGATTTCTGGATATGTTAAATGACTGTGCCTTAGAGCAGCTTGTCACGGAACCGACCAGAGGACAGGTGACTCTGGACTTGATATTGTGTGGCACTCAAGATCTGGTCAGGGAGGTAAATGTTACTGAACCGTTGGGGAACAGTGACCATGCTGCGATCTGTTTCGCCATGCATGTCGGAGGGAGAGTGCCAAGCAAATCTGACACGAAAACCCTTGACTTCCGAAGGGCAGACTTCCCCAAAATGAGAAGACTAGTTAAGAAAAAGCTGAAAGGGAAGGTAAAAGGAGTCCAATCGCTCCAGAGTGCATGGAGGCTGTTTAAAACAACAGTCGTAGAGGCCCAGCGGGAGTGTATCCCACAAAGGAGGAAGGGCTCGACCAAGTCCAGGAGGATGCCGGCATGGCTAACAAGCACAGTTAAGGAGGCTATAAAAGGCAAGGAAGCTTCCTTCCGTAAATGGAAGTCTTGCCCTAATGAGGAAAATAAACAGGAGCACAAACTGTGGCAAAAGAAATGTAAAAAGATGATACGGGAGGCCAAGAAAGACTTTGAGGAACGTATGGCAGGCAACATAAAAGGGAATAATAAAAGCTTCTTCAAATATGTTAGAAGCAGGAAACCTGCCAGGGAAACGGTGGGTCCGCTGGATGGTGAGGGAGAGAAAGGGGTGATAAAAGGGGACTTGGAGACTGCAGAGAAATTAAATGAGTTCTTTGCATCTGTCTTCACGACAGAAGACCTCGGGCAAATACCGCTGCCGGAACGGTCTCCCCTGACTAAAGAATTAAGTCAAATAGAGGTTAAAAGAGAAGACGTCTCAGACTTAATTGACAAAATAAAGATCAATAAATCACCAGGCCCGGATGGCATCCACCCAAGAGTTCTGAAGGAACTCAAGAATGAAGTTGCTGACCTCTTGACCAAAATATGCAACTTGTCCCTTAAAACGGCCGCTGTGCCAGAGGATTGGAGGATAGCTAATGTCACGCCAATCTTTAAAAAAGGAAGGAGGGGGGACCCGGGGAACTACAGGCCGGTCAGCCTAACATCTGTTCCAGGGAAGATGGTGGAAAGTCTCATTAAGGATAAAATCTTAAAATACATAGAAGAACAAGCTCTGCTGAGGGAGAGTCAGCATGGCTTCTGCAAGGGGAAGTCTTGCCTCACAAACCTGTTAGAATTTTTTGAAAAGGTCAACAGGCATGTGGATGCGAGCGAACCCGTGGATATTATATATCTGGATTTTCAGAAGGCGTTTGACACGGTCCCTCATGAAAGGCTCCTGAGAAAACTCCACAGTCAGGGAATAAGAGGGCAGGTCCTCTTGTGGATTAGGAACTGGTTGAAGACCAGGAAACAGCGAGTGGGAGTCAATGGGCAATTTTCACAATGGCGAGAGGTGAAAAGCGGTGTGCCCCAAGGATCGGTCTTGGGACCGGTGCTTTTCAACTTATTCATAAATGACCTGGACTTGGGGATAGGCAGTGAGGTGGCCAAGTTTGCGGATGACACTAAACTTTTCCGGGTGGTAAAGACCAGCAGGGATTGTGAAGAGCTCCAGAAGGATCTCTCCAAACTGGGAGAATGGGCAGCAAAATGGCAGATGCGCTTCAATGTAAGTAAGTGCAAAGTGATGCACATTGGGGCAAGAAACCAAAATTTCACATATACGCTAATGGGTTCTGAGTTGTCTGTGACGGATCAAGAGAGAGATCTTGGGGTCCTGGTGGACAGGTCGATGAAAGTGTCGACCCAGTGTGCGGCGGCTGTGAAGAAGGCCAATTCCATGCTCGGGATCATTAAAAAGGGGATTGAGAATAAAACGGCCAATATCATTATGCCTTTGTACAAATCGATGGTAAGGCCACATCTGGAGTATTGTGTCCAGTTCTGGTCACCATACCTCAAAAAGGATATAGCTGAATTGGAAAAGGTGCAGAAAAGAGCGACCAGAATGATTAGTGGGCTGGAGCACCTCCCTTACGAGGAAAGGCTACAGCGTCTGGGGCTTTTCAGCCTAGAAAAAAGGCGCCTGAGGGGGGACATGATTGAGACTTATAAAATTATGCATGGGATGGAGAGAGTGGATAGAGGGAAATTCTTCTCCCTCTCGCACAACACCAGAACCAGGGGACACGCACTAAAATTGAGTGGAGGGAGAGTTAGAACAGACAAAAGAAAATATTTCTTTACCCAGCGTGTGATTCATCTGTGGAACTCCTTGCCACAGGATGTGGTGATGGCACCTGGCCTAGATGCCTTTAAAAGGGGTTTGGACAAATTCATGGAGGAAAAGACCATCACAGGTTACAAGCCATAAGCAACCTCCTGGTTTTAGAAGTGGGTTTTCTCTGTGCCAGGTGCAAGGGAGTGGCGACTGGACACAGGTATCTTGTTGTCTCGTGTGCTCCCTGAGGCATCTGGTGGGGCCACTGTGTGACACAGGAAGCTGGACTAGATGGGCTTTTGGCCTGATCCAGCAGGGCTCTTCTTATGTTCTTATGTTCTTATGCACGTTTTCAAACAGCTGTTTATCACAATCATGCTGGCTCCTAGAGGGTAATGGATGAAGACATCTAAAGAGACTGGTATTTTAAAGAATGGCTATCATAAAGCTCATCATTTCCTGCTTTGGAGTTTTCACAAGATGATTAGTGTGCCTAAAATGTTTGGCTGTAGCCATCTCAGTATGCCAGGAAAACATAGACACTGTTGCGCATGGCTTCAGTTTTCTCTAGAAACTGGAGTTTGCTACTGCATTTTCCTTGTCCTGTTCAGGTAGTTCATAATTTTGTTGACAGTCCGGTTCCATTAATCTGGTATTTTTAGCAAAATTGCTTGCAGACTTTAAATTTCTCTGCTTAAGGTGATCAAATAGACATTTGAATCCCTCATGTAAATGATGTATTAAAGTTAAAATAAAATCTACTTTCCAGAAAGTAACTGCAAAACTATTTTATGCAAGACTTCATGTGGGATACCTTAATGGTTGAATAATAAATTTTACCTCATAAAAATGAAATTCAATAATACAGTAGCTTTCTCAGCGCAGTAGCATCTGGTTAAATCTCAGGAGAGCCAATATTTTCCAACTCATTAGGATCATGTCGTTCTGTATGTCGTCAACATTGACTTAGCCAAGCTACCTTTACTTACATAACCACCAAACTATTAAATAGGTCTCTTGTGGAGTGAAGTCAAATATTCCTCTTATTTTCCTTTTGCCTTGGAAGAAGAGAAGAAAATGTACATGTTGTAACATTTAAACATCTGGTCAAAACCACATCAGGGTAATGCTGAGGAAAGTAACAGGATTCAGAATTCTTCCCAGGTGTGCATATAAAAAGGGTTTTGGAGTTGCTGCATAGTTCTTTAACCACTTAGGAAAAAGATTGAAATATAGTGATTTGCTGTTCTAATGCCCCTGTTTGAAATCTGCTTCCCCCCCCCTCCCCCCTTTTTTAAAAACATTTCTGAGTTCAGTTGTAATGCAGGTTGTTGAGCTTTAATCATTTCCTTCCAATGTACTGGCTTGGAATGTCTGTTCCACATCATATGGCCAGGGCTTCTTACAGCTGGCTAAGGCTGCTAGGTGGTGGATAGAACAATAAGAGAAGACTTCTCAGAGTGGTTTGAGTGCATCTCCAGCTGGGATTTCTCAGGTTCTGGGAGCCTAGGGCAAGCATTTGGTGCACATTTCAGAAATGGGGTTGTAGGTAGAGCAGAGTGCAGCATTGCCTCGGAAAACAGCATAGTTATTTGCACAAATAAAAAGAGGGTATTAAGTTGCTCAGTCCTGCTGTTGGGCTGGACAGTGCCATTAACCCTAACGTTTATCACTGTTGGTTTGTTTATTTAAAGAACTACTCAGACTTCCACATTTTAAAAAAAAGAAGTAAAGGGGGTAAATAAAATAAAAATCTGTAGGTAGAATAATCAAAATCAAACATTTAGAAATGAGAAATAAAAAAAGATCCTCATACATTGCCAACATGTAATTAATTAAATTTGCTGCTAGGTGAGCCTCCTTGGGGAGAGTATTCCCTAAACAGGGTGTCACAACTGAAAAGGCCCTTTCCTTTAGCAACCTCCTGGTTTTAGAAGTGGGTTTTCTCTGTGCCAGGTGCAAGGGAGTGACAACGGGAAACAGGTTATCGTGTTGTCTTGTGCTCCCAGAGGCATCTCGTGGGGCCACTGTGTGATACAGGAAGCTGGACTAGATGGGCTTTTGGCCTGATCCAGCAGGGCTCTTCTTATGTTCTTATGTTTTTGTCACTACCCATCTTATTTTTGATGTTGGAGGCACCTGCAGTGGCAGAGCTAGTCTCTGCTGCACCCCCTGTGAAGGCAATAGCCCTACCCAACCCGGCTAGTTACTGTCATTAGCGCCACCCCCTGGTGGTGTTACGGGCAAAAAAATGCCCCCCTTGGCGGAAAAATGCCAGAAAATGGCTAGTATGGGGTTGGGTGGGCAAATTCTTTCCCGCTACCACCGCAAGCCTTTTTTGATTGCTGCATTGCCGCTGATGTGGCGGCTTGTGCACCCCCTGCTTGCCACCTGGGGGTGGACTGCCCCCGCCCCCCATTCCTACATCACTGGGCACCTGGAAATAGATCTCATATTAATAATCGGACAGATTCTCATGGGAAGAGCTGCGTCCCTTCTGATACCAGAGCCCAACATGCATAGTCCTTTAATTGTTAAGACCAGCACTTTGAATTGTTTTCAGAAATAGATCAGAAGTCAGTGAAACTACTTAGTACTCCTGAGATATGTTTCACCAGACTAGCAGGTGCATTTATTAAAAAAACACCTGATCTATGTCAGAAACCCAGTTCCTTTTATTGAAATACCGTATTTGGTAGCTGCTCACTTTCTACACAGGCTGTTTGTCTTTCTGTCTGTCTAGCACAGTGGTTCCCAACCTTTTTAGCACTGGGACCCCCTTTTGTAGAATGGCAATCTGTCGGGGACCCCTTAAGATCTAGGGCCAGAAGTGATGTCATTAAGCAGGAAGTGCCAGCAGGGCATGTCAGTAAGCATGTAATGTCAGTAAGCAAGAAATGATGTCATTGTTTTTAATAAATTGCACTGTTTAAATAAATCACACTTCTAAAAAAAATTAAAAGTTCTACTCATAAGCCGCGCCATGGGGGGATATTAATTGAAATATTAATTAAAATTCAGATGCATATACAGTTGGCCCTTCATATGCAGGGGTTCCATTCCCAGAACCCCTATGGATGCAGACATCCGTGGATGCTCAAGTTGGTTGTTGTTGTTGTGGGGGCAGGGGGTGGTGCCACAGTACCTTATTGAGCTGCGTGGGCCCGCCACCCACTTCTTGCCTCTCGCACCATTTTCTAAGCTTGTAAAACGCTATAAAAAGAGAAAAACACGACCAGGAGCGACTTGCCAGGCGCAAAAGGCAAGAAGCTGGTAGCGGGCCTGCGCAGCTCTTAAATAAGGTACTGTGGTGCCCCCCCGCCCCCAATGGGAACCCTCCTCCGCAGATGGCCATCTGTGGATAGTCAAATCAGCAGATGGCTAATCTGGTGATAAGGAGGGCCCACTGTATTCTAATTAACTGCTTGAAAATCTAACACTGATGTACGATGACTGCAACAGTAAAAATGCAACCGAGCATAAGTGTATTGCAGAACTGTGCAAGGAATACACACTGTGGTCTTGAGCCAAGATAGATGCTGACAGCTGAGATAGCTTCAAAGAGTTGCTGTTTCAAATACTACATTGGCAGTAGACAGAACTTCAAAGACAGATTCAGCTATTTTTCTGAATCTATAAGTCTATAAGTCTTCTCATAGTCTTAATCCTGTGCTTTCATAACTTGTCACCTTTTCCCATGCAAAGGTGAGTAGTTATTTTGAGCTATCATTAAATCAGAAGAACTAAAACACTGGATAGCGTGAATTCTATGGTGCATAAAGGCAAAAGAGAAAAGGAAAGAAAAAAGTCAATATTGAGGATTGGTTCTGCTAATTGGGCAAAAAGCCACATTTTAAGTACAGGTTTCCTCTTTCGCCTGGTCTTGTGAGCCAGGCCTCCCCAAGATGGCGACGCCCAGGGCGAACTGGAAGTCAAGGCAGCCGACCCCATAAGGAGCAGCCCTCTGCACTCAGTGGGGAGAGCAGATATGCATGGTTCTCTGCCTCGCAGCCGCCCACAGAACCCACAACTCACTGGCCCCTCCTTGGGCCTACTGCAGCCCTCACTAGTCTCCTGGAGTTGGGGGAGAGGCTGAGGACGCCTTGCCGCAGCGGTACTGGGACACCCCAGGCCCTCCAGCTGTGACCTGGCACCCTTCCTCCTGGCATTGTCCGGCCCCTGCCCGGCCGATACCCGCTGCCGTCTGCTGCCACTTCCTGCACCCCTCCGGCCTGGTCGGCTTCTTGCTGTCTTCCCCCCCCCCCCCCGAGCTAGGAGACAGCTGGTGACAAGCTGGACCTCTGACCTGAAAACCCATCAGCAGGGTTCTCTGAGGTAAGGGAAGCTGCTGCCCCCGCCTGGCATCAGTGCCCTGCCAGGCAGTCTCCTGTTGCTGAGTAATGCAACAGTAGAATCAAATTGCATGAGGAATCAAATTACAGAACTGCATACTAATTTAGCATTGCAAATTACTACTCCATCTGCCTTCATGTACCTTAAAAAATTGTTTTTGGCACAGTTACAGTCTCAAAGTGCCAAGTTTACACATTTTTCCATTCCAGGTTGCCTTAAGCTGATTCTAGCTAGCCACAAACTCCCAGGCGAGTGGTTTTACTGTATATGGCTAACTGACTTGTAAATAGTGACTCCACACTTCAGGTAAGACAGAGGGTCAGTTCACACGATATTATTTTTGCTTGCTTGAGCCACCTGGGTGCTTGAGCGAGGGCTCTTGTGAACAGCCTTTACAAGAGAGTCTGTTCTTGGCTATGTGGCTATGACAATATACACTCTTTCAGCTACTACAAAATGTGCCTCTATAAATATTTTTGTATTTGGTGGTCTTGTACATTCCACATGTGGTTCTGGAGACAAATAAGTGATACAGTTGAAGAGATAATTCAGAAAAAAAGTAGAATTGGAGTAGAATTGGAGCTTCTACTTCTTTTGTTCTTATACTAAAAATGTATCAAATCGCTATAGAAAACTGATTTCATACATGAGCATTGCTGCCAGATTGTGTTAAACTAAGCTCTAGAAAGCAATCGCTACTATTACCAATTGAGATGCTAAATCATACAAATGTGTAGCTATGGTGAAACTGACCAAATAATTTAAATTAAAAGAAGACAAAGGCCTTACAGATTTTTTTAAAAAAACTGGAAACCTTATGTTGACTCTAGGCAAGATAATTCTCATTTTTCAAATGATTGGATTCTTATTGGTTAAACAGCTGAACCATAAGCTGTCGATCAAAAGGTCGGCAGTTCGATTCCCGCGACGGGGTGAGCGCTCGTTGCTTGGCCAGCTCCTGCTAACCTAGCAGTTCGAAAGCATGTCAATGCGAGTAGATGAATAGGTACCGCTTGCGGGAAGGTAAACAGCGCTCCGTGTTCCAGCTGCACGCTACGCGCTGCGGCAAGGAGGGTCATGCCGGCCACATGAGCATGGAGGCGTCTTCGGACAACGCTGGCTCTTCGGCTTTGAAATGGAGATGAGCACCACACCCTAGAGTCGGACACGACTGGACTTAATTGTCAGGGGATACCTTTACCTTTTAATATTGTGTGTGTGTTTGGAAACTGATTCTTCAGTAGAACTATTTTCTTTGATTAAAAGAAATGAAAATAAGAATTAGAGTGGCCCCTTTTTCTCCCACGGTTTCGGAACCTGCGGATTTGACTAACCACAGGTTCCGAACCCGTGGAAAAAAGGCACTTCGTATTTCCCGAGAAACCGGAAGTGCCCTTCTGAAGCCCCCGGGAGGCTTTCTGAGACGTGGGAAGGTTGCACGTGGCCTCCACATGCCTCGGAAAGCCTCCCGGAGGCTTCTGAAGGGCACTTTTAGTTTCTTGGAATCCCCTCCCAGTGGGTTTCATTACCCGTGGATCTCGTTATCCACGGGGATCCTGGAATGGATTTTGTATCTTTCAGTACCTGTTTTGCAAATAGAGTTTCTAGAAATTTTGTGCACAACAATGTCCTTTTAGATTGTTTTCGTCTGTTAGGAACGATTTGATACTTAACTTGTATGACTCGCCCTACAAAAGTCATGTGACATCAACTCTGAGGTGCAATAAGAGCTCTCTTAGGATTACTTGGAACAGAATGGACGACTTGGGTATGTTCGGCTGTGTGGCCTTGAATATAGCTTTTATTTGATATATGAGCTGTGACATAGCTGTTGCATGACTGAGATGTGCCTGTAAGCAATGTAGTATGCAGATGGGGTTTCTCTGAAACAAAGCCAGAGACGAAATCTGAATGTGTTCATTTGGAGGGTAAAGAATACTTCATAAAACATATGGAAGCATTTCTATGTTTTTATTAAATAGGCCTTTTAGTCTGTAAGTGGTTTCTGTGATGACGTTGATACCGGTTACCTGAATCCAGTGTTCAGATCTATATGTGGGGAAAACAGTTTGAAGTGTTCAGGGGATAGTGTGAATCATCTTGTGAGGACTTACCAGTTTGAGTTATCAGTTTTTAATCGTATACTCAATCTCATTTGATTAATGTGCTTCCACAGGGAAATACTGCTCATCTCTCTATATAATCTTATTTAAAACATTTGTTTTGAAGTAAGTAGGAGAAAATAGCATGATTTAATTGTCTGTTTTGTATCATCGCTTCCGGGAGACTCTGAATGTGAAACACTTGTAATATTGATTACATGTGGGAGAAAAGCTGGATGAGACAGATACACCTGATTGTATGAAGAACATAAAGAAAGATTATGCAGCTTCATTGACTCTATATGTTTTATTCAGCTCCTTTTTTGAAGAAGAAATGTATGTAATATATAAACTTACAAAGTGGGTCTTTCTCACACCATTTCTTGTCACCGCACCACTCTAGTCACAATCCTCATGTTCCAGACCGTACAATTGATGAATGGATGCTTCACCAGATGATTCTTTGTAGTCACAGAACTGGTTTATACAAAGATTTCCTGGGAAGTAGCTTCCTACTTATTGAGTCTTGTCTGATTTGGTTTTTTTACCTCCTCCTCCTCTTTTGAGACAACTTGCTTCAGCTCTCCTTGTTTAGAATTGCTTGTCTGAGAATTAGAATACATTGCTTTCTAGGAGATCAAAAGCCTTACAATTTGATGGCCTGAGTGCGTGTTCAGTGATGACCACAATACTCTAATGAACACATTATTTTGCTGAAGATACTCCTTGTTTACCTCTACCCCATTTTACCTATATTGTCCATGTTACAGTCTCTACTCCATGTACTGTATATGTTCTAACGTTCCTTTTCAGAATTAAACTTATTCCTTCTCTAAGATTTTTTCGTATAATATTTCTCTTTACACCACCTGTTTTGTTTTTGATTTCTGTTCCATCTGCTGTTTTTTTGTTTCCCGGATATCTCTCTCAACATAGGGTTTCTTGTAGCTGATTTATTTTATTTTCCTTTATTTTCATTTATTTTTTTAAGCTGAATGTATTGCATTTAATAGGTTCCGAGGCTTTCCTTCCATATCTACCATTACCTTTTGTCTACAAATTTTGAATATCAATGCATTCAAACCAATATGAAAGTTGATATTTAAGGGTGATTGTTTGCTGCTTATATACAGTATATTTCATCATACTCCTTTTCACTGAAAGTTCACCAGAGCTCGGTGCCGTTGACAGGATTCTGGGGGCCTCTCTATCACTTTCACTGGTATTGACAATTCAGGGGTCCTCCTATCCAAATGGACCCTCAGCCAGTGCTCTGTCGACAGCACCCTGCCACAACTACTACCTCAACATATTTTGAGTGTACATACCGTATTGTCCCGAGTATAAGACGCACCATTAAAGTTTGGTGCTATAAAAAAAATTAAATCACTGGCATTAAATTGCAACAGCCTGATTATAAGACGCACCCCTAGTTTAAAAACTTAAATTAGGAGAAAAAAGTGAGTCTTATACTCAGACCAATACGGTATTCATTATTTTAATATTCTGTACTTCCTTGGAAACTCAGTGCACTGAGTGGGGCTTCTACATGGGGCTTCTACCATGAATTTTACCAGTTCATACCTGTTCAAATTCAACTATAGCATCTGGTGCTCCTAGAGAGTTCACAGGTGGTGCAAGACTTGTGGGATCTGGGCCAGCATTTGGTAAATGGGAATAAGCAAGTAGAGGATTTTGTGTGTGTGTGTGTGTGTGTGTGTGTGTGTGTGTGTGTGTGTGTGTGTGTGTGTGTGTGTGTGTGTGTGTGTAAAACACTCTTTTGCTGTTAATAAAAGCAAAATGTTGCTCTGATGTTTGAGCTACCAAGTGGGTCCTGACCCACAGTTTCAGAAACAGTGCCTTTAGAGGGAATATTACAAGGTCCGTCTGAATGTAGTGGTTGCATTGCAAGTGTTCCTGAGAGAAATGTGGGTAAAAATGTTAGTGTGATGCATTTCAGTATTGAATTAATTTCTTAAGGAATGTCTGCTTCTTATTTTGAAGATAATACCGTATTTTATGTATGCTTGGCATATGAAAATGATTATGGAAATAAGGGTATAGGCTCTGAGCTGCATTTTCAGTTTGGAATGTAGTACGGCTTCTGTTAAACACCATGTAATTCAACACCTCTGCTAATAGAGATATTAATGTTTCTTTTAAGGGTAATGATCTCTTCCATCTTTACGTGTCTTTTGCTTTGTTGGGGCAAAGTCTTGCCCAACATAGCCATAGGTAAATGGCACTGAAAGGTCTATTGTCAGTTGATTTTGACACAGTTCTACTTTTTGTATCTTTGCTTGTTACCAGGACAAAATGAATTTAATTTTACTCCCCTTTGAAAATGGCAGGCTTTCCTGTCCCTGCCCCCCCCCCCCCCGTGAAGTGGATATTTTAAATACTATATCTTGTAGATTCTCTCCTCCACCTTCAGTATACTGAAGCATACAACAAATAGAACTATGGTAGTCAAATCCAACTAGAGAAAAGTTAAGAATTTTCTTGGCGCCGTCAAATGACCCAGATTCAGTCAACAGATACATTTTTAGGATTGCATGTATCTTATTACTGCATTAGTTCAGTGTCACAAATAGTCATGTTACTTGGGTGTTGCATGGAGATATAATGCTATAGATGTTCAGGAGTGGAGTGGAAGCCCTCGGTGGTAATAACCAGCCATACGGCACTTGATAACTTCTGACCTTGTACCCACAGGGCCTCAAGTATCAGGATCCCAGTGCATATGGAATGGAAAGGAGTATTTCCTTGCACCTGTGCTGGAACAGCACTTCCATTGAACCCATATAGCACAATCAGGAAGTGCTTTTTTTTTTTTTTAATCTGACAGGACCAGATGTGACACCCCTTTGGATGCACATCAAAAGTGTATCAGAGCAAGTCAGCTTTTGCACAATTATACATCTAGGAAATGTAATAAGACTCAAACATACCTCCTGCTGGCAACAGGGAGGCAAAGCCACGGAAGCATGGCAAGGGTTTCTGTAAGGTCAGCTATATTAATCGCTCAAATTAGCAGGCAACCCGGAAACTTCTATAGCTGTGGCATGGAAATCCTGCCTCATCTTCATCTGACATCCTTGCAGTTACCAATTCAAGACTTGCTAACGGCTTGATTCTTGACAATAAATGGATACACACATGTGCGCACGCACGCATGCACGCTGTATATATCTGTGAGACCTGTGTTATGTTACCCATGCACTGGTGACATCAAAATTGGCTTGTTGTAACACGCTTTATGTGAGGCTGTCTGTGAGGACTGTTTGGAAAGGCAATTAGTACAGAATACCGCTGCCAGGTTATTAACTGGTGCTAGAGCGTGTGACAATGTCACAGTCTTCTTATATCATCTTTGTTGGCTTTCTGTATGTTTCCAAGCACAATTCAAAGTGCTGGTTATGATCATTTTATTCTCCTCTTCTGTGGATGCTCTGGTTTTTTTTTGAGTGTTTGAATAATACAGTAATTATGTTGATGTAGTTGGTTACCTTATTGTATTGTTTTGGTGTGGGGTTGTTGGTTTATTTTATTACAGATGTTGTTTTTAGCTGCTCAGCTTTTCTATGAAGTTGGGAAAGATGGGATAAATTGACAAAGATCAAATGTGCTATTGTAATATTGGAGTAGAACTAATTTACAGATTCAAGAAACTTTAAGTCTTGTCTTGGGTTTTGCTAAGTTTGACCTAAGCCATAGTTAAGTCTAAAGTAATTTTAATGCTATTGAGGTTTAAAGATAAATGTTTGAAAAAAAACCCAATTCTTTAGAATGTATTCTTAATATGTTAAAATACATTCTGATTATATTGAAATATATTCTTTAATATGTATGAAAATTTGTACACAATTTATGTCATTGGGTATTATAGCACCATGTACATTTTGAGATGCTTTATTTTAGAGACAATTGCAGACTTTCTGCAGCGTGATTAAAGCAAATTGAAACACAATGCATGCTGAAAGAACATACTGTAAAGTGAGATTGTATACCAGTTTCCATTGTGTCCAGCAGAATTTAATAACATTATTTGTTTTATCTCATTCTTATCTCACTGATCTTTTCTCCACAGTCATGAATACATTCAAGGCAGATCTATGAATGTATAACTTAAATCTGTAGAAACAAAAAAAATTACAGTTTTATTGTTCCTTTGCATTAAAATAATGCAAACTCAAAACAGTGGTAGTCCACTGATTTAATTACCAAGCGATGCAAGAGATAGTATTTACTGGAGGCAAAAGAGTTCTCAAAGATGAAGCAGTTGTGTAGGTTCCAAACAAGTAACAGAGCACACATTTTGCTAACATAAGACATGGCTTAATTTCATTAACTGTGGTCTAATATGTTGTGCATCCTACTCTTGGTAAACCACAGCGGCATTTACTGGCTGTTGCTTCAAAGCACTACTGTTTTTCATCCATTTTCATTGACCAAATGTGTCATAGCAACATTAGCTAAAGTCTGGAAAATAGTTCTCAAGGCTTTTGTTTTAATGAAAAATATAACATGTAGTGCACTTGATGATATAATCAAGTCAATGGAATTTCCAAAATCTTGACTTAATGTCTTCTAAGTATGAAGCAATATAGTTTTTATGAAGTAGCTTAAAAAAAAAAACATTTGTTGAAGTACAGAGCAGATGGATTAGAAGGGTCTGTTTGTAACTGCAATCAGCAATGATCATGGTATACTATTACAATCACCCTATAAAATAGCCTGTATTTTTTAAAAAAATGAAACAGAAAAAGAGAGGTTGTGGGAGAAGGGGAAGCATCCATATATGTGATGCCTGTAAGGGGCCTGGAGATTTGTATTTTGAGATTGTTTCTCCAGCTGTCTTGCTCAACATAGGTTTTCAGCCTACAAATGTCTATGACTTTACCTTTCATTTCAACTTTGGTTGAAGTAATTATGATTATGGTGACTATATTTAATTATAAAGTTTCTCAGTCCCCTTTCTAAAGCAGTAAATGCAAGAACTAAGCTATATTATAAAACACTTTCTGTGCACAGTTTAGACTAGAGAGTGTAATGCAGGCTGCTTCATTTTTTGTCATCTCACCTTATCGCTCTCTATCATGTCATCTTCTTGCACTATTGCTAGACATTCTTGTTCTTGAAATTTGGCTTATGATACAGAGTACTCTCAGTCATTGTCGTTTTATTTCTTGCTAGGACCCATTCTAATAAATGGGCACCTGATCTTGCCTAAGATGCGGCAGCTGGCCTAGAGGTATGCTGAAAAAAAGCATTCATCGCCTTACCCCAGGTGTAAGTGCCATGGCCCCCAATGGACCTTCTTGGATGTGCGCCAGCTCTGGAGCTGGCGCGCGTCTGGGGAGGCCGTGTAAGGCCGGCCTGACCTGGGACGAGACACTGAATATTGGCGCAACTCCATGCCCCCTCCCAGGCCAGGCTGGCCAATGGCCCCTGCCCACTCTCCCCACGCCCCTGCGCCAACCGGCACAGGTCTTGCCTGGGTCACCTGGCGCAGGTCCAGGTCTGTGGCGGAGTGAGCGGTGCCAGCCTCCGCGCTGGCGCCACTTACTTTAGAGGAGTCGCAAATGTGCTTTAAGGAGTTTGCGATTCCTTAGGCCTGCGGAGTGTGCACTCCGCTATTGTTAGGCTGGATTGCGCCGTCTGCTTCTCTGAAATTTAAATGTGCAGATGTCCTGTTGAGGCAAATGCATCTTTTCTGTCTTGCTACTGCTAATTTAAATTTCTTCAACCTGTAGGTGATGTCTATTTGGTTGAAATTTCAGGGGTGACTTTCGGCTTTCAGTGTTAGGTTGTCATATTCAGTTTTTCTAGCTTTGTTTTAGCTGCAGCCTAATAAATATCAGATTTTAATACTCATGCCCCTATAAAACCCTGCCACTAGACCCTGTACATTGCACAGATGCCACAGAGAAAAGCATTGAATAGACACTAAGAGTGTATTAAGGCACCAATGCAGATACAACATTAAATACACGGAGAGAGAAAAAAAAAAAACCTCAGGTTACCTTAGGGCAGTGGTTCTCATACTCTTGTGTAGAGTTTGGGCCGCTGTAAGTTGTTGCGGTGACTACGCAAAAGTTTGATTGTGTGGATCACAACAAACTGTGGCAAATTCTTAAAGAGATGGGGGTACCAGACCACCTTACCTGTCTCCTGAGAAACCTGTATGCGGGTCAAGAAGCAACAGTTCGAACCGGCCATGGAACAACTGATTGGTTCAAAATTGGGAAGGGAGTACGGCAAGGCTGTATATTGTCACCCTGCTTATTTAACTTATATGCAGAGTACATTATGAGAAATGCAGGGCTGAATGAATCGCAAGCCGGAATCAAGATTGCCGGGAGAAACATCAACAACCTCAGATATGCAGACGATACCACCCTAATGGCAGAAAGTGAAGAAGAACTCAAGAGCCTCTTGATGAGGGTGAAAGAGGAGAGTGAAAAAGTTGGCTTGAAACTCAACATTAATAAAATTAAGATCATGGCATCTGGTCCCATCAATTCCTGGCAAATAGAAGGGGCAGAAATGGAAGCAGTAACAGATTTTACTTTTTTGGGTTCCAAGATCACTGCAGACGGAGACAGCAGCCATGAAATTAAAAGACGCTTACTCCTTGGAAGGAAAGCTATGGCAAATTTAGATAGCATAATAAAAAGCAGAGATATCACCATGCCAACAAAAGTTCGTATAGTCAGGGCGATGGTGTTCCCAGTAGCAATGTATGGTTGCGAGAGTTGGACCATAAGGAAGGCTGAGCACCGAAGAATAGATGCTTTTGAACTGTGGTGCTGGAGAAGACTCCTGAGAGTCCCTTGGACTGCTAGGAGATCAAATCAGTCAATCCTAAATGAAATCAAGCCTGACTGTTCCCTGGAAGGACAGGTACTAAGGCTGAAACTCAAATATTTTGGCCACCTAATGCGAAGAGAGGACTCTCTGGAGAAGACTCTGATGCTGGGAAAGATTGAAGGCAAAAGGAGAAGGGGAAGGCCAAGGATGAGATGGTTAGACAGCATCACCGATGCAACGAACATGAAAATGAGCGAACTCAGGAAGATAGTGAAGGACAGGAAGGCCTGGTGGGATATGGTTCATGGGATCACGAAGGGTCGGACACGACTTAACGACTGAACAACAACAACAGAGTTGTTGTGGGGGGGGGGGTTGACAGCAGCAATGGCACTCCTGGGATTGCGCTGGCACTGGGGGGAAGGGGTTTTTGGACTTACCAGGGATTGTGCTAGCCCTCTGAAAAGTGGGGGGGGGGCGCAGATAGGCTTGGGAAAGGCTCCTTTCTGAAACTCTAGGGAGCTACTGCTAATGTTAACAGTACGGAGCTAGGTGGATCACTGATTTAACTCAGCAACTGCCTATGGACCATTAATTCACTTAACTCTGTGTTGTTGGGCAGTGACTCCCCAGAAATTGTGATTCCCCAGAAACCTCCCCAGGTTTCAGACAGGAGTCTTTGCCAGACCTACCTGGAGATACCAAGGATTAAACGTGTAAACATGGATTCTTCCACTTAGCTAGGACCTTATCCTCAAAATACCTGTTTCTCTTTAGTTTTACTGGGCCCCATCTTCTCAGTTAGAGGTTATTTGTAGGTGATGTCATTACTGATGTTAGAGGGGGAAAATCTTTGTCCCTTTGAGAAATTTCTTTCAAGAGGAAGCTGAAAATACGAATAGTACGAAGGCTATTTGGGGGATATATCCCAGTGGATTATAGCTGTGCATATTGAGCAAAAGCTAGCTGTATATCTCACTTTCTTTTTTTTAATGAAGAATTAAGTAAACTGAATGTTAACAAGCAGGAGAAAGCAAAACAGAATCAGGCTCTGAAAAGTTAGAAATAACAGGACAAATAAAATGAGTCTCTCATTGCATAACGTATGTTATTCTTATGGATGAACAGTAAAACTAAGTGGGAGGTAAAGCTCTTGTAAAGAAGTTAAAATTCATAGATGTGATCACAGTACACTCCACTTTAACTGCACCCAGTTAAAGAGGACCACTCATGCTGGGCACATTCCTAAAACGGTTTCCTGCTCAATAGAAAGAATGGTAATTTGATTGAAATGCCAGGGAACTGTACCCTATCATAGTGAGCTTGCTTGCTAGCTTTATTGCCATGCGGGGGCGCTCTCCCTACTGCTCCAACCCTGTGTCAATGCGTGCTGGCAGCAGGTTCACTTTCACAACTTCTTGCTGATCCTTGTGCAGTCCTAAGCAGTCTGTGGCTTTCACATCCCTTGTTGGGTAATTGTTCTGCCTTCTCCCACATTATCATCTTTAAGGATCTGTTGGTTTCAGTGGTGGGAGGGTTTACGTTTGCAGTATATGTGGACTTGCTAAAAGGATATTGGAAAGAGCATATAGTTATGCAGATTCAGGAGCTGTGAACATGAAAACCTTTGTAGAAATGTGGTGATAGGAGAACTCATCCTATATGCCTTGTTCAGAAGACCGTACTGGAACTGCCTATGAGTGGATCACAGGCACTGCTGTATAAGGGAAGCACTTGTATAACTCCACCTTAGAGGCTGACCTACACCAAATCTGTTTGCGTTTGTGGGGTCGCGAGCATAGGAGACAGGATGCCCCGCCCCGAGATGCTGACCTGGCTCCACCGACTTCTGCCGCCGCCACAAGTGCACTCTGATTGGCTGAAAGCCCCCCTCTCATCCCATTGGTGAAACAATTCGCTCCATGTCCTGCCCTCACTTTCTTCTGATTAGCCGAAAATGGCCAAACATCAGCATGGTCCACGACCGATCACAACAGAACTTGGGAGAGTGCCTCTCTCCCGTGTTCAGTGGCAATCGGTTAAAAAGGAAGCCGCACGTGCCCAGGACACGCTGGAATTCGTGCGGTGCAGGTCAGCCTTAAGACAAAGATGCAGGTATTCACAAATTTGGATCGTGAACATATGAGAATTCTGGACTGAGTTAGTGCTCTCAAATTTGGCTGTCTTCAGTGTGGGATAGCTACTCCCATGCGTATAAGTGAATATTCTCCTCACTGTTCTCCTACAGTGCAATCCTAACCAACTTTCCAGCGCTGGTGTAGCCATGCCAACAGGGTGCACACTGCATTTTGCAGTGCAGGGGCAATCTTCAAGGTGAGGGAACATTTGTTCCCTTACCTCAGGGCTGCACTGCGGCCAGAGGCGTCACTAGACCGTGACGGGCGAGGCGGGCCGCCCTGGAGTGATGCGCGCATAGAGGTGACACGCGTCACCTGTCCAGAGGCTCTGGAGGCCGGGAAAAGGCCTCGGAGCGTTTTCACCCGGCATTGGAGCCTCCGGTCAGGTGACGTGCACGCGCATGTCACCCGTCCGGAGCCTCCGAGGCCCAGTTGAAAGAGGCTGAGCCGCCGGGCGGACGCTCCGAGGGCTTCTCCCGGCTCGGGCGGAGCCCTCAGGAGCGTCCGCCCGGCGGCTCAGCCTCTTTCAACTGGGCCCTCACCGGCATTTTGGCGCATGCACACAACGCCTCTGCGTTCTGCGCATGCGCCAAAATGACGGACCCCGCAACTGAGGGCAAAAGGGCAGTTTTGCCCTCAGTTGCGTTGTGCGCATGTGCAAAATGGCGGTGGCCCGCTTTGCGCATGCGCGGGGTGACACGCACGGGAAGTGACGTGCGTCATCCCTGGTCCAGGGTGACGCGCGTCACAGTGACGCTTCTGACTGCGGCTGCATCGGTGCTGGAAAGTTGGTTAGGATTGCGCCGTGAATCTGGTTTAAGATTCTGTTTTCAGGAGAACACTTGTTTTTAAAAAAGCATTGATAAAGCTTTCCCTCAGGTTTTTTTTTCCTGTTACCTTCACTAGTGGAAGTAGCTTATTTATATGATAGAATGAAACAAATCTCTTAATTTCTTGCCATATCCTTTTATGTAGTCCACATGGCTTTTTCTCCTTTGAAACATTTCAAGTAGAGACTATCTTCAAAATGTGTAAAATTAAATATATTAATAGTCTACATAAGAAGAGCCCTGCTGGATCAGGCCAAAGACCCATCTAGTCCAGCTTCCTGTATCACATAGTGGCCCCACCAGATGCCTCAGGGAGCACAAGACAACAAGATACTTGTATCCTGTCGCCACTCCCTTGCACCTGGCACAAAGAGAACCTACTCCTACAACCAGGGCATCAGGGGCATGTTTTCACAGTGCTATTTCATATACAGTATTTCTTATAACCACGTAGAGGTTTCTGTGAAACCCTTCAATATGGCAGCATCACCAAATGTGTGTAATAATAATTGAAACTTGCTCACTATATGATTTCTCTTCGCGTACTATACACTGCCAGAAACGATCAAGACTAGCTCAGAGAACTCTTTTGTAATAAATCCATGTAGTGAGCCACATCATCGTATGTAACTGCTATTGGCATGTAGGGTAGAACTCTTTTTCCACATGCTCCAAGTGATTGCTGTAATGAATGAATCAGCCAGATGTCTTCTCCATGTTGCCTCAGTGGAAATGGAATAGGCTGCTGGTCATTTGTTTGGGACAGGGATGTTAGATCCTAGAGCTTCCCTGACATAGCTGAAATTCTTCTTCATAGGGTAAGGAGGCTATACAGTATTGCACTACTTTGAGAGGAATATATTGACTCAGCTGCCTGCCCTTAAAATGTCCCCTTAATTTTTGGCCATAGATGTTGGAAATGTTTAAGCAATGCTGTAATTGCTACACTGAACTCTAAATTTGAAGCTGGCAGAAATTTGCATATACCCCCTTAAGCAAATGTGACATTTCCATATGAAATCTTTTCTTAATTTGGATCGGAACCCCAGAACACTTGCTTTATATAGTCTGTTTAACCAGCTCTCATAAAATGCACAAGCATATTGAGCACGTTGGTTGATCTGAAAGTGCAAAAAGGAGAAAATACTACATAATTATAGCAAATGTGGCAATATATACTGTATTAGCAATGAGGGTTCACAATATACCAATTTAGCTGATTCCAGTGATTCGCGCTTTCTAAAGCCAATACAAATACCATTAACATCTGTCAAATCCAGCCTTTAGCATAAAACTCTTAACATTTTTCACATAATAAAATATTTTATATATAAACTACCTTATTGTTTATATTACAAACTAAAAAATATTCACTTTTTTCCAGCATTCAAACAAAAAAACACTTTTAATAAGTAGACATTGCATTAAAAAAATGACACAATCCAGCAGTTATTTCATAAGGCCAGCATAATCATAAATTTGCCATCCATGCTTTTCCAAAAATACTAACCCATATTGTTCTCCATGGACCTGTTGCAGGGATGATTAATCCAGCTGCTGAGGTCTCCCTTTATGCGTTTGATGGAACACTTGGCTTGCTAGGCTACAGCTGTGTGTTTATGTGCAGAGCACACCTGCAGGGGCCTGACAAATAGCTGTAGTATGCACGGTATACAAAATTACCCTGGCAGTGCTGCAAATAAGGAAGTTTTGAAGTCCATATGTGTGTGAGCTTGAGATGCCAGCTGGGGTATTTATGTTGCATAGCACAGATGTAAAACTGCCAACTGATTTTATACCAAATAAAGGCTAATCTTTTTATACATACTTGGTGTCAGAGTTATGAAGTGGTACATAAGAATGTTCTCACGACTTAAGCATCTTTTAAAACAAAAGCTGACGTTTTGAAAATGCTCTATCTTAGAGTGTGAGTAGAAAAATAAGGGGAAAATGGACTGTGCTTGTTTACGTGCATACTGTACTAAAGTTTTTTAAAGGGTTTACTGTTAATGATGTATAGTTATTAGGTGCAAATCATGATAAGGATTTGATTTATTGTATGCATATCCAGTATATTACAGAACCTTTTTTCCTGTAGGTCACTTCATCTCTGTGTTGAATCCATTTTATGGGCTCTGAAATGTGAAAGCCAAATGTATATTGCTACTTAACTTGAAAGCTTTCCCTTCCTGTTTTCAGGAGTATAATTTGTAACAGATTGAAATGAATAAAACCAAACAGGCACTGTAAAGTTCAGCATTTATTTTAGTAAATCAAACTTATGAAATATGGTATATTTTTTAGAGAGCAAGGCACAGCACCTTTTTTTGAATGTGTGCATAAAACAAATAAGTGTAAAGGTAGTAAATATTGCTTCGAGCTTCTGTAGATGTTAACAGCCAAACCCTTGTTAAATATATGATTGGTGCCCATAGCAGTAAAGAAGATAAAATATATCAAGTTACTTGTTAAACCGGTCGGGGGGGGGGGGGAGCTTGCCTTTTTAACTTACCACATGTCATTGTTGAATGCTAAAAACCAATTAAGCCCATGATCCAAATGAAGCTAAGCACTTTTAAACAGCCCAATCCTGTGTAAGATACGGCGCCTGGCCTAAAGGGCCGGACGCTGTATCCTATCGAGTTCCCAGGCTGCCCCAAGGCAGCCTGGAAACAACTCGGGGGTTATCCCCTTCCCCCGGTGTAAGCGATGGGAGGCCCAATAGGCCTCCTCGAATGTATGCAAACTCTGGAGCTCGCGTACGTTCACGCCAGCCAGGTAAGGCCGGACCGGGCCTGGAGAGGGCCTAGGATATGGTGTATCTTGCTGTCAATATCCCTGCCCTCTTCAGGCCTCCCTGCCCACCTGGTCCACCCTCCCCCCACCCCTGCCCCAACCGGGGCAGGCCTTACCTGCTCCAGTGGACTCAGGGCTGGGGGAAGGGCCGCCGGCCGCTGCACCAGCATCCTTTATTCGCCAGGTGTCGCGGAAGTGCTTTATGGCACTTTTGCGAAGGCCTGGCGGGATATGGTTCATGGGATCACGAAGGGTCAGACACGACTTAACGACTGAACAACAACAACCCCGGGGGAGCGCGTGCTCCCTTGGGGCTTCTTTACACAGGATTGCATGGTAAGTCTTACTACTTTCAATTGAAGAATTGGAAGTCAGAAGTTGTTGTGTTCCTAAGTTGTGATCTGCAAAGTGAAGATACTTCCATCTGTGTAAAGGGAGGTGATTCTCACCAATTCTCCCCTTTCCTCTGTGCCCCTTTAAAACCTGCTCCTAAGAGTTGGGGATCCTCCAGAGGAGCATGACAGATGGCATAGGGAGGAAACCACTCCTCTCTGTGCAAATGGAAGACACTTTGGATACAAATCACAGTATGCAACCCAAGCTATTCTGGTGCTGTGTGGAAGGAGAATAAACAATGAAAGATGAGTATAGTCACAGGAAGCTCGAGTCAGGATCCAGGAAAACTGGTCAGAAGCATAAAGGAAAACCAAAAATAAAGGATCAGACAAGAGATGGGCAAAGATCAGGCAGGGGAGCAGGCAAACAGGCCTAATACCAGAGATGGCACAGAAGGACCTACCCAGGGACAAATTTGGCAGTCTAGAATTTTGTATTACGGAAATACAGCATTGCGCAGTGAACCCCTTGGGAGAAAGCTGAGCAGCTTGCATGCATGGGGTGGACGAGACCCCAGGACCTGGTGCAGGCTTGCTTGCCCAATGTACTCTTGATGGGTTGCTCAGATACTGAAACAGGAACTGGATATTGGATAGCACCCTGTGTTGGCCTCCAACATTCAAGGGAGGAGGAAGGCAGGTGAGAGAGGTGGTTCTCCCTTTTTTACTTAGCTTATTTCATGTCTTTTTCATTCCCACTCTTTTCCTGCTAAATTCAGTCACTTTGCACAACAGAGGCAAGCATGGGATTGGGAATCTTGTGTTTGATGCCACATGTTTAGTTACGTCCTGTGCCACAAACAAAGCAGAATGGAAGAGGGTGTCGTGTGAGGATGTCGGAGAAGAGTTGCCTGACTTCATGCTGGGGAGTGTTAATCCTTGAACAGGAGAGAACTTTTAGTTACTTACACCCAGAACAAAGAGAGACCTAAGGAGTGTGGGGATAAGGGTGCGAGGATATAACCTGTAATGCACCATGTCTTGGAGAGCCTTTTCCGTTTCTAAAAAAACCCAACTTGTTCCTCTACAGGACTTTTGGCAGGAGCATACTATTTCAGCTAGATAGTTGTTACACCTCCTCTTTATTGGTTTTCCTTTGGAAAAGAAAACAGTTTCATACATTGTTCACATTACTTAACAACTTTGGGAAAGGGAGTGCATCGCGAATCTTAATGGCTTGATCAGAATATTCATGAATTAGATTTGGAGATTGTGGCCATGATCCATTGAAGCTGTGAACACGCGTGGGCAGATATCATGCAATCAGTCGGTTTATGGACACTGTTTGTTACAGTTTCCCTGGCTGAAGTACCAAGCTGCTGTCACTGGAAATCACCTTGTCCTGTTAAGACTGTGGCCAATGTATCTGCTGATATCCTCAATTCTGTATGTGGTTCTTGCATGGAACTGTTTGCAATCCTTTTTGGATCAAATTGTGGTCCTTAGGTTTAGCCTAGAATTAAAGAAATTGTTTTGATGTTTCAACTGTCCTGATGGATGGAAGCAAATGTTAGTAATATTTTTTACTTTCTATTATTGTCATATTATTATGAACTGCAGTTCTGTTAGAAAGCAATTATAAACTTTATTAGGCATTACTTCTTGACTTAGGCTGCAGTCCTATGTACATTTACCTGGAAGTAAGTTCTATTAAACTCAGTGGGGCTTACTTCTGAGTAGACATGGCAAGTCTTGCCATGTAAGAAAAATAAGAAAACCCTATTTTAAAAATTGCATTCTCTGCAATATTCTCCTTATAGGTTACTTAAACAGAATAATTGGACCTCCTGCGAGAGGCTATGCTACAAATATGGCCAATTTACGTAGTGACAACTTCAACACTCCTAAAAGGGTTTTCACTTCAAACGTATTGCCGCCACTGCATGTTGCATGTGTACGATTGAAAGCGTGTAGTTCTTGGCTCATGCACAGATGTCTTTCAATAATGCTGGCCTGTAATTTCTTCAAATTGCTTGGTTTATCAGCAGCACATGTCATCAATCGTGGAGTGCTTGCTCAAGTCAAGCTTCAGAATTCTTAGCTTACAGATGCAGCTGCAAACAGGTGAACAGGCAGAAAGTAATTTGTGCAGCTTGGTGGCTGTCAGACAAAAGACAGACAATCTGTGTTTTAAACAGATTGCAGGCCTTACATGAGCCAGACAAAAGGGATTTCTACAACTGCAAATAATTCCAAGGTTGACATATTTTCCTTTCTGCCATTAGGTGATTTGTTAAAATTGGAAACAATGAAGGTAATAAATCTACACAGAAACTGGAGATAAGATGAAAGAAAAAAGGAGATCACTAAATAAGTTTACATCCTTCTGTTGAAAAGGATACAACTGGCGTTCATACAGGTTTCTCTCTTGTCAAGTTATGAACCAAATCTTTGTAACTTGCAAAGCTACTTAAATCCCTCTTACACTGTGGCAAACATTTCATAGTACTAGAATAAAAAAATATTAAATTAGTATATAGTATTAAATATTTACACTGGAAGGCTATTTTCTGCTAACCAGTGTTAGCAGGCAATTAAAACAAATTGAGAATTAAGAATTGTTACAAGGTGACCCCTGATAATTAAGTCCAGTCGTGTTCGACTCTAGGGTGTGGTGCTCATCCCCATTTCAAAGCCTTTCGATCGACAGCTCATGGTTCAGCGGTTTAACCCACTGCGCCACCCGCTGGCCAAGGTGAACAGGGGAGGGAAATAGTTTCCTGGGCTTCCGAAAAAGAGATTTGCTCAACTTTTATTGTTCAGGTAGCATTTCGTCTGATAGCTAATTTTGACAGATGAACATTTTATATTCGGATATGGTAGGGTGCTATGTGTGACCTGTGGCCAGATACTTGTATTGCACATAGTCACAGAGAGGGTGAGATCACTATCCAGTGAAGCATGGTTTCAATTTGTCTTGGTGAATCAAGTGGATGCTGTATTTAGGAAAAAAATGCACTCATACAGGTTGCTGTCTGCAGTCCGAATTGCTGATCAGAGAGTCTTTATACACATTGGTAATGTGCTGTGCAACATAAGCTGAAATATATTCCACAAGGGAGGAAAACGGAATAGTTTACATACGCTGTTCCTAAGTGCAATGAATATAAAACTCCATTACTCACATTAAGCAGGTGCTTTTTATATGAGGCTTTAAAGAAATATAAAACTGTTGGTGAAATGATTGGTTTGTATAGGCATGACTTAACTTCCAGTGGTCTGACCAGATAAAGAGGCTAAAAATACTCCTACAAACATTTATTTAATGCTTTCAGGGATTAAAGGTTAATATCTTTTTGGTAGAAGGAACCGTCATTTCAGATGATAAGGGCAAAAATCCCCAAACACTACTGTTGCAGATTTCTGTGGATAGCTTCCTACACAGCAGGTGTATAGATTGGGTCTGATAGAGGTAAATGGCTCTTTTTGCAGGAACTTCCAGCTGTGATTTCATTCTTTAACATAAGGTGCATGTATATCCGAGAAGAATGAGAAGACTCCGAATGAAAACACTTTTGTGTGCTTGTGTACTATATGTGGGGGAACGTGAGTGACTGTGGCTGACATTAATACATACGTACAAACTGGAAGTGGTGCAAAACAAGGGCATTGGAATGACAGCTAGGCTAGAGGGCTTACTACTTTATATGCCAAGAGTAAAAGAACTTGGCTTATTGAGCCTACCCCTTTTTGTTGTTGAGCCTACTCTTATTAGAGGAGTTACTGTAATATTGAGGTTGGACTAAAGAACAGTTGTAGTATGAACTGATTCTTACAGATTGTAATTGATTGATTGATGCCTTTTCCGTTCACTGTTTGGTATACAATACTTAAATCTTGCCTTTCCTTTTATAAAAATGGGATACCCAATGATAGAGATTAAAATACAAGAATTACAATATGCTACAATAAAGAGGTTACAGAACCTAGAACAGTAATAATAAAGAAAAAAATAGCAGCATGTGATAGAGGTATAAGGTAAAGGTGACCCCTGACAATTCAGTCCAGTCGTGTCCGACTCTAGGGTGTGGTGCTCATCCCCATTTCAAAGCCGAAGAGCCAGCGTTGTCCAAAGACGCCTCCGTGGTCATGTGGCCGGCATGACTCTCCTTGCCGCAGCGCGTAGCATGCGGCTGGAACACGGAGCGCTGTTTACCTTCCCACAAGCGGTACCTATTTATCTACTCGCATTAACATGCTTTGGAACTGCTAGGTTGGCAGGAGCTGGCCAAGCAACGAGAGCTCACCCCGTCGCGGATTCGAACTGCCGACCTTTCGATCGACAGCTCATGGTTCAGCGGGTTGGTTTTAATGATTAATCTGCCTTGTTTTTAATTTACTACATTTATAACACGCACACAATCTCTTTCCTGTGTTCTGTTATATTTGTGTGACCAGGTAACAGAATATTTATTACTCCATTTATATTCTACCTTTCTTATCCTCAGATTACTCTTCAGATGTTACTCAAGTCGGTTTACATAGGCAGGCTTGTCTAGATCCAATAAGGATCTTTACAGTATTGTTCTATATAGAACCCTACAGTTTCAGATGGTTTCCTCCGCGCTGTAGTCATCTTCATTAGCTACCAAACACAAGCCTCAAGCTCTCCGCAGGACGCCACAGATCATGCTGAACAGGGGAACATTTTTCCAGTTGTAATCGTTCTGACATTCTCAGCATCCCAGTCCATTCTCTCACCACGGCACGCAACAGCGACTCCTCTGTGCTATCAAGGGTCGTACAGCTACCTTTGCCCAGCTTCGGCTGGTGCGCCAGCTGCGACCGTACTTGGATCGTGCAGACCTGACCACGGTGATCCATGCCATGGTGACATCGCGACTAGATTATTGTAACACGCTCTATGTGGGGCTGCCCTTGAAGACGGTTTGTAAACTGCAATTAGTACAGAATGTGCGGCCCATGTAGTCACTGGAGGTAGGCGGTTCGACTCTGTTGGGCCGCTCCTCCGACAGCTGCACTGGCTGCCGATTTGTTTCCGGGCCCAATTCAAAGTGCTGGTTTTGACCTTTAAAGCCCTATACGGCTTGGGGCCAGGATATTTGAGAGACCGCCTACTTCTATATAGTCTGGCTCGTCTCCTTAGATCATCAGAGAAGGCCCTTTTGCGGGTACCCAGGGAGGTGCGAGGTGCGGCGGGCAGAAACAGGGCCTTCTCAGTAATGGCACCAACCTTATGGAATTCCCTCCCCTTTGACTTACGAACTGCTCCCTCCTTGGACACTTTCCGGCGAGGCTTAAAAACCTTCTTGTTCAAAGAAGCCTTCTGAGCCTTGCCTTTTTTAACATCTTGCTGGTACAGGTGGGGGTGCTGCTGTTTTTATGATCTTGTTTTAAATGTAACCTTTTAAATCAATTTTTAGATGTTTTTATTAGTTTTGTTATCTTTTCTTTACTGTTTTAAAAAAGTATATATGTATTTTTTGTATTTTTTGTTGTAAGCCGCCTTGGGTCCCTTTCGGGAGAAAGGCGGGATAAAAATATTGTAAATAAGTAAATAGCTTATCAGTGATTTCCAGTTTGTCTCCCAGCACGAATGTGTTGCTCCTGCTTAGCGTCCAACAGTCTTCAGGCAGTTCAACCTCAGGACCACACCTCCTGTGCAGCGCAGTGCAGATATGTTGCGCTTCATTCTCCTTTTTAGTTTCTGTACTATTTGCAATCTAGATGAGTGGTCTTCAACATTTTTTGTGTTGTGATCCCCCGCCCCATCACCGCCCTCCCCCACCCTGTTCTGCCCCTCCCTGCCCTCCCCCGCCCCTCTGTGACCCAGCGTGGGACTCACCTGCTCTGGCGGGCCTCCTCTGCTGGGCCAGCATGTGCGAATGCCTCGGCCTTCACACTACCACACCTATCCTCTGCAGTGACACAAAGCGCTTTATGGCACTTTTGTGACACATAGAGGCCTGGCGCACTGACATACCACGCACTGTGGTGGCACGCAAGTTAGGTAGGCTTGCGATCCCCCTATACGAGGTGTTGTGACCCTTGGGGGGTTGCATCCCACAAGTTGAAGACCACTGATCTAGATCACAGTTGAAGGGTAAAACTTTTATCCTTTCCCCAGACACTGGTATATTCAGGGGCAATGGGCATGTATGATTTGCATTGCAATGGCATCACTGAATATTTCTCCCATATGCTTTGGCTGACATTCACCCCATGGAGAAAACCCCAATGTACTGCATTTGGGGGTAACATCATAATGGGGCCAAACCCTATACACTACCCCTGCTATTGTGTGGTTCAGATTTTACCAGTCACTACCCCATTGTTTGTTTCTGTAGTCAACAGGGTATCCTCCATACACAATATTAGAGATAATACTGGGAGATGGCAGTAACACCTAGTGGGTTAGCACCCCTCCCTGCTTTCTCATTTCACTGGGTCAGCAACTGAATGGGGAGATTTGGTAGTTTTTATCATCCCAGGCTACAGAGCCCAGGCAGAGGGAGCTGGGAAAAACTCCCCTCCCAGGAGAGCACTGAACCCTAGGGATTAAAAATCAAAATCACAGGGGTGTCTGCTAGAGCATTGTGAAATAATTGAGCTTACTTTTCATGCTAACTGATGGAGGCTTCTGTACTGAAGAGATTCCAATTTATTATTGTTTAAAAGTGTGATTCTTTGTGCATTGTATCATGTATTTTTAAAAATATAAAAATCTATAAATTATTTTTAAAAATCATTGACGTCTCTAGGTAGGGATAGATCTTTCTCTGAAATGCTGGAGAGCTGCTGCTTTCAGTATAGATATATTGAACTATTGGGACCAATGGACTGAGTCGGTCCAAGGCATTTTCATGTGTTTGTGTCTTTACACATCCCTATTTGTAATGAAATATTTTCATTAGTAAATTTAAAAATAGCGTCTTACCATATAGAAATAAGAAAAAGAAATTAAAGATCCGATTCATGGCTTAGTAGTCATGGTAGTTGACTATTAAGGGTGGCAAGCCAACTAGCATTTCCACAGTTGAGAGCTCCCTCCAGAATTGGAAGCTTTTTACATGAATGAAAGGAACATTCAGCTCCTTCCACGTGCACCAAGACCTATTCCACAAGCAGAACTTTCTTTCCATTTGTAGATGGAGCTCCTGACAGCAGAAGCACTACTTGGGATGCGCCCCCCCCCAATATTCTAGCCACAAACAAAAGGGTAGCCTGTTCTCGTTATGGCCTTTTCTGAGCTTCTTGGGTGTGGGACACACTGTGCTGTAGTACAGTTTTTATCTGATCCAGAATGTTGATTACTACTAATTTAACCCTTTACTAGTGTTTTAATACAACTGGACATATTACGAAGCCATGAATGAGATCATGTGCTTCCTCCCCACTCTCCCAAGTGGGAGCTTAAATCCTGGATTTTAAATTAGGGTGGCACACCAAAAACTAGATGGGTTGTGTTAATCAGGATTAAACTTTAGTTGTGCGCATGAGATTCTTCTATGTGGAACAAGCAGAGCAGTTGAGAGGCCTGAAAGTAAAGGGAAAGAAAGCTGAGAACAGCCACCCTTCTGAAGAATTATGAGTGGGTTTAAGGAAGGCGTGCCATGACCCAATTTTGGGGGAAGATGCCACCACAGTATTTGATCTCCACTTGTGAAAATGCTAGTGTCTGCCCATTTTGTCTGTCTCCTGTCTGTTCTCAAGTGTTGTGTTTCATCTTCATAAGAGAAATATTCTGTTGTGGGGATTTGTCCCCCGCCCCCATTCCCAGAGGACTCTAACTTTGGTATTGGAAATTAAATGCTTAGTATGAGACGTATAACCACAATGCCAGTGCAGTGTTTCCAGTGTGATGTCAGGGTGTATGTTGCACAGTGGTTTTCCTGTGTTGTTGAGAGATGCTTGTGGATATGAACCGATCTGCAGAAATACAGATTAACAGCAAATCAATTGTTTTTGGAAAGTGGAGGAATAATGTAAATATAAACATTCTGTCTCCTTGCTGCAATCTCAGGGCCCTCTTTACCCGATAGGCACCCCAATCCTATAGTACACAGGCACTGGTACTGAAGCCTCATTGCCAGTGCTGGGTGTCACAAATGTGCCATAAGGTGCCAAACGTGCCAAACTCTTATTTGTGCTATTATGCTATTATGCCACCATGCTACTGCGAAGAATTAAGCAAAGAAATACCTCCCAAGGAACATATTGCTACTGGATTTCTTTCAGAAGATGCATACCAAGTCCAGGTGTTTGGGTATCAGTCCTTTTGGGCTAGTGGAGGAGAAGGAATGGGTGGACAAAATTTCTTATAATTCATAGGACTGGTGACTCATTGTATTCCAGTGGTTTATTTTCTTCCACTTGGCTCTTGTTAATTCTTTCCCATCCTGAATTCCGTTCTCCAAGAAGTCATGAATAATTATAGAAATTTATGACTCCTGTATCAGAGTTTTATATACCTTTAGCCACTGGTACTAAGTCAATACTTTGCTGCTGCTTTTTTCTACTTGCAAATTGAGCAATCCACTCTCTGCTATATTTTTATAAAACAGGCCTTCTTTCCTTGGACCTATTTTTGCTGTCTCTTTTATACTTTCTATATCAACTGACTACTGTGACACCTTTAGTTGTTCTCCATGCAACTCATAGCTGTTATCCAATGGACAATGTGTAATTGATTTCTTTCCAACACAATCTGATGTGTATCTACTCAGAAGTAAGGCCCATTATGTTCAATAGGGCTTACTTGCAGGAAAATGTAGATAGGATTGCAGTCTTACAGGCTTAAATACGCCTAGTATACATGTACTCACACATACCGAGTCATCCAAGGAAACTCAGGAGATTTAGCAAAGTATTCTTGCACCGGAGATCGAATGTGGAGTAACAACAAGATTGTGTTTCCCCGATAATAAGACAACCCCCGAAAGTAAGACCTAGTGCAGTTTTTGGAGTACATATGTTTTTCCCAGCTATATAAGACGTCCCCTGAAAATAAGACCTAGTAAGGAGCCACACAGGTCACTCTTTGTCCTGGCCGGCTTCTCTTTGTGGCCAGCCAGAACTGCCCTCCCCCCGTGTCCTGCTCAGTGCACTTTCTTTACCTTTTCTGCGGTGCTTGGCCACCTGGCCTCCTGCCACTGCCACCACTTGCCCTTGTCGCCTCCTGTACCCACAGGCCGGCTGCACCGCGGCCCACCGGGAATGACCCCCCAGCTCTCCGGTTTTCTTTTTCAGCGAGCACCAGGCTGGACTCCGAATGCGGCCACAAGCCCGCTGGGAATACATACTCCTCCGCTCAGCATTGCTCTCACTGAACGCAGCGACGGGCTCTCTGGAAACGTCCGAGTTCACTTGAACATTTCCAGAGATCTCACAGCTGCACTCAGAAGCCAAATGCGGCCGCAAGCCCTCTGGAAACGTCCGAGTTCACTTGGACGTTTCCGGAGAGCCCGTAGCCGCGCTCAAAAGCTGAACGCGGCCGCCAGTTCTCTGGAAATGTTTGAGTGAACTCGGACGTTTCCAGAGATCCTGCCGCTGGGTTCAGCAAGAGCAATGCTGAGCGGAGGGGTGTATGTTCCCAGGGGGCTTGTGGCTGCGTTCGGAGTCCAACCTGGCGCTCACTGAAAAAGAAAACCGGAGAGCTGGGGGGGGGGGCGTGAATAAATTCACTTATTTCATTTATTATTACATAGCTATCAGTACAAACCCACTAACTTTGGCTTTCATGAAACTGCTATAAACTTGATCAAGCTGATTGAAAGGTACAGCCTTTCAAAAAAAATAAATAAAAAATTAGTGCTGTTGACTAAGTAGCAGGCTAGCATGTATTAACCTAAGAAACATTATATAGTGTGCAAATATCCTAATCTACTTTAGTGTGTATGAGAACTCTAGCAGGTTCCATCTGTGCTCTGTAATAGGCAGCTGGAAACTTCAACTCTATATTTAAAAAGGAGGTACACAGTGGTTAGGAAGTCTTTTTCTGTCCAGAACACTGTTTAACAAAAGCAGTTTATTCCAATGTCTAGTGATTGATTAGATACATTCAAGTGATGTAACAGCCAGCTATGAAGAACTTTGCCAGGACTGCTGGGTTTTTTCATTTGAATATTCAGCCTTTATTTAACAATGCTCCCCCCCCCCCAAAAAAAAACTTCACACCAGCAGAACATGTTCTGTGTTCCTTATTTATTTCAGACGATAAACAGTTCTTTGTTGTTTACTTTTATGTGCTTCCTTTTTGCCCCAGAGAAGGCCTACATGGCAGCTTGTATGAAATTACAGTAAATACAGTTGAAAATCAGAATTACAGATTTAACTGGAGAGGGGGGAAAACTGATTCTATAAGGTGAGCTACAGTATATAGTCTGTCAGCTACAGTGAGTCGTATTTCTGAAATGTTGATTTGCATTCTTTCCAGTGATAATGGGGTCAAGCCACTTATATTGAAGTATCAAAGAATTAATGAAGCTATTCTTTATAAGAATACAATTATGCATGCATCCTGATTCTTGTATCTTCAGTGGGTTGTATCCTAAGTGCCCCTTTCAAGAATGGAAGGCATTTCTGTTTGTACAAAAAGGGGGATCTTGCAGCCCTCTGCACTAATATCTTGTTCCAAAGGGACCGCTGACTCTCGGGAGCAGATTGGTTTGGGCTTGCAAGGGGCTGGTGTGTACTGAGGACAGTGGGAAAGTTTGCTTCTGCATACTCCCTTCTGTTTGTGCTCCTTATCTATGTCCATATATTTAAAATGCATTTATAAAGCCACACTTCTGCATAATTACCGGTACATCCTCCCATGTTATGTTGATTAGTTACTCTGTTTGCTATGTATTTGACAAATTTTGTATCACTTTTGACTAGAGAATATTTGCACCTTACCTTGTACATGGAGAGAGCAGGATTATACCCCATCTTTTTTTGTCATTGTTGTTACATCAAGAAAAATGTTGAATCTCTATTAGCCGACAGCAACTATATACAGTGGACCCCCACTATCCGCAGATCCACCATCCGTGGATTTGTCACAATTCGGATATGGGCGTCGCTGTAAAAACCTGAAAAAACATTAAAGATAGCATTCCTTACCTTTTGGCTGGCAAACGGCTCTGTTTACAAGGCTGTAGTGAGTGAAATCGTGCTCCTACAGCCTCTTCCGGGTTGCTCGACTTACCCCCTCCCTTCCCCTAGGTTGCCCCAGAATGCATTGAGTGACCTATACGAGGCTGTAGGAGTGTGATTTCACTCTCTTACAGCCCTGCAAACAGAGCGGTTTACCAGTCAAAAGGTAAGGAACGCTATTTTTAACGTTTCCTCCCCCCAGGTTTTTACAGTGACCCCCGTATCCGCGCTAAAGTGATTTTGCTTTACGTGGATTTCATTATCCGCGCACGGGGGGTCTGGAATGTGACCCCCATAGTTACAGAGGTCCAACTGTAATTGAAAAGGTGGTTTTGCTGGCATTCTCCATGGAACATGTATGCAAAAGGTTTTTGTGGAACAGGGAGGGGGGTCTGTGCATGTGGTGGATTACTTAAATACAGTAATTGATTTGTAGTTCTTGACAACAAATTATGGTTCTCGTCATGACCTGTGATCTGAACAAATTAATGTATGGTGGAACTCTGCAAGTACTGTTTACGTAATTTTGTATTGATATTTTTAGTGTTATGATTTATGGCTAAACCAACATTTATGAACTTTCCAAATGTTCATGCACAAATAAAGCAGAGCTACATTTCAAACTTGACTGATTTGTTTTGTAAGAAATAGGGAACACGGGTTTAGATGCCATGGTAGAAAATGTATTTAACAGAACACAAAACACACAACGTTTCGTCCACTTCTGTGGACGTCTTCTGGTGTACAGCAGCACCGTGCTAGCAAGATGTAAAATGCACTGGGTGCCACTGAAGAAGGCTTCAGTGGCTTCAGTGGCACCCAGTGCATTTTACATCTTGCTAGCATGGTGCTGCTGTACACCAGAAGACGTCCACAGAAGTGGACGAAACGTTGTGTGTTTTCTGTTAAATACATTTTCTAACATGGCATCTAAACCCGTGTTCTCTATTTCTTACAAAATTGTTGCTGGCCATGAAAGCCATCGCTCTTTATTGACTGATTTGTGTTTGGAGTTTTCATTTCTGTATCAGGAGAAAAATCTTAAACCTGAGTTCAATCTTCTATCTTGTATTCACTTTTTCTTATGGGTGCCTAAACTATATTTTACAAATAATATGATTAAATGTGACTCTCTGAAAGTTGCACTTTTGTGAAATAATAGCAGTGGCTTCAACCAAATGTTGTGTGGGTGGAGTATTCAGTGATCTTTCCTGTGCAACTGTGCCAAAGTTCTGCACTCCTGACCTGTTACATCCCCCACGGTTACAGTTCTAGGTCTCTCTTCAGAAACGACTGCCAGTAAGTACTGAGTTGTGCCAAGCTGTGTGGTAGCCTTTCTTGAGTGTGCAAACAGAGACAGTGAAGAGACCACCAAACCTATTTCCACTTTTGACCAAAGGCTAAGTTTGAACTTTGGTTTCCATAAAAAGATGGCAAGTGCAGTTACCTGCTGTGCAACTCAGCTGCATATGTTTAATTTTTGCTTTGCTACTGACTGCAATGGTTTTAAAGTGTAATCTAAGAACATTTTTAGTCATTTTAACACCCTGCAATTACTGGATTTAAATGTAGCTAGAGGAGCATGACTTGTTTTTATTTTATAATACAATACAGACATCGTATACACACAGAAGGATGACTAGCTTTGTGTTTTTGTGGGAGTATTTGTGTTTATATGTGGAAAATAGAGGTGTGTATAAGGTATTTATGCTAATATAAGTATATAAAGAGTATTCCTATAAATAGATTCACTTTAGAATCCAAATAAGAATACTATAAGGCTATCTAAAGTAGATAATTAAAGTGTAATTAAATTTAAATGCCTTGGTGAAAGAATATAAAAATATTTAAATTCAGCAGGCTAGTACATTTGCAGTTTTCTTTTATTAGGTGTGAAATCTAAGAATCCCTTGCCAACTCTTGAGGGCTCAATCCAGAATGTTGAATTGAAGTACTGCAGCACATCATTGGTCAAATGTGCCTCTGGGACCATGGGATCAATAAAAATTTGTGCCAAAGCCCCAGGTATGTGCAGCTGGACCATGTAAAAGTTTATGGCCTGTGTAGGAGAATTGGCCTTGCTTTTTACAAGGAGAGTTACTGAAACAAGAATTTACTCATTGTTTCTATGAATCAGAGGTTTTTATTTTTGGTTTTTTGGTTTTAGAAACAGACTAGGATGATGTAGCATGGCATTGCCAATAGTGAAAATGAGAAACCATATTAAGGCTTCTTGGTTTTTACAGATCTTTCAATCAACACAGCTCAGAATGTGAAGCCTTAGAGATGTACTAGATTACTGTGAAAATGGATATAAAAACTGAATACTGCAGCCGCATAAAGGCTACGCTTCTTTTAAAACAAATTCAATTGGTTTCCTGAACTATACCTGAGGAATACTTATATCATGCATATACTGTGGCTAAAACATGTCATTGAATTCTGAATTGTAAATACACAGGTATATGTAACACAGGAGGCATTTTGTATCTGTGTTGAAATTAGTATAAGAGAACTTAGTGCAATCCTATACATGTTTACTGGAAAGAAGTCCAACTGTGTTCAGCGGGACTTACTCTCAGGTAAGTGTGTATATGATTGCAGCCTTAATTTTGGTGCCACACCCAAGGATTTCAAATAAAGAGCTTCAAGTCATATAGAAACAGTCTTAACAGGTAGCTGTTTAAAAGTGCCCTGCCAGAATATGGCTGCAGCTGCAAAATAAACTTTTTCTAGGCAGCCAACTGTTTCCATGGAGATTCTGCTATATATTAGAGGAAAAATTGAACAAAACATTGATAGCTAAAATGTATTTTTTCTATAAATTAGGAGAAAACAATATGGCTACTTGCAAGTGAGCCACCTGCTCTATCTTACTACTTGGGTAGATTTGCTGCCCTTGCACACAAAAAAACTTTGTTCCTGATTTCTCCCTAAGGTCCTCATAAATGATGTCAGTGCTGTAATTGAAACCAGAAGGAGGGCCGTACCACACAGCAGAACAATGATAAAAGAGCAAAGCTGATTTGTGCAAAAATAGATGTATTGCAACTAATCTTTCAAAGTTATGTTATTGCACAGCAAGAATATTGCCTTAGCATATATTCGCAGGATGTAATCAACTGATAGACCAAAAACACATATCACCTGTACAGCCTAATAGCTCATTGATTCACAATTTGTGACCAGATCTTATCTACATCCACTGTGAATAATGCCTCTTCATAATAAGTCACCATCTTAGTATCATTTAGCTCCAAAAAAAAGTTTACATTTTTCTGCCTATTCAGCAGTGATGTAGACTTGAGACTACGGTATTGTCTTGGACTCAAGTCGTGTCAATGACTTTTCTCTGACTTGACTCAGTGATTTGTAAAAGACTCTACTCGAGACTTGGAGCCTTTTACGACAAGTCGAATTTTATTCAGGTTTAAACCTGTTTTCCCCATTAAATACTGTAGATAGTGACTTGCAACTTGCAACCAAAGACTTGGGACTTGATTCGAGACTTGGAGTCAGAGACCTGATCCACATCCCTGCTATTCAGCCATTTTGATCCGATATATCGAAAGTGGGCCCGATTTTGGCAAACGGTGTATTTTTTAATTAATTAATTTATTATTATTATTATTATTATTATTATTATTATTATTATTATTATTATTTAAAGATTTTTTACCCCACCTTTCTCCCGGCAACCAAGGTGGCTTACAGGATTAAAACATGTTAAAATATACAAGTACAATAAAAATAATTTAAAACAAGGTAATTAAAACAGTTAAAACAAACACACACCAGTGGGTCACCTTACGATTACATTTGATTAAAAAAGCCAGCCCACCATGTCAGGTACATACAGTGTACCTGTATGGATCAAACTGGAATGTCTGCCTTTTCCCTCTTCCTTTTCCTATTTAGAGGAGGAGAAGTAGAAATGGAGCAGAGGCAGGCAGTGGGCACCCCCCGCCAGTCTGCCACCAGAGGAGACTACTTTAGTCAGCTTCAGTGTTGTCTCATTGACATTCCTGCTATGTTACGTACACTGCACCTCTTAAAACAAGTTACAGGAGTAGGTTACTGAAACGTTTGGAATTGAGGAAATGGGCAGAGCCTTTCTGTTTGAACGAGGCACCTTGGGATTATTCCCATGTTTTGAAGTTCAATTGCAAATAAAGGCTGTCAAAATACTCTTCATTTGAAGATGCTTTGAAAGGTAATAGACAATGTGTTCAAAGAAGAACATATGTTTCAGTTGGTTTGGAGTTGAACCATTTTAAAGACTGTGAAAAAACTTGAGCATGTCTCAGAATGTTTGCAGATGAGCTAGTGGTGTCATCTTTTAGTCTATGGCTAGTAATTACAAATTACTTCATGAAAATTGATTTTCTGGTTTCTTTAGCATAGTACATTACATTGTGATTATATTGTTAATCTGTAGAGTCTATTAACTGATTACAGTATTATTTTAATAATGCATTTAGGTGACGGTGGAAAAGAGAAGCTGATCCCTTTAATCCAAGGCCCATCTGATACTAGAGACTTACATAGCAGCAAATGGCTCAACGAAAGCAGAAAGCCAGAATCTCTCCTAGCTCCAGACTTGTTAGCTTTCACAATTCAAATCCCTCAGCATATGGACTACAACTATAGCTCTGGTGAGTGCAAAGTTCTTGAAAAGTTGTATCTAATGAAGTATTCAGAGCAATGGTGAAGAGTATTAGGTGGCCTAGAATACTTGATGTTTGAAGTATTGTATATTTAGAGAATAGTCTGTTGAAGCTGGGAAACTGACGCCCCATAGCAATCTTTGTATGTTCTGGCACGATATCATGACATGAACCTGCGAAGCTCAGATATTACTCTTGTGCTTCTTTACTTTTTAAATGACTGTAACGGAAAATAGTTCTATTCCAGTTGATGCTCTCTGTGTATACGGGGGGGGGGGACACCGTATCCGTGGAGATACGTTCCAACCCCCACCGTGGATACTTGAAACCGTGGAAAAGGGCGAACGCCCCCTCCACGGTTTTCAGAGCCCCCCGCGCCCCCCCTGTGGACTGGTGCCCCCCGCGCCCTCCTCTCTCTCTCTCTCTCTCTCTCTCTCTCTCACACACACACACACACACACACACACACACACACACACACACACACACACACACACACACACACACACACACACACACACACACACACACACACACACACACACACACACACAGGCACTTACTTTTACAGGAGAAACCTCTGTTTTTTCTTCAAAAGGCCGAGTGAACAGGTTCCTTGTGGGCCTCACCAACAAGACTTAGGTGCTAGCTGGAGAAGGAAGCTGCTCACTCCGATCCTTTTGAAGAAAAAAATGGAGGTTTCTCCTGTAAAAGTAAGTGCCTGGGGGGTTGTGCGGGAGGGATCCACTATCTGTGGATAACTGAATCCGTGGATAGCGGATCTGCGGATATGGGGGGGCCCTTGTATAGACTAAAGCAGAAACAGCTTGTTAATTTTTGCTCTGTGACGTATTGACTGAAATGCAATATTTTTGTTAGTTATTTAGCTGGCGCAAGTCCGAGGAGGCTGTGTAAAGGCTGTGTCGGCCTGAGAACGGGATGGGGATATGGCGTCAACCCCCCGGCCTCCCTTGCATTCGCCCGACATCTCTTACCTATATCTGGCGGCCGCAGGGACGATCCGGCGGCAGAGTAAGGGCGACTGGCCTCCATGCTGGCCGCCCTTACTCCAAAGTAGTCACAGGCACGTTTGTGACACTTTAGAACGGTGGAGCGCATGCGCTCTGCCGTTCTAAAGTTATTGTGAATTGATTAATGTTGAAGGTATCTAGTGTGGATTGCGCTCATAATGCTACATTTTCATATTTAAAAAGTAGCCTGATCTGTCCAGCCATTTCTAAGGAGAGGGGGGGGATGGTCAGAAAGGATGTAAAACATATAATTGGGAATGTGCAAAAACTGTTCTACTTGCAGAAAGTCTAAGACAGGAAAGTAATAAAAGCTTTCTGGTTGGGAATTGGTTTTCTTTCAAACAATGGAATGCTAAATTAGAGTTTTATGCGCAAAGTGTGATAAATGGGAAATAAAGAACAGAACAATGAATGTTATTAATACACTTGTCAGTTGCAGCATGAGACTGTGGGTAGTGAGAGCATAACAAGAAGAACAGCATTTCTTATCAGGTGACTGACATTCTTGTAGAGGGATATGAACAGTTGCAAACCATCTCCAAGTCATTACATTTTGTTGAAACAAAAATCAAACTTATCATCCCCTTAGTACACAGTGATAGAGCTTATGGTTCTTGGACTTAGGAATGCGTTCCCAACTGGAGATGAAGATACAAGGCTTCTTAGTGATGTGGCATACAAGTTCACCACTCCTTGCTTGGAATGTTCTATTGATTTGTTTGTAGTTCAGTGCCTATTGGCTAAATTAAGATATAGCAATAAAGCACTTGACTGAGCTCTGTATTCTTCCTTAGGAAGATTACTAAAGGTGGGGGCAGCTTTCCCAACAGGGAAAGGGGGCTTTCCCTGCTGGGAGCATGGCTCTGGGACAAGGGAAGGTCTGGAATAGGGCGCTTCAGCTGTGGTTGCCTGTACCAGCTGTTCAGACTGGCAGCTGTTAGAGATGCACAGAAGATTCAGTCCACATGGGACCACATTTAAAGACTGTTATGTGAAGCAGATGAATGATAACCTTATTTTGATATACAAGCTGCACAATCCATGTATCCAAAGGGAAAAAAAAACACCCCAGAACAAAACAAAACAAAACAAAACACACTTGCTCACACATTAGATTATTCATGTATTGTCCTACAGGAAGATAACCTATGTATGGAAAACTTAATCTATAAAATAGATAGGTAATTTCATGAAACATTGAAGAATTATGTCAGGTTTTTTTTTAATCAGAGAGCATTTTCTGTTGTTCCTAGTTACTAGGGTCTGCATAGTGGGAGGCTCTAATTGCTTATTATAGACAGTATAATAACAAATCATTTGTTCTTGAACTAATATTGAACTAGATGCCATAAGTTCCTCAGCAATGTCATAGTTAGGATTTGCAGGCCTTAAAAAGGATAAGGAAAATTTATGTGAATTGTATGTTAAAGTCATACAAAGGAATGGTATAATTCATTTGTTTAGTGCTTTGAAAGAAATCTGTTCTGTTACATTGCACTATGATAACTTTCTGTATTCCTTTCTTAAATGTATTTTGAAAATGTAATGTCTTCATCTTCTTGATAGTGGTTCTCACTTTTTGTTTTTGGTGTTGCAAGGACATTTGTAGAGTGTGGCCATTTTCTCCCTTCTCTCCAAAAGCAAATCCCATATTGCAGTCTCCAGAAACATAAATTATAACAGCAACAATGTTACTCGATACTTCCATACTTTGTAAAGGTTAATTTTCTTCAGTGGGGTTAATTGGAAATGAAGAGTTGGGCATAAAATCCAGGCTTGCTGCCTCACTCTTTTTTTTTTTTAAGCATTCAAAAGGTAAAATGGTTGCCCATTTTTCTCTCATGCACAATTCAAGTCCAAAAGGCCGCCAACACTAACAGATTCTAAAATGCAAACAGTTAGGTTTTTTCATTCACATTTTAGCTGTGCTTTATTTTGTGTATATTACACCCATGCACAAACGTGTTCAAAATATTTAATGGATTGGTTTGGAGACTTTTAAAAAAGTATGATAGAAGAGCAGGAACGTTGTCGTAATTAAAAACAACTCACGTTTATGTTTTGGGCATAAAAGCGTAAAAATTATACCCATCTATCTTGTTACATTTCCTCTTCTCTCCCTGAGGACTTAACTATGTACTTTATCTGTAATTGTTGCCAGTTTTCTATCATGTTCCCACTGGGTTTCTGGTGCATTTTTTTTATCCTCTTGATGACAGAGCTTGCTTGAATGATTTCATGCTCTTAGCATTTTTGTTCACGGGAATTAGGAGCAAAATGTAACTACAGCTGAACATAGCATCTATTTTTGTAATTTTGAAGTTTATTCTCTGTTATTGGAGCTAAATGAAGAGATACAGGTGTTCTCCAGCTCTGGTCCTTTGGGATTTCTTGATGGCCAAGGCTTGAAAAGAAAATGCATGTGTTTCCAGAGTCAAACAGCAGCTGTGAGACAAGGATTTATGCTTTTCTCAGAACTTTGGGATTTCAAAATGTTACATTTAATCACAGGCACAGAAACGAGAGCAAATGTTAAAGATGTTACATATAAAAGTAGGGGATTGATCTCTTTACCATTCCAGCCAGTTGTGGGAATAGCGGAACAAAGTGGTCTTAATATGAATAATTTCAAAAAGATTATGATAGCTGCCAAGACCCAGTCTTCCAAGGTGCTTTCACTGTGGCATGGAAGATTTTCAACCTTGCCATAATCTGATATATTACATTTTCTCTAAATGCTTGGTAACAGAAAAACAAGTTATTGTGGTGTTTGGGCTAGATGCTTATTTTTCAGTTGAATGATATATTTAATTTTTGGGGAGCACAGTTCAAAGTTAAGCATTTCCAAATTCTATTGAATTCAAGAGGAGAGAGCTAAGGAGGTACTTAACCCTCCCACTGGAACTGATTAGTGTTAAAGCTGTCTTTTTCTAATTTTAAAAAAGTGGGTTGGAAATCATTGAAGTAGTTACACAAAGCCTTTTAGGTGGAAATCATGTCGAGAAGACTGACTATTTACTGTCTGCCATTTTGGCTGTTGCAAAAACATTTTATAAATAGCTACAAATCCAAACTACACTACAATAAAAACATGACAATGAAACATTGCTTAAAACTAACTAATTGGAAAAAATCTATACCGTCATAAAATCCAATAATGGATAGTGGACAGTGCATGCTACGATGATAGAAACTGCTGCAGCATTAATGATCTCCAGGGGTCTGGTGGAACAGGGCAAACTTAACCTGCCTCCTAAAACCCCATATTATGTCTCTTATAGACTTTTGCAGGGAGGGCAGAACAAATCTAGAGAACTTGGAAAAGAGTCACATCTGATGATTTCAGTTGTCCAAGGAGAAGCAGGCACTAAAGTACTTTGTAGTTTAAAACTTCATAGCATCAACACTTGATGATAGCCTTTTAAATTTTAATTTTTTAAAAAAATATATTAATGCTTTAAATTTTTAGGGAGAACTGCACTCAAGGATCATTATGTCCTTAAAAGTACATGTTTTGTCATGGTACATTTGTGAATTGGGGTCTGTGTTTCAGAGTTGCTATTAGATACTTTTATGAGGAGAAGAAATGGTTTTTTCTGATACTATGCAGGTTCTCCTCCTGCCAGATCCTGTGGTGAGGTCATAGTTCTGTATTTATGATGTAATGTTCTGTTCCTATGGAAATTGTGATACAGCAAATTCAGCATTTTAAACTTATAAGGCTTAACTAGGAAGAACCGAAGGGGTGTGGGCAGAGACATTACTTTTAAAAAGAAAATCTTCCTGATTTAGAAACAATAACATGTATATACAATAAATGTTATGTATATTTTAACTATAACAATTACAAAAATTAGCTAATGAAAAGAACTCTAATTGCTTTTAAGTTGTTTCTACAAGTGTAAGCGAATTCTTTTGTGCTCTTTAAAGGGGGGTTGTATTATTGAGAGCAGTGGTTCTCAAACTTTTTAGCACCATTCCAGCCAGTTGTGGGAATAGAGGAACAAAGTGGACCCACTTTTTAAAATGACACCCTGTCGGGACCCACCTAACTTAAATATAATATGTATTTATTATTTATTTGCAAAGAACTCAATCCATTTCTTGTAATGAGGCAGCCCTAATGAATAGCCTCAATGCTTGAGGGGCTTAGTTATGTGACCCAGCCTTCACCTGCTCCCACTACTTGTCATTGACAGACTTGGGGAAAAAAACACCAGAAAAAAAGAGGCTCAAACTTTCATCTCCCTATATTTACAGAAGCTTGCAAACTGCAGGAGCTCAGATGTTTGCAGGGCAATTAGCAGCTATCTGATTGTTGAGCAGCCTCAGGGCTTGAGGCAATTACTTTCTTTTTTTAACTTTCAATTACTAATCTTTCCATCATCCAGGACCAACCAGAAATCACGTCGCGCCCCACCAAGTGGGTCCTGCCCCACAGTTTGAGAAATATATAAATATATTATTATATAATGTAAATATAACTGGGACACCCCCAAATAATTAATTAATTTAATTAATATAAAATAAAAAAAATTGGGTGCAAAGTGCCCAGGCCGCCCAAAGGGTGGCCAATTTTTTTTATTTTAATGAATGAATTAATTAACTTACCTGTCCTGCCACTGCTGCCATTCTGCCACCACCGTCTTTGCCGCCGGCTGTGGCCACCATCGCCTTCATCGTTGCCACTGACATCCATCGCCGCCATCATCGTCATCTCTTTGACCTTCATGGTCATCAGCGGCTGCCTCCACCTCTGGAGCCTGGCCAGCTGCACCTGAGCCGGCCAGGACTTCTGCCCCCGGTTAAGCCTCTGCCGCCGCCGCTACCAAAGTGCAAAAATGCACTTTTTCCCCCTGCGGCGCCATCTTGCATCTCGCAAGATTTTGCAAGATCCAAGATGGCGGCGCCGTGTAAAAAAGTGAGTTTTCACACTTTGGAAGCGGCGGCGGTGGAGGCTTAACTGGGCCCAGAAAGCCCAGGACGAATCTGGGACCAGAACCCGGGACGATCCCGGGCTTTCTGGGACAGATGGTAAGCCTAAATAGGCTTACCATCTGTCCCAGAAAGCCTGGGAAAGACAGTCTTAGGGTTATGACATTTTGTGATCTATCTACCTATAGGAAATGGGAAGCAATTGCATCTGTTACCCAACTCTCCTACTGTAATTTCAGGCCATGTAGGGGCATGTTTATAGGGTTAATCTAAGCTCTTCCATAGGCACAACTGCTGATAGAGTAAGGATTTGATCAGGAAATAGAGGTGTTATTTAAGGTTGAATGAAGTCATTTCCACAAACTATGGTTCACCAGCATGTGGTGCCTGACCTTTCTGGAGATACAGCTGTATTTCCTGCCATCTTGAGTCTGGTAGCGGCTGGACTCAAGAATCAGATGCAATCAGATCTGCTCATGGCAGTACTCTGCATCTTTTCAGTTCTTTCTGGACACACTTTAAAATGTCTGATTACTGACAGAAGCTCACTCAATTTGACAAAATGGCACTGACATTTTTTTTTTGCTATATCATCCAAGTGTATCCATTATTAGGGATATGCAAAAAAAAAAGTTATTTTTGATTCATTTATTTTCAATTCATTTTATAATTTCTTTGTTTTTGCTTTTAGCATTTGTGTTTGGTTTTCTGTTGATTTCAACAGACAGGAAGTATTCTGATAGTAGTTTTCTTTGGTATGTTTCATCGAAATGGCATGAAACGTTCAGGCATTACAGTTTAGTCCTTTTATGTAACGGACCTCCCTCCTCCCATTTGTCAGTGGGAGCGCTACATAGATGCGATTCAGCTCAGCGGACAAACTGAACATTTACCTCCTTAAAAGATACGTTGATGTTCTCTTTATGAGGAACCTTACAGCTGCAATGTGCAACTTCTCATTTCAGCGTTGCATTGCCTTGCATCTATAGAAGGAGTGGGAGCAAGCTTCAAGCTCGGTATTGGTTTCCCTACTGTTATAATTTCCTGTAACTGATAGAGAAATATTTTTAAAATATAACAATTAATTGTAATACTGTTAGTAATGAAATTTCTAAAAAATAAGAACAAGAGTTAATTGCATACGCTGTGAGAACCAGGGAATCATGGATGTATGAAAAGTCAAACCTCCAGACACACACACACACACACACACACACACACACACACACACACACACACACACACACACACACACACACACACACACACACACACACACACACACACACAATCCCTCACCCATCTGCTTTCACACAGCAGAAGAGACTGTAGCTGTTTACTTTCAGTTAATGTTTAAACTGGCTCCAGTGTCTCTAACTACATTTAATCCCTGTGATTTAGTGCTTCATATGATGATGGAAGCTGACCATTAGTGAGGAGGAAAACATGAAAGTAAATGCCAAAACATTTGTAACAAAAATGGTTGCATTTGACTCACTCGTGATCCATGTGTTTGCAGAACACTTAGGCTGCAATTCTATGCTAAGTTATACCTGTGTAAATATTGTGTAATTCAATGGAATTTGATTGCACCCAGTTGACAGAATATTGCAGCCATGGCTTTCAAGTGCACTGCTTTTACAAATAAATAGCACTGTCAGTGTCATAATGTCAAATGTGTCATCTACTCTAGGTTACTGTATTAAACAGAATTACAAATACTGCTTTAAAGTCTTTCAATTTATATTCTGTCTTACCTCTAAATATCTGAATGGAAGAACAAAAAAAATAGATTATCTCCCTCCCAATATTCCATAAATGCTTCCAGAATAGCCCAAGGCTACCACCCACAAGGCATCAGGCAGTTATGATGCAACTGTTGCTAGAAGGCCCGGGGGGGGGGGACAGACTCCCAGTCTCTTTCTAGCCAGACTCGTATTGCCAGTGATCAGCATGCCAACCAGTTACCAGTTTGCGACGACTCTTTCGGTGCAATCCTATCCCCCGTGTAGGTCAGTTCCTAGGGCGCCAGCCTAGGGTGTTGCAAATGTTCCATAAGGTATGCTTGTAGCAACTAGCGAGTAGGTGGTGCCGGTACCTAGGCCAGCACTGCCTGCCTGCCAAGCAGCAGATGGACCAGTGCTGTAGAGCAGGTAGGTCCTGCTCCGTGTGGTGCAGGGTTGGGAGTAGGGTGGGGAGGGACATAACGGGGCAGGGGGAAGGTGGAGAAAGGCCCGGGGGTGGGTGGGACTGGCGTCCTTGGCAGACGTCGAATCATACTCCCAGACTTGAAAGCCCGCCATGGGGCTTCCTGGCTCTCCACCACTTCTGTAGTTGGCGGAGGTCTGAGTAGCCCCATAGGATGGGATGTAGCATTACCCAGGGTAAGCAGACTACTGTCTGTTTACCCTGAGGAGTCCTCCTCCCGTCCCTATCCAGCGCTGGATACAGCATGTGCCTGGCACACACGCTGCACCAGCGCTGGATAGGATTGTGCTGTTTCTCCTTTAAAAGGTTTTAAGTTACAGTACTGTATATTCTTTAATGGAACTCTGAAGAAGATCTTGGAAGGTTTTGTCTTATGATGCCTTTTTATTTAGTTTCTTATTTTGTTTGATTGTATGTTTGGTTGCTTTTTTATTTTGTGTTAGTCTTCTGTAAACTGTCTTGAGTTGCCTTGATAGGTAAGACGTGTGGAATAGAAATGTATGAAAATTAAATGGGAAAGAGGGCTGTCTCATTCTTTATTTCTGTTTTCCTGAGATGTTACCCTGTTTCCCTTAAAATAAGACCTCCCCCGAAAGTAAGACCTACCATCATATTTTTTGGGGGGGCGTGATTTTTGCTGGCACATAAATATAAGACCTCCCCTGAAAATAAGACCTGCCGTGTTTTTTGGGAGCCAAACAGGGGAAACAGGGCACTTATTCTGTAGTGAGTAGTTATGAATAAAAGTAATCTTACACTGCTCAGCTTTACATGCTATAATACTAGTCATTCCATGAAAGGCAACAGCCAGTCTGGAAGCACATTTTAATGCTGAACAATGTTCATCAAGATTTAGGCATTCAGACCAAAACTAAGGAAGCACAGGAAAATCAGAAAAATATGGCCTACATTTTCCTGATTTGCTGCTCTTAAAAAATATCTTTAAAAGCTTGCTTCCTCTATCAGCTGACACAGTTGGTCCAATAAATGGTATGAATGGAAGTCAAGTTCAGCTATTTTGAGATTGGCACCGCAATTTGTTATGTAACATCTTGTGTGTCTCTCAGAGAAGTGTAGACACTTAACAGAGCAATCCTGTCTAATTCTAGACCAGTGGAGCGATAGGTCCGCCGGTCTAAGGTGTCGCAAACGTGCTGGAAAGCATGTTTGTGGCAGCTGATGAGTAAGCAGTTCCGGCAGAGAGGCTTGCGCTGCTCTGCCGTCACCACAGAAAAGTGGAGCGCCACGACAGAGAGGTAAGTCCCCGAGGTGGGATGGGAGGAGGGCGGGGAGGGGGGATTCCAGGGGGGGCTGGATTTGGCACGCCAGGCCTTGGAGGTGGAGGGATTGGTAGCAGTGTGCTCCGCTGAATCCTATCTCCCTTTCTGGGCTTGGCCGGCGTTACACGGCCAGCTCGAATGTGCGCCAGCAAATACCTGGCACACATTCAAGTAGACCCATTGGGGCAGCTGGGAATCTACTTGGGGTAAAGGGACAAATGTCCAATCTCATTCTGTAGCTTTCATGGCCCGCAATAATCCAACAATGTTGCACAAATACGGGTTCAGACGCCATGTAGTTAAAAACTTGTCCTTTTAATTATTCTTACTACCGCAGCGGGTTTCCTAAAGGCAGCCGCTTGCGGAGCACAAACATTAAAAACCAAGGCTATTGTCCCAACGTTTCGGTCCGCACCTCGGACCCTCTTCTTGGGGAATAAATCGAAAGATTTAGATGTTGCTGTCCTTACTTGACCTCCTGGGCTATAAATCCTGGAAAGCGCGGGAATCAGCGCTAATTCAAAAGTGGAAGCGGCTGTTCCGGTTACACGGCAGCTGTCATTCTCTGTGAATTACTCACAGCTGCGCTGCGAAGATCATAGTTAAAATCGCTTCCTCGTGAGCAACTCGCTATGTTCTTTTCTTTCTCCTGAGTAAACCCACTCGACGATGTCTCTGTTGTCAGGCTTACATTTCCGTTTTTGATCGCTCTGGCATGTATATCATTACACATATGCTGTTCACGAATGATCGGTCCCCAGATTCGGTTCGCAAAAGTCAGATCTTGCTGACGATTAACCAGTTGCCCTATAGATGTTTTACTTATTTCCAGGGCTTCCAAATGTCGCAAGATTTTAATATTATCCTCTCTTTGCAAACATTTGGTTTTGTCAAACCGGATCGTATGACCTTCTTTCAGCGCGTGCTCGGCAAGAGCAGATTGTTCCGGATGGTTAAGCCTGACAGATCTTTCATGTTCAGATATTCTTGTCATTATAGACCTAGATGACATTCCGATGTAACATCTGTCACATTCGCACGGTATCTGGTACACACCTGCATTTGAAAGGGCCGGCCGTTTGTCTTTGGGGTTGCCAATAAATACAACAAATAATTGGCAACCCCAAAGACAAACGGCCGGCCCTTTCAAATGCAGGTGTGTACCAGATACCGTGCGAATGTGACAGATGTTACATCGGAATGTCATCTAGGTCTATAATGACAAGAATATCTGAACATGAAAGATCTGTCAGGCTTAACCATCCGGAACAATCTGCTCTTGCCGAGCACGCGCTGAAAGAAGGTCATACGATCCGGTTTGACAAAACCAAATGTTTGCAAAGAGAGGATAATATTAAAATCTTGCGACATTTGGAAGCCCTGGAAATAAGTAAAACATCTATAGGGCAACTGGTTAATCGTCAGCAAGATCTGACTTTTGCGAACCGAATCTGGGGACCGATCATTCGTGAACAGCATATGTGTAATGATATACATGCCAGAGCGATCAAAAACGGAAATGTAAGCCTGACAACAGAGACATCGTCGAGTGGGTTTACTCAGGAGAAAGAAAAGAACATAGCGAGTTGCTCACGAGGAAGCGATTTTAACTATGATCTTCGCAGCGCAGCTGTGAGTAATTCACAGAGAATGACAGCTGCCGTGTAACCGGAACAGCCGCTTCCACTTTTGAATTAGCGCTGATTCCCGCGCTTTCCAGGATTTATAGCCCAGGAGGTCAAGTAAGGACAGCAACATCTAAATCTTTCGATTTATTCCCCAAGAAGAGGGTCCGAGGTGCGGACCGAAACGTTGGGACAATAGCCTTGGTTTTTAATGTTTGTGCTCCGCAAGCGGCTGCCTTTAGGAAACCCGCTGCGGTAGTAAGAATAATTAAAAGGACAAGTTTTTAACTACATGGCGTCTGAACCCGTATTTGGACAAATGTCCCTTTATTCCAAGGAGATGTTGGGTTGCGCTGGCACAGGCTTGCATAGGATGCGGAGGACGCCTTATTGTTTTGGGATATCAACTGCTTTTATACAGTTTGCATAGCATTTAAGAACGTAGAATAATGAAATACAGTCAGTTCGCATATTATGCGCCCTTCACATGCACAAATTCAAGTACATACTCTGCCAAAAAACCAAAAACCTTGAAAAAGTTTAAATAGTGCAGATGATTCCACCTGCCATTCCACTTACTCAGTATATGCCCTGGAGCAAGCCTGAAATGGGAGAATGAAGCTGCTGTTCCCTTAAGCCTGATTCACATATGACAGCGTTGTCCCTGCTGTGCGCTTCACGGACCCGCTCTGCCCTGTATTTGCATATTCATAATGTAAAAGGACACCATTACGGGGCACCAACGCTAGAATCGCTGGAGATGGCTCGGTTCAACTTTGGCAAAGCGTGTCTCGTGGAGCTTGTGGGCGGGTTCAAAGCGCAACAACAGCCACCAATCGCGCGAGAGGGGGGGAGTGGTTGCATGCCAATCACAAGTTGCTCCAATCACCGCGAATGTTACAAGTCCACTGCTCTTCAGAGAGGGAAACCCCTTGCAAGGAAACCCCTTGCACACACAGGCAAACACAGGAGGAGTAGAGAGCAAGCCGCAAGCACCGAAAAATATCCAAATTTTGAAAAATAGCATTGCAAGAGTCGCAAACCGTTCCCAGTTCATGCTGGGATGATGATATAAAATTTAAAATTTGTGTTGGAAGTGAGGGCAAAACGATATTTTACTGTCCACAAACTGTTTTTTTCTTGTTTCAATGACTGGGATTGGCCAATCAGAGCGCGGCTGTGTTTACCCAATCACAGCTGCGCTCTCTTAAGAGGGCGGGACAGCAGGAGGGACGTGTAGGGACGACAAGCAAAGCGGCGCTCCCCCTGCTCCAAGCGCCAGATCAGCGCATACGGCGGACGGGGACATCCGCGGTCATATGTGAATCCGGCCTTAGTCATCTCAGTTCCCACATGACTCTTGTACTGTGATTTTAGTTCTTAAAGAGACAGTATGTGTTGGATTTAAGGGAGTTGCAACTATACAGACAGCTCTCAACTTATATGGAGGTTAGGTTTCTGGGAAATCGTGCATTTTCTGGGTTTCTGCATTTTCTGGGTTAGGTTTCTGGGAAAACTGGCTTTCCCATAGGAAACAATGGGATTGGTATGGGTTGGGGGACAGTCCACGGGCACTCACTTTGACGAATGATGATTATGGAGAAAGGCTACTGGGAGTGAGGAAGCAAGGCTGCCATTGTCGATGGATCAGAGAGTTTGTTGTCTCTGAGTGTTTTGGAGTAGGATAGCAGTGTCCTTTGCATAGCTTTCATCCCCCCCCCCCGCAAGATCTGTTGGTAACACTGCATAGCCGAGAGCACATCTCTGCTCACTTTGGAGCTATGTTCAGCATTTCGATTGTCCTCATCTAAGATAGCCAAATCACTCTCAATTACCGTAAGTTGAATGCCTCTGTAAACCGCTTATCTGTCAGCGTTCACATAATAACATCAACCTCCTCTTTGCTCTCCTCCTCATGTTCCTTCTGCTTCTCAAGCTCAAGCAGATCTTGGGGTGAATGCTCTTCTTTATGAGACTCTTAACAACTCCTGCACATCTTTTAACTCCACCTCATCAAGACCCACTTTTTTGGCTAAGCTCACAGTGCTCTCTCTGGCCACAAATAGGTCACTTTCAACATTGAAACCTTGATAGTCACATACTGTACTAGATATGGGTACAGCGTTCTCTAAATCATACTCATACACAAACGTACAGCCTCCCATGCCTTACCAACAAGCATGATAGAGTCTCTGATGTTAAATAACTTCCATAACACTCATATTGTCTCATCATCAGTAGCCTTCACTACACCTTCAAATGTTTTCTACAGGTAATAAGCCTTAAACGTGATGTGTTGGTGGATGAGGGAGATGGTGTTGGGGGAGAGAGAGACAGCTTGGAGGTTTTTGCAAATATCTTGAATGGAGCTGGGATAGCCAGGGGCATTGTCCAGTAACAGTAAGATCTTAAAGGACAGATTCTCCCCTTCACAGTAACAACAAAACTCATCTTTGCGTTTAGATACAAGGTAATCACAGAAAATACGACCCATCCCTAGCTGTTTGCGAAGAAATGAACCAGCAATTTTTTTTAATATACTTTTTGAGAGCTCAGGTATTTGCAGAGTGATAGACAAGTGCTGGTTTCAACTTGCAGTCCCCTGCGGCATTGCCCCCAAACAGCAAAGTATAACTATCCTTTGAGGCCTTGAAGTTGGGTGCTGTTTTCTCCTCTCGAGAAATATGTTCTTGCTGGCATTCGTTTCCAAAACAGAGCTGTTTCATCCACGTTGAGGATCTGCTTTGCAGAGTTGCCTCCCTTTGCCATAATAGCCTTCAGGGTGTCCAGGCTCAGCAGCCACGGAATCAGCAGATGCAGTCTCCCTGCTCATTTTGATTTTGTGGTAGCCGTATCTTCGCCGGAAGTTAGCAAACCAGCTGGATCTAGCTCTGAATGGCTTCAGGGGCCCTTCTTCCTCTTTCTGCAGCTCTTCCACAATTGCATGGTCTTTCTCCTGGGCCAGGAACATACTGACCAGCATTTGTTCCATGTACTCCATAATGGAGCTTCCAGCATAAGAGGTGATCTTGCTGCTTGCAGCTGTGCCTGACTGGGCAGTTTTCTTGATCTTCTCTGCACTGTCCCTAATGGTACAAACAGTGCTCTCCACATAAGCCAAGCATGTGGCTGACATACGCTCCCCGCTTTGGAGCCAGTCGATTACTTTCATTTTAATATCCATTGGTATGGATTTTTGCGTCTCTTTCTCTCTAGGTTCCCTGGGCGATGCAGATGGAAGCTTTCTAGACATGGTCTTGCAGTGAAAAGCCCGCCAAATTTCCCATGTGTCTCTCTTGCTGGCTAAACATGTGGAAGCACAGGAAGCCTAACTGCGCTATTTAAAAAACGGGCCCACGCAAATTGCACTTCTGGTATTAATTTGTAAATCACCAGTTAAAAAATGGGCAAATTTAAGACTGTGCAAATCAAGAGTTACCAGTATGCAATTTTGGCTTTACATGCTGACCTTGGAATATAACCCTCACGTAAGGTGCTGGTCATCTGTAATGGTGTGTTTTTTCTGAGATTCTGTGACCAGCTAATAGATGTATTAGTAAGGTAAAGGTGACCCCTGACAATTCAGTCCAGTCGTGTCCAACTCTAGTGTGTGGTGCTCATCCCCATTTCAAAGCCGAAGAGCCAGCGTTGTCCGAAGACGCCTCCGTGGTCATGTGGCCAGCATGACTCTCCTTGCCGCAGCGCATAGCATGCGGCTGGAACACGGAGCGCTGTTTTCCTTCCCGCAAGCGGTACCTATTTATCTACTCGCATTAACATGCTTTGGAACTGCTAGGTTGGCAGGAGCTGGCCAAGCAACGAGAGCTCACCCCGTTGCGGATTCGAACTGCCGACCTTTCGATCGACAGCTCATGGTTCAGTGGTTTAACCCACTGTGCCACCCGCTGGCCTTAATAGATGTATTAACTAACAGTAAAAAAAAAAAAGTAGAATATACAGTACAAAGATGTCTGTTGGTGGAAATGTTTAGATTAAATTGCAATTGGTCAGTCCTGGAAATATTTGTTTGCCTCTGGTAGTTCTGCTTTATAGGGCATATTCCTTCCCTGCATGGCTACAGTGATCCCATAGGAAACAAAGCCCATGCCTCCCTTCTGGACATGTGCAGGCACTACACCAGAACATCATGGAGAATGGGAAGACTGTGTTGCTCCCATATCCCCATCCAACTCCTTCACCTTAACTGTGTCAAGGAACATGAATGTCAGAGCACATGCTCCTTGACCATACAAAAAAGATGAGCTTAGAACTAGATGGTGATGTGGATGGTGTGCACAAAATGACTGTTTCCTGTAATGGCTGGTCATGATAGGAGACAGATACAGGACTCTGTTGCCCCTGTGTGGATTCCTTTGCACATACAGCTAGAATAATACCATGTGTATTAGGAAGATGATAAAACATATTTTTCTGTAGGTATTACATAGCCATTTTAATTCAAAGTGCGACTTGAAGCATTCTAGGGAAGCTCAGTAATAAGGTACACCATGTCAAAGCTTTAAGATCAATCTATTGTTGTGATGAGACATACGCCCATACTGAACTTGTGTCTGACAGCATCCAAAATGATGTAGCCATGTGCCCTACGGTTGAAACTGATGGATGATGATGTTGCTAAAGGTTGTGTTGCACTTGGGCAGTCACCTTCCAAGGCTGTGATAACAACAGGAGAAATTTGTTTGGTATGGTTGACCAGCTCTTGAGTTCTTTTAGCTTTCAACCTCTCTTGCAAGTCGTGTGTGTGTGTGTGAGAGAGAGAGTAAGTAAATGTAACTGTGTGGGAAGGCACTAGGGATGAGACTGCAATCATTCTCTGGCTTCTTTCTGCTTGTTAATAATTGCTACTAAATCATAGTACTGCTGCTGTTTAGTACAGTATAAGTTTGTACATATACTGTTATCCAAGCAGGTGTGTATGCTATAATTTTGATTTCCAGCTGGTGATTGTATAATACAGGGGTTCTCAACCTGTGGTACGGGAACCCCTAGGGGTATGTGGACCACTTGCTGGGGGTACACCAAACCCTGCCCCTTATCTGGCCCATCAGCAGCTAATTAAGTGTTAATTGACATGTACTTTTATTCTTTTTCCCACCCCATTTTCTGCAGCTTCTTTTCAACATCTGTTTGCTTGTTTTGTATGGAAGGGAGATGCATTTTTATTTTTAAATGATTAAGTAGCTAATTAATTGATTGATCCAATTAATTTGCAATTAATTAGCAGGGGGTACTTCAGAAAATTGGACCGTGATAGGGGATACCCGGGCCTCAAAAAGTTGAGAGCCCCTGGTATAATAGATACCTGATTATTTCCATTGAGAGAACAAGGGACGTGCTCACGGCTAACTGCTGAGAGTATAAACATTTTCTATCCCTTTAACCTTAACATTTCCTAGTAGCTGGGGGAGGCAGTGGTTAAGCTATCTGTCTGGTCTATATATCTGAAAATCAACAATCATCTTTGGTGCAGGTGCAGCAGTTCATATTGGTTGTTAGTTCTTGAAATCTGCTTAAGAAGTTAATATTATTAATCTAGCCCAGAGGTTCCCTAACTCCTGGGAAGGCCTTACGCTGCTCTAAGTAGCAGCGGGGCCTTCCCAGGAGTGGCGATGACACGCCTGGGATCGCGCCACCGCTGTGCCCGGGATCGCCGTTTTTACCTTCATTGGTGGGCAGTGGGTGTCCCTCGGGGGTTGCGGGGAGCCTGCGGACCCCTCCGCAGGCCTCCCCAAGCGTCGGAGCAGCGCTCCAACGCGATTGCAACTGACTTCCGGTTTTACGCGAAACCGGAAGTCAGTTGCGATCGCGTTGGAGCGCTGCCCACCAATGAAGGTAAAAACGGCGATCCCGGGCTCAGCGGTGGCTGCGGCGGCGCAATCCCAGGCGCGCCGTTGTCGTCACCGTGGGTTGCCATGCCCCTTAAGGGCATAGCAACCCTTTCTTCCCAGCTGGGGCGTCGCGACGCCCCAGTTAGGGAACCACTGATCTAGCCTTACACAAATATATGTAACCTATGAATATTGGAGTTTTTTAAGTAGTTGACACACCTTGTTTGTCGAATGGAAAACTAGCAATGTTCTTTGGGAAAAATTAATTTAGTTCATGTTTGGAGAATATTATACTAATATTTGATGGTTCTCATGTGAGATAATGCTCACAAAAGAAGACAGTAGTATATACATTTTAAGGGTGTAATCTGACCCTTTGGGTGATACACTTATGAAATCCGAAATAATTGTAGATTCCCTTTATGCCAAAAACTCATGAGAATTAGAGGTGAGCAAATGACTTTTCTTAGCCTTTTCTATTATTATTACATTAGTTTATGAGGTAGATGCAGCCTCTGAAAGAGATAGTACAGTATAGCACAAACGTTGATGCATTGAAACATCTTTGTCAAGTTAATACAAGAAGCAGTCGTGCCTTCCTTGAATTACTCATTTATAATAGCTCAACAGCAGCCTGTATGTGGACTTTGAAATCCTGGGAAAATAAGATGCATGCATGCATTCTGAAGTATTTGCTCTAAACAGCTGGAAAATGTTCTGTTGAGTAGTCAGCTACTAGCTGTTGTCCAGTTTTTGTGTTTAGGGAGATGTGATCAGTTTAATTACTGATCAACCTTATTATTCCTCGACCGCATTTTAGATTTGTGGACTTGGTTAGTTTATAACTTCAAATGACCACATTATGTAATTCTTTGTCTCTTCTTTGTGACTGTGTAGTAACTCCTTCAGTAATTTGAGATCAGCTATAGTTGAGTTTGACAGGTCACTTGTCATTTTTGACATATATGTGCAACCAGGATGATATCCAGAACTGTGTGAAGCTTTGGCAGTTAGAATATTTACTATAAGAGAGAGAAAATAATACATGTTTTTCAATGCTTTCAATATTTACAATATTTTTACCCCGCCTTTCTCCCCAAAGGGACCCAAGGTGGTTTACAACAGAAAATACAAATACAAAAAAACATAATCACTTTTTTAAAAAAAACAATGATAAAAGAGACCCCTATTACAATTAAAGCAAGAACATAAGAGCAGCAGCACCCTACCTATACCAGCAAGATGTTAAAAGGCCAAAAACTTAGAAGGATTCTCTAAACAAAACGTAGTGTGGCATGTTAATTTATTTTATTAATACAATTCAAAATGTGTACTTTATAACTAGCATTATGTTTGGTATGATGTAAAATATGGTTTTTTGTCCAAGATTCCTCTAAGAACATCTGCACTGAAATAGGAAACTAGAAGAAAGAAAAAACAATTCTAAGAAGTTATCCAAACTTCTTGATCCTTGCTTCAGAACTAAGTCCTCTCCCACCTTCTGTATCTTCAGAGACTGACTGGGCACACTGTGCCACCAGAACATGCGTTCCGGCAGCACAACATGCTCTATGGTGGTCGCAAAAGGCAACATGCCATTCAGTGCAGCTGGGCCTCAATGCCGCCGGAACTTGCATGCTGGCGGCGCAGCATACTTTATGGCAGTCGCAAAAGGCGATGCGCAATTCAGCACAGCCGCGCCGCAAGTGGCAAGTGTCTGTGGCCATGTGCCAGCAGCCTGCAAAGAAGCTCTGGTGCCAGTAAGTCGGCAGGGGGTGGCATGGGTGGAATGGAGCGAGGAGGAGGAATGGGGCGGAGACTGGGGTGGGGAGGGGGCGTGTTGAGGTGGGAAGGGGGTAGTATCAGTGGTAGCAGCGCCACCAATATCCTAGCCCCCTTCCTAGCCTCAGTCTGCCTTCCTAGTTCTATTTGGACTTGTGCCAGCAAAATTGCTGACACAGGTACGTATAGACCCGTTTGGGCAGCGGAGGCTTACCCCTGGGCAAGGGAACAAATGTTCCCTTTCTAGGAGGAGATCTCCGGGTATGCCCCCTGCAGGATGCAGTGTGTACTTCAATAGTATGGCTGCATTGGTGGGGGGGCAGATTTAGATAGGAGTGGGCTGTAAGTGTCATAGAATTTGGCTGGAAGTTACTCATGTTTTTCAAGTCTGTCCATTTTGTTACCGTGTAAGTAAAAGACAAAGCAAAAAGAAAATATGAGATTAGTTCCTCAGAGTTGGAGTGTGCAATTTTGACAAATTTTGAAATGTTCTCTAATCTGGAGTATTGTAGTTGGATTCCATGATGTATAGTGACAGCTTCCATTACTGATCTGTCATTTTTAAAATGAGGCCAAGAGGAGACTGGGGGTGGGATGTCTTAGTCCTCTGACTGTGCTTTTCAGTTTTATACTGCACTTTTCTCAGTTACAGAAGACCAGATAATTCCAGCAACTGGAAAGTGAAAATGAGTTCATGACCAGTGAGTGTTTTGAGGTCACAGGGAAACCTGTGCTGATAGGGCTGTGCTCATAATGAATGAAGGATTGATTGCTAGTGATGTTCCTGGACTCTTGCGGTAGCCCTGCTTTCTCATTTCTTTCCATGGATTGTTAAGCCTTTTCTATAATTAGAAAAGACTGTATAAAAGTAGTCAGCATAGTTTAATTAGATTTGGTCCTACCTTTCTAGATAATGTATAAGCAAAGGGAAGGGAAGTTTATTGCTAGCAGCTGGACTCCATGTTCTCTAAATTCTTCTAGCTGTTTGTTCAAATAGCACATGTACAGGTTGGCCCTATAAAATGTCCTGCTACAGTGTCCAGCAAATTTGGATTCTTGCAACCTGATTGTATCCAGGACTGAATTTATGAGTGTATGATATGTAAGGTAAGGTGGCACAGCTGTACTGGATTCTGTTCCATTTGCCTTCCAAACCTGTGTTAGCCTTTTTGCTAATATGGCAGTGCTATGAGGACAGGGGCATTTCCACGCCCCTTTAAAAATCCAGTCTATGTGTCATGGATGACTCCCCTCCCCCAGAGACCCTTACTCAGCACTTTTGCTGAGGGTGACTGCAGCCTTGGCACAGAGAAAGTAGCCAACTTCCAGTGCATGTGGTTGATAACACTGCATACGATTCTAACTTTTAAAATTTGGTAAAAGTCTTAGTGCATGCATCTGCTTTGTTCTTTTATGGAAAGATAGGGCTAAGAGTGCTGTTCACATCTCTTCCAGATTTCACCCATGTTGGTCAATTACTCAGATCAAATATATAGGGTTGTATTCTAAGTTCTTCCGCAAATGGAAAAAAACCCATCTGTGCAAAGAGGGGTTGATTTTTCTCTGATCTTGCTTTCCCTTCCATATGCCCCTTAGTTACCTGCTCTTCAGGGTCCGACAAGCCTCAGGAAGAACTTTTCAGGGTGCACAGGGGACTGCAGAGGAGAGGGGATATTGGCAAAAATTGCCTGTTTCCCCCTTGCGCAAACAGGGCTGCTTCTGCTGGTGGAAGACCACCTTAGGATACACAACCCATACGCTTAGCAACCACAGAAAATAATCAAACTTAAGATATTTGGCCTAGAGACTTGAAAAATATTACATAATGATTATATTAGATGATAACAAATATTTTTAAATGGTTTGTGTCCTAACTTCATGCAGAGCGCTCCGCTGGCAACTGCTTCCATTTGTGGAAGGAGAGTTGTGCTCTCACATATGGACCCTTTTTGCTCATGAGAAGAATCCCTTGTGGAAGCACAGCTCCCCTTCCGCAAGCAGAAGTTGCTGTTGGTGGATCTTATATTGGGATACCTCCCAATATATTTAGTGTTCTATTCCTTTTGCCATTTGAATTGATTTGAACATACCTAAATCTAAAACACATGTTATATCTAACATTTTGTTTGGCTTGAGATCAATATTTGAAGATTTTATAATAGAAATTTATAAAGTAAAAAAAGGACACATGATGTAGCAGCCCAAGCAGATGCTAGTTTCTTTCTAGAGGTTTAGCATTCATAGCTGTTTTTGCTAGTAGGTGCAATTCAATCTGAGTTATCTGTAGTGCTCATTATATTTGTTATGCTTTGGATCAAAAGAAAGATAAAGCAGCTTGAGTTACCAAGCACTTGAATGATTTAGGTTTTTGCCCATACTATAGAAGGGAGCTGAAGTTTAGACTTACAGTGAATAATTCTGAGTAGTTTTCTGTGCCATTAGCGGAACAAATTAAACTTTCACTGGTTGACTGCATATACCTAAACAGTGCAGTGTGGGAGGATTATCAGCCAGTTAGTCTTATTGGTTTATTGGCAGCAGAGCAGATTTAAACCAAATTTTCCCATGGCAGTGGTACTGTACTCAAAATTCCAGAAGTTGTGCTAAGAAATTTATGAAGTGGTATGAAAGTAAATTACTGAAGAGCCATCAAAGTAAGCATGTTATTAATTGACAATTTATTGACTTCATCTGCCAGGTTTTTTTAAAAGAGGATTAGCTTACAGACTCCGCTTTGAAAGCTGTGTGAGGTCTTTAGTTAAAATACTTCAGTTAAGCTGTAATTAATTAATGTAATTAAACAAATATTAGTAAAAAAAACAAAAGCACACTTATGGATCTGGAAAAGCAGTAGTCACAAGATCAGCATAAATATCTAATCGAAAGTGTGAATCTGGATCTGGTTAGGACTGAATGCAACACTGGCTATCTTTGATCTTCTGAGAAACTTGGGACTCACTCAAGTGAATCTCTTGTTGACAGCACTTGACTAATTGTCTTAAACTGCATGGTACGTAACCTCTTGGTTGCTTACGGTTGATAATGTATAACTTGTTCGTACTGCTGAAGTTGCAGTTTATGTTGGCAAATTGTAGAAGAGCATAGCAGCAAAATTAGAAAATGTACTATGCAATGTACTCAAAAGCTTAAATTATTGTATATCATAACTTTTGTATGCAACAGAAGTTACAACACAGAAAATTGTATTGTATGCAACAATGTTTGTAGGTAAAAGCCTCCTTCATGAGCAAGACTATGCCTGGTAAATGTCTGAATTGGATCAATGACCGTTCACATGGTGGATGTTACACCATTTCTCCCTCTTGCACCTAAAATAACATACTGTGGGTGCTCCTCATCATGGAGAGCCACACAGTTTGTACATATCCTTTGCTAAGAAAAGAATTACTGTACATGAATTGGGCAACTGCACATGCAGGTGTTTGCCAGGAACACTCACGTAATGTATTAGTTTAGGAATGTTTTGCAAGGAGAAGTGCCTGCCTTGTTCCTGCACCATGGCAAGCCTGTTGCTGTCCTGTAACCAGGGATGTGGATCAAGTCTCTGACTCCAAGTCTCGAGTCAAGTCCCAAGTCTCTGGGTCCACGTCCCGAGCCTTTGGTTGCGAGTCCCTATCTATTTAATGCGGAAAACAGGTTTAAACCTGAATAAAATTGGACGTCATAAAAGGCTCCAAGTCTCAAGTTGAGTCTTTCAAGTCTTTTACAATTGCTGAGTCAAGTCCGAGTCAAGTCATTGACGCGACTTGAGTCCGAGTCAATAGACCCAAGTCTACATCACTGCCTGTAACTATCTGGAGCTATGTTGGAGTAGTGTTCGTAGATGGGATGCAAGCAGCATTTTCATGACCCTTTGTTTCATATTCTTTTTGGCAATTCTGTTCACGTGTCACAGCATATTCTGGCCTGTTCTTTTCCTAATACGTTCTAATGGCATGCTGACACTGCCTGCCCCATTTGAGGTGGTAATAAACTTATGAAATTCCGGGCAGTTTCATTTTGATGTAAAGTGCCTTGAAATAAGAAGGCTCCTCTGTATAACGTGATCAGTGATGATTTTTCTTATAGGGAAGCGAGTCATCACTCATGAAAAGCATGGCTGTATATTGGGGGTATTTATATTCCCTTAAATTAAAACTAAATAGGTCTTATTGCTGCAGCTTTATTGTTCTTAAATTTCCAAATAATACTTACATTTACAGGGTGTTTTTTTTTAAAGTAGTACATTGAAGCCCTTTGCATTTCATTACCCCTCCCCCCCTATTCATTTAACATGAAGTTGTTAGTTTACTGAGAATCTGTGTAAACAGCTTCTTGACAGGCAATGTATTATGAGGCAGTGTTTTATGGGGAAGGTTTGGGAGAGGGTTTTCTTAACCTGACAGGTTGTGGTTTTGCTTCATAAAACTAGCAGAGGACTCTGTGCGTGGATTGTTAATGGGTTGAGGTAATGAATCTGGGGTGGGTGAGTGGAATGGAAGACACAAGTAGGCATAAAGGGGAGTGGGGCACATGTACACAGTAACTTTATTAATAGATAAAAGCAGTGGGAAATTGGTTATAACCTTTTGCTATAAGCCAGGCTCTGAAATCATGTTCTGTGAACATCAGAAAACCGTTAAGTCAAGCTGTAGATGTTGCTTTCAACAATTTATTGCTGAAAGTGGAATTGCTGAAATAAACAGGTTTTTATTGTATCCTTTCTTCCTTTCCTTAACGTTGTGGACAAGAAAAACTGCTATTTTCCCTGAGTGTTCGTTCGTACCGTGTGTTGGTCATGTAATACTTACCGTTGATGATGTTGTTGTTGTTGTTCAAGTTAAGTGCACAGATTTTTTTAAAACGATAACTTTAAGTAAGTAAGTGTAAAAGTGATGCACACTGGGGCAAGAAATCAAAACTTCACATACACGCTCATGGGTTCTGAGCTGTCTGTGACGGATCAGGAGAGAGATGTGGCCTGTGAAGAAGGCCAATTCCATGCTTGGGATCATTAGAAAGGGGGTTGAGAATAAAACGGCCAGTATTATTATGCCGTTGTACAAATCGATGGTAAGGCCGCATCTGGAGTATTGCGTCCACTTCTGGTCGCCGCATCTCAAAAAGGATATAGTGGAACTGGAAAAGGTGCAGAAGAGAGCGACCAAAATGATTAGTGGTCTGGGGCATCTCCCTTATGAGGAAAGGATACAGCGTTTGGGGCTCTTCAGTCTAGAAAAAAGGCGATTGAGCGGGGATATAATTGAGACATATAAAATTATGCATGGGATGGAGAGAGTAGATAGAAGTTCTTTTCCCTCTCACACAACACTAGAACTAGGGGACATCCACTCAAATTGAGTGGAGGGAATATTAAAACAAACAAAAGGAAATATTTCTTTACCCAGCGTGTAGTTGGTTTGTGGAACTCCTTGCCACTGGAGGTGGTGATGGCACCTGGCCTGGATGCCTTTAAAAGGGGATTGGACAGATTTTTGGAGGAAAAGTCCATCATAGCTTACAAGCCATGAGGGGATAAGCAACCTCCTGGTTGTAGGAGTAGGTTTTCTTTGTGCCAGGTGCAAGGGAGTGGTGACAGGATATAAGTGTCTTGTTGTCTTGTGCTCCCTGAGGCATCTGGTGGGGCCACTGTGTGATACAGGAAGCTGGACTAGATGGGCCTTTGGCCTGATCCAGCAGGGCTCTTCTTATGTTCTTATGTTCTAAAGGGAAAGTGTCCATTACAAAATGATATGTTTCCCGGTTTGAAGGTTTTGTTATCTCACAAATTTGTATAAACAAAAACAATAGGCACTGGTAATCTGTTCCTAAAGCCTAAGAGGCATACTGCAATAAGTTTGAAAATTAAGACATGTAAGAACCTTAAAACTTGTACTATTCCATATGACAGCTGAGACTCCATAATGCCATTGCATCCAGAAAATACCATCTTCTCTGTAATTTTAATTGGTAGTTTTTTTCTGAACTGGGTGAGCAATTTGTCTACCTCAGAACTAGGGATAGGATGAAGGTTCAAAATGTGAACTCCCTTGCTTAGAAAAAATTGTGGCTTATTTTGATCCAATCCAGACCCATATTTGGACTGGTCCTTGAAATGAGTTGCAAGCATTATCTTCCCCCTGCTCTTTGAAAGCTGAGTTGAGGGGATGGAAAGTGCAAACCTCTTGCTTTTGTTTGCTAGGAGAGGTTAACAAGTGGTGGGAAGGACCTCCTCCATCTTGCCTGCCTAGCTGCTAAAGTAAAAATGATGCATTTGAGCATTCTCAGAAATGGCATTTCCTCATAGGATCATGTGATTGATGTTCCAGAAAAGTATACAAGCACCTCTTAATTGACGCAATCTTGAGTTACACGTTTTTGAAACAGCACAATTTGCAAATTAATACCAAAAGTCTAATTTATGTGTTCAATTTTCGAAATAACATGGTCAATCATTTCCTTGCAAAGCCACTCCAGAAGACACAAAGATGATTTGTAACATTTGCCAGCTTTATGCAATTAATTAAGCCAGCGGGTGGCGCAGTGGGTTAAACCGCTGAACCATAAGCTGTCGATCGAAAGGTCGGCAGTTCGATCCCCGCAACGGGGTGAGCGCTCGTTGCTTGGCTAGCTCCTGCCAACCTAGCAGTTCCAAAGCATGTCAATGTGAGTAGATAGATAGGTACTGCTTGCGGGAAGGTAAACAGCGCTCCGCAGAGTCATGCCAGCCACATGATCACGGAGGCGTCTTCGGACAACGCTGGCTCTTTGGCTTTGAAGTGGAGATGAGCACCACACCCTAGAGTCGGACACGACTGGACTTAATTGTCAGGGGATACCTTTTACCTTTTTATGCAATTAATTAGCAACTAAATTAGATACTAATGAGCAAACCCATTAGGCTCTCGCAGCTTCCGGGGCGGGGGGGGAGAGTCTCCTCTAAAGCCAGAAGATAAAAAAAGAAAGAAAATACATTCACAGAGCTGCTGCTTACCGCTTTTTCAGATTCCTTACCGGCATTTTTGTTTTCATCATTGCTTTCTCACCCATTGACATTAATAACCACTCCCAATAGCCTCCCTTGTCAACCTTCCCCCTATGCCATCTTGGGCAAGCAGAAGTCACCAGTTATTAGCATAAGTGTTGGATGACTTTTCCCTTAATCAGTTACATAGGAACCTGTGGCATGTCCATGTTTTTAATATACACAATGATTTCCGAGAATGTAGTCCCTGTGTAAATCAAGAGGTGCCTGTAATCGTAACGATCCTGTCAGAAAATGACATTTGTTAGAAACATCATTTCAATTTCAGTCACCAGGCAGACAGAACAAAGGAGGTGTTTCCAGCTAGTGAGATGTGGGGTCCCTCCCGTCATTGGTTACCCTCCCCTAGCAAAGGTAGCAAAGGCACTTCTTCCTCCCCTCCCATCAACTTGCAAAGATGAATATTGTTTGGGTTTTGTAAACATTCCTTTTGAGGCCTTTCTGCCTATTCTAGGGGAATGCTTGCAAAAACGTAATTGTGTGTGAGGTGAATATTTGTCCATCCCTTCTCAGGACTCTGACAGCACAATCCCGTCTAACCCTGTGCCCTGCAATGCAGCAAAGCCTGTGCAGCCTCTGCTGCATCGTGAAACAGGCTGCCAGGAGGTCAGCTCGGGGGAAGGGAACATTCGTTCCCTTCCCCCGGGTAAAGCCCCAGCTGCCCCAATTTACTTGGACATGTGCCAGCTATTTTGCTGGCGTACGTCTGAGAGTCCCATGTAACGGTAGGCCTGGAAAGGGGGATTGGCTATGGTGGAAGAGCGTGCCGCCAATTTCTCCCCCTTTCGAGGCCTTTCCGACCAATTTGCCCTCCCCACGCCCCTCCACCGTCCAGTGGGGAACTCGCCTTCCCTGGCGGGTGCTCCACTGAATCTGAGGCGGGGGGAGCTGTGCTGGCCTCTGTGCCGGCGCCACCTCCTCGCCAGGTGATGCGAACGTGGTTTACAGCACATTTGCAACACCCAAGACTGGCAAAGCAGTGCTCTGCCAGTCTAAAATGTAGAGACGATTAGGCAGTTAGTCTGTGTCATGGTGAGGATTGTACTATAAGAGCTCCTCACCAGGGATTGAAGAACACAAATTAGTTTTTTAATGGGCCTCTGGGAGCTTCAGCTAGACCAGGAGAGTCCCCTCCAAGGTATGTACATTCTCAATAATGTAGTGTAAGTTCCCAACATTGAGATTTTCAAGTGTACCTAAATGCTATTTGCTTTCATGCTAATTTCATTTTTGACCCAGGTTTTTCACTGAGAATGTATTTGTGGCATTGACTAATAATTATTTTCTGGAAATCAGTGGGTCAGTATTGTCCAGTCGAGGTGAGGTTGGGTCTACAGGAAATTCACAGGATGCAGGGCAGGCAGTGGTCTGGAGTGGGGAGCAAAAAGAATGGACTGAGTGGGACTGTGGGTCCACTGCAGGGTTTCAAGACATGGCAGGTTGGGTATAAGAGCTTCAGAACCCTGGACAGGTCTCAGGGAAGAGACAATTTACCATAGAGTTTGGTGACCACACCCTAGAGTCAGACACGACTGGACAATTGTCAGGGGATACCTTTACCTTTACCTAAGCCTGTATATAATTCCTAGGCCTGATTATAAACCCCCTAGGCTCTGCCCTTCCTTGGAGAATGGAAGGGCTTAAAATGCCAGCCCTCTGGCCTAGAGTCTGGTACTCTGTTGCCTTATCTTGTGCTACATGCACTGTTGTTGTGGCAAATGAAATGCAAAGCCCTTTGTGTGTGTGTGTGTGGGGGGGGGGTGGATGCAGGCTCCCCAGCAGTCTCTGCCTGGGTGGTCTCTCATCTCAGAGACTCCAGCTCAGGGGGTCCTTGGGTGCTGAACACAGACTTGGGGGGAAGACTTGGCTGTTAGATTCAGGTTTGAGGTCAAGACCCCACCCAGTGCTGCTTCTCCCTGTGCTTCTGAACCTTTTGACATAGCTGAACTTCCTTTGGCTGAGTCAATGTCCAGGTTGCTGCTAGAGGACACTGTCTCATGACAAATAATACAGGGGGGTCACCGTATCCGCGGGGGATACGTTCCAGCCCCCACCGTGGATAGCTGAAACCGCGGAAATGGGCGAATGCCCATTTCCGTAGGTTTCGGGCCTGCGCGACCCCCCCGCGGGCCTGCGCGACCCCCCGTGGGCCTGCGCGACCCCCCGCACCCTCTACAACCCCCCCAAGCACTTACGTTTTAACAGAGAAACCTCTGTGTTTTTCTTCAAAAGTTACAAGGCTGTAGCTGCTTTTGCAGGCCTGATCAACAAGACTTAGGTGATAGCTAGAGTCTCGAGACTTCTGCAAAGAAGCTGCAAACTCGGCACTTTTGAAGAAAAAAACCAAGGTTTCTCCTAAAAGTAAGTGCGGGGGGGCTGTGGAGGGTGGGGGGGATTCCTCATCCGTGGATAACTGAAACCGTGGATGAGGAATCAGTGGATACGGGCCCCCCCCGTACAGCATTAATCCTATGAGACCTTTCAGTAGCCTTTGTTGTAATAGATCATAACATATTTGTGCAATATATAATGATTAGAAGTTGTTGAATGCTGGCAACAGGAATGTGTGCTTCAGAAGGTAGGGGGAGCAAGAGCGTTGCATCACAGCTAACTGTTGAGCATCATTGCTTCATGGTGACAGATGCAAAAAACAAAACCCAACCACTTTTCTCTGGCCATCACAAGGGGGTACATTTTTTTAAGTTTTAAAATGCTCCCCCACTTTAAAAACAAACAGAACACATTATCCATGCTTCCATATTTTTTTCTTGAGCAAAACAGTTCAGAGGGAAGGCAACTGCAACACAAGATTGTAGCCCTAAACAGAGTCACAGTGGGACCGCTTCACACATCTCTGTAGCATGTAAAAATTGGAAGAGATTATAGTCCAAAACTTTCAGAGGTCAGTTCTAATTGCGTAGGACAGGGTTGTGAATGTCAGGTTGAACTTATCCATTAGCTAGATCTAAATCACTGACCTGAATTGCAGTGAAAAGAGTTGTCTGTTTTCTCTCTTTCGGACTGTACCAGGTATTTAGCTGCAACTGTTAGGGTCTTATTCTAGTATGCAGAGAAAATCCATCTGTCATAGAGGAAGCTCCTTATTAGTTCCAAATTATGAAGAAAACTGATCTCTTTTCAGTTTTTAAGCCACTTCCATCTGTAATGAACCCTACAGTTCCCTCTGGCAGTCAGCTGGAGTGATAGCTATCAGCTTAATCACTAGATATGCTCCATAGTTTTGACCCTCTTCAGTCCTGGATAGGGCAGTGTCTGTTCTTTGAGCTAACAACCTGACTCAGATAAGCCTTTTCCTTTCTCTGTACCGGAAATCCACATCAATCTTGGCCAAGTGAGGTTATGATTTAGTCACAGTACTCTTCTGACTTGGAGCAAACAAATCTTTCCCATCTTTTTCTGATGTACAAGCCAAACTTTGGGGAGTACTCACTTGATCAGCAGTTGATAGGGATGACCGTTATGCCCCTTCCCTTGAAAATTGAATGACTAGGACTCTTCTCCACCAAATTGAAGTGGTTCAGTCAGTGGGTCTTTCATCTCTAGGAGCACCACAAAATCCTTTCATCACATCCAACAGGATTTTGTTTGATAACATTTTTCCCCTGACACACACAAAATGATTGTGAGATCATTTCAAGCAAAATGGTTACTGCTCGCTACAGGCTATGCTTGCAGAAGTGACACTGTCTCTAACAAACAGTTGTTGCTTCAGAATGTTTCAGATTAGATCAAGACCACCTTCTCAAGATGGGAAAAAAGGGAAATATCTTGTCACATGTGCCAACATAGCTTTCAATTTTTGAAAATCCACATTGGGAGAATTAGGCACTACTGAAGGAGTGTAGTTCAGTGGGAGAAGATGTGGTTTGCATCCAGAGGGTCCCATATGCAGCCTTTGACATACCCAGGTAAGGTTAAAAGTTCCCTGTTTGAAAACCCTGGAAAGCTATAGACCAGTGATTTTCAACCGCTGTGCTGGAGCACATTGGTGTGCCACGAATGGTCTGCAAGTGTGCCATGGGAGTTTGGGGGAGGGTAATTTATTAGTAGGTATATTAGTATTCTGAGGCCTTTCCTAGAAAAAAAGAACATGCACAGCCAAGAGACCAATCAAAACCCTAAAAGCGCGGTTGTGGCTTATTGGAAGCAGTTAGTTACATTGGGAGACTGGACAAACATCTTGTAGATTTAATTCTACAAAGTTTGTCGCTGCTGAGTAAAGTATTTTCAGTATTGACAAGTATTTCCCATCATTTGATGAATCTTTCTTGGACTGGGTGAGAGATCCATTCGTGTTAAGTGTGTGCGACTCAGCAGAATTAACTGTTGCAGAAGATGAGCTGACAGAAATCAAAAATAGAGGACTGACTCATCAACACAATGATTAAAATTTTAGTTATTGAACTTCAAACACAAACTTAATACAGGTTGACTACCCCTTTTCCGGACATCCGAAATCCAGACTATTCCAAAATGCAAACATTTTGGAGGGTATGACTTAAAAAACAACCTTTTTCAAGTACCTGACTGCCATAGCACAAGGCATGCTGGGGCACACAATTATTAAAAATATTGTAAAAAATCACTTTCAGGCTATGTGTATAAGGTGTATATGAGACATAAATGAATTTTGTGTTTAGACTTGGTCCCTGTTCCCAAGATATCTCATTGTATTTATGCAAATATTCCAAAATTCAGACAACTTCTCATCCCAAGCAGTCCGGATAAGGGATACTCAACCTGTACTCATTTTTTAAATGATAAAATATATCCTTAAAAATCGATGGTGTGCCTTGACAATTTTAGTGCCTTGTCAGTGTCCCATGAGATGAAATGGTTATTTGGTTCAGTATAAGGTGGCTCGTTCCTAGCTCTCTTCTGATCTTGAAGCCCACAGTATCGGGATGCATAACTATGCATTATAAAGAACACAGAGTGTGCTGCTTATTTCAACCCTGTTGAGTTCCCTCCTCTTGCCCCTGTAATAATTCAGTGTGCCTCATGTCCCGACATCATTACCATGTGTCTTTCTCCCACAACCTGCTTCACAGCCTTGGGTGGGAGGAACAGGAAAATGACATCATAATGAAATTGGCTATGGAATAAATCAAAATAGACATTGCAGAAATGGACACTTCCTGGGGTTGGAGAGGAGGACAATGAACATGAGACTGCATTCAAAATAGGAGCATCAGTTGACTCATTTTTCTTCACTCTTATCTCTGTCTATTTGGCAAAGGCCCCTTTCTACCACAAATTCCCCCTTGCCAATTTCAGTCTTCTTTCTTCCCCTGCCCCAAATAACTCTTTTTAGCCATCATCTTGAAGATAAAGATAAAGCTATGTGGAAATACTATGTAGTCTGAAAGAAAATCAATTTACCCTTACACCCCCCAAATAAGCACACCAGACAATGCACGTTTGGAGATATGGTAACTTTATTGAATTACATAAAAAGACCTGCAGAGGCAGATAACTAGGGGTAACTCAATCCACCCCCCCAAAAGGAGTGTGGGCACTATTTGGGGGAAATGGCACTAGCTGTCTACCTCCCCCTGGTTTTATTGGCATCGACCATCCCGACTCCAGGTCCCTCAGTAACTGCCCGAGGGAGCCTATCACAGCCAGCCCCGAAGGGTCGAGACAGCGGAGCAGTTACGGCCCCATACTGGCCAGGCCATTGATGGTCCCCACTTGCTCCAGCCAAGGGGCTTGCCAGCCAGCCTCATCGACCTGGTAAAGTGTCGTTATGAGCGGTCCTGGCTCACCTCCTGACCTTGCTGACCTCAAGATGCATGCCGAGCCCTATCAGACTACCTACCCATTCCCGCATGCCACCTGCCAGGTGACCCACTGGCTACCAGCCCCTTCCCTAAAACACATTCTGAGGTAGGCAAAAAAACCACCAACATCTTGCCAATTCATTGGTGGCCAAAAATTCCTACTTGGCCCCCATGGGCGACCGGCTAATCCCAGACTATGCCAAGGGAGGGTGTTGCTTCCCAGGCGGCGACTGAGGAGCCAGGCAGCGCCACAGCATTTCATCAGCCGCGCGCCTAACCCACGTGACCCATCCCAGCCAATAGGCTGGCCGGGTTTTTCGCGCCTTGCCTGTCGTGCTCAGCGGGAGCAGGGTAAAAACCCCAAGACGCGATGTGTGTCTCAAGGTGAATGTTTTCATAAGGACAGCCAAAAAAGGTGGGTTGCTGTTACAAACCAGCTGATCAAACGATTTAGTGTTTAAGGGCCAACCTACACAATATGTTAAAAATCTGTGATTGGATCTCCCAACTCTTTAACTTTATTTTAAAACAGTCTGGGCTTTTAGTGAACTATATTGCATTGGGACTGTATCATAGGGAAAATAATTTAAAAACCTTCTCCCAGTGACCACCTGGTAGAAAAAGAGCAGCTTGAGCTGGTGAGCATGGGGGAAAGGATAGCAAGCAGCATGCTCCCACATGCCAATCTTCCACGCGGGAAGAGTCAGGATGGTGGGAGGATCACCCACTGGGGGGGGGGGAAGAGCAGCAAGTTTTGTCTGCTGCTAAGTGGGGCTTGAATGGGCTCTGACCATAGTCCAAGGCAGCAGTTCCCAAACGTTTTGAATCGCGGAGCACTTTTCAGGAGATAAATTGGTCACGAAGCACTATCATCACCCTTATGCCAAATGTGCATTTTTGACTGTGTTTAACTAACTGTATTTTTCAAGTTGTATTTATAGATACGGTATTTAAAACCATTTTTACATTTGTAAAACCAAAAATGTCACTTGGCATCGAAAAAGAACGATAAAGCATAGCTTTATTCTAATGAGAGTCTTGGGACTCTTTTGATTTGCACAATGTGGCTATATCTGGTTGAATTTGGGACAGCTGCAACCGAATATCTGGCTCTGCATTGAGGTGGGATCTTTAAATTCATCTTTTAGTTGTCACCAATTTGAAGCTCTAAGCTCCTCCCACCAGGAAGAAGTGGCTAGAGGGAAGAAGCCTGGCTGCTCCGAAGGGGAGGGTGTTCACTTGTTCGTCGTGGTGGGGCAAAGCTGACTAAGGTGACACATTACATGCACTTTGGTCTATAGTACTTGCTGTCTACACTGCTTCACAGCACGCTGCAGGAGCTAAATAATTTCTTCCCAATACCCAGTTCATGGCCACACAAATTCACAATTTTGAGATCTTGTCACATTTATTTTATTTTCTTCCCAATCTTCCCAATCCCGCGGAGCACAGTTTGGGAACCACTTGTCTAAGGTAATCTCACTCACACACAAACTGCGGTGTTTTAATGACAGTTTAAGAGATGAGAGATATGATCTCTAATGCCTCATTTAGGATGGGCCCTAAAAGCAGTATCACTGGAGACACTAAAAATGCATTTTAATCCACATTCCAGTGAATTGTGAGCATTAATGTGATATAGAAAAAGGAAAAAAAAATGCCATTTTAAAATTGTAACTAGGCAATGTAGCTTTGAACTTTGATTTACTGACGTGTGAAACGCAAAAGCACATTTGGGCATCCTATGTAAAAATGACCAAAGTAGTTTGAAGACTTATGAGAATAAATGCATAGCCACCCAAACTCGCAACATTTGCTAATAGCTACCTTGTCAGTTTGTTTTGAAGCACTCAAACCACAAGTTATATCCCTTTCTTTGGGCACCGTATGCAGTCCAGTGGCGGGCTTAGGACTCACTTTTTAAAAACTTTGTGGATAAATCACAAAATACCACATTTTACCATGACTAATAAGCTGTGGACATTTTGGCATACATGTGTACTCTACGTATAAAAAAAGAGGGGGGGGGAGAGATTATACAATCTCTTAGCCAAGGAGTGTGTTGATTGTCAGTCATTAAGTAAAGAATGCAGTGGCTCTATAGACCCATTTGGGAAGCTGTGACATTCCTAATGAGAAACATGGGGGGAAAGCAGAACGGTGGCTGATCTAGGAACGTGGTGCATCAGGATAACATCATGACTGAGAGAGAAGCTCAGATGTAGAAATTAAAATGTCGAACTGCCAATATATTTTGCTGAGGGGAAAATCCTACATACTCTGGAGACGTAGCTAGACACTGGGTGGTCTTAAATACAATTCTTCAGTGGCGTTTTAAAGGAGGACTGTTTGGTAGGCCATAACCTTAATGTTTCATATTTGCTTCTTTTTGACTGTATGTTTTTTACATGGTCTTTTTCATTGGGGAAAATATAAGGAAGTCCTCTGAACTCATAATTAAGGTAACTATAGCATAGTTATTATTTTCTTAAACATTACTGCCCCCATATGGACACAATAAGAAACATACAGTAACAATGCAGATAAAACATCTGTGACATAGCCTTCAAACAGGCTGTTTTAAAGAATGTTTAATCTGGTCAGATATCAAGTATTTTTGGATGAATTAGTGTTATCCCCAGAGTCTATATTTTTGTGGGCTGTTTTTCTGCATACTCAAAAATATTTTTAAAAATTAATTTTGATTTTAATCTGGGCTTATTGGCACTTGCAGTTAATAATGCAATTTACTTTCTATAAAATATCCTCATTGATAGTGCCCCTAAAGTTCTGATTGTCTTTGCTTTCTAAAGGAGATATTTGGGTTAAAAAAAAGTTTCTTGTTACTTTCTGACTCCTCTGAGTGAAGAACATGCAATTTTGCATTTCCTGTATTTTCTGGGATTCACTGAATTGTTACAAAACTTCCAGGATCGAACTGGTTGTATTTAAAGGTTTTTAACAAGCTATGTGAGCGTGCAGGGATTATAAGAATTTATACTTAGTGTTAAAAATTTCTGCTACTGCTCCTCTAGCATTTTTTTAATGGAGAACTGAGGAACGGTTCTACTTATTTTTAATCTGGAAAGCTACATGCCAGGTCAAGTGTTCCTTATTTATTCCAAGTAGTTCATTCACCGAATTCTTTGACTGTCCCACAGGGCTCAGTGTGGAAAGGATGTTTACAAGTACAAAGTCAGTTACACACACTGTGCCTTCTCAACTCCAGTTTTTTTATGCTTTAGAATAGATTGTTTATTGCAACTTAATAACTGCATTCTCAAAAACAAATGCACAAATATATTTGGGCATCTGTAAATAGCAACAAAATTATAATTTCTCTTTCTATTTGTAAACCTAGAACAGGAATACGACGCTAACAAATTAAAACAGCCTATCTGCTCAGTCTTGGCAGAAAACAATTTGCTCCCTTTCCATCTGTGTTTGTAATACATCAAACCTATAATCTTTTTTATATCCACTTTGATGTTGAAGAAAGAGTAGTACTACACCACTGGTAGTAGTACTACACTGGTATAGTACAGTGGTGTCTGCACTTCTGGAGTTTAAAACGCTATTCTTTCGACTGACTTTGGTCCAGTAATCATGCATTTATGTAGGGTACAACGTTAATGATGATGTATGGACACAAATGTATACGTTAAATAGAATCCCAGTGTTGCTCATGTGTGGTGAGTTATCTCTGTGGCTTGTTTTTATTTATGCTGTGACATATCCATCAGATTTGACTTTGGGAAATAATTTATTTACAAGTAAGAAGACATTCAGCCCACATCTTATGCAAGGGTTAGGTACTGAAGTCAGCATGCAAGGGGAAAATAGCGTATAGTCGAAACTACCTTAAATCTGAAAAATACAGTATACTGTACTGTCTAAGAACTAAAATCATACTGTGAAAGACACGTAGGAACTGAGAAGACTGAAGGAAAAGCAGCTTCATTCTCCCATCTCATGCTCACTCTGGGGCATAGTCAGGGGTGCTGATGGTGCTGCTAAAGCAGCTGCACCTGCTGAAATGTGCTCACCTATACAACCATTAAAGGGCCAGGAGCAGTCATCTTGAAAAGTTGGCCACCCCTGGTTTAAGCTTTTGTTTTTCTCTCTTTTTGTTTGTCAAGGGTGTCTACAATTCGCACAAATCAAACATGTGTAAGATGTGGGCCAACTGTATCTTGCAAGCTTGTGTTGAATGTTTTTTGTGTGTGGTTACCTTTCCCTGTAGTGTGTAGACTACATACTGAATCATCTTGGATCTGTATAGGTTGATCAGAATGTGTATTGGTGAGGGTTAGCAAGTCAGTGCCTTGACTTCTGACAGATATTGCACTCAATGGTATTTTTCTCTTTTGTGACATTACAAGAACATAAGAATGTACAGTATAATAATATAATATACAGTATTTATATACCGCCTTTCTGGTCATTGGATTTCTCCTCCGACTTTATTCAAGGCGGTGTACATGGGCAGGCTGTTCTAAACCCCAAAGGGTTTTTTTTTTTACAACATAATAACGTTCTGATCTTTCATAGAACCCTTCATTCGAGATGTTACTTTCACAGTCCAGCTCTCTCTCTCTTTCTGGAGTTCGCCTCAGCACGCTTCAGCTGTTTTAGCTACAGCTCACTCCCCCACAGGGCTCTGCAGCTTATTAGCTCAGCGTGCCAGCAGCTCTCCGACAGACTTCCGGCCGTCTTGAACTGCTGTCCTGCAGATCTTCAGGCATTTGTGAGAGATGAATGCTCTACCAACTGAGCCAGATGTCCTGCCCCTGTACAGTATGACCCCTGTATCTGTGGGGGATAGGTTCCTGCCCCCTGCGGATACCAGGAATCCAAGAATGGGGGAACACTATCCCCCGCAGCTCCCTCATGACCGCCTATGCCCATTACCTTCATTAGGGAGTCTAGAACTGGTGCCAAGCAAGCGCGTCTCTTCCAACGCTATAAGCCAACATGAGTCCTAAGCCCACTGGACTGCATACGGTGCCCAAAGAAAGGGAGATAACTTGTGGTTTTAGTGCTTAAAACCAAACCAGCATATGAATAGCTCAGCTGTGCAGCTCGCTATTTAGTGATATTGTGTGGCATCCCTTTGAGAGGATTTAAAAGACAGGTAAAACAAATGTACAAGCCCTCATGATGGAGTGGGAATGCTTAATTTTTCCCATTCTTGCAGCTTATTTCCTTTTCTTGTGCCTCCAATCCAAATTGCTCCTACCTGTTTTTCTTTAAAGAAGTGGCCACATTGAGGTTTTGTTACATATCATTGTGTGTAACGTGTAGTTTGGATCAAAATGCTAGACTACCAACACTACCTCAGGTGGTAGCAGCATGCTGTTTCAATACAGAAAATAGATGTTTGGGGAGTGTCGCAGTTTCCATCCCCTTATCTTTGACTTAACGACTGAACAACAACAATCTTCAGCAGCTACAGGTACCAGAGGTTGCTCCTTTGGTTATGCCAAAGGTGAGCAACAAAGGACAACCTCCAAGGATGTCTCTGAGAACTGTCCTTGGAGGATGACAACAGAATGACAGATAATGACTTGTTTTGTTTTTTCAGTAGAGAGCTGTAGAGAGCTTCAGTAGAGACCTTTTACAGAAAATGGAAGCCCATTTAATTTCTCCTATTGAAAAACTATAGTAATTTATTTTTCACAGTTGCTTAATGTGTAAGATGGAATTATATATGTGCACCTTTTGGTTGGTTTCATGAATTCAGGATGACATACATGACACAAGCGAAATTCTGATTTCACCGATGTATATGGCACCACCTCCTTTGAATTTCAGTGGATCTGGATTTCACCATAATCTCAGATAAGCTGATATTTACAAAGCAATCATTGCTTTCAAATGTGATAAAATGTATAAGGTGTGTGTGTGTGTGTGTGTGTGTGTGTGTGTGTGTGTGTGTGTGTGTGTGTGTGTGTGTACACAGGTGCCCCCCTTAATTATGGGATGCGTCCCCTGATCCCTGTCGTTAAGAGAGGCTGTCTTTAACTGCATTTGCATGGTACAAGCCTCTCCAAAGGACTATTTGGGGTTGCTCGCCTGTCCAGAGGCCTGTTCCTGGCCTCTGTGGGCCTTGGCCTCTGTGGGCCAGGAACAGGCCTCTGAACCAGCACGCAACTCCAAACAGGCCTCTGGAGAGGCCTCATATTGAAAGATAAGGGAAGCAAACCAACGACGTTCTGCCTAGGGACCTCCGTCGTGTATCCAGGGGGGCGCTCGACGGGACGTTGTTCAGCGGGGGGATATCTGTATATGAGAGAGAGAATTGTCATGCTGTATACCAACAGACTTATAAAGTCTGCTTCAGCTCAGACTGAAAATTATCACTGTTTTTTGGAATATTGTGTTGGTAAAGCATGTTTGGAATGTGGATTCAGTGTTTTGGCAGTAAGCAGGAACATCAAAATATCTTCTCTTCTGTTGTTGTCTTCCATACAAAAATTATAGAGAGTTGGACATTTCCCCGTCTAGTGATTTACATCTAGTGATTTACAATAGATCTGTTGTGAATCAGCTTGCCTGTATACAGAACAATTTTTGCATGCATTCCTTTGTACAGAAAAAGTTGTACCATTATATGGTACATCAGTATGTTTAAAAAAATTACAGCTCCATCTCTGGTGTTCTATAAAAATTCAACTTTCCTCAAACTTCCCTTCCTTGCACCCCTAAACCCTCTTTCTGTCCATGGTTTCTCTGGGAATCTCCCTACGTCCCTTCTCTCCCCCCCCCACATTTCCTCCCATTTAGCTCTGTCCCTTTCTCCTTCTAAGAAGTTCCCCTCTCCTTCTCCCTCCTCCTTCTAACTACTTACCCCAGGGCTCTGTTGTGTGTGAAAGTTAGTTGTAGAATTTTCCCTGTCTAGAATAAGTGTGAGTGAGCTAATTCAGTTAAACCTGGTTTGAACCACCCGTTTTGTTTTTGAGCACTTTAGTAAACTTTTGTGCATCTTCACCCATGTCGCCAGAGGCGTCGCTGTGGCGTGGCGGGGCGTGTGGGGGGCCCCAGGTGACGCGCACACGCCGCGCAGAAAGGTGACGCGCATACAAGCGCGCGTCGCCTGGGGGCCTCCCGCCCACCTCGCCAGGCCGGGCGCCCCCTCAATCGGGAGAGCCGGCTCGGGGACGTCTTCCCCGGCCGGCTTCCCGGGGCCTTCTGAGGAAGGCCCGCTGCGCGAACGTTATTTCTAACGTTCGTTTGCGCATGGGCAGATTGTTACTGAGGGAAAAGGGCAGCCCTTTTCCCTCAGTAACAGTCTGAGCATGCGCAAAAAGAACGGTATAAATACCGTTCTCGCAGCGGGCCTTCCTCAGAAGGCCCCGGGAAGCCGGCCGGGGAAGACGTCCCTGAGCCGGCTCTCCCGATTGAGGGGGCGCCCGGAGCGGCGACCCGTCGAGCTCCCCCCCATCTCGAGATTAAGAGTGGGGTGTGTCGGGGGGGAGTGCTCACTAGGGTGTCGCGCGCCCCAGTGACGCCTCTGCTTGTCGCTGTTTTCTTTTTACTGCCTAATTATACAGTTGCTCCATTGGCCATTACACTGAATCCCAGCACACGATCGTTTCCCCCCCTTCTGTACGTTACGTGTGTTTTAAAAAGCACCAACGGTAACACCTTCCGTGGGTTGTGTGATTATGAAAGAATATCAACCTCCACATGCAGAAGTTTTCCAAAGCTTGAAAATATAAAGGTTTGTTAAAAAAAAACAAGTTGAAGTATGGTATATAAATTGTTTGAGAGGGATTTGGGAGAGTTTTTTGTTCACATCTAAGATTATTGGTGCATCCTAGATGTTGCGGTTCCATCTGTGTATCCTTTTAATAAGAATATAGAGGGGAGCCAAGATAATTTTTTAAAAAAAATTGTTGGCTTTACGCAATATGTAGGCTACCTAACCAGGTATTCCCCGTGACCTCATCTTTAGTGTTCCATTGGCTCCAGAGTGTGTGGATAGGAAATGCTTTGTCATCGTACAGCTGTCAAAGGCACTGGCCTCACTGGAAAAAAGCAGGCAACTCTAGCTAACAAATATTGGGTGCAATCCTGGAAATAAGGTTGGTGGAAATAAAAACGGCAGCCGGGGTTCAGGATCCAGCGGGCGGTCTTAGGCCGCCGGACGGATCCTTAGTCAGGATTGCGCTGCCCGAATAGTAAGAGCTACTCAGAAGTGGAAATGTTGACTGAGCTATCCCTCCCTCTCTTTACTGACTCTTTCATTTCTGCTCCTAATTACTTAAGTCTTCATAAATTTTGTAGCTGATTTTGCTTTCTGGTGTATATAACTCTGAAATACCTCTTTGCACATATTGCATATATGCCACTGTAGTTCATCGTTGTTGTTTTTGGGTTTTTTGCATTTGATATCCAAAGTAGCAATGAAGTCTGGTTCTTTGTTTGAAGAGTGAATTTAATTAAGGAAGAGAAGAGATCATTGCAGCTTTATTCCACTACCCTAAACCTATTACTGGAAAAAAAAATTCCGATTGAAATATATAAGATTTATTAATCACTAAATTAATCACTAATATGCTTAAGACATTTTGGAATGTATCTCAGGAAATTTCTGTAACTGTAATTATTTCTTAAAAAGAAATGGAATTTGTCTAACACCTGTCTCTAAAAATCTTCTACAAATTGATGATGGGACCCTGGTAAAAGTAGAGGCAATGGGAATCATTATAGGAGGGCAGGATCAACTCTTCAGTTTTGGTATTTTAATTGAATTAGAGACTATGGAACCATGACCTAGAACTCTTTTGTCTTTTAATCTTTTGATGTGGTATTCCCATGGAAATGTCTATGAAGGCCCTTGCATTGCTGTTGCTAATATACTGTATATTTTGGTAGTCCATGCTGATGGAAAATAAATTGCAACACAGTGTTATGGAAAGTAGGTCGTATGCCTGTACCATACTTAGCTTCTCTGTTTGAATTTGTGTCCTGCCTGTGGTCTTAGAAAAGAAAGTAAATTGTATCTTTTTTTAAAGAAAGAAAATAACTCCCCACAAAAGTTCCATATAAAAAGGAAAAAAATGCACAGATACTCATGGACACCTCCACTGTTTCTTTTAACAAGAGCATTATCCAAACCTGGATGCTGTTCAAATTGAAGATGTATTTTCACATTTATTGCTGGCAACTAAAGAGACTGGATCACAATTGCCCTATTTTATATACAGGCAGGGGTCCCATCCACTATGTGAGGTGATGCCCAGTTGCATCAGCAGTGGATTGCAGGAGGGTAAGAAGGCAGCAGATTTGGGGTGCCCTTCAACCTGATTCTGCTGCTGCCACTGCCTCGTTTCAGCCCACCGTGGATGCAAGCCACATTGATCCGATTTGCGCCTCCTAAAAACAAGTGGAAAGTGTATCATTCCTCTCCTTACCTTGCTCTTGGCGTGGTTTCTTTGAACATGGAAGTGCAGGACTTCTAGTTTGATTTACAGAGACCCTGTAAACAAAGCTCCTTCGTTTCTGCGGTCCCTTAAAATCAAACCAGAAACCCCGCACTTTCACAACTGAAGAAACCTCGTGTGGAGCATGGTAAGGGACATTTTTTATTGCGTAGAGGTGGCAGGGGTGGATCCGAGGCGGCATTGGGCAGCGTACTGGGTTCCACTGCCCCATTATATAGGTGGGAGGAAAGGAGGAGGGACCTGAGAAAGTTTATGCCATGTTCAGTACTTTTATGGTGAATCATTAAGGAGCACAAGGACTAGGAGAGAAAGATGAGCAGTTAGGTTATATTTAATTTAAGGTGGTGATCAAAGTAGAAATATCAGATAGTGAGTAGAAGAGACATGAGAGGAAAGGCATGGGATAGAAAGGAGCAGTTAGGTACTATCAGTCTAAAATGTAGTACTAAAAGCATGGGATTTGATGAATTTACCTAGGAGCAAGGAGTAGCTGGAGATGTAGAGAGGAACCCTGAGGAGCACCAATAGAAAGGAGAAAAGCAGAGGAGGAATTTACCCCAGAGGATATACTCCCCCCCCACACACAATATGTTGAAATGAACAAATCAACAGGGTTGAAAAGAGCTGAGAACACAGATGCTGAGGCTTAAACTGTGTAGAAAATAAAGAAGGGTGGTCTACTATCATCAAGGAAAATGGTCAAGGGGCTAAGAACAATATAGTGAGCATCAGATTTCGCAATGAAGAGGTGGTTGATTGTTAGTGAGAGGTACTTTTATATGACTTCAGCGTTTCTTCAGCTGAGGAGGTTGTTAACACTGCAGAGTAATTCTCATGCTTTTTGTAGGACTCATAGACAGCCTCATTTCTCTTATAGCTTTCTTATTCCAGGCTCAAAAAAAAAGGTTCTCAGTAGTAATTAAAAAAAGGTTCTCAGTAGTAATTGTCATCAACATAAAGAGATGTTTTAGGGAGAATGCAGTGCTATCCCAGGGGTGGCAGCCAGGTCGTGCAACCATGTACTCACATGGAAGTGCTGTTTTATGTTTTTTGAAGGTGCCACCATCACTAAATAGCACTAGACTTGCATAGATGTTTAAAATCTTTTTAGGTCTTGTGTAATCAATATAGTGTTGTTGTTGTTGTTATATAGGAGCCATGCTGTTGGCCAGCATGCAGGGATTAACAGGCAACATTGATCCAGTCTTGTATACTTGGCTTACATACCAGCCTCAGAAACGAAGCAACAGACCAATGCAACAGGTAAGCTATGTTGATAAACCTTCTGTGTATACTTTGTTAAAGCATGGAAGAGTGCTGATAGAAATTAATTTCCCAACTGTTGTGCCATACTCAGAATACATTATTTCTTGTGCATACCAATGTATGTAATGTTTATAAAAAAAATAACTGCTTTTTTTGAATGCCAACAGTACATAATGCAATTCTGACACTTCAATTTGACTTTGCTACATTCTGTTCATTTTGTAAATATTGTGTGTGCGTACGCGTATGTACGTACGTATGTGCATGCGTACGTACATGCGTGCACATATTGATGATATTAGGACTTCAGAGGTCAAATCCAATGTTGCTCTTGGAGGACTGGGGCATTAGTGTGTTCCTGGTGATTCCTCTCAGTCAGGATCATATTCTGGGATCATAATCACAGGAAACATTATTTACCATCAAGATGACAAATGCATGAATTCTTGTGTTACTGGGTCTGAATACAGTGGCTATAATAGCAGCCTTTATTAAGGTTCAGGTAGCAAACTGTTTCACATCATTTCCTGTGGCTGGAAATGTAGTACTGTGTGGTTTTACTCCCAGGTCTGAACTAGTGCCTTGCAACAAATAGGGAAAGCGGGGGATTTGCTAGTTATTCTTCTACTTGTTCCATGGTAAATGCTCCAGAATTTGAAGTAGGCTGCCCATGGCTAGTACGTCCTAGTGTTTTTTTCAGTTAATTATTGCTAGAACAGGAGGGGTTGGTCCTTGAGGGAAGGCATGGTACTTCCTAGTTCACTTGTCCGAGCCTGCTTTTTTCTTCTGTTTCTGTCTCTTATTGGCCACGAAGAGTCAGAGTCTGGACCACTTATGAAACAGGTTGAAGAAGAGTTTATAGATAAGCTCAGATCAGTGTTTCCCAAACTTTTTCAACCTGCGGCTCCCATGACCATTGGCGACCATTGGCCGCGGCTCCCCATTATGTTGACGTCTGCCAATTGGCATTGCACAGTTTTCCGAGAGGATTCCATGGCACTCCGCTGCTCCCCTGGATTCCGCACCTCCCAGTTTGGGAACCACTGGATTAGATCCTTGGGGGTATCCTTGTTTCTTAGCTTGCTCTTTTTTCTTCTAAGTTCATAAAATGTGTGTTTATTAATTTTTAAGTTTTGTGACTAGAGAAATATTCTTAATTATTGCATGGACATCTTATCTTTCTTACGTAAAATAAGCATTGCATAAAGATTTATGAAAGAGGAGTTCCACTGATGTCCTCTTTGCTTGCTTGGATCTGCCTTTGGAATGATTCCCATATATAGACATATCTGAGGGAAATGTTGGATTTTTTCGTTATCCATATATATTAGGAAAGATTAATGAACAGTATATGCTCAGAATCTAGTATCCTGTTCACAGATCTTCCTGAAGGAATCCATTTGGATGGCCACTTCTGATAGGAGTGTGTGTATGCCTTTATTGTAATAATTTCAAAAGCAGTCCCATAAAGATAAATTTATGTATATAACCCCTTACTGCCATGCAGACCTGCCTGGCAGTTGAGGTGCTCTTTGGAGGGTGTTGTCTAAATGCTCTTGTCTTTAAAATTTGGGTAGTTGATGATTGGAGAGAGGGCCTTTTCTGTGGTTGCGCTTTATCCTTCCTCCCAAGGAAGATCTGCTTGGTTCTTTTCGTTGTTTTTCATTCACTGGACAAAGCCTATCCTGTTCATGAAGCCTTTTGGTAGGTAGTTTGATCTGTTGGTTGTTTTTATGATATTGATAATTTGTTAACTGCCTTGGCTGCTGATTGTGCTAGAATGGTGAAATATAATTTAAAAAACAAAGAATGCAATAAACGCTGGTCTTGGAGTTTTTTTTTTTTTTAATCATAGTTCATATATTTCTTAAGGCAAATCAGATTTTCCTTCCTGTCATATGAGCCTGGAACATGTTTGGGGAAAGAAGTTGTTAAGGAAAAGATGACATTATAAAAATAAGATTTCACAATGAGAAAATTTGACAAATTTAACTTGCTTGACATGATTTATTTTCAAACTGGATTAAAATAATTTTTAATGAAAGAGTTGATATGGAAAGCTACTTTTTTTTTTAGGACAATACAGTTGCCATCAGTTAAAAATGACATTGCTTTGTGCATAAGTTAATATTATTATTAAGAATATTTATATATTGCTTTTCAACAACAAAAAATTCACAGACAATCAAGTAATGAAATGGCTCCCTGTCTCAAAAGGGCTCACAATCTAAAAAGATGATGGAGAATACCAGCCGCCACCGCTAGAAATGTCACTGTGCTGGGGTGAAGCACAATGTCCTTTATGAAGCATAAAGATTTTTTTCTCCTTATTAAGGCCGGCTGGGTGATGAGGTGAAATGAAACGTTTGGGTAGAGTGGTGGATTTGTGAGGCGGCAAAATCTCCCATCGTGTTAATGCTGCTCAACCTCTTCACTGCTCCTGGCCTTGCTGGGAGAACAAAGAAACTGCCCTGCCCCTACTACAGCCAGAGCACATATCAGCAGGGATCCTCTTCAAGCTTAGAAGCCAGCTCAGTGGCATTGTGGAAGACAGAGCCACAACTGGGAGCTGCTTGCTGCTGGGCAGTCCTTGCTGTGGGGCCTTGTCAGTATCCTTCTCATTCCCCCCCCCCCGATGGACTGCAAGGAAGCAATTGAAGTCCCAGCCTTAATGAACAGCCTCCACTCTTCATGCCACTTTGATTTTCAAAGCGAGTGGGCAGGCAGATGGGAACGTTGCTCTCTGACTTTCTCTTCCATGTTGTCTTCTCTCTTCTACCCAGAGTTTGCTCCAGCTTCACACTGAATTGCTCCCAAATCACTCCAGGTTTACGTTGTTGTTGTTTCCTCTCCGATCTCTGCAATTTTAAGAACCTATGTGTGTTAAGTTTGGACAGGAGACTAGACCTATGCATGTTTACTCATAAGTAAATCTCATTGAATTCAATGGGACTTACTCCCAGATAAGTGAATAGGATTGGAGTCTGAGTTAACTTACAAGGTTTATATTTCCAGAATGAGCACTGGCGTCGCTCGAGGTGGGGCGGAAAGCTAAGTTCTGCAGCTTTCCACCCCACCGTTACTCTCAGGTACAAGGCGCCCCGTCCCCTCATCATAGGAGCCCGTCAGCGGAGAGAAAGCAATGCGCAGGAGAGTCTCTGCGCGTTGATTTCTCTCTGCTGCGGGCTCCTACGACAAGGGGGCGGGGCGCCTTGTGCAGGAGAGCAACGGTGGGGTGGAAAGCTGCAGAACTTAGCTTTCCGCCCCACCTCAAGCGACGCCAGTGAGAATGAGTGCTTCCTTCCCTTGTCTAAGCAGCCCTTGTGTGTGTGTGTGTGTGTGTGTGTGTGTGTGTGTGTGTGTGTGTGTTAAAACCATCTCATACCTTTCAGGGTTGATCCACGTCTGCAAATAAGGTACTACTACTTTATGTTTTAGAAACTACAGACTGTTGGGCCCCCTGCAACATGCTCTCTCCCTGTCGTTTTGCTAACCATCAGCTTTGGAAGAGTGCTTGATGAAGAGAGAAGCTTTCTCTATTGTTGTTATTTTTAATTTGTTCCTAATAAAGTTAAGTCGCATTCTCCTTTGAATTGGGGATATTTCTCCTTGTGGACCAACACCGCCTCCTTGTGGACCACACTAACATTATTTTATGTTGTTTTTGTATCGGGGGGGGGGGGGGCGGGGCTGCATCTCATCCTTGGCTTCAGGCAGCCAAATGTCTTGGGCCAGCTCTGCTCCTAACCCTTTTTGGTATTTTGAACATGGAACACTGAAGGGTGCTGAGGTCTGAATATAAGCTTTTAGTAGACCTTTGGGGGGAGAATATAAAGTTAGGAGTGTCATACTTTCAAAATAGTGTGTAATATATTAAATTATGGCATTTCCCACTGCACATGAAAATACAGGCCAAAATGTGGCGGCTGTTATATATTTGAGTAAGGATCTATGTAGTTCCTGTTGCGACTATGTGGTTACTGCTTTAGGGGTAAAAAAGGATGTTTTCCCATATATGCATTTGGCTTCTGCATGGCTCTGAACAATTTTTGTTTTCATTTTGAATAGTGAACAATGTGGACATTCAGTTAAAAATACATATAAAATCCATGACAAAGTTTATAAATGCCTGCATAAATCTGCATAATGCCTTTTGACTTTCTTCATTGGTCACCAGTAAAATGTGGTATTTATTTCTTCTCTTTTGAAAAGCAGCTTTGACTCAACAAATTCTGAATTATGGAAAACTCAGTCTACTGTCGCCCATGAATGTGGTCCACTTACAGTTATTGTCCAGAAAAAAATACAACCCCCTTGGAGACATGGTGTAGCTGTAATTGACACAGTTGCATTTCGGATGCTGTAAAATCTTTCCTAGTCATCCACTTTTTGATCAGTAAAACTTAAAATTCTGAAGGAAGCTAGTCATCCCCCTTGCAAATAATGGACTTGTGGTAGCTTTGATTCTCAAGGTTGAATCTTGAGATAGCTTTGATTCTCAAGGTTGCTGCCTCTCTCAGCATCCAGGGCTTTGAGGCGATTATTTTTAACCTCTAAGTATGTGTAGGCAGATTCACTGAACCTTTTTACATGATAAAGTCAACAGAAAGTGTTTTTCAGTTACGTTGTGCTGAACAAATATTCAGACTGAGATTTCACAATTTCTGCAAAAACCTTTTACAACACTGAAGCAGATATTGGTAAACTACAATCTGAAGGGGGTGGGGAGAGAAGCATGATCACAAACGGGAACCAAAGCACAAGAATAGCATCCTTTAGCTTGAAAAATGGAGTTTTCAAGGAATCTTCATATAGAGTCACATTCTACATTGACAGCTAACAAATATTACTTTGTAGGTTTCACCCGAAATGAACATCAATTTTTTTTTTTGGTGCACTCAGGAATTTCCTTCGTTTTTCTTCACATCTCCTCTTGCTGCATTTAGAAACTATTTTCTAAACCAGTGGAAGCTTTAAAAAGCTTTTGGTGCTTAATTGAGGGGAGCTGGTGAAATGAAAATGAGAGAGAGAAAAAACTGGTGCACCCCAAAGTATAACATTCACGCATGTTCTTGACTTGTCAGAACAGCAATTTAGGTTTGCTTTAGTTGCTGAATGGTCTTGAATTTTTTTTCTGTGCCCTTGGTAACTCTCCCCTTCCTCTAGTGATTCTAAAGGTACTGCATGGGATTATGCAGTGATTCTAAAATAGGACCTGTTTCTGTGTCATAGTTTTAGAACAGGGGTGGCCAACGTTTGAACATGAATGCTCCTGGACCTTTAATGGCTGTATAGGTGAGGGCATTTCAGCAGGTGCAGCTGCTATAGCAGCACCATCAGCAATTGCAGCTGCCAAGTTTCTGTCTTCTACGCAACTCGTAAGAATGCAGAGAGACGTAATTGCGCCCCCACGTGGGGGGCCGCCCACGTGACTCCGCCCACATGACATGGGGGCGTGACATCAGCGTGTGGCTCCAGTCACGCCCCCACTGCTGTTTGGCTTCCTTTTTGGAGCCAAACGGTGCCCGGGAGGGCCGAAATGCAGCCATGTCGGCTGCAAAGAAACGACGGGGGAACAAGTAAGCAGCCAGCGAAATTGCGCCCCCCTGAAGCTGCGCCCACTCGGCACCTAGGGCCCAGGGCACCAGGGCCCCCCACCGATCGACGCCTTTGGGCCAGAGACCCATGGTGGAAGGTTGGCCACCTCTGTTTTTTAGAATCTCTGTAAGTAATGCATTTTGGTTTGGGATGCCTATCTTGTTTGCAGAGATTCTAAATTCCTTGGTACAGGTAGCCACTTGCTCAGTTTGTATTCTGTTTAGCAGTGATAAGTTTTTGTAGCTATTTAAATGTAGGGTTAGGTGAAAAAATGTTAAGGCTCAACCTACTCTGTATTGATGAATAGGGAAAGCAACTACTTAGGTTTAAGGAAAGGCTAAGTAACAATAATGTTTAGTAATAACCTTTATAGGATGGATTTTTTTCTTTGCTTTAAAGAACTTCACTGAGGACTTAGGAGCCTCAGATGTTGAGCTCAGAGTAAATGATGACATAGTCATAGGCTGAAATATCTTCAGACGTAGATTTGGATCCATTTTTACTGTTCTCTGTAGATTTAATTGTGTCAAAATAATTTCTTTAAGAGATGAATGAAACAGCATCTTAAGATTTAAAATAAAACTTGTTTTTAAAACATTCCATAAACCCATTTGTCAGTGTTCTGGCATTAGTTAATCATACAATCGATGTAACTTCAGAGGTTTATTGTTATTCACATGTACAATATTTTCTTAGAGGGTCAGAAAATTTGGTGTGGATTTTTTCTTTTGTTAATGTGCAAGTTACTCTAATGCTGAACATCTCCTGTTACCTCTTTCCATTATTAAACAGCCTTCTAAATAAAGCAGACATAATAAGCATAATATAGCACAGATAAATTTAATTTTTTAATGCTCATGACACTCCAGTTGCTTACGTTTCTGTCAGTTGCTAGAAGAATGTAGCTTTCTGTAAATTTAAGGTGACTATATTCAGCTATAGAGGTAACAAATCAGTGCAACATCACTTGCATCAGAATCAGTCTTAGTCTACAGCTGTGGTGCAGTTGTCATTTGCTATTTTCTCCAGCTGCAATTTCCTTGCTGGTTTGTGGCTAAAACCCAACATCTTGATAATTTTCCACCCAGTTTAAGATTGATCTTTCATTTACTTTATAGTTACAGCCAGCAATGCCAAAAAGCTGGCAAAATTGTATTGGGTGTCATCAGCGTCAACTTCAAGCCTGAGTTCAGTGAGCAAAGATGAAACAGCTGTTTCATTGTCCAGATCAGCACTCAATATATAGCCATAATTTTTTCCAGCTTTTTCTGGCTGTGATGATCTTTGTTTTTCATCATTTCAAATAGCTTAGCGTACAATATTGATCCATCTCTACAGTGATACCAAAGTAGATGTTTTGTCTTTGAGCCACATTTGGCATCAAACTAGTTTCACTCTCTCAGGCATGTGTTTGTCAGGTTTTCAGCCTCCCTCATATTTGTCATAGTAGCACTCTTGGCAATATGACATCAATCGTTCCAACAGTACTTTCAGTAGTTGGGAAAAGAGAATGATGCCTTGTTTCATGTTTTTTTAATAAAAGTTTTGCTTCCCCCCCCCCTTTCGAAACTAGTAATGCTGTACACCCAAGTGTAAAATGGCATGCAAGGCATTAGCAGTTCAGGTCTGTTCTTTGATGCATGCTGGCATTGTAAGATAGAATTGGGAGCTGGACTCCAAGAGCCTTTGCAAGAGATCACCTGATGCTCTTGCTTTGGTGTACAGCTTTGAGTTGTGGCAGCAGTCGCCTTCATGGCATTGCAAGGATGCCATTGGATCTTGTGTAGGGCTGGCCCAAGATCTCCTGGTGCCTGAGGAGGGGTGCCAGATATCCTCCCTTGTTTGGTGCTGTGCCATCTATCCTTGCTAGCCAACTACTCTCTCTCCTCCATGCTTCCTGTTCCACGCTATTCTCCATTGTATTGCCTGCACACTGGAAAACCACTGTGAAGGATCTTCAAGCCTGATTTTTCTCTGTCTCTATACATGAGTAAAACCAGGGCTCTTTCACTGAAAAGCTTGGTAATTGTGCAGCTTTCCAAACCATCCTACAGTTGCCTTGAAATTCTTATAGGTAGATTTCAAGTATGACTTTGGTCTATAAAATGCTATTTTGCAGCAGATGTTGGATTTTCTGGTTAAAAAAAAGTGTGCCCAAACAGTTTTTAATGGTCTTAGAATATGGAAGGTGTTTTGACATCTGGTCTTCCTTGAACTTGAGATATTTTCTTGCTGTCTTGCCCTGTCTAATTGTGTTCTGTTTTTGACTGGAAGAAATTTACGAGCACTAGAGCCTGTTTTGCCCAAACGTCTTTCCCAGCAAAGATAAGTTACGAGATGTGTGAGGTTTCTCACTTCCCAACTCTCTGAACTACATTGTAGATCCACTACAAAGATGATCAAGATGTCCGTAACCTGGGTGCCTGTTTATAGCTGCTGTTAAATTTAAATAAAAATCAGTGTTGATGTACTGTGACTTTCCTCCAAACGCCAGTTGCTATCAAGGGGTAATATGGCTTTCAGTCATTTGTCATATACTACATCCAAATCATATACACCCTTGTGAGCATATTTAGATTTCAGAGGTGTTATACAAAAGCTATTTGTGGGAGGAAAGGAGTTTCGGTGATTTTGGTTTCGTCTCTTTAGTACATGCTCTGATCCATCTACAAGCCGTGTGCACATGAAAACAGGCTTCAATGCGTGTATTCCTAGCTGGATGAGGAACTGCACATACAGTATAAAGAAGAGCTTAGAGCTCAGTTTCTTCCACCTCTGACCTAACTTCCAGGGTTGTGCCTTGTTAGAAAATTGGTGTTAGTACCAATGAGTTGTTTGGGAGGGGAGCTGGAGTGTATGTCTGGGTTCAGTTTTTCCTGCTCCCCCCTGCCTATGAAGTAGCTGTTTGACCCAATTGCTGTTTTTCTAACAGAACTTCATGTGCTCAGTCCTAGCTGCTGCTCAAATGCACAGTTGAATTGAGCCCCCAGAATTTAACTTATCTTCAGCAGTTGTAGTTTGCCACAATTGATTTCTTATGCTTTTATTATCTTGCAGTATTTAAAAGCAATATGATGCTTCAAAGCATTTTCTGGAATTAAGAATAAGAGTTGCATGCAAAAATGTGACTATTGAAACATCTTGTCATTTCAGTATTTAATACTTCATTTGCTTTGGCATTCTGTGTGCTTGAGTTACTAAGTCTAAGCTTTTTCCTAGAAACATGGAGATGAAATAACTGTTTATAATGCACTTCCTGTGATACGAAGTGTCCTTTCCTATATGCTAGTCATAGCTTCTGAAATAAATAGTCATCATAATGTTTTTCTGCTTCTGACAGTCTGGATCTGTTTCTCTTGGGACGCCAGTAACAAGGAAAAAAGAAGATGAGGTGTCAATTGGAAGCACGCCTTTGGCTAAGCAGCAATCAAATCAGGCCTCTGAATATGCCAGCAGCCCTGTAAAAACAAAAACGGCAACAGGTATGTTCTCTTCTGCCCATTCTTGTATCACTTTTGCTTTTTGGAATGTGCATGCCTTTTGACAGGTTCAGCTGTGCAAAAACATTGGAATTCATTTCTAATGTTAAAATAGAGCGTTGATTTGAGAGGTTTTCAATTTTTAGAATTGAAATGTTCAATTCCAGGTTCAGTTCTTTACCAGGTTGGGTCACCTTTTCTAACTAGAATTCTAATCTGGTGATCAGGTATTAGTGCTTTGATGAGCCATGCCAAAGTTTACTGGTCCAAAATGACAACTATCCAGGGAATGGGCTTGTGAACATAATAGAGCTTAGTTTTTCTTGCTTCCTTGTGCCTCTTGAGATGATCTGGTATAGGCAGTAGGCAGATAGGCTGCCTCAGTAGGCTGAGGTCTGGACCTGGGAATCCTGGGTTGAAATCCTCACTAAGTCATCGTTTACATTGTCATCACAATCCTCACCCCAGCATGTTTTTGTACAGCCTGCATGTGTTGTAGAGAGAAAGTTGCTTTACCAGCCTTTTCACTGCTGCTTAAAAGGTGCCGTCATTGGCTCCATGAAGCTCACTGAGCAAGTCACTATTTCTCAGCCTTACCTGATCCCCAAAGTTGTTGCAAGAATACATGGACCTAACCTCATGCAAATTACTATGAGCTCTTTGGAGGAAGAGAAGGATAAACAAGCAAAGGCTTATGACTTACTTAAAATGACATCCTAGGCAGATCAGCAAGAACTATGCAGTGTGTGGGACACAAATGCAAGATAACGTTTGTCTTCATACTCTGCTTGTGGACTCAGGGGCATCACTGGGGGGGGGGCGTGAGGGCGCAGACTGCCCTAGGTGTCACCTCAGGGCGGGGTGACACCAAAATGACATTCTATTTGTTACTATTGGTGCAAAAATGGGGTTTTCCCGATCCCCGCCACGACTCCCAGGAGGCATCCACATCACGTGGCCTGTTACGGAAAGAGGTTCATGGGGGTGACAACATGAAATCTTGCTCCGGGTGTCACCAACCCTCATGACACCCCTGTGTGGACTTTCTGGAGGCATCTGGTGGGCCTCTGTGGAAAACAGGGTGCTTGACTTGCTGGTCTGATCTGACATGGCTCTTACTGTTTACTAACATCCCTGTAATATTCCTTGCCATTGAAAAGTGTTTGTGCAGCCTGTGCTTGTATTGTAGAGACAGAACTTCTTTAGTGGCTCTTTCAATGCTACTTTTGAAGCAAAACTGTCTCTTAAATCAACAGAATCCATTTTTCTTTAATGAAATCACTGTTAATCAAGACATTTTAAAATATTTTAGTATATTTGCATATAAAAAATCTCCTTCTATAACAATATACCTTGACTTTCATCCACTTTCATTGCTTTGCTCTTTCAGCCATTTTCATTTATAAGCACATTTCAAATTTCGGCCATGTGTTTTCCTCTTTTGTCCAATTTCATCCAACCTTCCATGACATTTGTCGACGTTCATATGTTTATTTTTGTTTTGTTTCTGTTTTTTTAGGTTTGGCATGCATTCACATGTGTTATATAGTTAGTTAGTTACTTACTTACGGTTTTTGCCGGCCAAAATAAATTTGCAAACTAAAGAATGCTATGCTTTGCCATTCATGCATTTTTTACTTTCATCCGTGTTCTTGTTCCTAAGCAGTTGAAAGTGCAAGGTAGTGCTGTATTTTTTCTTCATGGTCTTTGTGCAGTCACACGTAGTGGAGTTCGTGCATGTACAAAATCTATGCCAGAAACTTCCAGAGCTTTGTTGAGCATTCTGCTCCTGCACTAGAATGAGGAAAACCTCATGCATGGTTGTGTGCCTCAAGCATGAGTAGCATTCAGTTCCTTTTCAGCCATCTGTAACAAGCCCTCCTTGTTCCACCTCTCCTAAGAAGGCAGGTCATAAGGGGTTGGGTAAGACATGATGGGACTTGGGGGATGCAGGAAAACAAACTGACTTACAGAGAGATGGATTGATGCTTTTGAATGATTTAATCAGGGCTCTCTGATCATACTGTCTCTTTGGGAGATCCTGAATACTTCTTCAGATCCTGCCTTAAGCTTTTCAACCCCCCTAACCTTCTCACAGTGATTCTTGGAGACAATTTCCTTGTCCCAGCACTCCCTTGCTTCTCCTTGGCTGTCCCTCTGATTTAGTGAACCGTGTTCTTCATTCATCTCAAAGAAGTAGAACTCTTCTGGGATGAGGAGGTGGCCGGGGTATGCACTACAAGCCCAGACCAAAGGACCAGCCATAGCCCCTTCAGTTCCCCCCCTTTGATTCTTCTGTCTCCCTTTTGCTCCCTCCTGAGTCAGCTTCCCCTTTCTTCCTCTGCCCACTGACCCACCTCTCACCCACCTCCATCTGCTCTCCCGTTATCCCCCTTTGTTCCCGTTGGCCAAGGTTCCTCCTTTTTCTCTCCTCTTAAATCTGCCTCCACCCTGCCTGTCCCTTTCCCTGCCTTTAAATCCCCTGCTCTCTCCTGACTCTGCCCCTCCTCAAATGGAGGCTGGCAGGGGTCCCCCTGCCTTGCCCAGAGTCATTCAATGTTAAAATCTAAAATCTGTAATATTCCATAGTACTGTAATTCATCCATAAAAATCAGTAACACCTGATAAACTGCCCATCATACATTCAAAATTGACCCATTAACCTATATAAAAATTCATAATAGCTAACTTTGCACAGTCTGTCAAGTTACTTAGGAATTTTCTGTTTTAGCCCTATCTCTGCTCTGTTATTAAACAGAGGACAACATTGTAGAGCTGTTGTAAGCCAGTATCTCCCAGTTACTACTCACTACATAGACATATATCTCTGTATAAACAACTGTTTTGGGGTGCCCCTGTTTCACTTCCAAACCAATAGGAGCTCTTACTTATAAAAAAAAATAGCATATGGAATGCTTGATTCTTTCAAGAGAGAGTTTAGTTTAATTTTATTGAACCTTTTCAGATTATTTTTCTTTATTTAAAGTTTGTATTCATCAAACCTTACATTTAATGTAGTTAAATGTGCAGCCCATTCATTTGCAAGTAGGAAAGTTTTGAGCAATTAACACAAGGGTTCCTATGCACTCTTTTAGCATCTCAAATGCCCAGTGTTGGTGTATCAAGCACTTTTAGTTCCACAATAAGCCTTGTAGACTCTACCTTGAGAACTGGCGGAAGCAAAAGTACTGTAATGTTGAATTATTGTTCTCTGTGATACTGACTTTGGCTACAGCTGATATGTAGTTTAAAATTCTGATCTCCAGCTGTTTAGGAAGTACAGTAATGGCAGCTGAAACGTCAGAAATAAAGGGTGGGAAAATATTATTTTTTACTTGGGAAAACAAATAATACCCAGTGTTTTACAAATGCACTGAGAGATGCAACTTTTGCCCTTGACTCAAAATAAATGGCCTTGCCTCTTCTGCATTTCCAACCATTTGCTCAGCTGACATTTCCTTGTCCCTCTGCTGTTTGGAGACAGCCAAAAGGTTATGTCATCTTGGGGTCAATACTTGCCCCTTCCGAAATATTCCCCCAGTCTTATGTTTCCATTACCAAGTACTCAACGAAGCTTTGGAAGTGTATAGTTTTTGTAAAATATTTTTTTTTAGTTCAGCTATGTTTTTTGTATAAACTATTTTTGTTGTTTGTTCAGTGTACATCAGCAAGGTTAACACTGTATGTATAGAAAGAGACAGAAAAAATCCACAGCTAGCCCTTGAGAAAAATCAAATTGTCCCCTTTATCAACCCCCTGCACTCGTTAGTTATCTGCACTTTCTTTGCCCACCTAATAATAAGAAAAGCAATACAGATCAGCAAAATGGAAATTGCTTTCCTCCAATGTGAGGGAAACTTATTTATCCAGATTTTTTTTTAAATCCTATTTTTAGTTTCAAAGAAAGCTGAAGGTGCTTTATGTAAAATAAAAGGGGCAAAATAAATAACAAATACACACAAATTAAGAGAGCATAAAAGCCCACAAAGATCACTGAAAGCTGGTGAATAAACAAAGTCAGCTGATCAATAACCTGACAAGATGCCCACGTCTGTAGCAAATGACAGGAGATAAGACGACTAGGAGCCAGCTCCCAGGGCAGGGAGTCCTAGGTTGCCACTGCAGATAATTTTTTATTTTATTTAACATATTTATACTACCCCACCTTTCCCCGTCATTTGTGGGCGTGTGAAGCATGAATAGATAAGGCCTATTTCTGGTCACCAGCAGCCAGTTCTGGCAGAATGCATAAAGGAGATCCAGCCAATCTTAAAGAACAAGCAGATTTAAACGTGGGGGGGGGGTAGTCTTGATCGTGAATCATTTAGGACTATAAAAGTAAAAATCAGATCTTTTGCATTGCATTCAGAGCACAATCCTTGCGTGTCTACTTGGAAGTAAGCTCCATTGAGTTCAATGAGACTTACTCGCATGTAAATTTATATAGGATTGCTGCCTCGTGCCCTCATGTGATTTAGGCGCCTCCATCTTGGATCTCGCAAGATTTTGTGAGATCCAAGATGGCCACCGACAGGAAAAAAGGTAAGTTTTAAATTTTCAAGACTCTTAAAAGCTGTGGTGGCGGCAACAAGGGCTTCACCAGGCCTGGAAAGCCCGGGACGGATCCGGGACCAGATCCTGGGAATGTTCCGGGTTTTCCGGGATGGATGGCAAGCCTACTTATGCTCCTTACGGCACTTATGGGTCCTATGCACTTACGGCCCTCAGCAGGCACCATGAATGCTATTCGGCCCATTGTATGAAATGAGTTTGACACCCCTGATATTGAGTATACTGCAATGTGTAATCTGCATCTTTGAGAGGCGACTAAAATGAACTTGAGCGATTATAAATATTAAAAATGTTCGTAAACTGTTATAACCAGCAGCAATGTAAATCGAATGCAACATCATCGGGATTCAGGTTATAAGATCAATTTTATAAGATGTCAAATTGTAAAAATACGTCAGCAACAAGTAAAATCACATATGCAAGCAAAAACTGCTAAAATCCAATGTAAAAATACTAAAATCACCAGGCAAAATACAATAAAAACATTCCAAAACTGCAGAGTATGACGTTTCGTTTATCATCCATAAACCTTTTCAAATGCTGATAAAAGCCTAAGTAGGCAGGAAGATGGTAAGGTTACTCATCGCAGTCCTGCTACTATTTAAAGGATTTTGGCTCGTATTACTACTGACCCAATTAAGACCGGAAATCTAAACTTACAACAGACTTGTTCTTAAGTAACCCCATTATACTGCCCCTAGTGGTGGCTGCAATATAGCCATTAAAATACCTATTACTCTTTTTTATTTTTATTTATTGCAGGGGTCCAAACCTTATTGATAAAAGACAATTCCTGTTTCCAATTAAGAACCTGAGAGCCATGTTTAAATACCTCTATTGCCTCCAAGCTCAGTCTTGCCCTATAATTGCTCTCATGTCCCAATTTCACAGTATTTTCAAATTTAATCTCATGACCTGAGTCTTATCATATAAAGATAGCATTTTATTAACACTAGACTGAAGGAGCATGAGCGAGCATGCCGGCTCAGTCAAATAGAAAAATCTGCCTTAGCCCAACATAAGATAGACTCAGGTCATGAGATTAAATTTGAAAATACTGTGAAATTGGGACATGAGGTTTATGGATGATAAACGAAACGTCATGCTCTGCAGTTTTGGAATGTTTTTATTGTATTTTGCCTGGTGATTTTAGTATTTTTACATTGGATTTTAGCAGTTTTTGCTTGCATATGTGATTTTACTTGTTGCTGACGTATTTTTACAATTTGACATCTTATAAAATTGATCTTTCTTTCTTTCGGGCAACCCTGAATCCCGATGATGTTGCATTCGATTTAGATTATAAATATTGTTTACCTGGTTGATTCCGTTAAGGTTAACAAGAGAGCTCCAATACACAGAAAGATTTCCTGCAGATTCAAAGATTTCTCCATTCATTTCAGAGTTGGGGCCAAATTAGATATTCAGTGCAGACATGTGCCTGTTAAAATATGTGGTTTCCTCTTTTGCCTGTGCAATGAAGGACTATTTTTAATAACAAAAAATCATAGGAGAGGGGAGTGAAATCTCTCCCCCCCCCCCACTCACACACACCTTATCTCACTACGTTCAGGAGCTAAATGCAGTTTTTCTCTGCTGGCTCACTTCTATTATCGGATGTGTGGTGTGGAAAAAGTGGCTTAAAAGCTGCTGAGCATGGTGAGATAAGGTGGGCATGGATTTTTCTCTCCTCCCCTCCCGTTTTGGTATAAACAGTAGATCCCCCCCCGACAAAAGAGGAAAGCTGGTATTTAGCGGACATCTGGCGTTTTACTCTCATTGTTTAAATTTGAATATGTTCATGGCAGCACTGAGGAACTTTGGCAATAGAAAATAATGAACGTCTTACAATGCTTTAAATTGTTTTTTTCTTTTATTTTTACAATGGCCTGGCATTTTAACCAGAAATCGGATTTGCCAAGCCAGGAACCTAATTAGTCCTCAACAAAGCAAGGTGTAGAGCCAGTGTAGTACAATTGGAAGCCAGAACATTTTAAATGAACTGAAAAAGAATGAGGCACAATTGGTATCCTGGAGTCTGATCAAAAGCCCCATCAGATAGGTGATTCTGAAATAGTTACCTGGTGAGGGACCAGGGAAGAAAGAGAAAGCAATATACTCGCTTAAATAAGGCACAGCTGTTATAGCAGCTGCTAATGGGCAGAACGTACACAGGAAGAAGTGTGTCCTTGCCAGGGCCACGTGTCTCTTGTCTTTCGCAGAGGGAGACGGAGGAGGCCTGATGAATAGGAGCTTGCAAGCTTATTTTAAAAGATGCCAAGTAAAGAGAGCGCAGTTAACTCTGTCGCAATTCTTTGAAGGTGCTCTTTAGATATAAGGGCTTTGTTTAAACAGTGCAGAAGCCATAAATGTGAAACTGTATTTATTATATTCCTGGAAAAGTGATGCCATCTGTACATGTGTAAGCATTCTATATTTTACCAATTTTATATCAGTAAAATTTAGAGAGTGCCTGTGTTTGCTGAAAATATTGAACTTTGTACCACTACTCTTGTAGTTTTTCTTTGGCAACTCTTAAACTTAATATATGGATTTATTTTATTATGTGAACTGCTTTGTGAACTACTGTTAAAAAGCGGTATATAAATCATCATCATCTAGTTTCTGTTTACTAAATATTTTGTCATTATATGTCTAATTCAGCGGTTCTCAAAATGGTGGGTCGTGACCCACCATTGAGAACCTAAGCTGTCCCCTGCCCCCTTAAGGGGTGGGGACAGCATGGCGGCGGCAGTGATCCAGGGGATTGCTGCCACCGCCGCCACAAAAGTGCCTGAAACACCCCCCCGCAAAAACTTTATTGCAAAAACTGGAAGCACCCGAAGATCGACACAAAACGGCGATCCGAAGATTGGGGAGGCCTGCAGAGGGTCGCTCAAGCCTCCCCGAAGCTCCCCCAAGCCCCAGTAAGTGCGGGGGGGGCGTTTCAGGCACTTTTGTGGCGGCGATCTGGGGGGAAAAGCTTATGAATAGGGCTTTCATTTGATATACAACATGACAAAATTGTAAATTTTCAAGAAATTCAAAAATATTCAAATAATATTAATTTTGAAATTTTGGAAAATTGAACTTTTTTTAAATTTTCAAAAAAATCACACTTAAAGGTATATGCCTTGTAGTCAATCAGTCAAAATTTCAAGATGGTATGTCAATGGTATCATACAAAGAATTTATTTTTTTTACTTCTGAAGATGATTTAGATGAGGAAAAATGTCACTGTGCTGATTCAGAAATTATTCAGCAACTACAGGAAAATTTTAAAACTACGAACAGAAGTAAAAAGCTCATAATTTTTATAGTTTTACCAAAAAGCTGATCCTGTAAAAGAATAGAAAGTGAATTCATTCTCTATAAATCTATCTCTATAAGTCCTGTTATAAATTCTTGGATTCATTTCAGTTTACCACATAATTTTATCAATGTAAACTGTAGAAAAATGGACTTGAGGGGTTTAATTCCTGGTCACTGCCAACAAGAATATTTAATTTTTGTATGATGCCATTGACATACCATCTTGAAATTTTGACTGATTGACTACAAGGCATATACCTTTAAGTGTGATTTTTTTGAAAATTTAAAAAAAGTTCAATTTTCCAAAATTTCAAAATTAATATTATTTGAATATTTTTGAATTTCTTGAAAATTTTCAATTTTGTCATGTTGTATATCAAATGAGAGCCCTATTCATAAGCTTTAAGATGACACCTGTCCCATGTCTGTAGCGTTCATCGTTACCCTGTAACTGGTGTTTGAATGTATGGTGACAAGTGAATGTTGGCCTTTTTGGCAATTTTGAACATTCAATATCTCAAAAACGGATGGACAAAAAAATCTGAAAAAAATATTTTTTAAACATCTCATGGTAAGGTACAAATGTACCAAAAATGAGCAAAATCCGTGACATCAAGTTCCAAAATGTATTTTTATTGGTTTATTTGACATGGAATGACCCAGTGGAGACAGCAGTGCTAGACTCAGAGGAGGAAGATAAGTGAAGTAGGTGGGAAGGAGGAGGAAGATAAGCGAAGAAGAGGAGGAAGATAAGTGAAGTCCAGTGCTGCTGCTGCTGCCACCGCCTTTCTCAACATTCCCTCCATCAGCCACTAGAGGAAGCGGCAATGATGGAGATGGCAGGGCTGAGCTCCGAGGAAGGAGTCATGCTCGCCTTGTGTTCCTTGTATGCTCTGTGAGCACGTGAGGGTCTTGCACTAGGCAAGTCTGCATGTGGACCCTCCAATGAGCGCTATTTATAGTGCATCCTTGGGGTGGTGCATGCACACTGGGGCAGAGGTGGAGGGATTCAGGCAGCGGTTTGGCATGGACCATCCCTGATTGAAGGTACTGTCTAATTGAAATGGGACAAGGCAAAAGTATTGGAATAGCATTAAAAAACTTAATTTTCTCTCGTGCTAACTCATTGAGCCTGAACAACTGAAGTTAGTTATGAGCAAATCTTTTTGAAACCAATGGAACAAGTGAGTAACTCCAGTGCCATCACTTTTGATGGGATTTAGTCATTATTAATTCTAGCTGCTTCAGGGCTATTATGTATAAATTGAAGTCTAATGTATTCAAGAAGCCAGTTTACTTTTTTTTTTATTTTTAAGAATCTCGGCCTTTATCAGTTCCAGTGAAAGCCATGTTGAACTCATCGGAAAACTACAGCAAAAGTCCTGAGGAAAGGATGAAAGAATTTATTGGAGTAGTGTGGAATGCAGTTAAACGCCTTACACTTCAGGTAAGATCTAATTAAGAGATGAATATTTGAAAGCGCTTTATGCATTCGGTCATCTTAGCTTATTTCAGAACTCCTATAAACTTTCTCAAGTTTTATTTACATAGAGAACAATGAAGCCAAATTTATTCATTTTTAATTTCCTCTGATTTAATTGGGAAGACCATTGGACATAGTTCTGCATTCTCTTCTTTATGGGCGCCTAAAAAAATAACAGTGCATGGCTGCAAGCTTTCCACAGTACTGTGTTGCGCTTGTGCATATGTCTTTCAGAATATCATAGGGTTATTTGCACAGGTAAATGCTTCTTGTAAGAACTCCCTTGCTTATCTGAATTCTACTTGGATGCCTTTAGGTATCCCAGTCACAAATTACCCTTCTCTCAGCAAGAAAGTCACAAATTACTCTTCTCTGACAACCATTCTTGTCAGATGGTTAGACATTCTCCCAGTGCCGATGACATTGGTTGCACTTTATTATTTGTTTTAATTTATCACTAACAGTATTTTTCCACTTAGGGCGGTGAAGACTTAACACTGGCTCCTATTCACTACCATTAGCAGGTTGATAGCCAGCCTTGGGAATTTACATTTTCATCCCCAAAGCTCCACCTTTACCTCGAGAAATCACCCTCCCCACCTTAATGCTATTTAAGCAGTTCATTGACTCAAATGTTAACCAGGGAAAAGGTGAACAAGGGTTTCTTTAAACTGAAAGTTTAAAGTTTATCTGAAATACACTTTAAACCATAGATTTTAAGAGAAACCCTGTTTGGCTACTGCTATTGCTTCAAACTGCTTAGTTGTAGTTGAGAATAAATTTGCTTCAAGGAGCTGTAAGGAAAAGGGGTATGTGTATTATACAAGTCTGGCTCCCAGTTTGCTAACCATGGTTAGAGGGGCCAGTATTGCATAAGAGCTGGTGCAGGTGCAATGTCTAAGGTGTGTTTCTCATCTAAAAATGGCATAGCATTCTCAGAACTTCATTGTCAGTTGCTAAATATAAAACTGCAAAGTATTTGCAAGCTTCTCTGTTCATTCATGGTAGACAGTTATTTCGTTATCACCATTTTCTCCTGTCCCTAGTTATAGGTCATAGGTGTCAAGCGATAGAACAAAAACACCAGGAAAGCTTATGTTTGAGTCGAGTCTGATATTTATTTATTTATTGTATTTAGAGTATTTATACCCCGCTTTTCTTAACCCTGAAGGCGTAACTCAAAGCAGCTTACAAAAGTTTAAAAAAATTATAATACATCTAAAATGTAATGTATATGTCATTTTTAAAAGCAATAAAATTCCCATTATACATGATAAAATAGCTCATTAAAATTACTAACCTAAAAGCAAGGATTAGAACAAAGCCAGTAATCAAAATAAGTATTAACTTAGCCTTGGCCCTCTTTTGCGCATGATAGTATCCTGCAGTGACAGCTTGATGAACTGGGTTTGCTCTAAGCTGTTACAATGTCAGTGAAAAATACTTCCATGCTTAAATAACTGTCTTTAAAAAAAAAAAAAGGACTTTTTTTTCCTGTAGCTGTTGAAGGCTTTAGAGTGTCTTTTGGCAGATACTGTGTGGGGGAGGGAAGCATTCACTTTTCATGTGTTCCTGGTAGTAATGGTTGCTCAAATCATGAAGCAATATAAACACAATTATTTTTAATTGGTTGTTAATGCTTAGTTTCAATGAGAATAACAAGGCACCCACATTTCAACCGAATGAGTTAATCATGAGTAATAGTATGATGAGTGCCAACCAAATAAGCCCACATTTTTACTAATAGGTTTCAGATAAATGCACTATTCTCAAAATGTGCCCTAGGTACTTTAAAAGATGTGCCCTTGGTTACTTGAAAATATTTAAAGTGATATTTTTTTTAAAAGCACAGTTTGCACTAAACTCCATTTTGGAATCAAAATAAATTAGAATTGGTTTAGGAGACGATTATGACGTCAGTGTGCTATTAATGCAGCTAACATCAAATGTAAAGATGGCCACAACTGTCCCATACATACTGTTTCATATTCTAACTGGGTATTCCCACTTGTCTACCTTTCCCAAGATTCAGGTTTCTGTACTATTCTTGGACCTGATATACAGTGTAATGCTTCCCAGATTAACATTCCCATTTCCCACGTAGGTGTTCACAGGATAGAAAGCAAATATAAGTACACATGACATTATATTGGAATCAACTCTGCTTCTTCCGTTGGCTCTTTTGCTTGCTGCTTGCTTTGCCTTCCCTCTTCACTTACCTTGGTTCTTACCTGCACTAGCTGGTCTTCTAGCTTTTAGTGTTAATTTTTTTTGTCTTCTAGCTTTTAGTGTTAACTTCTGTGTTAATTTTTTTTAATATACTTTTGATGCCTGATCCCTCTGGTTCTAATGTTTTGCCAGTGTTTACCTTTTTATCCAAGCATGATCTTACTGCTCCCAACCTGGTCTGAGTGGACTTCTTAGCCAGTTTTAACTTTCCTCCTTTCTTTCCAAAGAAAAGGAGGGAGCATGTTTGAGGCTCACAGTTCTAGATTCATCCATCTCCCCCTCCCCCTTCTTGCATTTTGAGTTACTCTTGTGGTACCCTGCTCTCTCAGGCTATTCCTTCTGTACATTTTAATTAAAGCCAATTTCTAACTTAAGTGTGTGTGTGAGTGCACACCACCCATCCAAGGCCAGTATTGTAATGGCTGCAGAGAGATTTACAACCCTGTTTTGCTTATTCTACACAGTGGCAGAAACATAGATGCAAATACTGCAGATTAACATAAGAACATAAGAAGAGCCCTGCTGGATCAGGCCAAAGCCCATCTAGTCCAGCTTCCTGTGTCACACAGTGGCCCCACCAGATGCCTCAGGGAGCACAAGACAACAAGATAACCTGTTTCCCGTTCACACTCCCTTGCACCTGGCACAGAGAAAACCCACTTCTAAAACCAGGAGGTTGCTTATGGCTTGTAACCTGTGATGGTCTTTTCCTCCATGAATCTGTCCAAACCCCTTTTAAAGGCATCTAGGCCAGATGCCATCACCACATCCTGTGGCAAGGAGTTCCACAGATGAATTACACGCTGGGTAAAGAAATATTTTCTTTTGTCTGTTCTAACTCTCCCTCCACTCAATTTTAGTGCATGTCCCCTGGTTCTGGTGTTGTGCAAGAGGGAGAAGAATTTCCCTCTATCCACTCTCTCCATCCCATGCATAATTTTATAAGTCTCAATCATGTCCCCCCTCAGGCGCCTTTTTTCTAGGCTGAAAAGCCCCAGACGCTGTAGCCTTTCCTCATAAGGGAGGTACTCCAGCCCACGAATCATTCTGGTCGCTCTTTTCTGCACCTTTTCCAATTCAACTATATCCTTTTTGAGGTATGGTGACCAGAACTGGACACAATACTCCAGATGTGGCCTTACCATCGATTTGTACAAAGGCATAATGATATTGGCCGTTTTATTCTCAATCCCTTTTTTAATGATCTCGAGCATGGAATTGGCCTTCTTCACAGCCGCCGCACACTGGGTCGACACTTTCATCGACCTGTCCACCAGCATCCCAAGATCTCTCTCTTGATCCGTCACAGACAACTCAGAACCCATTAGCGTATATGTGAAATTTTGGTTTCTTGCCCCAATGTGCATCACTTTGCACTTACTTACATTGAAGCGCATCTGCCATTTTGCTGCCCATTCTCCCAGTTTGGAGAGATCCTTCTGGAGCTCTTCACAATCCCTGCTGGTCTTCACCACCCGGAAAAGTTTAGTGTCATCTGCAAACTTGGCCACCTCACTGCCTATCCCCGACTCCAGGTCATTTATGAATAAGTTGAAAAGCACTGGTCCCAAGACAGATCCTTGGATCCGCTTTTCACCTCTCGCCATTGTGAAAATTGCCCATTGACTCCCACTCGCTGTTTCCTGGTCTTCAACCAGTTCCTAATCCACAAGAGGACCTGCCCTCTTATTCCCTGACTGTGGAGTTTTCTCAGGAGCCTTTCATGAGGGACTGTGTCAAGCGCCTTCTGAAAATCCAGATATATAATATCCACGGGTTTGCTCGCATCCACATGCCTGTTGACCTTTTCAAAAAATTCTAACAGGTTTGTGAGGCAAGACTTCCCCTTGCAGAAGCCATGCTGACTCTCCCTCAGCAGAGCTTGTTCTACTATGTATTTTAAGATTTTATCCTTAATGAGACTTTCCACCATCTTCCCTGGAACAGATGTTAGGCTGACCGGCCTGTAGTTTCCCGGGTCCCCCCTCCTTCCTTTTTTAAAGATTGGTGTGACATTAGCTATCCTCCAATCCTCTGGCACAGTGGCCGTTTTAAGGGACAAGTTGCGTATTTTGGTCAAGAGGTCAGCAACTTCATTCTTGAGTTCCTTCAGAACTCTTGGGTGGATGCCATCCGGGCCTGGTGATTTATTGATCTTTATTTTGTCAATTAAGTCTGAGACGTCTTCTCTTTTAACCTCTATTTGACTTAATTCTTTAGTCAGGGGAGACCGTTCCGGCAGCGGTATTTGCCCGAGGTCTTCTGCCGTGAAGACAGATGCAAAGAACTCATTTAATTTCTCTGCAATCTCCAAGTCCCCTTTTATCAACCCTTTCTCTCCCTCACCATCCAGCGGACCAACCGTTTCCCTGGCAGGTTTCCTGCTTCTAACATATTTGAAGAAGCTTTTATTATTCCCTTTTATGTTGCCTGCCATACGTTCCAGATTCTGTCAGAACCTGGTGGAACTTGAAGACGTTGATGGAGATGGGGGGCGGAGCGGAGGGTGTCTTAAGCCCGACCCACACTGCACGAGTTCCGGCGCGTCTCAGACGGAGATCGCGCAGCTGTGTGGCCACCATTTTTATGTGATTGCATCTGAATGCGGGAGACCTGCGCTCTCCCGAGTTCTGGTGCGATCAGAATTGTTTCATGCCCAAGATTTTGAGGGGCAGGGACGTGGAGCTACTGCTTTAACCAATCGGATTAGAGGAGTTTTCAGCCAATTGGTGCGCACTTATGTTTAATCCAATAGCGATTAGAAGGCGGGACAATCGGGAGGGACTAATTGTAGGATGACACTGGCGGAGAGCAGGGCAGCACTTGGAGGCAGGCGGCCAGACACCTACGCTCGCATGCCTCCGCGCCTGATATCGTGCGGTGTGGGTCAGGCTTTAGATCAGAGGTTCTCAACCTGTGGTATGGGTACCCCTAGGGGTATGCGGGCCTCTTGCTGGGGGTATGCCAAGCCCTGCCCCTTATCTGCCCCATCAGCAGCTAATTAAGTGTTAATCAACATGGATTTTAAATTGTAATTATTTTCGGAGCCCTTCTTTCTCTCTGATTTTGGTTTTGAACTTATTTTTGTACTTTGGAAAATGTACTTTGGTGGGGTGGGGGAGGGAGGAGCTGATTTTGGGAAGTGTGACTTGGAGAAAAAGAGATCCTTGCATGTCTCTCTCATACTCACACACTCTCACACACACTCTCACACACACACACACACACACACACACACACACACACACACACACAGAGTTAAATAAGTCATTTTTTCACATTTAAAATTGTGTTAGTACTTTTTTATTTAACGATTAATTACCTAATTAATTAATTGATTAATCCAGTTAATTAGCAGTTAATTAGCAGGGGGTACTTCAGAAAATTGGACCATTTTAGGGGGTACCCGGTTCTCCAAAGGTTGAGAACCCCTGCTTTAGATGTTAGTCCACCATGCACGCTCACTCACTCGCCCAACAAAAGCAAACCAAGCAGCATAGATTACCTTCTTGAAGGAGGATTTTTCAGCTGTAGGTTCTAGCAGAATGCTGAGAATCTGGTGCTGCCAGCTACTTGAGATAATGGGGGGAGGGTAAGATGTTAGACCCCTACTTTCACACTCATTGTCTGGCTACTATTTGTTTTATTTATATTTACACACACACTGAGAGAGGTGTAAACCCCCCCCCCCCATCCACAGGGGATAGATTCATGCTCTCACTATGGTTAAGTGAAACCATGGATAAAATCGAACCCTATCTCTCTGCTATCTCTGTGCCCCCCCCAGCCATTACCTTTGTTGTGTTTGTATTGTTTTCAACAAACACGATAAGCAGCAGCATGCTCCTTATAGCACAGAAGCAGACAAGCCAGCTGAGTGCTAGAGAGACTCAGCCGAAGGTTAACAGGAAGCAGGAACTATAATATTGCTCCTTATAGTGTTTGGTCAAAGCAAGACCCATACAATAAAGATAATGGCCGGTGGGGGTGCAGAAAACCGCAGATACGGGAAACTGTGGTTACTGAAGTCACTTTCGGTCGCTTGGAAGAGGCCCACAGAGGCCTATGTAGGGGTAGCAGGCCAGTGCGATGCAAAATGGACCTCCAGAGGCCCCCCCCCCCGGTGAATAATGGAGATATTGGGTGCTGGACTCCAGCAGCCGTGGATCTTCGTTTATTGCTAGTCCGGAGGGTCCGGAACAGATCCCTGCAGATCACGAGGACCCACTTTCTGTGTGTAAACGTTTTACAGTCATCTTTCAGAACATTTTTAATGCAAAATTGATGCATGTACATTAATACAAATATGAGATGATATAAAATAGTGGTGAAGAGGTGTGCTGGGAAGTCCTGGTTTAAATCCTATCTGAAACATGACAAGCCACTATCTAGGTCTTCTCTCTGTATTATGGAAATACTTCCCTTACAGGTTTGTTGTAAAAATTGGTGGGATAATGTAAATGATGAACCATGAAAAAGAGCCATGTAAATACTAAATTTAATAATCAAATAGTTTGTAATTCTTTACCTCAGCAAGAATAGAAGTCTCCTATTGTATAACTTCAAATTGAACTAAAAATCTGCATACGTTTGAGTTTATGTATGTTATCAACAGCACCAAAGGAATATACCGGTAATATGTTTTACGTTCCTCTTCTGACTTGGATGGCCAATTGGCTGTGCTTCGTTGGTGTGTTATTAGTGAGTGTTGCATAGCAAGCACAGTCCTTAACGTAATCAAAATAGGAGGTGATTCTATTTCAAGAATTTATAATAATTCCTTGTCTTTAACGCACAAGTATGTTCAGTATTGGCAAAAGAACACGTTGCTACCAAAACTGAAATATGATCCTTGAAACAGAAAGGATGTTGCCATGGAAAAATGAAGTAACACTCAGTGCAGCTGTGATGCATTAATGAATAGGATATTTTTTTAAAGGATCATTTGTGTTCGGTGTGGCTTAGAGGGTCCCAACCAGATGGTTTCCATGAACAGGATCTGACCCCCAGCCTGAGGACTTCTTACTGGCAGATTACTTCATTTTCTTTCCCTTGGATTGTCAGATCCTTACATTAATGTAAGATTTACTGCTGCAGATTTATATTCAGTTATATAAATCAGTCACATTTCACATTAAATTCACAATTTTAGACATACAGTTTAATAGTTATTTTTAAAGTGTAAAAAGATTTATTTGATGGCTTTAATATATGCTATTGATGTAACTTTAAGAGTACAGGAATTTTAAGATATTTGGATTACATATATTTTAAAACTATTTCTATCAAAAGTGATCTGTGACACATTCTTATTGTTTAATTCAACAACTAATAAAAGTTTTAGAAGTACTCTTCTTCTCTTTTACTGTAATTTACTTTAAGATAGATTTTTCAGAGGGGGGTGGGTGTGTGGCTGGGTTTGGACACGTGAACAGTCAGACATGCAAGTGAAGTTAGTTGGTATCTCTAGACCTACAAATTTCACCAGATGTGAGTTCAACAGGTGTGTCTCAAGATCAAGATATGCATATACTTACAGGACTGCGTATGTAAAACTGTATCATTTTCAGATAATAAATGTAGATCAGTGTGTCCCAAACTTTTTCAACCTGTGGCTCCCCATGACATTATGTTGCTGCCTGCCAATTGGCACTGCACTGTTTTCCGAGAGGATTCCGTGGCACTCCGCGGCTCCCCTGGCTGGTTTCCGTGGCTCCGCTTGGAGCCACGCCTCCCAGTTTGGGAACCACTGATGTAGATATTCTATGGAGAATTGGCCCTGGGTGAGCTTTTCCTTTGTGCAGCAATTACACATATTTGCACATATATTGGTTGGAGGTGGTGGGAGATGCAGCATGCGCAAAGCCATACATCATGATTTATCAAGAGTGTTTCATGAAGTTATCCAGAGTGATGTTGAATTTATCTTTGAATAAACATTGACAGCAGTTGAAGTTGAACTTCAATTCTCAGAAACTGTTTATTTATTTATTTATTTAAAAAAATTGTATCCCGCCTTTTCCTATGCCGAAGGCAAATGCCCAAGGTAGCTTACAACAGATTAAAATACATAATTTAAAATACATAAAATAAGTTTAAACAATACATAAGGCTACATAAACAAATTTAAAAAACAATAAAATCCACTGGGGGCGACAGTATGGAGCAGAGAAGCAGCATGGCAGAGCATCTTGAGTTACAGGAGGCAGACTACAACCCATCACCCAAACACTAGACGAAACAAAAACATTTTGACCCCTCGCCAAAAAGACATGAGGGAGGGGGTGGTTCTCAGATCCCCTGGCAGGAAGTTCCACAATTGTGGCGCCACAGCAGAGAAGGCTCGCCCACGTGTTGCCACAACCCCTAACTTGCGATAGAGGTGGCACCCGCAGAAGAGCCCCCTCAGATGACCTAAGAGAGCGGGCCAGAATGTATGGGAGAAGGCGGTCGCTCAGATATCCTGGGCCCGAACCGTGGAGGGCTTTAAACGTCATTACCAGCACTTTGAATTGGGCCCGGAAACGAATGGGCAGACAGTGTAGCCGCTGAAGCAGTGGTTCAACAGAGTCAAAATGCCTAGCTCCAGTGACCACCCGGGCCGCCGCATTCTGCACTAATTGCAGCTTCCGAACCAACTTCAAGGGCAGCCCCACGTAGAGCGTGTTACAGTAATCCAGTCTTGAAGTCACTAAGGCGTGGACCACCGTGGTCAGGTCCGATCGACTCAAGTACGGCCGCAGCTGGCGCACCAGCCGAAGCTGGGCAAACGCACCCCTGGCCACAGCTGCCACCTGGCTTTCCAGGGAGAGCTGTGAATCCAGAAGTACTCCCAAGCTGCACACCCGTTCCTGCAGGAAGAGTGCAACCCCATTCAGAACGGGCAGGTGACTCAGTACCTGCATCAAAGCTTTCCTGACCAGTAGGACCTCTGTCTCTTCTGGATTCAATCTCAACCTATTAGCCCTCATCCAGACCCCAACCGCCTTCAGGCAGCACTCCGGGACTTCCACAGCCTCCCTGGAGCGAGATGGCAAGGAGAGATAGAGCTGGGTGTCATCAGCATATTGGTGACACCCAACTCCAAATCCCCAGATGATCTCCCCCAACGGCTTCATGTAGATGTTAAAAAGCATGGGAGACAGAATAGAACCCTGTGGCACCCCACACTGTAAAGGACAGGGCGCCGAACAGGTGTCTCCCAGCATCACCATCTGGGACCTGTCAGCCAAGTAGGAATGGAACCACTGCAATGCAGTGCCCCCAAGTCCCAAATCGGCCAGCCGACCCAGAAGGATATCATGGTCGATGGTATCGAAAGCCGCCAAGAGGTCCAAAAGGACCAGCAGGGATGCACTCCCCCTGTCCAGTCCTCGGCGAAGATCATCCAGCAGGGCGACCAAGGCTGTCTCCGTCCCAAAGCCCCGGCTGAAGCCAGACTGAAAAGGGTCCAGATACTCCATTTCATCTAGCATCCCCTGGAGCTGAGACGCCACCACCCGCTCAGTCACCTTACCCAAAAAAGGCAGATTGGACTCTGGCCAATAGTTATTTAAATTGAAGGAATCCAGAGATGGTTTTTTCAGGAGGGAGCGCACAATTGTGGTCTTCAAGATGCTAGGCATCACTCCCTCCTGCAAAGATGAGTTCACAATAGGTTCCACCCAATCGGCCAGCCCAACCCGTGCAGATTGTATTAGCCAAGCTGGGCAAGGGTCAAGCGGGCAGGAAGACAATCTCAAACTACAGAGGACCCTATCCACATCCTCAGGCTGTATAAGGTGAAAAGAATCCATAGTGATGGAATTGACAGATGCCGTAGGGACAACTTCTGGGACTGTTAAACCAGAGTCCGAGTCATGGCGAATCTGAGCGATTTTATCTGCAAAGTGCCATGCGATCTCATTACAGTGGTCCATCGTACACTCCAACTCACTCGCTACAGGAGCCATTACTACCCTCGCTTATATTTACAAGTACTACGACACAATATGATCCAGGAAAAGGTAATCCTAAACAATTCCTATTTTCCTAAGGTTTGTATTGTGTGTGTGTGTGTGTGTCTACGCACGGAGTAGGGAGAGAGATACTTGCCCCCTGTTTCATCACCTGGTCAAGGAAATGTGGAGGGGCAGACATTTCCAAAAGCTTTCGATGCTCTGTGTCTTGTCATGAAAGCTCCATGGAACCTGATGAGTGTGACAAATGCTCCATCTCAGTGCAAGGCCCCCTCAGAGTCCCTTTGCCCAGCTTCCCCCAAAAAACTTATAATATTTATATATCACCTTTTTCTTGTAGACTGAAGGTGGTTTACATAGGCAGGCTGCTCTAGACCCCGTTATTTCAAATGGGTTTTTTACAAACATTATTCTATGATAACTCATAGAATTCTTCATTTCCCAGATTGAGTGCAGTCAACATCCTGGCTTGTGCTCTGCCCTTCCAAGCTTCACAGTAGCCACGGTTCACCCGTGGATGGTTGTCAAGAAGTTATCCATCTCTGACTGACTCCTCCGCATTCCAGACACTCTGCACCCTCTCACAGTGCCTTCACAGTGCTTTCGCGAGGTCAGTCAGCAACTGTCATCTCCCATCCAGGCTAGAACCGAGGCCGATCCTGCTTAGCTTCTTCAGGCAGGGCATTGGCTCAACCTCCTGACCAGTCTTCCTGAAAATGGGTTCAGTCCGAAAGGTGAAGTTTGTTCACTCTCCCCTTCAGGCCAAGGTCATCACAGGGGTTTGTCTTAAGGGAGGGGTAACCTATGCTCATTTTCTGAGTCCAAGGTGCTCTGGGATGGTGCACAATAGATACTGGGCAGCTTATGGGTGGTCCCCCTTCCTTGCTGAACCCATTGTAGATTTATAGCAGGTTGCTTCCCTTCAGCCCCTGGACAGCCAGGGCTCTCCCATGAAAAGTATCTTGTAAGTAAAGAACTACCGGTAGTACACAAGAAGTGGGTTGAACTAGAGCCTTTTTTAATTACAGAGAGATTTTTAAGTGGAGGAGTACTGTACTTAAAGGTGAAAGTTGTAATAATTTGCCAATGCTTTGTGCTCATAAAATGATAGAGATTTGATGTTAAATAACTTGTTGCTGAACTGTTGGCACCATTCAGCTAACATCCTGTCAGCTTGCTGCAGCCTTGGCCTGAAGAGGTCCACAGTTTTACGTGGACGAAACGTTGCCAAACCGTGTTTTTGAATGTATGATTGGTGGTTTTAATTATTTTTGATGTTGTTTTTAACGTATTTTTGTGTACATTTTTAACAGTACGGAATTTTTTTTGACATGGCTTTTAAACCTGTAAACATTAAATTTATGAACTTGTGAGATATATAAAATGGACTATAAATTGGTTTCTTATTTAGTATATTGTCAGAACAAAAGGCTGTGCTGATCATAACTGTATTGCTGGTATAACTATGTATCCCAGCCATGTCACCAGTTACTAATGAACTAAAAATATACTCATGCCATTGCAAACATCTCTGCATTGGACTTTTGAATACATAAACCTCTGTGAAATCTGAAAAATACACATTTTTTTTCCTTTTCCAGCTTGAAGTACATTCTGTACACTTGGATCAATAAATACTTATCAAAGATGTAATTAGCTTTGTCTTTCAGCTTTAGATAGCTCTAAAATTGAGACAAACACAGTCTGCATGTAGCGAGGTATTTATTTTTGCAAATTTGACTTATATTTATCTACAGTAAATCTTTGTCAGTTTGTCTAAGCAAAACTGAAATAAAGACGGATATCTAGATTGTGTTTACCACACAGGCACATTATTTAAAATATTTCAGTCCTGCACATCTTTTACTGCCCTTGTGTGAGGCAATATCGTGAGGGAAGGTTAAGGGACAATTCAGTGGCCCCAGAAGTGCATGGATATCAGTGGTAATCTGCCCTTTTTAAATTTTTTGTTCAATGAATAAGCAGTACCAAATGAAAGCTAGTTTACCAGTACAGCAGATATAACCTGATGTTTTGCTTCATTTGATAAGACATGAAAAGTAACATGCATATAGCTCCTGTGTTTCGACTTATTCGTTTATCTTGAAATTGTTTAGGAACATGGTGGAATTATCAGCAGTTTTTTTGGGGAGCCCCAGAACTGCTGCAGTGAAGCTGCCACTAAAATGAAGTAGAAGGGTTGAAAGAAACTTTTGTCTTAGCTCTATATTTTATGAATGTTTCAGATACACATGCTCCTATTTGAAAACTATTCAGGCTTTTTTTAACAGACACCCACATCCTTTGCCAAGAATAAATTATGAAGATCAAACATCTGTACACTTGCTATTTTTCATAAAGGTAAAGGTGACACCTGACAATTAAGTCCAGTCATGTCCGACTCTAAGGTATGGTGCTCATCCCCATTTCAAAGCCGAAGAGCCAGCGTTGTCCGAAGACGCCTCCGTGGTCATGTGGCCGGCATGACTCTCCTTGCCGCAGCGCGTAGCATGCAGCTGGAACACGGAGCGCTGTTTACCTTCCTGCAAGCAGTGCCTATTTATCTACTTGCATTAACATGCTTTGGAACTGCTAGGTTGGCAGGAGCTGGCCAAGCAACGAGAGCTCACCCCGTCGCGGATTCGAACTGCCGACCTTTCAATCGACAGCTCATGGTTCAGCGGTTTAACCCACTGCACCACACACTTAATTTGCATCCTTTCATTCTAAATGTGATAATTGAATATGTATTGTCTGGCTAGTTTTTCTTTTGGAACCTTGAGAATTTTTTATTTATTTTTTTTTTGCAAGAAAAAATATATTGGAAATGAGGCAGCTATAACTAAATGAAGAAACAGTAGGGTGAATGAGTAAGATTAGCATGACTGGTGGGCCCTAAAAACACCAAATCCTTTCCATTCTCTGAATTCTCTTGCATACACTACATGCATGTTTTAAGAGATATTTCCTTTATCTGAAGGCTAGAAGCCTTCTTTCTTTTGGTTTTGCTTTTTTAAAGCATAAATAGAAAGACTTGACTATTTCTCAGGATTCTGTGCCAGTTATCACATTCCATGTGCACATAATTGCAGAAGACAAACAGTACTAGTAATATGTGGTTTTGGCAATAATGAGCAGTGTTTGGCTGGGAGTTATAATCTGTTACATTTGTTGAGAATGATGCAGGCTTCAAAATGTACAGAAGTCTCTGCAGACTACATAGTAAAGAATGTATTCTTACTGAAAGTAGCAATATATGAGCTACTAGTAAAATCTGAAGCCTTAGCTAATGCTAACAAAAGGTAATAAATTGCCAGTAGAAGAAGATTTTCTCTTGTTCTCTTTTTTGCAAGTATACTTTCCGACTTGGTCACTTCTCTTGGAAAGAGTTGTAGAAAGACAGATATATGTTCATCTTTTGTGCCAATATATTTCTGTACAAGTTTTTAGACTAAACTGATGCCTCCACAGGTGTGACTTGTTTCTTAGCGTAAATTACAAAAATGCAAACCATCTGCTGTTGTGTGCCATTGCTTTTAATGTAAATCATTTTTAGAAATATTTGTAACTAACTTTGATTCTTGCTGTTGTTCAATTTGTAGAACCTGGAGAGGCAGTAAACACATCTTAAGCTCTGCTTATGAGATTCCTTTTATGGATGTGTTTTTTGTTTTTTAGCTTGAAGTGCAGTCCTGCTGTGTGTTCATTCCAAATGACAGCCTGCCGTCTCCCAGTACAATTGTGTCTGGTGACATTCCTGGGACCGTCCGCAGTTGGTATCATGGGCAGGCCAATATGCCTGGAACACTTGTCCTTTGCTTACCCCAAGTAAAAATTATGAGTGCAGGTCACAAGTACATGGAGCCCCTGCAAGAGATTCCCTTTGTTGTGCAAAGACCAGTTCTTGAAGAAGGTAGAGTATATTATTATTTATTATTATTATTAACAGTATTTATATACCGCTTTTCAACAAAAAGTTCACAAAGCGGTTTACAGACAAAATCAAATGATTAAATGGCTCTCTGTCCCAAAAGGGCTCACAATCTAAAATAGATGCAGAACACCACCAGCAACAGCCACCAGAAAAGACAATGTGCTGGGGTGAAAGGGGGGCAGTTACACTCCCCCTGCTAAATATAGGAGGAGCACCAATTGAAAAAGTGCCTCTTGCCCAGTTAGCGGGGGTTAATGTGGTCCATTTCTGAGGTCTTATTCTAATAATATATAAAGAAGAAAATTTCATTATATGATCAGTGTTCTCTGTGTGAAAATTTTAATGTGATGAAATCTTAATGCTAAAAAAGCCCTCAAAAATGTAAAGTTTTCTTTTGTGATTAATTTTTTTCTTGTCGCATTGTTTCCTGACCTTGTCACATCACACTCTTTTTAATATATCAAAATGCTTGTGTTCTTCTATTACAGTTTACTTATCCCAGTACTTTCTCATCATTATAGTATATTATGTTCCAGTCTTATTTTCTTCCCTTTGCAAATTTCTTATCTATCTTCAGAATTTTGCTACTTGGATAATTTCTCACTTGTCATTTTGATCTTTTGACACCTTCTGTATTGTTACCTTTTCTGGATATTTGTGATGGTATGCAGTTCAAATGTTTGACTCCTCGAAGCCCTTCATAATATGGCTCCTTATTTCTTGAGGTTGATAAAGTGAGAATTTGTATCCTCTGACAACACATAGACTGAAGATCTTCTATTCCCCGAACTATTTTTGAGTATTTGCTTTGGCCTGTGTGTGTGTGTGTGTGTGTGTGTGTGTGTGTGTGTAATATATAGTTGTATCCAACAGTAATTATGTGTATGTATGTGTATACACACACACACACACACACACACACATATATGGTGTATATATATACTCTTATGTGTGTGTATACACACACACACACACACACACACGTGTGCACACACATACACACACAATGTTTCCAAAACATACTCTCGTTTTTGTTGTATTTGTAAAGTAGAATATGGTTTTCTTAATGCTAAAAGACCTAAATTAGGCTGAAATTCTCCTATAAAGTAGAGAATTATATCATTCCTGTATTACATGCCCCCTCCCGGGCCTGTTCCGCCCTGCCCTGCCCCGGAACGCCCCCTCCCCACCCTGTTTCGCCCTTCCCCACCACCTGACAAGGGAGCTCACCTGCCTCCGGCAGGCACTGCTTCTGCACTGTCGGAGGCCTGCACACCAGTGCAATGTGCTTTATGGCACATTTGCGATGGTGTGGGGCCTAGTCACGCTAGCGGAGGCTGTCGTAGAATTGGGCTACCCGTCCCCTTTAATTGGAAATACTGTATACAATTTAGTCCCCTTAAAAAGGAAAAAGAAAAATCCCTTTTTTAAATGGTGCCTAAGAAGTGAAGACAGGTTACTTGAGCTCTGATATTGCCCAGGGTTGTTGGCTGACTTTTGGCTTATCTTGGGTCTGATTTCACCTGTTCAGTGAGCATGTAATCAGAGATAACATCCCCTGAACTCACTGTAACCTCCAGCATGTTTATACAAGTTTTTCATTTTCTCCGTAACATGTGCTTTGTCCTGTTTACTTGAGCCAGTTGGATATGTTTTTATTAAAATTATTTGTCATACAAACAGAATGTCATACATATTTGGCTTAATGCACTTTTGTTGCCTCTTCCTCTCTACCTGAGACATTGACTATCTAGATTATATGAGCTGTACGGGACCCTTTTTCAGGACACTAAACTTCTATTGGCACTTAAATTCTATGACATTCCTAGGTATATGGTTTGATTGCATCAGAAGAATCAGGATATTAAATGATAAATGCTGTAATTATGAGAACATGTTTTTAGGTAGATACAAAAGCTTTTTCTGATCTTTCTAAAGCTGAAATTGGCTATGTCCATTTATAATTCTGTATCTGCCTCTGCCTTTTACATCATGCAGCATTATTCACCCAACTACAATAAATGATGCCTTTATAAATCTAGAGCTAATCTGTGTACATGGATCAAAACAAAAGTTGAACCCAACTGTGGCCATACCCCTCATCATTCCAAATACTATTCCTAATGTTTTCAAAATGCAGCTGAATTCTCACAAAAACCTCAAAACCTGGATGAAGTCAAAAATACTGGGCTAGATGAACTTTCAGCACAATAACTCCCTATAGTTTACATTTTGGATGAAGCCGCTATGCATATGTTTATGATGACTGGTATCTTCATTCAAGAGTTTCCAGTGCATTGCGCCATTGAAAAACTTTCTCAGTGTTCTGTAAATATGCATTTTTGCTTTTAACATTGGTTCCAGTTTCACCCTACTTTGCCTGAAATAAAGAAATTGCTTAAGGAATTAAAGTTGAAGTATACAGTATACACACCAGTGCTTATAGTAGCGATCAATAAAAATTGTAACGATTCTAGCTTTCTTTCATCCTTGGTTCTGCAAGCCCATTAAAGCATTTGATATATATTATTCTTTGTAGTTGCCCATATGTGGAAGGAAAAGCTCTCTTTATCAAAAGCTCTCTTTATTTTTTTCTTTTTCATGTTTTCTTACCAGTTACCATTGCAAGTAAAAAAAAAAAAATCAATTAGTGCATTGGAGTTTTATAGTGACACAAACTGAAAAGATGAAGCTGTCTTACACTGAATGAGACAGTTGGTCTATCTACGTCACTGTTGTCTCTGCGCTGTTTGGCAATGGCTCCTGGGTTTCACTGGCCTTTTTTCCAGATGACAGTGATTGAACCTGGAAATTAATGCATGGAAGCCATGTGATCTGCTAATGAACCATGACCCTCCCCAGTTATGGCAGGGTACCTTTACCCAGCCTCGATTGGTGCACTAACTTCATCTTTCATGGGTAAATCAAACCTGGCTGTGGTTATCCATGCATTGATTACATTGACTGGTGGTAAGCATTACAGTCATACAGTGCCTTTGCTGTAGGAGCTGTGTTGATTGCCTTTTTATTTCTGAGTACAATTTAAGTTTCCAGTCATCACCATTAAATTTCCAAGCTGCTTCATATCAGAGTTCCTAGTTGCTCCATTGAGCTGGCCCAATATGACTAAGGTGGCATGCCAAATGCTGCTCCTCCCTTACCCAATGAGGTGCCAGCCTCTGCTCCTCCCATTCTCCAGTATTCTAGCTCAGCACTTCCTCCCCCCCCCACTTGCCCTCTTCCTCTCTGTCCCCCCTCTTCTTTTTCAGTCCAGGGAATGGAAGGTGTAGCAGCGGAGGGGGGACAAAGAAGGGTCCCCCTACCAATCTGTTGCCTGAAGCGACTGCTTTTGTTGGCCTTATATGTGGGCTGACTCTGTTGCTCCATATGAAATTACCTGCTCCCTGTGGTCAGCTGATAGGACCTTCTTTGCGTGTTTCACCAACCAGTAGAAATGTGTTGAGTGGTGACACAGAACAGAGCATTTTTCCATAAGCACCCAGTATGTTAATCTCACTGCCCCAAGAAGTCAAATTGGTCTCCTCGCTAACTATATTTCAGTGGCAACTGAAATCCCATTTGTTTCATCAAGCCTTTGAAGTTTCAGTTCTGCTCTGTGTAGATATGGGTTTTTCTAGTTCCTGCATTATGCTGGTTTTGTTTTTGTTGGTCTTTCCTGTTTTTGGTTGATTTGAATTGATTGTTGTTTCTGTTGATTGCTGTTTGTTTTTGTTGTTGCTTATGTACTGTATTTTATTGGATTTTAGCCACCTTGGGTACCTCCTGGGGAGAGGAAAGCAGAATATAAATGCTTAAAATGTACATATTTTTACACTCGTCAAAATTTCAAGTCATTAGAGTCGGCAGTAAAACTGGCACATTCCTTTATTAAGAGCTGACCAAAGTCAATGAATCAAAAGGAATTATGTAGGCGCTACTAGAGAAGTTCCGTTGTTATTGGTCCGGAAGAATGCCACTCTTCTCCAGCGTACCAGTTGCTTGGTAATAATCAACTTTTCAGGGGAATGTTCCCCCCCACTTTGTAATCAATGCCTCATTCAAAAACACATTGGAATCCTTCCCATTATCATCTTTTTGTATAGTTAAAGTACTGTTGCCTTTTCAGAGTTTCCATGCTATGTCGTCGTCTTATATTTTTGTGAATTGTTTTCTCAAAGCAAAGCCTCTGAGATTGTGCATGGAAACAGCTGTCCATGAAAGATCAGTCAGTAAGAAAATGGCAGGGATTACCCCTTCCATGCATTTCTTTTGTTGGTAATAGCAGTGACTTCACTATTTAATTATGTGGTGTTCTGAACAACTATTAGTGATTTGTTTCATTCAAGTGCTTATGGAAAAATCTTTAAAACAAAGCTAATTATCTAGCAAAAGGCAAGTTCCACTTAACGGGAAGATGCACATCCTAAAATCTCTTCCATTGAAGTCAATGTGACTTAAAAGTACTCAACAAAGATTGCCCCCTACATACATGCACTCACCTCTTCTAGACAGACTACAGTCAGTTCGCTCTATATGTGAATTCACTACTGTTATCCGCAGGGGCAGAATGGCCACCTACCTTTATATTCATGATCTGTTCTCGTTATCTGCAAGGGGGTGAAATTAGTACTGGGCCATTAATTAATCTTGTTTTCCCTGTCTTTGTTTTCGCGGGTTGTTTGCAGGCTCCTTGTTTTCAGCCTTTGTTGTTCTCCTGGCTGCTTGCAGCCTTCACTTGTTTACACTTCCCTTTGTTTGCAGATCATTGCTTGTGATTGCTCTTTGTGCTTATGCAGATGCTTTTTGCAGATTGCAATAGCAGCTCTCTGTAGATTTTCTATGCAGACTGTTCTTTGTAATAGCACTTTGCAGACCCCTCATGGGCTCCTCATAGTACTGTACTCTCTTGCAATCACCAAAACTCCACAAAGTGTGGAGTTTGTGGAGCAAATTCCACACAAAGTTTGCACTCCACAAGTGCAACGAAGCAAAGTGCAAACAAGTGAAGTTTGCAAGAAGCCAAGAGGCTACAACAACAAAGTCTGAAAACAACAAAAAGGCTGCAAACAAGGAGTTTGGTGAGTTACTTTCTAGCCCTAAGATTGTCCAGTTTCCCTTCCTGGCAGGGCTTTTGTGGTTACTGTATTTTAGAAATCCATGCCAAGCAGAAACGTAGCAGAGGAATGAAGCTTTTTTTTTTTTTTTTTGGACATGGAGATATAGTGAGAGTGATTGACAAAGCTTTACCTGTTGAAGTTCTGCCTGCCGAACTGCTGCTTAAGTGATAAGATCCTTGCAAAAAAAAAATTGCAGAGGGGTTGCGCTGTTGGTTGGTTTTGCTGCTATATAGGCTATGGGTGTGTTCAGATCATGTGATTCTAAACTCTGGTGTTAGGAGCATCAGCAACAGGGCTCTCACAGTAACTTACAATAATGCATTGCAACCCAGCCCATAGACTTCAATGTAACATTCAGGTTCACAATGTTCATATAGTGTATGGCGAAGAGGGTCCTTTGGAACCTAACCCCATTTTCCCCATAGGCTCAATGATTCGGTATCCGCTAATTCATTATCCACTAGGTTTTTCAGGAAAAACCCTAGCAGATAACGAGAACTGACTGCATCTAGACCAGTGTTCTTCAAATCCCCCCCCCCACAACCCAGTACAATGATATCACATACCCTTTCGACCCTATTCCCGTGCTTAGTCTGAAAATATCTTGACATCATGTAATATAAAATAACAGATAAGCTAATTTCAAATCTTTGACTCATTAGTCAAGACATACTGTATTAATTTAGGGAGATTCTTTATAATTAATCAAATATACAGCAAATAAAATTTAAATTTAAAATGTACCTATCTCAGGGTCTGGACATGTTTGGGATGCAACTCATGATCTCTCTCTCTCTCTCTCTGAGACTCTCTTATATGAGACATAAATGAACTCTGTGTTTAGACTTGGGTCCCATTCCCAATATATCTCATTATATCCGAAATCCAAACAACTTCCCATCCCAAGCAGTCCGAATAAGGGATACTCAACCTGTATATGGTGACAGCTCTCTCTCTCTCTCTCTCTCTCTCTCTCTCTCTCTCTCTCTCTCTCTGTGTGTGTGTGTGTGTGTGTGTGTGTGTGTGTGTGTGTGTGTGTGTAAAATATATATAAAGATGGTCAAAGGCCAAACCCCATATAAATTGCTTCTGGTGAAAATTTGAATAATTAGGTGACTTAGACTAATATTGCCGTTAGATTTTGTACAGGAATAATCCAGCCCTCAGTTTTGTATTTATGTATCAAAGGTTTGAAGCTGCTTATGCATATATTGAACATTTTGTTTTTCTTTGTTCTTGAATGGCCAGGTGACGCTTTCCCTTGGACAATCAGTTTGAATCACTTCAGTGTATACACGCTTCTTGGGCAGCAGATGACTCTAAATTTAATAGAACCCATGGGTTGCACGTCTACTCTGGCAGTCACTTCACCAAAACCGCTTGCTGCCGGGCCTGAGTCCAGGCACTCGTTTGTTGTGTGTCTTCATGTCGACCTTGAGTCGCTTGAAGTAAAATGCTCGAATCCTCAGGTTGGTGCATCTATTTGATTTATTGGTGCAAATTAAACATTGCTTGATTTAAGGATTATTATTCTGGGTTTTGTGAAATAGGTTCTCCTTTTTTCTTCTTCTTAAAATGGAGCCATCATGATCAGGGTCATTAGATTAAGATTTGCTTTGAAGCTCTTTCAAGTTTTGTAATTTAAATTCGTCTCAAAGTGTAATAGCTACAGCACATAAATGCATCTTTAGGCTGATGGAATGAAATCACTTGCAGATGTCCTGTTAAAAGTTGGGGCCCTGCTTTGCTGTCACTGTGGATTCATCTGTTGAAATGATCTAATGTAATTTTTGTAGAAATTAACACATACCTGCTCTCATTCAGTACGGAAGGTTTTCAAGCACAGTAATGGTAACCCTCTTTTTAAGTGGACAATAAAGGGGAGAGAGGATTGCTGAGACAATACAAATTATCATTATCAAATGTGAAATATTTGGATATGTTTTCGTAGCTCTATGGCATAGAGTCTATGCAATCCTGTATTTTGACTGGATTTGATACATTGTGTTTGCATTTCCTGAAATAAAGCAAAAAAGGTAAGCTATTAGGAGCTTGGCTACTGGGCTAGAAAATGCTTTGTCACCATCTCAGGAATCATAATATGAAGCAAAGAGTCAGGGATATTTTGGGAAAGGTGAAGATGGACAGTGCTGGAACAGGCACCCAGACTGAGGTTGCTATTATGGCATATATGAAATTTCAGGAAGATGCATTTTGTTTTTTAGAGAGGAGCTTGCGTGCCAGCATTGTTAGTCTTGCTTTTAATTATATCGTACTTCTAATTTTGAAGATAAGTTACCAAAACTACCACAGCATTTAAGAAGTATTGCCAAAGTTTTGGAAGAAAAGAGACCTCACACCAATACTGGGTCTTTCTTATTATTAGATGTATATATGGGAATGATCAAACAGTTCACTTTAGAGACGTTGCCACCAACATGCTAAATAGAAACCACCACTCTTTTCATAATCAAATGCAGTCAGGGAAATATAATCAGTTACATTTCAGAACACCAAGAGTGAGATCAGGTCTGTTGTTCTTTACATATGGCAATGTACCTTAGTGTTTCTTTTGTATTATGAAAAAGACCTCTCTATGTTGTGTGTCAACACCAGATAAAATGTTCTTGTATTCCTTTTTCTTTATGTGAAACCTACATGTAGGGAACTTGTCCCAAAGATGCATGTCTAACCTACATGTAGGGAACTTGTCCCAAAGATGCATGTCTATAAAATGTGTGTGTTGTCAGATTCCAAAATTCATGTTGACAAGTTGCAAACACTTGCTGATGTGTATCTCAGGCACAAATATAAGAAAGTAAAGCGATCTTTTGGATTACTTCTCTACTTGTTTCTTAAGAAAACTTTATGAAAAAGTAACATTAGAGATGGTCATAATAACGCAGTGGGGTATTAAACTTCACAGCTGCAATAAGTCTAAAGTAATTGGTGCTTGTATCCTTGAACCTTTATATAATAGCCACTGTAGTGTAACAGTTAGAATATTGGACTAGAGCAGTGGTTTTCAATGTGGTAGGTTGTGACCCACCACCGTGAGAAGCAGCAGGTCTCTACCCCCTTAAGGGGAGTGGTGACTTGCGATGGCAGTGCCAGCGATCCCGGGATCGCACCGCCACCGGGGACAAAAGGGTTTGTTAGATACGAAAACCAGAAGGCTGGTACTGACATAATGCTGACTTATTGCTAGCTAATCTAATGTTTGATTATGATTTAATTGTTGTTGTTGGCTAGAGTACTTTCTAAATGTATTTGGTTCAACAACTTAGGTATGTTGTGAGACATCTTGAATGCCCCTTTGTGAGCAGACTGTGGAATAGCAATGTTTTGCTAAATACTGTATTTAAATGAAAATCTGGAGTCTGCTATGGGAAGATGTATGTACAGTACTCTTCCTCTCTCTCCATAGTCCCTCCCATTTCTGGCATGTAACACCCCTTAAATCCTTATACCGGATTCCTGTTCACTTCAAGAGCCTTCACAAGTTTCTCATCCTTATGTTGAAAACCCTGTGTGACGTTCCCTGTTTTATCTCTCTGTCCATAACTTGATACGTTCTTGCTTGTTGCCTTCTCTCATCCAACTCCTCAAAAGTCTGGTGCTCCCTCAAAGAACTCTGCCCTTTCTTGTTGCCCCTTATGCCTGAGACTGCTTCCCAGAAGACCTGTATGATGCCAACTCTGTTACTTCATAAGAACATAAGAAGAGCCCTGCTGGATCAGGCCAAAGGCCCATCTAGTCCAGCTTCCTGTATCACACAGTGGCCCTACCAGATGCCACTTGGAGCATCTTCAGATCCTTTCTCAAAAGCCACTTTTTCCATGAAGATTTTTGCACAATTGCCTAGTAGTCCCATTAACCTGCTGTAATTGAAATAATTACGGTACATATTCTTCTTTTGTTTTATCCCTGCCTCCATATCCCCTTCCTATTGCATCCCTTTTAGTTACTTACAAGGGATTGCACATCTCTTGGAACAATGACAAGTCTTGTCTTTGTAAAACACCATGTCCATAAATTGTGTTATTTATGCATAATAGTAAAAAACAAACAAACCCTCCTTTAACCACAATTAAGCACTTCATCAGCACCAATGTATCGTATCCTGGTTTAAGGGAGAAACCTGGCTAGGCCTAACTATGGTAAACTTTGGTGCCAAAGGGTAAATTTAGTCCCGAGAGCAAAGATGCTACAAGAAGGGAGCACAAATTCCCAAAATTGGGTCCCAGTTTGAGTTTAACCGTAGTTAGCATGATACTGCTGCATTGTGTCTACCCTGGGTTGGTATGAGATCAATCATAATTAATGCCATTCACTGAAATGGTTAGGACAGTGGTTCTCAAAGTCCTCCCCGCAAGGCGGGGAGAACTTTCAATGTGTGCGGGGGCGGGGCCAGCAGTGGCGGCGATCCAGGAGATCACCACTGATGCCCCCAAAACGCCTCCCCAAAATGCCCCCCGCACTTACCAGGGCTTGGGGGAATTTCAGGGAGGCCTACGCGACCCTCTGTAGGCCTCCCTGATCTTTAGATCGCCGTTTTGCAGCGATCTTTGGGCACTTCCGGTTTTCATGAAAGCTCCCCCAAGCCCTGGTAAGTGCAGGGGGGTGTTTTGGGCAGTTTGACTGCAGCGGAGATGGCGATCCCCTGGACCGCCACCGCCGCCATGCTATCCCCACCCCTTAAGGGGGCAGGGGACAGTTAAAGTTCTCAATGGTGGGTCGCGACCCACAGTTTGAGAACCAGTGGGTTAGGAAATTCCTTGTCTGCAGCCCTAATACCTATGCCTAACCAGAATGTAAATGCTTGACATTGTGATAAAAGATTTTACCAAATAATAGAAAGGCAGAGAGGGTTAACATGGATTAGTGACATTTGATCAGGTTAGAGAATATTTCCTCCTTTAACAATATTGGATTTATGTTACACTATCATTAATATATGCCTCATTCAGTTTCTTTTTATAGTAGTATTGCTGCCCTTAGTGATTGATTGCCTCTCTAAATACCGAAAGACATAAGAAATATGTTTGAAAAATGCATCTGTTGACGAAAGGCTGTATTTCAAAACACACGGTAACTGCTAGCTGTAAATATTAAAATATTGAGATAAATTTTGCAAACTTTTGCATGGTTTATTCCAACACTGTACATATTTAAAGGCAGCAGAGGCATAATCTGTAAGGATAAATCATGTTCTCTCATGCACAAAATCAAGTCCTGTTTTATATCAAATCTAAATTGACAACAATGTTTTTCTGCATCTGTTCTGCCCACATTAGAAACTAGCGTCATTCTCTGGATATGTCCTGGGGCTCCAACTTCTTTATAAAATATGAAAAAAAAATCATTTTTTTTTTCATAATGGCAAGCTGGGTATGGTATCCAGCTGTGGATCTGCTTACGTATTGTGTTTGCAGTTTCTCTGGGCTTGTTTTATACAGTATATGGCAATCTGTTGTTATACAAATTCCATGATTAATGCTTATTTATGAAGTCTTGTGTAAATACCTTAGAACTGAGTCAAACAATGTGCAAGTTAAACAGAATGTTTTCTGAATATTGAAGTGACATATCCCAGGAGAGTGTTCAGTGGGATGTTGGTTATTCTTTCTGTGTATTGAGAATAGTTTCATATCTAGCATGGAGAAAGACGTTTTAGCATAGTAAAAGTGCACTCCTGCATTTTACAAACAAGGCTGCTTTCATTTTCAGTTTTGGGATTGGTGCATGTCCACTAAAGGGGCAGTTTGTGTACGAGTCCTGAAAGAGTCCAGAAGCGAAAATAAAAATATTTATTGGTTCAAGCGACAACTAGAGTATTGCAAGAAGAGATGTATGACTTTTATTTTTATAGACCTACTTCTACAGTGATTTTCTTGCAGGCCTCAAAATACGATGCTTTGTTTTTTACACGACTAGACTCAATTGTCAGGGGTCACCTTTACTTTTTTAATGTCAAGATAGTATTTTTACATGATGAAATCTTTAATTCTCAAGGGAGAGTATTTTATGTTCAATGGTGTGCTTGAACCCAATTATATTTTTTCATTTAAGGTGCAGTTGTTGTATGAACTAACAGATATAATGAGCAAAGTCTGGAATAAGCTTCAGAAGAAAGGCATTTTGTGTCAGTCTACATCCTATACAGAATCCATTTCAGGGCCTGCACCTCCTAGTTCCCCTGTTAAAAGCAGCGTTGGGACAGCTCCACCAGATACCAGCACATGTAGCCCCTCTGCTGACATTGGGACAACAACAGAGGTAATTAGAAATTATATTAGCATGTAATAGTGTCATGAAAATCCATAATATTCCTATTTATTTGGGGGGGTTTGCCTATTTTCCCACCTGTTTTGTAACTTTCCTCTCACCTCAGGATTCCTGAAGAGTCTGATGAAATACTCAAATGCCGTAGTCTTGTCATGTGTGCTTTGTTGTTGTCATAATTGGTTGTTTGCCCTTCTTCTTCCCCAACTGACTGTTGTAACCGAGATCTTGGCTTTGAACTAGGTCTTTGGACTGTGAGTTCCACCTGACTTCCAAGACTAGGAAATTCAAGGGGCTCAGGTATTTCCAAGTGACCAGTTCAACAGGTAAAACCTAGTTAAAATGCCCACAGGTTATTAAAAAAAGAGTACCTCCCTGCATACCTTTGCCCTATTCTCTCATCTAGTCTGTTGGATGCAGTGGCAGGGATTGCCTGGCTAGTGTGAGTGCAAGGGCCAAATCTTGGGCCACTGTGGTACCTAGGGTAGGGAACGTACCCAGTTAGCTGGTGCAAGCCTGAGAGCCCCATGTAACAGCACTCAGTTAGACATGTTAGTTTTCCATCTGCTTTTTAACCTCTGTGCCAACCTTTGTCCAGCCCATCCACTGAAACCTTCCTTTGCCTTTCTGTGATTCCTTCAACCTTATTTTGTACTTTGTGCTTTATCCCTTTGTTTCGTGTTCTTCATCCTTCTAATAAAATAAACCTTTCTCTACTATTTTAGCTTCTTGGTTGTTAAAGACCCTTATCAGGTCTAAAGATAGCCTGCCTATGTAAACCGCCTTGAATAAATCTGAGAAATCTGATGATGGGAAAGGCGGTATATAAATACAGAAAATAAATAAATATTTTAGAATGTTTCCTCGTGCAAAAAAACCTCAGTCTATGTAGTAAATGAGCACATTGGAGGAAACGTTTAATGCAGATCTCTCCCTGGTTTGCTGGTTTTACCATAAACAGGATGTGCTTTGGATAGGGGAAGATCAAGAAAAATATGGTTCTCCTACCTGCAGTCTGAAGCGGAACTGTACAAAATTCCACCAACTCTGTTTGCCACCTTACTCTCTGCATCACGTGTAGATTGGTTGATAGTCTCAGCAGAGGCGTTCTAACATGGGGGGAGCTGGTGTGCTCCCCCCCAAGCGCCGAGTGGGCGCGGCAACCGGGCTCGGGGCTGTGTAGAGCGGCGCGGCAGCGGAGCCCAGCTGGCGCGCCCCCGCACCGCATCCCCGGCCTTCGGAGGCTCCGCTCCGGAGGCCGGGGATAAGCCCTCCAAAGAGACCGCCCAGTTCGGCGGTCGAGGGCTTTCTGAGAGGGATGAACGCGACGCCAGCTTTTATAGGGTCTGCGCATGTGCAGAACCTTTCTGAGGGCAAACGGGCTGCCCGTTTGCCCTCAGAAAGGTTCTGCACATGCGCAGACCCTATAAAAGCCGGCGTCGCGTTCATCCCTCTCAGAAAGCCCTCGACCGCCGAACTGGGCGGTCTCTTTGGAGGGCTTGTCCTCGGTCTCCGGAGCGGAGCCTCCGGAGGCCGGGGATGCGGCGAGTGGGCACTCAGCCCCGAGCCTGGCTGCTTGTGGGGGCGCTCCAACCCCGCCCCCCCAGGCGCCGGGAGGGCTGGGAACGCCACTGAGTCTCAGAGTCTGTAATACCTATACCTCTCTTACGTTTGCAATTGGCATACGTCACATTTATTCTTCCCTTAGCAAAGCTACTCACCAACTACCTAAAAGTAGACCTGAGCAGTCCCAAGCCAAAACTCCAATTTCAGAAGAACTTGGTGTGGAGATGAAATTGGAGACCCAATTTTGGGGGGCAAGAGGAAAATATAAAAAGATACTGTAAATCAAAAGATCTGAATATAATTTATCATAGTTGACTTTGCATTGTGAACACAGTAATACCGTAGTATAAGTGGACTCATGTAAACTGAATCCTTTGACTTCCTCAGAGTTTTTATAATATTTTGGTTATGTTACCATTACCGGAATTTACTATGGCGAGCATTTGCTTGATGTATTTAGATGATTGTCATATCAGGGGATCACTTTGAAATTTGTTTCTGTTTTGTTTATATGTCCCTTATAATTTATGTTTAAAGCCTTAGACATTGTCACATAAAAATACGCTTGTACCTTTATGTATGAATTTTGTACTTCATAAATTTCACAGTTAAAGCATTCTTCTTCTCTGCTGGGCCAGAGTGATTATTTTGAAAAGTTTCTCAATTCTTTCAAGTGTATTATGCTTGCTATAAACAAATTGGGGTAGGAAGGGGAAGGGTGGTATGACCCATTCCAACAATTGTTTGTATTAAATAGCATATGAAGTATTTATTTATACTCTCTGTATATGATTTATACTTTTAAGCTGTGAGTAATTCTTTTCATGATGACAGCTTGATAGGGAGTGCTACACTCTTGTGTGGGGAAAGCTATCAGGATTCCTGAATTGCAAACTGGGTGGTGGTGAGGATGGAAACATAAGTGAGAGGCTTAAGTACCAGGGCTTAGAAACAGTTAATCATTTTTACCACCCCTGCACTGGACCAGTGAGAACGATGGTAATGCAGACTACAACAGGCCACTTGTTACTGTTTACTTAAGTACAAACAGTGGAGAAAGTGTTTAGTCCCTGGGGAAGCTGTGTGATTGAACAGAAACGCAGAAGTTATTTTGATAAGGCTGAACAGTAATTTGTCCCAAACTCTGATCATCTTTGAGTTTTAATGCAGGCCAAAGATGAAGGCCTTATATATTTAGTTCTTCCTGAGGAATAAAGATAAATTCTTCTAAGAAAAATAAACTCAGTATTTTGGGTAAATTTGCAAGAATTGGCAAAAGAATTAAATTGTATATTCTAGGGCTTGGCATGAGATGGAGTGGGAAAATAGTTGAGTCCTTCAGAGTCTGGCATTATTTCTATGGATTTGGATGCAAAGTAGAAAATGGATGTATAAACCTATTTTAGCTATACATGCTAAGGTTTAGAAATCCAAAATAAAACAGCATGAGAAATAAAGGGGTTTTTTTTTTTTGTCACAGTTCCTAACATTTTGGTTGGACCTATACATTTCTAATCATTTCAGCATTCTTCTAAAACTGGTAGACTTTGAAACATTAAGTTATTCCCCTGCCTATCCAAAAGTATGCAGACAGCTCTCATTTGATGATTGGAAGAACTATTTTGGGACTGATGTTATGTTTGTCCAAGAATTCAAACTGCATGAGAAGCTGTTTGTGTGAAGTGCTTAGCCACTCAGTTCAAGCAGTTTTAATTAGCAAAATCCTTTTTCCCATATAGTCAAAATTGCTTGAAGCATGTGAGGAACCACTTTACACAATAATCTCCTACAAAGTGTATGTTCTCAGGAGCAAACGCACCAAAACGAGTTCTTAATTGCAGAGTACCCACTTCTTCCTTGAGAATCCGTGTACTTGTGGCAGGACTTTGTATCTAAAGTCATTTTGCCAAGTTTTCTAGTTTTGGTTATGGGGGAATTGTGAATTAGAGAAGTAGAGATCCTTAGAGTTATATTACCTGTGCACCCCCCCAATAAAGCACGCCACACCGAGGTCTGGGTTAAGGGCCACTTTTATTAAACTATTTAACATAAATAACAGTAATACCTGCAGCAGAACTCTAACTGGCTTCTATCCCAGCGTGCTGGTTTCTAGGATGGGGGAAACGGCACCTAGCCGTCTACCTCCCCCGCAGTCTCATATTGGGCATGACATCCTGGCTCAAGCCCAGCTCGGTCCACGACCGTGCTGGTCTATCACTGCCAACCCCTAAGGGTTGAGGCGGTTGGGTAGCGCAGGCCTCTCCAGGAAATCCTGAAGTTGGTCTGTGCTACTCCAGCCCTAGGGTTTGCCAGCCAGCCTCACCGACCCGGAGAGGCATTGTATGAGCGGTCCTGGCTCACCCTTTGGCCTTGCCCACCTCATGATGTATACCAAGGTCCTTCCCTGGCTACCCTACCCGTACGCTTACCTGCCAAAAGTGACCGGGTGAATTACGGTAATCTAAACACCTCCCACTCTCAGAGCAGTTTGGGGTAGGCAAAAAACCCTCAGCCAACAGCCAATCAGGCTTAGAGAAAAAATTCCTACCCGGTCCCCCGAAGGACGGACAGCTAATCTCAAACTGCAACCGTGAGGGAGGGGGGGGGCTTCGGCTCCCCAGGCACGACTGAAGGGAAAGCCGATGCACGCTGGCTTCTCCCCTCAGCCCCGCCCGGGCCCCACCCGGCAGCCAATCGGCTGTCGAGGCCCCAGCCCTCGTTCTGACGAGCGTGGGCGGGGCCAGGTAAACGCACCGACCCACCGAAGGGGCGGGTCAACGTCAATCTTTGAACTGAGAGGCATTAATGTTCTTTTTTCATATTTATCAAGGAGGAAAATAGGAAGATTTAGCAAATGATCTTCTGTATTCTTCAAAAATAGCATACTAGATTGGATCATCTGCACTTGCAAAAGCTCCTGCAGTGAATGGAAGAGAGTTGTGCCCACTCAGGTCTTGCAGCATTGCTTTGGAGAGGTTGTTTGAATATATTCAAAAATACAGTGAAAATGTGGCAGGAGTGAAACCTCTTAAATTATAAACATCCAAATTTCATTTTTCTAAAGAGGCTATTCTGTTAAAAAAAAAAAAGTACACTTGTATTTATGTTTAAGGATTTCAACCAGTTGCTTTTAAATAAATTTGAAAATAAATGTAAGAACTGGTGTTTTGAAACCCGGAAGAATTAAGTGATTGTAGAGTACTGGAAATTCTCAGTATCAGAGCCAAGTGAAATATTGAGAAGCAATGTGCAGGAGTATGATTAATGATGAACTTGAAGAACAGATTCCAATGCCGAAATTCAGGTGCTTTTTATAGGCATACAAAACAGCCTGCATTCGCATTGGCAAACTTGGCTTAAGGATTTAGTGTTTTGTAAAAACAATAACAAAATAAGCAAAGGGTGTCTAGGGCAGCATTTCTCAAAGTTCTCCCCACGAGGTGGGGAGAACTCTGAGTGTTTGCGGGGGCGGGGCAAGCAGTGGCGGCGATCCCGGAGATTGCCGCTGCCGCAAAAGTGCCCGAAACAGCCATGTTCGTCATTATCGGGGCTTGGGGGTGCTTTGGGGAGGCCTGCATGACCCTCTACAGGCCTCCACAATCTTCGGATTGCCGAAAAACTGCAATTTTCAGGGACTTCCAGGTTTTTTTTAAGGGGGCGGGGGACAGCTTTTGTTCTCAATGGTGGGTCGCGACCCACAGTTTGAGAACCACTGGTCTAGGGTATGTTTTTAACCTGTTGCCCTCTTGACTGCTTAAAAATCAAGGCTTCTTGTTACTGTATATGCCCACGTCATCTTACTAAACGGAAAAAAACAGCTCTGTTCAACAGTAAACTCGGTTTCATAGTACAAAGAAGCTGAATCTCCTCAAAGAGAGAACCAGGTACTGTCCTGGTAAACATCTGCATGACACAGTCACGCTAATCTTGCCAACCTAAATTCCACCACACTTGTACTGATTGATGAGAATCTGTATAACTCAGAACTCCTCTAGTGGTCCATGTTGGTGATGTCAGCGCAAATACTTAGTCCTGCAACTAGTCTGAAAGGTAAAATGGAAATAAATAGATAGATACACAATTTAGCATTTGAAATGTCCTGCTAGACTGAGAAGCTGTTAACATAGCCAGTTGAATTAGCAATTACCAAACTGCTGTGACTGCTTGAAGAAAGGTGCTCCATTTAATATGTGGTTGCTGCGTTGTGACAGTTGTTATACATCGGTGTAATGTAATAAAATCTTGCTTGGTTAAACCGCTGAACCATAAGCTGTCGATCGAAAGGTCGGCAGTTCGATTCCCGCGACGGGGTGAGCGCTCGTTGCTTGGCCAGCTCCTGCCAACCTAGCAGTTCCAAAGCATGTCAATGCGAGTAGATGAATAGGTACCGCTTGCGGGAAGGTAAACAGCGCTCCATGTTCCAGCTGCACGCTACGCGCTGCGGCAAGGAGAGTCATGCCGGCCTCATGAGCATGGAGGCGTCTTCGGACAACGCTGGCTCTTCGGCTTTGAAATGGAGATGAGCACCACACCCTAGAGTCGGACACGACTGGACTTAATTGTCAGGAGATACCTTTACCTTTAGCCCTTCCATATACAAAGGGGGACAAAGTGCCTATACCTTTAACCATTGTCAGAATAAGGAATTTGGGCAGGTGCAGCTTTTTGCACCCTTCCATGACGAGCTGCACCTGCCCAAATTCCTTCTTTGGACAATGGTATAGGCACTTTGTCGGCGTGATCCTGCGTAACAATCCACCAGCAGAGTGCGCGCTCCACAGGTGGAGGGTGCCATAAAGCGCATTTTTGGCACCCGTGGAGTAAGGGCCACTGGCGCCAAGTCGGCAGCCCATACTCCGCCTCCCGGATGCGCCCACAGCCACCAGAGCAGGTAGGATTTGCATGGGCAGGGGGAGGGCGGGCAGGTCAGCCGTTGAACTAGCTAGCCTGGGAGGGGGCGGGGATATCGGCGGCATTATGTCGATGTCCCCCGCCCTCTCCCAGACTCGGTGGCCCTTTCTCCACCGGCCCGGATGTACCTCGGCTCAAGAGTAAGCGTACATCCGAGGAGGCCCATTGGGGCCAGGCAGCCCTACCCCGGGGTAAGGGGGTGAACGTTCCCTTCCCCAGGAGACCCACGCTGGAGTGGCCTGGGAAGGGTTGAGGATCCTGCGGCCGGCCCTATGGGCCGGACACGGATCCTTACGCAGGATTGGACTGTGTATATGGTAAGCCTATTTCTTGCCATTATTGCACAAGAAATACCAATAAAATGATTATTTTAATGTTTATACTACACTGTTGTTTGTAGCCATTGGTAGGTGTTGACACCATTGGAATGCTAATTGAGGTCTTAAAATGAAGCATGTCGTAGGTAATTAAATGCTCATATTTTTCTAAAACTCAATCAAGAATGCTCAAATATTTTTGAAATACATGATTTCTGCTAGGGAATCCATGGCTTTAGTGAATGCTGCCTCGGGTAAACTTATGTCCAAATTCTTTCTCTATGTGGCATGATTGTTCCTTGACTCTATCCATGATGCTCAGTTTTAAGTGTTTTCCCCACACTTTGTTTTAGCTTCATACATTGCAAAGATACCTGCAGCTTCCAACTGCTAAACACAAACAGATTTCAATGGAAAATGTTCTGCAACTGTAATTTAAAGTTTGAAGGACTTGAAACAGTTGAATGTAAAACCTTTTTTTTAAAAAACGTAGTTTGTAAATACCAAATCTTGCCATGACTTGGTATGTATTTTCTATGAAATGTGACCTTTTATTTACTAATGTTAGATTAGATTTAGATTAGATTAGATGCCCTAGTGACATCTAGACTAGATTACTGCAATGCGCTCTACGTGGGGCTGCCTTTGAAGACTGTTCGGAAACTGCAATTAGTGCAGAATGCGGCGGCCTGGGTGGTTGCCGGGGCCTGTCGGTTCGACGCAGTCGGACCGTTGCTTCGGCGGCTACACTGGCTGCCGGTTCGTTTCCGGGCACAATTCAAAGTGCTAGTTTTGACTTTTAAAGCCCTTAATGGCTCGGGTCCAGGGTATTTGAGGGACCGCCTCCTTCCTTATAATCCGACCCGTACTCTGAGGTCATCAGGGGGGGCCCTGTTAACCGTGCCGCCAGTGACAGAAGTGAGGGGGATGGCGGCGCGGAATAGGGCCTTCTTGGCTGTGGCGCCCCAATTGTGGAATTCCCTCCCCCTGGAATTAAGAATGACTCCCTCTTTAGAGGCCTTTCAGCGGGGCCTTAAGACGTTTTTATTTAGGACTGCTTTTAATGTCTGACATGGTGGGCTGACCTTTTAATAAATGGTTTTTAACATATGTAAATGCAGGTGACACACTGGGGTTGTTTATTTTAACTTAAAATTGTTTAATTAATTATTTTAATGTGTTTATATGTGTTTTAATATGTTGTAAGCCGCCTTGAGTGCCCTCGGGAGAAAGGCGGGCTACAAATTCTTTAAATAAATAAATAAAATAAATTTGTAGTCATGAAAATAAATCACTTTCATAATTAAGCCAGCACAAGATGTATATGTAGAAGACTCTGTCTCTGCGCAGCTCCTCCCATACATGATCTGTAAATTACAGCTGGCAGATTTAACTCTGAAAGTAGTCTGCATATAAGTTCTACAACACCACTCTTCCAAGCACAGGAAAAAAATGTTATTTTATAAAAATTGACAAATCAAGAACAGAAAATCAAAACTGTCTTGAATCTCATTTGGAACCAACACCACGTTTATTTCCTTGACCTCTACTTAGAGTCAGTTTCTTGACTTCTGTTATGCATATCTTAAAAACAAATCCTGGCTGCCAATTCCATTGATCTATTTTATTTTCGGCATTTATTGTCCACTTCTCGGTACGAGATCAAATTCCCCAAATGGGTAGCAGTGTAGAAATGGTGTATTCCAACTTGCATTTAAAAATGTATCTGAAGTAACACTGTCTGATTGCAACAAGTTACCTGTACATGTGGTCATGTGCCAAGGCTGACTGTTGAAGGGAGAGAGTGAGCAAGGCAGCTAGCTGCAGATGGGAAGAAAGTTTGTTTAGCAGAAGTATAGGGATTTATTGCTGTAACCCTAAGCGACTTTCAGGTGTTAGGGCACAATATGTATCAGAGCGGAATCCTGTTCTAAATAAGGGCAGTGGAACGAGCGTTCCACCGCCCTAAGCCGTCGTGAACGTGCCGTAAAGCACATTCTCAACGACTCGAGAGTGGGGGGCCAGGGGCGGTTCGGGAGCAAACAGAGGGGGCCAATAGGCCGTCAGGGAGGGGGTGGGGATCGGCCTTGGCCGTATCCTGACCCCCGCCGATTTGCTGAGCCATTACACAGCCTCCTCTGACTTCCGCCAGCAAAATAGAACAGGATTGGGCTGCCTGTGATGTAGACTTGAGTCTATTGACTCGGACTTGAGTCAGACTCAAGTTGCGTCAATGACTTGACTCGGACTTGACTCAGCGATTGTAAAAGACCCGAAAGACTTGACTCGAGACTTTTACGACAAGTTGAATTTTATTCAGGTTTAAACCCATTTTCCCCATTCAATAGATAGGGACTCACAAATTGCAACCAAAGACTTGGGGTCAAAGACTTGGGACTTGACTTGAGACTTGGAGTCAGAGATTTGATCCACATCCCTGATATGCATTAAAAAAAACGCAGCAGTAATCTATCATAAATTCTACAATGCATTGTACAAAATGGTTTCTAAAACATAATGTGGTAGTGCTTATGGAATCGTGAGGATCTCAACTTTCATTTTAAAAGTTGAGCGAGATTCTAGATCTCATGGCTAAAAGGAAAATGGGATCTTGGGATCATGAACCTGTAGGCCATTAAATAAAACAAAATTCTTGCATCTTTTCAACACATAATTGCCCTCATATTTCACCTATATTCTTCTGCTTGCCAGAGCAGCCCAACTCCTAAGGTGGTGATTGAAAAGATCCCTACAAATATTAGAGTACAAGGATTTGAGAACATTGTCCAAAAACAAAACAACACTGCCGCCACCCCAACTTAGTAAGGCTATCGTGACATTTTGATAGGCCAGATGATAAAATATCCAGTAAATGTTGCATTAAAAGATAATTTTATTGCACAGTACTTGCATTCCATTTTTATTTGCGAACCTTATAAGCGAACCTTATTTCTCTCACTGATAACTTTGTCATAAATAGTTGCATGGTTTTTAAATTGTCTTTTGCACATTTATGATATTAATGGCTATCACTAAAACATTTGTGTAAACAGCCTTTTTATGAACACAGTACAGTAATAGGGTAGATCTAACCAGGACATTCTACATACAAGGCTTCTGTGTGCTTGCTGTTGGGTTGTTGGTATGCTAGTTAACCATTTTCACATGAAGAATTAAATGATAAAATCAAGGTGATTACTAGTGTGTCTTTTCATTCTGATCTTGATAGGGAATTCATTCCTAGATGGACTTTGCAAATGTGGCAGTTTGTGGTTAATTTTCAAAACTGTGGTTTTGAAATTTGTAGTAAATGTGGTTTAATTTTCAAGCCTTCAGTGATAGAAGTTCTCTCTCTCTCCACCAGTTTTACTCATGTATTTTCTAGTATGTTGTGTGCCTGCATAGGAACACTTTCAGTTGCTCCATATGCACAGTCAACACTTCTGAGCCTGAAATCCACAGGACAATCTGTGGTGATCATCTACTAGAAGATATAGATTCTATCAGAATCTACAGAGCATGAAGTTGCACAAATTTGGACACACCTGAAAATACTTATTCTTGATTCTGTGTGTCTACAGTTACTAGCCAAATGTGATATGTAATGCTAGCTGAGGTAATATAATCTCAGAGTATAACAAGTGGAGTGGCTATCATTGTTAGAATGGAGTTGATGTGGGGTTGAGACATGATGGGGCGTTTCAGGGAGGAAATTACCTGTAATGCTTTACATCAAGAACATGATTGTGGAGTCCTTTAAAAGTTATGGGTAACTGCAAAACTATCATTGGAGTTAGTTCCATGAATTAAAAACCCTTTCTGTATTTATTAATGTATAAGAAAATATTTTATTCTGTACATGTGCATTTGCTGTGTTTATATTTCCAATACACTAACCTTTTTAATAATTTGAGTATCAACAAATGTGAATGATACTTTTCAGCCATTTGGTGCATTTGTGTTTGCCTTGTCCAGGGTGAATCTCTACAAGGTGGTGATGATTCTCCATTCTCCGACTCGGTTACCTTAGAACAAACAACAAGCAATATTGGCATATCAAGTGGACGTGTTAGCTTATGGATGCAATGGATGTTGCCAAAACTCACCATAAAGTTGTTTGCACCTGATCCAGAAAGTAAAAGTACAGGTATAGCATACAGAAATTTGAAAAACACAGACAGCTGTGTTGGTGTTTCTCCAGTCAAACCAGTGGCTTAGTTTGGGGGTAGTAGGGATGCCTGAATCCAAAGCCCCATTTCCTGACTTCCAAAACACATAATCTGGCTATGCATGTGCAGCAACCCAAAGCATGGTGTCTATAGTAGTGTACGCAGCATAGGTTTGCAACTTCCAATTTCATCTAGTGTCATTAATGTTTGCTAGTTTGGGGCAAAATTGTTTAGTATAAAACAGTTGGGGAACATAGATTTCGAATTAAAATCTCTCATCTTTGATAGGGTTCCTATTATTACAATAGCTATTTAAGAAACCTTGATCTTTGTGAGAGAGGAACTTGAGAGTCAATTAAAAACATTGTGGTTGGCAGTAGCGTCGCTGGAGGTGGGAAGGAACACTACGTTCTGAACCGCGCTGACCTCCATTACTCACCGGCACAAGGCGGCCCCGCCCCCTTGCCTTCGGAACCATTCAATGGGGCAAAGGCAAAGTGCAGGAGACTCCCTGCGTGTTTCCTTCACCCCACTGAATGGCTCCGAAGGTGAGGGGCAGGGCCACCTCGTGCCGGTGAGTAACGGAGGTCAGCACAGTGCGGAACTTAGCATTCCGCCCCACCTCCAGCGACGCTACTGGTGGTTGGGACATCTCCATAGTGGTGTGTGTGTTCAAAATTTCTGGAATAATTTCTTAAGGATTGGAAGGGAACTCTTGACTAGCTTTCATTGAATATTGCAGAGATTTGTGTTGTTGGTGAATTAGAAGACCTCAGCGCCTCAGTAGATGTCCAAGATGTTTACACTAAAGTCAAGTGTAAAATAGAAAGCTTCAACATTGACAACTACAGAAACAGGTAACAGCAAGATCCTAGGTGTGTTATTTATTTTCATTTTAAAAACAAACATAAATATTTTATTTTCTCCGGGATTATAGTGATATCTGATTCTGGTTTGTTAACTATGGTTTGCACAAAACCACTGTTTCCTACGTTTGGATGAAACAGGAATCTGCAGGTTGGTGTAAACTGCAAACATAAACTTTCTAATTCCTCCCCCTCCATGCACACGCATACACATATGAAGGCTTAGGGAGAAGGGGAAGTGAGAGTACATGAGTCCAAAGTTCACCATGGTACATTCTCATGGTTTGTCATTATGTCTCAGTGTTGCCTGAGATTGGGAGAGAGTGCATGTGAACATCCACTTGTTGCATTCTTTCATTTAGTACATCAGAAATACAGCTATAGAACAGTAAATTAACTAAAATGGCATTTGGGCAGTAGTTATGGAGTTGTGATAACTCTCCTTCTGTGCTTTGTGTTACTACTACTTTTCTATCTCCTCGTCTCCCTGTGTGAATCCATCTGCCACTTGATCGTACATATGATGCTAGCAGCATTTTTTTTAATGTTATTTTGGTTTATCCTGTTCAAATGGCCCTAACTATTGTTAATGACCTATCACTCCTAACAGGATGTCACTGCTTAAGGAGTGTGGATCTCTGCTGCTTCCCGCCATTTTCCTGCAAACAGTGATCCTGCACATTTAATATCACACACATGTTATGCTTTTATTTGTATTTTTCACAGACTTTTGGAGTTGTACAAACCTGAAAATCATAATATCATCAGAATGCCCAACTCAATGTGGATCAGGTCAAAAACCCATATATTAACCTTTTAAACATATTTTTTTGTCTGAAATATCTATTGGAGTCTGTTTTTGAATAAAATTACTAACTTTTGTCTTCTATTTGATTTACTGTACAATCCTATGCAGATTGTGGGCGGCGGACGTAGCGTCCGCCGCCCGGAATAGTTGCAAACGTGCCATAAGGCACGTTTGGCGACTACTTTAGAGCCGGGAAGGCCGGCGCAAGGCCGGCCTTACCAGCTCCGTCAACCGAGGACTCGGCCCGCCGCCAGACCCAAGAAAGGTAGGATCCGGCGGGCGGGCGGGTGGGTCGGCGGGCGGGGGGGACAGCGGAGCCAGGAGGGTGGCCACATGTCGTCCGCCATATCCCGGTCCCCGCCGGGCTCTGTAGGGCAGCTGGGCCGTTACACGGCCTCCTCCGACTTCCGCCAGCAAAATAGCTGGCGGAAATCCGAGGAGACCTACTGGCCACAGCCACCATTACACTTGGGGAAGGGGACGAGCGTCTCCTTCCACGAATAGACTTTCCGCCGCGGGCTGCCTGCTGCAGGCAGCCCACGGCGGAGCACTGGATCACTTTAAGTAGGCGGAGCACTTTAAGTAGGATTGGGCTGTTAGAAAAATATCTTCATGAATGTCACATAATTTTATATATAATATATAATATAAATACATTTCCGTATTTACTTATTTTTAATACACAGTGGAATACACATACAGTACAACATTTAAAATACTAACAGTGCAATCCTATGCATGCATACTCAGAATTAAGCCCGATTAACTTTAAAGGGACTTACTCCCGGGTAAGTGTATATCGGAATGCATCCTAAGATGTTATTTTTGTCTGTACATTAAGTGCAAATGTTGAGTCGTTTCTTGGAAAAAAATTTAGTAGACTAAATTTTCTGTTCAAATCTAATTGCATTTTTGAATCTAGTCTTATGAAGCAAATAGGTTTAACACAGTTAAACATACCGTATTTATTGGCGTATAAGACGCACTTTTTTGTCTAAATTTGTGACCCAAAATAGTAGGGTGCGTCTTATACGCCAATACTAAAAAAAATCCCCCCCCCGCCTGTTCTAAAGCATTTTTGGGCTTACCAGGTTTTTTCCGAGCCGGAGAGCTCCCTTGTGCTTTCTTCCCTGACTAATCTATCCGATCTACAGCTGTTTGTTGGGTTTAATTTATGCATGTGCATGAGTTGAGCTTCTCGGCAGCCAGCAGAGGGCGCTGTGCTCAGTTCAGTTCAGCTGAGCTGCAGAGGGCCTAGTCTTCCCAGCTCTCCTGGATGCTGAATGAATGCAGCTTGGGTGAGCTTCTGAACTGGGCCTAGTTGGGAGGCTTTGGAAACTGTGCATAGGTTAGGTGGGGTGGGGTAAAAGAGTTGAGTCTGGGGTTTTTGTATTTGGGATTTATGTTGTTTAAGAGTTGGTAAGAGTTGAGTCTGGGGGTGGTAAGGTGGTAAGAGTTGAGTCTGGGGGGGTTGTACTTTTTATGTTTTTTACTTTGGAAACTGCATGGGTGGGGTGGGTGGGGTGGGGGAAAAGAGTTGAGTCTGGGGGTTTTGTATTTGGGATTTATGTTGTTTACTTTGGAAACTGTGCATGGGTGGGTTGGGGGGAAAAGAGTTGAGTCTGGGGGGTTTTTTGTACTTGGGATTTATGTTCTGGTGCATTTTGTTCATGTGTCTTATTGCTGTGTGTTTTAAAAGAGATCCTGGTATTTTTGTGCAATTTATGTAAATTAGCTAATTAAGCAGCCAAGCGGTAAGTGGCCAAGTGGCCCAAAAATGCTTTAAATGTTGTTTTCTTGAAACCCAGGGCCAAAAGGAAGGTGCGTCTTATACGCCGGTGCATATTATACACCGATAAATACGGTAATTGGATTAGTATAGTTCAGTATGAGGACCAGGATAACAAATGCATACCTTTTTAAAATGTTAAGAATTTAGTTTCATGTGATTGAAATGTATGGACTCTTGACCAACGTCAGAGAACATTGTGTTTTTCCAGACCAGGAGAAGGCTGGCAATCTGGACTTTTTGAAGGCATATTTCTACAATGCAAAGAAAAGCTTGTGGTGAGATTTCTGTAGTGGAATAAGACATTTAACCAAATAACTATCCTAAAACCTAAACATTACTTTTTGTTCTCATGTAGAAGGGAGAAGGATTGCAAGAATTATGGTATGCGCTACTATTTTATCTTTTTATATGTAAATTTGTTCTTGTGGAAACGTTTTATAAAATTGAATTGTGTTTTTCTCAAGTTCCGTAATTGTTGCAGTCCATCTCCTTCCATTCTAAAGCCGTTTGCTCTCATTTGTGATTAAAAGCAAATCAAATTACGCTTAGTCATTGCATATAGAGAGTCCTGCTTTACTTTTAATTCATGATAATTTTTGGTCTGCTGTGTTCCTACTTCCAGGTAATTAAACTCTGACAAATAATTCCATGGTTTTCCTTTCTGATTTAATTGAACTGAGATGGAGTACTAGCAAAGTCTGTTGCAAACAACAATGGAGACAGAATTCAGTTTAATTAAAAAAATAAATGATTGATTTTCTTATGGCTTTATATTTGTTTTTTGCTTTTTCGTTTGTTTGTTTGCCTTTATCACCGCAAGCTTTGGGGAAGACTCTTGGTCTCTGGGGAAATGTGGAGGTGTCTTCCTTTCCTGCACTGACAAGCTGAACAGACGTACATTGTTGGTTCGACCCGTCAGCAAGCAGGACCCTTTCAGTAACTTCTCTGGCTTCTTTCCTTCTGTAAGAAATCAGTATACTATGTATAGAACAGAACTTCCATTAACATACAGTATTTGTGATGCTGGTGGTGGTGCTGGTGATGATGATAGAGAACCACTCACCTAAAATTTCTTCTTCCTATTTGTCAAATGTATTTTGTGTTTTATATATGCTCTATTCTCTGCTTGTGTTTTGGCCTAGTCGCACTTGAAAAGTAGATTGGATGGAGGTTTAGGAAGAATACGCACCTGAAACAATTGTGTATTTCAAGAATATGTCCCTTCAAAACTAAGGGGAGCTCTTGCATGCTTGAAGCTAATCATATGAAAAAATGCTTGAAGACAGTTCAAGCTAGCAGGCTAATCTCAAGTGTGCCTTTTATTGTTTGTTCCACTGGTGCACAGACATTAATATAGGTACCAATTAAAGTAATTATGATATTTTGTTGTTTAATTACTCTTGCAAACATATTTCGAGAGAACAGATTCATATTTCCAGACATCAATCAACATATTATGTATGATTTTAGATAGATAGATGGCTGGATGGATGGATGGCTGGATGGATGGATGGAGATTTCAGTAATCCATTCACTTATTTCTCAGAGAGAAATTTCAACTTTGTGCGAGTCTCTGGTGTGAATACATTCCTCCCCCTCAGTGCAGGGACAAACAAGTGAACTTGATTGTATCGGATTTATTTGATTGCAGCACAGTACTTCCCCCATATCCGCTGGAGATATGTTCCAGGCCCGTCCGTAGATACTTGAAATCGTGGATAAGAGCGAACCCCCCTTCCATGGTTTCCTGAGGGCCCCTCGCCCTGCCTCCCCTGCGGGCAGGTGTGCGCCCCCCCAGCTCTTATTTTTCTTTCAGCAAGCTTTGTTTCTTCCTTAAAACAAACAGAGAAGCAGCCTCCATTGCAGGCAAGTAGAACCAGACTAAGTCCTAGAGAGGCTCTGCAAGGTTTCTGTTAACCTTGCAGAGCCTCTCTAGGACTTAATCTCATTCTACTTCTCCTGTTTGTTTAAGGAAGAAACGAAGCTTACTGGGAAAAAAGTAAAAGCCTGGGGTGGTGGTGGTCCCTGCGATCTGTGGATAACTGAAACTGTGGATAGCGAATCCGTGGATATGGGGGCCCACCTGTATCTCCTTGGCCACCTAACTGAAAATCTCTTTCATTCCAGGCACAGATCAGGTGGTCAGAGAGTTATTGCATTCAAAAACTTAGTATAGTCTGGTTCACTTGTTACATCTCCCCAGATTGAGGAGGACTGAATATGGGAGACCTCAAAATTGGTCCTTTGTTGAAATTTCTCTGTGGAAAGTAACAAGTGAATGAACAGACACAATATCAGTTGAGGAATTCAGTCAGGTAGGTTTAATTTCTTTATATGTTACTGGAAGTTCTGTTTGATTTACTTTTCATCAGGAATATGTATATGCAAAATTATTGCTGCAGTTTATTCCAGATTTCATTCTAACACAAATGAAGCTAATTTACTAATATATTACAATTTGCCTAAGTTGTGTGGCCTTCAGCTTTCAGTATTTAAAGACTTTATGTAAGATGTGAATGTAAAATGTAACTGAATTTCATGTATTACGACCATGTTTCTGAATGGGACAACTTGAAAACGTTAAAAGAGCCGTTATCATTTTTGATGCGTAAATTTAGTTGTTAGATTAAAATTAAAGGAATATGTCCCACAGTAGTAAACATGTAGGAGCTTCAAAGTATATGCAGAGTTTCTCCTTGAGCATTAATTTTACAGTCAGGTGAAGTTCTGCTTGTTCATCTCCTCTGCACCAGAATCACTGGTACAAAACCCCACGTCCAAATTAGAGCTCCTGTGAAGCTTTGGGTTAGCCCCCAAAGATGCAGTCCAGCTAGTATGAATGCATGCAATATATTGGCTGATATAAATGGAATTTGGGTTGTTTGTGTGTCCAGTGTGCATTCTGTGGAAGTCAGTTGAGCTCACCCTGCAAATCCATTGATGTTACTCTCCTTTGCATTCAATTTTTGAATTGATGTTTGAAAGCTAATCTTAATAATTAAAATATTAAGATGCTATATCAAGTATTAAAGTTGGCTGATTTCAGAAGTCAGAACAAAATTTCCCTTCTCATCCTATTTGTTTTACTGTAGCTCGTTACATATGCACAGAATGTCTGGCACACTCTACATTTGAAATAAATGCATTAAAAATCAGTTATATACATTATCAAATTGTAATCAGTTCGGTAAAGAATCATGATACCTATTTGCCACACATTCATAGTAACATCTTCTTCTGATGTCCTGGAAAGTGGAGAGCTGAAAAGAAGTTGAAGCAATGTAAAGGATTATTTGACAAAAAGTTCTTATATTTCTATGCATAGAGAGTTTTTATTCTGATCATATTTATTTCTTGACACAGACAACTGCAAAACTGTTGGATGGATCTCATCAACAGCATGGATTTCTCTCTCTGACTTATACAAAGGCAGTCACAAAAAATGTCCGTCACAAATTGATTTCAAGAAATGAACGAAGGACTTTGCATAAATTATCTGAAAGTTTCACTGACGGTTCTCCTCACTTCCTTCATGAAATCCTTCTTTCAGCTCAGGCATTTGATGTTGTCCTTTGCTTTCCTTTTCTTAATGCAATTGCAAGTATATTTCAAGCAAAACTACCAAGGAGCCAGAAAGAGAAAAGAAAGTCACCAGGTCAACCTATGAGGACTCATATTCTCACATCTCGCAACTTGCCGCTTATTTATATCAATACAGGGGTAATCAGAATCTTCTTCCCCAAAATGAAGGAGGTGCAGCATAATACAGAAGGTACTTTGGTTCTTTTAAAATAAATATATTTCCTTGAATACAATCTTCATCTAAGGAGATCCATTTTCTAGGCACGCACACGCACACACCAGATTAGTCTAGGTGGTATAGTGCCATTTCATTTCATATTTTCCAGTTTGCTTATTCACTTCCTTTTTTTAGCCATATATTTAATTTTTATTAATAAACTACAAAACAAAACAATACAACATACTACGAAAGATTACAGCAAGCGCGAAGCAGTAAATCCTACTTGTATACTATTATATATTTTCTACTTATAATATCTAACTAAGCCTATATCTCTAATATACTATTCATTAAATTCACACTTCATCACTCCTTCTCTCTCTCTCTCTCTCTCTCTCTCTCTCTCTCTCTCTCTCTCTCTCTCTCTTAAAGAATCTATACGTGGTATCCAAATATTCATAAAAAGATTAACTAACTTTTCCTTTATCATCTAAAAATCTTAATTCCCACTTCAAATATTTTAATATATAAAGCCACCCCATTTTTCTCCAAATGTATTAAAATAAAAACCTTCCAAATATTTCTGTTTTTTTTAAAAAAAGAAATCTATATCCCCTTTTTATATAAGATTCTTAAACAAATCACATCTTACTTAAGTCTTTTCAAATAATAAAACGTTATTTTTCTTTTATTCACAAAATGGTTAACTAACTTTTCCTTTATCATCTAAAAGTCTTAACTTCCACTTCAAATATTATAAATTTATTAAGTCACCCCATTTTTGTCTTCAAATTTGTTAATTCATCATCAAATTTTTTCCATCACTCTTAATATAAGTTTCTTAAAAACAAGTCATATCTTATTTGTTTTTAATAATAAAACATTTTCTTCTTTTTATATAACATTAACTCCAATAATATTCCCCACAAAAAAATAAAAAATTATAATCCCTTTTTACTTTTGACAATTTGCCATTACCCCTTCCATCCCTCCCCTTCCTCCTTCCTCTTCTTCTTCTTCCTCTTCTTCTTCTTCTTTCTCTTCTTCATCTTTAAATCTTTCCCAAAAGTTCCTTGTTTTTTGAATTGTATCCACTTTGCAATTTTTTCCACAGAATCATTCACGTCTTCTATATTCCTCTCCCGAAAGACAATCTTCAGCACCTTTTTTAGTAAAGTACTCTGCTTCTCTATCTCAAGTCTTGGTTTAACTCTTGGTACTTCCTCTACTACAGTCTCTTCCACTAAATCTTTCTCTTTATCGTTGTCTTTTTCTTTATCTTCGTGTACTTCCATCGTAACCTTTATTCCTTTTAATTCATCCTTTTCATCCTTTTCCTTCACTGCTTGTTTCAGTTCTGCGTTCATATTCTGAAGATCTCCATGCAAAATTGTCATTTTTGCATCGAATCTCTGTTCCCATTTTTTAAAACAATACAATAGTGTAGTCATGTTGCAAATTTTTCACCAGGTGCCAATCTCTCTTCTCTTAAAAAAAAAAAAGAGGTAATATAAAAAACTTCTGCGGTCGACGACGTGAAACAGAAAGATTAATTGTCAAGATCCATGAACTCTAACACGGAAGGGCTCATATTCTTTTAGCAAAAATGTCAGGAATGTCAACAACAAAAATCCCAAACAATTTTCTTTTGCCAGAATAGTCTATTTAAAAAAACCTTCTTACTGTTTTAATCTTCCATAAGTACAGAAAAAAAATCAATAAAACTCACCACTATTAAAACTTTAACTTCGTCTTTCCAACTTTCACTTTCGAATGTTCAGTTCGCCTTATCACAACGTATTATTTTTAACGTTAACTCTTATCTCGGCTAATTTCTACAACTCATAAATCATTTCTACGCCTCTTGCTCAAGTAAAGCAAAGCATGTCGGAGGTGGCTTGACTTGGTTTTCATCTGCGGCTCAGAGCTCGATGGTAATCCAGCTTTCTCACCGAGAATCCAAAACTTCAAAGCCTTTGCCTTGAAGTGTCAGAAAGGGGGTGATTGAAAGCAATGTGGTTTATCTCTTCGTACTCCCTTTTAATCCAGGGGTAGAGTAATTAAGTCCATCAGATGTACTCCGTCAATACAGAGCGATCGGCGGAGTTGTCAGCCAGCCATGTCCTCCTAGCCCAGCGGTTCTCAAATAGTGGGGCATGCCCCCCAGGGGGGCGCGAGGCTCCGTAAAGGGGGGCTCGTTGCAATAGTTAGTGTATGCTTTGCGCCACTTAACTAGATTGTAGGAGCCTCCAGCGACGATCTACTTCACCGACGATCTCTTCCGGGGAGCAGATCGTTCCTCTGCTCCCCGGCGCGAACTCTGTAACGCGCCTAGGAGCGGTCTGCAGAGTTCACGCTGTGAATCACGCATGCGCAAGATGACGATTGGCAACATCGTCGTCTTGCGCATGCGTGATTCACAGCGTGAACTCTGCAGAGCGCTCCTAGGCGCGTTACAGAGTTCGCGCCGGGGAGCAGAGGAACGATCTGCTCCCCGGAAGAGATCGTCGGTGAAGTAGATCGTCGCTGGAGGCTCCTACAATCTAGTTAAGTGGCGCAAAGCATACACTAACTATTGCATTAGTTGTATTAGGGGGGCGCGAAATTTTTTCTTCTTCCTAGGGGGGGCATGACAGAAAAAAATTGAGAAGCACTGTCCTAGCCGGAAGTCGCTTATTCACTTCCTTTGTTAATGGAACAGACCTGATAGCTAGTGGAGCAATTCCCCAATATTTACAGAAGTATATTTGCCTCAACTCCCAGGTCCCTGTCCCTTGGAGACATTTTTTGACATTTTATTTTCTCCTTTCACAATGTTGCCTAGTCATGTGCTAAACAGGAGTCTGTTCTGCCAGCTAATTAATAATGTTTGTTGAATCAAGTATTGCTTGATTTGGAATGCTTCCCCATGACACTAAGAGCAGCTTCATACAAAACCAAATGCCATACATTTTCCTACAAAGAAATTGCATTATTTCTGTGTGTAGTTTTAGATGTGACAATCACATTTGTGTATAATTTTTGGTGAGAAGTGGTGGGAACTCTCCAATTTATAAATTAGCATTAATTTTATATATTTTGAAAGATTTTTATCTCACATTCTCAGACTTATGTCTTGTGTGAAATGGATCTGAGAGCCCATTTTCTGTATGCTCTAATTGGGCTTTATATTCTAATCTAAACCACACACTATTTGCTTTCTAAAAACCAACCCCGTTTTTAAAGGTGTTGGTGGCAGGGCCCAAAATAATTTCAAAGCATATATGATGCTATGTACAGCACTCGTTATCTTAAACACAACAAGAAGTCTTCAGTAGCTTCAGTATTCAGATTTATTTATTTGCATCAAAAATTTCTATGCAAGTCATCTTTTGCCCCTTGGTGATGTTGTCCAGTGTTGAGCTTCACGCTGTGCAAATTAATTCACCCCTATATAAATATTTACCTTTTAGATTCTAGTTTCTTTAAAATTTAAATTACATTGATGAATAAAAGTTAGAGGACTGTCCATAAGAATATAATTTTGCAAACAGTACTGGTTCCTTTGGGGCAGTGCTGAATGGTACTCTGTTGACCATGGGTGAAAACATTCTGGTGGCAAGATGTTCAGAGAGATGTTTATTCAGCTGACTTGTTTGAAATGCCTACAGCTGACTTCAGGGGAGCATTGAGTTTTCAGCATGGTGAATTTGCTATCAAAACTTCTTTGAAATGTCTTTAGAGCAAATGTAACAACTTTACCACTATGATGTGCATAAACATCCACAAAAACCTTGGAAGTTAAATGAACACCAGCAAGAAGTTGGGTTCCATGATTTAGAAGTTTTGTAAGGAACGTAGTATAAATATAAACGTATTGTGGTAATATATATATAAAAAATTGTTGAGTTGGCTTAAGCATCCACCACAATATGTTTAACTGAAACAGCTGAGTATCTTTATGGCCTGATTAAGGTATAATTTTGCTTAACCTTCTACATAGCTAAGGCTTCATTTAAGCAAACAGTTCTTACTTTTCCAAATAGTTTACAGTGTCATATCTTTTAGTGCGGTTCTTTCTGTAATTATTTCCAATGTATTCCCTAAGTGTTTGATAGAATTATCTGACCCCACTGTGGTTTGTTCATGAAAGCTGTGTCCAGATTGCTGATCATGGCCTCAGTATGGTCGTCTGATTCATCTTGGATACATCTCAGTGGTGTGCAGAAGCCCGTTTGCATATATGTTTATTTACATGATTCTTCTGAACTGCATGTGAAGTTTTCTTGTTCTTTCCACATCAAGCAATGTGTTATTTAGCAAAGTACTTAGCACTCACCACATTCTTAGCATCTGTAGCTGAAAGCTTAGTTTTCAAAACAAGATGTCTGGGATATCTCACTGGGTGGCCACAGATGGAGGAAAAGGGATTGAAAGCTTATGAGCATCCTCAAAGAATAGGCTCATGGAGAACACTAGGCCTGCCTGCATGTATATATCAAATATCACTGTCAGCTTCTAAAATGTCATTAAATTGTTCATGGGCTGAGAGAAATGTTAGAGAGTATGGCATTCAGAGCTCTGTACTGAAAAGTGCATTGCAGTCTTTATTTCTTCATGATATACTTAATTAAAAGAACTAAATACTGTAGATGTGCTGCTTTTAATTACAAGGATGGTATAGATATAGTCTGAAGCTCCATCTCTTCCATTCCAGTGAGCTAACAAGCTAAAATTTTAAATTCTTTCCATAGTAGGGTTATACCTATGTTTAGTCGGTAACCTCATATATTCCAGTTCTAAACATTCCATCCCATTCTCCCAACACTCTTGCACACTAGCTTGACCAAGAAATATGTATTGATACCCACATCCCCAAATCCTTATAATCCTTATAATGTACAGAACATTCAGAATGCACAACCTATCATAACTGAGGGCATTTCACAAGTCTAAATTATGAGAATACTTACTTCTTACTGGAAAGATCTACTCAACATTATAAAAATCATGTAGGGCTTAACAGTAGAAGCAAGAACCCAGGTATGCCTCTTGCTTCCTACTTACAAGCTCCTTAACTTCTTTTCCAAAGCATGTTAATGTGAGTAGATAAATAGGTACCGCTTGTGGGAAGGTAAATAGCGCTCCGTGTTCCAGCTGCATGCTACGCGCTGCGGCAAGGAGAGTTATGCCGGCCACATGACCACGGAGGCGTCTTCGGACAAAGCTGGCTCTTCGGCTTTGAAATGGGGGTGAGCACCACACCCTAGAGTCAGACACGACTGGACTTAATTGTCAGGGGTCACCTTTACCTTAACTTACTAAGGAGCAATGATCACTGTATGCATGTATGTGTGAGCGAAGCAACTTTCAAATGTGGATTTGCACCAATAGGTAGTATTAGTTTTAGGAACAGTCAAACTTTCATGGCCTGCTACAATGTACAATGAGGTAGAATTTACAGGTTTAAAAGCCATGTAAATTTTTTTTACATGGCTTTTAAACCTGTAAATCCTACTTCTTTGTACAGTATTAGTTTTGTTGAGTAGTCCTATTGACTTTTATTAGTACTTGTAGCACAAGTAAAACTGCTCTGCTTAAAAAAAAATTGCTTAAGCATTTGAAGTAGTTGAACATGTCTGTACATGCATTCAAACATAACTTATATTGTTCATTTCTCATCTTACTTGCAGATAATAAGTCCAATAAAGAAGATACTTTGGTCCTTAAGATTGGTTCTGTATCTATGGCTCCACAGGCTGACAATCCTCTTAGTAGAATTGTGCTTAGGAAAGATATCTATCAGTAAGTATTTTTGTTTTAATTTTAAATTTTAAAATCACAGAATCTTCTGTGAGAAGACTGTTCCGTGCCTCATTCATATTGTGTGCACAGTTGAGGATTGGCATTGTACCAGTCTGACCTTGGCTATCGTGTGCCCATTCATCAAGATTTGCACATATACAAATGTACACCAGACTTGACTTTACATCAAGACTTGCACATGTACAGGTTGTACAGATGGGACTTACAACACAATCAAGATGTAAAAATAATGTACATCTTATCTTCATGCACTGGGATCCTACATGGAATTGCTTCCTATTGCATCAGCCATGCATCAGCCCAATATTTATTTATTTTTATTCACATTTATTTAACCACATAGATTTATTTTGCCATGTAAACTGCTTTGTGAACTACGTTTTGTTGAAAAGTGGTATATAAATATTCTTAACAATGATATCTAATTTGCCAGTGGTTCTCCAAGGCCTTGTGTAGAGGAAGTCTTTCCCAGCTTTCTACTTGAGATCCTTTTTACCGGTAATTGGAGATGCGGGGGATTGAACCTAGGATGTTTTGCATGCATCCATGTGCTCTACCACTGACAATGGCTTCTCAATGTTAACTTGAATATGTGATGGGTAGCCACACCATGGTAGCAGGACAGATAGCCATGATCTTGATCCTCGACTGTACGTTCTCTTTGAACGACATTTTTGCAGTAAGACTTGGGTGAAAATGTTTTCATTTATTTGAAACTGACTTTTCTGCTATATGCTTTCACACGTGTTCAGAATATTGCAAACATCTATTAAGGCACTGGTGAACAACACTTTCAGAATCAATCAATTGCAGCACTCTGAGCATCATCAGAAAAACGTTCTCTCCCCTCCCCCAAAAAAAAATTCAGCCAGGAAAGAATCTTTTTGCAAATACCATATCTCTCAGTAGCTGCATAGTGTGAAAGTGATTTTCATAATGTTAGATGGTTAACAGACGTTCAGAATGCTAGCCTGTTGATGTCATGTGGATCAAAGCTGTGAAAGAAAGCAAACTCCTTATGTGGAGTTTCACAGTAAACACATTTTTTGTGTGAATGTCGTGCTCTGGATTGTGTCACTGACTTTGTGCAAACCACACTAATCATATGTAGGCAGCAAAACTGGAGAACATGTGTAATCAACATGATAAAAATAATATATGATCCTTACTCAAGCTGGCATTGCTGAAAAACATGAAAGTATAGCTGCAAATAATACTAAGTGAGAAAAGTCACAGAAATACAGATGAACAAGTGTCTTATACTTCCTGTTGGTCTGTTTCTCAGATGTGGCAATATTTTTTTTGTTTGAAAAGTACTTCGGACTACACTTCAATAGAAGTTACAAACATCAAAATCCTTTCCCAGCAGTAAAACATTTTACAGCTTAAAAAATGACAGATTTTACTTTCAGTTAAGCAGAGGAATTCCTAGAGTGGCACAGGCTCCTTGAAACTTTCCAGGTTCTCTCTGAGAAGGTGGGGAGGGGAGAAACTCTGTCATAGTGAACTAAGAGTGGGTTCTCCTGTTGGTCCTCTTTTTTCCACGTATGCAGACAAATGTGCAAACTGGTGTCGTGGATCTGACCAGCAGATCCATGAAATCAGGAATGCTTTTACTTGAGTGTGCAAGTACACTAAGAAAGTAGCTGTGTGCTCTCCCTAAGGAAAATAAAGTTTAGATGGAATGACAGTATAGAATGGTTCTGTTGTCAACTGACGTGTAAGTAGGAGTAAATGGTAGCGGTACCATAGCTTCAGTGCGCTTTAGTGCATAGCCTCAGTGCGCTTTAGTGTGCCTGAAAGTGGACCCCTAGCAAAACAAAGCATTGAAGACAAAATAGAGAGAAAGAGGGTTGCACCATTTACAGTTTTCACAAGCTTTGAGTTTCACAGCCTGAGTTACATTGACAGTGAGTGGTGAGGTAGGGGTTATATTTTGTGTTTTGGGATAATTAAAATACTTCAAAAGATTGAAGAGTCTGAACGCTGACTGTAGGGATGCATATTGTGCATTTTGGGAACAGCAGGATTAGAAGCTAGACATTATTTTCTTTGTCTGTTCAAACCTCATTGTAAAAATATTAGACCAGCAGTCTAATTTCCTCAGACCGAAACTCTTGGCCCCTGGCTGTTCTTATATACCCTTCGTGAACACCTTGCCCTTTTTCGTTGTTTGAGGGTGTAACCCTATTTATTCAGTGGAACCTAGTGACTTGTAGTTCAGTGGTTTGTAGTTCAATTATAAATGTTTGTTTGCTTTTGTGAGTCTTTGCTCAAGGCAGTCTTGCTCACCCCACTGGGATAATCTCTGTATAGGAAAAGCAGGATTTGTCTAGATGTGCATGAACCAGTCAAGCAGCCTAATGTGCTCATGCTACTCTTCATACGTTACAGTAAAGACGTATTTTTCTGCACTGCGGTGATCTCCCTATAGGAAAGTTGTATTGTGTGGAACAGCCTTAAGTACATAATTGTAAACTTGTATTATAAAATGAAATTTTAGGACATTTTTTTAAAAAATAATTTACGAACCTGTGTTTGATACAGCAGTGACTTTCAGCTGTGCCCAGCAACTAGTTCCTTGCAGGAGCATATTTTCATAGGAGGGAAGGCTCGTTGGTTGACGCCATCCATTGTCTCAATTCCACAGGCCTCATCACACAGGAGAACAACTTTTTAGTGCCATCGGCTTTGGCAGAGTGAGCAAACTCAGGAAAAGAACTCTTTTTGCAGCTAAGTTTGGAAGAAAGTGACTGAGCTAGTGTGAGATCAGAGACCGTGGTGGAGGGCAGATGGAAACCTTTAGGGACCATATGTTGCCCCCAGACCTCCAGTTGCATATCCTTAACTTACAATATGCCATGTCCTTGATGGCATTGCCTGATATTGTTGGAATAGGTAAGCAGTCTTTGGGAAACTCCCGCTGAACTGACTGTAATTGAGACAGGTCAGAAAACATAGCAATTAGAAGAGCATTCCATTGTATTGCCATATACAGAGTCACCGTCAGAGCTGTTACTACACCCTGTTTTAAATTAGATATTTTTTATTGATCTTGCTGTCTTTAATGGCTGATAAGATTCTAGACATTTTTCCCCACAATGAAGCCTGTGTTCTCTGCTGGAAATGCTCATCTGCAGAGGTAGTCTTCCTCTACTATAAACTCTCAAACAAGGCTTAGTAAGATGATGAGCATATAAGTAGGCAATGCAATTACCTTGTTCTCAACCATCATTAATACAAGCCAGTATTAAAACAATAGCCGAACAGCATCATATCAACATAATTATGTTACCTTGAGTTTTCTGTAGAATTTGGTATGTAGGCTTCATTATTCACTTAGACCATTTCTAGTATGCACGATGGTGAAAGAAAAGCCAGTTATATAGAGTACAGTAAGAGGTAGCGAGGTTTCACAACCTTGGTTGACTGTTTCTTAGATACGTCATCATAAAGTGACAATTGCCTAACAAAATACTGCTGTAATTTTACATTACACCCAAGCTCTGTCATCAACTCAGTACTAAGACTCTATTGATAAACTTTTGGAATTCTGTAGTGCAGTCACACACAAATTCCCCGAACACTATGATCTGGTTTGCCAGCAGTATTTGGGAAGCCAGTATTCCAATTGGTGCTTAAGTACCTTAAGAACTGCCCTCTTAAGGTCTAGTCAACAGGTCTGTGGTCCTCTATGTCCTTATGGCAGGTTAGAATGGTGTGTCAAGGAGTTGGGTCTTCTCAGTTATGGTTCCCGCTGTCCCACGCTGTGTACCCTATGCAGCCTTGTGTTTAGAGGTAGGTCAACACAAGGTAGAGACAGTTGCCTGGGCGAGATTTTTTTTATGCTGGCTAAACATCTGCTTTTTAGCAGACATAGATCCTTTTCTTAGTGAAGTTTTGTCAGACCCCTTTCCTTCCCCAGGGCTACAACAGTTTTACATAAAGATTCAGCAACTTGGGCTGTCAGTGGATCATCTGGGTTCTGTGTCATTACCATCTGCCAAGGCTATGTTAAAAACTAGGTTGTGGGACATTGAACGCCAGGAACTAATTGTAGCAGCAGAGAAAACATGTTCCCCTCTCTGTTTTCAACTCTCCTGGGCACATGAAATTAAATGCAATTATCTCAAATTTTTGTTCAACCCACAAGAAAGAAGGGCATTTTCGCTGGCTAGGTTCTATTCTAACCCATCAAACCTTCTTTGGGGTAGGTTTGCGGGCATGGTAGAGGGTGATAGGATTTGCCCATGTGATGGTCACCTGGTGGAACCACATATGGTTCTTAAATGCAATCTGTATGATGATCTCCGCCAACAATGCCTAGATCAATTCTGTATTCCCATTTGGAAACCAGAGATGGAGGTCATACGTTTTTTATTACAGGGGAAAGATCAGGAGCTCACCAAGATAGTGGCTAAATACCTTTATTTGGTTTTCTGCCATCGAAGTTCATTACAGTCTTCTAGCCTCGCTAACGACCCAGAGATGTAAAAATAGACTGTTTTTCTCTTCTTTTCTGTTAGCCAGTAACTTGTGCCACTGGAGTGATACTGACTGTATATTGGTGTATTTGACTTGATGTTTGTTTGTGATGCCAATAAAGGTTTGATTGATTGAGTTATGGTTCCAAAACTATGGTTCCTTCACCCTGAAGAAGACCTGCTTCTTCACTGAGCTTTTTGAGTGGTTGCAGAACCTGTCTCTTTGGTCACCCATTCAGCAAAACTGGATTTTTCTTCTGTGGCTGTTTAAGCTATAATGGGTTGTTGTTGCTTATATTAATGTTATAATTGTATCTGTGATATTGTTTTTAATGTTTGATCTGCCAAGAAAAAGGTATAAAAGTATTTTAAATAAATAATCGTTGCATCATCATTATTTCAAGTCTTTCCAACTTAAGAAGCAAGAGAGTCCTGAAATCTGTTTCTCAGCATGACTGATTTTAACAAAACCAACCGTCATTTACATGTTACTCTTTTGGACCATTACATTAAAATAACCTGGCTTTCATTTTAGTTAATGATGAGATGACTACAAGTTGGTCTCTGAGCAATAGAGTGTTTAGTGTTGTACTTCTAGTGGTAGTATTTGCATTTCAATAAATTCCAGTTAGGCAACTAGTTGACTTTCTACAAGATGTTTCATTGTCTGCCTCTTGGGCTCTTCCTTCTGATTTCAAAAATATGTTTTTGAACAGTTATTTCAAGGATACTTTACTGCCATATATGTTTAAAATTGACATCTGAAACTCTTGGTTGTGGTAAACAGCATTACTAAATAATTCAGAAAAGCTCCAGAAAGCTTGCTGTTCCTCTTCTTTTTTTTTTATTAATGGTTTGTGAGTAAACATAATTTACATTGTATTTGGTTTCAACAAATGTTTTGTTTGTTTGGAAAGTATTTTCCAGTAATATTTAAAACAGATTATTTTCTTTCTTTTAATTATGGTGGAATTTTAAGTTGAATATAATGTGAAGGCTATGCTTCTGTTACTAAGAGAACCGTATCATAGTTGTAATGAGACATTTGTTAACTTCTGTATACAGCTTGTGGTTCATTCCATAAATACTTGTGGGTTCTCTGATGTCCTTCACAAGGCTTTATCTATGACAAATTTTTACCACAGCTCTTGAAGTGCTTTGTGAGAATGGGTGTGGGTTTCTTTCTTTCTTTCTTTCTTTCTTTCTTTCTTTCTTTCTTTCTTTCTTTCTTTCTTTCTTTCTTTCTTTCTTTCTTTCAAACTCTGCCCTAAAATCTTTGTACAGCTAAGCATCTTTTTCAGCTTCGTTGCTGTCTCCCTTACTTTAAATATTTTATTCTTCTTACCATGTATAATCTTGTTCTGTTGAGGCAAATTCATCAATAGACCTGTGTTGATTTTATCAGGCGAAAACCTCTTCTATTTTGTTTTATTCACTATGCAAATTTAATAATCTCATGGGCATTAATTGTAAATATCAAAAATATAGAATGAAAACTAGACTTTATCTGAGGTCACTCAAATTTCATCTGTCTTTGAAGAATGCATGTCTCATGTACCACTCATGCCGTCCTGATGAAAAAGACAACAGATTACGTTAACTTGTGGCTGTATGCCACCAGTAGGACAAGCAAGCAAATTAACTTTAAATACCCATTTTGTATTTCCAAATGGCATGTTTAGCTTTCAGTGATTAATTTTGTTGGAGAATAATGAAATGGTATCATGGGCAAACCTTCTGCAGTTGAGAAAAGGAAAAACGAACACAAATTTGTAATCCCATAGCTAATCTCTTGTGTGACCTGCATGCTGCTGTTATTAATATTGATATTCTGCTTTTCAACAAAAAGTAGTTCACAAAGTGATTTGTATAGAAATCTGCTATGCATATATTTCTGTGGGACTTGTGGTAGACTTTCACAGGAGTGACATTTGAATGATACAGGGTTGCGTAGCCGTAGCCATCCTCACAATGGCTTGGAGGAACCTATCCTCTGGTCTGCCGGATAAATGGAGAGCAGTTGGCAGAATGGGGTTTTCATGCCTTTCCTTCCATCTGAAGCCCCCAGCACTCCCAGGAAAAAACGCCCAGCTTTGCAGGAACAAAGTGCTTTCCATTTACACAACAGCAACTTTGGTTCCAGGTTGACGGGTGCAATTCTGTTTACAGTTTCATAGGCTCCAAGTGGTTTAATGTGCAGGATTCGATCCAGTAACTAGTATTGTTTTAGTCTCATTCTGTGGCACATTTGAATCATACCATCGTAATTGACTCATAGTTTCAACTCGAGGAAAAGTGCAGAAAAACAGATGTAACATGTCATTGTTGACTATAAATAAATTAACTTAAATATGTCACTTGGTTTGACTTGCATATTTAAATTAGTCTATCTTTGGAATTCTTCAGTCATTATGAATTTAGTACATAGAAAACTCTTCTCTGTAGATAAAACAATGTAAACCACTATTTTGTTACATGGACACCTGCATGTACCTAGTGTGTGTTATACTCACAGCAAAATAGTTACATATATTTATCACATATAATAAACCTGCATGCTGTTTTTCATACATTTCTTATATATCTGCTTTTCATATAGGAAATCTATTGCATTAGAAACAACCCTTCTGGTTACACTTTAATAGGCCCTCATCTACTCATCAGAAACCCTCAGAAGCAGTCTACTCACCTTTCCTGTTTGTAGACTGTTTCCTGTTTGTAGTCCTTGTGGTGAAAAGCTGTCTAAATCTTTGGTCTGTCTCCATTTTGGATTTCCTGTCTTGGTTTGTGCCCGCATCGAAGCTAGAGGGGTGAAGCCAAAATGGAGACAGACCAAAGATTTAGACAGCTTTTCACCACAGTCCTCTTGTGTGAATTTCACATAAGTCAGTAGTCTGACAGCACTATACAGTATATGTTTTTAGAGGCACTTAGAAATAGTGTAGAAGAATGAATGACATGTTTCCCTATTTAATGTATGGATTAAGTATGCACTTTGTCTGCTCTATAGTATTGGAGATTATTTCTCCACAGGATGACCCAGAACTATTTGTAGAACTGTGACATCTTTCCAAGATCTTGTGCAGAATTCTGCAGAATGCACTTCACAACTGAAGCGAGAGTGTATCTAACCGGTCACAAATTTCATTTGCAAAAATCAACCGACGTGCCTATCAAGACCCACTTTAACAAAATGTAACATTGGAATTGATAACCCCAAAATTGAATCTTTAATCTAGTGATGACTGTTTTGATACAAATAACCTTTTCTCGGGAGTGTGGGCTAGTCTTGTCTGGCAGCATGTAGACCTAGAACTGGCATAATCTCATTCAGATTCAAAACTTATTTGGCATGTGTTTCCTATAGGCTATATACTAATATTTGACTGATTTAATGTGAAGGCTTTGTGTTTGACTTTGGCACTCACAAAAGCAATGGCGTACTCTGTGGCTTCCTGCAGCAGGATATAGGTTTCTAGGATATGTTGCCTCTTGCTGCCAAAATCTACCTCAACAATACTGTTGGAAATGACTGAAAAATGTGCTGTTTGCCATTTTAAACAGTTTTAACAAGTTCTACAAGTGTGTTTTCTGCACAGTTTCCAGTTTAATTTGATTGTTCATGAGTCTGTGTGTTCCTCTGTTTTACCCATTTTTTTTAAAAAAAAGTTTTGACTTGAGTGCCTAAAGGTACTCTTCACTCTTTTGTGTTCTGACCTTACAGTGAACCCTTGATTTAGCAGAATTTGGAAATAATTGATGTTGTCATAAATGCATTCAGGTGTAATGGACTTCTGGCATTAACTGACACCTCTTGCCCCCCCCCCCCAATTAGTCCATTAAATCGAGAGTCTATGATATAATCTGGGTAGTTGCAGGTTTGCAAGTAAGGCTGCAGTCCTAAACACTCGTACCAAGAACAATGTCTCATTGACTCTAGTTGAACTTACTTTTGAGTAAACATGCTTAGAATCTGATTAAGAACATAAGAAGAGCCCTGCTGGATCAGGTCAAAGGCCCATCTAGTCCAGCTTCCTGTATCACACAGTGGCCCCATCAGATGCCTCAGGGAGCACACATCTAACAAGATAACCTGTTTTCCTGCTGCCACTCCCCTGCACCTGGCACAGAGAAAACCTACTTCTAAAAGCAGGAGGTTGCTTATGGCTTGTAACCTGTGATGGTCTTTTCCTCCATGAATCTGTCCAAACCCCTTTTAAAGGCATCTAGGCCAGGTGCCATCACCACATCCTGTGGCAAGGAGTTCCACAGATGAATTACACGCTGGGTAAAGAAATATTTTCTTTTATCTGTTCTAACTCTCCCTCCACTCAATTTTAGTGCATGTCCCCTGGTTCTGGTGTTGTGCGAGAGGGAGAAGAATTTCCCTCTATCCACTCTCTCCATCCCATGCATAATTTTATATGTCTCAATCATGTGTCCACCCCCTCAGGCGCTTTTTTTCTAGACTGAAAAGCCCCAAACGCTGTAGCCTTTCCTCATAAGAGAGGTGCTCCAGCCCACGAATCATTCTGGTCGCTCTTTTCTGCACCTTTTCCAATTCAACTATATCCTTTTTGAGGTGTGGTGACCAGAACTGGACACAATATTCCAGATGTGGCCTTACCATCGATTTGTACAAAGGCATAATGATATTGGCCGTTTTATTCTCAATCCCTTTTTTAATGATACCGAGCATGGAATTCGCCTTCTTCACAGCCGCCGCACACTGGGTCGACACTTTCATCGACCTGTCCACCAGCACCCCAAGACCTCTCTCTTGATCCGTCACGCCTTCTGAAAATCCAGATATATAATATCCACGGGTTCGCTCGCATCCACATGCCTGTTGACCTTTTCAAAAAATTCTAAAAGGTTTGTGAGGCAGAAGCCTTCCCCTTGCAGAAGCCATGCTGACTTTCCCTCAGCAGAGCTTGTTCTTCTATGTGTTTTAAGATTTTATCTTTAATGACACTTTCCATCTGATTGTGTTCATGGATCCCCCAAACTCGATGGAATTATAAATCCCCTCTATATTCCTTGTCTCATGTGGAGTCAAATTGACTGCACTCTTATTGATTCTGTGTGTGTGTGTGTGTGTGTGTGTGTGTGTGTGTGTGTGTGTGTGTGTGTGTGTATGAGAGAGAGATATCTTTTCCTGTTTTTTGTACCTTTTTGTCAGAAACCTAAGATCAGCCTCGAGTCTCCTCTTCAAACAAATGTCCATAACAGATTTCTGAAGCCGCACGAGAGCTTCTAAGGTATATGACTGTTAGCTGTAGAATTCCCCCTATTTAGATTAGGTATGAGGTAATTCAGTTAGGCCCAGTTTGAACCCTTGTTTTGGAACACTATGGTAAACATTTGTGCATCTTCACCCTCATCTCTGTTTTCCTTTCACTGCCAAATTATTCAGTTGTACTGTTGGGCATTACGCCGAGTCTTTGCACACGATTCTTTTGAAATTCCCTAGTGCACATGTTATGTGTGTTTTAAAAAACTCTGCTAGTAACATAAAAAAGGTCCCCAGGTAACATCTCGCAGTGGGGTGGTGGGTACAGGCCATTGAGTGAGAAGCGTAGCTGCTATCCACAGTTGATTTGTTATTTAAAAAAACCCTTGTCCAGCCGTGGTTTTTAATAATTTCTGTTTGTCCAGGAATACATCGTTAAACCCAGATAAAATCGTCATTGTTTTAAAACTTCGGTCGGATTGCTGTTTTGTTTTTTTTACATGGATATGGCTGCGTTACCCGTACTACCTGTTTCACTAAAAAACCCTTTATTTGACATATATTTTCAGATTCATATACAGTACTAGTGACTTCCCTGTGATTAATTTGTTAGTAGTATTTGACTGGTGGCACTTTATGCAAATACTCCTGTTTTGCAGTGAATCTATTTTTGTATTTGGAAAATTGTGAAACATTTTCTCTGTGAATTTTCTGCGTTATAGTGTTTGCTGTTTTATTTTGTTTTAACATGTATTTATGATTAATTGATGGTTCTATATTTTCTAAGCTGCTTTGAGTGTAACTTGTTACAGAAAAGCAAGGAATAAATAATGTCTGTAAATTTTCACATGAATAAAAAATGGTTATGAAAAAGAACATTTTATTCCTTAGTTTCTAGTTGATGTATGTACTTGTGGCAGCATCTTAAGAAAAGTTCTGTTCCATGCTAGAGTGAAGGAGGAATGTCTCTCTTAAAATGACACTTGCCCCCCACAGTTTTTGTAAGAACATGTATTAAACATCTTTAGTGTTTTAAAAACGTACTGCCCAAGAATTTGGATAACTTTTTTTAATCAGTGAAAATAATCAGGAAAATATTGTAAATCTATACTACAGTGTATGCAATTAAAGCTTTAATCCTATACACACTTTCCTGGACATAAGCCCCATTGAACACAATGGGACTGACTTCTGAGTAGATGTTCATAGGATTGTGCTGTGAGTTATGACTGCTAAATTAAGTGGTGACAGTAATATATTGAGATCCCTTAGCTCAGTGTTTCTCAAAGTTCTCCCCTCGAGGCAGGGAGAACTTTTGAGTGTTGGGGAGAGCCGAAAACCAGAAGTGGTCATAATCGCCATTCTGCGGCGATCTAAAGCTCAGGAAGGCCTCCCCGCACCCTCCAGAGGGCTCCAGGACCCCCAGTAAGTGAAGCAAGGTCATCTTTAAACTATTTTTTCCTGGCAGCAGTGGCAATCCCCGGGATCGCCATGCTGTCCCTTGCCACCTTAAGGCAACAGGGGACAGCATCCGGTTCGTGGTTCGCAACCCACCAGTTTGAGAAACGCTGCCTTAGCTGATCTCAGCATATAATCCCAAGTGGTATTACTCTTGTTCTTATTTGTCAGTTATTAGGCTACTATAGAATATTTTATGGAATAGTCAAATGGCATTAATCAGTAAGAGGATGTTAATTCCAGAACTAATATCTGTCATAAAAATTTTCCATGATCCCCTGACACAGTAGCTGACAGCTGAATCCTTGAGCAAGACACCATCTCCAACCCTTAACCTGTCACATGTAAATGGGAGGGACTAGTGAGAGTTGTGAATAAAGGAGGGGTTGATAAGGATACAAAAATAAAATATTCCTATTACCCGGTATGTCACACTGCAAAAGCAGTGAAGTATGTTATAATTATTAGAACCTGTGCAGTGCTCTCTCTCTCTCTCCCTCTCTGTCTCTCTCTCTCTCTCGTGTGTGTGTGTGTGTGTGTGTGTGTGTGTGTGTGTGTGTGTGTGTGTGTGTGTGTGTGTGTGAGAGAGAGAGAGAGAGAGAGAGAGAGAGAGAGAGAGAGAGAGAGAGAGAGCACACTCAGGAAATACTAAGTAGTTAAAACACTGAAAGAAACAGTGCAAAAATATGTATGCTTAGAAGTATGTTCAATGGAACTTACTCCCAAGTAAGTTGCATAGGATTGCAGCTTAAACTGCAATAGTATGAGAAGCAAATCCTATGACATTTAATAGTTTTGAACTACTTGCGTGACCTCCCTAGGGGTTTTTGGGCAAGACACTATCTTTCAGCCTTAACCCACGTCTGCAATGTGGAGTTCATAATTCTTTTTAAAGTATTAAATACAGAAATCACAAGATCATATACAACTATATATACAGTAACAGACATTATGCCATATGTTCCTCAGTATCAAAACAAAACAAAGCAAAAGCCTTCAAGCTACCCAGACTTAGTTTTATTACACATGTGTGTACTGTTCAGAGAAAGTTATTTATTTTAAATAGCTGTGAGAACGTTATCAATTACTGAAAAGGAAAATTTGTTTAGTTGGTGTCCATATGCAAATGTTTTCATTGTTTTAATGTTAACTTGAATTTGAAAGGAAAATGTTAATATACATTACTGAGGAGTTTTGTTAGAAAATTCTTAGCAATTAAGGGGATAATAATTTTGACCTATTTTACAGGTTTGCTGTAAGGAAATGTGAAATGCTTCAAACGCTGAAAAAGTATTGTGTAAACACTAAGGATTATTACTGCCTATGATTTCTTACAACACTTATCACTCCATTTTTTGGTCATAAGTAGGTGTTTTCATTTTCATTTCTTTCCCCCCTTATCTTCTGGACCAACATTATCATTTACATTGACTTTGTCCAAAGGATATAAAGATTCCCAGAGGATGTATGTAATCTTCAGTCTTTTCTAAAACGTGATAATTTTTTGTTAAGAGTTTAGTTTTCATAAGAAAGTAGACCGTTTTCACTTGAAATTAAAGGGACAGTCTGGTTACTTTTATTTATACATTATGCAGGTGTGTATTAGATATTTTATGAAAAGTTTTTTTTTCTGAATTTTCTGTGATTCTAAACACAGAAGCTTGAGTTAGATATATTAGAATTCTTCACTTTCAGGTGTGTGTGTGTTTGTGGGGGGGGGGTGTATTTTACATCCTAAGTACAGCACCTAAAGTCTATTGAATTTGGTATGAACAATGAGAAAATATAAGGGTGTGAGGAACTTCCTGAGGAAGTTCTTTATTTCTATCAAAACTTTGACCTCTCCCAAAAACTCTTCAAAGGTTTCACCTGAGGCAAGGCCTCACATTGCTTGATTTCAGTGACAACTCTGGTGAGGGCACAATGCTGAGATAAAAGGGAAATCCCTTTTCCCTTCCAAAGCCTCCCATTCTGCCCTCCCCCACTGGCTGCACCAGTGGGGGAGAAGGGCTGACAGTAAAGAGGACCAGATTACCACAATTGAAAGTGTAAACCAAAACCCCACTTTTTATTGTATTAAAATATTTCATGTCTAAGACAAGTAAATAAGAATAAAGAATGCATCTTACCAGACTACCATTATTTTCTTGTCAGTGCAGTCTTCCTTGGTTAGTATTTCACTGATTCATTAGCAAAGTCATTAGTTGAAGGCAAGAAGACTTTGAACAAAAAGTAAAAGGGTGGTTGGTTGAGGCAGCTTGGGGTAGTGCCCCATGTGCTGCTGAAGAAGGGTTCAAAAAAAAGTTTATATTATGATATAACGGGATGAATAATTTAATATCTTTACACTATTTTTGTTTTATCTACGCTCTTTACCTTTAAAATAGTTTTGAAAATACTATAATTTTGCCTTTATTGATAATTTATCTTGTCTTACATGTAATGCTGAAATATTATTATAAGTACTGTTTCTAAGACAATTTAACCATACTGAGTTTGGGTTTCTTGTATCCTGTAGAAGATATTTAGCATTAACTACAGATGCACCTGTAGTTTTACCCCCTTACAATTATTTTATTTCTCTCATATTTAAACAAAGTCATGACAAATTAGAACTATACAGATATGATTATGTGTGTAATTTATTTAATGTATAAGGAGAGAGCATAGTGAATATTGTTTCAATTTTTTTTTCAAATAATTTAAATGTGCTATTTAGAGGATTTGACTGATGTCCATGTATGGGTTTGATAAACTGACAACAGCAAAAGGGAGCTCTTGTCGCATGTTAGCTTATCAAACACACTGTGGACGCTATGTCTTTCATATTATAAAATAAGTACCACACAGTAAACATGAAGCTTGTGTTCAGTGGAACTCAACCTCAGTACTTCCAGGTGAAATATATACAGCACCTGATAAGGCTGAGGTATTGTACCACTAAACAAAGAGAACCTGAAGCAACCAATGACTGCCCGGTATGACTAGATGAAAATTGCTGCAGAATCAGGAGGAGGTTTTTTTGCCTCAGTTTAGCAGTAAGCCAAATATTTATGTAATGTTTGGGAAAGCCAAAACCTAGTGTCCTGTTACAGACAAGCAATATTGAATTCCAAGCTAAAATTCTTTAACCCATAAAACAAAGCAATAAAGAATGTGTTACGTTCTTACATCTGGCTTTAGCACCGGTTATTTCTTATTACTGCTACCCTTACTCCCTATTCTCTGTCCTCCTTCCTGAGTCTATTTAGAAAAATTATGTTCCTCTGGTGACTTGTGGAAATGTTTTATCATCCAAACAGATCACCAAACCTCCATTTAGAATTATGCACATTTGCACAGTTATCAAATCAACGTTTAGAATGTGTCCTGAAGAATACCTAAAATAAAACGTTATTCTGCCTAAACACCAAAAAGTATTACAGTGATAAATTAACCTCTAGTTGTTCACTTCTTATTTTCACGTTTTGTTGAAGCATTTTAACAAGAGGCAGGTTTTGTTTTGTTACCAGGCAGATTATTCTTATTCACACCTTTAAAAAACTGAAGCTTTCAGAGTCTATTTTTACAATTTTCCCCAATTAACCTGAAAATATATTGTATAGTTGCCATACTTTACCTTTTTTCCACTATTGTGCTCCAGATATAGCTCTAGAAGACAACTGCAGTGGAAAACGTTCTTCTGCTTATTTGTGGTAAATTACTGTACACAGAGCTTTTTGCAACAAAGCACTACTTTTAAATGTCTGGTCACCTCACGGGATATGTAGTGCATTTCCTGCCACTAGGATAAGAGGAAGGAAGCACAAGGCCAAAACGTTTGATGTGTGGTCGACTGTAATTCCTTTCATGTGTTCAGTGGCTTTTATATGATCCATGTACTACAATCAATTCTGACCATGCTGTGGTCCATTTCATTAAAGCTGACCTTCCTAAATGGAAAACAAATTCACATTTTAGTGGAATTCACCTGCCACCACTATTATAATGAAAGGGTTATCATTTTGCCCTTAAGCTGATTTCTTTATTAAGAGTTTTATGGAAAGGTTTCCTTTGGCTTATAAAGATAATTTCATAATTTTTTTTTGCAAGCTGAATGCAAGGGAGCATCAGATAAATATAAACCAGACATGGCAGCTAATATTTTTGTGATTTGAAGGAGTCTGGAATCATTCCTCAAAAATTCACATTTGAATGCATTAAGATAGTGACTTCCTGGGTCCCTTTTCACAGTACAGCTTCCACGTGGGGCCTGACTGGTGGTTGCTATGAGCATTCAGCCATTTTATATGGCCTGGCCAGCCCTGCAGATCTGTTCCCACTGTAGTGTTTAGTTGCCGGGCAGCATGGAGACAAATTGCATGGTGTGGGCTGGTCTGTATGGTGAACTGGGGCACACAAAAAAATGACTTGCCTTGTGGAGCAGGTGCCAAAGTGACCTCTTCACTGGAGCTGTGTCATGAGAAGTTATTTGGAACCTGACAATAAATAGTTATTCTGACAATAAATTTAAGATTGTTATGTGGAGGAAAAAGAAAAGCACTAATTTGTCTTCCATGACAATAGCTCTTGCAAATGCAAATGTGGACAGTAAATCCAAAGCTGTGTGAGCCTAAAGACCAGACATTTACAGTCAGCCTGCAACTTATGTGCACTTTATTTGCGCAAATTCAACTATGCACACTTGGCAAACAAGCAAACAAACAAAAAACAACCGTTTAAATGGTGCAGGCGTTTCTACTTGCCATTCCATTTACTAAATATATGCCTGAGAGTGAGCATGAGATCAGAGAATGAAGCTGCTGTTTCAGTTCCTACCTGCCGCTTGTAATTTTTAAAGAGTCTATGCATTTTTCGGATGTAAGGGCTTTTCAAGGTAATTTTGAGTATATACGATTTTAGCAGGCTGAATACCGGTATTTATTATTATATTCCTCTGGGTATTTTGAAAATCAAAGAACGGGTTTACTAGTTTCTGTTTTCATATTTACAAAATTTGCTCTTTGCATGAAGTGGCTAGCACACATGTACTCTGATATATCTATAATGTATCTTTAGAGAGAGCGAAATGAAATGCTGTGAGATAGTAGAATCTCTTTACGGCATAGAATGGACAAGGCAAGCCTAGAAGATGTTGAAGATATCTCTATGATTGATTGATTAGTGGGAATGGATGGAATTGGATGGCCGTACAGATGAGGCTTCGATGGTTAGGAGGCACATGGACAAGCAGGCAAACCATCATCATCATCATCATATTTATATACCACTTTTCAACGAAGTTCACAAAGCGGTTTACAGAGAAAATCAAACTACTACCGTATTTTTTGCTCCATAGGACGCATCGCACCATAGGACGCATGCATCCTATGGAGCAAAAAATAGGGGGAAAAGTTTTAAACTTACCTGGGCTTCTGGGTGCTTCGGGGAGGCCTGTGGGGGCTTCGGGGAGGCCTGCGCGAGCCTCTGCAGGCCTCCCCGATCTTCTGTTCGGCGCTAAATGGCTATTTTCAGCCATTTCGGTTTTCGGAAAAACATTTACAGTCAGCCTGCAACTTATGTGCACTTTATTTGCGCATAGGCCTCCCCGAAGTCCTATAGGCTTTCCCGAAGCCCCGGTAAGTACCTTTTAACTTTTTTTTGTAACCTTCGCTCCATAAGACACACGCTTTCCCCCCCTATTTGGGGGGGGAGTGCGTCTTATGGAGCGAAAAATACGGTAAATGGCTCCCTGTCCCAAAAGGGCTCACAATCTTAAAAAATGCAGAACACCACCAGCAAAACAGCCACTAGAAAAGACACTGTGCTGGGATGAAGAGGGACAGTTACTCTCCCCCCTGCTAAATATAAGAGGAGCACCAATTGAAAAAGTGCCTCGTTGCCCAGTTAGCAGGGTTGTTCCAGGCTGTCAAAGGAGGGAACATTTGAACTTAACAGAGATAAAAGTGACCAAGAAAATGTTTTGATTGTAGATGAGTGTATTTTTCTTCTTTGAACATTTTTCTATCTTACGGTGCAATTCTGTGTAATATGTGGCGGCTGGCCTAAAGGGCCAGCATCCTGTTTGCACCCCGGGAGCCGATTGCAGCCCTGGAACACCTCAGGAGAAGGGGAGTGCAAGCCAGAAATTGTGGGAGGAAAGGCTTACATCCTTTTTCTTCAGCATTGCAGTGCTAGTCAACATTTAAGGGCCGTGGCTACTATGATCACTTGACAAATATCCTGCACTATGTCTAGTTTAACTCTCTGTTCCTTAACTTTTTTTAATGACTTAAGTACTGGTAAAAGAAATTTGTTTTGTGAAGGGCAGTTTTTTTGGATTATTCATAATGTGGTAAACGTCTGTTTACATGGTGACAGAAGGTAAACGTAGTGCTCCAGTTCTTCTGTAGTGGTGATCCAGCTCCAGGGACTATTGCATGAGACTTATCTGGACCTTTTTCATTCTCTCTATTGGCTCAGTTTTGGGACTGAGACAGCCTTGGTTGCTAGTAGTTGACCTACACAGGGAACTGGACAGGAAGAATGCATCCCTGCTGGACTTCTTAGTGACTTTCAGTACAATTTATTATTTATTTGTAGCTGGGTTGTTGCTTTTTTAAATCTTGCTTTTTCCATAGCTCACTGACTATGGTATCCTTCTGGACTTCCTGACTGGGATGGGACTAGGGGGCACTGTTTTGCAGTGGCTCCAGTCTTTCCTCGAGGGTCAGTTTCAGAATGTGATGCTGGAGGACTGCTGCTCAGTGCCATGGCCATTAGCTTTATGGTATCCTGGAGGGTTCTGTTCTGTTCCCCATGCTATTTAACATCGACAAGAAACTATTGGGTTCAGCCACCCAAGGATTTGGTGTAGGGTGTCATCAGTATGTGGATAACATCCAACACGATTCCATTTCCAGCTGAAGAGGCTGTGGAGGTTCTGAGCCAGTGCCTGGAGTCAGTGAAGAGCAAACAGGTTGAAACTTACATCTGAACAAGGCAGAGGTTGTCTTGGTTTGGAGGCCTACTGGAGCAGCAGTGGAGGATCAACTGTCCTTGACAGGATTGCATTCTCCTGAAGGATCAGGTGCACAGCTTAGGAGTACTCCTGGACCCAGCTTTACTTCTGGATATACAGCTGGCGGCTATGACCAAGAGTGCTTTTGCTCATCTGCACCCATTTCTCCCTTGGACGCATCTAGTCACAATTACCCATACCTTTGTTATCTCTGAATAGGTTGCTGCAATGTGCTATACTGCCCATGACAATCCTCCAGAAACTTCAGCTGGTGCAAATTGCAGCTGCTCAGATAATGACATGCGCCCATCATTGTTGATGCAGGTGCATTGCCTACCAGTGTGTTTCCAGATATGATTCAAGGCGTTGGTTATAATTTTTGAAGCCGTACATGGCTTAAGACCGAACTATCTCAAATATCACTTTCCCACATCAATCTGTCCATCCTGTAAGATCTCTTAGGGAGGCCCTCCTGCAGGTTTGATCCCCATCAAAAGTGAAATTGGCAGTATCCTGCGAGAGGACTTTCTCAGTGGTAGAAAGTCACACACTGAAATATTTTGCCCTCTGAAGAGCAGCAGGTTCCTTCTGATCTCATTTGAAGACTTGCCAGCTTTTGCCTGTCTGTTATAAATGTTGCTGTATATGGCATAGCCTCACTCAGATTTGTTTTGAATTTTAATTGCTGCTAATGGATGGTGTTAGTTTTTTTTTTAATGGTTCCTAATTGTATACACTGTAAGCCACCCTGGGTCTTAGGAGTTAGGCGGGCTATAGGTTTTTTATGTAGCAGAGTGTGTATCTAATGAGAATGGACAGGAAGGTTCACATGTATGCAATAATCACTCATGGAAAGGTAAAATGAGAGGCACATGTTGAAAAGTTACTGGTGCTTGAGCATGATAATAATTTATAACCCTTCGCTAGGTTCTCTCTCGCTCCCTCTGTATGTTCCAGAATCTAAAAAGGTGTGCATACAATAGAATTGTTTCGGAGCTCTTTTGTAGAGGAGCATGTTGGTCCTTGGACACAAAAGTATTTTAAAGGAGAAATTGGTAAAGTAGTGTATGTATGTCAGCAGCCTGTCTCTTTTGGAAAGCTCTTGCACCTGATTGCTGGCATGCTTTCTGACATTGGGGGGGGGGGGGGAATACTATGCTGTGAGATGGGGGCATTAGCGAACATACAATATATGTGTGCATGCTTCTTTGAACCCTGGCTTCAGGGTTTGAGATTTACCATGCAATCTCAAAAATGCAGGGCAGGTTACGATGCTTACATATTCCTTATTCTATCTTCGTATCGACTTGTACACATTAAGGCCAGGCTAAGGCAAAGCGGCTTTTCAAATACGAACCAGGGAGAACAATGCCTTTCGAATTAGACATTCCAGCCAGATAATCTGGATATTCCTCTGCTTTGGGAAAGAAAGAAATGTGTAAAACTGGGCCTTCTATAGTAAATGTTATTCAAAAACACAATACCATTATTTATATCTTTTTTCAAAATTTACTCTCTTCGTCTTTTGTTTCTTTGGCCTTTTATAGGTCTCAGTTGACCTGTAAGGGAATACGTTTGACTTCCTTACAATGAACCTCTGAATTATGCCTGTTCAGCAGTGAGTAGTAACTGATTCAACATGAGCTGTTTCTTGTGTAAACATACAAAATGCCTGACCCAGACTAAATCAATTTAAAAAGGAAAACATTAAAGTTACGTTTCCTGTTACATACTTAAGGTCTTCTTTCAGTGCATTGCATTACTGTATTATTTACCAACTATGGTCGGCTTTTAGTTTATTCTCTGATGCCACCTGCGAAGAGGATGGTAGAGATCACGTAGGATACAATGCATCACAGCAATTGGAGTGGCTTTTTCTCTGGGATTCAGAACATAGCATATCTTTTTGTCTAGATTTCAGATGCTATAATGGAAGGTTATAGAATGGGACAGGGGTAAAGTTCAAAGGGGCAGGTGATCACATTGGGTCATACTTGAGTTGGGCTGAGACCATTGCTAGAGGTTTATCAACAAGAGTAGCGAGGTGAGAGACTGAAACAAGAGTAGCGGGGTGAGAGACTGCTTGTGGTTCAAAACATGTGGCGGGTCACACTCTTGATTTGATTTTCTGGACTGTGCTGGAGGAAAGATGTTCTATGGGTGGGAGTATCAGAGATGTCATGAATGGGACATTGTCATGAATGGGACATTAGGTGAAGTGAATTTCACAGTTCTTCTTAAAGTCTGCAGGGATAGTAGACTGTTTAGAGTGGTCGGCTCCAAAGGCTGAGGATCTGGATAGTTTCCAATCCTACCATTGGAGATGTTTCTGCTGACATCACTGGCTGTCCTGCTGAAGCCCCAGTGATCTCTTGGAGTAGGAAATTAGCTTCAGCTGATTGGCACAATCGCCTCTAGGTGTCCTCTCCCGCTTGTCAGAACTTGGGGTGCTTCTTGATTTACTGGGGAGTTCTGAGAAATGAGAAAGATGGAACAATGATTAAGTGGAGGAAGGCTAATGAAATCTGACCAAATATAGCTTAGAGTCCATTTGACGGGCTGCTCTGTGATATTGATGATGGAAGAGCATGTTTATTTTTCTGCTTATGCTCAGCTGTGATATGTAGAGCTCTGTGGGGGCTCCTATACCTTGGGTCAACTGCAAGTGGTGGACTTTTAGTGGCTCTGAGGAGTGTTTTCACAGTTGTTCCCCCCACCCACACACAGGCCCTTTTATTGTTGATGTTATATTGTTTGTTTGAATAGTTGAAAAGCAGTATGCAACTTGAAATAAAAGTAAAAATGAGTAACTTTTTTAATTATTGGAAAATTATATATTGAAAATAAACCTGATGCTAAAATTGTTAATACATTTAGGGCACAATCCTCCGTAACGTTAGAACGGCAGAGCGCGCACTCCGTCAGTCTAATGTATTGCGAATGTGCCGTAAAGCACGTCTGCGACTACTCCAGAGTATGGGAGGCTGGCGCAAGGCTGGCCTCCCTCACTCCATTGCCGAACCAGGATGCGGCTGCCTGCGGAAGAGCTCCCGCCAGCGGCCGCGTGGGCAGTCCGGTGGGCAAAGGAGGGGGGCCAAAGTTTAGTCTTAAAGTATGTTTTGCTTATTAGGTTAAAACTAGCCAGAACTGTGTGTTTACCCCCAAACTTCTATACTGCTATATCTCGCAACACATTGTCCAAATACTAGATCTTGCATACAACTCATAGTACATGTAAGAAAACATCTCTCAAATCATTTTAAGGATAGATCTTTAAAAATGATGATTAGTGGGCAGGAGATAAACTGTTAAACTGAGCAGAAAAAGGACAACAATCTGATTCGTTTATAGAGACATATTTTCATATAGTTCATATAGAAATAATCATTCACTGTGTGATGTTTTACATGGGTTATGCCAGTATTGATGGGATATAACAGCCCAATCCTGTGTAACTCTTGCACCGGTGTAACAGTAGATCCACCGGTGTAAGTGCACTTATGCCAGTGTAACTTGCCATATGCCAATGGACAGACGGACACCGGCGTAACCCCCCTCAGACACAGGACAGACACCAGTGCAACTCCGCTGGTGCAGGAGACATTCCGAGAATGCCCCCTGCACTGGTGGAACTGCAGCAATGTCCATCCAACATCCGAACTGCGCATGCATGGCGACCAAAGTGGGTTACGCTGTTGTCCATCCTGCGTCCGTCAGCGTATGGCAAGTTACACTGGCATAAGTGCACTTACACCAGTGGATCTACTGTTATGCCGGTGCAAGAGTTACATAAGATTGGGCTGTGTGGGGGGGCGGGGTTGGGACGACGGACCGAAGACGTGATTCCAGGGAGCTCTCTGGAGCCGCGCCGCAAAGCAGTGGAATTCCTTTGATCCAGGTTGGATCGGGACCATCTGCATCAGGAGAGATGTAGATGAGAGATTGGGGAGCAAACTGAGGGAACTGCTCAAGGCATTGAGCTAGTATCTGCTTGGTATTCCCTTTTCTGTCCCTGCTTTGTCGCAGACACCATCTTGTCTGCTAAGGCTCGCGTTGCCGTCCTCCCGGGCGGGTGGAAAGTTTTACTTTAAAGTAGATTTATTCAACGTACCAATCCTGCACTGGAGAAAGAGTTGCTCTGCTGATCTGGAGGAGACGTGGTGAGTTGGAAGATGGGAATGATGGAATTAAGGCACTTATAAGACTAAGGGTTAGGGGTGATTTATCCCCCCCCTTATATGGAGTTTGTTTCCGTCTTCTTGGTTTGAATGCAGCGGCTGCTTGTTGAATTGAGGCATATCGAATTACAGAAGGAGTTCCATTTCTCTGAACCAGTCTGAAAAGTTAACCCCTTGTTGCCGGGGTGCTGTGGGGAAGTTAATATTCGTGGAGTTGGGGATCCAACCAATTGACTGGAAAGGAGTCTGTTAGAAGTTTCTTTTGGATTGGATTAATGGCTGTCCTGAACCCAGATTGCTTGTGAAGAGGAATATTGGATTATTGGATGGGTCTTTTTCTGGTGCGCATCGGCGCTATATGGATTACAGTTTATTTGGTGCCTTTTGACCTTGGAACTATCTTACAGTCTGGGAAATCTGCCAAGCTGTGTTAACTTGAACCAAGTTGTAACTATGGAGATATATTATGGTTTGCTCTGCTAGACTATTTGAAGGAGTTTGTGTTTAAAGTGAACTCTTGAGGTGAACTGTGATTATTGATCTTGGGATTAGCTTCCAGTCTGGGAAGTCTGTTTTGCCAATTCTTAAGTCTTGAGGTGAACTGAACTATGTATCTCAAGTGAATTATTTAAGACAAAGAAGAAGAGATAAGAAGAGGACAATAGAAGGTTTATTGACTTTTTTGCACATTGTTTGTATATTGCTATATTCTATCAGTGATTATAGAGTTTATTAATAGGGTGATTTAAGTAGAAGAGATTGATTGAGATCTTATTAAAGATGGCAGATTTAAAGAGATTCACACCTCCCGTGGGACCCAAAGTGGCTAAAGTGACACAACCCCCTGTATCAGGGGCTACGTCAGCTAATTTAGCAGCTGCAGGTGTCCAAAAGTCAGACATGTCTCAGATGTTGGAACTGTTGAGAGGGATGCAGATGAGTCTTAATGACGTACAGCAGACACAAGAGACAATTATATCAAGTCAGAATAAAGCTTCTGAAGAAAGATCAGAATTATTGACCCATTTTAAGAAATTGGATGCTACGATGGGCTTGTTGAAGCAACAGGTTGTAGCAAACACAGAGGGAATTAAGGGAATTCGGGATGTCACGCGTGATCTACAGACAAGTTTGGATGAAGTAAGAGACCAGCATGAAGAAGATTTAAAGGAAGTATTTTCATGGTGTGAAGGCTTGGAGACTGCAACTTTGAAACTGGAAATGGAAAGAGCTAGTTTTATGCTCAGAGTACAGAATTTTCCGGAGGATAAGCAAGAAGACTTGCGTCAATGTTTTATCATTTGGTTGATAAAGGAGTTACAGATTCCGGAGGCGGAAACATCAGAAATTACAAATAGTATTGATCGTATTTATAGACTGAATACCAAGAAGGTTAAGGACTTGGGTGTCCCTAGAGAAATTATGATCATCTTTCATAGTAAATTTATAAAGAATAAACTGATGGAAAGACTTCTGGAGAAACCTAGAGTGCTGGAAGGTCGGATCTTAAGGTTTCTTAAAGAGATTCCTTATAAAATAAGAAGGAAGAGAAGAGATTATGAGGATTTGGTGACAATTTTGAAGAAGAACAATATAAGATTTGGATGGGAGACTCCACAAGGTGTTTTCTTTACATATAAGGAGAAAAAAGTAAGGATCACTTCGGTCGAAAGAATGAGAAATTTTTTGAGGAAGAATGGAAAAGATTTGGGAGCTACAGATGAAATTTTATCGGATTCCAATGGGGCAGAATTTGATAGACAAAGTAGATACAGAGAGGAGGAACAAAGACGAAGAAAAGAAAAAAGAGATATGAAGATGACACAAATTAGAGAAAGCAGAGATCTCTCACAGGATAAATTACCAGAGCAAGAACTTGGAGCAACAGGAGGAGAACCCGCACCACAGAGAGAGTTAAGATCCAGATCACGGATGAGGAAATATTTTGATAGACTTTCAGGCTCAAAGGAACAGAAAGACAAGAGTGTTAGATCTAAAATCAAGAACTGATGGCTTTTACAAATATGAAGATTTTTTGCAATAATGTGAATGGATTGAATGGCCCCTCGAAAAGAAACAATGTTTATCATCAACTGCTGAAATTGAAAGTAGACGTTATTTGTTTACAAGAAACACATATCAAGAGTGATCATGTTAAATATTTGGAAAAGAAAAAATTGGGTAAAATGTACTGTGCTGCAAATCAATCTAAAAAAAAATGGAGTGGTCACATATGTTAATTTGAAATTTGAATCAGAATTAGAATGGAAATCTGAAGATGGAAGGATTTTGATGGTGAAGATACGATATAGTGGGAAAATGATGTTATTAGTGAATTTGTATGCACCAAATGATAAACAGGAAGAATTTTATACTAAATTATCACAAGAAATTAAGCAGAAAGAATTTGATGATTTATGGATTGTGGGAGATTTTAATGCAGTAACTAATCATGATTTAGACAGGAAATCTTCCAAAACAAAAATGAGAAAGACAGGTCTCCTGCCAAAAGTTTTTTTGGAGATGGTGGAAGAATATCAATTGATTGATTGCTGGAGAACACAGAATTCGGAAAAGAAGAAATTTACATTTTATTCACATAGACATAATGCTTGGTCACGCATAGATATGTGTTGGAAGACGGGTATAACTCATTTAGATTTTGATTGTCAAATTTTACCGATGACGATTTCTGATCATAGTCCATTATTGATTTCTGTGAATAAGAGGCATAAAAAGATGTTTTGGAGGATGAATACATCCATTTTGAGAGATAAAAGCTTTAAAGAAAAATGTTTAAAAGAGACTATGGCTTATTTTCAAACTAATGTACAAGATGGAATGAAGATGACAACGGTTTGGGATGCCTTTAAAGCGGTGATTCGAGGAATTATAATAGAATTCACAGTAAGAAAAAGAAAGGAAAAGGAAAAGATAATGAATGAGCTGGTTAAGAAATTGCAAAAGGAAGAGGAACGATCTCAAAGATCAAAGGGTTCGGTGAAAGATATATTGAAAAAAATACGAGATCTACAACATCAAATTAGAGTTGTTCAAACTGAAGAGATGGAGAAGAAAATAAAATGGGCCAGGCAGAATTTTTTTGAAAATGCTAATAAACCTGGGAGATGGCTGGCCTATAAATTGAAGAAAGAGGCTCAAAAATCAATGATATTGAGTTTGAAAGATAAAAAAGGGAAAGAAATAATTTCTAATGAAGGGCTGAAAAAGATTGTAGTAGATTTTTATTCTGAACTATATAAAGGTAAAAATATTACTAAGGATCTACAGGATCAATTTTTGAGGAAAGTCCAAATACCGGAAATCAGCAAACAAGATTCTGACTTCTTGCAAGAGGATATTACATTAGATGAAGTTAAAGAAGCAATTTTAAGACAAAAAAGTAGCAAATCTCCAGGTCCGGATGGTTTACCTGCGGAACTTTATATAAGATGTTGGTGGATGTGGTACAGGTGCCATTACAGACGTTGGCTCAGGAGATAGTTCATAGGGGAGAGGTACCGGCGACATGGAAACAGGCAATGATCTCCTTAATTCATAAGTCAGATTTGGATAAATCTGATATCAAGAATTATAGACCTATATCTTTATTGAATACGGATTATAAGATTTATGTATCAATTTTAGCTTGGAGATTGAAAAAGGTATTGATGAATTATATTCATGAAGATCAGTCGGGCTTTCTACCTAAGAGACATTTGAAAAAGAATGTAAGAACTATAATTGATGTCTTAGAGTATTATGAAAATCACCCAGAAAGGAAAGTTGGTTTGATGTTTCTGGATGCTCAAAAGGCCTTTGATAATGTGAATTGGGCTTTTATGTTCAAAGTGATGAAAGTAATGAAACTGGGACCAAAATTTATCAAAATTATCAAAGCTATTTATACACAACAAGAAGCTATAGTAAAAGTGAATGGTAGTCTTACAGAGAAAATACGGATTGAACAAGGTACAAGACAAGGTTGCCCCCGCTCACCTCTGTTGTTTGTATTAACGATAGAGATTTTGAACATTTTAATTAGAAATGATGATAGAGTAAGAGGACTTAAGATTAAAAATCATCATATTAAGTTACAGGCATATGCAGATGACTTGGTTTTTGTATTTGAGGATCCAAAAGAGTCTTTACCGGTACTTAAAGAGGACTTGTCAGAATTCGGTGCTTTGGCTGGTATGGTGGTGAATTACGAGAAGACAAAAATCTTGTTAAAAAATGTGAAGCAAAAAGAAGCTGCTGAGATTAAGGAACTGGGATTTCAGGTGGCGGAGAAGATTAAATATTTGGGTGTTAATTTATCTAAAAAAGTGAGCTCTTTGATGGAAGATAATTATATCAAGGTTTTGGAAGCAATTCAACAAGATTTGGAGAGATGGAAAAATCTGCAATTGTCAATAAGTGGGAAAGTATCAGTTATTAAAATGAATGTATTACCCAAATTGTTATTTCTGTTTCAAACAATACCAATAATTATGAAAAAAACTTTTTTTCTTGAACTGGACAAGATGACATCGAGATTTATTTGGAGTGGCAAGAAACCACGAATTCGTCTGAAACTATTGCAAGATCAGAAGAAAAGAGCAGGGTTGGCTATACCCAATTGGTTATGTTATTATCAAGCTGCAGCCTTGCAATGGATTCGTGATTGGGTGCTTAAGAGTAAAGAGAACTATGTTATCTTAGAAGCAGAAGGATTACAACTGGGCTGGCCTGCATTTTTGATGTATGATAAAGTTAAATACTATGCATTTTTTAAAAGACATGGCTTAAGGAAATCCTTGCTTTGGGTTTGGGAGCAGATCAGATATAAGATCTATGACAAAATACCCGGATGGGTAAAACCATTAGAAATAGCCAACAGACCAGACTGGATAAAAGATTCTCAAAATAGACCATATAAAGACTTGCTTGATTCCCAAGGAGAGTTAAGAGATGAGAACCGATTAAGGATGGAAGGTATTATTATGGACACTTGGTTTCAAAACCAGATCAGAAGTAGGATACGGGAAGATCAAAAAGTGGGTTTTTACCTGAGTGAAACTGAATTTGATAAGCTATTTTTAAATACTGAGGACAAATATGTAACCAAGATGTATAATTTTTTACTGGACTTTGAGATGGTAGACGAAACAGTTAAAGATGTTACGATATTATGGGCACAAAATTTAAGACGAGAGATCCATTTACATGAGTGGGAACAGGTTTGGAACTCAGGTGTTGAAATGGTTAAAGCTGTTGCATATAAAGAGAATTTATATAAAATGTTTTACAGATGGTATTTAACACCGAAGAAGTTATGTAAGATGTATAAGAATGTCTCAAGTATTTGTTGGAAATGCAACATTTTGGAAGGTTCCTTTTTTCATATGTGGTGGACATGTGCCAAGGCAAAAATATTTTGGAAGATGGTTCATCAGGTATTGGAAGAGATATTATGTTGCAAGCTGCCGTTTGTGCCAGAATTATTTTTATTGAATATGATGTCAGCAATAATATTCCAAAAAGATAAATATATTATTATACATATAGTTACTGCTGCCAGGTTGCTGTATGCTCAGCAGTGGAAAGCTGAGATTATACCAGAGATGGAAGAGTTAATAATTAAGATTTATGATTTGATAGAATTAGATGTCTTAACTGAAAGATTGAGAGACGGAGATGTAAAAAAGAAAATAGAGTGGTGGCAACCATTTTATGATTGGATGAAAAGATAATCATAAAAAAAAAAGATTGTTATTGATTATATGGATGTGCAGGATGGGGGAGATAGAATAAGATACAGTGAAATTTATTTTATGTAAGAGATTCGTTGAATAGTCATATTATTGGAGAATGTTGCCCGGGTGTTAGTATTCCTATTGTATCTTGTCAGTTTATCCTGGTTTGTGATATACCTGATTGTATTATTTTTGTAGGGTTTTTGGTATTTTTTGTTATTGTTATTTGTTATCTGTTTTTTTAAAATAAAAATATTATATAAAAAAAAAAAGATTGGGCTGTGTAACATTCAGTTCTGAACATCTTACATAACTCTAATGATAATCTGGAGTGATGCAAACAGACATAAAGCAAAAAATATTTGCCAGAGTTGGTTCAATTTGACCAGAACATAGGGACGTTCAAATAAGTCTTTATCTATGATATTCTGTTAATTTCTGCTTTTGTTCTTCTGAAGATGGAAGCCCAAATGTCCAAATTTCACATTAATATGAAGAGAGCCTTTATTTAAATATCATCATCATCATCATCATCATCATCAATAATAATAATAATTTCCAGTTTGTAGCATGTAACCTAGGAAGAAGTAATTTGGATGAAAATCCCTAAAAATATGTCTCTTTAATTTGGTTGGGATCTGTTTTCCTGTTAAGGTTATGTTCTTAAGGAGGTGCCTTTTGAATTGCCAAGTGCAATTTTGTCATAGCAAAGCATACCATTCACTTGAAGAGAAAGGTGGCCTTTCCTGTGCTGGAAAATGGTGGGTATAATATTCTTGAAAGCATCAAAACTTTAACAGCTAACCAGGTATAATGCTTGTAGGGTGTGGGTTTTTTTCCTTCAGAGATGAGGGAAATACAAAAATTGATATAAACATCTTAATTATATTATGGTTGTATACATTCTGAGATTGCAGTTTTACATTTATCTATTATTATTGTTCCAAAATTCTATATGTTCATTTACAGAACTTACTAGATCTGTGGTTAGAGAATTTGGAGGACATTATGTACATTACATATGCATTCATTGTACCCATCATTACTGGATCAAATGCTGTTTATATTAAGTAGACCTTATTACCCCACTTGGGGGTAAACCTTTCTCCTCATTGTTCCAGTGAATTTGTTTAGAGATGAAAACAGTGGAATTGTTTACTTAGCTCTTCAGTTTCTTGATTCCATCCTAGGAGAGCATTGAATTTGGGAATTCTTCGAGATCCTGGATCTGAGGTTGAAGACAGACAATATCAGATAGATCTCCAATCCATCAACATTGGTACTGCTCAGTGGGATCAGCTGAAGCCAGAGAAGGAAAATGGTCAAGGAAGGGTACTGCCAGAGAGTGAAAGGAATTCTCAGAATCCAGCACTTGAATGGAATATGGCCAGCAGGTAAGAAACAACTTTAAAATTGTGCCTCATAGACTCTAGTAAAAAGTGTGGTGATAACAGCATTTTGGTATTTGTACATTCAAGTGTGTGTTTGCATTCCATAACAAACATGATTTCCACAAGATAGATATTTGAACATTACATTTCAAATTGTTGTTTCTAGCAATGTTACAGTGTAATTGCAATACAGATACAGTTATGTCTATATTTCCATAATAGCTTATTTGTTGTTGTTCAGTCGTTAAGTCGTGTCCGACCCTTCGTGATCCCATGAACCATATCCCGCCAGGCCTTCCTGTCCTCCACTATCTTCCTGAGTTCGCTCATTTTCATGTTCGTTGCATCGGTGATGCTGTCTAACCATCTCATCCTTGGCCTTCCCCTTCTCCTTTTGCCTTCAATCTTTCCCAGCATCAGAGTCTTCTCCAGAGAGTCCTCTCTTCGCATTAGGTGGCCAAAATATTTGAGTTTCAGCCGCAGTACCTGTCCTTCCAGGGAACAGTCAGGGTTGATTTCATTTAGAATTGACTGATTTGATCTCCTAGCAGTCCAAGGGACTCTCAGGAGTCTTCTCCAGCACCACAGTTCAAAAGCATCTATTCTTCGGCACTCAGCCTTCCTTATGGTCCAACTCTCGCAACCATACATTGCTACTGGGAACACCATCGCCCTGACTATACGAACTTTTGTTGGCATGGTGATATCTCTGCTTTTTATTATGCTGTCTAAGTTTGCCATAGCTTTCCTTCCAAGGAGTAAGCGTCTTTTAATTTCATGGCTGCTGTCTCCGTCTGCAGTGATCTTGGAACCCAGAAAAGTAAAATCTGTTACTGCTTCCGTTTCTGCCCCTTCTATTTGCCAGGAATTGATGGGACCCGATGCCATGATCTTAGTTTTATTAATGTTGAGTTTCAAGCCAACTTTTGCACTCTCCTCTTTCACTCTCATCAAGAGGCTCTTTAGTTCTTCTTCACTTTCTGCCATTAGGGTGGTATCGTCTGCATATCTGAGGTTGTTGATATTTCTCCCAGCAATCTTGATTCCGGCTTGCGATTCATTCAGCCCTGCATTTCTCATAATGTACTCTGCGTATAAGTTAAATAAGCAGGGTGACAATATACAGCCTTGCCGTACTCCCTTCCCAATTTTGAACCAATCAGTTGTTCCATGGCCGGTTCGAACTGTTGCTTCTTGACCCGCATACAGGTTTCTCAGGAGACAGGTAAGGTGGTCTGGTACCCCCATCTCTTTAAGAATTTGCCACAGTTTGTTGTGATCCACACAATCAAAGGCTTTTGCGTAGTCAATGAAGCAGAAGTAGGTGTTTTTTTGGAACTCTCGTGCTTTCTCCATGATCCAGCGCATGTTGGCAATTTGATCTCTAGTTCCTCTGCCTCTTCGAAACCCAGCTTGTACGTCCGGTAGTTCTCGGTCCACGTACTGCTGAAGCCTAGCTTGTAGGATTTTGAGCATAACCTTGCTAGCATGTGAAATGAGTGCAATTGTACGGTAGTTTGAACACTCTTTGGCACTGCCCTTCTTTGGAATTGGAACGTAAACTGACCTTTTCCAATCCTTTGGCCACTGCTGAGTTTTCCAAATTTGTTGGCATATTGAGTGCAGCACTTTCACAGCATCATCATTTAGGATTATAAGTAGCTCAGCTGGGATATTATCATCTCCACTAGCTTTGTTGTTAGTAATGCTACCTAAGGCCCACTTGACTTCACTCTCTAGGATGTCCGGCTCTGGGTCAGTGACCACACCAGCGTGGTCATCAGGAACATTAAGATCTTTCTTGTATAGTTCTTCTGTGTATTCTTGCCATCTCTTCTTAATCTCTTCTGCTTCTGTTAGGTCTCTGCCTTTTTTGTCCTTTATCATGCCCATCTTTGCACAAAACGTTCCCTTGATATCTCCAATTTTCTTGAAGAGATCTCTAGTCCTCCCCATTCTGTTGTTTTCCTCAATTTCTTTGCATTGTTCATTTAAGAAGGCCTTCTTATCTCTCCTTGCTATTCTCTGGAACTCTGCATTCAGTTGTTTATATCTTTCCCTTTCACCCTTGCTTTTTGCATTCCTTCTTTCCACAGCTATTTGTAAAGCCTCATCTGACAGCCACTTTGCTTTCTTGCATTTCTTTTTCTTTGGGATGGTTTTCGTTGCTGCCTCCTGTACAATGTTACGAACTTCCGTCCATAGTTCTTCAGGCACTCTGTCTGCCAGGTCTAACGCCCTAAATCTATTCTTCACCTCCACTGTATACTCATAAGGGATATGGTTTAGGTCATATCTGACTGGTCTAGTGGTGTTCCCTACATTCTTCAGTTTAAGCCTGAATTTTGCAATAAGAAGCTCATGATCTGAGCCACAGTCAGCTCCAGGTCTTGTTTTTACTGATTGTATAGAGCTTCTCCATCTTTGGCTGCAAAGCACATAATCTATCTGGTTTCGGTATTGCCCATCTGGTGATGTCCATGTGTAGAGCCGCCTCTTGTGTTGTTGGAAAAGAGTGTTTGCTATGACCAGCGTGTTCTCTTGACAGAACTCCGTTAGCCTTTGCCCTGCTTCATTTTGCGCTCCAAGGCCAAACTTGCCTGTTGTTCCATTTATTTCTTGATTTCCTACTTTAGCATTCCAGTCTCCTATGATGTAAAGGACATCTTTTTTGGGTGCTAGTTCTAGAAGGTGTTGTAGGTCTTCATAGAACCGCTCAACTTCATCTTCTTCGGCATCAGTGGTTGGGGCATACACTTGGATTACTGTAATGTTGAATGGTTTGCCTTGGATTCGAACTGAAATCATTCTGTCGTTTTTGAGGTTGCACCCCAGTACTGCCTTTCCCACTCTTTTATTGACTATGAGGGCTACTCCATTTCTTCTAAGGGATTCATGCCCACAGTAGTAGATATGATGGTCACCTGACTTAAATTCGCCCATGCCCGTCCATTTTAGTTCGCTGATTCCCAAGATGTCAATGTTCAGTCTTATCATCTCATTTTTGACCACATCCAGCTTAATAAGCTTTAATAAGCTTAATAAGCTTTAATAGCTTTAATAAGCTTTAATAGCTTTAATATTAATATTAATTTAAGCTTTAATATTAATAAGCTTTAATAGCTTATTAAAGATCCATAAAATATAACTTCAGGCTGAAACCTGGTGCTCACATTTCCAGTCTAGGAACAACAGAGTTATTATCCCTTTTTTAATTTTATGAAGTTTGAACAAAACCAGTTTAGACATGTTTAAGCCAGTAGAGGACAAAAAGTCCGTCCTGTCCCCCCCCCCCCCCCACTCTTGGCTCTAAACCATTTTTGTGCTGCTCTAAATGAAAACAGCTGCAGTTTCTGAAATGACAAATTTCCGCTGATTGGTTGATATAAAAAAAAGGACTTCCAGCTCAAACCTACTTCGTAAGCTGCCTTATGCTGAGTCAGACCATTGATCCATCTACATTGCCAAGTGGCAGCAAAGACCTGTACTGGGGGCCCCTGACACCCCTCCACTATGGTTTGGCACTAAAGGTTCAGGAGGTGGCCCAGCCTGGTGTGTACTTTGATGGGTGCAGACCCTCAGCTAGTGCCCAATCTGGCTCTTAAGTTATGTCTATATTTCCATAATAGCTGGCTGACCCTCAATAATGCTCCTGCCTGCTTAGAAATGTTTCTTTGATATCTTCCATTTTTAGTATTCAGTTTCGATTATTCTGCTGCAGTAGACATTGACGTGTTTTTCTTCCAATTACAGGTCATAATACCTCTGTGCAGGTATTACATAGGGCAGACAATGAGTGTAGTTGTGTCTGTCTGACCTCCACATATCCATTTGACCTTCTGAATAGAGACTAACTGTACCCTGAGAAACAGAAGTGGAGCTGGACAGGGGGTGGGGGGGAAGTGGGCCCCTAGAGGCACGTGGGGGGTGTTGGGCCCCAGGTGGCAGGTGGGCAGGTGTATGTGTCAAAGCGTCGGCCAGTGGCGCGAATCAGGCCATTTTGGCAGCGCAAGCAGGCGATGGCGACGGACACGCTGACGGGTTTGACCCTCTCACCCGCCCTGCGCCTCTGTTTCGTGGGAAAACGGCGGTGGTGACGTCACTTCCGGTGCTAGGGGAGTCGTAGCTCTGCTATGGCGAGCCTATTCATGAAGGCTCAGTTCAGAAGGTTTGATAAACATGTGAAGGTTAGGGCAGGGCCAGCAGACATAATTATTAAGAATAATGCTGACTCGTTCATGAATTCTTTGTATGCCATATATTGTCTGTACAGGGCTATAGTGTCAAGAAATAGATAAGGAAAGTTTGTTTCTTTTGCAGAGAAGTATTAACAGCCATGTCAGACTCTACATAAAGGCTCTTTTTGTACTAAGCCACAACAACCCTTTTAAAGATGTTGATTCCTGAATTATGCATAATAGTATTATTTGTTTTTTTTCCTTTTTATACTTTAAGTCATATTCAGAATCTTCACGAGAGGAATGGAGGCATTGTTTGTGCATAGAGTGATAGAGGAACCTGTGCTAAGACAAGTTGTTGGACTTCCGTGTCTCACATAATTTAGAAATTCAGTCTGAAAGTCAATCAAGTCTATTATTCTACTCAGTGACGTTGCTATGGGGGGGGGACTCAATGCCCCTGGGTGACAACCGCGGTCTCACGAAGAGAAGCTGTGGCAGGATTTTTTCACTCAGCAGCTCCTTTTTTGCGGCCAGAGGACTGCGTTAGCAGTCGCAAAGCTGAAACGTGCCAAAACCAGCACATTTTTCCAGCCCTCCCACGTGCCCTTGGTCCTAGAAGGCTTCAAATGAAGCCTTCCGGGAGCAGAGGGGGCGGGGCGATGATGCAAAACACGTCATTGCCCCCCCCACGTGGCCTGCTAACAACACTACTGACACTACTATTCAGTAGTAGTAGATAGCATCCACAGTTTTCCTTCTTCCTAAGTAAGGAAATGCTTGTTCTGGAGGAAGGAAAACTGTGGATGCCATCCACTATTTCATCTGTCATGCTTTTGTAATAAGACAGCACAAGCTTGTTCATACACACGGATGGTTAAAAATGTGCTTTTGCAAAAGCAGATCCATCCTTTAGTTTTGCAAGTAAATTGTAACAATTGTACTCTAGTAGGCAAGGAAATATACAATTGCCCTGTCATCCTGAGAGCTCAATTCTTTTTAAGTTTAGTCTTCAATTGTGTGAGAGGTAATGAGGTTTGGGGTTTTTGTTTTTTTTGTTTTGCTAAGCACCGGCTCTCAGATACAACCATTCTGGCTATACGTAACCCTCAAGTTCCATTTTATAAATCATAAATGTCTTTTTTAAAAAAAAAAAAAGCTGCTTTTGGAAACTGAAAATATGATTGCCAAGTTTCACTCTGGAATGACTTTTAATAGCATTGCTATAAACCCCAGAAAAGTGCAGTTTATAATGGAAATGCTGACACAACAGTAACTCTAGCAGTGATCATGATAACCCTAGTAGTGCACACACATTTGTAAAAACAAACCACAGGTGGGGCCTCATCAGATACCCTGAAAGTTAAAGAGCCTTTAAAAGCTTTGCAAATGCTTCAGTGTTCTTATCTATTAGATGAAATAAAATGTGCTAATATTTCTAACTCTGACTCTCTTGATGTGAAACATCAAAAACTCTTTTGGTGCCTTCAGCTGTAGCACTTAAGGACTGGATCAATGACAGTAGTTTAAATGATAGAGACAGCGTTCAGCTTTTAACTGTTATCAGAAAGACCAGATAATAGTCAGAATGTAAGAAAATTAGATCATGGTGTATTCCTACGTGCAACTGCGTGGGGGGGGGGTTACCTTTCTTTCTTTTTGGAGCTCTGTTTTCTATGCTTATTGCTTTTTTTAAAAAAAAGAAATACAGTACTGTATATAGGTGTCACTAAGGTCCCTAAATGTCTTATTTGAAAGAGTACCAAGTGTCGACTCTAATGGAACTATCCAAATGTTCCTCTGGGTCTTAGTGGGCAGCAAACTTGTTCCAATTTAACTTTTTTTTCCCCCAATGGGCATGCAAAACATGTGGAAAACATAAATCTGGAATGAAAAATTCAAGTTCATTTTATAGAAAAGCTCTGATAAAAGGATGCTATCAGCTCCTGTGCCCTGACATTTCCTGAAAAATCCATGTGGATGTTTCATTCTGTTGGCCTTTGTGGATCCAGCACAGAGGTTTGAATCCCCACCCTAAGCTTATCAGTGTGTAACATATATATTTCACTTATTTTAGAAGTAACATTATGTCAGACTTCTTCTCTAATAGAAACAAAACAAAACAGCATTGACTTTACCGGTATTTCCCAATATCTAAAACAGTTGGATCAACGATTTGGGGAAAGATCTATTTCTCACTTTCCTTTTTCAGAATGGGTGAATAGCTAAGCACTCCATATTATTTGTGATGCAATAGAGGCACGCTTTAAAGTGGTAGTTCTCCTATATTTAGCAGGGGGAGAACAACTGTTCCTATCCATTGTAGCATAACATCTTTTCCAGCCGCCATTTGCTAGTGTTTGGCATCTTTTTAGATTGGGTGCCCTTTTGGAACAGGGAACCATTTATTTTGTTATGTAAACTGCTTAGTAAACGTTTCTGTAGAAAAAGCAATATAAGCATATACCCCGTATTTATCGGCGTATAAGACGCACTGGTGTATAAGACGCACCTTCCTTTTGGCCCTGGGTTTCAAGAAAAAAAGATTTAAAGCATTTTTGGGCCACTTGGCCACTTACCGCTTGGCTGCTTAATTAGCTAATTTACATAAATTGCACAAAAATACCAGGATCTCTTTTAAAACACACAGCAATAAGACACATGAACAAAATGCACCAGAACATAAATCCCAAGTACAAAAAAAACCCAGACTCAACTTTTTTCCCCCAACCAACCCATGCACAGTTTCCAAAGTAAAGAACATTTACCCCAAGTACAACCCCCCCTAGACTCAACTCTTTTCCCCCCAACCCACCCATGCACAGTTTCCAAAGTAAACAACATAAAAGTACAAAAAAAAACCCAGACTCAACTCTTACCCCGCCCCACCTATTCCCAGTTTCCAAAGCCTCCCCAACTAGGCCCAGTGCAAAAGCTTACCCAAGCTGCATTCATTCACCATTGAGGAGAGCTGGAAAGACCACACCCTCTGCAGCTCAGCTGAACTGAACTGAGGAGCACAGCGCCCTCTGCTGGCTGCTGAGAAGCTCAACTCAGGCACGTGCATAAATTAAACCCGTCAAACAGCTGTAGATCGGATAGATTAGTCAGGGAAGAAAGCGCAAGGGAGCTCTCCGGCTCTGGAAAAACACGGTAAGCCCGAAAAAGCTTTAAAACGGGCGGGCGGGGGAGGGATTTTTTTTAGTATTGGCGTATAAGACACACCCTACTATTTTGGGTCACAAATTTAGACAAAAAAGTGCGTCTTATACGCCAATAAATACAGTAAATATTTTTAATAATAATGTTACACAGTTGCACCATGCCTCCCCAACACTCCTTTTATTTAAGAAAAATCATGAACGCTGATATTTCTACAGTACACTAGTCAGTATAATTACTATATGCGGGCATACCTAAGTTATAGCGCCTGCTTTCTTGTTTTTCTGTGTCTTACTCTAAACAGATGTTCTTTAAAGTGTACTATGGATGGCCAGCTACTTTAATATTTCTGAAAGTCCTGTCTTTCTTTTAAAGGTATAAATATATAACAGATGCCTAAGTAGAACCTGGAATGGATGCAGTATGATCATAGTACCATCATTACACCATTCCTCATTGAGGATGCTCATATGGTACACACCTGTGTCAAGTTAGAGAACGCTTAAGAGTAGTACAGTGTGGGAGACTTAATTACAAAACTACAGGTTATTTCTTGTTCTCCTCTTGAAATTGCTGAGTCAGACACCTCACTTTTGATGACAAAAGTTGTCTTCAGCTTCTCTTTACACCTGTATTTATTCCAATACCTGCTTTCGGCCCCCTTTCCAGAGAACTAACTAAAATGCCAACATTAAACTGTATTAGTAATGAAATTGCTGCTGATATATGATTAAAAAATGCCAGTAAAACACAGAAGGATGATCAGTCTCTCTAGATACCAGTCAATCTGTGAAATGTACAAACTGTGACCATATTAGGCGACTGAAAATATAAATTCCATAAACATTTACCTAGATCTTTTTGTTCTTATGGCAGTGAACGTTAACATATATAACTTAAGCCACTTGTATTACTCACCTGTAAAAATTCTCAGATGCATTTAGGGCCCAATCCTATCCAACTTTCCAGCGCCGATGCAGCCGTGTCAATGGGGTGTGCACTGCATTCTGCGGCGGGGGGGGGAGTCATAGAAGCCTACTCAAGGTAAGCGAACATTTGTTCCCTTTCCTCGGGGCTGCATTGTGGCTGCATCTGTGCTAGAAAGTTGGATAGGATTGGGCCCTTAGACAGAAGACTACTAAATATGAGTCTTCCAATCACCACTGTCTCTGTTTCTGTTTTCTTTTTATCTGGACAAAAACATTGTCATTTTCCTATTTGTCTTTTGTGAAGCACTCATTGGGATAAGTATAACTTTAAACTGTGAAAGCTATAAGTAAGTTATGGAGTTGATTCTAAATAGAATACCCAAAGACCTCATTAATCACACTTTTTATATTCCATATGTAAGGATGACTGATGGTAGAGACCGAATGAAAAACATTTGTTTGAAAGAAAATCTGGCTAAGACTAGAGTGATGCTGATTGGAAGGAAGAGGTATTGATAGAACTAAAACAAAATCTGAGAGCACTTTCTCAGCTGAGGTGCTTTCTTGAATCACTGTGAATAATATGATTTCCAGAGTGGGGCTTTTGTAAGATTCCTTCCACTTGCTGGATTGACAGACCTATTTTTGGAAAGGCTGTTTTATGTTTGTGCTGACTATAGCATATCTCAGCTTTATCATTTTGCACATTCACCCAAAGTTTGGGTACTTTTTAGTATGCCAGTCAACCTTGTTTAGTATGCCAACAAACCTTGTTTGCTTTGTTCTAAACACTCTGAAAGGAACACAAACTTTTCTCAATGAAAAATGCTAGACCACATTCACAAACAGTGCAATACTCGTGTACCTGGCAGTTAGTATCGCTGTGCTGTCATGCAACAGCCACTTAAATAGCTAAATTACTTTGGAGCAAAAGTGGAGAAGCAGCATGTAAAGGCTTGGATCTGAACATTGCTGAACGGAATGTGCTTATGGAACAGGGCCAGCACATGATGATTTGTTGTCTGAAGCAGAGCTCCAAATGATGCCCTATCCCTTCACGTTCTCTTTTATTCTGTTAAAATCATGCCCCCAGTTCTGTGATTTCTTTCAAATTTCTCCCTCTCCCTTTTCTATTGGAAAGGGAAGAGGAAAAGTGACAAGGTGCCATTTATCTTTCCTTCCCCTGCAGGCTGTCCATGAGATGGACTGGTGTTGGCTGGACAGCCACACTGCCCCAAGAATTAGCCCAGTCATGGTGTACAGACTTCTGTGGGACCCTCTAGAACAGAATGGCATGCTGCATTGAGACCGGTAGCATGAAGGACAGTCCGCAATGCCATTACAGCCAGCACAAATAGTCTCTTCTTTTTATGCGGGAGCACCTTAAGATTCAAGCCAAACATTTAATATTAAAAATAGAAATAGTTTTGAATGAATTGCCTCTGAGATGCCATATCCTCTGCTTTGCCATTTTATCTATACTCTTCCTAAGAAACTGAATCCAGTACTTATGCCCAAAGCAGAACTATATCCCTAGACCAGTGGTTCTCAAAGTTCTCCCCATGAGTTGGGGAAGTTGTAAGTCTTTGTGGGGACGGACTGACGGTGGCAGTGGTTCTGGGCTCATGCTGCCGGGAAAAAGGGTTTTCTACTTAACGGGGGTCGCCCCGCCCCTCCAGAGGGTGCGGGGACCTGTGGCCCCCTCTGTGGGCCTCTCCATGCTTCAGATCAGCTCCCTGAAGCGATTGAGACCCACTTCTGGTTTTTGTTTGAAACCTGAAGTGGGTCTCTATCGTTTCAGGGAGCTGATCTGAAGCATGGGGAGGCCTACAGAGGGGGCTGCGCACCCTCCATAGGGCCAGCGCAACCCCCAGTAAGTTAAAAAAAAAACACATTTTTCCTGGCGGTGGTGGGACGTTGCCAACATCACCGCATGCCGCCACCACCCTTAAGGGGGTAGCAACTGCATCCAGTTTTCCTGGTGGGTCGCAACCCACCAGGTTGAGAACCACTGCCCTAGACCAAAAAAATCTTATCTATTGTCAGAACATGTAATCCATCATAAATTTGATAATAGCTTATACATTATTCCTGTATTTTCACTAGAAAAAATCTTAATTATGTTGTTGTTGTTGTTGTTGTTATGAATATTTACTGTATACCAATACAGTGAAGGAGTCAATCTGGCCTCAAGAATTTATAATCTAAATTCAGTTTATTTTTCTTTTAGCATAAGGCGTCATCAAGAACGGAGAGCCATTTTAACTCCTATTTTAACAGACTTTACAGTCCGAATAACTGCAGCTCCTGCCATCATTTTCACAAAAGTAGTCTCACCAGAGAATTTGCATACAGAGGTTAGTATTATATTTGAGAGAGATTTACTCACAAGGCTTTCATAGAGTTGCTTAACTTTCTGATTGCAAATCTTTGTAACAGCTGAAATGCTACATTAAGCGGTGTTAAAGTAGTATTCACTGTCAAATGTTTTATGTGTTTTTTCAAAAGCTTTTGGTTTCTATAATTCTTCCATATAGACCTGAAACGGTGACTGCTAAGGATAGTGATGTATGATGAGGATGTATGCACTTGTTACTATAGTCCAGAGCAGTGGCGTCACTAGGGCGCGCGCTGCCCCAGAGCGGGGCGCGCGCGTCACCTAGTGACGCCTCCCCTGACACCCCCCCCGTATTGGGGGGGAGGCGCCCGACGGGTCGCCCACTCCAGGCGCCCCCTCAATCGGGAGAGCCGGCTCGGGGACGTCCTCCCCGGCCGGCTGCCCGGGGCCTTCTGAAGGCCCACTGCGAGAACGATATTTATACCGTTCTTTTTGCGCATGCTCAGACTGTTACTGAGGGAAAAGGGCAGCCCTTTTCCCTCAGTAACTGTCTGAGCATGCGCAAAAATAATGGTATAAATATCATTCTCGCAGCGGGCCTTCAGAAGGCCCCGGGCAGCCGGCTGGGGAGGACATCCCCGAGCCGGCTCTCCCGATTGAGGGGCTCCCGAAGCCGGCCTGGCGAGGCGGGCGGGAGGCCCCCAGGCGATGCGTGCGCGTCACCCTTCTGCGCATGCACATGCGCGCGTCACCTGGGGCCCCCCGCACACCCCGCCAGGCCACAGCAACGCCTCTGGTCCAGAGGTTCTCTAAGTGTGAGGCGCGACTCCCAAGTGCGTCTTCGAAAGCAGCCAGGGGCGGTCGCGTTAGTCTTTTAATTAACACACATTCTTGCTTGCAAGAGAGAGAGAGGGAAAAAAAAGATCCGGGAAAAGCTGCCACTTCACATCGAGTCACTCAAAGTTAATTTCAAAACACTTCAGGTTTGTAGGCAGTTTCCACGTCTTGTTTTTAACCACAGCGTGAGGGAAGCCCTTGCTTATCTTATGTTAAAGAACAATTGATAAGCCGCTAACTCAAGCTGAGCTCCTAGAGACAGCAAGCAAGCTCCTGGAGACAAGACAGCAACCCATTTCTCTCATTGTAGGTTTGCAGATAAGGTATTTTCATTCAGACATTGCAGGTTTGCAAATAAAGTATTTTCTTTCTGTTGAATGTTTTTAGTAAAGCAAACACAAAACAAATGCAAGAACTCCAATTGAAAATGGTGCAGAGCAGGTTCTGCTTTACATACAGTCTTTGATTTCTATGTTTAGTTTGGTTGATTTATTATTATGATTTCTCTCCTTCTTCCTTTCTGACCCACTAAGTTAGTTCCCCACTCTATTTGCTGGGACAACCCCCCCCCCCCCGAAACTGCCAGGCAGTATCAGAATCTGTTTTTCATCTTGCAAAGATGCTACCAAAAGGAGCTAGCTTTCTCTCTCTTTCTCTCTCGTGCAACTGGGGTGGGGCATGACCAATGCTTCCCTCCCATGCCTTGATGTTTCTCTTGCCATGAATAGGACTAACGCAGACGACATCAGTGCCCTCTACCCAGGCCTGCCAATGGAGGGAGGGCAGCATCCCAACCCCACCCTGCGCACTCCTGGCTTAGCTGCTGCTCAGCATAAGCATGTAAAATCCACTTTAGGGCTCGTTTTGGGAATATACACATACACATGCATATACACATACATTTAAGAAAGTGTGCCTCTGAGCATGTAAAGAGTGCCTGTTTCTTCCATGCACTGTAATGCGGAGTCACAGCTAACAGTGAGGGAGGTCAAGGGAGCCGCGAGTCAAAAAAGTTTGGGAACCACTGCTATAGTCTCTTATAAGTTAAATGCCTTAATCCAGTTTTGTCAGGCAACCCCACACAGACTTCCCAGGACAGTGACTGATGCGGGTTGGGTGGGTGGGTTTCACATTATGGAGGGGAGTGCACATCCTCTCCACACTTTGTGGTGCAAATAGGAATTGAATTGGATGCCTTGTGCATCTGTGTCGATCTGTAATCAATCTGGCCTCAAGATCTGCTACAGTTGGATGCCTTGTGCAGATCCAAATGTACATCTGCACCTCTTTTATAGTGTATATTTTTCAGTCTAGCATGAAAGATCTGTATATGGATTCTCCTTTCTAGGGCAATTCTGTCTTATTTGTCTAGTGTAAAATATCACATCTGTATTTCCAAGAGGTGACATTTCAGCCTAATCAAATACCCATATAATTTGAAGCTAATAGTGGCTTATAGGTAGGTATTTTAGGCAGAATTTTAGCTTTGTTTGCTCCACTAAAGAAAAAGAAGAATATTAGTAAAAGCGATTATTTTCAACTTGTCACACAGTACTACATAGTTGCCTTTTTTAAAATTAGGAAAAGCATCAAAAATGTAACAATATTGTTTGACATACATTCCTATATAATTGTTATGCTTCTATAGAATGAAAAAAAGTTGTTCACAACTTTACTGGATATTAGTACCACTGCTATGACTTGATAAATGAAAATGATAAGATTGTTTTGTCCTGTATTATATAAAAAGTCTCCAAGTAGTTCTTATTTACATAAAGTTACAAGATGCCTTTTTACTCTTATTAAGTTTAACAAGTTTTCAATTTGTCTATTTGAGGTTCAGGTGTGCACACCTGATTACCTTTCAACAACACTTCATCTCCAAAGGTTTTTTAAACTTTTGATTAACAGACATTTCACAAACAGAAGCCTGGGGGGGGGGGGGGAGTCTAAGATGGTCATGGTTTGATATTTTTAGGACCATACTTGTCTACTCAAGGCACAGGCCATCCAACAACACCAAAGTGCTGGCTCCAGGGCAGATTACCACTCCTTTAAATTCTTGTGACTGTCACGTCTGTGCAATAGGTAAGTTTCAGAAGGGAGCTGGGGACCAAAACAAGAAGTTGTGTCAGGTAGTCAGTTCTGGGGGTTGCACAACACACTGAAACACCCCAAAGCCAGGAAGAGTTGTTGTACAGGCAGAGTTCTAGCCCAGACAATAAGCCTTTTATAGCCTTTCCTTTCTAGCTTGGATGAGGGAGACCAGTCCAGAACCTGAAACTACTGAACAGCTTTGATAGATGGTCCAAGCCACAGTACTGGTGGCCCGCTGCACACAGAGTCAAGGGTTCCTGGTTCTAACCTCGGTGGTTCCTGACAGCCACTCTTTGTTTTTGAGATCCACTCCTTGCTGCAGCAACCTGCTTCTTGTTTCCCTATGCTCCAAATTAGATCCCCTCACACACACACCCCAGATCCCTTCAAAACACCTTGTGGGCTTTTAGCCCAACTGGGAACAGGACCTTAGCCTTGGTACCTGTAACCTTTTACTGAAAATGCCAGCAATTAAACCTGGGTTGTTCTACGTGCAAAGCATGTACTTGTTGCTGAGCTGCGCCCCTCCTCACAGTGTTGATTGCTACTTCAACTGTGCCGGAATGAGAATCTAAAGGAAAATATTGGATGACTTTGGAAGTTGCTGAGCTGTAGAGAAAGCATTAAGTAAAAAAGTAACAGATGAGTTTTACTGTTGCTCTTGTACAAGAATGTAAATGTTTTGGCTAGTCAGATTCTCCTTGAATCTATTCCCTGGGTGACATTCTGTGAGGAAGGGAGAGGTCTACTATAGATTACTGAGAACTTGAATATTTGTGCACATGTTCTTCACAACAAGGGGAATGAGCTTCTGTTTACTAAGCAAATCTGCATATTTTTTTTTCTTTCTCTGAAATAATGTGCCAACAAGAGTCAAAAACATTAGCTGTGTGTGCAAGAAGAGTCTTAATACAGTGGTCATCTAATGACAACGCTGCCAAGATGTCAATGGAGGTTTGCAGGCAGCTACAAATCAATTAAGTTCATTATCTGTAAATTGCAACATACAATTTCATTATAAGCCAAGATGGATTTCTACTCCAAAATATATATCTGTCTTGAAGAACTGAGACAAGGAGAACTGTAATCCCTTGCCAAGAAAATGAGTAAGAGTTTTGACAGCTCAGAATTGATGTAACAAAGAAACAGGACCTCACACATGAGATACATGAAACAAACAAAATGTATCTTAATCATCAAATATCCTGTTGGAAGCATCGTGGTATGCTATCCCACCACTCCTCCACCTGATTTCCTTTTGGTGCACAGTACTTTTTTTGCCTGAAGAGATAAGGAAATGTTAATAGTCCCAATTTAGAGAATATAAATAGTCTGCATTGTGTTTGGTTAAAAAAGAAAATTACATAATTGCTTGGAAACAGCTGGTATCCATTCACTATGTTTTACAAACTTGTTTTTTACAGGAAATTTTAGTATGTGGCCATACTTTGGAAGTGAATATGACAACAAGCCTGGACTTTTTCCTCAGTGTGGCTCAAGTACAACTTCTCCAGCAATTAATACAAGCTAATATGGTTGGATTGGAACCATCGAATAAATCTGCAGAGGTAACCTCTATAACCTGCTTTCTTTCAGAGCTATTGTCATTTGTGATATACTTCTCTTTAAAAAAATGGATTCTTACTAGCATGTTTTGGCTGGAATTGCATTTAATGCAAACCATGAAGATGCTATTGAAAATGACATTCCCATTCTAGGTTCTCCACAATAGTATATAGAAACATTTGCCCTGTGGCATCCCCATAGCCCTTGTCACATGTAATCTTAGCATTAGTATGTCGGCAAGAACATTTTGGACTTCGTTTTTTTTAAAGGATGCTCTTGTTCCAGTTATTGCCTCGATAAGCCTACCAGCATTCAAAGAACATATTGTCTAATGAGATGCAGCCTTTTTGATCATCTAGAGTCTAGACCCTCTGGGCCTCAGTTCAGCACATGGGTCCAGACCTTTAGGTCATTTGTTTAAAGCCAAATCCTAAACATCTTTCCTTGAAATTATATTTGTTTGGATATTTATCTTGTCCTTCATGCTAGTCCATCTAAACACTGGTCAGGTCCCCAGCAGCTTAGTTTCAAAAATGCTGCAATATTCACTTGAATTCAGGGGACACCAACCTGTATGGACTTGATTTAGGATTAATCTGTGTCTATCCAGTGAAACTGGATTCAGGACAATGATGATACGTCCAGTATCGATTACTGGCACTGCAGGAAGTTCCTGTGAGAAGCATTCTAAGCATTAACAGAATAGGGCAACATTTTCATTATTGTTGAAATGCTGAACACAAGACATACAGTACAGCTTTTTCTTGGATACTTTGCAAACACAGGGCCCCTTTTTGGATGTTAGCTTTGAGAGTAAGTATACTATGGGAATATTTGCAATAAATAACTTACAAGGCACTGTTTCCCATCTTTAGTGGAATGGATAGAATCATAAAGTTGAATGCATGCCCAGAATTTTAATTTAGGAATGGCGCTGTTCAAAAATTCTGCACTTTGTAGAGCAGGCAGATCTGACAATGAAAATCACTTTCAAAATTATTTACAAACCGCTTTATCATATCCAGACAGAGGGCCTCTCTTGGTAGCTTATTCATTTTTTAATTATTGTGGACTTTTTGAAGTTAAAAAAAAAACCTTAGATTGCTTTCCTATAACACTTTCCTGGGAGTAAATCCGATTGAGTACAGTGGGATTTACTTCTGAGTGAACCTGTCTAGGATTGCACTGTCTATTTGTAGAAACAATCTATTGGGAAATTCTTTTCACAAGGCCGCTTTTTTTTTTTTTTGGATGATCTCCTCACATGGTAAGAGAGGTTTTAGGTATCAAGAATTGCTGCATGAGCTAGTAATGCCTGGAAAATAAATAATAGAAAAATGAAGGGAGGGGGGCAGAAGAAACATTGCTTTTGAATAAATAGAATCATATAAATAATACAAAACCCAAGATCAGTGAGTGTTCAAGAAGAACATGAAAAGCAGTAAAATGTTGTACAATTATAAATAGTAATGGCAAGAATAATTTGCATGTGAACTAAATATATGTTTCCTAAAAGTTGTGTGCAGAATCTGCCATCTTGACTTGGGGTGTCATGATTCTGATGGCCCTCTATCGAGAATATTGCTTTGTGTCCCCTCATGACCCTCAGAGTTCAACTTGGAAAACTTAGAATTTTCTAAAGCATCCAAGTCGGGGTTACACCTGTCCATCGTATCTGATGGAAATGACTTCTGCTCAACTACAAAAAAAGCTGCTACAGTTATTCTGTAGCCAGAGAAGACTACTACCAAGGAGCATACATTGGAAGCGTCACAATAATGCATGCTCATTGAGGGCGTCTTGGCAGTTTCCCTTTATACAGCTTCCATGCCAACTAACCTCAAACTGCTTTTTACATTTTCATTTCAACATAGAGTATTTGTGTAATTGCTCCCATCTTTAGGTATTAATAGTTTATTTTATCTTTCTCTGGGAGTGTTATAAATTATTTTATGGCAGAGGGTTTTTTTTTCCTGTACTCCCCCTCACAGCCATGTTTTTCTTTTCTGGGGAGTGGACAGCCCAAAGAAGAAGAAATGAAGAGCCAAAAATACTGTATGTTTTCTAGCTCCCATTAGTTCTCCCTCATGTTTCTTTCACCAGTGAAGGAAAGCCATTTTCTGTTATCTGAGCTGCAAACACCTCCTCCAGGAGGCAGCCCTTTGAAGCATCTACAAAATGAAAGTTCAAAGAAAAACAACAAAAATATTCAGGGTTTTTGACTGATTTATGATCAAGGTTTTTGAAGCTAAATAGATGTAGTTTGATTTAGAAATGACAAATGAAAAAGAAGAGCCATAAATCTGCAAATATTTGCAGGATGTAAATACCAGGGAAAAGAGGGAAAACTTTAGGACTTCATAAGAGATTGTTACTTGACGCTGATATTCAGAAATGTTCAGGGGAGGAAACCCGGAACCTTTATCTGTGTTAATGGATTATGCTATAAAAGTTTCTCAAAAGGAAAATAGTGGAAAATCAAATGTTGGGATGTTTAAACTAAGCTGAGTCAAGCACCAGAAATGAAATACTTCCAAATACCTTGATAGGCCTTAATTCCTATTGAATAACTTATCTGTTTTCATCTGAATTTTCAATATTCAGTTGGAGGTTTTGTGATACATTACATTACAAAAGGATAAGAGAGTCTAAAATTACTGGTACATTAAAATAATTGAATAACAAGCTTGTTTTAAAATGTGGGCAGAGAACTTGAGTGTATCAAGAGTGCCTAAACTAGATGGATTTGGAAGCAGTAATTACTCTTTGTTCATGACTATCAAGTAATCATCATATTAAACCCACTTCCAAAAGTACCATATGTAAGGAATAACACATGTATACTTTTGAAAACAGTGTTATAGAGTAAATTAAATGTTTATATTTTACCAGAATAAAAAACATATTGTGTAGAGAACTAAAGAGGAACCACATAATTAAGGCCAAAGATGCTTACTGTTTGATCTAGGTAGGTGCTGATGGACAAATGTTATTTTATGCAAATACAACAATTTGAATTTTCTGCTACCCCATACTACAGTTCCCAACTCTTAATTTGTTCCCGAATTACTGAGCTGTACCAACTATCTTACTCTGGTTGCTCCCCTGATATTTTCATTCTCTTCAGAGCTTTCATTTTACATATTTATCTGTCACAAGATTGAAGTACTTAGGAATAGTATAGAGCAGTGAAACTGTGGGTCATGCCCCACTTGGTGGGTTGCTAGTTGGGCCTACCAGCCTGCTCTTGCCTTTGTTTGACTCCAAATTGGAGCCAAACGGAAGCAACCAGAAGGCGCGACTCACCTCGTCCAGTCACTCCTGAATCACATCGGGCCTGGGATGGCCTCAGAAGGCCTCCAGAAGCAACCGGAAAGTGACTTCTGGTTTACTTCTGGGTTCGCGAAAGTCACTTCCAGTAACTTTCTGAGGCCTGCGGAGGCCAATGGAAGCCCTCAGAGGCCTGTTGCAGGACCCACCACTGGGGAGCAGGTGGATCATAGCGGGGAGAGGTTGAGAACTGCTGATATAAAGGCTTCTGTGAGATTGTTTCATTTTAGTACATATAACAGAGATATCACAGTTCTGTTGGTTATTTTAAAACTTGCTCCACAAAGTTAACTTGCATTTCTGAAGTAGTGCAGAATCAGTCCAAATCACTGGAGAATGCTACTGCATGTATTCGTTGACAATACTCTAAGGAAGTATGTATAAACATGTTCTGTGCTAGACTCTTTCCCCACCATCTTAATTTAGAAACAAGCATGACATTGCATCACTTCTGCAGGGCATTAAAGGTGCTTGCTCACTCCATCACCCTTGTTATTGGGTCGTCTATGTATACATGTATAAAGACATGAGCAAGACATGAGAAGCACATCAGAATTCTTCATTGAGCAGTGTTAAGCAAAAAGGGTGGGTGGGAAGAAATAGATGTTGCAGGGTCTGATTGAAAACCCAAATCTCCAGTTTGTAATTTACTACTTAGGCTTTCATGGCCAGTATGTCTTGTACAAAGTCTTTCAGGTTTTAAGGCCATTAAAACCCAAAATACTTTGTGCAAGAGTTTGTAATTTGTTTAATAACTAATAATAATAATGAGACATTTCTATAACTATTCTGAGTGTCCAAAGTGCTTCATATGTATTATCGTTGTAATCCTTTAAACTAAAGTTAAGTGAGTATTATTATTCTTATACTGCAAAAACAGAGCTTTGGCTGAGAGGAGAGTAGCTTGCCTAAGTGCGTTCGTGCATTTGAACCCTGACTTCCTGGCTTGGGCTGCAATCATACACAGGCTTTCATAGGAGTAACTCCCATTGAATAAGGGTTTGTTTCCAAATAGGACATGCATAAGACAGTCATGACACTAAAACAGGGATAGATTTCTATACTCCTTCCAATATTTTCAACCAAGGTGCAACTTAAGCAGAGTAGAGTTAGTTAATGTTCGTGTATGCAACATACGAGTACCTTGTACAATAAGGAAAGAGACATAGTGACTTTTTTGGATTATACTAAAAAATTGGCTTTTTCTGGCATTTTTGTGGTGAGGGCTCAGAGTATTTGAATTGTTGAATAACTGGAACATATCAAAGATATGAAGACAATTTCTTCATGCCATTATGGATTTTCTTTGTTTTCATGTTACTTTCAGCATATTCCTACGCTTCTGAGTCCAGCAAGATTTAGGCCAAGATCCAGCGAACTATAAAACTATTTCCATGAGCCCAAGGGGGCTTTAGACTTGTTTTTCTTTGTTTTTCTCAAACAGAAGACCCAAGTATTGCATGCAAGCTACTTTTGAAACTGAAGTTTCAAAATCAGCTTGTGATATGGTATGTGAGAGAGCAAAGGGGAGGAAGTCAAAAATTCCACAGGACTGACACAAACCCGTTGTACAAGCTGAAGCCGCTCTTCAGATTCAGGCCTTAATCACAACAAGATATTCAGATTACAATCCTGGGATCAACTTCCATTGAAGGTAGAATGTTTTCAGATAATATGAGTGACATGAAATGACATTAAGCCATTGCCAGATTTTGCGGTAAGCAAGTAGCAAACATGCATGTATGAATGCAACCTAAGGAGCAGGAAGTAGAAGAAAACTTTGCAGCTGAAAGAAAGCAAGTTGTCAGCATTTTATATTGTGACATAATTTTGGCAGAATCATTCATAGAGAAACTTCAGCTACTGAAATATTCGTACCTGACAGATGTACTGTGAAAGAAGGGGCTTCTCTTATTGTCCGTTGTTGTGGGGTTGGGGGAGCCGTTGCTTTTGATATTTGAAATTAGGTACTCAAGATATTGCATATATGGCAAACTGAAAGTAGGAATGTGCTCTTATGCTTAAATTCATTTATTATTTGTACATTATTAATATACATAAATAATGTGTAGACATCGGGTTTATGGGATTTTCAGTCATGTTGAATATAGAAGGTTGAAAAATAAAGAAATACAAATACTAAAACTTGCCTGGAGAGATTCCTTTCAAACTTGGTTCAAAAATATTATAGTAACCGCTTCTCAGGATTGTCCAAAACAGTCAAGCACAAATACTTCTTTAAAGATCTGCTTTACGTTTCATCCCAACTTGGGACCTTATCAAAAGCTAAAAGAACACTCAGCGGCATGCTGGTAGCTGGACCTGAACCTCGAGAGCACTACTACCTTTTAACAAGGGAGAAGTCCAGAAAATGCGCGGGAACAGCTTAATTGGGTAATCGGAAGCGGAGAGACTGCTTCCGCATTAACCGAACATAACCTTTAGCGCTCACGCTGTCAGTGTGTTTGCCCCAAGCACAGGAATCAGAGAACGTTAAAAATGTAAGCAAAAAACACACAAACATTAAGAATATCCTAGTACAATTGAGAGGAACAGCTTAGTTAGGTGATTGAGAGCGGAACAAAAGTACTTCCGCATTGACCGAATATAACCCCTAGCGCTGCGCGCTGTCAGTGTATCTGCTGCAGCGAAATGGAGTTTAGACAGGTTAAAACTAAAGTTAAAACACAAACACAATTAGAACTAAAAGTAAAAATTTAAAAGGTAGTAGTGCTCTCGAGGTTCAGGTCCAGCTACCAGCATGCCGCTGAGTGTTCTTTTAGCTTTTGATAAGGTCCCAAGTTGGGATGAAACGTAAAGCAGATGTTTAAAGAAGTATTTGTGCTTGACTGTTTTGGACAATCCTGAGAAGCGGTTACCATAATATTTTTGAACCGAGTTTGAAAGGAATCTCTCCAGGCAAGTTTTAGTATTTGTATTTCTTTATTTTTCAACCTTCTATATTCAACATGACTGAAAATCCCATAAACTCGATGTCTACACATGTAACAAGTCATGAAAATCTACATGCCAATCTAACATAAATAATGCTTTAATTTACTCATAAGACATAAGATGAATTTCTTGCAGTTTTTCATAATAAAATCTATGGCACATAGGTGCATGATCCTGAAGTCTTCTGTGGGGGCATCTTGTGCTTCTCCCAACTATCTGAGAAGAGGGTGGAGGGAATGTGTAGGAGGACCTTCTCTGTGGGGTGCCCCCACTCCCTATGGAACTCCTTTCCCATGAGAGGTTTTCTGTGCTCCCTCCTTTTCATTGATAGCTTAAGAGGCATTTCTTGTTTTAAAGCTTCCTTGGCTTATGTTTGATTATGTTCTCTGTTATACTGTGTTTGCTCTTTCTATTTACTCACTGTTGAATTTTAAAATTTTAATTTAATTGCTTTTGTATATTATGTTTTTTTTATATTTAAATTTGTGGTATTAGCTGCCTTGGATTTTTTTTTCTTCAGAAGAGGCAGGGTATAAATTTTTTAAAATAAAACATGTAAATATGCAGATATTGAAAGTATGCTGCTACCTTAAACTATGTCAGTGGTGATGCTATGAAAACTACCTATTGCTGCATTGTTGCTTTGTTTGGATTCAAGATTGTGGATCCTCTGGAGAAAATAATTTAATGTCTGGAAATAATCATCCCTAAAGCACTGCATGAAAGTCAAGACAAAATTAAGTGAACACATTTTGTAAAAAGCAAGATCTTCTTATGGGGACACATGGGAAAGATGCAAGCATGGTGTCACATACTTCCATTATTAGGCACATGCGTAAGCATTTATTTCTGACAGTAGATATTATTTTCTATGTCGTTCTCACAAATATAAAGAATAGGTGACACATCCCAGTTCAAGGCGGATTCTCCATGGATTTTGTTAACAAATGCACATTTTCACTCTCACTCATTGCACACCCACTAGTTTTTAGTAAGAATGTGAAAGACAGAAAGTAGAAAGTGGACAGTTTCCTTCTGGTAATTATTGAAGCAAGGTCTGAAAGTGATCACGCCACCCAATAACGTTTTCTGCAAAGTATATTGAAGAAGAACTAAAGAAAGCAACCACCTATATCCTGTACTAGTTTCCTTTTTCTCCCTCCTCTGTATTGCTCTGAAATGATTTGTTTCTGACTTAGAATAAAGTTTTCATGCTGCTTTTTTATAGCTATACTGTAGATGTATGAAGTCCTGTGGCGTCTATGTAATTATTCCGCTATAGGCAAATGGTGGAAGCAAATTCCTACCCATTCTCTCTGTGCACTGCTGGGGTGAACATAAGTTGCTCATCAACATCTGGAGTTATGTTTTGGGTAGACTGCTTAATTGTAAAATGCATTTTTAGTCCCAGGTGTAAGCACAGAACACAAGTTACCAAGTAGCTAAAGATTTTTATAGTAACCACACACATTAGTAAAAATAGTAAATTTACCACATACTTGCATTGGTAAAACTACTAAAAGCAACCACAGAAGACTTAGAACAATAACTTTCATTTTCATCCCCCATTTGAGTCTGTTTTTAGCTGCTGAACACTTTTTAATAGTGCTGATTAATGTAACCCTTCAGAATAAGTAGTTGTGAAATCTGCAATGCTCGAATACAGACAGAAGAGAGATGAGAACTATCTTTTCTATTTTGGATCTTGTTCAGCATTCTTTATTTATTTTTTGGCTGTCAGCCACTCCGCTGTTCCAAGCCATAAGGGAAGGGGGAAATATCCCAGTAACCATGTTAGTAGAATCCTGAGCTCTGTGGTAAACATTAAGAAGCATAGTGAAATTATTAGAATATTTCATTAGCAATTAGCATCCGCTAATTTCTGCATAAGTTCTTTCAAATAAAGGAGTTTGCCATTTTGCAAATCAGTCAGCATGGATAGGATCGAAGACTGTTATAACCGGTTACGATATACACAGAACGAATCATCTCCGGGATTCAGGTTATAAGATGGCTTTATAAAATGTAAAGACTGTATAATACTGATGAATTCAAAAGTCAATTAAAACACATATGTGTATAAATACCTTTAGAATTTTACAATAAAATACAATAAAACATTTTAAAAAGGCTGCTTTCGCATGACGTTTCGTTCATTTCCCATGAACTTTATCAAATGCAACCCTGCCTCAGTAGACAGGAAGGTGGAGTTTATGCCAGGGCAAGTGGGATTTTGATAGGCCAACTTTGTAATTCCTGGGGACCAATGGAGAGCACAACTTCCCCCCACCCCCCGATGTTCTGTAATAGGGACAAACCTCTGTCTGCTCATTTGATGGCTGCTTGAAGAATTTTCAGTCCCTCTTGTACCTGGCTCCTGCCACCTATCCACATAGAGTACTATGTAGCCACATCAGCCAATGAAGTCATCAGACTGTGCAGAAAATATCTACAGGTTCTTCCTGCTGCTACAGTCACACTCTTCTACTGCCAATTCTTTTATAGCCTCCCGCTGTTTTCAAAGTTGGGGAAATTCCCTGCTCAGAATTTCCTCACGTTGGAAAGCAGTTAGATCTGCCCCTTACCGATCCTGGGCCTTGATTTGCCCAAGATTCTAGATCTTCCTCTTACTTGGAGATACCTTGTAACATTAAATGCCTCCCTGCTCTTCTCCTTCTACTAGGTATGGTTGAAGGAAAGTTTGCTTACAGATTGAATTTTATTGGAAAACTAGACCAAGTTTGCTCTGCCACATGTTACTGACTAACGTTTGTTCTACTCTTCAAAATGTCTAAGCCATTGCTATAATGACTTATTAGATTAAAAAGGAAGTCTACTTTGATGGAATATTAGAATGGATCATAGCGCACAAAAAATTGCTGCTGGCTCAAAGGAATTGTTGCATAGAATGGGAGTGACTTGCAACCATGGGTTGTACTCTGGAAGAGAGAGGCCCAGACTAGATAAATCCTTTAAGACATGTATGTAGAAAGAAAACTAAAGATGAGTCTAGATTCAGTTAATGACTCTTAAATGAACTGTGGGGTGTAGGCTGTGTGTGTTTGGTGGCGAGAAGGGATAGTAGTGTGATTTGGGCAAGGCATTTATGTATATGGCTTGGCAGTAGCATTTTTTTAAGAATCCATGACAAGTGGTGGCTACTATTGTAATGGAGCTTAGAATTTGTAACTATTAGTGCTTCTGTTTCAACATATTCACTTCCTTATAACTATTTTATTACACTGGACAACATGAAAATGGCCCTGAAATGGAAAGAGCGAAACTTTACTAATTTTGATGTGCTGAAAACAAAAATGACCATAAAATCTGTTGATTGGCTCTAGTTTAGGAGAAGCAGTCTGCGTTGCGTACACAGGTGTTATAATTGCCGTTGGGCATTTACCAGTATATGTCTATGGAACTATCTATTGCGGATCTCTCACAAACTGTAGCCAATTTTGCATTTTTATTGTCGTATTCATGTTCACCACCTCAAAATCTTTAAGAAATGACTAATTTAATCTTGGGGGCATGACCTTTGTTAAAATTTGTTGTCCAGTGTTATTAACAAGCTGCCTTGGGCATTTGCTTTGGCATAGGAAGAGGCGGGGTATACATTTTTTAAAATAAAAAAAATATTTTTTGTTACTAGAGTTGTGCTTGGTGGCTATTATTTGTATGTATTTCAATATTCACATTTTGGTTTTTATTTTTTGTTGGTGGTATACAGAGTACACTATTACTCTGGGTTTTTTTAGTGCGATTCACGTATGACACATGTTGAACGATGTTTTTATGTGCACGGAATGATACTGTAAGATTGAGGTAGTAGGGCATCTCGTGAGAAGAAATTTAGCACAGAAACTTTGTCAGAAAGAGGTGAGAGTGTTTAAGTAGTATAGGGACACATAAAAAATACAAGTGAACATGAAGCTGTCTTGACAGACATTGGTTCACCAAACCTAGTATTGTCTAATCTGACTGGCAATGGCTTTCCAGTGCCTTAGGCTGAGTTTTCCCTCCAGATCATTTTATCTGAGATACTGTGGATTGAACCTGAAACCTTATGCATGTAAAGCATGTATACTACTGGACTCTGGTCTTGCCCTGTAGCATGGAGAGGGCAGAACAGTTTGGTTCAAAAGAGGTAAGAAAATAAAGCACTATGTACAGTAACTGGTGTGTGAATCGTAGCAACATGTGTGTAGTACAGTCAGTTCATTGGGCATGATTTTTGTGAAACAGGGTAGCATCCACAGTTTCCCTTCCTTGGGAGCAAAGACTCTTCTGCCAGAGGAAGAGTCTCTTTCACCAGAGCAGTGACTCTTCCTCTCTAGCAAGGAAACTGTGTATGCTACCTCAAGTATCCAGTTAAATCTGTGCTCCATGCATGGCTGCACTGCACAGTTCTGTATACATATGGGGTGGGTAGGTGAGCCACTAGTAGAAGTTTCTTGGCACATGATTATGGTTGGGACGGACGGGGACACACACACACACACACACACACACACACACACACACACACACACACACACACACACACACACACACACACACACACACACACACACACACACACACACAATTTTAAAACTCCACGTATACACACACACACAATTTTAAAACTCCACGTATAACTTTTATGTGTTCTCCTGCATAGCTATGACCAAAGACCAGCATTAAAAGGCTATTGTCCACTTAAATCTGGACATTTCTCTGGGGCCTAATGTGCTTTCCATCAGTCATTTTTACCTATTGGAAACCATCGTATCAGTAAATTACGTTTATTGGACTTAGAATATTTAAAAGATCCTGTGTCTAAATTATAAAGTGGTTTTTTTTTTATTTCAAGTGAATGTAGTAATACTTTTCCCATTTGTGTTTCATTAAAAAATCATAAATATTGGTAACACGAATTCCAGAGAGCAGTATTCAAGAAGCTAGGCAGCCTAAGTGTGAAGTGGCTGATGCACATGTTACGCAGATGTCATTGATTTGTTAGTACTTCTGATGGGAAATTTGAATAGAAGTTGCTAGACTTTATAATGATTTCTGTACATTTGACATCCTATTTTACAAGTGTTGTCTTATCTGTGAGCTGTAAACCTTTGAATAGAAAAAATAATTCAATGAAGCAACTAAGGTATCTGTTGTAAAGGGAACTCACATGAGTATGATGCTCCCTCTGAAAGTTCATGCCACAGTAAACTGTATCATGAGACACACCATGTGGAAGCCACCTGGAACTACCTCTGTATAGTGTCTGCTCCGTGGAGCATGCTGTTTGTATTTACTGGCTTCTACCCATGTGGCTTGTCTCCACATTGTCACTTGCAGCCCCCAGGAGTGTTCAGCAATTGTAGGGACACAAAACATGTGGCGATTGGTACTAAGGGCCACTTTGCACAATATGGCCACTTCAGAAACGTAGCTTGAAATGGTTGCTGCATGGTAGCTGCTCCACATAGCAAGCTATTATCTATAAAATGGCTCACTGTGTGGAGCAGCTGCCACACAGAGTCATTTTTGAAAGAAGAAATGTTTGGGTTGGTGTGGACACAAGCCACATGGCAGGGTTCAATCCACATTATGAGCTGGCATATACATGAAGCAATGGCACATGGAGTCAGTTTCACGATGTCACCCAAGAGACCGAAAGCATGAGAAGCAGCCCACACAAATGGTCCAACATGGGGAGTAACCATCACACAGGCAGTTTCTGGCAGCTTCCATGTGGCAGCCATATGGTGGGAAGCAGCAATTAATCCCTCAAGTGCCACAACATTTTTTTTATATTGTTGCTTCAGTTTGCATATATTGGAATCAGGGCTGTTTATACTGTGTGTTAGTGTGGGGGGGTGTAATTTATTGGAGCTGATATAATGGTTTCCTATATAACTACTTTATCCATTGTAGTGAATGGACTCAGAGGAAACAGGAATAACAATTGCTTGCTATTGTTTGGTTTCAGCATATGTTGGCTATGTCTTTGTGTGTGTTTTCATTAAAAACGGGCCACATTTTCATAACCTCTGTCACAAGCTCAGTTCAGCACAGGGGAACAGTCAAGTCAGAAGAACAAGTTCTGGCTCCTGTCCCAATCCTCAACCCCAGCCTGGTGCCAGAGCCTAAGTCCACCAGCCACAAGACCTCAGAGTTGGAAACCACAGATGCACCATACCCTGAGCCAGAGCCCATCACGGGACAGTCTTGCCCAGAAGCACCAGCAATGGGCCATGAGAAGTGCTGGAATCCAGACCACAGGGCTGCCTCTCTAAGACCTCTCCATTGATCAGACTGCCGAGACTGCGCTCAGCGGGGGCTCGTGTTTTACGCGGTTGCTCTGGTAACACACATGAGTGTGGGGAATTGACGTCCCCTGGGAATAATCTTGAGGAGTGTGGGTGGAGCCAGGGCTTTATATTTTGGCTCCCTTCCATACTCGGTCCTACTTTTCTGGAGCTGCAACAGCTGTTAACCCACCCACCCTCCCTAGGTTACAGTCTGGGCTATGCTGGCCGCCCTGGAAGGGGGCCGGGTAGGAATTTTTCTGCACACCCAATTGGCCTAGGTGTGTAGTTTTTTTCGCCTACCTCTGGCTGTAGTTGGGCTCTGTTATTTTCTTGTCACTAACTGGTCACTAATTGGCTGGTGGTCAGGGGTAAGAAGAAGCCCAGCGGGTGGCGCAGTGGGTTAAATCGGTGAACCATGAGCTGTCGATCGAAAGGTCGCCAGTTCGAATCCGTGACGGGGGTAAGCTCTCGTTGCTTGGCCAGCTCCTGCCAACCTAGCAGTTTCAAAGCATGTTAATGTGAGTAGATAAATAGGTACCACTTGCGGGAAGGTAAACAGCGCTCCGTGTTCCAGCCGCATGGTATGCGCTGCGGCAAGGAGAGTCATGCCGGCCACATGACCACGGAGGCGTCTTCAGACAACGCTGGCTCTTCGGCTTTGAAATGAGGATGAGCACCACACCCTAGAGTCGGACACGACTGGACTGAATTGTCAGGGGTCACCTTTACCTTTACAGGGGTAAGAAGGCTGGAAGTTGGGCTATAGGAGTGAACTTGGGGGCAGCAAGGTTACGGGATGCACCCCCCCGATCTCCATCTCCCAGTTGCCCTCCGGCGCAGGGGCTTCTGGGGGGGCCATGGCTGGGATCACGTGAGCTGCCTTGATGCCCTCTGACTCAGGGTGGTGCAGCGGTTCCTGCTGCCCTGACCCATTAGGGGTTGACAGTTTACTGCTCCACTCCGGTTACCTTACGTTCTTCTGTTATTCTTAAAAATAAACATTTGTTGCAATAGATTATGTAATCCTATGTTGATAAGACTTATTATTTGCTTTTTCTTAGTAAAATCTAGCATGTTGGTCTATGACTAAGATGATGATGATAGCCCAAAGGAGATGATTTCCCTTAAAAATCCTGAAGATTTATGTGATAAAAAAATCTAGAAGTTAAATCATGTAACTGAGCAAGAGTAATTTTTTTCAACACTTAGAAAGCAAAAAAAAAAAAGTAATCGAAATTATTTTTATTTTTTTGACGTGTTTGCGGACTAAACCTTATGGATCAGAGCAGTTTTAACCTGAGTGTTAAGTGCAAGATTGAGCTCAGTCCAAATTTTAAGGTCTATGTTATTTTGGTTATCTGAAACAGACTTCTTTGTTGTTGAGATTGTATTTCTTTTGTCTCTGTCTAACATTAGTATAGTGGTCTAAAAGAGATGAATGTTCTAGTCAGTCTCTTTCAAAGCCTGTGAAAATGCTGGATAAAATGTGGCAACCATTGTTTTATGTCTCATCTGTAGCCTAAATAAATCTTTCTAAAACATCAGACACTTAGCTTGGTAGCTAAGTAGAGTATGCTATGTTTTTAACTGTTTCAGTCTAAAAGAAATTCTTTGAAATTTAAAACAGTTTACAATTTTTCTGTTTTTCTATTGCAAAGCAGATAGATGATAGATCTCAGCTCTTTTTAAAGTTCCTATCTGAATAGAATGTTGACAGCTGAAGATCCTTTTCTGAAGTAGGCACATGCATTTTAAACAATATTTTTCTAATTAAGAACAATTTCAGTTTAAAACTGATAATGTGTTCTACAAGAGAACCTAGCAAAAGTCACTGCATGGTGGTTGCTCCATAAGACTTGCCACCAAAGTACTATGTCCCTTGTCTTCATACAATGAAGTGAGAATCAATATGCCTGGCAAGCGAATACACACACCATATCTTCCCTAACTGCACAGAACAGCCATCATGAGGAGGCAGTTTCAAGCAGTCTCTCTCTGTCACAACTGAATAGTCGAAACTCAGGCCAAATTGGCCTTTAAAAAGCTTTAGCAACACAAAACTCAGGTCTTTTGAGTGTAATCATCTGATCAATAAACCATAGTTTTGTTTAGATCATCAATGCAACTTGAAGTCCCACGAGCCCATGCGCTCCCCCCCCCCCTTGACCTTCTCAGCTCCAGTGTAAAACTGACATTCAGTTGTGGTTAGGTAAAACAACAAGTCTGCACATTGTCCAAACCCGGAGCTGTTGCTTAAGAGTGATTTATAAACCGCAATTAAACAAGAGCATTGGGTTTGGACTACGCATAGAGCTATTGTTTTACCTAATTGGGAGATCGGTGGTGCATGAACATTGACAGTATGTGGGAGGGCATTAGCTTGGGAGAGTTCAGGCTGTGTTCCGGATCCCACAAAAATGGCTTGTGGGGTCATACAAACTAGCTCTTATTGTTTTCTTTGCTTTCTTTTTTTCTTTCTTAAGCGAACAAAAGTATAGCCTTAGTAAATATACGACTGCATTGAATGAAAGAAGAATGTACCTTACGGAAGAAGGGGGAAAATTAAATCATCATGAAAGTGAAATCTCTCAAATAAAATCTCTCTCATAATACAGTTATGCCTGAGCATGTAGAATATAATGAATGTGTATTTAAAAAAATGTAGGCTCTTTCTTTCATGTCTCTAATATGTAACATTAGTCTAGCCCAGGGGTTCTCAACCAATGGTACTAGTACCACCAGTGGTACTTCGACCGACTACTGGTGGTACTCGGACCACCGAAACCCTGCTCCAATGCGGAACTTTCAGCAGCGCATTTTCACTCCTGAGAGGCTCCTGCCTTTGACCAAACGTCTTGCGAACATTGAGAAGGGCCCTTCCACCCACCCAGAGCCTCCTACCTGCATTTTCTGGCCTCCAAAAACCTGAAAACCCGGAAGTAACTAGTGATGATGTCATCGCCAGTCACTTCCCATGGTACAGTACGCAGCAGGAGAGTGGCTCCGGAGGTGGAACTCAGCTGGGAAGAGGTTGAGTGTGTGATTTTAGGATAAAAGTTTTACAACATGGAAAAAACCAGAGGTTTCTATATAAAAGCAGTAGATATGTACTGAGTTTAGAACTACCAGATTGAGTTTAGAACTACCAGATTTTCAAAGAACCTGCATTTTTCAGACCATATATTCTTACAACGTAGTGGATACCTTTCATTTGACTCACATTCCTCAGCTCCAGTGTTTCCTGTACTGTAATAATATTGTTAAGACTGGGGATCTGCTCCTGAAAAGCTAAGTGCTGCCTGAAACATGATAGGAGATATCATGTTAGGAAACTGGCATTAATTGCGCTGTTCCCATTGGCTACAATAGGTGTCAATCAATCCAGGGTGAAGAGCATTGTAGCAAAACAGCGCTATAGGAAATGGTGTTATTGGAGGTATTATTGTCCTAGGAAGTTTGATCTGGCACCCTCAGCTGAAGCTGTGTGAGAGAACACCAGTGTATGTGCTGTAAAGGAGAGAAGGTTCAAAAAGATTATTCTATATTGTGCATATTCTCATTGTGTTGTCAGTTGGGAGCTACCACTGGATGCTAAGACCCTTCCAGGGTAGACCTAGTTTTTAGGAAGTCATAGAACTAATATGCCTTCTTATAGGTCATGTCCTAATTCCTCAAGTCTGGGAAATGAGTAGGTTTGTGTCATATGTCATTGAAGAAAAATGCTCAGTCTGGTAAACAAACTAGTTACTACTTCAGTTGAAATATAACTGAATATATCATAAAAAAATACTTGGACTTTCTGAAAACCTTTCCATGGGCGTTCCAGTATAGTTTGCTCTTTTTAAATTGGATAGGTGTGTAACTGCCATCTGTGCCTCTTGAAACGAACTGTGTTGTGCTCTATATTATGCATAGACTGTAAACAGCAACACTACATTCAGTAACAACACATGGTGAATCAAATTCAGATTTGCTGCCAGTTCAGATTATACAGACATAATTTTCATAGGTAATGAGACCTATGAAAGACCACCTGCACTTTATCGCCAGTCAATTAGGGTGTCTCTCTTTCTCATGCGCTTGCATATATGCACACATACCCCTTCCTCATTTCCCCTTTCCAGATTGTTTGCTAGAAGTCAAGCCTGCTTCCTTTCACTGCCTGACAGAAAATATTGTATAAAATATTTTTATACTAGTGCCCTAGTAGTATTTTTTCATGAGAATTTCTTCTCCTGATTCTAGTTCCTGCATCACCATAGCTTCTGTGTCTAGATAGGCACAGTCAGACTGATTGTTCCATTCTTAAAATCTCCTTCATTCTCTATCGCTTCTGAGCCATTATTATTACTTCTGAGCCACAGAAAGTACCAGCTGTGGCAGGCTACCCATATCTTTCTGCTACTCTTATGAACTGCCTAGCTTTTAAAGATGTACAGTTGTGCACATACATTTACTTTGGCCCGTTGTCGTGGACTTCCCTCAGCAGTGTCGGAGGGTCGTTATAAAAAGATCCCCTTCTTGAACCGTCTCTGCCCTTGTGGTATGGAACAAATTGAAACAACGGAACATGTGTTATTTAATTGTTTGTTCTATAGGGATATTCGGGCTGCTCTTATACACCCAATGTTGTATTGCTTCCTAGGTCGCACATGTCATCAATATACCTATTTGCTTTTATCTCATTCTAATCCCGCAATTACATATAGTGTTGCTAGGTTTTTTGCGGCCGTGATAAGTGTGCGGAAAAAGATGATGGACTGTGGAGTCATTGGTTCTGATCAAAGACATTGTATAGAGGGCTGTATACCAATCTGCAATTTATGACTTTATGTACATCTGTGGATCATTGTGGCTGCTTTCCTGGGCTGATGGTAATTTTAAATGTAATTTTAACTTTAACTGTTTAATATCCTTATTTCATTTGCTCATTTGTGTTGTTTTTGTATTTCTGTTTTGGGCTGGTCTTTGACCGTAATAAAGATATTGATTGATTGAGTTGTGCACATAATTACAGTATGATAGTCCCAGATCCTGTAATAAAATGTTACGTGAGAATTAATGGTATGTAAAATCGTTGTTCCTGCCTCCACCCCAGACGTTTCTGCTCTCTGTGAGTTTCTGTTGTTCCAGTGGTTCTCAAACTTTTAGCCCCGGGACTCACTTCTTAAAATGACACTCTATCAGGACCCACCTAGCTTTACGAGACGTAAAAAATGTGATCTAGAAAGAAATTATTTATTTATTCATTCATTCATTCATTCACTTACAAGTAGTAATTGTTTGCAAAAAACACAATCCATTTATCATAATGAGACAGCCTTCAAGCCTTGAGGGTCTTAGTTATGTGACCCAGCCTTCACCTGCCCCCACTACCTGTCAATGACAGACTTGGAAAAATGCTCAAACATTTACAGTATCTCCCTATATTTACACAAGCTTGCAAGCTGCAGAAGCTCAGCTCCTTGCAGGGCAATTAGCAGCTATCTGATGTTGAATAGCCTCAGCCTCGCATAGGCGTCGCTGTAGCGTGGCGGGCAGGGCGGGCCACAGAAAGGTGACGCGTGCACCCCCGCGGCCTCCTCTTCGGCCTCTTCAGCCAGCGGTTTCTTCTGCGCATGCGTGGATTTTCCACGCACGCGCACTCCGTCGCTGAGGGCAAGAGCCTGCCCGGTTGCCTTCAGCTGCGGGTCCGCCATTTTGGCGCATGCGCAGACTGCAACTGAGGGCAACCGGGCAGCCTTGTACCCTCAGCGGCGGTCTGCGCATGCGCCAGAATGGCGGCTCTGCAGCTGAGGGCAACCAGGCAGGCTCTTGCCCTCAGCGACGGAGTGCGCATGCGTGGAAAATCCACGCCTGCGCATAACGAGCCGAGGGCAAGGCCGAAGATGCCCAGCTCAAGGTAGGTGATGCGCGGGGGATTGGGGTGGCGGGAGGTAATGTGCGGGCGCCCCGCTACCGGGTGACGCGCGGGCAGTGACGTTAGGAGGCAATTACTTAACTGATCTTTCCATCACCTGTGTTTTCATTGGAGGCTCTCTGGGACCCACCAGAAATCAGGTCACGACCCATCAAGTGGGTCCCGACCCACAGTTGAGAACCACTGTGTTGTTCCATTCTGTCCTGTTCAATCTGTCCTTACATTGGTTGAGGTACCACCTAGGTTAGAATTGGGCACAAGAGTTTTCTGCCAATGCATCACTGCAAGAGATGGATTGTGGCAGAGGCAATCTGAATTGCTGAAACTACTACTACTGATGGCATTGCTGTATTATTATTATTAAATAATAATAATAATAATAATAATAATATTAACAGTATTTAAATATCGCTTTTCAATGAAAAGTTCACAAAGCAGTTTACAGACAAAATCAAATGATTAAATTGCTCCCTGTCCCAAAAGGGCTCACAATCTAAAAACGATGCAGAAGAACACCAACAAACAGCCACCAGAAAAGACATTGTGCTGGGGTGAAAGGGGGCAGTTACTCACTCCCTGCTAAATATAAGAGGAGCACCACTTGAAAAAGTGCCTCTTGCTCAGTTAGCAGGGGCAAATGGTAAAAACATGAGTGGAGGGAGAAAGATATTAACCTGACTGTCAAAGGGATTAGGAGAGGGTAAGACCAGAACAGATGCTAGCTGACCCCCACCCCACCCCCCACCCCCACCCCCACACACACACTGGAGACTTTTAGTTTCTCTTGGCTGCTGTGGTTTGAGGGAAACTGTAAATGCCTTTCTTGGTTGCTTCAAACTACTGTTCATACCTTCTCATATAATGGGAATTTATAGAATTGGGGTGTAAGGTGCACCCTGACATGGATTTTCTTGTGCAAATGTTTATATAACACAGCAAGTCCTCACTTAAAGTTGTTGATAAGTTCTTGGAAACTGCAACTTTAAACGAAACGACATAATGAAACCAATTTTACCATAGGCTTAATGTAAACATTCCTGACATTTTCCCATCAACTTTAAACGAAACAACTTTAAGTGAGGACTTGCTGTATATTGTTAATTTATATACATACACACACAAGTTCTGATACTGTATAATAATTAGCATTGTATATATATTAAATAAAACTCTTGTCTTGTTCCAATTTCCAAGGAATTTCAATATTTGTAAATCATATTATATCTGAAACATTTTGCAGAGTTTTTGTGTACAAATGTTTGAACGGATACTTAGCAGATGGTAGCCTGTTAACTCTTACTTCAAAGAGCTTCAAATTATTTTGTGGATGATGAAGCAGAAACTGGAATGGTTTTCCTCTGTCTTTTCTGTTAGATAATGGTGCATATTATCAGAAATGTAAAAAGTCATTATCAACTGGGAGTAGTTATTGTAAATGAAATTTTGGATAATCCAAGGAACACAAACTTGTGCACAGCCTACAGTAAAGTATTGTAAACACTACTTCATTAAAGAAATATTAGGTTTGTGAAACTCAAACAACTTTATACTTTTTATTACCATTGCTTCTGTGGATTTAAATAATTTGAACTTATTAGAAAAGGTTTTTTACTGCGCAATCCTGACCTAAAATAGGGCGGCGGAATGAGCATTCCGCCGCCCTAAGCCATTGCGAAAGTGCCGTAAAGTACTTTCGCGATGACTCAGGAGCAGGAAAAGCCAGCGCGAGGCCAGCCTGTCCTGCTCCGCCGTCTGGACCAGCTCCCGCCCGCCGCCCAAACCAGGTGAGGATCTAGCGGAGGGGGGCCAGTCTGGGAGCAAACGGCAGAGGCCGATACGCTCAGCTGATTGGGGAGGGGGTGGGGATCAGCCTTGGCTGAATCCTGACCCCCGTCGATTGGCTGAGCCGTTACATGGCCTCCTCCGACTTCCGCCAGCAAAACAGCTGGCGGATATCCGAGGAGGCCTATCAGCCCCAGCCCACGGGTACACTCGGGGAAGGGGACGAGCGTCCCCTTCCCCAAGTAGACTTTCCGTCGCGGGCTGCCTGCTGCAGGCTGCCCGCAGCGGAGATCAGGCTGCCCTCCGGATCTTTAGAGCAGGATTGGGCTGCCCATCAAATAATATGGGTATTTGTCCTAGATCCTCAGGTCAAACATGTCAAATTGTCATAACTTCCAATATTGATAAAATTGATCAGGAAGGCAGCTGCCAAATTACGAAAGAATTGAGGTGTGTTTTCATGTGACTTCTGTCAAACTAAGGAAAAAATAATCAGAATTATAGTTGTTCACTATTCTAATATGGCATGGTTTTCTAAGAGCAAAGGAGAACAAAATGGATTAAGCGTATTAGTTCCTTTTATATGGAAATAATGTAGCCGACTTATTAAAGAATAGGGCTTATTGCAGGAGATTCAAAGGTTTTCACCCTGGGTTTGTTATCCTGAGACTGGGAATTCTGAGTTCTACACACTACCTTGGCTCATTCACAGACCTTTGTGGTTGTCTGCAAATTTGTTGTCTGTCTGTCAGAGATTATAATTTAATCTCAATTTAAACAATCTCTGTTTAATCTCATGATGAAGACACTACAACAAGAGCATCAAATCATTTCCAATGACTTAATCAAAGGTAGAACTGAGTTTGGCAATTAATTGATTTAATCAAAGGTAGAAGCGAGTTTGGCGATAATTTCATCAGAATGACTGTGTAAAGAGGCCAGGATCAGCCTTTAGATTCTGATTTTAAGCCACTTTGTAGAAGTGAATTCTGCTGGAGTCCTGTTACATATATTTAGGATTGTGAGGCTCTTTCTGTATTTGACTTGAGATGGACACTTGATTTTAATTTCCAAGACATCAGGCCTCTACTATAATTATGTTAGAAGAAAGCAAAACCAATCCTCTTGTTATAATTTTTTTAAATTGCATTTATATTCCGCCCTTCCTCTAAGGAGCCCAAGGATGGCTTAGAATAGATGGTTGTTCCCACTATTTTATCTCCACAACAATCCTATTAGATAGTTTGGGTTGAGAGTAAGTGACTCACGTGAGGTCACCCAGCAAGCTTCATGACTGTGTGGACATTTAAACACAGGTCTTCCTGTGACACTCTAACCACTGCACGATATAATAAGCAAGATATTTGTGTGTGTGTGTGTGTGTCCCCAGAATACCAATTTTTTGCTGGAGCACTAAAATTAGGACCGATGTCATGGTAATGAAGCAGAGGTGATTGGCACTTTAACTTTGTGCTTTCACACTTGCAACTTGTCCTGTAATTTATTTGAAGTGAAAAAAATGATTTATTTAAAATGATTTATTTGAAGCTCATGATTGGCTGGAGATACTTAGATGAGCTTTTAAAAATGACTGGTATAGGTTGGAATTATTGTTTCAATAGTACCATTACATCAATGTTAAAATAAAATTGAACTATTTTGTGCGGATATATAAAGTGTGAATCACTGTAGATTCGTTTTGCGGAAGTATTTTCCGTATAGCCTAAATGGCCTGAGGAGTCACCCGCCCTATTTTAAAAGGAGTACGACCAGAGCTAGTAAACCTCCACAACTTTTTGGAATATATTTTTGAACTATAGGATCAAACAAATTAAGGAAGAATTTAGAAAATTGAAACAAGTGAGAGATCCTTGTACAAGTGAGAGATCCTTAACTATTTAAATAACAATTCAAGTACTGTAGTATACTTACAATGAAATGACCCATTATTTTAAGATATTCAGCATAGAGTAATCTTTTTGAACACTACCTCCTATCTGTTCTGGATGCCTTTCTTGAAGAAGATTCTGCAAATAATCAGCATATTACAAGTACAGTAATTGTAATGCAAACAAAGGCAAGAGAACTAGATCTACCGTACTTCCCTCTTTAAGGACCTGCTTTGTTTGTAACAGAGGTCTCCTTCAGTTAAGCAAGAAGCAATAGCAAGCTAATTGTGCATAAACTCATTTATGATTGTAAAGAAATAAGATCTGTGCTTCATTCTTTGAAAATCAGAATGCAACTCTGAAATAATTTGTATTAAGAAACCACCCTTTGCAGTGTTAACATACTGCGGTCACAGACAATTCAGCCCTCACTAACAGCTGGAGCTATATTGTTATACAAAAAAATAGGCTGAGATCCAAAAAGCATCTTAGGATCACTTCAAGGGACCTGGTAATTTTTTGTGTTTGAAGAGCTGACATTCCCCCTTATGCCATATTACAAAATGCTTTTGAATTGCCCCTCAGTTTTAAAAGCTGTTTGTGTTGGGCCTCAGCCAAAATTATGGACAAATGACATGGTCTACAACAGACTGGTGGCCAGTTTCTGGAGGAGTCAGACAAGGTGAGAGAAGATAAGTATGAGGAATCTGCTCAGCAGCTTCTCCCAGTGATGACCTGTTGAAGTGGATGGAGTTTGCATGATGTGGGATGATAGATTATACAGTATACTGTATAAGGAAGGAGAAGGTTTTGTTACTGAGTCTACAGTGGTGTATTATCATGCCTCTGTTATGGAAAGTACAGTACCTTGAGAGAAGGGAGGTATTGATTGAAAACCATTCACTTAATGATGGCTCCCCCAACATTAGTAGGTAGTATTCAACATCTAAGCAATATCATAGCAGAAAAATATAATTTGCTCTACTAAGTAAAATACTAAGAATATAGCATTAAGATAGAAAATATTTTCTAAGAGTTACACTCGTCGTTTCAAAACTGAATCCTGTAACAAAGAGAAATCAGCCTAAGTCAGCAAGCATTGCTTGTGTGATAATCAGTATATTTTTCATATATTGCAGTTGTTTATTTATGACTTACCCTTTTAGCTGAAGAACCATTACCTACAATTACATATCAGTTTGCATGCTTTTGTTTCCACTACTGCACCTTCCATGAAATAGCTTCTTTGCTCTGTTTCTTGTTTGCAAATTTACAGTAATGTAATGCATGGAAATTTAACATACTGGTCCTGCTTAGAAAATTATGGCATTTGCTTATGAAGAAGTTTAAGAATCCAGGCTGGCATACAAATGATTTGTTGGCTTGGCTTGCATTTCTTTGTTTTGTTTGGAAGATGGAAAAATAAATCTCTCTAGTACGATTTTTGTTTTCTAATTAATACATTGGATGATGATTTCTTTAAGAGATTAGGGTCAAATGGCAACCTAAACAAACAGGGTGATTCATGCCATGCCATTCCTTGGCTCTAGTAGTAAAAGGCTCTTGAGTATATTTATGCTTGTGTTTTAGGATGCCCAGCAACAGTGTGCGTCCATGAAGGTGGACACATACAATAACCGTTATCTCTCAATCTTTCCAAATGCTTTTGAATTCAAAGGGTTAAGCTAGTAAAGTCACTTATCTCAACACATGACAAGGAGGAATTTGCCACAGTTCCCTAGCTACTAGCATAGCTTTCATCACCTTCTCAATGGTGGCTACTACGATATGAAAGGATGAAGAAAATGCACTGAAATGATCTAATAAGTAAACTTTTAACTTGACATTTTTCAGCAATCGAAAACTTTTTCACATTGCAATTTATTCAGACCAAGAAACTGTAGAATTCCTCTGATTTAAGACCCATCTGGTTGTGCTCAAAGCTTTAAAACTTTGAACATAAAAAAATTCAGAGTTCTATACTACTTTTCTTCGCCAAACTATCCATTTTTAAGCCACAAATATTTTCCCAGTACTTTTAGACTTTATCTAAAAAGTATATTTTAACAGTATTTTAAATAGTTTTTAAAACAATAACAATTTATCTTGATAGATGACATGCTGTGTTTTTTCATTTTATTTTAATTAGCCATTGTGAAACCAAATTCCCCTTTGTTTTATTCCTTTGAATACTGGTTAATTATGGTTATCATGCCAGATATCTTAAAGGTTATTTTACCAATACAGTTTCATTTAACATAAGCCATATGGAATCAATAGTACTGTTTCCTAAAGTAAATGCTTGGAAAATCTTACATTCATATGTTAAGAGTGCACATCCTTTCCTCATTAGTTGGAAAGTACAGGGATTTTGGCACAGGTTCTGTGTGGAAGCATTGTGCAGCTTTTATATGGATTTTGTTTTTAGCCTTTGATGACACTGTTTAGAATAGGAAGTATCTAATAAGTAAAGCATTTTGTCTAATGTGCTGCCAGTGTGTTTAATATATGCCTGGAGGTCTGAAACATTATCTTCTCCACTGCAGTAATATGCATTTAATTCTCTGAAAGCAGAAGGTCGAACTTTTAAAAGGGACTCAAAGTACATGTTCAACTAAAATAATTTGAAACACATGTGATAGAGGACCTGAGTAATGTACAGTTGGTTTTTATGGTTTAATCATGATCATGTTAATGCACACCAGTAGCTAATTAAAGAAAACTTTTATTGTTAGTTTTAAATGGGTTATGTAAAGAGTAAGTGAACTGATATAAATGCAGCTCAATGATAAATGTTACCATTACATTTGCTATCAGGAAGCTGATATTGGTGTGTTTGACATCTTTAAAGTATTGGTCCGTTTCTTCCATAACAAACTAAGGAATGTTTTTTAGAATTCTTGCATTTAGAATGGTTGACTGGTATTAAGTGATATTCAGTTGATGCCCGAATTTATTACAAAGTTTACCATTTTAAGTTAATAGCTGCAAATCCTAACTCAGTAACTGGCTAAGTGACATGTAAAGAGATATATATCCTCCAAGAGGGCATCCCCAGCAGGTCTCAAGGGCTGTATGTCTTGCTTGCCGTACTCTTTGAGATCTCCTGGAGATGCTGTCTTGAAAATATTAGTGGTATTCCAAGTTAGAACATCAAGAGGGAAGATTGCTCAGTGGTAGTTTCTAGGCTATCTTTTAGAAACCAGTTTGAGTCCACGGCTGGTGTTTTCTGGAGACAGTGGTCAGTGATTGATGACTCTATCAAGCTTTCTCATTAGTTGCTTGTACACTAGTTTTAAAGTTTTTATTGAGATTTTATGATTAGGTTTTTTCATTGTACTTTTTGTGTTCCACCTTGACCTTCTGGACTGTCAGTATAAAAATACGTCATTATATTACTGCTGTCTTTGGAATCAGAAGACAGAGCGTCCCTTCTCTATCTATTGCTCTAGATTTAAGGACAATATAAAAATAAGAATAGTGTACAATATTTACATTAGGGTTTTTGGGGTAATGCTCAAAATTTTAATAAAGCTGATGATCTGTTTTCCACAGTAAATACTTTTTTACTATGCCATACCCTGTTTTTACTGTTCTGTATGCATACTATGCGTATAGAAATAGAAACATTGCTTGCACTATCTGTGAGTCAAAAGCTATTGAACGATGTGAGCTGATTCTAAGAGGGAAAAAAATGAAACACTGGCTCTCCAAGTTATGGACGGCTTTGTTGGCACATTGGTGCAGGTGCAGTACATCCTTAGATGGTGTTTTCACACAGGTGCCAATAGCACTGCACCAGCAAGAACTTCACCTGTATGTAGGTAGGGGACTTACAGCCCATTCCTACCTAACCCCCCGCACAGCGATGTAGCAGCGCCAGCATGGCCTCCACTGCAGCCCATTGGGGAGTTTGGGCTGCTGGAGGTCTCGGTGTAAGGGGACGTTTGTCCCCTTGCCCTGAGGTAAGCCCCAGCAGCCTTTTATGGGTCAACTCAGACCTGCGCCAGCAATATCACTGGAACAAGTCCGCGTTGACCTGTGCAGGCGGATCAGACCTAACATAAGAACATAAGAAGAGCCCTGCTGGATCAGGCCAAAGGCCCATCTAGTCCAGCTTCCTGTATCACACAGTGGCCCCACCAGATGCCTCAGGGAGCACAAGTCAACAAGATATTTGTATCTTGACCTGGGAAAGGGTTTTAAATTTGGTGGGTGTCACCAATACCAAACCCACCCCTCCTGGGCCCCGATCCGCCCATCCCTGCCCCAGTCCACCACCTGCACTGGGCTTACCTGCTCCGGTTATTCCATTAATCAATGGAATAAAGTAATTAGAGGTTGTATCATCTTTGAAGGTTTCCAAGATCACTGAAAGACTGCTGCTGCTAACATTTATATTCTGCCTTTCCCCAGGGAGTTTAGGGAAGTGTGCATGGTTCTCTCTCCACCACCCCACCACCCATTTTATGCACACAATACTATAACTCTATGATGGAGATTCAGTTGAGGGATAGTGTTTTGCCATGGTCAATGAGTGAGCTTCATAGCTGGGTGGGGGTTCAAACCCAGGTCTCCCCAATCTGACTCTTAATTTGCCACCTCACACCAGATTTGTCTATCAATCGACCATAGCGTTTTATAAGAACTGAAATATCCCCCTCTCAAGAACTGTCTAAATTGGGCCATTTTCTGTTTCACATTCACAATAAACTTGAGAACACCTGAGCATATGTTAGGCTCTGCAGTTCCAGAGGTCTGCACATAAATTTCTCGGAGTCATATTACATGGAGAAACCATCTTTGAAAGTGTAGCAGTACAGAATGTTTATAGTTCTCATTTACATTTTTCTCTCAGTATTTGACTAATGTTTTTTTCAATTGATGTATTTTGTTTTTTATCTTATGTTAACATTCAATGTTATTTTGGTAACAGTTCATAGTGGGTAGCACACCTATTCAGTCTGCAGAACTATTACATAGGAACACAGGAAGCTGCGTTATGCTGAGTCAGACTCATTGGTCCATCTAGTTCAGTATTGTTGACGATGACTGGCACTGGCAGTGACTCTCCAAGTTTTCAGACAGTTTCAGATAGTGACTCTTCCCTATCTGAAGTTACTGGGGATTGAAATTTGGACCTTCAGATGTTCTATCACTGAGCTACAGCTCAGTGATCGCTGAGCTCTCCCTATATGAGACACTAATAAGACTTAACAGCCCAATCCTGTGTAACTCTTGCACTGGTGAAACAGTAGATCCACTGGTGTAGGAGCACTAATGACAGTGTAACTTGCCGTACACCGATGGATGTAGGACGGATACCAGCGCAACCCCCCTCGGACAACTCACATGTGCAGTTTGGACACGGAATGGACGCTGGTGCAACTCTGTCTGCTCAGGGGACATTCTGGGGGCATTCAGACACTCATTCAATGCCCCCCTGTGCCGGCGGAGTTGCACCTGTGTCCTTTCCGCTTCCGAATTGCACATGTGAGTTGTCCAAGGGGGGTTGCGCTGGTATCCGTCCTACATCCATCGACGTACGGCAAGTTACGCTGTCATTAGTGCTCTTACACCAGGGGATCTACTGTTACACTGGTGCAAGAGTTACACAGGATTGCGCCCTAAATATTGAAAGGCATACAGCTCTGCATGCAGTAGCTTCTCATGCCTGCACAAGCCCCCTCCATGCTGATCCCATTCTGTTGCCGAGGGTCCATTGTCCCTCAGGAGCAGCTCTTCAGAGGGCTCGGGGGGGCTGCTGTGAGGAGGGCAAGGGGAAATGTTCCCCTGTATTAAGCATCATCGCACAAGTGTACATCTGGATCTAACCCTATGTGTGTTTTATCACTCATTTGAATAGCATATGGATGTGAATTGCACCCCAAATTTTTCTATAATCCTGTGCATTTATATGTATGTATGTATATATGTATGTGTATGTGTGTATATATATGTGTGTGTGTGTGTGTATATACACACACACACACACACACACACACACACACACACACACACACACACACTATAGCATATAAAGACATCTTTAGGGCAACAAGCTTTGATTGCTTTAATCAGTAGAGTAAGCCACAATTCAGAGTGAAGTTAGGTGTGCTGAAACCCATTTTAAATGAGTGAGCATAAGTATACCTAATTCTGTGTTGCATTGTGGTCTTCACTGATTAATTGGTGGGGGTGCAATTTTAATTAATAATAATATCTGTATTTATGTACCATCTGTCTGTCATCAGATTTCTCCTCGGACTTTATTCAAGGCGGTTTACACAGGCGGGCTTTTCTAACCCCCCCATAGGTTTTTTTTACAGTAAATGTTCTATTTGCATAGAACCCGTCTTCTCCAGCTGTTTCCTTTCAACGGTGTGGTATCTCACTGGCTGCATACAGTTTCGAGCTTGAGCTTGTCCAACAGCAACTTCTCTCTCCCATAGAGGGCCATTGCAGGCTTTCTCGGCTGAGATATCACAGCTGTTGGTAGCTTGTCGGTAGCTTCCGGTTGTCTCAAACCGATCTTGTCCTAGTTCTTCAGGCAAGGCGGCAACTCAACCACTAGACCACACCTCCTAAGATAAAAACTTATCTTAATCAGTGGGGCTGATAGTTAAGGGGAACTTGTTTATTTTTGAGGATAGTTTAGTTGTCGTGTGTTACCATACTAAAATAGGGGGTGGAGGGAGTATTAAAATGGCCTTGCAGAAATTCACTTATGTTTAGACTTTGATAATGCACACCATTATTTAAGTGTAATTGTTTACTTAAATGATTAATTATTAATCAATTAAGAATTAAACTCAATATCCTACCATTGTTATATTTCATACTTCCTAAACGGTCTGTAACATCTGGAGAAGTAGCAGAAAAGTTAGGTCGATCCTTGGAAACTTTTCCTCTCCACTCTTCCCCCCCCCCATCATTTTCTAGCATATCATTAAATGTGAGTCATCATTTCTCTGGAACAGACACCTGCTGAGTTTTCATGAGTGATTCCTGTTTTAAAAGTTAACTTGGCAAAGTTTCTTTTTTAGAGAACTCTCTCTCTCTCTCATGTTTCTAGAGCAATTGTTTTATGTCACTGAAATGGAAATACTTACAATACTGTATGACTATTTTAAATATTTTCCTCCCCAGGTTTCCAAACAGGAACAGAAAAAAATGGATACATCTGATGGAGGTGTGATTGAAACATCTTCACGTTACAGTGGAGCCCAGGACAGTGGCATTGGCAGTGACAGTGTTAAAATCAGAATAGTCCAAATAGAACAACACAGTGGCACCAGTCATCACCGCATTGCCCGTCCCTCCCGACAGTCTTCTATTGTGAAGAACCTGAACTTCATTCCCTTTGACATTTTTATTACTGGAAGCCGAATCTCTTTTATGACTTATTCATGTAGCACTTTACCTAAACCCAAATCACTGGAAGATCAGAAAGACAGCGAGAAAACAAGCAAAAGTTCATTAAACTTTCCAGCAACGGACTTGAGTGTGGACCACGATTACAAGAAACCCAGTGGTGCAGGCCTTTCATCAGTAACTGCAGATGATCTTCTGAACAGTAACACTTCCATAACCTCTGGGAAAAAGACAGGGCTTTTGTCACTAGAAAGCCTTCATGCCTCCACAAGATCCTCTGCTAGGCAAGCCTTGGGTCTAACTATTGTTCGACAGCCTGGTCGCAGAGGAACTGGTGACTTGCAGTTGGAGCCATTTTTGCACCTTGTTGTATTCCAACCTTCTTTGATCTTAAGCTGTCATCACAGAAAACAGAAAGTGGAAATATCTGTGTTTGATGCTGTCCTTAAAGGTGTAGCATCAGACTACAAGTGTACAGGTAAGACCATTTGGCATCCTTAGGATGATGTACCAACTAGAAGAACAATCCTTTCATTCAGAGGTGAAAAAATAGTTACCTAAGGAATGTCTTCTTAAGGGTGGTGTCTCATGTTACAATTTTTCAGTCACAGGGTTGCCCCCACAAGCCATCCGTCCGTCAGATTTTAATTCTAAGAGGTCTACAGTATGGCTCTATTATCTGTCAGAAGTATACCAGGATCCTAGAAGACGTAGTTAGTGGTATTAATTGCTACAGGTTACCATTTCCCATATGTCATGACATTGATAATTTCACTCTGAAATTTCTTGTTGGCCACTGGTGTGCTTGATAACTGTAGGGCGTTGTTTAAAAGGAATGATGCATACATACAGCATGCTGCGGGGAACAGTGCTACTCAATCATTTGTGTATGTGTACCATCTGCATAAAAGGTTGAAAACTAAATGATATCAGAACTAGAATGGTTTAAATTCTACATATCTTTACAGTGAAGTCTATGAGGGGTCATTGCCAGAAGCAAGTATTAAAGCAGGGAGGAAATTGCCATTCTTCTCACTGACAAAAATGACAAATATCAGAATTTTGATCCAACACACAATCTCCCTGTGGCTCCAGAATATGGATATTTCATATTTGAAATCGACTTAGGTTTTCTTTTCTGTAATCTGTTAAGCATATGGCACATTAGATTAACAGCAGCAATGTCTCTGCTTTTGCCAAAGGCAAAGGCTTACAATCGTTTTAGCGAGGAATCATGAAGGGGTCAATTGGAATAAGCCAGGGTGAGCAGGGGCTGCCCACGGCAAGCTGCCACCTGAACTCCCCGCCAGTTTTGCTGCTCATCCCCCTACCCCCGCCAACACATGAAGACATGCAGACAGAGAGAGCACTCACCTTGCACGTCCTGATCTGCTGCTGTTTTTTGTAGAGTGGCTCAGAGGAGAGAATGCTGGGAGCAGGGTTCTTATCAGGGGTTACAAAGTTTCTTTTGAGCCCCTTCTTAAAGGGGGAGGGGCAAAACAGGGCAGGGGGAAGGTAATAACGGCCAGAAAAATCTCCGGAGCCCAGGTCTACCAGACTTCCTGATGCGGCACCCAGGTCTACCCACCTGGTAGACCTGGCCTCCTGGTTGGCCCGGCCGTCTTTCAATATCCATGAGGCTAGCTGAGATCCCAGGAAATTTCTGGGGGCCCTCCTTTGTCTCCTGGACCCCTTTTTGACCCTGGGCTCAGTTAGAATTTGTCCCCTTTACCCCCCTCTCATGGGCCCTGGCTGGGTGTGGGACCCTCTCTGCCGGCCAGCAGCAGAGGTGGCGGTCAGAGGAGGAAAGCCCTCTCCATACTGCTCTCGCATGTGCTCTGAGGCTTCAAGGAAAGACAAGAAGTGAGAGGAAGTTAGCAAAGAGAAAAAGACAGTGAATAATATGGTCAGAACAAAGTGGAGAAAGGGCCAAATGAGCAGAAACATACTGGACAAGAGTGGAGAGGGTTATAGTAGAAACAGGAAGGACCAGCAAGAAGAACATTATTACAGTAACCAATGCAGGAAATAAGAGAGTCTGTAGAAGACAAGAGTGGATTCTAGATAGAACAATCAATATAAACTGATAATAGAGAGGAAAAAACCCTGAAAAATTGAATAGATGCATTGACAAGGGTTCAAGGTTTAGTAAGGGTGTAATTGCCTCATTTTGTCTCATGAATCTTAGATTGCCAGCCTGCTGACAAGGACCTGTGTACTTTATTAATAGACTTTAGGGGCTCTAAATTAATAAATTCTTTAAAATATTATTTTAATAATAAATGATGGGGATGATTGGGACTACACACTTTTCTCTTCCTGTTCCTTGAGTTGGGCATTTGGAAGTAGAAGCGGTGCTCATGCAAATGTTAGTACTGTATGTGCCCCACCTGCTTAGACATTTTCCTTGTTTTCAAACCATTTCTAGATTCCAGGTTGCTGAATAAAATTAGTGTTTCAGTTCTACACTCTTCTATCTTTGGTCACATTCTGATTTCGGAAGTTTCTAAATTCTGGCCTCTTTTATTTTTAGTTATTTTTCACATTTTTATACCACCCTTCCTCCAAGGAGCTCAGGGTGGTGTACATGGTCCCTCCCCCTGTTTGTCCTCACAACAACCCTGTGAGGTAGGTGAGGCTGAGAAATAGTGACTGGCCCAAAGTCACTCAGGAAGCTTCATGGCTGAGCTTTGATTTGAACCTGGATCCTCATCTGACTCCCGAACCACTACACCATCCTGGTTCTCTGGGTATCTCAAAACAGGTATTCTGACAACCGGATCCAGGCACTGTACTTTCTGAGGCCCCATGATGACTTGCTAGAAGAGGAAGCTACTGGCTTGTCTTCGTACCACCTGTTCATATGGCCAGTGAATGGTAGTTCATTCACCAGGTCTTGTGAAAACCCTAACACTTGCCTAGCTCCTCAGACCAGATAAAGAACAATTTGTTTTCAGATCGTGTTTGTTGAGTTAACTACCTACTTATCTACTTGACCACCTGCTTATCAGCTTACCAGTTTGGTTGCTTGTCTAAAATGTTCCTGCTTTGGCTGTAGACCATCAGCCCTGGCAATCTGTTGCTCCTCTGTGTGCTTGAAGCTGTGCTCTTGTTTGCAAGATCACTTACGTCATCTTGAGATGAAGCAGAGGCAAGTCAATAGCATACAGTACGTTTGACCAGAATCCCTTATTCTCACTTCCATTGTGCTTTAGCTTCTTCTCTATCCGTTTCAACTTCTAAAAGCCATTGAAGCTTATGTAACAATATTTCATCAGATTCTTTTTAAAAATTCAACCCTTCAAACACCGATTGCTAAGAAAATAAAACAAATGTGTGGCTTAAACCATATAAATAGTGATGTGGCTCCATGAAATTTTAATTGCCTCATGATTGCGAAGACTTGTGCTCAAAACATGGGAGGACTTAACGTTCATTCTGTCACCCATGAGTAATGTGGTTATACCACTGTGGCAGTGTGGTAGTCTGGCAAATTATTTTTATTTTTTGACATTTGCCGCACTCATTTCGGAGGCTAGTTGCCATGTATTGTATTATTTATTACCAGAAAATACGGCATTGGGAACCGTGAACAACAATTGAATTCAGTGAGTAGTGTTAATATCCAGGCCAATTTCTACAACTCAGCCTGATGGACCATCTGCTAATACTTTGTGGGAACGAGCTCAATCTTCCAAAAAAAAAAATGTAGGAAAGAAACGTAGTGTGTTCACAGCCCTGTTTTGTGTGTAGAGCTGCCCTGATGCTCAGTTCAGTGGGGGAGCCCCTCATATGGAAGTGTGATGTGTGTAATGCAGTTGTCTGTTCTTTTTTTAATCAAGAAGCCCTTGCAGCCCATTCCTGATCTGGTACTAGGTTGTGATGTTAGAGGACGCTACTGTTTCTAATTTTTTTTCTATCTTATTGTTTCTAAAGCTGCAATCCTATACATGTTTATCTGGGAGTAAGTCCCGTTGAAGTTAATGGCACTTACTTCTGAGTAGACATTATGGGATTGTGTGGCGAGTCAAATTGCTTTGCTCCATTGTGGAAACTGTCCATTTATTCACATTCTCTGCTTTGTCAGTTACCAATCCATGTTAGAACCTGTCCTTTTATCCTATGGTTGCTAAATTGTCTGAAGACTTGTTCTTGAGGAACTTTGTCATAAGCATTTTGAAAGCCTAAAAATATAACGACTACTGGATTGCATTACATGTTTGTTGAAATTTACAAAGAATTCTAAAAAGTCAATGAGGCAACACTTTCCTTTGCAGAGTGTTCTTCTACATGTTTAATAATTCTAAACTCAGTCGTGCTTTCTACCAGTTATCTGGGATCATCATCAGACTAACATGTCTGTAACTTCCTGGATCTCTTCTTTAAAAAATTGATGTTGCATTGTTTATATTCTAAACCTCTGATAAGGAAGTTTATAAAGCACATTGCGACAGCGTGGAGGCCAGCTCTGGCAGATGTCTGCTGGCAAGGGATCAGCGCCTGCCAGAGGCAAGTGAGCTCCGCACCAGCTGGCGGGAGAAAGGAGGCAGGGAGGAGACATTTGGGGGGTGGGGAGGGGGTGGATCAGGTCCAGGAGGGAGCAGGCTCGGCGGAGGAGGTCTCCGCCAAATCCTATCCCCCATTCCAGGCTTGAAAATCCAACACTGAGCTGCTCGGAGCTGCGCCGGCCATTTTGCTGGCACACCTCCGAGTAGCGCCATGGGGCTGCTGGGGCTCGACACAGGGGAAGGGGATGATTATCCCCTTCCCTCGAGGAGACCTCTAGCCCCGCATTGGATACAGTGAATACGATTGGGCTATAAATTAATGTTAGTTTATGCTTTATCATGCATGGCTTGGCTACCTTCTCCTTATAGCTGTCCACTATTATTAAACAGCTATATAGCACCAGCTTGAATCAATGCCTTTATAAAAACCCAATCTTGTTGCTCAGAATGATGATATTCATATGTAGAAAATGCTTTTCTAGATTATATTGTTTTGTAATTGCCATAGGAAAATATAGTAATTTAAGAGAAAGAAAGTGAAGATGAAAACATGTAATGTATATAGCACATACGTTGCTGCAAAGTCAGTTCCTGAAAATTGATCAAATAAAAAAACTCAGAAGAATGTGGTAACTTTTAATCTTTTCCCATGTAGATCTAAAGTCGCAATCAGTTGGTTTCAGTATGTTATTTGAAATTGCAATAAGGGTTTGTATATGCCAGGTTTAATATGAATCATGTGATTAGGTTAAGAAATGCATTCCAAGACAGACTTTATATGCCCGGTTCACACCACACTGCCATATGCTGACTATAAGCGAATGGACGAAACTAATGTTCTTGAAAATAGTTGATATTGCTTGAGGTGAATAAGGCAATTGGTAACGTACCGAAAGTATCTGAGTATGAAGGAGAGGTAATCTCTGTAAGTATCACTATATAACAGAAGGGGTTAAGGATCATGACAGTAACACAATGTGTGATTATCAAGCCAGAATGAAACAGTCTTGTAGCTGAAATTCTTCAAGAAATGTTTTTAGACACTCAAGCACTGCAGCTGCTTTACTTACACACACACACACACACACACACACACACACACACACACACACACACACACACACACACACACACACACACACACACACACACACACACACACACACACACACCAATAGAGCTATTATAACAAAGACTGTGAATTGCCAAAGATCTAAAACGTTTTACGCAGTGATGATTTCTCATATACATTGTCCAGGACCTGAAGAAAGACATTGAACTGAGAAGTACCAAATGTGAACTTTTAGTCACAATTGGGAATATTAAGGATTGAGCAAAGGAGTCCCATTAAGGAGGGCCAAGAGGAAAAGCTACTGAAGTTAACTTCAAAAGCCTAGCAGTAAAAAGGGATTGCACTGTCAGTGAAACTGAAAACTGTATCAAATAACCCATAAGTAGAACCACTCTATTGCATCTTGAAGCATGTGGTTTTCTGATCTTTAAGACTTGTTTATAGTTTATTCTTTCTCCTGCATTTTCTTCTTAGCTGCTTTATTTTTGTGCATGTCATTTTAAAAGGTGGCTATGAAAACTTTAATTGCATTACTCTGTAGGATTTAGACTTTAGAGATCATAGACCTGCGTTGGACAGTGTGTGCACAATCGTTATAAACGTCATATATGCTAAACTGTTTTACGTTTAGTAGTGATCATATTTGGTTTTTTGTAGCCATTACCACGTATTTGTAATGATCGTAATGCAGAATTTATGCAATGTACTTGTCCCTGTCTCTCTGTAATTATCCAAATTAAATAGTATGTGATGATCAACCCTAAATGCTTTAAAAGATCTGCATGTACACAACTTGTTTTGCTTCTTCAGTATACTGCTAGGTATTAATGACATATCATAACTGTACTTTTATCATTTGTAGATCCTGGAAAAACTCTCCCAGAAACTCTTGACTACTGCAAGACATGGTTACAGACCATGGCAGGAGAACTGGATGCTCAAAGTGGCATCCCCCCTCCTCTCATCACATTGCAGATTAAAGACTTCCTTAATGGGCCAGGTAAGAACACCGTTATTAATTGTGAGTGAACGTCTTTCATTTACTTTATCAGTGTCCATGGTTCTCCAAGTAAGAGGCACAGGCAGTTGCTACAGGAGATTCAAGCCCTTTGTTCTCCTGAGTTTAACCACTACGTGAAGGTGAAGGCTTCTGCCACTTAGAATGAAAAGTCTCATCCCTAGGGGGGAGCAGTAATAAACTTTATTGCCTCGGAGCAATCAACGTCAGCTTCTCTTGTTCTTCTGGCACAAGGCTGCAATATCATAGGAAAGCATTGATAGTGTTTGGGGAGGCCCAGCATGTTTTCTTTAAGTTGCAGAGACCCACTTGACATCTTTCATATCTGAGGCTGTGAAAAGTGGACAATTATCAGCAAAATGGGGAACACAATCTCTCAAGGAGGCTATTATTTTAATGCACAAGTATTAAGTTACTGGAAACATTGTCTTCCTGCACAACTGGTGATCCACCAAATGCAGCCTCATCACCCAAGCACTGTAGCCTGGCAGGTTCTTGCCAAGCCCTCTGTTTTGCAACCCAAAGCAGGCATTAAAATCAAGAGGTTTATATTGAGCCCATGATGGGCCACCATGCGTTACTGCTGGGTTTCATTCAGCTTGATGAGTCATTCTCATGTGTAGATCTGGCCTGGATACTCTTAACTCTAAAACTCAAAATCTTGTAATAATTTGAAGCCCGTGGTAAGCCTTTCTTTCAGCGTAGTATGCTGTGTTTGGGGGAAATCCCTGTTCCACAGGAAAACTAACTTTGATTAAGCTTTGTACATTTAAAATAACATGGTTATTTTTAAAGCAGCCTGGGAAATAGAAATTAAGCATGGCTGTATCTGGCATTACCTTTAATAAATGGGTGTTTATTTCCTTACATCTTGCGACTCTCTCTGAAATGCTTTTTTGCTTTATTATTTTATTTATTTGTAACATTACTACCCTGCCTTTCCAGAGCTTTAGGTAGCTTACAGCATAAAGCTTAAAACAATAAAACTCCAGAACAAGAAAAGAAACCCCAATAAAATGCAACTCCCCCTGGCAAAACAGCAGAAACCAGGAACTGCTTCCCTTGTAGTGATCATGTTCTAGAGCAGGGGTGTCGAACATTAGGCCACATATGGCCCGCAGAAGCTGGCCTGCGTGAAAATTGGGCTCTCCCAGCACCACCATCAGCTGCAATCAGCTGCTGAGCTGCGAAGTGACGCCTCAGCAGAAGCGGCACTGCTGAAAGCGGCACTGCTGGGAGAGCCCAATTATCATGCGGGTTGCCCTTTCAGCAGTGCTGCTTCTGCTGAGGCATCGCTTTGCAGAGCACCTGTCCGCTGCTGTGTTGCGAAGTGACACCTTGGCAGAAGCAGAGCTACTGAAAGGGCGGCCCTTGTGATAATTTGGCTCTCCCACACCTTGAAAATACTATCAAGATTTGCATATTTTTTCTTCTGTTTGCAGCTAAAGAGTACCTAATTGGGAAAAAAGTGTTTATTTCTGGTCATCACCTGCTGAAGTGCTGAATCATTTCCTGCTTAATGACATCACTCCCACCCCTCAGCAGGATGAATGCTGTTTGGCCTGCTGAATGAAACGAGTTTGACACCCCTGTTCTAGAGAGAGCATGTTATTCATTTCTCTTGCTATATAAGTTAGTTTAAATAATTAAATATCTGATATGAATATAAGAAAAGTTCAGTTTGATCAGGCCAAAGGCCCATCTAGTCCAACATCCTGTTTCCCATATTGACCCACCAGTTACCTCTGGGAAGCCCACAAGCAGAAGTGAAAGGCATGGACAGATCACAACCTGGTAAAGTGTAGGCTTATTTTGGCACCTAACCTATGCAAGTTTCGGGGACCTAATCATGAACTCATGGATCTGGATTATTTCCTAAGGGTTTTGGGGGATTTCCCTGCTACTAGGGCTGGCGACTTACCCACTGCTCTAGTTGACCTCTGGAATGGAGAAATGGCAGCAGTGGATGAAATCACTCCTGTGCAACCTTGGCCAGGTCGCAGAGTCCGATCAGCTCCTTGGTTCACCGATGAGCTTCAGGCAATGAAATGACTTGGCAGACATCTAGAGCAGCGTTGAAGGAAGATGCGGGACGAATCTGACCGAACCCAGGCAAGAGTACAACTTAGTGCCTACTCTGCAGCAGTGATGACGGCGAAGAAGGCCTTCTTCTCTGCCACTATCACTGCTGCAGAATGTGGTCCAGTGGAGCTGTTCCACGTTGTGCAGGGCTTGCTGCATGTAACACCTCGGGAAAGTCAAGAAAGTTCTCCCCATGCCTGCTGTGATGCTTTTGCAAGGTTCTTTGCGAATACAGTTGCTCATACTGTATGAGCAACTGTATTCGCAACATCTATAGACTCTGTCAATGTGGAGTCCAATACTCAGCTTGGACTCCACATTGACAGAGTCTATAGATGTTCCTTGAGCATCTGTCTGTCTAGTTATTTGGAATTCTTATCCCAATTCCCTCAAAATTCACCGAGTAAATAAGTGTCAAGCTATACCGTATTTAAAACCAATTTTTAGATTCATATTTAAAATAGTGAAGAAAAATAGGGTGTGTTTTCAATTTTCATAAACTAGACTTGCTTGTAGTCTTTTTGCTTTATGCTGCATTTTATGCTAGTAATTGTAAAATTATAAACCATTTTAAGAATTTGCCTCCTTAAATTTACATTAGTAATGTGTTAAGTAAATCCATGCCTGATGCTACCCTGAGTGTCTGTCTGTCTGTCTGTCTGTCTGTCTGTCTGTCTCTCTCTCATATACATACGCAGTGGTATGGGAGCTGCATCCTTGTGCAATTCCACGTTACTGTTAAGTACATCTGATTATTCTAACTACATGGTCAGGGTTGTGGCCATTTCCACCCACTTGGCACCTATGGCAATTGGTAGGAAAGACCCACAAAACCAGTCCTGTCCACACACTAAGAATATTCCACATCACCAGTGAGTGTGTGTGTGAATCACACCAATGAGAAGTGGCTCCCATGCTGTTGTATATATGTGGCAGAGGAAGGGGGGAGGGAGGGAGCATGCAAGCATGAAGATTGTCACTAGGCAATAGGATTCAGAAAAAACATACCTTCCTTTTGGTAAGAAACACATTTCATTAGCAGAAGGTCTCTGATACAAAATTAGAATTTTCAGCAAAATTTCAGCTCTGCAAAAATTCATCAATTTTAGCAAAAGTCCACAAGAGGCAGGTTTGTTTTTCAACCTGAAATGACAGCTTTTAAAATGCAATGTAATGTCTACCATTGTTTTCTCTGTTTGCAGTCTAATAGTGGTGTGCAGTATTTGATAAAAATCGGTACTATATAAATTCCAGCTGGGTAGCTAATTGTTGCTGGCTGTCATGAAGATGATCATATTGCTTTATTACTTCACTGTTATTTCTGGAGCCTACGTTTCTGTTTCTAAATATAACAACATTAAGTGTGGGGGTGTATTTGTAAAGAATATTTTTCAACATATTTTATCATAGTCTTTGTCATAATACAGTACAAAAACTGTCAATGATTTGTGAAGTATAACATACCTAATAATTACTAATACAAGTCTAAGAAAAATGCCAGCTCTTGTATGCCAGAATCCTTGTCCCTTGTCACTTTCTTGGACAGAGATTTGTGTATGAAGTTATTAAGCTTATTGAATTTTTGCCATTAGGAGTGATTTTCTACGGAGCATTTTATTCAATCAAATTAAAGGATATGGTGGAGGCTGTTTTGTCATTCAGCAAACAGGCTGCAAGAGTATTGTTTGTGTGAGGTTCCCCCCCCCCTTGTTTGCATGTTGTGATGAATAACATACCCCCCAGTTGTACATAAAAAAGCACTTTGTAGCATTTCCACCCCCCACCTTACCCCCTTTACCTCCAAAGGCAACAATTGTACCCATTAGCAAGGTCAGTGGTTTGGAGAAACCTGGAAAATAGCAGCTACCAGAAACCCACTACAATAATATCTCCAGCAGGTGATAGATTAGTTGGAACAAATTGGAACCATTGCACTTGGCCAATCCTGGTTTCTTTCAAGCTGTTTTAAAATGTCGTCATTTTAATACACAATCTCAGCCCTGCGGAACAGTCCACAGCAGGTTAATTTGAATCATATGATGTGTCACTGCCCTCAGTTGACATGAGCTCCATTCCATGTGTGAAGCCATAATAAATCCATTCCCAACCGAGGCAAATTCCCTGTGAGAAGGTGAACTAATCCAGGCCTCACACTGGCATGCTAGCCCTCCGTAATTGAAAGCAGGGCCACCTGTTCCCAACACAGTTAGCCTATAGAGAGAGAATTAGCATTAGATCAGATACTTACTATATTGAAAAATCATTCATACTTCTTTGCGAGTTCAGCTGTGGGCTGCTTAGCATGACATCATATATAAATCTAGGAATGTGCCCACTTGATCCCAGTTTAACAGTTTTGTTAACCATGGTGTTGGTTAACTTTGAAATGAGAATTTTTTGATTTAATGAGAGGTGACATGTGAGAAGGGGAACTGACCGGGGTGCAGACTTTTCTAATTAACTTAGGGTCATTTGCAAAAACACTTGAACACTTTGGTATGGTTGTTTTTTCATTCCTTTTTTACAAATAGGTTTTTGAAATAGTGATGTAACTGCAAAGCTGAATCTCTTAATAGAATGAACAGAAGAGTGACAGATAGTAAATATGCATTAATACAGTTAAGGCTTCAGTTGTGGCAGATCACAGTTCTAGGAAATTATTCAAGAAACTGTACCTCTCTGTCAGTTTGTGGTGTCTTACATTTTCATCTTTATGATCTTGCTTTTGCTTTCTGCTCTTTCCCCCCACCACCACCCCTTAATGCAGCACATAATTATGTGTGCTTAGCACACATAAGATCTAACAGTCTAGATCAGTGGTTCTCAAAGTTCTCCCCATGAGGCTGGAGAACTTTGAGTGTTTGAGGAGGTAGGGCCAGCAGCAGCGGCGATCCAGGGGATCACCTCCTCCGAAACCACCCCCGCTGTACTTACCGGGGCTTGGAGGAGCTTTGGGGAGGCCTGCGCGACCCTCTGCGAAAATCAGAAGTACCCGAAAATCGCTGTTTTGTGGCGATCTGAAGATCGGGGAGGCCTGCAGAGGGTCGCACAGGCCTCCCCAAAGCTCCCCCAAGCCCCGGTAAGTACAGCACGAGCGGTTTCGGGCAATTTTGCGGCTGTGGCGATCCCCCGGATCGCTGCCGCCACCATGCTGTCCCCGCCCCTTAAGGGGGCAGGGGACAGCTAAAGTTCTCAATGGTGGGTTGCGACCCACAGTTTGAGAACCGCTGGTCTAGATCTTCCAGAGATCTAACAGGGCTTTAAACAGGACTGTCAACCATAGAGGATGGAAAATCCTCCAGAGTGGTCAAGAATCCATCTGAATCCATTGGCCTCCAGGACAAGCTATTCTTCTAGCTTTACCACCTCTGCAGAGGCAACCAGCTGTAGTAAGTCTAAATTCTATCAGGTAATGACTCATCCATGACAAGGGAATTGAATAAAATTCCCCACTCTCAGGTCAACATCCTGTTTAGACACAAATATCAAATCTAGGGTGTGCCATACACTGTGCATGAGGCCAGTTATAAACTGAGTCATCTCTGTGATTTTCATAGTGTTCAGTGGCCACAAACAGAGATGAAAGAAAAGAATCTGATCATATTATTATTTTTGGCACCATGTAAAAGCAATCTCAAAAGAAGTGGCCAAACAAGGTATCCATCTTCAGCATTCACATTTGGATCTGGAAGAAAGGGAGAAATAGACAAGCTATTCCCACTGCAATGTTTCAGAAATGTCATTAAGAATGTGCCTTATTGGATGACACCAATTAAATAACTAGGACTGTCACCCTAAAGACACTTCACTGGAAGCAAGTTCTGTTACATCAGTTGCACTTCCAAGTAAACATGTTTTGAGTTCCAATTTGGCAAAGAGATGACAACAGAAGACTGAGAAGCTGGAGTGAATAGCCAAAGGAAAACAATGTGTGCAATCCAACAAGGAGCATGCGCACACATTCAAACACTTTGAGCAGTTGCTTGGGAGAGTTTAAGACATTTTTACCCCAAGGGTGTATATATGCAACAGGAGTTAAATATGTACACCTATGGGAGGAACTGGGTTTTAAGCCATTGGGACTTTGGATGATGGGAGCAGCCAAAAGGGAAACTCCTTTTGCATCCTGTATCTCTAGATGGTATGGTAATGTTAACAGGTACAAATCATAAGATTTGTCCACCATATGTTAATTGTTAACCATGTTTTGCCATTTTTTGCCATTTTTTCCTAATATTTTTTTCCAGTTGTACTGTCAAAGATATTCACAGAGCTATAAGTTATCTAATGTCTTTGTCATTTCCATTAGCTAAAAAAAAAAGGCAAAAGAAGCAATTGTTTCAGACAGGATTCTCAAGAGTGAGGGATATAATTTTTCTTTATTGATGTTATGATTTTCTTAACTGGACATATTGAAGCTATTGGTTTTTGTAATAGATTTCAAAATACATCATAAATGTAAGTAATTTGATGACTAATGGGTCAAGTGAAGTTGGAACATTTAAAATAGAAAAAAAACCTATTGGAAAGTGTTTCAGGAAACGGTTTGACTTTTTTTTTAATCTCCCACAGGATGTACATTAACAAAATTCTATAGAATTAATAGCAAGAAAGAAACTTTATAGGTTTAAAAGCCATGTAAAAATATAATTAAATATGAGGAATTCCAGTGTATTTTAAAACAAAGTAAAATCACCAAAAGTCCACACATTAAAAATATAGGTCCGACGTTTCGTTCATATCTCTGAACATTCTCAAGGAAACACACAAGAGTCTATGTGTGAGATGTAGCTAACTATTGGAGTAAACTGCTGACTTAAATACAACACAGCACTTAGAAGTCAATGCAGGGCTCGTGACTTCTCGCGCCGGCTACGCGTTCCTTTTCCTTAAGTCAGCGCTGATTGACCTTGGAAAAAGAATTTGCAGGATTACTATCGGCCTGTTCTACGGACCTTTATGCTCCTAGCGCTTTAAGGGATTGTTATTGAGCACAAGTGTAGTTCTGGTGCTAATTAAGGGCTTGTGACTTCCTGTGCTTTTCATACTGTGTTGTATTTAAGTCAGCAGTTTACTCCAATAGTTAGCTACATCTCACACATAGACTCTTGTGTGTTTCCTTGAGAATGTTCAGAGATATGAACGAAACGTCGGACCTATATTTTTAATGTGTGGACTTTTAGTGATTTTACTTTGTTTTAAAATACATTGGAATTCCTCATATTTAATTATATTTTTACATGACTTTTAAACCTATAAAGTTTCTTTCTTGCTATCATGTCTGGTCATGAAAATAGCCACTCTATAGAATAGCCTGTGAGATACAAGTTCCCTTCTTATTTCATTATTGCAATGTGAGTTTTGCTGTTAAATCATCGATCAATGTGGAGGAGCTTACAGTAAATGCAATTTCTTTGAATTTATGGGATCTTCTAAATTAGCAGCCATTTGATTATTGGTAAAGGGCAGGTGTTGGGAAATTGTGACTAGTAAGTACTGATAGTCATGAAACATTGTAACTGATAGTCATGGAAGTACTAATGTCAACATGCATGTGCATGAACAGACAGAAGCACAACAAACCAGAAAGCAGAGTAATTCATAACCAGCATCCCCCCCCCCATAGTTTTCTATGAGATATTTTGTTTTGAGATATTTTTCTTAATGCTCCCTGTATCTTAATTGAACTACGCTGGCTATACTTCAAAGCCAGCAAATTCAGTTGAATATTAATAACAAATTATTATCATACACTTCATTTTTTTTCCAAACCGGTATCACCTATTCCACACTGAAATTCCACAGGTTTTAGTAATTAGTAATTACTAAAGTAATTAGTAATGTTAAAGGCAGCTCTCCTTCCCCCTATCTCCTAACACTTCAAGACTCATGACTGTGGCCATAACATGGAAGCTAATGTAATGTAGGGGTTAAAATATTGGGCTAGGATTGAGGAGATAGCCATGAAGCTCACTGGATGTCCCTTGGCCAGACTAACCTTAGCCTCTCAGGCTAACCTACCTTTCAAAAAAATTAAGATAAAAATGGGAGTGGTAGAGAGAATGACACATGCTACCCTGAGCATCTTCTATGCAACCTCTTGGTTCTAGTAGTAGGCTATCGCTTAATGCCAAATGCAAGGGAGTGGCAATACATGTCTTGTGTGCTCCCCGAGGCATCTGGTGGGGCCACTGTGAGATACAGGAAGCTGGACTAGATGGGCCTTTGGCCTGATCCAGCAGGGCTTATGTTCTTCTACATATTGAATATCCCTTATCCAGACTGCTTGGGACAGGAAGTTGTCTGGATTTTGAATTTGTCTGGATTTTGGAATATTTGCATAAATAAAGTGAGATATCCTGGGGATGAGATCCAAGTCTAAACAAAAAATTCATTTATATCTCATATACACCTTAAATTTTATACAATATTTTTAATAATTTTGTGCCCCTGCATTCCTTGTGCTATGATAGCCAGGTGCTGGAAAAAGGGTTTTTTTTAGTCATAGCCCCCAAAATGTCTGGATTTCGGAATAGTCTGGATTTCGGATGTCTGGATAAGGGGTAACCAACCTGTAATCAATGAAGGCATAAAATAGAAATTGTGGTCCTTCTGCATGGTACAGTTAGGTACATATCATCCATGTGATGATAATCTGATTGCGTCTAGGAATCTATCATTCACTTTGCAATTAACTTTCAGCATAGCAGCACAGCTAATGTATAGATAATCATGTATAGTATATAATAAATAAAACTGAATTTATATACCGCCTTTTCTTTGGTCGTCAGATTTCTCCTCTGACTTTAATTCAAAGGCAGTTTACATGGGCAGGCTTTCTAAACCCCAAGGGGTTTTTACAATGCAATAATATGTTCTAATCTTTCGTAGAACCCTTCATTCTAGACGTTTCTTTCACAGTCCATCTCTCTCTCTCTCTCTCACACACACACACACACACACACACACACACACACACACACACACACACACACACACACACACACACACACACACACACACACCACGTTTCAGCTGACAAGGCAACCTTGACTCTCACTCAAGTTCATTCAAATCCATTCAAATGTATTTGCAGATTATAAAATTAAAAAAAATGGTTTAAGAAAATGTTAGGCTGTTACAGATTCACATACTTTAAAACAGGTGAAACTTGGAAGTTACACTCTGCGTAAGCAGTACGGATGCATTATTATCTCACATAGTGTCCTCATGTAAATTTTACCAACATGAATTTTTCCTTTGTGCTTTATCCCCAAGCTGTTCCTCTAAATTACACGACCACAATAGATGACACTGCAAACTGCCCTTACTTCTTAAATAGTGTGCAGATTAAATCATGCCTTAAGTTACATGTCATGCATCAGTATGGCTTAAGGCATGACATAACATGCATGCTATTTAAGTAGTAAAGGTGGTTTACAATGTCACCTCTTGTGGTCATGTAAATTAGAGGAAGAGCATGGGGGTAAAACATGAAAGGAAAGTAAAACATGAAGGGAGGGAGCAAATTTTTGGCACAAGCTTGGTACAGGCTCCTCACTGAGACGTTTTAAACTGCTATAATTTTTTTAACTTGGATTTTTTTTTTTTGAAATTTGGCCAGAATAAACTCAGTATTGGATATATTCTCTGTGTTAAATGCCATGGTGGTTGGAAAACTTGTATGGATTTTAGAATGGACTTTTCAGACTGTATAATGGTAGCGCAATCCTGTGTAAAGATACACGGCTGGCCTAAAGAGCCAGCCGCTCTATCCTATGCTGTTCCCGGGCTACCCCGGGGCAGCCCAGGAGCACCTCGGGAAAAGGGGATGCTTGTCCCTTCCCCAGGTGTCAGCAAGCACAGGGCCTATGGGCCTTCTCAAATGTATGCCAACTCTGAAGCTGACATATATCCAGGGAGGCTTTGTAAGGCTGAACCGGGCTGGGGCTTAAGATATAGGCAGAGCGTGCAGCCAATATCCCCACCCTCTCCCAGCCCAGGCCGGCCAATGGCCACCGCCCTGGCTGCCCCTGCCTGCCCTCCCCCCCCCCGTCCTGCACTGACTGGTGCAAGACTTACTTCATGGGTGGGCGCAGGGTCCAGAGGGCGGCAGAGTGAGGGCTGCCGGCCTCCCCACCGCCAGCACTTACTCCCGAGTCATCGCAAACGTGCTTTACGACGTGTTTGCGATGCTTTGGAGCAGCGGAGCATGTGCTCCGCCACTCCAAAGTTAGAGAGGATTGTGCTGCCTTTCTCATTACTTGGATTCTGAATTATTATCAACAGAACTTAAAACTGACGGGAAAATTTGTATTTGCTTAAATATAAGCATAGTGAGACTCATGGTGTGCATGTTTTTTGGAAGGTACTACTATCTAAGGTGTAAGGAAATTGTAATTAACATTTCAAAGAAATTCAATTTATTTTTAAAAAGCAGCTCAAATTAGCATTGAACATTTTAGCATATTGTACTATCAGCAGGAGCTGCAATAATTTGCTTCCTGGAGTCATAAGTTGTCAGTTAGGGCTGCAATCTAATGGGAATTGTCATGAGCAAATGTTAAAAAGTATTTCTTTTTCTGTTTGTGTGAAATCAGTTAGAATTCAAACTACAGGTTCCCCTCCAGAACCATTTACGTTTTTTAAAAATGCAAAACTTTGGTTTGAAATTTCTTTCCTAAGGTCCAACTGAAAGGGGGAAGAGCTAAGCAGCCCCAAAGTGTGTGTGTAAGTAAGGGCAAAGAGTGCCCCAAAGTGTGTGTGTGTGTGTGTGTGTGTGTGTGTGTGTGTGTGTGTGTGTTCTAGACATTCAGTGTGGGAAGCTGGAGTTGGAAGAGAAGAGCTGAATCATTGTTGTATTGCATTGTTGAAATACTTGAGAGAAATACTGCTACTAAAGTTGTAAATAAACCCAGTTTTGTTTGAAGAGCTGTGATGATTCTGGTGGATGCCAGGTTACCAGAGAGTGAGATAGACTCAGGAGTTGAGAATCCAGAAGGGAAGCACCTCTACTCCCTCAAGGCCTTGCAGAGAGTGGAACCCTGATAAGCTAGGGGCAGTGGAAGAGTGACCGGATGAGTCGGTGTCTCGGGGCCCAGGTCAGAAACGGTGAGAGCATCGCAGGAGTTTTAGTTGGGAATAAGCACCACTGAACATGCAAGCAAACAATGAAAGGGAGTAGAGAGAATTCGAGCATAGGGGTGTGACGAAAGGGAGTCCATGGCATTCTCTTGATCTTTTAACCATGGCTAGGAGATTTAGGATGTTGTATCGGCACAGAACACAGTGGTGACTGCTTTCAGTAGACGAATGTACTGTACTTAAAATACTAGCACAAAAGGGCATTATTAACTCTATTTACTTTTATTTATTTATTTTTTATTTACAGTATTTTTATCCCGCCTTTCTCCCCGAAGAGACCCAAGGCGGCAGAACGCAGCTTTTAGCATTCTGAAAATTGTATTTACTTGTGAAATGTGGAGTTGTTTTTATGCCGCATGCAAATTGTAGGAAAACGTGTTGCTATCTGTTTCAAAAGAGCCATTTAATCATTTGATTTTGTCTGTAAACCGCTTTATGAACTTTTTGTTGAAAAGCGGTATATAAATACTGTTGTTATTATTGTTGTTATTATATTATTATTAATAATAATAAAAGTAGGTGAATTAAATTTGCATTTTATCATGAACTAAGCAACTGTTTGCTTTTTAAAGAAAAATTAAGACAACTCTTTTTTTTCTTTTCTGTTTGTTGTACAGCTGACATAAATGTGGATATATCAAAGCCTCTGAAAGCAAATTTCAGCTTTGTTAAATTTGACCAAATAAAACAATTTTTGAGAAAGATCAGAAGCAAAAGTGATCATGAGAGTCAAGAGGAGAATGTTTCAGCAGCTGAAAGCCCTTCAAAGAAGGACGACACTTTAACATCCCAGTGTTACAAAAGCAGGATTTCTAATTCCGAAGATCATACTGATGGAGGGCAAAAGGTTTCAGCCCAAGAAAATCTGTGGAGGGGCATTTCCTGTTGTCAGAAGATTTCGGTTCACACCACGCAGATGGTGGTTTCTGTGGAAACTTGCCCAGATCCTAGTAAACCCTGCCTGTTAGCATCTTTTTCAAATATCAGTGGAAATTTGAATGTCAAAGCTAACATTAAGACTAAAGGTAAGATGTTTTTTAAGTCCTACTTATTTATAAAAGTATCATTATGATGAGACAACAGTGAGGTACAGTGAAGTTGACTATGATGCGGAAGGTAACACAAATTTAACCAGCTGAACCAGGGTGTGGAAACGAGGCTTTAATTTTTCACTGTGTCAAAGGTAGAAGAAAAGGGCAGGAAGATTTAAGCTCAATACAAATTAGAAGATGGTTGTGTTGTACATTGTTGGGGAAATGTGCACCAATCATGTGCATCGTCTAAAGAAGTCTCCAGTGCAGTATTTCTTCCTTTCTCTCACCATCCACTGCATGCACGGCCACTCCATCATTAACTGGGTCAAAGCCATCACCGCTCCTTTAGGCAGAAAATGTTTGATGCTGTTTCAAGTTCCGTGGCTGGCATGACTCAACGCCAAGGCGCACGGAACGCTGTTACCTTCCTGGTGAAGCGGTACCTATTAATCCACTTGCAATTTCTTGCTTTCGAACTGCTAGGTTGGCAGGAGCTGGGGCCGAAGATGGTAGCTCACACCGTCCTGCGGCACTCGGGTCTCTAACTGCTGACCTGCCTACCTTCGGTCTGCAGTTCAGCGTCTTAACCACTGAGCCATCACAGCGCCCAAGACAAGTCATAGGGGAACACTTACATATCGCAGAGTCATGGGCAAATGTTTAGTAACAATGTGTGTGAAAGGAGGGAGGGCACACTTGAGTCCATGGCTTCACTGATTCCTAAATCCTGGTTCCTGTCCTACTCACAAATAGGTGCCCATGAGACATGATGGGGTGTCTGTAAGGCAGCAAAGCAGGCTGGAATTGCCAGGACCTCAGAAAGCTCCAGATGAACAACTTGCTTCAATGAGGATTCAAATTTGACTTTATATGCCTTGAGGCCCAGATTGTGCCCAGACCCTTCATCCTTTTAGAAAGCAGTTGTTTGTGTTCAAGATCGACCTAGTCTGGCTTGGTCACTGTGGGCAGCGCTGTCATTATGACCTCTGTAATCTGCATATCCCCTGGAAAAGCTTAACCTGGAATGTATTTGGCAGCACACGTGTGGCTAACGCCTGCTTCCTGTAAGACAATGGGCCAAGGATAATCCACTAGCACCCCACTGAATTTTGCTTGCATCTTTCCTTTGGTTAAGTCCCTCCACCTCACCAAGAATGACAGGGGGTCCTGGGGGTAGAGCTAGGGTTTCCTGTGTTTGGACCCACCAGTAGGAAGTGTAGAATCTCAGTCCCCCAAACCCCCACAAAAGGATGTGGTTAGTTTGCAATGCGACATATTTTGTTCCAGCACTCGCTGAGTTTATGAGCTAGGAGGCAAACAATGGAATTACAACTGAATGAAGTGTGTTCCAGACAGATTCAGGGCTCAATCCTATCCAACTTTCCAGAGCCGATGCATCCGTGAGATAAGGGAACAAACATTCCCTTACCTTGAGGAGGCCTCCATGATTCCTCCTCCCCCACTGCTGAATGCAACACGCGCCTCGTTGGCAAGGCTGCATCAGTACTGGAAAGTTGGATAGGATTGGGCCCTGTGTCTGTGTTAGGATTTTGTTTTCTTTTACCTCTAATTTCAAATACCTGATCTTTGCCATTGTTTTCCTGGCCTATTCTTCCTTATTTTCTTCTAATAAGCCCTTTCCAGCTAGGCTGAGACATGACGACAACAGCCAAGGCAGGTTTTCATGGCTTGTCTATCTTCCCTTGAGGAACCTGAGAGTGGCTGGTAAAAAGTCTGATATGCACTCGTGTGTGTGCGTGCGTGCGTGCGTCCATGGTGTGCGTGCGTCCCACCACGATGTATGTGTTATGGAGCCAATACTTCTCTCAGGCAGATAGTTGACAAATTAGTCAATAAAAGCAATTATACTTGGCATTAGCATTCAAAATCCACAGAAGAGTACAAATATTTTATGATTTCTGTATTAAGCACAGAAATTAAAGCTGTTTTTCTTTCCCGATGGCATCTACATTTTTGCCACAGCAAAAATGTAGTGTAAGCCCAAAGCTTAAGTATGAACCGTAAATAGTCTTCTGTTAACTTGTCTTTTGAGTGTTGCACTGCTTTTTTAATGCTGTATTAGGGAGTGTCTTAGTAAAAGTCATTTAAATGGTACATTTCCCCCCCCCCCACTGAATATTAGCCAGATTTTAGTGAGTTGGCATAAGTAGCTTAAAAGATAATGAAAGCGATTTGTAGCCGAGAAGTATACGTTCCAGGCCAAGTTAGGCGATTTATTGCTTTTTCACCAGGAATATTCCTACATGGGCCAATAAATCTTAGTGCTTTTTTATTGTTTTAAAAGTTAAAAATGAAAAATTTAAGGTTCATAGAACATGAAAGACTGTGGAAGTGCTGGAAGCTAAAATAATTGTTATCCATAAATAAACTGCTATACAGGCCAGAGCAACCCAGGCATTCATTCCCAGGCTTTTCCAGCCCTATCTCAACCATGGCATGGAAAGACCAGCAGCAGAGTCCAGCACAGGGCAGTATCTTTGTATCATGAACCTATATTGCCTGTCCTCATCCTCATTTCTTGACCATCAGTTCTCCTCAGCTACCCTTGTAGGATCCCTCCTCAGGTAAGTTCGCAATATGTCCAACGTGTTCCTTCCTATATCTTAAGGCCCAATGTTCTTTCCTTGATGCATGGATGCAGAGGCGTCACTTGCCTCGTTGGCGCCCGGTTCAGGGGGGAAATTGTCGCCCCCATACAGTATGGGGGCGACAGTTTCCGCCCTGAACCAGTAAAGATCGCCGAGCCAGTAGGCTGCGGTGCGCTCCAGGAAGGGGGTGCCGCGCTCCCTGAGGGAGGGCGACCTCTGGGAGGGGGGGGCGACCTGGCGGGACCCTGCACCGGGCACCCCCCCAGCGCCCCGGCTGGCTTACCTCCTTTCCCGAGCGCTGCTGCTGTCTTCCTTCCTCCAGAGAGGTCCGTTGGGGTAAGCCGTCCGGCAGCATGATCTTCCGCTGTCCGGCGGCGCGATCTTCCGCTGAAGGAGTCTGGCGGCAGGGGGGAATTGAAGGCACACACACACTCCTGCGGAAGTGAGTGTGTGTGTGCCTTCAATTCCCCGCCGCCGCCGGACTCCTTCAGCGGAAGATCGCGCCGCCGGACGGCTTACCCCAACGGACCTCTCTGGAGGAGGGAAGACAGCAGCAGCACTCGGGTGAGTGAGTGGTGTGTGCGCCGCCTCGAGTCCGACTCGAGTCTCTCGAGTTGGACTCGAGTCTGGCGCCGCCCCCGCAGCGGTGGGCGCCTGGTTCAACTGAACCACGCGCTCCACCGTAGTTACGCGTCTGCATGGATGTGTAAAAGGCCTCTTGGCAGGCTCAGAAATAGGTGCTTGGGCATCATCAGCTTCCTCATCAGTGAGAACTGAACAGTCTCTCATCAGTGTGAGACTGAACCAATTCCTTCCCTGAGAGGGTAAGCCTGTGTCTGAGTTGTACCTAGGGCTGACTCCAGGTTTTGGAGACTTCTCATTCCCCTCTTCATATCATCATCATCATCATCATCATCATCATCATCATCATCATCAGTATTTATATACCACTTTCCAACAAAAAGTTCACAAAGCGGTTTACAGACAAAATCAAATGATTAAATGGCTCCCTGTCCCCAAAGGGCTCACAATCTAAAAAAGATGCAAAACACCACCAGAAACAGCCACCAGAAAAGACACTGTGCTGGGGTGAAAGGGGGGCAGTTACTCTCCCCCCCGCTAAATATAAGAGGAGCACCAATTGAAAAAGTGCCTCTTGCCCAGTTAGCAGGGGTATGCCAGGCAGAGGGTAAGCAGTGCCTCCTGCTTGTCAGTTTCCATTCACCCACCTACTTGCCTGCTTTACCTAACAAATGGGAATGGCAGCTTTGGGAGCCACAGATACATACCTTACCAGAGGAAGAGGGCAGGTGAGCAAATAGTGGCTGTTGCTCCCACACATCACGTGTCAGGCAAGTATCAGTGATAGTAAGGAGCACCTGGCCCACCTCTTTCTCTGAGTGATCGCAATTGCTTCTAGCAGATATTGCCTTTCATTCCTTCACCCACTTAGGCAGGCAAGAAGACAGTTTGGTGGTAAGGGCGGAACCGCTACTGCCATTGCCCTCTGCTTCTGACTAGTGAATAATAAGAAAGAGGAAGATGAGTTGTTGGAGCATCAGCAAGGAGGGGGCTCCAATCCTCCCATTGCCCAAGCAGAGAGAACAGGATGGCATGGCTTCTGCTATGTGGGGGGGAAGGGTCAAGAATTGGTGGTGGACCCTTCCAGGATGTTGGACACTCAACAGCTGCTCAAGGATGCCAACCCTGATGCCAGCCTTGGCTGTACTACTTCAGATGTTTGCTCACCTGCCTGCATATGCTGCCGTACAACATAAAAGCTAGATGTTAGGGAGAATGGTTGTCGCCTAGGCTTCCCCCTGGCATGCAAGTTCTCTACATGGAAGGAATTTTTTTTTGTATGGGAGTGTGTTCCATGATGAGAGCCCTGAGCTCTTCCTTGCAGTCCAATTTGATGCAGCCCAAATTGTGCTGGGTGAAAACTAGCACATAGTTTCAGGAACATTCTGCTACACACAGTTCTCAGTTTCTAATCTCTACAGAGAGTTTGAGAATTGAGTGCAATCCTCTAGCATGTTGTTTATCTGGGAAGCATTCTTAATAGAGTAATAGCAGTGTCAAACCTAATCAAAGTAAAAATATTCATCAGGAAGAATTTTCATAACCAGACTGTGAAATGGGAAAGACGAACTCCACATTTCTTCTACTGTGGTAAAAATGTATTTCAATTTAACAAAAGGGAAAAAAAGTTGACCCCTGACACGCAGTTTCTAAATGTGGCCGCAATAGTTAAGCAAATGTTTACTTTTAATCGGTAACACAACATGTTTACTATGTATTCACATCAGGCATTTTGTATAATATTTTTAAAATACTATATACTCACAGGAGCATGAATACATTTTTTATTTCCATTTTTACACATTAATGCAAAATACTGATAGGAGCTGCAGTAGCATATAATTTTTGTTAAAGTTTAACTTTTGAAATGCATTTGTTTTTCTCCAAAGATTCTCCACATAGAAGTATAATTTCGCTGAACATAAAAATGCAGTAGCTGCATCACAAATGAGAATCAGCTATTTTATATCTGTCCAAATCAGTCCCTTTTTATTTTCAGAGTTTTATAGATATACCTTTTGAGCTGAATGGAGCTGATGTTGGCATATGAAACTAATATGCAAATACTTTACGGTGTTTCGGATTTTTACAATCACATAACTATGGTGACCATCTGCAGCAGCTGCATTTTACGAATTATTTGCTGAAGCAAACGGCATACAATGACAAAAAAGTAGTCATCTCAGATGTACTATTAAAACAAAGTAGTATTGCTTGCCTCTTATAGAGAATGACCATCTGCTCTACACATGTTATAATACCAAATGACTTCAGATTCAATAATTGTAGAAAAATTTCATTAAAACCTCAACAATTTGCACTTGTTTACTTGAATCTGCATAATTCCCCCATGAGACAACACAACACACTTGGGATATTTTTTCAGTTCTCACTAGCAGTGACTTTGATCCTTTTTGATGTGCAGACTTTAATAAACATAGTCAAAAGGCGCTGTTCAAAAAACATCATGGAAAAAACTACAAAGGAACAATTATAGCAGCAGAAACTACTCTAATCCCTTACTTACGCAAGCTATTTTTAGTGAAATATGTTTTTTTACAAATTTTATGTGACAGTATTTTATAAACAGTGTAAACGGCCTCTTTTCCAGATGCGTCTTTGTGTAAGAGATGGAAGCTGGTTTGTAATGTAAGAGGAATCTCATGTGCCAAGAATCATTTTTTTTTAAAGTCACTTGGGAATGTGTTGTAGGCATGTTTCCTCCCTTGTGGTAGGAAAACAAGAGCTCATGACCTTGCTTAATGACTTTAAAAGAGTTTTAATTAACTGATAACCTTGCATTAAAATATTTTTTCCAGATACTATTAGTTAGGACCTTTGAATCGGGCATTTTAATAGCATATTCTTCCCTTCTGCTTTCTTCTTCAAGAATTTTGAAAAAAGTGGTTTATTTTTATAGTAGTTTATACACACACACACACACACACACACACACACACACACACACACACACACACACACACACACACACACACACACACACACACACGCCTGATTCTCTTTCCTAAATGATTGGGGAGAACACACTCTGTGGGATTCTCCTAGCAAAGCCACTGCTAAGTCTTCTGTATGTAGAAACCCACCCAGAATTTCACTGAGTGTAGACAACAAAGGGATCTCATTGAGATTGGCAAACCTGGTCAGAGATCTGTATTTCTAACATGAAAAGACAGATGCGTTGTGGATAGCTGGTCTGTCCTCCCATGCAGCTTATCTAACATGTTAATGCAGGAATGGATATGTATCTATATTGAAGTGTGCACAGGGTACCTTTTTGCACATTAGTATCTCTGAACAGTAACTGTGAAGGACTTGGATGCTTCAAGTCTTGTCACACATACAGTATGGGTAAGACTTGGGCATGAATCACTTACTATACTTGAGAGTGTACATTGTAGAAACTACTGTATTTGTTTTCAGAAATCTTACGGCGCAATCCTATTGGTTAGGCGGGCAGAGCGCCAACCTGGGATGTTGCAAAAGTGCCGTAAAGTACACAACTGAGGGAGAATAGGATTGGGCTATTAGTGATTGTTTTCGTTGTTGGCATTTTTTAGCGTTACATGCTTCAAGTGTAGATGAGCAAAATGGTGTTGATCATCAGAATGGCCAGTGGTATCCTTTAGTTGGCCAATGGGTCCATCAGTTTATCAGTTGTAGTCTGCTACAAAATAGCAACCACCTTTGAGTCTAGATGATATTGACAATGTGAAGGGTAGGAACAGTTTTGCAGCAGCAGATAAAGTGCCACTAAGTGCAAACACACAGTGCTTAGCTCCCTAGGGTCACACCTAGCTTCCTAGAATATGAACTGGCCAGATTAAAAGTCACTCAGAGATGGGGAAGTACCTGTTTTACAGCATAATCCAATGCATGTTTACTTTAAAATAAGCACCATGTTAACTGGCGCTTACCTCCAGGTAAGCATACATAGAATGTTGTTTAATGATGCAAGGTTTGCCTCTTTTAGAATCTGACAGCCCCTTCAAGCTCTGAAGTTTTGTCAGTCAAAGCCTTTTTCTGTCACCATCAAGGCAGTCTCGAAAAGGTAGAACAGGGGTGTCAAACTCATTTCATCCCGGGGACCACATCAGATTCATTGCACCTGTCGAGGGCCAGTGTTGTACATCATATAAAATGCATGGGCACACACACGCCCCAAGAAACAGCAACACAAAAAACCACTCTCTTTTTCTTTCCTATTGCCTCCCCTCCTGGGGGAATATACTGTATATAAAAGCCCCAAGAAACAAACAAAATAAGCTCTCTCTCTTTAACTTTCCTATTGCCTCTGCACCTGGGAGAATCAGCCACATCCAGTTCTGCTGCTACAGAGAAGGGGGCTTGTGTGCCCAGCTGCAAAACTACTGTACGGCCATGCAGCTGCCTAGCTCCCCACTCACCCGCCTCCCCCTCCTTGTCCTCGTCGGTGCATCTCCTCGAGGAGCCTCCTGGCTCTGGGTTGCTCCGTTGGGCGCAGCAGGGCTTGCGGCAGAAACTGAGTGGCGCAGGCGGGAGCTTGCCGTACTACAGGAGATGACATTGCAAAGGCACAGCTGTCATCTGTGCCTCCCTCATCCCTAAATACTGGTTTTCTGGTGCTGCCGCTCATAAGTTTGGGCTCTTGTTTTATTAAAGGCAAAGCAGATGCTTTAGCAAAATGATCACAAGAAAGTAAATTAAAGAAAGCATTGCGGGTAATCGGTTTGCAGTGAATAAAAATGAATGTTGCACCTCAACATAATATGAGCACATCTAGAACCACGTTTTTGAAAGTTAATGTACAGTAGCTCATAAGCTAATTTTAGAATGGTCCTGAAATTGCTGCTACATACCTGAAGCAGAGGTGGAAAAGAAAAGTAGGGATATATTCCGTTTCAAAGTGAAAGGAGGAAATCCAATAAACAAAAATCAATTTTCAGCCAAGAAGAGAGACTAGCATTCAGTGCCTTGGGCTAGAGAAAGAAATGCAGTGAACTGTAGCTGCAGTTCAGAAAAACTTCCGTTGCTGTTTTTCTTGTATGAAAAACATGATTGTCTTTGTCTTAAATATTCAATAACAAAAATTGTCTGCAAATTGCATACTTCTAGTAGTCACAAATGTTTCAAAATGTGACATATTAAAGATCTTTACCAAATATTAGAAATAAATGGCAGATAATGGATGTTAAGCAAAAATCTTTTCCCCCCTCAATTCAGAATTAACTGCCTCTCTTGAGAAAACTCTACCAAGGTGTCGCCATGACCCATGGATGCTGAAGATCTGCAAGTTAGCCTAAGAAGAAATAAAACATCAAATTAGTTTTGACTACCTAAAATAATATGCTAGAGTATCAATCCATTTACAGCACCCAGAAGACCTTTGTTACTTTTAGAAAGAACGTAAACTCTTTCCAACACTTGAACAATAGGAAATGAATTCTTTGTCAGTAAAAGCCAGAGGACAAACTAAACATTTTAATGGCCACTGAGGATTCAAGTGGAAGTTCAGCCTGTAGACAGCTATACAAATCACTAACAAACCATAATGAATATTGGGTGTGGGCATCAGGGTCCTGTCAGTTTTGACACCGTGTCCCAAGTAGCTTAAACACAACACTCAAGGAAAGGTGGAGACCTCATCAGGTCTCTAACATCTGGGATTTTATTTGTCATTTTGGCATACCCTAGAAGCGCAAAAGAAAGAGTAAAAGGGGATTATCCTGACAATGAAATGAGTTACTGAATCTTGTGATAATGAAAAGCAGAACAATTCTAATTCCTTTCTATAGTCCCTGAGGTAGAGGTGCGTTTATAGTTCTGCAGAACTAAATGTAGGAGGGAAGAACAGATGGCCTAAAATCTATGAAATAAGACACCACCTAATCCCAGGACTGAGTACCACTATTAATCCTGGTCAGGTTCCCTACTGTTACTTTATAATAGAGTTCAGGGTTGCTACTGATGAACTGGCATGTCCTATTAAAAAAAAATGCAAATTAAGTGTAGCTTGCCGATTTTGAGAGAGAAAATGTTCAAAATATATAGGTCCATTAAAAATGTAGTTCTACCTGCCAGTTCACTTAGGAAAGTATAACGCAGGGATGACATTCAGATGGAACTAACTCAAACTATTTTGTTCTCTCACAACTCTTCCCCCCCCCCCTATTTTGCTACATTCATAATGGATGTAATCGCATATCCTCTGAGAAAGGAACATTTTGTTTATTGGATTGATGTATGTTCTGTGCATGACAGCAGTGCTTTTGGAGTCCTGGGCCTTGCACTTTATATTTTACTGTAGTAAGACTGCTATCAAAATATTGTTAACTGTTAAGCTAGAGTTTGCTGGAGCAGCTGGTTCTGGTAAACAGAAGATGTAAGGGGGACTCAGGAGGCGAGGGACACAATCTTCTGGGAACTTCCTCTTCATCATAAGCCTTTTTGGGTTTGCACAACAGAAAAATGGAAAGTGTTATTGATTTATCATTATTTTAAAACCACCATGAGGTTTGCACATTCTTTTAATCGTTGGTTTCATATTTTAGTTTCTTTATTAATATGATATAATATTTTTAAATATAATGGTCGCTCTGGTCTCAGTCAGCATGGCTTTGCTTATCATATATACAGCACAATCCTCTTCTTCGGTCGGGCGGCGAAAAGAGCGTTCCGCCACCCGAATCCGTGACAAATGTGCCGTAAGGCACGTTTGCGTCTACTTTCGAGCAGGGAAGGCCGGCACAAGGCCGGCCTTCCCTGCTCCGATGATGGAGCTCTCGCCCGGCCGCTGGACCCAGGTAGGTCAGGATCCAGCGGGCGGATCGGCGGGGCAGGGAGGGTGCCCATAGGCCCAGCCAGCCCGGGAGGGGGCGGGGGGATTGCTTCGGCCATATCCCAGGCCCGCTGGGCAGCTGAGCCGTTACACGGCCTCCCCAACATCCGCCAGCGATTTCGCTGGCAGAAATCCTAAGAGGCCGATCGGGGCTCCCACCATTTACACCCAGGGAAGGGGACGAGCGTCCCCTTTCCTGAGTAGACCTCCGCTCCGGCAGTGGCATAGCTGCCGGAGAACAGGATCTGGCAGGTGGCCCTGGGCCGTCCGCCGGAACCTTAGGCAGGATTGCGCTGATAGTAAACTACCCTATGTATACAGTGTTTAACCAAAAGTGAAAAAGACAGTGTATATAGGTTGAATGATGATGTACTTTCTGTGAATCAAGATTTTTAAAAATCAGAAATTACCAAATCACTGACCATCTTGTGATTTCCAGGCTATTTAGTATTGAACATGGTGTACCTGCTCAGTCTTTCTTAAATTGAGATGAGCTCATTTCACAGAGATAACCATCTCTGACTTTGCTTCCGATTCATCACTGGCCTGAACTCCATTTGAACCTTGTTAGACACAAAACGAGCAGGACTCCTAACCCAGGCTATAAAATATCATCAAGCTCTTTTGAAAAGATACGTAAGAGAGAATTGTTTCTCTCCCTTCTCCCTACCCCCCATATATCCACTGCCACTAGCACAGCCAATAAAGCACTCCCTGCAATGATTACAGTAATAGATGTCCCTGAATTTTTAGTGTTTGAAGTACTCAAACAAAATACATTCTGAAGCTGCCAGGGCTGCTGTAATGCAGGAGGGACACACATTAATGATGAATTCAAGGATTTGGTCTGTTCAAGGTCATTAATTTCTGTTTACCGTTGGTAACACATCTTGTGTTTTTACAGAGCCCATATGTGGCCATATACAATGCGGAAAAACTCTCTCAGTGAAGAATGGTTAATTGGTAATGTAGAAATTATAGTACTCCAGGGGAGAATGAACCATCACAAGACTCTGTTCCACACTAATGAGAAATCCAGTAGTCTAATTCATTGCTCTTGTTCATTGCTAGAAATGTTGTGCTTAAACCTGATGTCTTCTGTTTCTTTGCTGATAGTGTTGGTCTGGTCATTGCATCTAGCACAACATGTCCGTGAATTGGACTACCTGCCCAATACCTCTGTTCTTTCATCTTTTAATGTTCTGGTGTGAGGGTCTTTGTCCTTCTGTTCCAGACCACATTGACATTTTTTAATTAAGCAGTGAGAAGATCCAAGAATGAGCACATGTGAGACCAGCCCTTTCTGCAGAAACTTACAGTGGTTAGTTGCAGCCAATTGCAGAGCTCCCTTTCTGGCCACTTTCCTCGTTACTCTTGAGTGAGTCTGTCTTTCTGACAGATTATTCCCTCACCTTCCTTGACCCTAATGGTCAGGCCCGGGCTTCAGCAGTGACCTTTGGTGAAAAGGGCTAAGTAGAAGTGCAGACGTACAGTCACCAGGACAGGAGGAAGAGGAAAATCACAAACATGAGAAGCGCATGGGCTGAGCCAGACACACACACACACACACACACACACACACACACACACACACACACACACACACACACACACACACACACCATAGGAGCTGCCACCTTTTGATGTTATCACACAAAACTCCAATGAGGTATAAATATTGCAAGCATGTGGGTGGGGCAAATTGCTTTTTTGTTTTTTCTTACTCAACTTTTGCCTTTCCTCGTGTCCAGTTAACATATGAAGCTGCCTCATATCGAGTCAAGGCGGTGACAGACCAAGCCCGTCTTCCGTCCGGTGCGCATGTCGCTCCGGCTGCGTTGCCGCACCGGACGCACGCTAGGGGGCTGGATGGGACGTTTGCATGTCACACCAGATCGGAGCCTGCCGTGAGGGAAGCAGCCGAGGATCGAGCGAGGGAGAGGGGGGAGAGAAGAGGCCAGGACTAGTGGGGACCTGCACAGAAGAGAAACACATCTGTTTCGTGTGTGTGTGTGTGTGTGTGTGTGTGTGTGTGTGTGTGTGTTTGTGTTTAAAAGCCACCATATAAATGGCAGCAGCAACTATCGCAAGCCGTGCCGTTTGTTGCAGGAGGCGCCGAGGCGGCGGAGGAACGAGCGAGGGAGGGGGGAAGGGGAGGGGAGAGAAGAGGCTAGGACTAGTGAGGGGACCTGCACAGAAGAGAAACGATCTGTACTCATGTGTGTTTGTTTGTTCACTACTAAGCCACAATATTAAACGGCCATAACTACAAAATAAAACCAGCAGAGGGGGGGGAGGGATCACCGAATCAACAAATGACAGGAAACACCGCTAGACGCATTGGAGAAAAGGATGGAGCTTGCTGGCTGCCCCAAGCACATGTTTCAACACTGTATTTCTGGATTGTCATTTGTCAAAAACCCTTCCAAGTGACAAAGGTTTGAAAACAGCGCGCTCCTCGCAGTTACTCCAAGCGAGGAGAAAAATGGCTGCTTTTCCACAACATTCTGCCCCTCTTTCCCTTTGATTGACTTTGGCTTCCTTCCCTTTGATTGGCCCTGGCTGCTCTGTGTCCTGCCCCCAGGGGGCTGGGACACGGACCGAACGCGACGAACGTTGCCAGAGCTGGGATTCAGGCAGCTGAGGCGTCAACGCAGCCGTGGCTGACGACGGCTGCCGGCGGATGCCAGGAGCAGAAACGAAGGCATGTCAGACTAACAAAACACGCGCACGGCACGGACGCACCTCCGTGCCGGACAGAAGACGGGCTTGGTCTGTCACCGCCTTCAGACTGTTGGTTCATCTAGCTTAATGTTGTCTGCTGTGATAGGCAGTGGCTGTCAGAAGTCTCAGGCAGGCAGTTCGTTTATTTAAAAATTTTATATCCTACTCTCCCTCCCCCATAAGAGGGTGCCCAGTGTTACTGCTATGTGGGATCTTTTAATTCAAGATGCTGGGGAATGAACCTAGGACCTGCGTACAAAACTGCTGAGCTAGGGCCTCTCCCTTAAGATGTGGTTACTGATCAGGTTGGAAAGACCCATGTACTCGGTCCTGCCTTCTTGCTTGCAGTATTCAACATGTCGCAGCCTAGGACAGCACCACAGCGAAGCAGCTCTTGCATAACTTGTGCGCATTTCAAAGAGTCTAAACTGGGCCTTTAATACCCTGGGTCTCAAGGGTCTTGAACATTCATTTCATCTTCTCACTCTTGCACGCACATTCTCTATCTTGAGGGCGGGGGACCAGCTGTAATCCAAGCACACATGCACATGTGTGCGCTCTCTCTCTTCCTCGCACACTTTCCCGTCAGCACACTTTCCCGTCAGCATCAATTTGGTTGGAGATTGTACAAGAAGCATGTCAAAATTTCCAAGAAAGAAGCTGCTATCAGCTGCGGAATGAAGCAACCATATCTTTTGGGTCTGCATGTGTCCTTCAGAAAACCACACACTTGGCTATAATAGCCTGGAGAAGAAACAGTTGGAGTTAGACCAAAAAGCAGGATATGACTTAAATTAACATCGATTGAGAGGGAGTTGCAAGGAGGGTAGATGGAAAGTGGAAGGGAACTCTGAGGCTTTCTCCTTCCTGCCGTACAGCTTCATGTAATCAAATAACTTGAAAATACAAAATATTTTAGAATTTTGCTGCTCAGGATTATGTGAATTCAATCATGTGAGACTTTGCTACATTTGTCTTTATTTGCTTAGCCCCGTCAATTATTCTTGTTGTGCTATTTGTTTTAATATAAATCTCACCTGAAAAGTTTTTTAAAGATCATATAGTGGAAGACCACCTTTTGGTTTTATAAAAGCGTATTATTATTATTATTTTATTAACAGTATTTATATACCATTTTTCAATAAAAAGTTCACAAAGCGGTTTACAGACAAAATCAAATGATTAAATGACTCCCTGTCCCAAAAGGGCTCACAATCTAAAAAAGATGCAGAAGAACACCAGCAAACAGCCACCAGAAAAGACACTGTGCTGGGGTGAAAGGGGAGCAGTTACTCTCCCCCCTGCAAAATATAAGAGGAGCACCAATTGAAAAAGTGCCTCTTGCCCAGTTAGCAGGGGTATGATAGTCTTTATAATAGTGTAGTGTAGCCTTTATGTAATTGTTATGCAAATCTGCGTCTGGGTAGCATTCACCTCACGCTTGCAGATTTTTCAAGTAGTCACAGATCATTTCCAGCTGAATACCTGGATATTCCTTACTAGTATATGTCCTCCCAGTCTAATAATGACATACAGAAGCCTCGTTGTAAAGAAACCTGATTGCCTCTTGCTCCATCAGCCTAGTGGTGCATCTGACTGCTAATATACAGTAGATGAAAGTGGAGCCTGACAATGTAAGGCTGGCAGCATTTTGTAAACAACATCCAAAGCAAGTGGTTCATTTTTATTAGTCCTCCTGAAGGGCTATTTTTAAAAGTCATGAAACTGTTTGCTCCTCTTGCTAAATTATTGCACTCCAGGAGAGGTATGCAAGCACTCAGCAAGTCCCAATCCAAGCAGAGTATGTTAACTTCTGCATATCACAACAGTCGTTTCGGAAGATACATGGATTCTGTAAGCTGCCATATCACGTAGAGTTTAAATGGTTACCATGATTTAATCTGTTTAAACGGAAGACAGAATTCTGCAGTAGATATTTGAGAGAGGCCTGGGAGAGCTGCCTAAAGTCCTGTGTGTGGGTGGGGAGAAGGGAGGGGGGAATTAACGGTTGTTTCATCTTTCCAACTTGAGCCATCCAGTCATAGGAAAGTAACTTTATAAGCTCGGCTCATACTTTGTAATTCAACCAGGTGCTTAGAAATCCTAAAATAAGACTCTGGGGCATGTTGAGATGTTACAGTGGTGTTTCAGCACTCCTTTCCTTTAGGATGCAAATTACCTTTGTCCACAAGTGTCAGCCTATTGGGATTTCTCTGGATGTGATGCTCCACTGAAAGAAGCTTTGCTAAAGCCCATGTCTTATTTCACTCAGCATTACTCTTGCAGTATGTCCGTAGTAGCTGTCTGTCTTCAGCTGTTTTTAAGTACTTATTCTTTTAGCTCCCTTATGATTGCACTTTGTGTGACTTCTGACTGCATATTCCTTTTTAGGGTTTTTTTTCTCCCTTTCATTAGGTGCACTGTGATTTATACAGCAAGATTTATTTCATCCCAAACAGGGAACAGAACAGCTGAAAAAGAAAGTTATAATGTCCTTGAGGAAAATGTTAGCTCTTAGTAGGATTTTTAAAAAAATGGCCTTGCATCCCAATGCTGTTGCTTTGCACAGAGTAAATCATCTTCATTTGAACTCATAGAGGCTTTTTATTTTATGGATCATTGGGGTTAGAATGAAATTCATACTCCTTGGAAAGAATATTCTGCTTCCACATCACTATCCCATATTCCCCTATATATAATTGAGTGTGCAATATTTCTCAACTCTGATGTCGTGTATTTTGAAACCTGCCTCCCAGAGTTGGAGGTACAAAATATGCAAGGGGAATATGGGATAAATCAAACTTCTGTGGTATATTGGTTTTACTGGGCCAAGCAACCCAATCAGCAATTTTTAGGTGTGCCTTGGAAAAAAAGTTCCAGGATCTCTTTCAATACTATGGAATATGCTGGGATACAGCGCAATCCTATGTAACCTTGCACTGATGTAACAGTAGATGCACTGGTGTAACAGCAGATGCACCGGTGTAAGTGCGCTTACACTGGCATAAGTGCACTTACACCGGTGCACCTACTGTTACACCGGTGCAAGGTTACACAGGATTGCGCTGATATGCGCTGATACAGTAGTAGGCAGATCCTCTGGAACATCGGAAGGAGTACATCCTGGGGCACACCTATCAAGTCATGCAGTACAGCTGTTTAGGGCAGCTTAAATGTCTTGGAGTGGTCCCATGGATCAAATCATTGAGTAAGGCAGATGATAGAACCTCTGTGAAGGATATTTCCTTGTCTCTTTTATAGCCCATCTCATTCATGGTTGCTTGGAAGTAGGAGTTGAAGCTCATTTCCTTTCCTAGTTAAGTAGGATGCCTAGTTAGTCTTGGAAGGAGGGGCAGTTCAGAGTGAGGAAAAGAGTGCATAGGTCAATTGTAGAGAACATGCTTTGCAGGTTTATTTTGTGGCATTTGGGGTCGGAAGTGTGAGCAATTGTGTTATAAGTCCTTAGAGAGCCATTATCAATCATAGTGCTGGGTTAGATCGTTGAGTATAAAGCAGCTTCTTGTGTTTAGATGATCCTGCAATCATCTGGATCTCTTAATCTGGACTATGGTTTTGGATCCATGAGACCATGTGGATCTCATGGTTAAGAGAAGTCCCTCCTTTACATCTGGATTGCGTCTATGTGAAAAACTGTGGAAGTAGTATCTTGTGGCTTTGCCCTAGCATGTGCACTGCTTCCTAATCCATGTACAGATGTTCTTTGACAATGGCACCTGGACAACACTTGTGCTAGGGCCTGAAATTTTCCCTTCATTGCTATCAAATTCAATGAAAGCTTTGAGCATATATTTGTGGGGGGAAATTGGCACATGAACATTATTGTTCTGTAATATAAACCTTAGTAATAATAACTCAATACATTATGAAATTATTCTTGGCATGATAGTTACATTTATAAATTTACATTTAGGAAGCAGAGCCATTTTGTTCCTAATTTCTAAAAGAGATTAATAAGCAAATCCCTCTGCTTCTCCTTCCCAGCCACATATTTGACACAGGTGTATGTACGTTATACTTGGGATACAGTTCTGACTTAGTAGGTGTATCTTTTAGTAGAGGGTTGGAAATCCTGTTAGTTGAAACAGCTGTATATTGTAGGGTCTAGGTGGTTTTTTAAATCTTTCATCTTTTATAAATATTAAATTGCATTAGAAAAATAAGCCATAGTCAGCGTTACAAATTAAGTATGCTGACATTCAATATTCACAATGACAATTCCAAATATGAATAGCAAGCCTGATAGTGGGGGAGTAAACTCTGGCCTTCAAGTCCAGAACTTTGCAGTCCTATGTCTTAAGCTGCAGTCCTGGGCATACTTACCTGGAAGTAAGTTCCATTGACGTCTTCTAAGTAGACACGCATAAGATTTCCCTGTTAATGTGTAATGCGGGTACAGTTTTGAAGGGCTTTGAACTGCAGATAGAGGTGGGTGGATTTTTAGAAGAGGTTTCTCCCAAGAAAGTACCGTATATGCCATCAAAACTAGCAATTCACTTTAATATATATTAAACAATTTAATTTAATAAATAATATAAACTGCAAAACAATACAATGTGAAACTGACTTTTTCTGTAAAAACATGTTAAATAGATTTGGATTGTTCTGCTAGTTTTTAACTGTTGGTTAATGGGACTTCTGAGTAGACATGCATAGGATTGCACTGTTTGTCAATTTTAAGCATTCTTGGCAGAAGAACAAGAAGATCAGCTACACAGACTGCAATCCTAAACATGCTTACTAGAGAGCAAGCCCCATTGAACATAGCAAAAATTATTCCACGTAAGCATGCATAGGATTACACTGTAAGAAATCCAAATAAACTCAAAGCGCACTGTCTTCCAGGAAGTTCTTGTTGTTAAAATGAATTAGGTTTACACAGAAGAATTTTTCTGATTGTGGCCCCAAAAATGAATTCACAATAAGTTGTATCCTAATGCTTCCTTCTTCTGGACAAAGGCATCTTACTCCAGAGGAAGGAAACCTTAGGATACATACCATTATCTATTTCTTAACGGGTTAGATTGGAATTACAGGCATACCTTGCTTTGCGGTGCTTTGATAATGTGGCACTTTTCAATTATATTCATTTTTAGGCTTTTATTGTACTATATATGCACTAGCAAAACACTGCAAAGCACCGTAAAGTGAGATATGTCTGTACTTGGATGTAGATTCCACTGAAACTACAGTCAATTCTTGGTATCCACGCACTCGTTCTTGCAGACCACTTATCCGCGGCAACAAAGAGTACTACTTACCTCGCGCCATTTGTGATCTGCTCTCATCCCTCCGCAGCCATTCTGAAGCGATCCCAGCATCCACTTCAAATATTGCGGTGGCCATTTTGAATCAGCCATTTTAAAGCTATCCACAGCCATTCTGAAGCTAAATGGCAGCCACATCTACTTGTCTGAGAGCGAGACAAGACGACTTCAAATGTGAACAAATGTACATAGGATTGAGCTACAACTGTTGCTATTTGGCAGCAAGTCCCTCTCAGTTCATATGGGCTTACCCCCAACTGAGGAAACATTGGATTTGCTGCTTTGATGTGATATTGCTCTGGATCCGATCTATTAAGGCGAGGAGGAGCCATGGTGGCAGTTTTTCGCTCTGCAGCTGCTTATTTGCAACTGCAGAGCATTTTTGCGCCATTTTTGATGGGCAGTCCTGCCCACCCCAGGTCCTAAGAAGGCTTCAGATGAAGCCTTCCAGGAGTGCAGGAGGCGAGTGATGATGCAAAACACGTCATCGCCCCGTCCCCCGGGGCATGCTAGCAACGACACTGATATAACCAATGTAAATTTGGTATATTTTATGAACAGCAAATTCTTTGTATTTCATAGTATAGAGCAGGGGTGGCCTACCTTCCACCATTAGGGCCTCTGCGTTCTTAAGAGCTGTGTAGAAGTCAGAATTTGGGCAGCTGCAAGTGGTGCTGCTGCTAAAGCAGCTGCACTTGCTGAAATACCCTCACCTATACAACCATGCAAGGACCAGGAGCACTCATGTTGAAAGGTAGTATAGAAGATACAAGAAGATAAAATAAACTACAAGGAGACAACCCCACCCTTTGTATATTACAAATCAATAAATCAAAGCCTGACTGTAGAAAAAAATAGGGCAAAAGATTCAGTTGCAAAACATAGATTTTGCACTTTTGCAGGCAGCTAGACACAAGTTCTCCCATATCTTATCTTCTTGAGCTATGGCTGATAAGAGTTGAGGAATTAGCCTGGCAAACTGAGAAGGAGCTTTCAAAATGTGCTTTATTTCTACGAAGGAAAATGCTACGAATGTGTTTTAGAAGAATGCTTATATACACAAACAACACATTATAATGACTTTTTTTCATTTGTATATTAGGTATAATTAATGGCTCATCATTTATGCTTGACATCAGTGACTTCCTTATTAAGACAAGTCTCCAGGAAAAAAGCCGAACTCTGGTTGGACCTGTCTGCTGCTCTGTTGCTGTCGAAGCAAAGTGGTGTAAGCACAGTGGCAATCCTGGCCCAGAGCTCTCCGTTCCAAAAGCCCACGTTGATGTGAGAGGTGGACTGATGCAGGTCTGTACATGGTCATATACGACTGAAATGGTGCTGAATATTTCCCCTCAGCAGTATAAAATTGAGCAGCATGAGAGAACTCACCAGGTCTGATTTAATTTTTGAACTGTGTGTATTTTTTTTTACGTAAAATGTGGAAAAGAGTTTGTTTTACTGTTGTAGGTGTTACATCTGTACCCCACTTTTCAGTCAACCTTGGCCCCTAAAGCAGCTTACAGTTATAATAGGGATACATGCAGAGATGGCCCAAGACTTTTAGGCACATGAGGCAGGGCACCGGATGCTGCCCCAACCCCTTACTTGCTGCTCCTATAATCCTCCCCCTTTTCCTCCATGGCTTGGCAGCAACATACAAAGAGTTCTTCTTCTTCTTCTTCTCCTCCTCCTCCTTCTGACTCTATGTATTTGAAGAGGAGGATGGGGCAGAAGAGGACATGCGGAAGAGAGGAAAATAATGGGCTAGAACATCTCCCAGAAGATACTCTAGCCCAGGGGTTCTCAACCAGTGGTACTAGTACCACCAGTGGTACTTCAGCCGACTGCTGGTGGTACACGGACTGCTGGATCACTGGAACCCCGCTCAGACATGGCGCTTTTGGTGACGCAAAGAGTGAACAAAAGTCAAGATACCTGACATTTCTGTTTGTTGCTGTTGAGGATTTTCTTTTTAATTTAAAGGAGGATTACCATGAACAATCATGAGAAATCCTGCTGCAAGCAAATTATTTGTGCTTAGAATATTTGCCACTATAAATAGCTTCTGCCTTAAGTATCTCAGGACCAGGGTCAACTTCTAAACCCTTCAAGATGTGTGAGCCTGTTTGTCTGATAAGTCTGGAGAATTCCTAGAATAAACTTGCTGGCAATTCATTTGGGTTCATGATGGCTGAACATAAAATGCCTGCATGTTTTTCAAGATGCTAAATTTGCTATTCTTTTTGTAAGGTGTTTTGGGGACAAGAGCATTTGAACTGCTTATTGCTTCTGCATGAACTTCTGCAAGGTTACCTTATGCAGCAAAACAGGATGGAGGGACAGAACTGTGATCAAATACATCAAGCACAGGTTCCGACAGACAGAAACCAGGGTTCTAAAACGGAACATACTTCAGATGATCTGAGAACAGGCTTGTTCCAGTACATACAAGATACAGGTAGAAAGAATATTATTAAATACACTCCAGTGACAAAAATAAGTTTAGTAGTAGCCCATTAAAAATTGTTTCCTCTTAGCAATATTTTTTTGGGGGGGAGGGGGGTTGTCTAATTAAACAAGCATCTTGTTAGAAGAAAAAAAAAACCTTTAACGTTTCTTTCCATTTTACTATGACCTTTTAAAACTTTGGGAAATTGGTTTTGTTCCCCCCCCTCCTTTTGATCCTAAGGGATTTGGGTTTAACTGCTTTGGTCTCATAAAACCAGCATGCTCGCTTTTAGAAATTATATAAGCAATTACAGCTTTTTCTTCCCTAATTTGATAGAAGCGCGGAAACTACCGAATGCCTATGAAGTTGTGTTTTACAATGAAACCGAGGATAATCCCGGAATGATGTTATGGAGATACCCAGAGCCCAGAGTGCTGACTCTTGTGAGAATCAATCCAGTTCCTTTCAACACCACTGAAGATCCAGATATTAGCACTGCAGACCTGGGAGATGTACTTCAGGTTGGTAACATTTTTGTTAACTTGAAAAGTGTCTTTTAAAAGTGCCAGTGGAAAATCATTAAAAAAAACACACACACACACCATAAAAACATCTCTGGTTTATAAGGACAAGCAAATACATTTTTTTAATGTGTGAAGCTGTTGATTCCTTTTTTAATTTTAGCTTTTGGTGTGAATAAACCTAAAAAAAATCATAACATAAATATTTGGCCACAGCAGATATCATGGTACCCAGCATAAAGGAATCATGATTGGGTGAAGGCAGTGGTTCCCAAACTGGGAGGCACAGCTCCGAGGGGAGTTGCAGAAACCAGCCAAGGGAGCCGTGGAGTGCCGTGGAATCCTCTTGGAAAACAGTGCAGTGCCAATTGGCAGGCATCAACATGGGGAGCCACGGTCAATGGTCGCCAGTGGTCAAGGGAGCCGCAGGTCAAAAATGTTTGGGAAACACTGGGTGAAGGGATAGACTAACCCAGTAAGTGGATTGGGGGGCACAGGGGTGGTGCCAGCACTGAGTCTGTTCGTGCATGCGCTAGGGACAATCCACTTCATTATTTGTGCTGTGCAATTCATGGCAGTTCGTAAGAAAATCTAGAGTTGCCCTTTGTCTCTAAATGTTCTTAACTTTATGTACGAGTTGCCTCTGAAGAACAAGCCAGACCGTTGGCTGCTGAGAAGGAAGGAGGAAGTGTCTGACTAGACAGCCACTGTGTAGTCATGCTTCTTCTTGCCACCTCCTCTGCTCCTGCGACAATGTGAGGGGGAGGGAAAGAACAAAGAGCAAAAATCATTCCCTTAATGTTGATCCTCAGCCATGTACCCTGTTATGGCAAAGGAAAATCTGTCAGTCTCACCTTTACAATGCAAAATAATAGTGCTGATCACATCGATGTTTAATCTAGGCAAAGTTTGTTGTGAGCCTCTGGGAGGCCCAATGAAGCAGTGGGGAGAGGGTGCAGATCCGCTGAGAAGAGGCCTGTGCAATCCTGCCAGCCAGCTGGGGGTTAGACCCAGTGGCACCCACAGGTGGGGTGAGGGAATGATGACTGATGATCACAACAGCTCATTTTTAGCCATTAATGTTAATGGATAAATGACCCTGTTCTAGAAAACAGTAGGCTGAGTATGCAGTAAGTCTTTTAACACTATGTTGAAGTCAGGAGATGCTTATGCTTAGACCTGGAAGATCCAGGTTCAAATCCCCGCTCAGCCACGAAGCTTCCTGGGTGACCTTGGGCCAGTCACTATCTCTCAGCCCCACCTACCTCACAAGGTTGTTGTTAGGACAAAAAGGAGGGGAGGAAATATGTACACCACTCTGAGCTCCTTGGAGGAAGGGAGGTATAAAAATGTGATAAATAAGCGACCCGGGGGGGAGGGGAGGTTGTACACACAAGCAGCTTCTTATATAGAGCTGGGGTAGTACTGTGAAAAATAAAAAGCAAAACTCTGTTGTATCTTTGATAAATCTCGCATAGTTTTATTCAGTTTTGCTTAAAACAGAATAGTGATTCAGTTAATACTCATGCAAGGCAGGCATTCTGGAAACAAGAAACTGCTAAGGGAGACATTAGTTTTGCTCTCTTCTGTCACAGGCTAGTGCCTTGATAGAACCTAGAGACAGAGAGCCCATCACTTCTGAACGTTACAAGTGCAGAGCAAAAAGCAGAAGAAAACTATAGGCTTTATGGGAAGGGGGACAGTCTCCGAGGTCTCGGGGTAAGGGAATATTTGTCCCTTACTCAGGGGTAAGTCTCCGAGGCCCGGGCGGGCCTGCTCAAATCTTCACCAGCAAAATCGCTGGCACAAGTTCGCATGGACCCTGGTTGGGGAATTGGGTCCAGGGAGAGGGGTTGGATTCAGCAGGTACTGCTGCCGCCAAACCCACCCCCTTCCCGAACCCAATCTGCCCCATTGCCTCCCTGTTCCACCCACCTCCTGCCCCTTTTCCACCCTCCCCCACCCCGTTCTCCCCCACTGTCTTACCTCAATCGGCGGGCCTTCGCATGTCCACCAGCATGCAGGGGAAGGCTCCGGCCTCCCTACCAGGCTCCGGTAGTACATGACTCCACATGCTGCCAGAATGTGTTTTACGACTGCCATAAGAACGTTATCGCTGGCGGAATGCTAGTAACATGATTGGGCTGCTCGGCTACAATCCTATACACACTTACTTGGAAGTAAGTCCCATTGAGTTGTCTACATAGACTGACACTACATAGACTGACACTACATAGACATGCATAGGTTTGCAGTGTCAGGCTACTGTCACAGTACATTTAAATCAGTTTTTGTCTTCTCCAAGTCAGTCCTTTCCAAGCAGTCGTATCTGTTTTTGCTTGGGGTAGCACTTTACAAAGTACAGGTAGTCAGGTCTCTGCCTCAAAGAGCTTACAATATAAAATTAACTGCTGGGAAGATTATCAAGGAAAGGGAGGGAAATGAGGTAGGGGTGAGCTGTGTAAGAACTATATAAGAAATCTTTTATGTTTATAAAGATAATATAACAGAAATTTGTAAGCTCAGATGAATTGTTTGCTCATATTAATTGTCCATGTGCTTTAAATAAAACATTTCTATTCTAAAAAATTGTGGGCTTGATATTTTCAACACTATGTTAATCTATAAATAGGTCCATTTTTTAACACTTTGTGGCTTGCTTAAAACAGTGGCTAAAGGAAGTGTGGGCTTTAGAGCAATTGACTTGAGATTTACTGCAAGTTATAAGTTACAGCAAGTTTTGACATGACAGTCAACAGGAAACTAATTAAGATCAACGTCAAAGGCATTCCGTTTTCCTTTTAACAGAGAGTACCTCATTTTTGGCTGACTCCATTTCCTTTTTGTTTTGCATTCCCTATTGAGACTACAATGTTGAGCTGGCATTTGAGAGTCTGGGAAAAGGGCTTTTTGGAAAACCACAAATTTTACTGATGTTTGACTCATTTCTCACATTTCAGAAGCAAGTACTTTGGAAATCCAAATAATTTGTGTATGACAAGGTAGTGATTTAAGTTCATAGCATTAGCAAAGGAAGCCATAAAAGTTCTGCCATACTTATCAACAACAAGGAGTAATGCTTGCCTGTTTTAAAAGTCTGCAGATATACTGAGATTCTTGTAATTTTATTGAACAGATACTTTTAAAAATATGATCTGTTGCTGAGTCACTTTAATTGCTAAATAAAATGAATGTGGCTTCTTTATACTATTCACAGTAATGCCTTTCAGATTTAAATTTTTGCCTATTGCAGATTTCCTATTTCAGTTGTTTAAATATCAAGAGACTGGCATAGATAAAACTATGAGTGGGAGGTTGGCATTAGTGGCTTAGTCCCTTCAGTGTCCAGCTCCACCATTGCTTCTTCTAAAGTGGTTAAAGCTGGGGACACACCGGCCGCACTACAGTGCGTTGCGTAGAGCAATGTCCGAGCATGGCTGGAAAAACTTGGTGTGTCTTCTCTTTTACAAGCTCGCACCGCAACTCAGGAGAGCTGTGTTGCGGTGCGAGCAAAGTTCAACTTCAACAAATTGAACTTTGGCTGCATTCAGCCAATCAGAGGCAGTATTCATTGCTGTGGGGGTGGGACATGGAGCAATGTGTTGGCCAATCAGACTCGAGTCTGATTCTGATTGGCTAAAAGAGAGCAGGGAACAGGGCAGGGGGCCTTACCCTTCTCTGTGCGGCTTCCTTCAGTGGAGACAGGGTGCATTGCGTTGCATAGCAACACGTTGACTACTCTCACAACACACTGGGACGCAATGCACCCCGATGCAGGCAGTGTGTCCCAGGCTTAATGGAAAGAGTGCTGGGGGTAGAAGCATTCCCCACTCCTAACATCCTCTCTGCTGACCACTTTACAAGAAGTGGTGGTGAAGCTGGACATCAGAGGAGGTAAGCTCTTTCCATTCTCCTCTCTCATGCTTTCTTAGCATGCAAGAAGAGGATGGGGCTGTCAGGCAGCTGGGCGCACATCACCATGGCATGCACATCACATGGGGCATGCTTGAGTGTGTGCGCATGTTTTGGGGGTGCATGTGTGTGTGTCATGCAATGTGTGTGCTGGGGTGGTTCGCATGCTGGCGGGGGAGTAGGGGGACAGGTGATGAAATTTGGGATGTAGGCTGCTAGGTTGGGGTGGGATAGTTCAGTCAACACCTTGCCAGGAGAGGGGCTTCAGTGGAAGCCGCACACATTGTTGAGGCTGGGTCCTGATTTGTTAACTATGGTTGAGGGAAACAGTATTACATAAACAGTACTCTACTCGTGCACTTGACCAAAGTTGTACAAATTTGCATGTATCAGCATGAGTAGTTCAACGTGACCTATATTGCAGTAGCTATATATCAATAGACAGCAAAGTCAAATAGTAAATATTAAGAATGGAATATTTGTATAGTGCTTTTCTGTCTTTGTAGCCAGAATTTTGAGTGACCTCTAAAGATATGTATGCAATTAAAAAAAAAAAAGAGGAGCATTCTTCATATGAAATTTGGTTGATTCTTATTGGCGTATTATCTTATTTACACTCACACGTTTATAGGCATGCATGTGTCTCATTTAGTGTTCCTCTAGTTGCCTCTCTCTCGTGTGTGTGTGTGTGTGTGTGTGTGTGTGTGTGTCCCCTTTTTAATGAGAATAAAATCAACTTCTGTGGCACATTACAATCCACAGTTCCACTCAGCACACCTGCATTTGCTCTAAACCTAGTAGCTTGATGAATTGATAAGATAAGCTGGCCACATGCTTTTCTAAAAATAAAGGAATGCTACATATTTCTTCCTAAAGGTTAAAACGTATTTCTCAGGGCTCTTGAATTACCATATTCTGATACCAAGGGAAAATAAAACCTCGGCTTAGAGTCTTGTTTGTACTTAGAGGGCTTTCCGGACAGGAAGGCAATCTTGATGCAATGCAGTAAGCCACAATACCAGTGGGGCATTACAGGTGAAAAACGCGCAGCTGTACCCCATACCACAATGTATTACAACTGTACAGTGGAAGATTTCCTGAACTGAAATAGGGTTTGGTTAACTTTGCTTCCCAAGAGTAGATCACATTAAAATGTTATAAAATCATGATTTCCTGCATTTGAATGCTTGTGGTTTCTCAACTGGTTCCAATATTACAAAAGGGGGTTTATGGCTTCTATTAGTTGAAGATGTATAGAAGCCTCTTTTTAAAGTCATCGAAAAGGCAGGGAGATCTGCAAAAAGAGAACTTATTCTTTTCAAACCAACGTGACTTCTCTGTCATTTCTGCTATATAATTCAACATCTATGGTTTGTTTTATGGAACATAATATGTTCAAGTATTAGTAGAATCGGTATACAATGTGCAAGCTGCAGGATCCTGCTTCAAAACAAATGTAAGTGTAATGACTTGGAAGTCAAATGCAGAGGTTTTTCCTAATTTTATTTTGATTTTTTCCAATACTGAAACAAGCAAAAAAAGATTTTAAGACTGTAATCCTGCACCTAGTTATTTGTAAAACTTTTAAATCAATTTAATGGATTCAAGTTAATCCTACTATTTTTATTAAGTTGTACCCCAAATTACTTTCTGAGACTAGTATCATAGTGACAGTTTGCAGATACAAAATCTAGGGTTGTACCCTAAGGTCATCTAAACAATGCCCTAAAGTCATTCTAAACAATGGACCTGTGGGGCTTGCAATCCCCAACCATATGAATTCTTAGGCCTCTCACAAAACAATACTTCCCTAAAACCATAACAGACTGGTTTCTTTTTCACTTTTTAATTGTACTCTGAATATGCCCTCAGAACAGAGGCCAGAAAACACAGGGAGGAGGCTCTGGGCAGGTGGGAGGGCCCTTCTCAGCGTTCCCAAGAGGCTCGGCCAAAGGCAGGAGCCTCTTGGGAGCAAAAATGCACCACCAAAAGCTCTGCATCAGAGAGGAATTCCATTGGTCCAGCAGTCTGAGTACCACCAGCAGTCAGCTGAAGTACCACTGGTGGTACTAGTACCACAGGTTGGGAACCCCTGGTTTAGACCACTTTGGGCATGGGGAGCCCAAGCTATCATTATCATTGTCCTCCCCTGGACTGGTTTTACTCCGCTTAAACCTCAGGCTTGTGTGACCTCAACACAGGGGGGACCCCAGTCCACAAAAGCTGGAGAAATGCTTCTCACTTTTTAACAGCACTGTGCCTGCACTTTTTCCTTCTTTTTATTGCAGCAGTGGTAGGACAAATATCCCTGGAGGTAAGGATTATTTGAAACTTAGGTAAAGTATTAATCATAGTTTTCAAGACAGAGGAATACCATTTTATGTTCGTTATGGGATGCTTTCTAGCACAACTAATATCCTCACTTCCCCTGCCCCATGAGTCATTTTGTGGGATATACTTGATATCCAAGTTTCAAACTATTATTTTTGGCAGCTGCTACTGCACAAAAGTGCTCATCTTCCTTTTAGTGTACGAAGATGGGGCATTAGCAATAACCCTATTCACCCCCGAGAACAAAAACTGAGATATTTAGGAACATACACTTAAATCAGTGGGCAGTCCAGCACCCAGGCTCTCTCTGCATGCATTTCAATAGGACCCCCCCCCCTTTCTAGGCCATTGTGTATCCAGCTATAAATCTCTCTCTTAATATTTTACACTCCCAAGTTTGATATTTTGGCGACTCTTGACATCTAACTGCCATTGCTTAAAGGGGTCTCTAAAGGATAAACATGCCATATTTATTTTACAACACACATTAAATTTTCAATGTATCCTATGCATTTGCTGGCATAAGAGGACTTTTACATATTGCACACATTCAAAGAAAAAAAAGAGTATGCACAATGAAATCTGCTTTTTTTGCTGCTTTGTTTTTTTATTATATGTAGAATTAAAAAAAAAAAAACTTTCCTCTTCAAACGGTGAACTCAACCTACCAAGTAATTATTCGACTGATTCCCCTGATGTAACAAAATAGTTTTAAGAGATTACGGTGGTCTTCCAGATACTGCCATAACCTTAAAAGTTAATCCCTCACACCCCAATCCAGTTAGGGGCATATGTTTATGAAAGCAGGGGGAAGAGAACAGGAGGAGGGAACACAGAATCAAGTATTGTTGAGAACAGTATGTATAAGAGTATAGTACACTGCTGCTTGTGTGTAGTTGGACTGAGGCCCTAATGCTTGCTTTATTTCAGGGGTTCCCAATGTTTGGAGGCCTGCATACCCCCTATGCGGCCCTCCGACCCCTCCTCCGTGTACCCCCTGAGCGGCTCCCCCCATGTACCCCCTCTGGGTTGTGGCACGAGCGGGAGGACCGCAACCCAAAAAAGAAGGCTTACAGGCCTTCACTGTCCCCTGCAGTACACGCCTGCATCCTACCTTTTCTTGGCGGCGCCATCTTGGATCTCACGAAATCTCGCGAGATCCAAGATGGTGGCGCCCAAATCTCGTGAGGACACATGAGGCAGCCTCATGTGCCCTCACAAGATGTGGGTGTTGCCATCTTGGTTCTGCCTTCTCCAGCCAATCAAAGCAGATGCTTCAGTCAGCCTCATGGCTGTATGTATGGGCAGCAGCTCTCCAGGTTTCAGACAGAGGTCTTTCCCCAGCCCTACCTTGAAGCATTCCAAGACATTGAACCTGGGACCTTTTGTATGCAAATCAGATATCCTACCACTGAGCTACCACCCCTTTCATAGTTTCATCACTCCACTCTCATGTTCATAATCGAACCAGGGCCTTAATACTTTGTTATCCTGTTCCAGTATCATATTTGCCATAACTTTCTTCTGGATGGCTGTAGGGCATGGTGGAAATTCGGGATGCTGGGTTCCAGCACTCCCTTGCAGGGTACTCTGAAAAGATTGTGTTAGGTGATATTTGCTCATGGATTTATTAGAATTGCTTTGTCACTTGTTTTGTGTAAAACCAATATAAAATCATGGGGAGAGATTGCAAATTTTGGAGGTTAACGCTAACAGCACACAACCCCTTTTTTCATTATTGACTGATCTAGGATCAGCAGTGACAATTCTGAACCAATGCTCAGACACAGCAGTGGGTTGTGGGGGAGTGAACAAGCTGACATGGAATCTAGATAAGAACAATTTTTGGATGGTTGGTTTCCCTTGTGACTTAGGGGAGGTGGGATATCCTGTCCTGGATCAGGTCGCACCCTGCCTGAAATGGGTACAAGTGGATTAATTAGCCACTAACTGTAACAGTTACTGATCTCTAACAGATGTACTCTGGGAAATACTTGTTCTGTCTGCAATATTTATTTGCACATATGAAGATTATATAGAAAAGTTCAGTCACTTAATCAAAGCCTTCAGAAAATGTGTTCTTAATGGTATAATCATGTTCAGTGGAGTTTTTGATTACATTGTATTTTTGAATAGTCATTAAGGGTGGTTGTGCACATTTCTAATATTAACTGGAAGCGTATTCTGACCCTGCTGAAGTCAATAGAAAACTCTTATTATTGTCAGCTTAACTTTTGAAAGAAATATGTTCAGAACTTGATTGAAAAGATGGCAGCAAGTAAAAATCTCAACTGTTTGCCATTTTTTTTTAAAAAAAGGCAGTGATATAAATTGTGCTATGCACACATGTGTTTGCATTTGTCTAGAATTGCCAGGCCGCTAAGATTTGTTTGCTAATGTTGCAGATTCCCTGCAGCTTGGAATACTGGGATGAGCTCCAGAAGTCATTTGTTGCATTCAGGGAATTCAGCCTATCAGAAAGCAAAGTTTGTGAGCTACCGCTTCCTAGCATCAACCTCATGACTGATCAGAAAGAGCTTGTCGCCTCAGATCTCTGGAGGATTGTCCTGAACAGCAACCAGAACACAGGGGACGACCAGAGGTAATCAAAATTGCTGTTGTTTCATGAAGACTGATATTCTGGAATTTCGGTCCCAGAGAGAGGTCACCAAAGGCTCAGCAAATCAGTGTTGGTAAAACTGAGCTGGATGGCCTAAAAGAAGGCAGCTTTCATATATATGTTATCTCTTTCTCCAAGGACCTCAGGATGGCTACATAATTCTTCACCCACCCACCCACCCCGCCCTATTTGAGCCTCACAAAAATCCTACAAGATAGATTAGGCTGAGCGAGCCAAAGGTCACCCAGTTACCTTCATGGCTGAGTGGGCATTTGAACCCAGGAATCCCTAGTCCTTGTCTGACACTCCCGACCACACTGGCTCTTGATATGAATGCAGAAACATCAGAAGTTATTTGCCTTTGCGTTTATGCATCCTTTTCTCCTACAGACACAGCAGGCATTTAAAAGAATTGAATACTTACTTTAAATGCACATGCAGCTAGTGATTTCTTTTAGGGCGTTGCAGCAGCCCCAGCATACCATATAGACCTACTTCACAAAGAACACAGCAAGCCATTTGATGAATCCAGAGAATGAGTTTTCTGCACTTTTTGATTAGAGCGTGTGTGTTACGTTTTACACACATACGTGCCCCAGAAGTCTTATAGTTCAGAGAGAGTCTGCAAATAAGAAATGGATAACAAATCAATAAAAAATTAAACATCTGGTTTCCATAAATCATATCAGGTTGAAATGGTTACTTGATGTTAATTGTGAAGGAATGCATTTTCATCATTGAGAAGTTAAGTGTTTTAGACAAGGTTAATTCCTCTGAATGTGGGACCATCACAAAATTACCTTTGTGGTCAGCTTAGTACCACAGAAATGTGAACTCTGTGGGAATTGGGTATAAAGCTTGTGGAATTCTGTCAATTTTTTTTCATCAAAGCATTTAAAAGTGCAGTCAGAATTTTTGTTGTTGTTCATTTGAGACTTATCACTGTACTGAATATTTCATTTAAAAGTATTCTTTGAAAAGGTTTTATCAGTGACAACCCTGATAACGTTATCTTTTTATGGGGCATAATACAGTATGAAAAGTATTTGGTGTTCCATAAAATGTAAATCCCCCCCCCCACACACACACATATCTATGTTTGATAAAATAATATTACTAAGAGGTTACTTCAGAAATTAACACAATCCTGTACAGGTTTACTCAGAAGTAAGTCCCATTGCGTCCCAGGAAAGTGTTATAGAATTGCTGCCTAAGAGATAGCATTGGATAAATGTGATATAGGGATTCCAGTAGGGCATTATTTTTGTTTCCTTAGCAACAATCATATATTTGTACTGTATGATAGCCAATGTGATTTGACTAGCAAGAAGGCCAGTTGATACAGTTGTGGGATGAGATTAGCCTCTGCCTGAGGCTGAGTGAAATGGAGGCAAGGGGGCAGGGGGTGTCTTGGCCTACTGAGTCTGGAGAGAGGGATTTCAGGATGAGACTCAATGGCGTCACTAGGGGGGTGCGGGGTGTGGTGGCTGCACCGGGTGACACGATGGGAGGGGATAACACGTGGCCTAGAGCGGGCTTGTTGCGTCCACATGGCACGAAGCACCCAAGCAATACTCGAGGCTTCAGTCTGTGTGTATTCTTTGCCTTGTGCAGGTGCACAAGGCCAAGCATCTGCATTTGGGAATCTCCGGGCTGAACTGAAAGTTCCCAAGCGGAGGCTCGGCCTCATACATGTGAGCCATTTAATCATTTGATTTTGTCTGTAAACCGCTTTGTGAACTTTTTGTTGAAAAGCGGTATATAAATACTGTTAATAATAATTAATAATATGCGTGAGGCACACTCGACCACTTTTGCCCTGCTCTGGGCTCGGCTCACTCAGCTTGGGGCTTCCACCCTGTTCTGATTTGGCTCGCTCAGCTCAAACCCAAGCCCAGAGCGGGCGAAAGCGGCCAAGCAAGGGCAATACGCCCTTCTCGGTGGGGCATGTCGCCCTTGCTTGGCGCTTTCGCTCCACTCCGATTCGGAGCCGAGTCAAAGAGCTGCAGCTGAAAGTAATTGGCGATCACATCACTACCAATTACTCCTGTGTCTGCGAGCTGGAAGTAATTGGCGGTGTGGAATGATGTCATCACGTCACCGCCAATTACTTCTGCATCAACGCACTCGGTGGGGTGACTCCAGAGTCATCACACCAGTGCACAGGTAACCAGCCCAGCGACGCCTCTGATGAGACTGAATGGCTAGCAGGATCTGGGAATGAGGAGTTGCTTATTATTGTTAGAGAGAGGAAGCATGAACGTGTGTGCATATGTAGTTTTGACGCAGTGCATTTCCGCCTTCGAGTTCTGTGATCTGTTTATCTGCATGAACAAACAGATTCTTATTGCACCTAGAAATTCAGAAGCCAGCTGCAGGTATCCTTTGTCTTTCTATGTTTTGCAAAGTATTATGAAATGTGTGTTGACTCTTCAGCAGATACATTTTGAAATTTCCCAAGCTCCTGTTATGTTGTCCTCTTTCTTTATCTTCCTGTTCATGAGAAATCTGTTTTCTGTTATCCATTGATATATTTAAATTAGAGGAGTTTCTGATGTCTAATTGCCAGTTCTTTGTCTAATTGCCAGAAAGAATGTTCTTTCCCTCAGCGAAGGTCTAATGTGTAACATAAGAAAATAAAAATTGCCTTGCTGGATCAGACCAAAGATCCATCATCTCTGGTCTTACTCTGCCCAATGCAAAATAGTTCCAATATGTAATTACACAGAAGTTAATACTTGCTGCTTGTTGTCAGCAGTTGCTGCTGTTCCTGCGGATGTTTTGGGAAGGCAAACTGATGTCCTGTTCTTGGTTAGTGGGTCTCCTGGCTCTGCACCCTCAAAGTTCAGTGCCTTCTCCTCCCACCCCCTTGCTCAGTTTTTGAGCCCCTTAAATATCCTCTGGGTTGCTGGGATGCCACATAGCACAGCTATCAAATTGACCCCATTTCTACCTGTCACCTGCTGGTCTTGTATGAATGCCTTTGTACGGCACTGCTCTTCGGAGTTGGGGTCACGTTCCATAAATCAGGACTCTTGAGGAGGAAAATAACCTCCACTTTTTTTTACTTTTAAGTCAAACTTTAAATCCTAACACCAAAAGATCTTGAAAGAACAGGAAGAATCTCCCTCCCTCCTGTATAACATTTTTAGATTTATGGAGGTTTGAAAGTGATTCTGAATTATTTTTGGAACCATTTCTATCTTAAAATCCAGATCTTGCCAGTTTTGGATTAGGCATTTGTCTAAAATTAATGGCTATGCTATCGTGAGCAGTATAATATGAAAGAGAAGAGTATTGAGAAAAGTATACAATTTTTTTTGTACTTAAATGGCAGATTTTGCAATTACGTTTAAAAAAATAATTCTGCCGACTCTCGCACTGTCCCTGTAACTGAAACCGGAAGCCGGTTTCTGAAACACACAAGAAGCAAAGTAAGGAAGGGAATTATCTGCTTTGTGCTCAGGATCCGTTCTGCTCGGATTGGCACCAGGTAGGAGGGAGGCAGTAGTGGCAGACTTGGGGTGAAAGGCACCCCAAATCTGCTGCCCCCTCAGGCCCCTCACAACCCGCTGCCGATGCAGGCCGCATCAGGTGGCTGCCTGTATGGGCCGGCACTGCTTCCCCCTGTACAGCACTGCAAAAGTACACTCCTTCCACTCTGTCCCCTCAGCAAACACAGTAGCTTATATCCTGGTAATTTCTTGCCTTGATTATTGCAACTCTCTGGTCTTCTGCTGGCTTACCTCACACCATCACCTACCTGCAGTATTCTGCTGTCCAAATCATGCACCTCTCTTCAAATCATGCCTCTCCTCAAACGCCTGCTCTTCCTGTCCACTCCCAGGTCCAGCACAAAATCCTGGTCCCCACTGTCCAAGCTATCTAGGGCCTTGCACCCCCTTGCTTCTCTGTGATGTTCTTCAGCTCCCCTCCCTCAGCAGCCCCTGTTTGTCTCCTGTTTCCTCCAGTGGGCCCTGTGGTGCCCCTTGTGCCTGGAATTCACCTGGGGATTGTCTCCCTTTAACGTCTTTCTAAACCCACCTTTTTTGTGAAGCCATTGGCACTACCTCTAGTCCTTCTTCCTTACTGGTGCTAAGTCTTAAGTACATGTACATGAAATACTGGGATGTTCTTCCCTGCCTCCGCTCTCTTCCTCTTCCTCGATTGTCTCCCTCGTGCCTGTTTTAGACTGACAGCCTCTCCGGGCAAAGAGCTGTCTTTTCTTCTGTTGTTAAACACCATGCACTTTGAGGGCCCTGTACAAATACAGTATATATGAAGTGATGCTTTTGTCGCATTTTCCCCCTACAGCTCTGAAAGTGAATCAGGCTCACAAAGTGCATATGATCAGCTTGTAACTCCTACTGCGTTAGCAGCCTGCACCAGGGTGGACTCCTGCTTTACCCCTTGGTTTGTGCCTGCTCTTGGGGTTTCAGTCCAGTTTGCTCATGTGGAGCTTCATCTCTGCCACCATCTCAATCAGTTGGGCACAGGTATGTCTCTCTTGTGTACTCCCAGAAAGAAGGCTGCAGCTGTTGTTTTTACATTTGCTCCTCATCGTCCCACCTGCTTTGCATTTGCAGTTTCTTCGTTCATGGAACCATATGCTCAAATAACTTACACCTACTTATCAGTAGCAAGAATGCATAGGAAAGAGCGTGTGCTCGGATTCAGTAACTGCAGAAGGTGTTGTATTTTCTAAGCTCTGACTAGTGATCACAAATGCTCCTTCACTTTATTCTGGGTCATTCTAAATTTCCAGCCTGCTTTGCCCAGCTGCTGCATTCTCATAAGCAGAGATTCTAAAAGAAATTTTAAGCACTGTGAGCTCAGTTATTATTCCAAAAAAGAACAACAAAAAAATCCATCTGTTTTTGTTCAGTACACTGTGCTGTTGCATTAATGTCACATTTATTCCAAGAAATTTTGTTAGATTGTCTGATTTCAGACAATGCTTTCCAGGAAAGATGAGCAAATAACTGAGCATTTTTCAAAGGCATGGCTTATTCCTGAAATAGTCAATATTTTCCTACTGACAATAAAACCTGGTGAACACCACATTTAATTATATTAATGCAGGCAGTCTTAAAAATAATTTATGCCTTCTTTAGCTCTGACTTATACCGTCTGATGTGCTCACTTTCATATTTTTGAGATTTCAAATGACACACAACAACAGTTTGAACCAAACACAGCTGCTGTTTAGCATATATGATTTCCTTTTTCAGAAAGATCTTCGCTTAGACTGCTGTTAATTATCATTGTTTTCCTTGTCAGCTTATTCACAGTGGGACATCTAAAAATCCCAAGCTGTGACTCTTGCAGACTAGCTCTAAGTCAGCTAATATTAGTTATTCCTAGGATAAGTATTTTCTGCAAATTGGAAATAAACTGCTGTACTGTAATTTGAGTGCAGATCTCCTTAGAACAATGTCTACATTTTGAAAATTCTATTTGAATCTATTTGTTGATAACTATTCTCTGAGAGTTTGGTATCCTGATACTTGGTTTGTCCTGCACATGACTACTGTATATATTCAACAGTTTTTCCCTATATGTTTCCCGTGGGTGATCCTGCTATCCCCATGAATAATTAAATTTTCTGCAGCTTGCCCATCAACACTATAGTTGAACTCATAACCAGTATTCTGTTTGTCTGCAGTGATGTCCAAGTCCTATTGGTATTCAGTTTTAATTTCTAGCATCTTTTATAGGCTCTGACCCATAAGAAGGTTTTTTTGTAGTAAGACTGTGCTAATTCTTAATTCACTATATTTGTTGTTTGATCGTGGTAATATTTCTCCTGTTGCCATCGTTGCTTCAAAAGTGGTCTGTCAGTAATACCTATTGGTTTAATGTAGGATCTTAATAATAATTATAATTGTTATTGTTATTATTAATTATATCGTATGTACTTTTGCATAACACACACGCAGTACAGTACTTGTTTGTTTGTTACATTGGTATTCCCCACTCCCTTCTTTTTCCATTATGAAACTTATGGCGCAATCCTGACTAACTGTAGAGTGACGGAATGCGCGTTCCGCTGCTCTAAAGCGTCGCAAACATGCTGTAAAGCACATTTGCGATGACTCATGAGTAACCTCACTCCACCTCTCTCTGGACCCTGCGCCCGACAACAACAGTAAGTCCAGCGCTGGTGGGCGCAGGAGCGAGGGGAGGGTGGCCACAGGGGAAGCCAGGGGGTGGCCACAGGGCAGCCAGAGGGTGGCTGTTGGCTGGCCCGGGCCAGGCCGGCACTCCACTGATATCCTGAGTCCTTTCCCAACCCGCGCCGCCTTACACCCCCACCCTGGGTGTACTCCAGCATCAGAGCCCAAGGAGGCCCATTGTGGCCCATGCAGCTTACACTGAGGGAAGGGGACAAATGTCCCCTTCCCCCGAGTAGAGCCCAGGCCGTGCCAGGGCAGGCCACAATGGGCCATAGGCCAAAGCGGCCTCCCCTTTAGGACGGCCGTGTATAGTTAGACAGGATTGCGCTGTTAAAGTAGTGTGTCGAGACTTCTAAGTCTCTCATTTGAGCGCTGACCAGCCCCAGATCTGCTTTACTTCAGCATAGTAGCTGTATTTGTGTGCCTTCAGATCGTGTCCTAGGACCTCTCTGTATGCTTTTGAAAATCGGGCTCTAGCTCACCCCAGTTGAGCAATGTATCGTATGCATTTTGAAGTGTACATGCTTATTTCCGCATTGTGATTTAGAATAAAATAAATATGATTCTTCTATTATTCTGGTGTTTATTGATAAGCATGTACTACTTGGACCAGCATATAATTTATTACAACTCTGAACCTTTTGCAAAGAAAATCAGAACTCTCTTCAGTATTGCTCAGTGTTTAAATTTCAGGTTTGGTTTTAATTTAGTTTTTTTGTTTTTGTTAGTAATACGTGTGAGAGCCTTTCTGTATAATAGTATACAGTATACAGTTATAATAGTATAACTAAGCTCAATAACTATATAGAACATGTACTGTAAAAATACAGTAATGTGAAAACATTATCTTGGTCATTCTGTACATATTAACTGCCTGGTTAACATCCTTGTTCACACTTTGCAGTCCTGTACTATTGACTTTCATTCTTTTATTTCACAGTGCCACCAAAGTTCCTTCATCCATTCATTTCTGATAAAAATGTACCATCCGAACTAGAATACTTGATAATTTCTTTCAAAGAACCACATATCTATCTGCGGCAGTGGAGTGATGGATCAGTCTTCAAGGAAATCCAGTTCTCTACTAGGACTGACTGCAAACTTTTGGAATACCGCAATGTAACAATGCAGGCTGTTGTGAAGCCCTTCAGCATATTTGGGCAGATTGCTATTTCTGGCAATTTAGTGGAAAAGTTACTGGAGTGCAATGTGATGGTGGATCCCATATTCGTCAGCTTTGGGCAACATGCTGTTCACTCTCTCCATAAAACCATTCAAGCTTGGCAACAGGTAGGAGAAATAGCAGAACATGAAAAGAAAGTCTATGTGTTTAGTTTAGGGTTTCTAAAAATTGGGAAGGAATTGATAGGGACAAGAGACAGGGTTGAGGGAGGGCAGGAGCACAAACTGGCTGGCTGCCATTTTTGAAGCACCATAAACTAGATGGAAAGCAGAAAACAGACAGAGCGATGGAATGAAAATAGAAGACATAGAGCCAATTAACAGGTAACACCAAACCATGGCTTGGCATTACATGAGTGAGTCTTCTGTGGTTTGATTGTGGTTTGCAATTCTGATTTGGAGGGAAAGCACAAACCATAGTTTGCTGTTTCAGATATAACTGCATCCTCCTTCTTCCTTGTCTTCCAAGTTCCACTGGCGTATCTTAGCCCTCTCACCTCCCTCCAAGCTCTGCTGCATAAACTCATTCATATCATTGTTCACACTGGCCATATCACCCCCTTCCTTAAATCCCTTCACTGGCTTCCAGTCTGCTACCAGATCCAGCACAAGCTCGTTGTCCTAACTTTCAAAGTGCTCCATGGCCTTACCTCTCCTGCCCCTCAGCTTTCATATCCTGCTACACTCTTGTTTATGACGTTTGCTCTTCCACCTTCACCACCCTCAACCACCCAAAGATCTCCCACTTCCTGTGGCATACTTCCTCACTTTCTTCAAACCCCTCCTTAAAACCCACCTTTTCTGTGAAGTTTTTGGCACCACGCCTTAGTCCACCACATTCCCTACTGTAACTACATTTTAAGTATGGTATAACTTGTGAAACAAATGCTTCCTCTGTTTATACCTGCCTTCATCCTCTCCCCCACCCTGTTGTCTTTTTTGCATCGATATCTATTCTATTGTCCCCTTGGGGCAGAGAACTGCCTTTGCACTTTTTGTAAAGTGACATATACAATGATGATACACTACTACTAAATAATAATAATAATAATAATAATAATGAACAGGACATAATTATTGCATCTGAACAGGAGAGGAGAGATGGGAAGGAGAGAGCACTTAACCTCGTGCAACATTTCCGATCCTCTCTAAACCAGTGGTTCTCAACAGGGCTGTATCCCCCCCCCCCGGAGGGGGCAGACCATACTTCGTTACTTATAAATAATGTAATGATTATTAAAATAAACAGTGCAGGTAGTAAAATACCTTTTTTTTTCAACTAACAGCGGCTATGGGGGGGCCACAGAGATAAATGAGGCTCAGAATGGGTCTCTGAGTCAAAAAAAAAGGTTGAGAAACCCTGCTCTAAACCATGGTTTTTAAGAGGATCCAGGAATACTGCAGTGGAATTAAGCAATACAGTAATTGTTTGTTTATGTTATTTATCTGAGCCTTTATATGCCACCTCCCAAGAGGCAGGATGAACATGGGCTGCAGCAGCGGCAGTGGCACTCTGTCGCTGCAGTAGCACAGAAAAGCTGCCTGTGGTAGGCTTAAACTTCTGAAGAAGGTTGGCACAAGCTTTGGGAAGTCTAGCCTGTCCTTTTACTGTCAACCTTTCTCAGTCACAAACTAAAGCTGTTCACTGCCTCTTGTGCTATATTCTATACATGCAAAATTAATGTTCCATAACAATCCAAATACGTGCAGATTCTTTTTTCTGCAAGAACGTCTCAAGACATTCTGAGTAATCTCAAGCTATCCAGTCCCGCCAGAAAATAATTCTCTGTATCAATCCAAATACCTAAACGAAGTTCTTTGCATTAATTACCCATCACAAAACTACAATAGTAAAGCTAGAAAAGATAAAACATCTGTTTCATATCAGAGTTTCTTTTTTCAAGGCATTCCATGGTTTTCTTATTGTAAAAGGACGTTCATAAAACAAGAGCTAGTGTGATTTAAATCTTTACAGCTGGTTCAAATATCACTGTGAAAAAAGAGTCTTTGTAGCTCCAATTTCTGCTTTTTGTCATATTTTGAGCAATGTGCTTAACTGAAAACAAGCAAACAGAGAGTTTTTGGATGAGGCCCGTTACGCATGGACTGGTGAGGTAGCAACTACTGCAAAATGGCCTTCAGAAAGGTCAGTTGCTCTGTGCCGTTAAAAAGTCTCTCAGACGTTGTATGCGTATAAATAAAATGCAATGTATAAATATTTAAATATTTGAGACCACATCAGAGTGTGAATGACTGCCTTAGACTACAGGGTGCCTTAAAGGAATACTCTGAGTTGGAAACAACAGGATTGTATACTTGATTAAGTAGAGCCATATGTTGCAAAGCTGCATTTTCCTGACAGGTACATTCTATGAATATTTGGGTCTGATTTATAAACCGGGGTGGCAATGTTCAAATGACCCACAGGAAGATATGCTTCTGTAATTGTTGTTGCAATTTTCTCATTTCCTCTCAAGTCAAGAGTTCTTGCCACCATCTTCTGATGTGGTGTGTGGGTCTCTAGCCCAGAGAGGACTAAATTAAAAACTCGTCCTGCTTTAAAATTAAGGAATATCAGACACAGAAGCGGGCTCAGAACTGCTTATTAGCATTCATTGTGAGCAAGATGTTTCTTATGTGGCTTCTCCTCTGCCACATCCAGAAAATGAAACTTCCCAGTGTTGTTGAATGAAGTGCAGTTCAGTGCATGGCGTTCCCAATCAGTACAGAATTCTAGGCCAGACAAAATCATGAGCACCGGGATTCACTGAGTTCTTTACATTTTCTAACTGAATATCAAAGACAAGTAATTTTCTACACAGTATAGATGGGACCTGACACATGAAGCATAAAGCAATTTGGCCTTGCACCTTTAGGTCAAGAGTTCGAGATTAACAGAAGCCTCTGTCAGTCTTTGTTTCTTCTAATATGTGGACTTTTTTTTTTCTTTTCTTAATAATGATGGAAGTTTTAGGTATGGATTAGGCTTTAAAGACACCATCAGACTGTTGCCTTGGAAGCAGTTTTACTGCCAAATACATTACAATTAAACATGCTGCCTTAAACACAAGGGGCACAATCGAGCCAAAGTTACACCCCAATCCTATACTCCAGACACGTCAGTGTATCTCCAGGTACACCAGTACAGTGACAGCCTTGCTGTCTGCCCACCAACAGATGTGCCACAGATGCTGGCACAATAAAGTGCCTTGCCGGCACAACTCAGATGCCTTGCCGACACAACTGGCACAACTCCAAAGGCCAACACAGCTCCAACTGGCACAACACAAACACAGAGGCCAAAATGGGGAGGAAATTGGAGCATAATTTGGATGGGATGAGGAGGGGTTGATCTACGCCATATCCCGTTCAGAAGACGGACAAATCCCTGACTCCAGAAAAATGCTACACCAATGACAGAGCTGGTGTAGGAAAGGGCAAACTCGTAGGGAACAATGGGAAAGGGAAAAACACCAAAACAATCTCATCTCCTGGTACCCCATAGAATATACAGACTGCATTTCACAGCCAATCATAACATACCATCCCCAATATTAAAGCCCCTGCCAAGGAAACTACAGCTCAGCTGAACCCTTTCTTGTCATTCAAAGGTGATGGGAACCATGGTGAAAGGGCACTTGGCACACTTAACTGCCCAATCCTCTTTCCCTGTGCTATAGCATGCACACACAGGCAGTGCTATTTGCTATGGTGGAGAGGGGGCGATCAGGAGGCTTGGGAGACGCAAGGGGAAATATTTTCCACTACCCCTCCATAAGCCCCTCCATCGCCTGTGGGTCTCCTTGAACCTGCTTCAACTATATAGCTGGTGCAAGTCTGAGGAGAGAGTGGGGGGGGGTCATGAGGGTCTAGAGGGGATAGCATCCCAGCTCGTGCCGGGATGCACCCCCTCCCTCCCTCCCTCCCTGACACACCTCGTTCCTTTACCCCAGTCTGTCCAGGAACGCCACCTCCCTGCCCACAGAACACCTTTCTGCCGTCATTCATACCTTCCGCTGCCGGTTCCCCTGCTCTGTACAGCAGTGCGCCTTTTGCAGCATCACTGCTGCAGTTACGACAATGGAAAGGAGGCAACATTCCTCAGTGATCATGAGCCTCCTTTTCTCTGCTGCCATGATATATGATGGGCAGTGGCAAGAGGACAGGAAGGGCAGCATAATAACAGCCACGCTGGCAGGTGCCAGCAATAACTCAAAGGGCATGGTGTGTGGGTTGGCTACATGGGTGGACCACTGCAGCAGGTGTTCTCTGTCACATGCCAGCCCAGTTTTTGGTCCATGCAGTGCTCCTTCTGATTGGTCAATGTGCTATAGCATCCCTGCCAGGTGTGCCTGTTTGCGGTGATGCAAGGTGTTAAATGCCAAATGGAAGGTGCGATTTACTTGTCTCCTACTGTAGCTGGTTGGTTAGAGAGCAGCTTTGTGGAGTGGATTCTAGCAGCTTTGTTGGTGTGGATTCTAGACCCACCTCCCCCTCTTCTTTTTGTCTCTGCCATGGTGTTTCTGGCCAGTCATGCAAAAAGGTGAGTGCCTTGCCAGGTCCCTTGGCTGGGCTCAAACCTGTCTTGCCAGGTTCCCAGCCTGCACCTTTCTGTAGCGATCCATCAGGACCCTGCTTTGCCTGGGTGCCGTTGTTGAGGCTCCCCTTGTGACTCGTCCCAATCCCTCCTCACGTAGGAGATGGAGGTGCTGTGGAATCTTTGCACCGTATTGTGTGTATGCAGCTTCTTTCGGGCATCTCCCCATGGTTGTTGTTGGTGCCTTTTTTTCTGTGTTGCTCATTCCTATTGGCTGGCACGGGGGTGGGGAGCAGCAGTCGCTGTTCATTAGGCCTGCACTTGCCCTGCCTTCTGATCTGTTCACTAGCGGCACCTGCTGGCCGCTGGTATTGGGGCTGGGGTAGATGCAGTGCTTGGCTCCTTCGATGTTGTACTGATGACACACCAACATCAGGACACCACTCCATGAATGACGGACTGTGTTGGGATTTAAATGGACTCTGCCAGCATTACTCGGAGGGCTGTGCTAGTGTGGCGCTTCCTGAATGGATTTAGGATATGACGGACACTGCGCCAGCATGGTGTCCAAATAGGATTGGACCATTAAACACTTTAATGTGCTTCACTTTAATCACCTGCTTATTTCTCCTATTGAAATCAATGGAATGTCAAAGTCCTTTACTTGGCTGGATTCTGCTCAGGTGGTGTTAATAGGGCACATTTAGCTATCAAACTGTTATCCTTTCCTATAGAATGTAGTTCCACAATTCTTGAAAGTTTGCGTTCTTTTGTCGACAAAATGTCGTCAGCTCAGTAAAAGCTATGCACTCACCAGATTTGTATATTTTGAGCAGCAGGAAGATTTGATAAAAAGCCACATTAATGTGTAGAGTGTGTATTTCAGATTTTTGGTTCACATAAGATCACATAACCAAAATTTAAAATATGTGGAAGTGCATTATTTCTACAATTGTCAATGTTTTTCCACGTTATTTTTTGAAGGACTGTCCTTTCTTTCTTCTAATACTAAGTGATTCTGAACAGTGTGAACTATAGGTTAGCTGAGTGAGTACTATTTGGATATTCTGTAGGAAAATGTCAACCGCTCACCACTGACTCTCTTGTTCAACATTTTCTAAAGTGCCTCAGAATTTATTAGAGGTCAGTCTTTCAGTCATGAGGAAATCCATGTGGTTTATTCCATTCATGCAGTGGTTTAACATCTCTTGTTGCTAGCACATTGATTCCCACTTCATTTAAGGGGGCAAAATTGAATCGCAGCTTGTCCAGCAAAGGGGAGGTTTCTGACCCAATCCATTATCTTCTTATCTCGCTGCTAAGGAGATTAAGGTGGTGTGGGGAAAAAATATAAATTGGTATTAAAGAGGACTCTCAGATCATGTGTGTGTCTCTGTCAAGGAAGGCTTAGTCCTTCCTGCTCCAAACTGATTGAGGCATTATTTTTTAACTATGACTGACACTCAAGAACTTGGATTGTATTCAGAGTGGCAACAGTGGAATTCTGCTTGCACAGGAAGACTTTATTATTCCTTCCTGTCCATTGCAGCCCTGTGTCCCCCAAGAATCTGCTCTTGAGACAGTGTTGGATGGGACCCTAGGACTGCAGCGGGAGGTGTGATTTGGCAGAATTTGGGGGGGGGGTTGCCTTACATGAGCATCTTTCCGCTTATGCACAGCATCTATACAGCTATGTGTTGTAGCTAGGTAGGATCGTAGGCTGCTCAGATGGCCACATATGCATTCCGATTAAGGATTTGTACAACTGGTTCAAGGGATTGAAGAGAGTAAGCTAAAATGCGCCATTTGCATTAATTCCGTCATGCAATGCTGCACAAAGGGATGCATGGAGGAACAGAAAGGTGGTGGCGCAATGCCTGTGCTTACCCTTGTAAGTAGATAAAAGCCTTTATGATCATACATTCCTTTGGAAAGGAACATGATTTATTCTGGAAGGACACTCTTCTTGATATATCAGAAATGCTTCCCCTGGGGCACTGTAGTTTGCCAGGTACAAAGAAAAGAGCTGTCATGGAGGCTACAATGGGCATAAGACTCAAACACATTATGTTAAATACTTGATTTTATGACATTTGTATCTCAGCCTTCTTCCCCAGAACCCAGGATGGAGTTCTATCTTTACAGTAACCCTGTGAGGTAGGGAGAAAGGTAGTAACTGAAACTAACTGATAGTAACTGATAGTACTGTAACTGTCCAAGCTCAGGAAGCTTCATAGCTGAGCAAGGACTTAACCTTGATCTCTTTATTCCATTCCCAATATTCTGTTCACTATACCATACAGGCAAAATAAATGATCTGACTAAAAGCACACCAATTAACAGAGCACTGTATGCTAAGGAGTACCGGTATATTCAACTTGTTGTTGTTCCTTTCAGTTTTCACAAAATATCTGAAATTCTCCAGACCTCCCTAAGGGAAAATCAAGGTCTAGGAATCTTGCCTAGAGGGCAGTGGTGTTCTTTCTGTGAAGCTGCTGTGCCTATAGACAGCTTAGGGTGTTGTTGCTGTTGAGTCTTTTGATTTTTCCAAGTTTTTATTCATAAGTCTTATTCCACAAACTCTAATTTCAGGCTCCTGTTTTTTTGTGCTGTAGCCAGTCACTTGACATGACCCCTGTTTGTAACCCAAGTTGGTTTAGTTTAGTTTTTTACACACACACATGCACACACACTCTAAACTTGTTCTGTGCCAGTCTTTCCTCTGTTATTGCTTAAACTGAAATCCACTGCCCAGTTACACACAATTAAATTGAATGAAATCTATGGATCAAAGCAGTTATATTAAGATGGGCCAAGATTACACTTGCATAACCAATTCGTGTAATCAGCCTTGCCTGCTTATTAACCCTAGTGGATATTTCTTGTGACTATCCTCATATTGGGCATTTCTGTGGATGCACCTTTCTACACCTAGGAGTGCAAATATGTTTCATCCCTCCCAGATTTCTCAAGTGGAGGCTGTTAAGGATGTGCCCAAACTTTAGTGTACCACTACTACATGATAACAGAAAGGGGTAGGGTAACATAGTTAATGGTAATGGAAAGAGAAGTTTTTTACAGACCTTACAAATGCTGGATGTGTCCGCCCTTTGTGACACTGCAAACGTCTATCCTGTAATCCAATTTGGCCCATACTTGCACCAGCATTGCCTGGTCCACCTGAGTGATAGCCATGGTAATGCGTAATCCTGACTGATGGAAACTTCCCCTACTGGCTGAGTTAGACACCATATACATTTCGCATCATCCAGTAGTAAGGGTTTAACCTGTGTGTGTGGGGTGGTGGTGGCAGCCCCTGCCCCCATGTCTCAAGGGGGGGACGTCCAAGTCAAAAGGTGTGGGATATGACATTGTGTGGAATTCGCTACATGGAAGAGACCAGAAAGTTGACAAGGAGGTTGTTTCTTAGGAGTTTCTTTTAGTAGTAACATAACATATACAGACCAATACTTCAGTGTAATTGTTCCAGCAGGGACGTGTCTGTGCCTCCCGTTGTTGCCTTCATGGGGGAGACCCCCACTGCTCACTTCACAGCAAACTCCTTCTAGTCAGGATGTTGGGATGCTGGGCAGGAAAGGTTGGAGCCAGCAAGGAATACCTACTTAGCCAGACAAAATGGACACTAGTCCCTTGTCCTGCTCATGGGGCCCAGCAGCTGGCTGTTTCAGGCTCTTGGTACCCACAGCTGGGCGAATCCCTAGAGGAGATGCCTGAATGCTTTCTGGCCCCTTTCCCTGAAGTCCTGCATCATCCTTCACTTCTGCCTCCTCATTCAGTAGCCCCTCCAGTTTATCCCAATTGACCGCCTTCTCTCTTCCCCAGGGCCAGGTTTCTACCTTGTGTCTTCTTTCCCCTGCCTTCCCTAGTGCCTCATTCCTTCTGTTGTACCTCTGCCCTGCTTACTCCTCTCCCTTCTAGGCTTCTCCATGTCTCTCCCCCGTCACTGCCTTTCCTCCTTTGTCCTCCATCACCTTCTCAGCCTCGTTCCCCTCTTCCATCAGCCCTGTCTGTCTCCCTTTTAAGCCGGGCGGCCTTTCACAGCTCCATCCCCTCCCAATTCGCTGTCTGGGCCGGATCATCTTCTGAGGCGCCGTAGTTGCAGTGCGTGTGTTACACAGCCCAGCATTGCGGGGCAGGAAACTACAGTGTGTTTGTTTTATAACCAGTCTTTCTCATCGTATCCAAAACAGTTCGCCACAAAAATTAAAAATAAACTACCGGTATGTATAAACATTAAAAAAAAAACAACAGGAGAGCAGGAGAAGGAAACCAAATAACAGTCAAAGTGGAATAGGGAAGTCCTGCCAAAATAAAAAGGTCTTCAGCCTCCTCCGAAAAATTAAGAGGGGAGCAAATTCCATACGGAGGGGAGGAAATTCCATACGGAGGGGACCACTGCTAGGAATGCCTTCTTGCATGTCCCCACAAGCTGTACCTGAGACAGATCTGCAAGGGAGCTTCCAGGGAAGATCTTGGGGATGGGTAGATTCATAAAGAGGAAGACAATCCTTCTGGTTTCTTAGCCCCAACCTGTTAGGGACTTTAAAGGTCATAACCAGCCCCTTGAATTGTGCCTAGAAGTGAATTGGCAACCAGTGCAGCAGTTATGCAGCACACATTCTCAGGCACGCATAACATTACATATAAGTATCAGTACAAAATCAAATGAGAGTTGATAGTAAAATTTGGTATATACAACTTGAAAGTGTTTTTCTTTTCTTTATGCATAAAACTGTGGATGATTTCTTACAGTTGTTTGATTAAAATCTGGTAGCTTCAGGGGGGGTAGAGTTTGCTCACTTTCTACTAGTTGGTCACTTCTACATTATATACTGAATTTACTAGTACTGTAACTGGAAAATCTATCTACTCGGTCATAAAGGTAAAATAAACTATTCAGCTCCTGGTAAAGTATAGAATAAATGAGAGTGTTGCATTCCCTGCATAGGTTTTCAAGTCATAAGCCAAAGCACATGATCATGCAAAATGTTTTTGTGATTTGTTATTTATTTCTAAATTTGTGTATCATTGCAAGGTGGTCTACTGACAAATAAAATGAAAACAGTACATATAAAACTAACAGGAAAAAAAGCACCCCCAAATCAGCAAACAAACAAAACCCCCAGCACCGACAATGATACCATTTGGCCCTTGTTTTCATTAAAACATTCTGTACACAAGCATTTAATGTCACAATAAAGTTTGCATTATCTTTTGCACTTCAGTAAACTGACGATGAAAGTTCAAATGATTGCATTTAAATATTTTGCACTACAAAGCTTCCAGTATCTCTGGATTTAATAAGAAAATGCAATAGATATTTCTTCGGCGGAGGGGGAAGACAGAATAGTTTTTACAGTATATTTTCACGATGGATTGTCTGTTTGATTGTAGCCTGTCAAGTTATTTAGATTTTAAACCCTTCCTTTATAGAGGCGCATTTTGTAAATCTGTAACAAGGAAATCCATGTTTGTGGATGGATCTCTGGGCATGTGGGTATGGCAGCTTGACAATGTAAGGTCATATATCCCACCATTAGAGAATACCAAAACAAACTATGCTCTCTGAAGTGGTACCAGGAATGTGAGCCTTGCTTATAGCAGATATTACTACTGTACATGGTATATACAGATGCTCTGTAGAAAGCTTTGCTACTTGTAAGATTTGAGTCTTTGGCAGTTTTACTGATTTACCTAACTGTTGTTGTATGGAGCATCTTGATGAGAACTGAGCCAAATTCAACTTAGTTATATTTTAGTACAATACAACTCATGACCTTGTGAGTCCCAAAGGAAAGTTCCCTTAAATCCAGCCCTACTTCGGCCATCTCTAGCATTCTTTCCCGTATGCTCATGCATGGACCATACTTTTGAGAGCTGGCTCTGCCTGCCCTGTCCCCTTTGAAGAGAGATTTTGACTTTGCATCCTTATGGGCTTTAGAACTGGACTTTAGAAAGAACGTTCTTTACTCTTGCTCCATGTTGGTGCATGGAGAAAGGAAAAGAGTAGCTGTATTTGTGGCCTAGGTAGATTTGGTGCAAGCTGCACCCGCCTTTGTGGCTCCCACCCTTTCCTCTGAGCCTTTATTCTGGCTCTAGGAAAGAAAATAATGCCAAGGGGAAATGTTAAGAAAACACAGGAATGCAGTAAAATATTTTTACACATAACGGGTAATGGAGTATATACGTATTTGAGCATGTGGTCACCATAGCAACAAAGTTCTGCTTGGGGATGTGCAGAAATCCTGCACATGTTCAAATTATATATATATATATATCTGTATCCAAGGACATTTCTGCATAACTCTGGAAATTAATGGATCGCATATTTTATACACCTAAGAGTTGAACATTTGGCCTTTCATGTCTATCTAAATGAAGTGTTGACAGCAGCAGCTACCAAAATGAGCTCTGTAAAAAACGGATGGCCAAGAAGGAATTGGCTGACTAGAGAGACCTGGCCATCGTCCTTGCTTTTATACGCTTCTATGAGTTGTCTGGCATTTTGCTGACAGAATCTTGAAGTAACTGTAAACAAGGGAAGAAGCCTGTCTCACTATTGGTGCTGGGAGAAGATGCTATGGAAGAAAAGGATGCTGGGAAACAAATCCTGCTCTCAAACAAACTGAAGGCCATCTTGAGGCTGCCAATTAACTACATGGGAAAAATGTTCAGAATACAGGCAAAATTGTTAAGGAAAAAGATAACTAAAGAGAACGGACATGAAGTGAATGAGAGCGACAAACATTTAGAGCTCAGTTGTAGGTTCTATTATTGAAAGGGGGGAGCAAAAATAGAGAGCTTCATAGCATTGTATGTCAACTACTGAATGGTTGTTGTGAATTGGTAGTTAGCCTCATCTGATGGAGATAAAAATGTCTTAAATATATTGTAGCAACCTCTTTGGGGGATTTTTTTGGCAACATTGCCATTCTCTCTTCCACTGGCACCAAATCATTCTTGTAATGCCTGGTATCACATGAATGAATGAATCCCTGAAGCTTTGGTAATTTATACAAACTGTCAAGTAAACCCATCCATACAGTATTACCCGTGGAAAGATGCCCAGAATGCTCTTTGCTTCCCCTGTCTGTGATCACTCAGAATAGCAAAGAGCATTCTGGGCATACAAGAATTCCAAATATAAGTGGAAGGAAAGGAGGGGAGGGGGAATGATCACTACAGTGGGGCAACACTGGGGATGACAAGATATTTTCATTAATTTAAAATGCATTTTGAAAATGCACTGGGCAGCCTACCACTTTGTGTCAGAAGTGCATGTTGTACTTTAAAGAATGCCCTTGCTTTTATAGAACGAACACACACACACACACACACACACACACACACACACACACACACACACACACGTTCCACTATGTTGAGGGAATCTATGTTGTTCCAGGATACTGCAGCATTTCAGAATGCCATACATGGATTAATTATAGAGGAGAGTGTGTGCCCTAGTGATCTTAACAGATTGTTCTCAAGCATTGGAGGGAGCAATGCTGCTTTCAGACTTCTGTTTGCCTTATGGCAAAGCACATTAATTCCTCTGTTATATTGCACTGATATTTTCTGTTTAAACACAGCTATTGATCATGAAACTGTTAAATTTTTGGGTGATATGATGGCTTCCTGCTGGACAATTTTAACTTCTAAAATTAAAATAGGAATTTGTATCGAAAGAGTATCTAGCTGTGCGTGCCACTACTGGTCACCATGAAATAAAATGTTGGCCTGCCCATTACATCCATTGCAGAATGTCACAAAACCACGACCATTGTAGATACTATGCTTACCTTATAGTAGTTGCCAGTACCACTGAAACATCGTTTAGATACATAAAACTTCTTGTGAGTATTAGTACATGTTGTTCACACATTTCCTGGCACAAAGTGGACCTGAGGATGTTTTCTTCACTTAAGTCAATAGAGCATTCTTGCAATTGTGTATGAATATAGGGTTGAACCTGTGCCAGAAAAGTAACTCGGTTTAAAGAAGAAAAAAAGAAATTAGAGCTTGGTATTTTGATATTTGCCATTTCAGTTTAAAATTAGGAAGGTGTATTTGACTGCATGTCTGAAACCAATTATCAATGGTGCAAGGCAAATTTTGAAACCACTCTTTACTTTTAATTTAGAAAAAAAAATCAAAATTTTAGCTTAAATAAAATGCATTTCAAAATTTCGGTTTAGTTGTAGTCGAACTAATGCATCTAGTGTCAAGATAGCGCAAAGTATGTTTTACTGTTATTTCCATGTCAGATCTCCTCAAACTGGTCTCCGGTATGCTTGTATCATTGTTGCGAATGATGTTTTATATCTAACCCATGCTAATTCATCTCAAATCATCTTTAAAAAAATTGAGATTTCAGTGTCTGTGGTTTACAGTTCAAGAAGTATAGATGAAAATACATTTGAGGGACCCATAAATTGCTTTGCCATTTATGATATAGAAAGAAAGCTTTAGAGGAAAAACATATGACAGGAGAATTTTTTGGTATAGAAACTTTCGCCACTGGGCAGACAGCTGCCAAACATCTTGCAATTAATCTGACGCTTGTTTGGCTTTCATATTCTTTTCCTTTCAGAACCAGTGCCCTGAGGCAGAAGAGTTGGTCTTCAGCCATTTTGTAATCTGTAATGACACACAGGAGACACTGCGGTTTGGCCAGGTGGATACTGACGAAAATGTTTTGCTGGCTAGCCTCTGCAGTCACCAGTACAGCTGGCGCTCTCACAAGTCCCCGCAGGTATGTCCAAAAAAATTTAAAACCTTACAAGTGCAGTAATTGTTAAAACTGGGTGGTGTTTTAATCCTTGATTCTGGTTTTTTTATTCATGTGTTCAGCTATCTTTAGATTTCCAGATTCCAGCTGGTGTTGCACACTTTAGCTGCAAGAGACACAAGAGATAAACAAAAATGATGAGGAAACCCAGAAGTGTTTAGATATAATTCAGCTTTGGAATTGAACACCTGCACCCTTTCCAAATTAAAAAAAATCATAGAACTTCAGACTTCTGAACCAAAGTACAGCAATAACTTGTCAGATATTTTTATATCTAACAGTTGAATTCAAAACTTCTGATTATGTGTATGTTAGGCTATGCATTAGGAATTGGTAATGCTAAAGTTGTAGGAAAGAGCACACAATCAAGGTCTTGGGAGTGGGTGTCATATGTTGTATTTGGTCCTTCCATCCTTAAAACACTGACATTGTCTCCTGACTATAGCCATGTCACAGTTTTTATAGAATTTCTATAGCATGCGAAACCTGCTCATCAGTATTAACGTGCAAATTTTTCACTTCATTTACAGATGCAGAAGCTGCATCTGGCTTCACAGCGTATGCACACACAATGAAAAGGCCTGATGGAACATCATCAAGCTTATAGTTTAAACATATGTTCTACATTAATTCACTCGCAGAAGTCCCTTTTGTATATTGATTCAATGACATGTGAAGAGACTAACAGCCCAGTCCTATGCTTGGGCTCCTCTGCTGAAACTAGTACAGTATTCCAGCAGCGGAGCACACTTTACAGCATCATAAACACTGTTACAAAAGTGTGTGTAGCACACTTCTAGGCCACCACCATAGATGCTGAGGAGCAGCCTGCATGTGGCGATATCCGGGAGATGCCCTGCCGATGTCGGTGGCTAGGAGATGCCCCACCAACATCGGTAAGTTGGTGGGGTGGACGGAATGGGGGTGGCCGTGAATGGAATGGGGCAGATCGGAAGGAGGGATGGGAGGCATGTTGGTGGTGTGAGGGGGTTATCCCTAAACAAATGACTTGCACCAGGATGCTATCCCCTCCAGAGCCTCCCAACACACACCCTTTGTCTCTTTGGATTTGTGCCAGCTATAGAGCTGGTGCAGGTCCAAGGAGACCCCTCTGGTGATCAAGGGGCTTACAGAGAGGTAAGGGAAAATATTCTTTTACCTCACCCAAGCCTCCTGATCGCCCGCCCCCCCACCATAGCATGCAGCGCAGCCTGTTTTGGTGCGGTTGCATGCTATGGTGGGGGAAAGGATAAGACTAGGTTGTAAGAAATCAGGTGTGCCTAGCATTTGCTTTTGGATCCATGCTTCTCAGGCATGCAAAACTACAGAACATTAGACATCAGGGTCATTGCATGATTATGTTCTTTGCAATGTGGTGTTCAATGTCGGTGTAGAAAAATTGTGCAAGGGAACTGTGATCATAGGCATGGAGAAGAACTGAACCTGCACCCAAAAACCAGTTCAGAGAGTGTTTTTTTCCATTAACTGGAATCAATTTGAATGTGAACCTGACCTGGAACTGAATCTCTAAACACAGAAAGTTATAACTAGTTCAAACCCAGTTTGATACTACATAAAAATAGGCAGAGGGGATGGTGAAGTTTCTTTCTGCTTCAGCTGTATTGAGAGAAACTATATTTCTCAGTGATACATTTGAAAAGAAGGGAGGAAGAGCAAGAGAAGTTGGTAAGCAGGGCTTAGGCGTAGTGGTTCTCTTGAGGGTCAAGTAGAGATGTCCACCTACAGGCTCTTTTCCAACAACAAGGTCTCAATATGGAGGATATTTGGAATGAAGATGGGAAGCTTCTTCTGTTTCCTTGGCATTCAGTTCCTCCTTGTTACCATTCTACATTCATCCTAAACAGGATAAAGTGTTTTTGCTAAGTTCATTGAGTTTTTCAAAGGAAAGACAGAACCCTGCGGTGGTGAAGGTAGGGGAGATTATATTAAAAAAAAGTGAGAAAGGCTGTGAGATTGAGTAGGAGAGGAAAGGAAGCTCAAGTTATGAGTATGTTTGTGTATGTGAAAGGGAGCAGTTTAATGGTTTTAATTTGATTAATAAAAACCACTTCATAACTTTGCCTTCATAGCTGGGCCTAGAAGTTTTCCCCTCTGACCACTAGCTGAGGAGACTTCCCTCCCAGAATAGAATATTATTAGTATTATTAGTTTTAACAAAACAGTTCACAATGCATGTTATATAGGAAAAGGACTGTGGGCTCCCCCAAGACTGCTGCATGCTGTTGCAGCCCCTGAGTGCAGGGAAAAGGAGCAGGTTGATAAGATTTGGGCAACAGTGAGGGCAACATTTCTTGCTGGGTATCCTGAACAATCAAGATTGCCGGGAGAAATACCAACAACCTCAGATATGCAGACGATACCACCCTAATGGCAGAAAGTGAAGAAGAACTAAAGAGCCTCTTGATGAGGGTGAAAGAGGAGAGTGCAAAAGTTGGCTTGAAACTCAACATTAATAAAACTAAGATCATGGCATCTGGGCCCATCAATTCCTGGCAAATGGAAGGGGCAGAAATGGAAGCAGTAACAGATTTTACTTTTCTGGGCTCCAAGATCACTGCAGACGGAGAAAGCAGCCATGAAATTAAAAGACGCTTACTCCTTGGAAGGAAAGCTATGGCAAACTTAGACAGCATAATAAAAAGCAGAGATATCACCATGCCAACAAAAGTTCGCATAGTCAGGGCGATGGTGTTCCCAGTAGCAATGTATGGTTGCGAGAGTTGGACCATAAGGAAGGCTGAGCGCCGAAGAATAGATGCTTTCGAACTGTGGTGCTGGAGAAGACTCCTGAGAGTCCCTTGGACTGCTAGGAGATCAAATCAGTCAACCCTAAATGAAATCAACCCTGACTGTTCCCTGGAAGGACAGATACTAAGGCTGAAACTCAAATATTTTGGCCACCTAATGCGAAGAGAGGACTCTCTGGAGAAGACTCTGATGCTGGGAAAAATTGAAGGCAAAAGGAGAAGGGGAAGGCAAAGGATGAGATGGTTAGACAGCATCACCGATGCAACGAACATGAAAATGAGCGAACTCCGGAAGATAGTGGAGGACAGGAAGGCCTGGCGGGATATGGTTCATGGGATCACGAAGGGTCGGACACGACTTAACGACTGAACAAAAACATCCTGAACTGGCTCAAAATGTATAACCAGTTATTGAATCATGTTTTAATGTCAGTGTCTGAACCAGCAAGTTGAAAATACTGATGAATCTGGCCCAGACCGAACCCAAATTTTCAATGTTTCATCTCCTTAGTAGCTGTATGGTCTAGTGTAGCAGCTGTAAGGGACAGTATGTTTTCCAATCCCTCAGGCCTCGCATTGTGTTGCTGTTGTCATTTCAGAATAGACTGAGCTGGGCCCCTGGTAAACAAAGACTTGCAGGACATTAGTGCTCTGTGCAGCCATGACTTATGCTCAGGCAAAGTCAGTGGGCAGGACCTGGCTAGTCTTGCCCAGCCTGTAGAAAGCATCTTTTAAGCGTTCAAAATGATGCATTTCAATCAAAACTATGCATCTAAAATGCTGGATGAAAGTCAGGTTCTTTTTAATACCCCAGTGTGGATAATGCTGAAGCAGTAGAAAATATTATTTTACAGAAGCCCACGAAACTCCTCCTGCCCTGTACTTAACACCAAAACCCTGCTAGATTAGTTTCAGTCTACAGTCCTGAACACATTCCCCAGAAAACAAATCCCCCTAAATACCGTGCTAGTTAGCCCTGAGCCAATCTGTACAGGATTGCATTAGAAGTTTCCTTATTTAACCCAATACACGCACACACACCCCGAGGACAAAGACAAGTTCATAACTACTAGAATTGTTTAACTCTCTCAAGACTGATTGGTGAGGGTGGAGAAAGGTCCTCTAGAAAAAAGATTATGAATCCTCAAAAATAACCCTAAAATGAAAGTTACTCCCCAAACTCGGTGAGAAAACTGGTTCTTACAGGAAAAGAAAAACAAATTAGGCAAAAACAGGAAAAGGAAATCATAAAACTAAGGCTTTCGTGTCCCTTGGAATCATAAAAAAACAGGTTTTCAGGTTTAAAAGCCATGGAGTAACGTTCTAAAACGTTCTAAAAACAAGTTCTAAAACTTGATTTTAGAACCTGTTTTTAGAACGTTTTTTAGAACTTCTTAGAACGATACTCCATGGCTTTTAAACCCGAAAACCTGTTTTTTTTTTTAGGAAAAGGAAACATCAATGAATCTATACCTCTGTAGATCCATAAAGGATTTATAATCCTATACATCCATAAAGGACTTATTAATAAAATGTAAAATACAAGTGTATCCATGGTCTCAGAGGGATCGGAGAAGTGCTAAGCTAAAAAACAAGAATTTCCAAAAAACGAGAGAAAATATTTTTTAAAAACCCTTTTTCCTTCTGCAGGTATTCCATTCTTGACCCATTTTCACTCAGTTTGACACCTCATTCCATTTTATATGTGTCTTTTCCTTGTATTTGGAGTCTATAAATTCTATATTATATGTTGGCCAGTTACTGCACATGGCTCATTTTGGACACAGCTTGCCCTTACTGAGGTCCTCTTTGTCTTCAGTATCATTTCAAAAGCATCAGCTATGTCCAGTTTTCTTTGTGTGCCTGATCTGCAAAGCTGAGCCATGGCATTCACCACTGCCTGGTCGGTCCCATGAAATCCAAAGGCCACTTTCTTAGTGGTCCTGTTGTTCAAGAAGAAACCATCATTCGTGTTTTCCTCTCAGGCAGTTCCTTCATGCCACCTTCAGCTTTTCTTAAGAGTCTAAACCATCCAGCCTGATTAGGCCCTTTGGTTCACAGTTCTGCTCAAGAAACCAGTATACAGCAAAGCATTAAGGGACATACACAGGGCCAACCTACACAGGGCCCTTCCAGGGCCAAATTTACACTGGACTAGATGAATCTTATTCTAAAATTGCATGAGCATGTAGGCTCTTCCCAAATAAATTACACTGTGGGTGTATAATTTCTGCTGTCTGCAAACTGAGCAGTGTATTGCTTCATTTGTAATCCCAGTTTAACCTGTGGAGTGCAGCTGCAGAATTTGAGAGCCACTATGATTTAATAGATGGAGCTGGACTAGGATCTGGGAGACCTGAATTCAAGTTCCTCATCTGCCTTTGACTCATTACATGGCCTTGGGAAAGTATTCTCAGCCTCTATTCACAATCTATAAATTAGGAGTAACTGGCTTGCCTTGCAGGGTTGTTTTGAGGACAAACACAATAAAGATCATAAAGTACTTTGAAGAATAAAAGGGCAGAATGCATGATGAGATGATTAGAAGTTTTAAGAAATAAACTTGGGGTTTGAGTTCGTTTTTCTTGTATTGTTAGTTACCAGGCTTGTGAAATACACAATTTGCTGTGCTGTTCTTGGGAAAGTGACAGAACAAGCCCAAGTGGCCAATCAACTGAATACATTTGCTAGTGATGTATAAAGAAGGAATGGGGTGCCAGCAGGCAGAAAGAATGGACACGTAGTAATCTGAGAAGAGAGGAAAAGCAGGTCAACAATGGAGCAGCTTTTCTCACTGGCAGGGCAGCCGTGCTTGGCTCTCTGAAAGTTTAGATTCTTGAGACACTTCCTGGCAAGAACTGAGTGACACGAGTAGCTCTGCTGAGTATCTTCCCCCCCCCCCAGCCGTGTAATACTCTCTGTTGTTGTTGTTGTTCTGCTGACATTTTATTTCCTCTCCCATGACACCAGAGTTTAAAGATGGAAATGAACCATTTGGGTGAGCTGTACATACTAGGCGCGTAGGAGCCTTTTCATGCATAAGCCTGTTTCTTTGCATGGGTTTGCAAAACCTCAAGACCCAAATGTGGGCGTTGTTTGCTTAATTTTAAACAAGAAAATGTTCTAAATGTGTCCTTTGGAAAACAAAGCTTTAACAGCCTCATACCCTTGTCATCCTGGATAAGCAAAGTTATGTCTTTAACGCAATGCCATCATGTTTCAAGTGGGATGCATTTATACGCATAAGTATTAACTCAACTTCATTAGGACTTCAGGTTGTTCTGCGTGTGATGTTGTGGCACATTCCAAATTGTTTCAGTGGCTCTTGAGGAACTCATTATCCAAAGGTCAGAATAGTGCCCGAGCATGGACAAGCCATAGGAGAGTCAGATTAATGGAATGCTCGATGACTTCATAGTTTTGAAGTTATTTCATTCCTCATGATAATTCTCCTCTTGCCAAGTTAGTGAATTTTAAGAACTCTGAGAGCAGATTGTAAGATAAATGTGAAATATGAAATAATCCATACTTTTGGAGTCAGGGACTTTCCTCTAGGCATTAGTTCATACTTGACTTACTTGACTCACACTTGGGGATAAAATGAGTTAGGACAAGGTCTCGGATACCACATTCTCTTACTGGGAAAGAAAAACCCTTCCACAACTTTGGCCAGCTCATGTTTCTTGTTACAGAGGCACTAAGCAGCAGCGGTTGCCATAAAATACTTTATTTAACCTTTGCAAAAATGTTTTTTTTTTTTAGTGTGGCAAGGCAGTTCAGTTAAATGAAAATAAATAGTTTTCAAAGGATCGGGTTTCTTCAACATTCATATCATTTAAAGTCTTAATTTTTTTCGCTGATTAAAGGTAGGGAGAGGTGTTGTGATTGCATATTTAAAATATATAGTACAAATAAATGAGTCTTACAATTCTTTTTGTTTTGCTGTGATATGAAGCTAAAACCTCAAAACACATTTGGTTCAGACATCAATTTGTATAAAGAATTAAATTATTGGATCAAAAGTAAACTTTTTGATCCTCTGAAAATCTCAGTGAGTATGGACAAGTTCCAGTGTTTTATATGGAATTTCTCAGAATTATCCCTTCCTTTGCGTTCTTCCCACTCCATAAAAGTCTGAGTCCTAAATGCCTCATTAAGTTTGGTAAAGGGTTCACATAGTAGATGATTGGCCTGACACCTTTTTGCCCTATTTGAGCCACTCACTTACTCATGAGTTCTTAACCTCCTTTAAGGTTCAAGGCATTTCAGAGTTCTGCTCAACATTGCACTTGAGAAGGTCCAGAATTGGTGAAATGTGCAATCTGTTCAAATTACAACAATGACTTACTGGCCTCATGAGATGAATGTTTAGAAAAGTAAGAGGTTTTTTGAAGGTCAGTTTTGAGGGGGATGAGAGGTAACGTCAGTTGGTGCTTGGCATGTTATACAGCAGTTCATTATTGGATCCATTCCTTGGCCTTTGAATCAGGTTACAGCAGAAACCAGCTTGTACTCCAAAACAGTTGTATTCTTGAAGACGTTTAGGACATGGAGCTTAGGTAAAATTCCTTAGTGCAAAGATGGAGGTTGGGTCGTTGAGCAGCTGTCTCACTGCCATGAAGTTCTTTTCTGTGACACAGTAGTATCTCCAAAGATATCACTGTCTTCAGAATAAGCTCAATATGGAAAAGGGATCGTTTGGTGTGCATATGATGCTGTCTCACACAGATTCAAACAAACCCACTCTTCCCTCTAGCCCAGGGGCGGGGAACCTTTTCCCTGGTGAGGGCCGTTTTAAATATTAGAAATTTGCTTGAGGGCCGGCCGTAAGGCCGGGCGGAAGTTTTATTTATTTAATTAAATTTTGCCCCCGCCCATCAGCCTCCGGAGGCTCTGCGCTCACCATCCGAAGCCGCCGCCGGGTCCACGCGTCACCTCCGGCGTACCATGCCGAAGAGGGCAAGAGCTTGCCCTCATCGGCGTGGTACGCATGTGCGAAATGGCCAATGGCCTTGTGAGAAGGGGTCGAGGCAGCAGCTGGGGAGGACATGCAAAGGCCCTCTCCCGGCCTCCGGAGGTGACGCGTGGACCCGGCGGAGCCTCCAGGGGCCGGTTGGGCGGCCTCCCGGCAATCTCTCCGGGGGCCGGACCGGATGGCCTCGGGGGCCTGATCCGGCCCTGGGGCCGGAGGTTCCCCGCCGCTGCTCTAGCCCAAGATTGTCAGCTCTAGGTGACTATAACTCTTCACGATCTCAGGCTAGGATCTTTTTGAGCCCTGCTACCAGAAATTCTTTAGCTGTGATGGCACCAGGGGAGGGGTTGATGCGTGCAAAGCATGTACTCTCCTGCTGAACTGCAGCCCTGTCTTTGTTGCACTGTCTCTTGTCAGAAAGTGGCAAATACAGTTTGGAGCGTGTGGACCATGTGGTGGGGCTTATTAGCTCCAGAAGATGCATTGTGAATGCCCCTGGTTAACAGGGGAGAGAGACTGTCATGAACCCTTGTCCTTTTCCCTACCCTTTTAGAGCAGTTTATACTGTCTATGACTCTTAACAAGGACATTAGATTCCTTGTTTTTAAAAGCAATAGTAATCAAGTCATTGCTGTCTTTAAAGCTTTCCTCCTCATTATCTCTAGTCCACAGATACCAAATTGCCTTTTTTGTTTTCATGTGTTGTTCTATTACTCTGCAACCACAACTTTTACTTTAATAGCACCTCATAGCATGGATGCCTGATTCAGTGCCATTAACCAGCCTCCTTTGTTGTAGCGTCACAGTGTCCTTATCTATGCCCCAGTAGAGACAAACATTCCCACTGCTCAAAATTTACTTATGGTCATGATTCCCAACAAGAGTACCTAAAGCTATTTGGTTTAAAACTAAATTTAGTAGCTTACACTTGAAAAAACACAAGCAATTCCATTTAAATACTGAACTAGAAAAACTGTACAGGACTCTACAACCATGTGAAAAAAGAGTGTGAACCTACAGTGTTCCTGGTTTGCTTTGTTTCCTGTTCTAGCAACCTGATCCTAAACATTTGCATATGGGTGTGTTGCTTGCAGAGGTGAGAAGCACCCAGAGTTTTTGATGTTGCACTTGTGCAACGGCTGGTAATCCATCACAAACATTTATTTCCTCACATGGTGAAGCCTGAGAGCAGCTTCAGCTGTTACAGGCTTGACATACACAGTATAACACTTCTGAAGTAATACACCACAGAGAAACTTGTAAGTCTCCTCGGTGGTAAGATGCATGAGTTGTATCCGCTTCCGGTGTCTATGCATCTCATAGCAGGTCAATTTTTCAAATGTTATGTTGGAAACATAAAGAGCACCTATGCAACCTGCTTTACTGTTTCCACATAATACCCCAAGCCATTCTTATCCAGGTCAATAGTCATATAGCTCCCTCTGTAGCAATTGGCTCTCTGCCTTTTGCTGGGAGGGGTGGAGTATAGTGGAGGACAGACAGCCGCAGCAGGAAGCCCCACCACCTGGACTTTACTTCCCACCAGGGTAGGGGTATTTCTTCCCCGGGCTGACTTGTGGCTCTCCCACAAGCAGCAGAGATCTCCCACCACATACCGACCGCAGAGGGTTCCTGCTATTGGCCTTTCATTTTTTGCTGAGTGGAGGAGTGAAGAGAATGGGCATGGCAGCAGCAGTAGCAGGAAACCCTGCGCCCCTAGACTGAACGGCTGCGCTCTGACTGGCAGGATTAAGGCCAGAGCGCAGCTGTTAAGTCTAGGGGCGCAAGGTTTCCTGCTACTGCTGCTGCCATGCCCGTTCTCTTCACTCCATTGCTGGTTTCCTTTCTAAATGGTATAGTTCCCATGTTGAGAGGATGGAGACTTTCAAAGCCAGCAAGAGAATTTCCTAAAGCACTGATGTAACTTGATTAACTATGTATGATGTTTACTAATCCCAATTCTAATACTAACGGATGTTGCCATGTTTGAGTTCATGCAAGCTGTCTAGAGGCACTTTTTCAAGTGGTGCTTCTCTAATATGTCACAGGAGGAGAGTAACTGCCGGTATTCACTGCAACACAGTTTCTTTTTTAGTGGCTGTTGCTGGTGTTTCTTCTGTATCTTTTAAGATATTGAACCCTTTTGGGACACGGGGCTATTTAGTTTGATTTTCTCGGTAAACCGGTTTGTGAACTTTTTTTGTTGAAAAGCAGTATATATTGTTGATAATAACAACTATACAATGGGTGGTGGGCTGAAAAAAAGTGGTAGCAAGGATATAGCAAATGTCTATGGGCCAGAGGAGGCAATCAGGACAGCGGCAAACACCGCTGGACACCAGATATTGCATGGAACAGCATTGGAAGTATAGGGCAGTGAACCCCCTCTGCCCCTGAGATCCTTTCCCCAGTGCAGAGCCAGAGTGGCACCCCAGCTGCTGTGCTTTATTTATCATCTTTGCCTAAAACATAGATTTTTCCAGAAGAGACTGAATGTAATTTCATACAACTATGGGTTTTTTTTTCCCTATCCCAAGATGACTTATCTTGTTGACCTTTGATAAACTTCCTTGCTTGTCCTTAATGCCAATGAAATGCACATAAATCTTCCTGTTGCAAAGTCAGAAAATTATTAAGTCAGTGTTTTGTAATCCTAGTGGCAGATAGATGAAAACTGATAGCATATTCCTTGGTGATATTCACATTAACGAACTTGCTGTTTATACAAGGTGGGAGAGGTTGCCCCAGAGAGGGGATTCTGTGCTCGGATTAATTATCATAAATTGCATCTCAGAGCAGAGCATTTGTTTTGGCATACAATGTCTTTTAGTGCATTATTAACTGAGATCAGCTTTTGTATACCATACCTAATTTTGTTGCTGTTTCTTCAGCTACCTTTTTCTCTCCAGAGTTGGCAGCTTTCTCATCTATTTTGCTTGAGGGTTTGTGACGTGTTTTCCCCACTGTGACTTTAAGAAACTTGGGTTCGGCTATTGCAGTTGTTTCTCTTTATTCTGTGTGTAAGATTTAAATATCAAAGCCATTAGGAGCTTTTATGTCATTGAGCACATTTTCCCTTCAAGGTACTTTTTATCTTGTATATTTGTGTTAGTAGTCAAGGCCTAATTCCAGTAATTCAAAAGCCACCCACTGTATTGGACATGTTTGTTTTACATGCAGTTTTGTGCTGAAGGAACCAAAAATTGTCAGCAGGCTACTGAGTTGTAACATCCTGGTAGTTTGTTATCATGGCTCCTTCTTAAAGGTCAAAGTCAAACTTCATTGGAAAAAGCATAATTTCAGAGCACTCAGTCCATTAGCCCTGATTCATTGTCCTTGATGTGTGGGGGCTTTGTCATCTCCTTTCTCTAGACCTTGATTTTTTTTTATAGTATTTACAGGACATAATATTTGTAAATTTCTTTTTTGGATATCTAAATAAATAGCTATATGGTAAGCCTTTATTCTTTCCATCATGCATGTAACTGTTGGCTTCTATTAAAAAGGAGGCATATGCTTAGGAATCCACCTTTCAAAACTAGAGGTTTATTTTCTTCATTAAATATAAAGCATCTGATTATCTAGAATGGTGGTGTTCTAGTACACTGGGTTATGTGGGTTGTGCAGCTTGTTTATTGTCCTAATAAAAGAGAGATTAGACATTATCAAGTCTTATAATGAGAACTTCTCCAGCAACGGAACTTGGATTTTTCTGTAAGGTTAGCCAATTGTTATGGGTTATTAATTATTTGATGCTTATGTGTGTTGGGTTTTTTTGAACTCTCTTTCAGCTGCTTCATATCTGTATTGAAGGTTGGGGAAATTGGCGGTGGTCTGAACCATTTAGTGTAGATAACGCAGGAACGTTTATCAGAACAATTCAGTACAAAGGAAGGACAGCATCGCTTATCATCAAAGTCCAGCAGCTCAATGGAGTGCAAAAACAGGTAAGTGTTCTTATATATGCAGTACACAAGGATTGTTTTTCAATTAAATACAGAGTTGTGCAAGTGTGCCACTAACCTTAATTGTAATTGTTCCTACTAGTGTCCTAATAACAGCAGATATGTTCATGTCTTCAGGTTCATTTAACACAGTTGACATAATGCTGACTCCTGACAAACCATTATTTGAAAGTCAGGAGCCAGTCTTTTAACACATGCTCACTCCCTTTTATCTTGAAAGATTTCCCCCTTCCATTTTCGAAATCAACCATGGTTTCATGTTTCCTGTGCACAGATGAAAACCATGGCTGATACAAACTCAAGTTTCCTTATACATGTGGGCCCCCATATCCGCTGGGGATATGTTCCAGGCCCCTCCGTGGATACTTGAAACTGTGGATAAGAGCGAACACCCCCTCCATGGTTTCCTGAGGGCCCCCCCACCCTGCCTCCCCTGCAGGCAGGCATGCTTGCCCCCCCAGCTCTTATTTTTCTTTCAGCAAGCTTTGTTTCTTCCTTAAAACAAACAGAGAAGCAGCCTCCATTACAGGCAAGTAGAACGAGACTAAGTCCTAGAGAGGCTCTGCAAGGTTTCTGTTAACCTTGCAGAGCCTCTCTAGTACTTAGTCTCGTTCTACTTGCCTGTAATAAGCAGCAAGAGGCTGCTTCTCCTGTTTCTTTAAGGAAGAAATGAAGCTTACTGGGGGAAAAAGTAAAAACCTGGGGGGGTCCCCACGATCCGTGGATAACTGAAACCGTGGATAGCGAATCAGTGGATATGGGGGCCCACCTGTAATCATGATTTGCAAACTCAATTCAAACCTTGGCTACAATATTTGGTTTCTATTAACTATGGCTTTCATCAGTAAACATGAAACTACTGTATTTTGTTACCCATTTTTCTCCAATGAGTGCTTTGAGCAACGCCTGAAAATATCTTTTTTTTAAAAAAAAGGGCTTCCCCCAATTTTTCTGGAATTTTTTTGTGGAAATTAGACAGGTGAAACTATTTTTAAAACAATTTTCAGAGTTCTAGGGTCACCCCACTGACACCCCCCCAGAAGAGCAAAGATCACTGTTTTTATGGAAAATGAGGTGCAGGAATTGGTTGCAGGGTACCCCCTCCTCACTGAAATTAGAAATGAAACTTTGGCTTTTTTTTCATGACCAGGGCCCTGGCTTTTGAATCCACTTTGTTTTGAGCACCTCAGGTGCAGGTGAGCAGCTTTACACAGCTGTAAGTAGGAGCAACACCAGGCGTTGCTCAAAGCCCTCATTGGGGTTATATGGGTAACAAAATAGACCTATGCAGCCATTTTCATCATATTGCATCATTTCCTATACTTTGTGAGTGGATTTCTGGCTTTTTTTTCTCACGGCCAGGGCCCTGGCTTTTGAATCCACTTTGTTTCCAACACCTCAGGTGCAGGTGATCAGTTTTACACAGCTGTAAGTAGGAGCAACACAAGGCGTTGCTCAAAACACTCATTGGTCCTTAGAGGGTAGTCTAATGTTGTTCCTGTAAGTTGGCTGTTTGTTTCTATTCCCCCCTCAGGCTGAGCCTAGCAGGGGGTGAAGGTTGGGGTACTAAGAATTCTGTCTCTAGCCTCAAACTGACTGTTTGCAGGGATCTGCCAGGTGGCTGTGTTATACTGATTTTCAGCAGGATTTTTGCAGGCAGCTCAATGTAGATGTTTATTTCTAGGGGGGGGTTCTTTCCCCCCTCATCAGGCTGAGCCTATCAGGGCAGGGTTGAAGGCTGGGCTACTCATAATTATGTCTCCAGCCTCAACTGAGTGTTTATAAGTACCTTGCAGGTAGCTGTCATTATATACCGATTTTTAGCTGGATTGTTGCAGGGAGCTCAGTTTAGCTGTTTATCCCCCCCCCCCACAGGCTGAGCCCAGGCCATGCTGAGGACAGGGGGTGAAGGTTGGAGTAATCAGAATTCTGTCTCCAGCCTCATGCAGCTACTGCAAGGTGCCTGTTGTTTTTGAGCAACACAGCTTCGGTGAGCTCATTGCTAAGATATATATAATTGTAAAACATAGTAATTTTCAACTGACATTCTTCTACTAAGAAGCGCATTCAAAGGTCAGGAACTAGCCTGCAGCTAAATGGGGAACAACTGCCTCTTTGTATAACTGATAGCTGTCATTACGTTAGATGGCCGAGGCATTTAAATGTCTCTTAAAAAAATTAAAGGGACAAGAGCCAAGACGATCTTGCAAAACCTAACTCTAAGAGCTATAAAAAAAACCTGGCAGGTAGTGACTTGTAACTTGGGGTGCACAGTGCTGAGACATACCCCTACAGACCCCTAAAGCACAGAAGTTGCATGCAGAACACAACTATGTTTTTTTGAGCGTTTTTGTGCTGAACTCACAACTAAAGCTGCAGCATTTCAAGGATTTGAAGGGTCATAAAAAAAACCTGGCAGGTAGTGACTTGTAACTTGGGGTACACTGTGCTGAGACATACCCCTGCAGACTCCTAAAGCACAGAAGTTGTGTTCAGAACACAACTATGGTTTTTTTAGCGTTGTAGTCGTGAACTCACAACTTCAGCTGCAGCAATTAAAGGATTCAAATTACCATTAAAAAAACCCTGGCAGGTAGTGACTTGTAACTTGGGGTAGACTGTGCTGGGACATCCCCCTACACAATCCTAAAGCACAGAAGTTGTGTGCACAACACAACTATGTGTGTGTTTGAAATCTTTTGTTGTCAGGTCTATGCTTTACATAGGAATGAATGGACAAATTTGTTATGCCTTAAACCCCAATGAGTGGTGTTTGCAACACCCATGCTACAGGTATATGGCACACCTGGGAATTTTTTTGCAGGTGGTTTTCTCTATTTGGGGGTACCTTAAACATGTGACAAAAACTGGCATTTGGAAGTTCTAGGGAAATATGGCCTCGGGTCAAAATTAATGTTCAATAGGAAAGGGACGAGGAAAATTGTTTCAAAGAGGGAAGGAAGGAATGTGGTTTCATGGAAAATTATGGTTTTCCAAGAGTTGTCATTACATCTACATATACCCATAGAAAGATGCATTCAGACCTGTGATTTTAAAATTATTTCTCTGAGCTTAATATAATTTTTTGCATTAATTTTTAAGCTTTGAATGAATTTTTCTTTTGACAATAATACTTCTTAACACTAACAATGATATATAGGTAAAGAGAAATCCCACATTTTGAAATCCACTAGCTACAATACAAGAAAGCTATAATAGCGACATCGTTACTAAGAGATCATTAACTGAAGCTTGCAGCACAAGCATTAATGACAGGTTGATTAAAGCTAGGAGACTCAACATGCAAAGTTCCAATGGGATTCTCAGGATTCTTAATACCACACAGACTCTTAACTGATTTTAGTTAGTGGCTGTCTTGTTACATTACCAAACTTAATTGGCATAATGATTTGAGGCCTTAGCATTCAATATGCCCCTGCAAAAACAATATTAGTATGTAATATGTAATATGAAATTATTATCTGGTAAAAATAATGCTTTTTCAATAAACCTATGGTATCTACAGTAGCATCACTAGGACGCGCGTCACCCTGGGGCGGGGGACGCACGTCACCCTAGTGACGCTATATATCGCGGCGCGGGGGGGCGACCTGGCTCCCCCCCCGCGTCGCCCTCCGGACGCTCCGAGGCCGGCTCCCGGGCCGGCCTCGGAGCGTCCGAAGGGTGTCGCGCGTCACGGAGGTGATGCGCGCGGGGTGTGCGCGTCACCCCCGTGGCGCCCCGCCCCCCCGTCCCGCTCCAGCGACGCCTGTGGGTATCTAGAGTGGTTATTCTATACATGATTGATTCTGTGGCCTTATGCCAGTAACAGTTCAATAGTGTCTCACCTCTGCACGATCATCTTCATAATATACATGAGTTAATTGATGCATTTGAGGTTTTATTGATCTATATGGACTATTTCTCTGTGTTTGTGCGTCTGTGTGTGTGTGTGTGTGTGTGTATCTTTTTTAGATCATTATTTGTGGAAGACAAATAGTATGCAGTTACCTCTCTGAAAGCATTGAACTGAAAGTTGTTCAGCATTACATTGGGCAGGATGGTCAGGCAGTTGTGAAGGAACATTTTGATTGCCTTGCGCCCAAACAGAAGCTACCTTCATATGTCCTAGAAAACAACGAGCTAACAGAATTAAGTGTGAAGGCTAAAGGAGATGAAGACTGGTCAAGAGATGTGTGTCTTGAGTCTGAACACATTGAATATAGCACAGTCATCCAGGTATATAAGCGATCAGTTTGTAATTTGAAGCTTTATTAAGACCATTTGTTTATTTTATTTCAAAACATTTATATCCTGCCTTTCCTTTGGTTTTTCAAAATGCTCAAGAGAGCTAACAAGTAATGTAATGCATAAAAATATAATAAATACATAAAGCATGAAAATATCATTGTCAAAACATAATAATAAAATACAACCAATAGCAACAGAAACAGCAGCAATCAATGCACGAACAGAGGAGACTAAAATGAGAAAGCAAGGTGCAACAAAAATGTTTTAAGCCCCAGCAGAAGGACAAAATGGAGGAGAAGGTTCTCGATTCCAAAAAGAGGGAGTTCTGTAACTCTGATGTGCCATGGAGAAGGCCCAATCCCTCATTGGTGCCAACCTAGATTCAACCAATGGCAGCACACATAGGAGGGCCCCTTCAGATAACCTTAGGGAACAGGTCGTCATATATAGTAGGAGGCATTCCCTGTGATACTGTACCCCAGGGCTTCACAAACTGTTGGTCATGGCCCAATGCAGAGGTGGGTCGCCAGTTGGGCCCATCCATCTGCCCCTGCCTCCATTTGGCTCCAAATTGGAGCCAAACGGATGCTACCAGAGGCCACTTCCAGGTCGCAACTGACCTCTTTGGTCATGTTGGGCAAGGTTCAAGCAGGCAGGTTGACAGCCTCATGCTCCACAGTGTCCTTGCTCATATCTTCAGACATTGCAAGATGAGAAGAATCCTTAATATTAGGACCAACAGATTCAGAAAGAATGTCAACTGGACCTGCTGATGTGGCATCCAAGTTGTGATGAATGTAAGCAATTCTAGCCACAAAGTGCTTAGCAAGCTGGTCACAGCAAGGTACTAAATTGTCCTCATCCCATCCCAGGTCGGGGGGGGGGGAGGAGATGAAGCAGATCCTTAACAACCCAGAATAACTAGGCTGGATGCCTCTCTGCAGATGCAATGGTGGCAGAGAAAGCTTTCTTCCCTACCTTTGCTGCCATGGAATAGGCCCTAAAATGGGCTGTAACCCATGTTCAATTGGACTCATCACAGGTTATTCACTATCATCACTCTAGATCAGGGGTTCTCAACCAGTGGTACTAGTACCACCAGTTGTACTTTGGCCAACTGCTGGTGGTACTTGGACCGCCGGAATCCTGCTCCAACGCGGTGTTTTTGGTGGCGGGTTTTCGCTCCTGAGAGGCTCCTGCCCTTGGCTGAACCTCTTGGGAATACTGAGAAGGGCCTTCCCCACCCGACCAGAGCCTCCTACCTGTGTTTTCATCACCAGTCACTTCCGGTGGCATGCAGCAGGAGAGTGGCGCCGGAGGTGGTACTTGGCCAGAAAGGGATTGAGATCCCCTTTGTGGTTCCGAAACTGGGAGGCACAGCTCCCAGGGGAGCCACGGAAACCAGCCAGGGGAGCCACGGCAAATGGTCGCCAATGGTCAAGAGAGCCATAGGTCAAAAAAGTTTGGGAAACACTGCTCCAGACATATGCCAAGTCATTTTATTGCACACACCTCCCTGGACAACCAGGGGAGCCACCTTTTGTTCTATGGCGAGGCAGAGGTCATAAGAGGAACACAATCCTCTAAATCTAGTGGTCTAAATATGCATTTTGCTTTGAATAAAAGGAAATACCGTGTTTTTTCTGAAAGCTCATCTTTCTAACTCACAATGTGTTGGAAAATATTTTGGTATAACAATAACATATTTAGATGTATAAAATTACAGTAAACTCAGTAATACCTATCTTCTTGTCTGCAGGTGCCATCATCAAACAGTTCCATTATTCATGTGTGGTGCATGGTTTTGACATTAGAAGCCAACTCCCAAGTACAGCAGCGAATGGTGAGTGTATTCTCCATTGTCCAAAATTTTTAATGGACTTGATCTCTCATGTTTTGAAAAGAATTAAGGTCAGGCTAACCCAGTCCAGAGATTTATTATTGACAGGTTGTTACAGCTAGAATGCTAGAGCCAAAGTTAATACTGAAGCTGTTCTGCTCTTTTGATTTTTCAGATAGTTTTCAGCCCTCTGTTTATCATGAGGAGCCATCTTCCTGATCCTATTATCATACATTTGGAGAAAAGGAGTCTGGGATTGAACGAAATACAAATTATTCCAGGAAGAGGACAAGAAAAATCCTTGCAAAATATAGAACCTAATCTCACCCATCACTTGACTTTCCAAGCCAGGTATAATTTATGGAATGTCCCCTCTTTTTCTTTTCTTTTTTTTAAGTTTTCCCTAAACCTGTTCGACTGCAGTATTTTATTGCTTTTATAAAATTTTTAATGATTTTATGAGGTCAGTACAAAATTTCTACCAAAATCATCCATATGGTCTCCTAATAAATCCATACAATTGAAATTGTACCTATTTGATTCTGTTTCCACATAACAGGGAAGAAGACGATCCATCCGAATGTGCAGTCCCTATCTCAACAGCACTCATTAAGCAGATCACCACCAAATCAAATGCAGGGGGTACTGCAAATGAAATACTTGCTGAGTTCTATGGGTATGGCAGCTCCCCCCAACCTGTGTGGCCTTACATAAAGAAGGATTTTGTTAGGTACTGTATTTTTATTGATTATATAAACGGCTTTGTGGAGTACTTTTTGTTGAAAGCAGTACAGTATATCAATATACTTAATGATGATCATTGTTACCCTGAAGTTGCACTACATGTCATGAAAGAAGTAGGTTTGCAAATTATGTGCGATCCTCAAACAATTTTCTGATAAAGCATCGATCAATACAGTGAAAGCCGATCAATGGAGGAGCTGCTTTTGTGGCTGGCGGCATACATACCATCACTAGGTACCATTGAACACAATGGGGCTTGCTTCTGAGTAGACATGCCTAGGATTGTGCTCTAAGGGTTTAACAAGCCACACCTACCCACATTCCTTCTCCTAAAGGTCTAGCACTCTGTCCCGGTATGAATCTGGTAAGCCTAACCATCACCAGCCCTTGAGTCCAGCTGCTTTGCTTCCAGAAAGAAGAGCCTGGAACCCAAGCTATGTCTTCACCTGCCTGGAACTAAAACATACTTATGCCATACATACCCCTATGGATCTGTATAAAAATCATACCTTTGTGTGCATTTTATGCTGGTTTGGGAGCCATCGGGTGAAAACCAGGGCATAATTGTAATAAATACAATCAAATGCAACAAGAGAAGTCTGTACATAGCTTTCTCTTGGGGAGGTGTTCAACGTGTGACTGCCACAAGTGAGAAGGCGTTTACCAGATTTCACTTGATGTAATGTGGAGCAAACCCTCCCCTGCCAATACAAGAGAGATACACATGCCTGAAGGCATTCCTTAGGATATCCAGGATCGGAACTTTTATGTCTTTCAAGATAGACTTTAGCACCTTGAATGGGACTTGAAAATTCTTCCTAAAGCACTGTGGTTTAGCTTCTTTTTGTAATGTGTTCAGAAAGATTTGTAAAGTAGTTTAAAGTCATTCATGATTTCCGGGAATTCCATCATTTAATAAATAGCTAAAAAACTAAAGCATAAAAGATGTAATATGTCTTTTATATTACATATGACATCTTTTATGCTTTAGTTTTTTAGCTATTTATTAATCAACAGAATTCCTGGAAATCATGAATGTTTTTAATTCTGTTATATGGAAGAGTCGTGAAAACCTGAGATTGTTTCTAGTTTAAACTAGTTTTTTATATTGCACAGCAAAGTTCTCACCTAAAAAAATGAAGTCAATAAGGAGGGATTCACTTTTAGGTTCTGTGTGAGAATATTCAGACCCTGAAGCACTTCATATCGCTCTTACAGCCCTGTGGTTTGAGCCCTACACATTACATTTAGATGCACATAGTTGGTTTTCACTGTTTGTTGTTGTTCAGTCGTTAAGTCGTGTCCGACCCTTCGTGATCCCATGGACCATATCCCGCCAGGCCTTCCTGTCCTCCACTATCTTCCTTAGTTTGCTCATTTTCATGTTCGTTGCATCGGTGATGCTGTCTAACCATCTCATCCTTTGCCTTCCCCTTCTCCTTTTGCCTTCAATCTTTCCCAGCATCAGAGTCTTCTCCAGAGAGTCCTCTCTTCGCATTAGGTGGCCAAAATATTTGAGCTTCAGTCTCAGTACCTGTCCTTCCAGGGAACAGTCAGGGTTGATCTCATTTAGGATTGACTGATTTGATCTCCTAGCAGTCCAAGGGACTCTCAGGAGTCTTCTCCAGCACCACAGTTCGAAAGCATCTATTCTTCGGTGCTCAGCCTTCCTTATGGTCCAACTCTCGCAACCATACATTGCTACTGGGAACACCATCGCCCTGACTATACGAACTTTTGTTGGCATGGTGATATCTCTGCTTTTTATTATGCTGTCTAAGTTTGCCATAGCTTTCCTTCCAAGGAGTAAGCGTCTTTTAGTTTCATGGCTGCTGTCTCCGTCTGCAGTCCAATCTTGGAGCCCAAAAAAGTAAAATCTGTTACTGCTTCCATTTCTGCCCCTTCTATTTGCCAGGAATTGATGGGCCCAGATGCCATGATCTTAGTTTTATTAATGTTGAGTTTCAAGCCAACTTTTGCACTCTCCTCTTTCACCCTCATCAAGAGGCTCTTTAGTTCTTCTTCACTTTCTGCCATTAGGGTGGTATCGTCTGCATATCTGAGGTTGTTGATATTTCTCCCGGCAATCTTGATTCCGGCTTGCGATTCATTCAGCCCTGCATTTCTCGTAATGTACTCTGCATATAAGTTAAATAAGCAGGGTGACAATATACAGCCTTGCCGTACTCCCTTCCCAGTTTTGAACCAATTGGTTGTTCCATGGCCGGTCCGAACTGTTGCTTCTTGACCCGCATACAGGTTTCTCAGGAGACAGGTAAGGTGGTCTGGTACCCCCATCTCTTTAAGAATTTGCCTCTTCAAAACCCAGCTTGTACTTCTGGTAGTTCTCGGTCCACGTACTGCTGAAGCCTAGCTTGTAGGATTTTGAGCATAACCTTGCTAGCATGTGAAATGAGTGCAATTGTGCGATAGTTTGAACACTCTTTGGCACTGCCCTTCTTTGGAATTATAAACTGACCTTTACCAATCCTTTGGCCACTGCTGAGTTTTCCAGATTTGTTGGCATATTGAGTGCAGCACTTTAACAGCATCATCATTTAGGATTTTAAGTAGCTCAGCTGGGATATTATATCCGCTAGCTTTGTTGTTAGTAATGCTACCTAAGGCCCACTTGACTTCACTCTCTAGGATGTCCGGCTCTGGGTCAGTGACCACACCAGCGTGGTCATCAGGAACATTAAGATCTTTCTTGTATAGTTCTTCTGTGTATTCTTGCCATTTCTTCTTAATCTCTTCTGCTTCTGTTAGATCCCTGCCTTTTTTGTCCTTTATCATGCCCATCTTTGCACAAAACGTTCCCTTGATATCTCCCAATTTTCTTGAAGAGATCTCTAGTCCTCCCCATTCTGTTGTTTTCCTCGATTTCCTTGCATTGTTCATTTAAGGCGGCCTTCTTATCTCTCCTTGCTATTCTCTGGAAATCTGCATTCAGTTGTTTATATCTTTCCCTTTCACCTTTGCTTTTTGCATTCTTTCCACAGCTATTTGTAAAGCCTCATCTGACAGCCACTTTGCTTTCTTGCATTTGTTTTTCTTTGGGATGGTTTTAGTTGCTGCCTCCCGTACAATGTTACGAACTTCTGTCCATAGTTCTTCAGGCACTCCGTCTACCAGGTCTAATGCCCTAAATCTATTCTTCACCTCCACTGTATACTCATAAGGGATATGATTTAGGTCATATCTGACTGGTCTAGTGGTGTTCCCTACATTCTTCAATTTAAGCCTGAATTTTGCAATAAGAAGCTCATGATCTGAGCCACAGTCAGCTCCAGGTCTTGTTTTTACTGACTGTATAGAGCTTCTCCATCTTTGGCTGCAAAGCCCATAATCTATCTGGTTTCGGTATTGACCATCTGGTGATGTCCATGTGTAGAGTCGCCTCTTGTGTTGTTGGAAAAGAGTGTTTGCTATGACAAGCGTGTTCTCTTGACAGAACTCCGTTAGCCTTTGCCCTGCTTCATTTTGTGCTCCAAGGCCAAACTTGCCTGTTGTTCCGTTTATTTCTTGATTTCCTACTTTAGCATTCCAGTCTTCACTGTTACCAGATCAGTCTTCACTGTCTTCACTGTCTTCAGAACAGTCTTCACTGTTACCAGATCAGTCTTCACTGTCTTCACTGTCTTCAGAACAGTCTTCACTGTTACCAGATAGTTTTACCAGGCATATTAGCTTCACCTGCCTCATCTTTTTCTTTGTTAACTCCAGCTAGTTCCATTTCAGCGGATGATTTTTACAGGGCAACACGCGGAGAGAAGAGATTTTTTTTTTTTTTAAAAAAGGAATCACATTTGAAGGGAATCATAGCTGTTATATTTGCAGGGGTAAGATACTGGCAAAGAGACTCAGTGCCAGGTGTTGTCCTGAGACTACTTTTGATTCAGTTTATTTAAAAACATGTCTTGCTTTTTGATCCTTTCATGAATGCCTATTTCAATCAAATAAGAAAACCTGCCTAAATCAGGGACAGATTTGCTGTGGCAGAATCTCTTTGTATTTCAGAATCATATCTGTTATCAGGAGACACTGCAGTGTAACAAAAGCTTTATGAATGACTAGGATGATGAACTGCAAATCTTGCCAATGAATTAACAATTGTCTTTTATCTCTCCTTTGAAACCTTACTTGGAACAGTAACGAACAGCTCACTCAGTGGGATAGCCCAATGCGAGTGAAACTGTCAGTGTGGAAGCCATGTGTGAAAACGCTTCTGATAGAACTCCTGCCATGGGCTCTGCTGATCAATCACTCCAAGTGGGATCTTTGGTTGTTTGAAGGAGAGAAGATTGTTCTGCAGATACCTGCTGGGAAAACAATGATACCGCCAAACTTTCAGGTAGGCGTACTATTCAAATCCATAGGCATTCTTTTCTTTTATGCATAATATTTGCATTCATGCAATCCATACTCGTACTCTGAGTATTGGGGGGGGGGGGGTAGGTTGAACTAGATCAAAGGGCACAAGGCCTATGATGAAATATGATGTGCAGCATAGCATGCATTTTCTTCATCAGTATCTTTACGGTTAGACGAACACACACATACACAGCAACAGACTTTCTTCCACCCACTTTCCACCTGAAAATCTAGGTACAGCTATTTAGCTTTTATGCTCCTGATGCTGGGCAGGTAACAACATGTAATCTAAATTCCTCCTAGGAACACAGTCAAAACTTCATGAGAACTACTGTGTTCTGAGCTATAGATAATTTTATAGATAATCTACTCAATTAGCAGTTTATTACATTGGGAGCTTCCTAAATGAACTGTGCCAAGGCCCTTTGGTTTAGCTTACTCATCTCCCTGTGTATACAGTAGTAGTAAATCTACTGATCATTCAGTCCTATCCTTCAAGTCTCGTGCAGTATTTTTATAGTTCCCCTTCATTTTTATTTAACACACACTTCATTATATTGTTAAATATGATGCTGTAATGTGTGGTGCACATTACCTGCTCTGCTAAGAAGGCACATATGGTGGAAATGGTTCATAATAGAGCATTCTGGGCAAAAAATTGATAGCTCTATTTCTCTGCCAATCTTTTTTATTTTGCCTATAGATTCTTTGGTGATGATATTAGGTTAAATTAAGTTAAAGATCAGGTTGTTTAGGAAAAGATAGTTAATTTGGAATTTTGTTACTGAGACAAATTATTTTAGACTGTAAAAGTAGATACTTTTCACTCCATCTGTAAGGTTTGGAAGGTGGCAGAAATGGTTTTGGTTACAGAGGGAATTGGATTGAGAAGGGTAATTAAAAATAGCCCTACCTTTCCTAGGAAGAGGTCTTCCTTTTGTGATTATATGAGATTATATATTGGTTAGATATAAAGAGAGTTCAAAGGGTAATTCCACCTTAAAAGAAGCATGTATTTGCCCCATCTGTATTATGAATAGTAAGTTAGGTTTTTGGGGGGATTCATGCTTACTGAGATAGCACTTTATGGCTGCTTTGTGGCAGCCTGCACCAGCAGAACGTGTGTTCCGCCTGCACAAAGTTTAGCGAAGATTGGGCTGTCAAATTTTTAAGTTTTTCTCATGTGAGCATTGAATGTCAGCATTACTAGGAAGTGCTGAGCTTGGTAAAAAAATTATTTTTTTTTTTAGGAAGCTTTCCAAATAGGAATATACTGGGCAAACACAAACACTGTGCACAAGTCAGTAGCAATCAAACTAGTCCACAACATGACATCACCCAAATGGAAGGATGGAGACAACGAGGAAGTGGTAACATTGGATGAAGAAGGGTTTGTTGAAGCTGAGATAAGACTTGGAGCCTTTCCAGGACATCAGAAGGTAGATTTGAGCTTATTTCCTAATGTTCAAAAGGCAATGATCAATCAGTCAATCAAACCACAAACACTGACTGTCAAATTCAAAAATATGTACCGGTATGTCTTTCAGAACTATGTTAAGCTACAAAAGTAATTTAAAAGATTCACTGTTAAAATGCTCCCTGAAACGGTCTGCTCAAATTGTTTTATTACAAGATGTAAATTCACTTTAGCAGTCCTACCCACAACTCCAATGCACTTGTCACAATGGACTTGTTCTAGAGATAGGACACGGCCCCTGGACCTCTGTGTTAACAGCCACAGGTGCAGCTATGCCAGTTCTCGGGAGAAATCACTTGAACGCTTAGCCTTATGCAAAGTTTAGGTTTACATGAATCTAGAGGACATTAGACTGTTGCCTTGTAAACTCATGAGTAGTAATCTCAGTGCAGGTCATTTTATTCCTACTGGAATAAAAGTAGCAAAGACGGAAAGAATGATTTGAAGGTACATGAGGTAGTTCTACTGCTGAAGCAAACCAAGTTTGGTCTTGCCTGGAAGCCATATAGAAATCCTTCTGAGCAAGTACAGAGAGGGATAAATGGCATTAATGAATACATTGTATTAGGATAGAGCTCAGTAAATTGAGAGATTATTTCTCTCCCTCCAAAGATGCTTAGAACAGCATACATGGTGTTTTCCTAACTCTTTTCCAGAAGAACGATGAAATATTTATTTTGCTGTATTTAAAAAATGCATGTTCTTTGCCTGCTAATGTTCTTGGACTACTTTATCCTGCAGCTGTGTCAGTTCTGCATTTCTTCTATTGTTCAACGTGGTATTCAAATCGTGCAGATCGAAGACAAGAGTATCATCATCAATAACACTCCATACCAAGTCTACTATAGGCCACAACTATCTATTATGAAGTCCCAGATGCAAGAGGAGGTAAAATATTAGCAATGCTATTTTATTTAGTAGAAGGTCATATTTTATATAAAGAGTAGACTTCTTACTGAAAGGAAAATACTGGGTCAGAAGTTAACAAAAGTCACTTATTTTAGATTGTTTTCATTTGGAAACATTGATGCTACAGTATAGCCAATCATCATACTTTTAACTGTGATCTCTGTGAAGTGGCAGACTCCGAGATTCTGTAGGATAAGTTCTGCCTGGTTCCCATCTGTCCAGAAGCTGAAGGCTGCTGCTGAAACAGAGACAGTATAATCTGTAATAGCTATTGAAACCATTCTAAGAACATGTACAAAGTCTTCATATGTCCGCCTGCCCTGCAGGCTAAATACAGCACCTAAACTCAAGTTTAGAATCACTTCTAAGTGCCGCGCACTTCAGGGGCTTAAATCAGCCCAGTGTTTCCTGATACCAGCAAAACATATGTGTGATGTATGAAATAATCGGAAACTGTCCATACACTAACACCTTTGTACAGTAATTTGAATTTGTAAAACACTGTATTTTCATGAATCCAAAAGACAAGAGTAATGTAAAGTTTGCAACATATTTAAAGTTCTGTTCCTTCTGAATCTCAATAGTGAGATCAAAATTGCCTTTCTTAGGGAGGAAAATCAGACACGAGAGTATATTTTAATTCAGGTGCATTGTGTGTGTTTTTAATTAAAGCTGAGGCATTCACTGATATTTCATTGTCCAGAACAGAACATTGTCTCCTTTTAGACACCAACAAAAGTGTACCCCTGCCATCATTCAGGACATCAGTTCTCAAACCGTTGTGTGAACCATTGCCATGGTGTGTGCATTCTTCTCCATTAAAGGCCTAGCAGGCAGGCACTACCACTTGGTGCAGTCCTGGTGTCTGCCCACAACGTTGCAGAACCATACCTGAGCAAGTACTAATTGTGTCCTTATACTGTGTTCTGCCAGTAGAGACAGCACGGTGTTAGGAGATTGAGCATAACTTTAACATGATTAATATTCTGTTGATTACAAATTGTGCAGACATTTAAATTTTGCCTTTATTTATTTTCTGTATTTATATACCGCCTTTCTCATCATCAGATTTCTCATCAGATTTATTCAAGGCGGTTTACATAGGCAGGCTATCTTAGACCCAATAAGAACATAAGAAGAGCCCTGCTGGATCAGGCCAAAGGCCCATCTAGTCCATCTTCCTGTATCACACAGTCGCCCCACCAGATGCCTCAGGGACCACACAAGACAACAAGATAACTGTATCCTGTCGCCACTCCCTTGCACCTGGCACAAAGGAAACCTACTCCTACACCAGGAGGTTGCTTATCCGCATCATGGCTTGTATGCTGTGATAGACGTTTCCTCCATAAATCTGTCCAATCCCCTTTTAAAGGCATCCAGGCCAGGTGCCATCACCACATCCTGTGGCATAAGGGTCTTTACAATGTTGTTCTATTCATATATAGAACCTTCCATACTCGAGATGTTTTCCTTCCAAGTGCAACTGTCCTTCTGGCTTGTGCTCTGCACTTCCAAGCTTCACAGTTCACTCACAGTTCACAGTCAAAGCTTCACAGATGGTTGTCTAGATGTTATCTCTCTAGCTGACTCCTCCGCATTCCTCCCTCTCATGGTGCCATCTCAGTGTCCTCATGAGGTCTGTCAGCAGCTGCTGTCTCCCATCCAAGCGAGAACAGAGGTTGACCCTGCTTAGCTTCTTCAGGCAGTGCACTGGCTCAACCTCCAGGCCACACGTCATGCCCCACATTAGAACACATTAAGCATTCGGGCAAATAATAGCTATGTACTCAAGCTATGTTTTCCTTGTTTCCTTTACAGTACTTACATGTGCTAGACAGCAGTACATTCAGCGTCTGCTCAGCTGCAGAGTCAGAAACCGCTAATGCAAATTCCATTCTTTTCTGGGACCTGATGCCTGATATTAGCCAATCAATTTCTGACACGTCACCTCTTCAAAAGTATATATTGCTGAGCTTCAAACATAGCATAAATGGTCACGCCACTCCCTGCTGGAGCCCACCAGCTATCATTAGACAGGAATTTCCACGGCAGAGCATAGCCATCCCTATCGGAGAGAGAAATGAAGATGGGTTTTGCACCAGGTATGTCAAATTGTGTGGGTTATGTTACCCTTTGGTCGTCATTATGAAACTCAGTTCTGAATCAAAATGCACAGGAATTGTTGAATAGTTAAGATACTAGAGGTAAAGGAGGCTTTACCTTAATTGCAATTGTTAACTGTTTGGGAGTTAACTTGGGAGTAAGCGCTATTGACTATAATGGGACTTACTTCTGAGTAGATGTGCATAGGTTTGGGCTCCTAATAATACAGGGATGAAATGTTTTGTCTACATTCAGAAAGTCCAGTTGCACTGCTGCTATTGCAGTGGATCCCAACCTGGGGGTCGGGACCCCCAAGGGGATCACGAAGCAGTTTTTTGGGGGTCACGGGATGTTGGCTTGATGGCCACACCCAAGATGGCAGCTCACTCCTTCCCTTTCCCCCCCCCCCCACTGCAGAGAAAGAAATGTCTGATGCTCTCTTGGGGTTTGTTTGCTCACCTTGTGTTACTTTCTGCTTGCCTTTTAGCATCTCCAAATATATTCGCTCACTCCCCCCCACCCATGGGGCTGCTTATGAGTACAACTTTTAAAATGTGATTTTTAAAAGTGTGATTTATTAAACAGTGTAATTTATTAAAACAATGACATCACTTCCTGCTTGCTGACATAACCGGTAAGACGGGGGTCCCGACAGATTGCCATTCTGCAAAAGGGGGTCCCGGTGCTAAAAAGGTTGGGAACCACTGTGCTATTGTTTAAAAACGGAGAATTAGAAGGTATCTTTCCCAAGCTATGCAGAATTTCTGGAATTAGATTGAAAAAGTATTCACTATGAATTCATCCCATGCTCAATCCTACTGATGCCCATGACATTCACACAGCTGCATTTCGCACAGAACAGTTGAAGTGTCGTCACGTTTTCCTAGGAATAAAATATTTTATTTCTGGGAAAATCTAAGCAACTACTGTGCATTTGTTGCATGAAGAGACTGTCGTTTTGCACTTTTTATTCCTTATTATTGGCAGTTGTGGCATGAAAAACCATTTTGTTCTCTGTCCAGATATTTTCATAATATTTTAATAGCTTGAGACATTTTTTGAACAGTTACATTTTAATAACCTGGTTTGGTGGCTCTCTGTCCCATATAGCAGTTTGGGAAGAATGTTAGGTATTCAAGATTGCACAATGTGTGTGAAAGCAGAGCAAATGAAAAGAACAGGAAAAAACATAAGTCATGAAGCAATGAGCTTGAGAATGCTGGTAGGAAAAACTTTGCAAATTGGAAAGGTTGGTTATATATAAAAATGCACTCCCCTTTGAAAATAAGCATTCCATTGCCTCGTAGAAGACTTGTTTTCCATTTCCTGGCTCCCAAACCAATTGTGTGCTTATTGCAAAATGCAGGTATAAATATTGCAGGTATAAATAGCTATATCAAGATAAGTAAGATCAGAAGCACCCATATGGTATCGCCCTTATTGTGAGCTGTGTGGGAGATGCTTTGAAGAGACAATGTGTTCCAATCCTCGAGCATTGAGGAAAGAAAGAAAAAAACCTTATATCATTTCTGGGTGATTTATGAAGGGTGTAGCTGAGCTCAAAGAAATTTCCAGTAGAGACCTTTATATGCTGACAAAATGCAGTTACCTTAACTTTTAGAAGTGAACAGGAGACAATAGCAGATTATTCTCAAGAGTCCTGAGAAAGAAGTGAAGGTTTCATCTTCCAAACCAACACATTTGTATTTCATGTACTGTATATTATAGGAATCACTCAATGAAATAAATGTGAAAAGGCAGCTGAAAAATTGTGTGAACAGGAATCAGTGTTCAAGAATTTGTGTGAAAAAGAAAGGGAATCGTACACCAGGATGTACAATAAGCTGCGTTTCCTTTTTAAGTATTCAAACGCTGTACTACACTAGTGAGCCCAATCATCCCAACACTGGCAGTCAATGTCTGTGCTGTTTAACATGTTTGTTAGCACTATGTGTTGTTTTTCTGGTTGGTTTGAATTTCTGTTACAAATTCATTACTACCGTATTTCTCTCATACCAGCACTGTGCTAGGCACTGTCTAATTTTTAAAGCATGTGCATTAATTGTATGCACACTTTAAGAAGGCTATTTAACAGAACTGTTTCACAGCATTTCTTCCAGTATACTGTCCAGTATACTTAAGGCCACACCACCATGCAGGCTCTTGTATATATACTTATATATAGCGCAATCCTGCAAGTATGCGCGGCCGGCCTAAAGGGCCAGCTGCCACATCCTGCACGGATTGCGGGCCATGCTGGCACAGCCCGGGAGCACCTCGGGAGAAGGGGACAAACGTCCCCTTCCCTGGGTGTAAGCAGGCCGGGAACCTATGGGTCTCCTCGGATGCACGTCAGCTCCAGAGCTGGTGTGAATCTGGGAAGGCCATGAAAGGCTGGCCTGGGCTGCGACGAGGCGTTGGATATCGGTACAACTCCGCACCGATATCCCTGCCCCCTCCCTCCCCAGGCTGGCCAATGGCCCCCTCCTTCGCTGCCCCAGCCCGCCAATCCCAGCCCCTGCACCGAGCAGCCTAGGTCTTACCTGGGTCGTCCAGCACAGGTCCGAGCTGCCGGGGGAGTGAGTGGCACCGGACTTCGTGCCGGCGCCGCTTACTCTCAAGGTATCAAAAAAAGCCTTATGGTACTTTTGTGACGCCTCAGACTGGCGGAGCACTTGCTCCGCTGGCCTAAAGTTACACAGAATCGGGTGCCCACTTTGTTTATGTGAAGTCTGATGCTATTCGATCATTGCTCTCTTCTTTTACTTTCCTTTTTTCCTTTTCCAAGCTTTGCATTAATGGCCACAGAGTCACTTTGAAAGGGTAGACAGTTCTTTACTACATCTCAGTTTAAAAGTGAAGAAAAGTCCTAAATCTGGTTCCTAAGCTAGTACTGTATGAAGTTTGCTTAAAGATGTGTCTTATCTTCCTATATTTAGAGCTATAGCACTGACATACCAGGAGCATCTTGGGGTGACGTATTTAACTCTATCAGAAGATCCAAGTCCTCGCATAATTATCCACAACAGGTGCCCTGTCTCATTGCTTGTGAAAGAGAACATCAAAGGTATATCATTTTTACTACTACGCCACAATTTTTAAGACTTTGAATAAAGCAGGTTGCTTCTCCCCCCCCCCCCCGACATTAAATATTCATTCAAAATTAACATGTAGTAAGCCAAAGAGCAGTTTGAGTTGGTGGGCATATGAAATGGAGGTTCATAAAATAAACTTAAAAAGTAATAAGTGTATGTGTTGATCGTCTGTCAGGAAGAGTTTCTGAGATGCCAGCTTGTGTGTACATACTGAGTCAACATGGATTTGTGCCCTAAGTACAAACACCTTTCTTTAAAGAGCCTGTTGGACCTTTTCTTAAATTCCAGATGCACCAAAGTTTGATGTTTATTGCAAGCAAGTTCCGGCTGAAAGTTCAGTACACCATGAGCTTTATCATCAACTCACTGGCTATCCAGACTGCAAAACCAAAGATCTGCTACCCAGCATCCTCTTGAAAGTAATATCATCAGTGGAAACCAATGAATGGAGTGATTTTGTGGACATTAATAACCAAGGCACACAGGTTAGTAATTTTTGTTTTAATTCTAAATTTGCAGTGTTAAGCATTTTGAACTGAAGTTGAAAAAGGTAACATGAGTGCAGAGGGTAATACTTATTTAATGGCCTCTTCTTAAATGTAGGGTCTATTTGCACGGGAACGTGCTTTTGAATTAAGGTGCAACCACAAGTCATATTTTGCTGTGAAATTCCTGCTTGTTTCAGTGGACGTTTGCGCAGAAAAACAAAATGTTGTAGGCATTAGTGCAATTCTTAACTAACAGCACAATCCTATGCATGTTTGCTTGAAAGTTCGATGTGCTTTACTCCCAGGTAAATGAAAATGGGCTTTGGTTGTCTTATTTGTTCATTCCAGGTGGCCTTATCTTTGGACAAAAGCACCATTTCTTTTTCCCTCATCTGCCTTTTTATTATAATCAAGATTCCTGTTTCTAACTGGGTTTAGTCCTCTTATGGGAGCTCTAAAAATGATCTTAACTTAAATTGTTTTTTCCTGAAAGAAATTTCTACCTCTTGGAGGTTGTTAGCAGAAGTGTAAGTGACACAACTTTCTTGTCTGCTTTTTTTTTTAAAAAAACTGGAAGTTTTAGATTCGTCCTTCTGGGACCAATTCATAAAATCCTCTTCATTGAGTGCCATGTTAACTAGCAAGTAGTTCAACCAAGTTCAGCAAGCCCACTGTAGTGACATGTAGTTTCAAATTCCCATCATTAAACTCAGCCCAGTTCTGTTTTCTTTGTAAGAAAGAAGAAGAATATTTGTGGTTTATCTTTTAGTTAAATTATTTTCAAAGAAATAAATTCTTTTTCATATTTGCTATCTATAAGAAAGGTAAAGAATAATGGTTTGTATCCAAGCAGCTGCAAGCACAATGAAGCTTGCAGAAACAGGCTCTGTCTGCTGCCCCCTTCTTTCCACTGTAGCCCCCTGCACCACCGAAAAAACTGCTCCGGAGGTTCAGAGGAGTCTCAGAAATAAGAGGGCCTGAGGCATGGAGGGCTGCAGGACAGAATGGAATCTGCCGAAGTCGGGCAGAGGCACCATCCAGAGTGGAGCACTTTTTTGAACACAACTCAATAGTTATATGGAACCTTCACTCCATTTTTTAATCTCACAAATCTTACATAAAATTTCCTTTGTATTACGTGCCGTAAAGCACGTTTGCAACTACTTTAGAGTAAGGGCCACCAACGCAGATGCCAGCAGCTCTCACTTCGACGCTGGATCGACCCAGCTGCCGCCGGAGGAAAGTAAGGCTCCTGCCGGCGGAAGCAAGGGTGGGCCAGGCAGCGAGGGAGGGCGGCGGTTGGTCAAGCCAGCCCGGGAGGGGGTGGGGATGGTGGCCGCTACATCCCCGTCCCGTTCCCGGGCCGGCACGGCCATTACACAGCCTCCTCGGACTTACGCCAGCTCGAGAGCTGATGGAAATCCAAGGAGGCCCATTGGGGACTCCCTACGCTACACTGAGGGAAGGGAATGACTGTCCCCTTCCCTCAAGGAGACTTCTGGGCCGATCATGATCAGCCTGAAACGGGGATAGGATCCAGCGGGCAGCCCTAGGGCCGCCCGCAGATCTTTGCGGTGGATTACGCTGCCCGTCTTGTATCTTTAAAAAATGGTACTCAAATCCAAGGTAGGAAATGGGTGGACCATCATTTTGACATTTTGTTTAAGGTAGAAAAATATTTAAGGTTTACAATGGAGCTTTCCAAGATTGATTACTCCCATGTATTTAAAATCAATGTGATTTATACTAAATACTTTATTTAGTTGGTTGAAATGAAACAGCAGAATGATCTGTCATTGTGATGAATCTGTCATACATGAATGTACATGGTGCTTTACAGAATCGCATAAGCAAAAAAGATTGGTCCCTTTCACAAAGAGCTTCCAGTCTGAATTTTGAAGTGGGGAAACAAAAAGAGGGGAGAGAAGGAAGGATAACACTCCAGGAACGTGGGAGGAATGGGAATTATAAGGGTAACAATATGAATGTGAGTAGGGTTTGTAACCTTAAAGGTAACCTTGGAGCCTTAGCAGGAAAATGAAATAAAATTAATAAGTACATTAAATGACCTGCTGGACCTGGCCAAAGGCCCATCTACTCTAACATTCTCTTTCCCACAATGGTTCACCAGCCACCTCTGGGAAGCCCATGAGCAGGAGGGAAAGATATAGTTCACTATCCCTCTTGAGGTGTGGGTGACCAAAAATGGACGCAGTATTCCAAATGTGGCAATACCAAAGATTTATATAGTTATATACCAATATAATATTAATAGTTATATTCTTGACCTTTTTCCTAATGACTTCTTGCATGGAATTTGCCTTCTTCTTCTGTAGCATACTGGGTTGACATTTTCATTGAGCTATCTTCTACAAACTCAGGATCTCTTTCCTCATTTGTCACAGAAAGCTCAGACCCATCAGTGTGTATGTGAAGTCGGCATTTTTTGTCCCTCTATGCATCATGTTAAACTTATTTACACTGAACTGCATTTAACATTTGGTTGTCCATTCACCCAGTTTGGAAAGAACCTTTTGGATCCCTTCATGATCTAGTTTGATTTTTTTTTCTACCTGAATAGGTTAATGTTACCTGCAACCTAGATCACCTTTAGTGTCAGATCATTTGTGAACAAATAAAGAACACCTGTCCCAATACAAATCCTTGGGGAACTCCACTTCCTACCCTCCACTGTGGAAAATTGCCAGTTTATGCCTATTCTCTGCTTCCTATTCTTTAAGCAGCTACCAATTTTTAAAAGGACCTGTCCTTTAACTCCATGACTGCTAAGTTTACTCAAAAGCCTTTGGGTGAGGGCTTTTGAAAGTCCAAGTATGCTGTGTCAACTGGATTGCCTCTGTCCACGTACCTGTTGACACTCTCAAAGAATTCTAGAATGTTAGTAAGGCAGGATTTACTTTTGCAGAAACCATGCTGATTCTCCTTCAGCAAGTCTTGTTCTTCTAGATGCTTACAATTTAAACTTCAGTTATGCCTTCTACCAGTGTACCTAGAATAGTCGTTAAGCTGACAAACCTGTAACGTCCCAGATCCCCCTTGGAACCTTTTTTAAATATTGCCATTACATTGGCTACCTTCCAGTCCTCTGACACAGAGGCTGATTTAAAGAACAAGTTACATATTTTTGATTAGAAAATCAGCAAGTTCACACTGGAGTTCCTTAAGAATTCCTGGGTGGATGCCAACTGGACAGAGTGATTTATTGATTTTTAATGTATTAATACACTCTAGAAGTCTTCACTTGTCATTTCTATTTGACTCGCTTTTTCAGACTTCCTCCCTGAGAAGTTGTCATGAGCAAACACCTCTCTCCTGAGAAATTCCTTTTTCCCCTGAAAGACAGCTCTCTGTGTACACTGAGGCTGACCCTAGGAAGCAGCTTGTCACATTTTCCATTTTGCCCGGAGCTCTAGGTCTGTATCATGCACAGCTTTCCTCTTTCAAATGTAAATTGGAGTTGCATAACTGCCTGGTATCGCCAGAGAACAATGTACTTGACCAAAACCTAGCTCATTTGTTCAGTTCACTCACCTGACTTGGGAGTTGGGAGCAGGAAATTTGAACATCTGTTGATTTCAAACCAGTCCATGAGAGTTTTTGGGGTCTAGCATCCCAAAAATGGGATAAAAGAGACCTGTTCAGCCGGGTGAGGAGAGCAAAATCCAAGATGTAAATTGGGTTTTGCATGATGCCAGCCAAGCCAAGATGCAAACCACGATGGTGTCCAGCCTGGAAAGAGTTAACTCCTAGGAAGATCTTTTCTTCCTCTGCTGCCAGCTGGATGCTGAATTGTAAATTGACATGTCAAGGAAGCCTTAGGTTAAGACTCTGTTTTTACTTTATTTTGAACTTTGCCTCTTGATCACAGGTATAGAATTTGATTGTCTTTTTCTTGTTCCTTTTTAATCCCCAATAAACCTTTTCCTTTGACTTGTATAAAACCAATCTGCCTAGTGCTTTAACCCACAGAGCAATTGGTCTCCCATCTGTGACACATTGCTCAGCTTTGCACACTGCCCCGTGAAAGCTTGAGAGTGTGTGTGATTATATGGGGATGTGTGGATGAGAGAGTGAGAGACAAGTGAAGCAAGGAGATGGGTCAAGACGTTCCCCATCCTTCTCCTTCCTCTGGGAACTCAGCATGAGGGCTGTTGGTGGACAGACAGCCCCCAGGTGGGTGAAGAAGGGGTGGAAACATGCTCCTGCTCCTGGGCTGGCAGTGAATCTACCCCACATATACATCCAAAGTGTGGTTTTGACGTGATCTGAAGGTGGGGAGAAACACCAGATTCCGCAGAGGGAAACATAGTCCTCCTCAGCGCTACTTCTAGAGATCACCACAGAAGGTCAGTTCAAGCAGAGGTATCTACCCTACATCTTTTTTAGTGAAGACAGATAAAAAATTCATTCAGCTTCTCTGCAATCTCCATATCCTCTTTACCCTTCCCTTTTATTCCCTTATTATCTAATGGTCCTACCAGCTCTCTGGCAGTTTTCCTGCTTTTGATGTATTTAAAAAAGTTTTTATTGTATGCCTTGATATTTTTAACCATGCACTCCTCATTTTTCCCCACATTCCTTATTGTCAGCTTACTTTTCTTTTGCCAGAGTTTGTTTCTTTTTCTTCTCCTCAGTTGGACAAGACTTCCATTTTCTGAAGCACGCCTTCTTGACGTTTACAGCTTTGTTGGCTCCACTTGTGAGCCATGTTGGCCTCCTTCTGGACCTGGTGGTGCATTTCCTACTTAGTGGCATACATTCTACGGTAGCTCAGCGGTTCTCAAAGTTATTCCTGTAAGTCAGGGAGAACTCTGAGTAGCTGCAGGGGTGTGGCGTCAGCGGCACCCCCAGGATCGTGGTGGCGCTCCCAGGATCATGCCATTGTCGGTGACAAAAGGGGCTGTTTTTAACTTACAATCGTTGTGCCGGCCCTCTGGAAGGTGCAGGGAGGCCACAGCGGTTGTAATCTGCAGTGATTGCAACCCACTTCCAATAAGGGGCTGGTGGCCGCTTCCGGTTCTCCTGGTGGGTCACGACCCACAAGTTTGAAAACCACTGCTCTAGCTGATCTGTTGTTGTGGTTTTAAGTAACCGCCATGCTGTCTGGAGAAATTTGACCTTAGTGACTTTCCTTTTTCAGCTTTCTTTTTACTAATCCCCTCATTTTTGAGAGGTTCCCTCTTTTGAAGTCAAATGTATCTGGGTTGGATTTCCTTGAAACTTTCCAATTACACATTTGTTGAACTGGATAGTACTATGGTCACTGTTTCTGTCAGTTCAATAGCACATACATCTTGCATTATGTTCTGGGAGCCACATAGGATTACTACGCCTTTGGTTGTCCCCTCCCCCAGTAAGTTCCAAGACTACCTATTTTGGGGCACAGTCATTTAGTGCACCTAAAAATGTTCCCTGTTTTGTCATGGACTGGATATGAATTTATGCCCAAGGGCAACACTAGGCATGATGCTGATCATTGATTTGCCACAAGAAACAACTTCATGTCCATTTTTCCTTTTGCACCCTGTCATGCTTAGTAAGGGAAAAGTGTGACATAACATCATCAGCAGCAGCCAGTAATATGGAGCAGGGGCAGGGACTCAAAATGATGACATCACTTTACATGTTTCCCTTATTGGACATTATGCAGAAAGAAAAGGGAATTGGATGTGGGGTTATAGTTTTCAGTGGCAAGTGGCAACTCTGTGTTTAGCATCACAGAGTCACAGCATCACATGTATCCTTGCTAACTAGGCAGAGAGAGACACATTTTCATATGGTGCTCCTTGTTAATTTAGCAAGGGGAGAGTAACTGTCCTTATTCACCCCAGTGCACTACCTTTGCTAGTGGCTGTTTGCTGGTATTTCTTCTGCGTCTTTTTTTAATTGTGAGCCACAGAGAGAACCATTAGTTAATTGATTTTCTTGTAAACCACTTTGTGAACTTTTTTGTTGAAATGCAGTATATAAATATTATAAATATTATTTTTTATTATTATAATAATAATAATAATAATAATAATAATAATAATAATAATAATAATAATAATAATAAATCTAGTTCCACTCTAAATCTGTATGTATTTTGTACACAGTGAAAGCACAGGATCTTTCTGCTGCAACAATTTTTGTTCTGAGAGCATCAGCTTTCGTTTCATTATTTTAAAAAATCATGTGTACCCCTCATGATGATGTTTGAAGACATGTTGGCTGTTGTGATTTAAAATTTATCTAGCAAATGAAACTCTAACTTTTGAAAACTTGAATCTTAGGAGTAGAATAAATTATGCAAAGGGAATACACAGTAATTTATCCTAAGTGTAGAACTTAAAATTACCTTTGCAACAGAACTTGGTGGTTGTGGTAGTAATTCTTCAGAATCATGAATCATTTGCGTTTTCAGTCCGGCCATTAATTTGAGCTAAGTGCTCTTTTTTCCCTCTACTAAGAGAGCTCTTATATGTATTTACAGAAATTCACATCTGCCATCCACTATCAGAGCCAACTTTGGCTCAGATTCCAACGTTGTTTGAAGTGTTCAGAAACAGGCAGGAGTTGGGGGGGGGGGCACGACTTTCCAGAATGCAAGATTAAAAGAATCCTCGGTGAAAGGGAATGTCTGTAAATGTAAAGAAACTAAATAGAAATACTTCTTCTGTGTATATTTGGCCTGTGGAATTAATTGACATCAGGAAATCTTCAAAGAAATAATTTAGCAAGATGTTATTTCATATATTGGACCAGTGCTATGACCACTAATAATGTTGGTAATCCAAGATAAGGGTAGCCTGGAAACAAAAACTAATTTACTCAGTATTTAATAATGTGCTTGCCTTTGGAAAGGAGCCTTTCTCCTCACCGTTAAGTTTGTGAATTCTAGGGTTATTCACCTGACTCAAACCAAATGAGTTTAGGACTCTGGTAGGAATATACTGTTAAATGAGCCAGACCAGTGGCATGACAATGCAGTTACAATAAATAGGATAACTCTGCTTTTGGGCTAATGAAGTTTTAAGCTATCATGTCATCATCAATTTTCAATTTTAAAAAATGTCCAGTGTCAATGAAACTGTTCTGTGAATCTGAGAAGAACCGCTTAAGAACATGTTGAAAATATCATGAAGGGGTGAAGCTTGCTTTTGAGTTTTATTCAGCAACTCATAATGTTGGCCACGATCCAGAAGTGTGTGCATACACATACGCTATCCATGTGCACCTACATTTCTGAAAAGGTCTCCATTCAGAAGCTGTCCTTTATTTATTTAAAAGCATCTGTATCCCACCTCTCCAAGCACTGTCAGGTAGGAAGCATTAAAAATGCACAGCAATATACAGGTATAATCAATATGAAACAACCACCATCAAAGTAACAACCACATCAGCAACACAACAAATTAAAAAACTAACAATACCTGGAGCCAAAATAACAAAATTCAATCAATTAAAGACCAAACAGAACAAAAAAGTCTGCTTGCCCCATTCTACTGCAAGTACATCTTGACAGTCGCTGCTGTTTTCCACACCAGAGGAAGTCCACGGACGGACAAAACGTTGTTTCATTTTGTTGTGTTTTAAAACTATTTTTACGTGTCTGGATTGTGTTTTTAACTGATTTTTGGATCGTGTTTTTAACTTGATTTTAGCGTGTTTTTACGTGTTTTATTACAATTCCTACATGGCTTCTAAACCCGTAGCTCCTATTTCTCTGCAGAACAAAAAAGTTTTAACTCTCCTACAAAATGCCAGCAGAGAGGGTGGTTGTGATCCCAACTGCCAGTGAATTCTGTAGGCCAGGTGCCACCACAGAGAAGGCCTCATTGTGGGACTTTATGGCTCCACAAACTGCATTCTTCTGAGAATCTTGCTTGGCTCACATGGTAGTGGGAGTCCTTATGTGGCTTCTAGTACAGGTATTGCTACCAGCATGAAGCACACTGCTGGTTTTCTATCAAGGCAAACTGTAGCAACCTGACCTTGCCCAAGCTTCTCAATCTGGCCCAGCCCTTGAAGACAAGTAGGGTTATTCTGTTTTTAAGCAGGTTTGAGGAATTGTTGAATATATGCATGAATATGTCCTGAAGAATTACAGTGGTGACTTGGGCCTGTTGCAAGAACGAGTTTGTGTATTAGAATGTCGCTTGTAGGCAGGGTGAGACAGAGCACCCCTCTGGGCGCCGTTTTCTTTCAGACTGCCATGTTAATTGTTAAGACTATGTAAAGAGTCTACAATAATGAGCAGCACACAAGAATAAGAATTTAAGGATTCCAAACAAACTGTAGGGAGAATTCTAGAGAGATAGAATAGCATCCTGATTAGTGCCTCCTCTGTTGGGAGTTCCCCACCATGGGCATGGCGAAAGTGCTAGTTGGGATGCTACCAGCAGAAAGTGTTTTAAGGAGAAGAATCAGCAGCAACTAGGTTATAATTATGTAGGTGAACACTTGCATTATTGTTGCTGATAAGTTGTGCAAGCGTGATCATACTGAAAGCCCTAACATACTGAGTGATCATTCAGTCATCATACTGAAAGCCCTAAGATACTGTGATCGTACTGAAAGCCCTAACGTATCAGAAAATTAGCTTTGATTTCCCGTACTGTTAATGATAACTACCCAGGGCCGTCTTAACAGCATTATAGACCCCCAGGCAAAGAAGTGTACTGGGCCCTGCCTACGCAACCACTTGCAGGAATAAAAATATAAAGTATCGATAAAATAAACATATTTATTGGTACCTCCAACAAAATCAGTGTTTTGACATTAAAAAAAAACATGCTTCATTTAAAAAAAAATCCTTCTACCAAGTTAGTGGGAGATTTGAATGTTGAGGCGGGTGATCGGGAAATTAGTGTTAAATGCAGGTCTGTGCATAGATTAGCATGGGGCCCCTATGCTCGTGGGGCCTCCGGGCAACTGCCCAGCGTGGCCATGCGTTAAGACGGCACTGCAACTGCCACAGGGCTGATTCATTGCCGTTGCTTCTTTCAGCTGCTAGCTGTTCTTTTGAAATTGTCCATTCCAATAAGTGATCCTGCTTAGCTTGTGTGTTCAACCTGCATTTGTATAGCTACATAACATCCGCTCTACATGCTGCTGTTTGGTTTCCTGTTCCATAGAAAACAAATGTTACACTTTGACTATGGAAAAAGTAAACTTGGTTACAGCTATAACAACATAGAAAGCTGTTAACTTAAATCCAAGAGCCACCCCTAAAACTGTGTGTTTTGCAAACTACTGGGTGTTACATAATGTTCTTGCTATTGACTTGTCGACTCAACAGTCAGGCCATCCACTCACCAAAATGCCTGCTGAGCTTCCTGCATGCTTTTTATGTTAGTTTTTCTGTGCAAGTTTTCTTTGAAACTCTCTCAGAAGTGTTTCACATTTGAAAGAATCTCCTTCAAGTCTCTGAAATAAATATCAGCCTTTACAGCAAGCAGTTCTCGCCATTCAACTTTTCTAAAGTTTCCCTTATGATACAGATTTTTCCCCCAAGCCATTGGCTTCTTTTATTTCTCAAAAGTAACACTAGGAGAAATGGGGAAATTGTTTGACGAGTAATGTTACTGCTATGTAATTTCCTCAGAAAACAAGCTTGTTCTAAGTGTTAATCCTGAAACCCCATACTTGAGGTGGTGAGAATCATGTTGGTGTTCCCTTGCCAAGGCACCAGCAGCAGCAACAAATACGTTACTGCCCATGTTGTGCTATCTTCTGTGATTTTGTTATTTCCATCTCTTTTGGTTAAACGAAGCTGATACAATTGCAAGTCACCCAAGCCTGAGTAGAAAGACACCCTGGATTTTAAGTTTTAAATAATAAAGGACCTGGAATAATCCAGGAAGTACTTGCATGATCATGGAGACAAGAGGAAAGGGTGGCAGCACTAAAAAATGGCCAGCAGCAGATGTCTCTAGCTAACTTCGGGTCTTGTGTTCACTGCTGGGTTATTAGTCCTCAGTAAAGATTGTGCCCCCCCCCATTTCATTTGGGGAGATGTTTGTGTGAAATATTCCCTTCATGGAGAAATGAAAATGTAATAACATTGGAGCAAACTCTTTCCCTCTTCACAGTGGGTTATTTCACACACATGGCTTTTAGACTCTTTCACAAGTGACAGTACCATAGCAGTTTCAGAGTCTTGGTAGCATGCTGGTGTGGACAGGAATAGAAGCAGCAATCTGTAGGTGGCTATAGCGAATCAAAGGACATGTCAGCAAGACGTTTTAACTTTGGGTCCGTATCCAGATTAGTGAAGGTCCACAGAGTTCTGTTGTTTGAAATGTAAGCCGAGGGCTTCCCTTCCCCTCCCCCATGCTTATGTTAGTTGGGACTGCTCAAGCCAGAATTTAGCGCTAGCAATGGGAAAACTTGTTGTATGTGAAGAGTTTGGGTAATTTACACTTATATGCTGCCCTGTTTGCGCAGTATTATTATTATTATTATTATTATTATTATTATTATTATTATTATTATTATTATTATTATTAAACAGTATTTATATACTGCTTTTCAACAAAAAACAAAGCAGTTTACAGACAAAAATCAAATGATTAAATGGCTCCCTGTCCCAAAAGGGCTCACAATCTAAAAAAGATGCAGAACGCCACCAGCAAACAGCCACCAAAAAAGACACTGTGCTGGGGTGAAAGGGGAGCAGTTACTCTCCCCCTGCTAAATATAAGAGGAGCACCAATTGAAAGTATTATTTATTTATTTATTTATTTTCTGTATTTATATACCGCCTTTCTCATCATCAGATTTCTCATCAGATTTATTCAAGGCGGTTTACATAGGCAGGCTATCCTAGACCTGATAAGGGTCTTTACAAGAATGTTCATATATAGAACCTTCCATATTCGAGATGTTTTCCCTTCCAAGTGCAGCCCTTCTTCTGGCTTGTGCTCTGCACTTCCAAGCTTCACAGTTCACCCGCGGATGGTTGTCTAGATGTTATCTCTCTAGCTGACTCCTCTTTCTAATGTATAGATATTAAAAAACGCTTGTGTGTTCTGCCTCAGAATAAGGCTTGCAGGGTTGCCACTCAGGAAAGGCAAATGAGAAGAATTAGTTAAGGAAAAAAGTCCCATACCGCTAGCATCCAGTTCTGCTGACGGTTGGAAAAGCCAGACGCTGGGCTTAATGGACCTTTTGTTTGATGCTGTAGGCCTGGTTTTATTATTACCATTGAAATGGAAAATTAAGAACAAAGGTGGCAGTCCTCAACTCACTCATTTCAATACAGTTGCACAGATGTCACTAGAACTACTCTGGAATGAGTATTTTTGGTCCAAACACCATTAACATCATTGCAACCACATTTTGTAAATTTCTAAAAAAAGGACATTTTTTTTCCCTTTTGTAGATCGTGTTCTTAACTGGCTTTGGCTATGTTTACGTAGATGTTGCTCATCAGTGTGGAACAATCACGATAACTTTAGCTCCTGAAGGGAGACCAGGACATCAGATCAACCTGAACAGGTATGAAAAGACGGATGGAGGGATCATAGAAAAATTGTCCTATGTAGCTGTTCAGCCCTCTAGGTGTGAAATGACTTATTAAATCTGGCACAACTGTTTGTTTTGTCTAGTGTTGCTGTGTATGTGTGGCGTATGTTTAGACCACATGTTAACGTTTTGTATATCACAGTAAAACATGACAATCTAACATCTGAGGTCATGTCACCCTAGGATAAACACAAAATGTCTGGTACAATAAACAACTCAGGGAGGACTCACAAGTTTAAAGTTTATTTGGCCAGATTGGCAGTCCTTTCTTGCACAGAACTCCCATTGTGGTATGTGGGAGTTCTCATGATGAAGGACAGAAGAATGGTCCCATGCAAACTATGTAGTCTGTCATCTTTATTACACTTCCTTGTGCTCTAAAGTTTCAAAATCTTTGCTGCAAGCTTCACTAACTTGAATTGTGACCTCACCTATTTATAACCATCAAAATCTTTGGCTTCCAGAAGTAGCGTCACAGAGAGAGCAGAATGGTGTGTGTGTGGATTTTTTTTTTTAGTTTGCCCTATAATTAAGTATTAATCCCCATGAAATTGCCTGTCGGTGCTTAATATCCCACTTGTTAGTTAAGCTTGGCCAAGAGCAGTTAACACTATAAAGCAAGCAACCCATCATCAGTTCAAAATGGTTATGGTGATTTAATAGGTGAATATATTGCTTCCATAATGTGAAGTTAATGATCCATAATAGAAACACTCCACATTGTCTCCATAAAAAGAGCCAAAAACGTAACATCTGACAATGTGTGAGGCTATTTTTCCATTGTCTGCTTTAGCTTCACGCTACATTGCAAATACGAGGGAGAACTACTGTGCATAAAATGTTACAGGAAGCGCAAATATAAATTTCTGTTAAATGAACAGAAAGGGTAGAATTTAGCACAGATTAGAAACAAAACTACTTTTGTATGCCTTGACTGCAGGGATTTAGATGTCCAGATCAAGTTTATATTAATAACATTTGCACAATGCATTGTCTCATCATAATTTTTTCTCCCAGTGGCTAATTCTCTTTTCAAGTCAGAGGATTCTAATTATTGTAGCTGTCTCCCATACAGAACTCAAGAGCAGAACCTCGTGTTTAAAATGTTCATCAGCCAGCTGAGTTTTGCTGTGTATGACGACATCACAAACCCCAAAATATCGTCTGAACTTCTGCGGTTCACAGTGGACCATATTTACCTTCATATAGTTCCTGTTGCCAGCTACCTTAGACCTCTCTCTCACGAATTTCACGGAGAGACCACCAACAGCCTTCAGCGGTTTTGTACCCTTCAGCTCTATTGTGGAGACTTGCAGCTGGACAATCAGCTTTACAACAAATCCAATTTCCATTTTCCAGTCTTGTTGTGCCAGGGAGAGAAAAATGAAACCACACAGTGGACCAAAGTGCACAACCTCATGGTATCCAACAAAGATCTGGAAGAATTTCATGAAAACTCCTTCATCAAGCTCAGCCTTACTTTGTCAGAAGAGCAGAATTTGCTGTTTCATGTAAATGACCTCAGCTTTGAAATGAAACCAGCCAGGTTATATGTGGAAGACACATTTGTTTATTACATTAAGACTTTATTTGAGACATACCTGCCAGACAGCAAAAGAGTTTACCATTCCACTGATGCCTCAACTCTTGGCCAGATACTGCCTGAACGGGTGAGGCAGCATGCAAATGCTTTAGTCAATCCAGTGAAGTTACGGAAGTTAGCAATCCAGCCCGTAAGCCTTTTGGTCAGCATCCATGCCTCCCTGAAACTATATATTGCTTCAGATCACACTCCACTTTCTTTTTCTGTGTTTGAACGAGGACCCATTTTCACAACTGCCAGGCAGCTCATTCATGCGTTGGCCATGCATTATGCTGCAGGAGCGTTATTTAGAGCAGGTATGTTTGTTTCCTTACAGTTTCATGTCTTCTCAATGTCAAGCAGCCAAGTGTTTGGAGCACGTGACTAAGTGGGCAGTCCAGGACAGGGGTTCTCAACCAGTGGTATTGGTACCACCAGTGGTACTTCAGCCAACTGCTGGTGGTACTCGGACTGCTGGAACGCCCTCCCACCGACCCAGAACCTTCTACCTGCATTTTCTGGCCTCCAGAAACCTGAAAACATGGAAGTTTTTGGTGGTGCGCAGCAGGAGAGTGGCGCTGGAGGTGGTACTCGGCCGGGAAGGGGTTGAGAACCCCTGGTCTTAGGATACACTTGATCTCCTATTATTATGACCAACCAGCTCCTATCACACAACCTGAAACTTTGGATTGGGAAGTCAGTGATGTCCATCCATGGCTTGGTCATTGTTGTGTAGCACAGAAATTTGGTTTGCCCTCATCACGCAGGCCAAGTGAGTGAGAAGTAGCTTGGGGTGGACTTTTATTTTACTGCAAAACTATCATTGCCAGAATCATATTTCATTCTTATTGCTATTGTGCCTAAAGAAATATATTGTCTCCAGAAACATGATCTGGCAGGAGGAGTTGGATGAAACAATGGAACTGAAAGTGATGTGAACATGAAGTTAATAGAGAGCAACAGTTGGCCTCTTGAAGGCTGTTTGCAAAGCTTGCAAAAAATGGAGAAATGCAGTTTTTTTCTTTTCACTGTTCTATCCTTCACTACTCAGAATCTAAACAACTAATTCCTAACATGAACTCACAGAAGGAGTTTCTTTCATGAAATTATTCAATCTGTCTCTGTACATTTGAAGCAAATTACGCCATTGAACACTGTTTTCTTGTTCAATCTCCTTTGGGCTGCCGTTTATGATTAGCAATCTGTCTTTCTTCACAGAATCCTCATGCTAGACTGGCACGCAGATGTTTATTGTCCTTTGATCTGAGAAGTGTGTTTGTTTTACTGATTCTTTCCCATACAAGATCAATAGTGAGCAAACAGTCTATTAGATTAATGGATACCTTGTCTCACTTCCATACATGTGCATTCATAAAGCGGCTTCATCTCTGCCGTACCTTTCCCTGCATAAGAGCGTGTACATTGCGGAGGAGAGGGAAGGTGCCTTTGATCACTCACAGCCAGTGCACTATTGCTTTGGCTGAAACATGTTCATGGTTTTCCTTCAAACCGACTCTGTTGTGCCCTTGTGCCATTCCCACTTACATGCACCTATGTCAGGCGCTGGTCAAGTAGATGGGAAGGAACCAACCAGTTTTATTGCGTGATGTGTACACCTAAGAAAGCCCTAGATATTCTCCTGTGGGGAGCTCATGTCGTGCAGTGACTTCAGTCCATGACATTCAAATGAGTTCCAAGAGTAAAAACCTGCATGAGTGATGTCTATAGCTCCAAAGGACCTCTACAGATAATAAGGCCCAAAGACACAAGTCTCCTCGTATAGGCACATACTGTGAGGAGCCACAGTCAACTGGCAACTTCCTGTAACAGGCACTACACAAATACTTACTGTACTTGTAAAAAAAAATACATTACATTTCTATCATGTATTATACTGGTTTCTGCTAAAAACATAATACATGTTGCAAACTTCAGTCATACTATCCAGACACTGAACACATACAGTCCAACATTTTCTGAAGAAGAGGACAACCTGGTGGACCTGCTCTGCTCAGTCTGCAGCTATCTATATCCTGGGATTTTGCACACACTGTACAACATAGACAGTCTGCTCTTGCCCTCAAGCAGGAACCAGGTTGTGCCGTAAGGGGCTAGGACAGGGCTTCTCAAAGTGTGGGTCACAGCCCACCAGGTCATGGCCCGAGGCAGAGGTTGGACCCGCCCACCCACCCTTACCTCCCTTTGCCTCCAAATTGGAGCTGAACAGAAATAATTGGAACCCACTTCCAGGACCCGGCCCACCTCCTGGCGCTAATCCGTCGTCGCTCCAGCTCAGAAACAGCCTCCGCATGTCTCGGAAGGCCTCCGGATGTGACCCAGAGGTTACTTCCGGTCACGTCAGGAGGCCTTTCTGAGGCCCACGGAGGCCGTCCCCGGGCCGGAGCAATGAGGGAGCAGCACCAGGAAGTGAGTTGTGACTCGCCTCCCAGAGGACAGAGGTGGGTCACTGCCCCAGAGGTTTGAGAACCACTGGGCTAGGAGAAGGGAGAACCATTCTTGCTTTGCCGAGAAACAGCTGGTGAAGTTTTTAAGTATGAGGTGGAGGTGGAAGGTGTGGTTCCACCATGAGATGATCACACAAGTTGTTTTTTGTTTTGTTTTTTTCAAGTGGAAGTGAGTTGTATTGAGGCTCACAGCAGAGTTGGGTGGGTGCAGCTCTTGGTACATCATGTGCTGTCAATTGTGAGGTGAAAAGAAGAGCCGCTAAATTTTACAGCCCCTTAACTGCAGGACAGGTTCTTGCATCTGACAATGAGCTTTGACTGTGAAAGCTTACATCACAATATATTGTGTCTTTAAGGTAACACAAGATTCTCTTTTTTTCCATGTTCTGTGGTTTTTGTTCATAGGAGCAACTCCTATGTTGAAGATCATAATATGGAAATGACTTATACCTGTCTACTTGCAAATCAGCTTAGTATACCAAGTCATTCCTGGATTTTCCACATAATCTTGTTTGACTCGCAAGTCAACACAGATATAAATCTGTCTTGCATTACGATTTGTTGCAGAAATAAGTTGCAGGAACACTTCATTGAGTTAACATGGCTGATGTAGACCCCCTCCCTACCTCCTGGTTCCACTTGGCACAACCTGACTCCTGCTTAAGAGTAAGAATGGCTCTTTTGTGCTGTACAGTGTGTCAAGAGTCCATCTGCTGTTCCTGCACTCACTGTAATTGGCAGCTAAGTTGATCGTTGAACCAACTTGACAATCGCAGCAGGTGCAGGACCACTCTGGCAATCTGCACTCACATGGTGAGCTCTCCCAGGTAGTCTTGATGCTGCCACTCTGGGGGCTGCTGCAAACCGTTTTTATAATCTTGCGATCCCTTAAACAATTCTGCATGTGTTCCAAGCCAACATTGCAAGAAAGCTTGTAGCAAACAAAGGGCAATGCACTTGGCCATCAGGCTATCTGCCAGCAACTGTAACTTTTTTTGTAGGAAACCAAATCCTAGGAATCCTCCACCCTTGTGGGGAGACTCTAAGGGATCCTCCCTCTGAGTAACTTAATCAGCATGCAAATGCCAGTGCTGTTTACACAACTGCGCTGAGAAAAACCCATTTATCTGGCTATAACTAGACCTCTACAAGAAAGTGATCAGCACAGAGCTGTTGGGTGGATTAAAATAATTCCTTACGTACTTGTCAGAAATCTGCATCCCCTTTCCCAACACCCCATCAAGCAGTTGACCTTCACACTCCCCCAAGGCTGCACACTGTATCACTGTAAACTAGCTGTCATGATTCTTTCGCCGTGAGGACGTGAAATAACAAAGTTGCTTTGCAAGATGTAAAGCCTCCTAAGCAAAATAAGCCTCTGCTCCTATTACTGCAAACCACTTGAATGCGGCATCCATCTCTCCACACGGAGTTTTAGCAGAAATACGGGAGGCTCATGGAAGGAAGTCATTTTAAAGCTATTTGTGTTTTTGCCAAAGGGATTTCTTTGATTTAGAAAGCATGAAAGATTCCCACTGCTCAGTCTGTAGTGGATGAGCTATTTCCCGTGTTTTTCTCAAAGGAAGTTCATGATGTGATGAATTTTTAGTGTAAAAATGGGTTGGAGTGGGGGGGTCAGTTTTTCCCCTCTTTTTATTTTTCACTGCTGTTTCTTGTGATACTTTGTGAACATCCACTCTTAATTGTTTTAATCACTATTCCCATAGGATGGGTTGTTGGATCTCTGGAAATCCTTGGAAGCCCAGCCAGCTTGGTAAGAAGCATAGGGAATGGGATCGCGGACTTCTTCCGGCTCCCATATGAAGGGCTCACACGTGGTCCAGGAGCCTTTGTTAGCGGAGTTTCCAGAGGAACGACATCGTTCGTAAAACACATTTCCAAAGGTAGATATTTGTCCAGACCTTTTACCACAGCCTTATTGTCATGGATTTTTCAAGGAGGCACTCTTGTTTTCGGTGGACCCGTTGCATTCAGATCTGTTCCAGCTCTTGAGTTTTCAGAAAAATGTGAGGGGGGGGGGAGTAAGCCTCATCTACTCACTGTGTTTGAAAACAGATTGTTCCTTTCACAACAGCATCCTAGAAACGTCAGCTCTTTAAGCTTTCCCGCATGGCCACTTTGTCATGCAGTAACTGAACAGGGATGTTAAAGAAGTTCAGTACTTCTGCTATACCTCAGAAATCCTACACCACATTGCCTCATCATATGTAGTCTTTAAAAAAAGAAAAAAAGCGGGCACTGTTGTAAGTATTGTCAAACATGTTTTTGAAACAAATGTACATCTGGATTTTCCTGGACGTGAACATACACACACAGTGCCATCTTGTGGTGTCAAAGCCCTGTTGCACATGCTGAGGATTCGAAACAGGAGCTGTTCGGAGCACTACAAGAGGTCCACACATGGGCTAATTTTGGGAACCCTTCTTTGCTCCCCTGTTATTCATGTCTGTCATTAGATGTTGTTGAGCAATGATTATGAAGGTTTTCGTGGGTTACAATTATGGCTTGCATTATAATAAAAAAGGCCAAGACTGTGCAGAAGCCACAGGGTGCATCCATCAAACATTTTATTGATCCTTAAAATAATGATCTATTTATATTTCACAGGCTTAGCTTGTACAGGCCAATTACTGCCACATATTGTTTTCATTGCTTTCAAATAAAGCTTGTTTCATTACACATATTCTATGTTAATTGTGCATCTGAATTCCTAACCTCATTGTGCTTAGGTACGCTGACATCAATTACCAACCTGGCAACAAGCCTTGCTCGGAATATGGATAGGCTATCACTGGATGAGGAGCATTATAACAGGCAAGAAGAATGGAGAAGGCAGCTCCCTGAGAATCTGGGGGAAGGACTGAGACAGGGCCTATCTCGATTAGGCATCAGCCTTCTAGGTAACAGATGTCTGACTTTACATATCATTGCATCAGATTTTGGGGAGGAGGGGATCTGAACTGAAATCCCCAAATTATTTTCATTGTAAAACATGTTCTTACTTTCAGGCTGTATTTTGGTTGCGTTTTGCGTCCCGCACTTTCACCTCTCACTGTGTGTGTGTGGGGCGGGAGGCTATGTCCCCGCTGCCCAATTATCCCAACCTGATTTGGGGAAAAGAAACTTAGGCAGAGCTGTTGTTTTGTTCTGTTGTTTTCCCTATACATTGCTTTAGGAGGGAGTCGGAGATGTCCTGGTTCTCATGTCATGGAAGTGTTGGAATAGAACCCAAACCACAGAGCCTGTATGTAGCATCAGGCTGCACATGAGAACATTCATACTTGTGGAAAAGATTCTTAGTTAGAATGGAGATTTTCATGGTATGTTGCAATTTGCAAAGAAAGGGGATATATGGGATTTTCAGCCATGTATATTTTGTTGAAGAAATAAAGTTTTTTTTAAAACTCATACAACACTTGTCTGAAGAAATTCCTAATAACATTGAAACCAAAAACAGAGACAGGGTTACCTTGGACATTGTTACCCTGTCTCTGTTTTTGGTTTCAATGGTATTAGGAATTTCTTCAGACAAGTGTTGTATGAGTTTTTAAAAAAACTATTTCTTCAACAAAATATACATGGCTGAAAATCCCATATATCCCCTTTCTTTGCAAAAAAATTCTTAGTGTTGGGACACAGGGTAAAAAGGAAGGAGAGTTCATGTAAGACCTTTCCTCAGACCAAAGAACAAGTCTAGAAGCTCCCATAGAAGTCAGGTTGTATCACATGACCTGCCCTAGTCTATCAAAGGTCAAGAAGTTTGTGTTTTGTTTTTGTTTTTTGCAAGTTCAGCTGGTGACTTTGCAGTTCTCACCTGCAAGTTCCCTTGAGTTCCCATTATGCACAGGCCTCCATTGGAGAGGGGTCTGTGCAGATGTGGGTCCTGACAGAACAGATTAACTTAATCTTCAGTATGGTATTAAATATATTGCATGTTCTGTGGTGTTATAGCTAGGCTGGTTTTTAAATATTTTTTGATGACCTATTAAATGTGAATAGAGTTTAATGCATATTATAAATACAAATCCACTTGTGTATATATAACAGCAATTACCACAAAGTAAAAACAGGATTGTTGTTTTTCCTCTTGTAATGATGTATATTTGGAAGTGCATTTTCTCATTTTATTTGCATGTGATGTCTAACTAAGAATAGGGAAAAACCAGTTCCTGTATTTGGGAATGCCTTCTCATAAACCAGATAGGTACAAAGACACCATCTTTCCGGTGTTTACTTTAAATAAATTATAAGAAAACCCAATTGGTTATTTGCTTTGCATCATAGATAATCTAGCTGCTTGTTTTTGTTTGAAAGCCACTTGAGTATAGTACAAATGTCAAGTAAACTTTGATTGGAAAAAAAAAGTCTGTATCAAAAACAGCCCAGTTGCACTGAACTTGTATAATTATATTAAAACAGCAGCCAAAAGGCTTGGCTAGAAATCACTCTGTATATGTAAGAATATTGCATGCAAGTTTAAAAGTTTGGAGGAATGTCCAAAAGGAAAGTAGGATTTCAAGCACAGCTATTTAAAAGCCATGTGTTTTGGGGGATGCACACATCCACTTAAACTAGGAAAGGAATGCAAATTTGTATTGCTTGGCAAAATGGTTGAGTGTGAATGTGTGAAAGCATCGAATGACATACAAGATCAAAGTGGTAAGAAAGAGGCCAGGCATAAAAGCTTAGAAGAGACTAGCTTGAAAATATTTGCTTTGTTTCTTGATTTTCAGGGCTGTACACAGTTGTATGTAAGGCCAGTAGAAGTACATATTACAGAAACATCAGAGTGTCATCTGCATCTCAAGTCCTCCCTTCATCCCGTAACTTGTAGTGCAACTTGCCTTCTTACCCAGACACACTGTGTGTTTTCGCTGTCCTCGCCAGCAGCAGCCAATGATGTGGAGTGGGGGGGAGGGGAACGACGACATGGAAACACGTGAAATTCAGGGCAGAAAGTAAGTTGTACTATACCTTACCAGGAGGAACTCGACACAGGGCTGCTTCCTTGAGTGACCACCCTATATTTCTTCCAATGCGTAGTACCAGCCTAAGAGAAATTGTCGAGACCTTGGTGAAATCAGAAATTGGGATATAGCTATGTGAAATGTTTTCATGACACGACCTTGGATGATGCTATTTGAAAACTGTCTGCAAGTTAGCCAGCAGATATCCTGGAGTAAGAAGCAGATATACATTTTAAGTTGTATGGTCTGAAATACTGAAGAGCACAGACCTTGGAGAGGGTTTCCTGTGCAAAGTCCACTGAAACAAACGGGAATGGTTGAGAAACCAGGACCATTGCCTTGTTGTGCAGTTCCCTGGGCATGTGCATAACCAAAAAATGGTAATGGTCTTTTCAAAGAGCACTGGTTTCTATTTAAGCTGGGTCACAGGGTAGGAAATGTGTTCTGTGTTTAATACATGTGCACAATGTCCAGTACAGTACTTACTAGTGCTACTAGAATCCATTCCTTAATAGAAAGCCCTTTGGAAATATTCATCAATTCTACCAACCTTTTGCAGGTCCTCTCTCTGGTAGGAGTCACAGGAGCAGCAGCTCCTCCTCCTCTTGGCATGTATAAGATCTGCTTCATTTATTTTGCTCTAGAGATTCCCTCAAGCCTCTCATTATCATATGAGGACTCTGGCTTGTGAAAATGACATGAATAAGAACACTGAAACCTCCTCGATTCTCCAAGAACTCAGACATTCTGCTGGAAATCCAAAGTTATTGCTATTATATTTAAACATACCAGATTGCTGCTTGTTCTTAGTTGCTGCTTTTACTCACGATATGGAAGAAGAATTTTAGTTTACAAGTTGGCTAAGACTGCAGTTGCCTGAACTGTTTTACTTAAACAGAATGAGGAACTTGTGCCATCTCTCTGGATCTGTTTACAAATTCTTTATTGCTGAAATAATGCCCACTATTCTTAGTCACACAAAAAAAGTAACCACCCAAAATATCAACCAGTGTGATGTGATGTGATGCCTAGCTTGTATGTTACAACTGAGGAATTAGTGGGCACAATTCAACCTTTATTGAGGCTTGATATTTACGTACGTACGTACGTACGTACTTACTTACTTACTTACTGACTTACTGACTGACTGACTGACTGACTGACTGACTGTATTTCTATCCCGCCTTTCTCCCCGAAGGGACCCAAGGCGGCTTACAACAGGAAAAAAAAATACATACAAAAAACACAGTATAAAAAATATCACATTTTAAAACAGTAAAAACAATTAATGAAAATTAATAAAAACAGTGTCTAAAAACAATTTAATTTTAATGATACAGGTCGATTACCCTTTATCCCTTTATCTGGATCCTGTGTAGCGGCCAGTGGCACGGCTCTGTGATTCAGCTAGGAAGGACAAAGGAAGCCAGGGAGAAAGGTGTAACCAAAACAAATTTATTGTGGGGAGAATTAACAATAATAGGGAAGAGAGAATCAAAATAAAACAGACCCTAACTAAGCTCACCCTCTCATTCACAGCTTATATGTTTGACTATTTCTAACCCTTCACAACAATATGTTTGACTAAACCTTCATTTGCAGGTGAACTTTTAATGTAAATATAATGTAAATAGAGAAAAGGAGGAGAGGAGAATGGAAGTCCTTAGAAGTAAAGGGGGGTGGGTAGTGGTACAAGCATGGATGGGGAAAAGAAGTGGGGAGGACGTAGGGAAATTGTGTGGGTTTCATTGTGTGGGTTTTCAAATTGTGACAGCTTCATGCAGCACACAGCTCAGACCAACAGCAAGGCAGGATGAAGGCAAGGAACGAAGAACACAAGGGTCCCAGGTTGTTATAGGACCCTAAAGGCTTTTTGCCCATGGAATCCTTTGTGGGGTATACTCATCAAAGGACCTTTCTTCGTTAGGTGACAGTCCCTGAGAGGTGCTGCCTTTGTCTTTACATCCTGCTGAGGGTACAGTAGCTAGTTCAGGAGGTCCATTCATTCAGGTCTCCTTGATTGAATTTAGCTGTCGAGTTGGTGAGGAAAACTGGGTTTGGAATGCCTTCTTTTGTTTTGCTAACTTTTTTCTCTAGATCAAGAGCTCTTAAGAGGTGGCTGTGGTCACAAAGTAAAACTAGCTGTGCCAGCCAGGTGTAGTTGCTTCATTGCAATTTTGAAGCAGGTGAAGCTCCATCTGAGTCAGCCTGATAGAATCGGGGGGGGGGGGGGATTGCTCTGCTAATCAAAAGTGTGTCCTTCCTTAAGGCCTGTGGATCTGAGGCTTTTTGCCATCGTATTACTGGCCACACTTTCCTAGCAGACACCCAGAACTAAATGCACATGTGTATAACCTATGTGTGTTCTTTGCACACCTTAAAAAAGGAATAAAAAGACTAACCAAGCAACATCCCAGACATGTACATTTGCCATGACTTTTCTAGCTGCCATTGGCTTATCTACTCTACTGTCATAAACAGATTGTCCAAACAGGCCTAGAAAAGTTCTGCGTAGTAGTGTGTTTGCCTTTTTTTTAAAAGCTTCATTTGAAAGCAAAGTCCACACAATAAGAAATGAGAAATGCATGTAGGATCAGGTAGCCAAAGAAGATTCTGCAATACTTGTACATGAATCAAGGTACACCAATCCAAATAATATGTGGGCAGCTGAGGCTTGCACATGCAAAGACTCTTGCCTGCTCTCCCATGTATGCGCTGAACTGTGTTCTGAGGTTGCTTACATGGAGTGGGGGTGGCAAAACAGGGAAAATGTGACCCATCACAGCCACTATAAGAAGGAAGGAGGAATTTATATTGTCTCACCACAGTGAGATGTGGACAATAGATTGAACAAAGTCCTAGAAGACACATTCTGCATACCTGGAAAGAAAAATACGTCCAGTTGGTTAATGCAACCTAAACTGGTTTTAAAATGGTCTAGCTACCATAGCTCCTCAGCACAGCACAGAACCCTGGGTGTTATAGTTTTGTGAGGGGGCTGAGACAGCACTTTCCGAATGCCGTCAGTTCCTTGGGTAAAGCAATGGCATATTACTTTTTTCAAGATGTTTGTTTGTGGTACAGATTTGAGTTGTATTTCTTTGTGGAAGGGTGAGAAATACCTTATATAACTGCAGTTTGTTATAGACATGAGTGTGGCAGCCAGTGATGCAAGGACTTTTGAAACAAGAAATAATTTCCACAACATCAGGGAAGCCATTTCCTCTCTACTTGGCAACAGTGTGTGGGGGGGGGGTGGGGGTGGTAAGGGTGGGAGGGGAGAGACTTTGAACAAGGCTAAGCTGCTAGCTAACTGAGATCACCATATACACATCTAAATAGCCCTATATCCAGCCTGGCTTGTCACATGAACCTCTGCCTTCAGCTTTTTTTCCTCCAGGTTTACTAACAGAAAACGCAAACCTGTGTAATTCTCCTCTGAAATTCAATATAAAATGAGAAAGTAGATTTTAATGGGGGAGGTGGTGATTATTACAAGTGGTTTTTTTTCTGGGGAAATCACTGAAGGATGTTTCGATTTCTTAGATATGCATGCAGTCATTTGGAGTTGGTATGTGTGCCTATTTCATAGCATGTGCGTGCTGCAAAATTCACATATGTAGGATATGCAGTTTTCTACAAGGGGCATGACACCTCTGTAAAAATTCATCCAATGTGAAGCAGTCCTCAATGGCAAAAGTAAGAGATGGTGCCTTACTGGAATTTAAGAATGGGAAACAAATGTCTGATTATAAGATCAAAAGAGCTCTGCTGTATCAGACCAAGGGTCAGTCTAGGGCACCTTCTGGGAGGTCTATATGCAAGGCATAAAGTGAACAGTCCTCCCTCTGCTGTTCCTCAAATAATCAGCTCTGCCACCACCATTAGTGTTTTGCAAGAGTAGCACTGTAGTTCTACACTGGCCTTGACCAGCGTATCCACAGCACCTGTATTAATTTGTTGGCCATTTCTTCTCATTTGAAGGCGTTAAGGGGGCCTGTTGGTATGTACCTAAATAGCTACCAATTTCTTTCCTGTCCTATCCCAAGGGTGTAGGGTAGAAATATCTTTCATTTATGTTCACAACAATCCTGCAAAAAAGGTTAGATTGCGAGATAGTTGGCTTGCCCAAGACAACCTCATCAGCATCATGGTTGCACTGGGATTCTTTTTAAACCTGGCTTTCTCCGAAATAGTGCGCGTTGCACCCAGGGGCAGCCAACATTTCTGCACAAATAACTGTGTGGAAGCATACTGGTGATGAAATTGAAATCACATTTGATTTTATGTGCGCACAGTGAATGGCAGTCCTCCAGAATGCCCATTTTCTATCATCCACATAGATGTCCCTTCCAGATAGCCTGTTTGATCTCTGTATTTGTACAAAGACCTGGAAAGAGGTCTGCAGACTTTACCCACTGGTTTCCTCTGTGTTGAACAACTATCTTGAGCCCAGGCAGTTCCAATTCAAATTGCTGTCACGCAACACCTTGTCACTTTGTTCAATCATTGTCCTTTTAGTGAGTTCCAAATAGCTTATCCATCAAAGTTACAACAACTAGAGACATGTCTGTGGTAAGTGGCTTGAGTAAACTCGAGATCAAAGAGAGATCCCACCTTACATACCTGTTTACATTAAGGAAGATTTAAACTCCAGTCCTCTGTTGATACTAAAAGCCGGAGGGGTCATTAAGGCACTTGTAAAAGTTTGACCCATGCGCATTAAAGTAAAATATGGTTGTGTTCGCAAAGACAGTAACAAAAGGTCCCAAAGCCTAATTCTGCTAAGCTTAGTAATATATCAGAGGTTGCATTAGTTTATGAGCATTTCTGGCAATAGAAGGGGATATTAAAATGATATATGGAATGAAGGCAAATTTTTTCTTATGAAGTCAATCTTAGGCTTACATGAAAATCTCATTTCCATAACAGCTAAAAGTCTTTCAGTGCTAGCAGACATTTGCTCCAATCTAAAATACACACACACACACACACACACACACACACACACACACACACACACACACACACACACACACACACACACACACACACAAAACACATACTAAATTCTGCCAAGTCAACAAAGGCACTTAGAAAGAAAGCACATAATAGAAGAAATTGCACTATGAAGTCAAGAAAGAAAGCACATAATAGAAGAAATTGCACTATGAAGTCAAGATGTTTAAACGCTTATATGAATTAGAAACACAAACATAATAAGATATCCTTAATTTGCTAAGGGTTCAGATTAATTGGTATTCCATATTGCTGTTTTAGGTAGATGGCATTCATATTCACAAAACTCTATTTCAAAACTAAGATTTCCTTTTGTTTCCGGATTGTATCCTTCTGTAATACTTGAAAACTCTTATTACAGGTGCAATTGCTGGTATTGTAGACCAGCCAATGCAGAACTTCCAGAAAACATCAGAGGCCCAGGCTTCAGCAGGACACAAGGCCAAAGGGGTCATCTCTGGTGTAGGGAAAGGAATCATGGGCGTTCTGGCTAAGCCCATTGGAGGAGCAGCTGAGCTGGTCTCACAAACTGGCTATGGTAGGTTTTAGTGAACCTTTGAATTTGGTATGAATTGTGTTCTGTATTCATTTCTAGTTTCTTTCAGTTAATTTTTTACTATACTGTATTGTATATTCGAATAAGTGTCGTCCTTATCACATTTCCGTTTAGCAGGATCGTAATGTTGGATCTAGAGAAGTGCAAGTGGAATTCTGCTCACCTAAAAGGGCTTTCCTACCCATGAAAATTCACTCTTAAGGATCAGGATATCTTCTATGTCAGTGTAGGATGGGATTTGGGGGACTGAAAGCACTGACAGAAATTGAGAGGGGAAACACCTTGCAAGTATTTTCTGTTCATGCAAGACCCCTTTGCATCTAGTGGATAGTCTTATTTAATTGAGAGTTTTAGCCTTAATCACAAAAAGGGGTTTTTGAGTAACAATACATTAAAAACTGGTAAAAAGTATTCTATATAAAACAATAAAATTAGAGTTGTAGCTAATTTTTATACATGGGCAAAATTTGAGGCGAATCAGTTTCCAAATCTATGGATGTTGAAGCTTTACAATACTGCTCAAACTCTTTACGTTGCCATAAGGTTATACATACCTTCTGTATGTACAGTATATGCAGCAATTATATATTATGAAACCCATGATGCAGTGCAACTCACCAAAGCATGCATTTGCAAAGAAATGGATGTGCAGTATTACGTAAATATGGGATGACAAACATTATTATTAACAGCATGAATGAAACCAAAAGAATTGAATGGTCTGGATGAATTTTTTGCAAAATGTACTGTCCCGCTAAAAGAATTACTATTCTCCATCTGGAGAGAATTTGCAGAACTTCTCAAATGTAATCTCTAATAAAATCTTGTCAAAATGTAAACATTTCAAAAGAGAGCCATCAAATACCTACTTACCTGTAGCCACTAATCCAAAGAGAAAATCCAGAATATGCAGGTAATGGTCAAACATTAATGATTCTCCAAGAGAAGTGACACGGTTCCCTAATTTTGAAGTAACCATTCAAAACATGTCTTTCAATGCCACTATTATACGAGGGTGGATCATGAATGATATAATAAAAAAGGACTCTTGGAGAAATAATATGATAGTTGAGAAGATTGTATTTTAGGTATATAAAAAAACCCAAAAACAAAGCTTTGGAAGTGGCCTGTTATCTTCCTACTCCCCCATGTGTGTTCATGTATTCCGATCACTAGGGACTGGTGTCACCAGCTTGTTGTTGTTCAGTCCTTAGCTGGCGTTTGGGGAACAGGCCGTCCTCTCAACCAATATGGCGCTGTAGGTGTCGCAGGAGTCTGTATATCACTCCTGTACAGGGGGCCACCCATATCCATGGATTCCTAATCCGTGGTTTCAGTTATCCACGGTTGAAGAATCCCCCCGCACCCTCCACAGCCCCCCCCCAGGCACTTACTTTTAGGAGAAACCTCTGTTTTGTGCAGCTTCCTTTTAGGCCTGACCAACAAGACTTAGGTGCTAGCTAGAGTCTCAGCAAGGTTGCAGAGACTCTAGCTATCACATAAGTCTTATTGGTCAGGCTTACAAGAAAACTACACACTCGGGACTTTTGAAGAAAAAAACGGAGGTTTCTCCTCTAAAAGTACAGTAAGTGCCTGGGGGGCTGTGGAGGGCGCAGGGGGGTTGTACGCACGGGGGGCCCTCTGAAAACCACGGAGGGGGCGTTCGCCCCTTTCCGCAGTTTCAGGTATCCACGGTGGGGGCTGGAACATATCCCCGCGTATACGGCGCCCCCCCTGTATTTCATACGGATCCATATGTCAGCTTAGAGGTATCATTCCACAGTTCCATATTTGCATTCTCCAGTTTAGGGACTCTGACCCCAGATTCTGGTAGGTAGATATCGCTGTCCTCCCCCTTCTACCACCTGAGGTAACTAATTGGCTACACAGAATGCTGAGCTAGACGGTCAATTGGACAGGCTCTGCCTAGCGATTAATACTGGTGACTGGACCCTCCCTACTTGTTTTTATTTTTATTAGTAATATATTTTCTTACATAAATGTACTTAGTGACATACAATAATTTAATAATAAATATAAAAATAAAATTCTTTAAAATAACGTTTCAGTAAAGCAAAAGCTTTATACCACACTAAAAAGCACCAGCAGAATCAGTACCAGAAACGAATTAGCGCAGCAGTAAAATTAGTTTCCAAATACCTGTCTGAATAACATTTTAAGTGCTTGTCTAAAAGAGGGAGTTTGTCAGATTTCACCAGGCTACTGTACAAAGCTCCCACAGTTATAAAGTTAAGCCAGGACACACAACTGATATTTCTGCTCCAGAAGGCCTGTGCTGAGGAGAAAAGGGGTCTGTTTCCCTCTGTTGGCGATAGCTGAGTCACTACGCAGGTACCGTGTTAATCACTTACTCTGGTGTAGTTCCACACATATAACAGAGAATCCTTTAAATCAAAGAAGGTCTTTGCAAATACTTTAATTTTTACTCAATTAATATGAAAGTTCCATTTCTTTTAATGGGTCAAGATTTCCCTCCTCAAAAATGTGAGTCACTGACCACTTAACACTGGCACAGTCCCACTTCAGCTTTTAGATTTCCATTAACTAAATCTTTAGATATCGTTTACACCCAAAAGGTTATGCAAAGACTAATCATCTCGGCTATTCCCTCCTGGGCGTTTATAAGTATTGCAAACATGTCTGTGCAACACCTAAAATTAGAGGCTCAAGTTCCAAGTGAAGCCCATACTCCCCTTTGACACTGCATTTTTGTTTGTGTTATTTCTTTACAATTATTTAAAAAAAAAAACCAAAACTACTTTTTTGGTTAAAAAAAAAAAGCAACCCTCCAAAATGATAAAATAAATACTGTGTGTGTGTGTGTGTGTGTGTGTGTGTGTGTGTGTGTGTGTGTGTGTGTGTGTGTTACACACATAAGCATGAGATACCTTGATACTACTGAAAATTGAGTTTCAAGAATAGGGTAAGTAAAAAAATAATCTAGATAGGCAAGGATCAATTCTTCTGAAACCTATGAGGGACAAGTACAAATGTTTGTGTACGACAAGGTGTTGTCTATGTGATTATGTAATTTTTTTTTAACTTTGCAAATGATACCCAGCCACAGTGACCGAGATGCATTTCACTGCAAACAGTGGCTGGAATCCAGAAAGCTACTTTAAGCAACCCGTGCATACGCTCAGTGATTTTTTCCTTTTCCCCTTTTAATAACAGATCCCTTCTCATAATGTGTGACACGCTGCTTTAGAGATTCCCCCCCTACTTTGAAAAGTGGTTTGCCAGGGAGCATGGTGGGGGTTGTTGCTATGTGGGGAAGAGAAATTCAAAGCTCTGCCTTGGGCGCACAGGCTTAGTTGCTTGGTTCTTTGGATCCAGGCCAGTGTAAGTGGCACATTGTACTTTCTATATGGCCAGTGGGCAAGAGAGCTAGGAGAAAACAGGGGAACTGCATCTATAGTAGATGGCCAGTAGCTCAGCCACAGCTAGATTGGAAAGGGGATGTGTTGCCCAATGAGGGGAACTAGAGGGAGACCACACAGAAGTCAACACATGTTCTCTCTTCTCCATCTGCAAATGACATTTTCATTTGCATAACGTTGAAAAACCTCAGTAAGCTAATCACTACAACTGGAATGCATCCCTTAAGCATTACCATCAGCTTGTGTGTTAAATATCAAGCTGTATTTTTCCCCACAAAACCAATGCAGTTAATTTGATATTCATTTTATGAAAAGGACTCTGAAGTTGGTGACCCCCCCCCCAATGCAGAGCTGCCTCCTTCTTCTCCTGCAGCCTGTCCAAGCCCTTCTCCCTCTCCCTGCCACTTCGTCTAGTTCAGCTCAGCTTTGAACGCTGCAACTGTAGCATCAGGCTTCGCCTCGCTTCGATCACTCTTGTAAAACTTTTATTGTATCTGTGAAGTTTTTACACCCCGCTAATTCTCAGTCTAATGACCATGCCTTCATTTATAAAAATTTACAAGCCATCAGAAAGCACACATGCCAGGTCACCCTTTCGCTCTGGCAATTCCACTTAGAACAAACAGGAAAAGAAGCAACTCCTCAAAGCTCTACCTTGGCACAAAGAAGCGCTCCTCATATTTCGGATGCCCCAGGAGAACTCATAAACATTTGGGATCCATGTTTAACAGCTGGATTAAGTAACTTATATTGAAATGCAGTACCTAGAAGGCAAGTTTGCCTTCTAATGTTTGCTAATCATGACATGTACATGGAAGAATTTGAATATGAAGCAAGAAAGTTAACCATGATCTTGAATCTTTATACATACATTGTTAAATGACGTGTCAAATCCCATTCTGGACTGATGGCTCTCGAGAGCATTATGTTTCCCCTAATTGCTAGTATGTGACTGACATTCTGTCTTTTGTTTATTTCTAGTGAATGCTAAGCTCGGCTAGGGTTAAGTGCACGATTATTGCATTGTAATGTTGAATGAATTATCTCCGCTACAGTATCCAAAGATGTGACATCACTTTGGATCTGCACTATTTTTATGGACTGCTCTAAGATGACATCACTGCAACACGTTCCTGTTTTCCAAAAAAACAACTAGTAAAAATCCTAACTTCTCTTACCGCAGGTATTTTGCATGGAGCTGGACTTTCTCAGCATCCTAAACAGCGCTATCCTCCAAGCGATCAACATGCTGAGCAGGCACCAAACAGCCACGTCAAATACGTCTGGTAAAATTATTGAGACACTTGCTCATTTTTATATCAAGAGTTTTGATTAATAGATTTTGGCCTGTGGTCAGGTTCACAGACTAGGAAAGGCTGAACTACAACCGTTTATTTAGGAATGCCAAACACAAAAGTTACTGCACAGAGGCCCATTCTGCAAATGATGAGCTGATGATTTCCTTTGAGTTCTGGAAAGGCCACTGCTAGACTGTGTTTGTTTATCTAAGATTTTACATATTTTGCCCATTGCACTGAGCCCAAGTACTGAGCATCTCCAGAAATAGCTGCTAGTCTCCACTCTGTGTTTGGTTCCAGCTTCATGGGGTGGATTCTCCATTGGGATGAGAAATGGAGTTGGACCAAGAGAATGTGATTATGACCATCGATTAGGTCAGCTTAGCTGGAGATGATTAAGAAGTTTTGATAATGTTACAAAATAAGCATGACATCCTTTTGATTTAAAACTGAAATGGGAGTTGCAGAAACTGTGGTGCTGAATTTCCTTTCAGGGTTTTTTTTTTTATGGCAGTTTCACTGAGAAACGGTGCAACTGACAATATCCTTTTGAGCTCAAGTTCCTAATCTTGAATTATTCTTTGAACAGGAAAATGCTTCAGTCTCTAGGGAGACCAGAGGCCCACATGGCCCTAGATGTGGTCATTGTGAGCGGATCCGGCCAAGAACATGAAGGATGTTTGCTGCTTACCTCGGAGGTGCTGTTTGTGGTTAGCGTCAGTGAAGACACACAGCAACAAGCATTTCCAGTGACAGAAATTGAGTGTCTGCGTGACAGTGAACAAAACAATCTACTGAAGGTGCAACTCAAACAACAAAGAGTCTCTTGTGATTTGGAGGTAAAGCTGCTTAAACACTGCTTTGTTGCATTTAAAAATGACGACGTTCACTTTTTCTGGATTTGAGTTCATATTAACTATTATATATCAATAAATCTGTGTTGTCTGATTGCAGGCAGACGGAGGTAGAGAGAGACTGTCTGAACAGCAATACAATAGACTTGTGGACTACATCACAAAAGCTTCCTATCACTTAGTTCCCGGCACCGTATCTGTACAAACCACGGCACATGTTGTTGCTGCAGAGCCGACTCTGACAACAGTTAAGAATTATCAGTATCTTGTTGATCCTGTTTGTGCCGAAGTATTCATCAGTAAATTTACTATGGTAAAAAATAAAGCTTTGAGAAAGGGGTTTCACTGAAAACAACCTGTGGCAAGAACAACTGTGTTTCCATTTTCAAAGTAACATCTTCTATGCAGTTTCCTAATATGAACTTTTAATTCCACGTCACATGAAACAGATGCATTTAAACTTTGTGGGCTGATATAGTGGAGTCAAACTTTTTTCCCTTTAAAAAAGGTTATACTTGCTGCTCCCCAGCCTGTATGGAAGGTGGAAATCCTGATCTCTGCTTATGAAGCAAAACCACAGGAAATATTACCGTGATAGATGAAACCTTGTTATAAGCTAAGCTATCAAGTAAAGGAAAGTACAGGAACTCTATAAGATGGTAGTGAAAATCTTTTGTCCTAACTGGAAATTGGACATATGATAAGAGAAACGCTGCACATTGAGGCATTCTTGCCCCACACAAAAATATCCCAGTTCACTCTATCCTATTTTAGAGTCTGCCAATTTCTATTATAAGCAAGGTTTATAACTCAGCTGTAAAAACTCGCTCAGGGCTGAAACTTTTACTCCAAGTGCTCCATCCTATAGCAAAACATTTCCACCCACTCAATCTGAAAGCATTGAAGTGGCTGTTTTAAGTTACTAATGACAGCTGGCCTTTAGCACTGCTCTAACCTTATAATAGCTTTCTTTATTTGACTGAAATTTTGCAGGACTTTAGTCAATATAAACGAGTGCCTTTGTGTAGTTTGGAAAGCAAAATGGTAACTACATCATTAATTTATTTTTGAAACTTCCTGTCTATAGAAATCTTATTTCTCAGTCAGATTTTTCTAAAGATTTTCAAATGTATATGTTGTTGTGTGTTGTTTGGCAATGCATAATTATGCAAGAATTGTTGTGAATTATTGTGGGACCATTAAATGCATTTATAAAGCAGTGTTTTCACTTCAATGTACCAAAACTAGGTAAAATCAATCTTTGATCCAAACTGTAATTCCTTGGAAGTCCTTCTCAGTGAAAGTAGCAGGATTTACTTTAATGTCAGTCTTGTAACACCTTTTAACTCTAGATGCTAATCTCCATCATTCACTTTTCTTGATGTCTGCACATCTGCTCTCGAAGGAGTAATACACAATTTGGACACTTTAGTACTTCACAGCTAAGCATGAGACTAATAACAATGTCAAGAAAGTGAGAGAAACAAAAGTCATTTTGCCATATCTGTGCAGCTATACATTTTAATGAAATTGGAGCCATCTTGTACTAAAATGCCTAATACCGTCACTGAGCAGCCCAGCAGAAACTAGTACATCAATCCCTCTCAGAATGTTAATCACCACCATCAGCATTCAAAAACTTGTTGTAATTGGGAGAATGTGCTAATCTACAAGCGAGGAGCTTTGTGCTTCTGCTCCTGCTGTTTGTTCACTAATGTGGTTAAGAGTCTGTTATTTTAAGTGTTTTCTTCCTCTAATGAAAGATGCATTTTAAAAAATCACTTACATCAAAAGTGTTATTGAATTTCTAAATGGTTTGGGGACCAACCTCTATCTTCTACTTACAGCCTCATCCTTATAGAAAATCATTGGTGGCACTTGACTCACACATTAGGGCTGTAATTCAGACCCCATTTACCCAGAGTGTTGCATCACTGGACCAGTGACCAGCCTCATCCAGTGGCTTCTTCTCATACCCCAAAGATCTCCTTGTGTTCACCTGACTGCATGTGGAGCTCTTAGTCTGTGCATTTTGGATTTTAATATTGTGCATTTTCAGACAAACTTAATTGTTACAAGCACTTCAAATTCTATGGACTTTAGAAAATCACTTGTTGTCATAACAGCTATTAATTTATTTGTGGACTGAAATGGGCTCAGCAGGCTTCAGTTTGAGAAGATCTGCTTGATGTGATTTCTTGGCTAGTCTGCTTCCGCTTGAAAATGCTTGTCCGAATGGTTCCCCTCCTGGCTCAGCTTTCCAAGGCAGGAGTTCAACATTATCCTATGGAAAGTCTTACTATAATTAAAAACTATGCCTAGGTCAAGAAGTGAAATTAAATCAAGCCAGTACCTGTAACAATCATCTAATTTTGCTGACAGCTCCTATACCTATTTGATACAGTTAACAGAATATCTTATCCTTAATAATAAGGATATGATTCTCCTGTATCCCATTTTGTTGAACTATTTCTGGAAGCCAGGTTTCTTGTGTATTGATTATGCCGAGTGTGAAATGAGCACAACCACCATTAACATTTCTTGCATTGATCTGTTATTCTGGTCATTGTTTACCTTTAAGGAGAACTATTTAAACATGTTTCATTTGCAAATCTTTTATGGGAAATAGAGTTATATTGCTAGTTTTACATACCGACTGCATATGTTATAATAACTTTGAAGAAAATAAAGCTTCTGTATTTTCTAATGTTATATGCTCAGATAACTAGCCTATTCACAAACACAAGCCACTTTACAGAGGTTGATAGCTCATTTTTCTTTGAGTCAGCTCAGCTTGAAACCATTGTTTCATACTTCTCCAAACCACTCTCTACTTACAAAGTTTCCTAAAGTACCTTTGCCCCCAATGCAGCTAAGGAGAGCCCTGTGTGTACACATACTGTGCTACTTCCACGATCAGAACTGTGAGAACAACTCTGAGGTGCATTGGAACGTGCTAATGCTAGCTATTGTTTCTACAGCACATTTTCTTCCATGATATGTGCATTTCTACACAGTCACAATTAGTCAAAAATATTTTTACCTGGAGCAGGGTACTTGAATCCAGATGTGAGACTTTCACCATTTCTCCACATCAGTACAACTCATATACTAACCTTTATTTTTAGCTCGCTTTCAGTATAAACAAAGCATGATCTGTAATTGCAACTTGCATAATAGGAGGCTTGGTTGTGGTATTTTGGGGGGCAACATCACTTTTCTATTTTCTTCAAGACGGGAGCAAGAGACGAGTGTGCACATCGCCATAGGGTATAAATTTATCTAAAGGTACATGCATTCTAGTTTGCCTGAAAAGGTATTTGAGAAATTCAGGGCACATGCAGCATTACCTAATCAATCCAAGTATACCTTGTTCTATTGCTGAACACTTCAAGCTTTTAACTTTATATGTATGTATAACAGTTGTATCCTGCCCTTCAGCCAACAAAACTCCCAGAGCAGTTTAATGGTAAATCATTTCAACAGAAGAAAGGCAGGGAGGAGGAGAATATGCCTGGCTGGCTTCTTTTCTCTTCCTCACAGGGCAGTTGATTTTGTGGCCACTGTGAGGGGGTGGAGGGGGTGGCACGACTCAAACTTAGAGGCACCAGCATGTGGAGATGGCAATTCCTCACTTTGCTGGCTTTTCTCTCTTTTCCTCCTCAGACAGGTGGTGTTTCTGTGGCTACTGCAAAGTCATTGAATTAATACTTTAAATGACGATTTGCTCAACCATAGGTGTACTGGAAGGACAGTTTCCTCCATGACTGATTATTGCTGTAGCACTAGAAGAAAGTGGATGAAAAACTGCCTCTAAGCATAGGCAACAACCAGCCTAAGGCACTGTTTCCTCACCATATTAATCCTACTAACGCAGTAGTCTTTCATTGAGTAGGGCCGATACAGTTATGTGGTAGCTACAAGCAGTGTTTGTAGTGATCACTTTTTCATAAAACATGTCTTTGTCTAGTGGTTTCTGTTGCATGTCAAAGGGAAAAATGAATTTAGTAGTTATTAGCCCTGACAATTAAATGAACAGAGGCAGTATACTACAATCAGATGCTAGCCAGACACAACATTACAGCCTGCCTGTTAACTTCTAGTGCTGTTAGGCACTAGGCTAGACCTGCTCCACTAAGGAAACTGAATTCCTTGTATCAAGCTGCATCAGAAGGCAACACAACTCACCTTTGTGCTAGATGCACGTCTGCCTCTCCCATGCACAACCAGCTGAGCTATAATTTCACAACTTTCCTTGAAATGAGAGACAGTCTTGTAACTTTTGAAACACTTGTTTGCACAGTATTTGGGGAGTCTAGGAAGCTCAATTTCCTATCTACGTTCGTGTTAATAAAAACACGCCATTCATTTTGTTTTTCCAATACGGTGTACTCTGGGAACAAATAGTAGCAAGCGGAGACCTCCAAAGAAAGCAACTCCATCTGGTTTAGCAGAATGGTTTCCTTAGGTAGAAGAAAAACATTGTGAGAAACAAAATGGAGTTACTTCCCAACTCCATTCTAGAGTTGTGTTTTCAATCTCAGAGTCTAAGGGTAAAAACACCCTAAGAATTCTACAAGATTTGATAGCAGGTAGAAAGCATAAAAGCTTGCATGTGTTCTGTTTTTATTTACAGCACAATCCTATCCAACACACCACCAGTGTAACCAGTGGTACAGCGAGAACAGGAGGCCCCAGAATGGAAAGGGGATTCAAATCCCTTCCAAAGGGGGATTCAAAGGGAATTTAAATCTCCCCTCCAAAGCCTCCCACCCTGCCCACCCTGCTGGTTACATTGGTGGTGTAAGTTGGATAGGATTGCACTGTGAAAGAGTTCTAGTTGAAGCTTGCTGCTTGGAGAAAAGAAAAATGCAGGATAGTAGCAGTAAGGTAGGGAAGAGGGGAAATAAGCAGCTTAGAACAGCTTTCACACAGTTGGCTACATTAGTTCAAATGACACATTAGGAACAGTTGGCCATTGCATTTCCAATTAAGGCACCCTAAAAAAAGCTTAGGTCACCTTTACTGCCTCAGTTATATAATGTCTGCCTACAAACAACAGCTTCTGGTTCTTGCTGCTTTTCTGACAATGAAGACAGAGCGAGATCCAGTGCTCCGCCGTGGGCTGCCATGTCCCCGCCCTGTCTGTTTGACTAAGGTTAAAAAAAAATGACCTTTGCTGGCCTGACCACCAGACCTACTCATCCTTAATCCATTATAAAAAATGCACATTTGTCAAGTTTTACATTGCAATACCTACTGAGATACACCTGCATACAGTTTCAAAAGGATAGCTGTCTTTGCACTATGCATGTTCAGAGATTAGTACTCTAGCAGAAGATTTGGTTGTATAAGTTTTCCCAGAAGTTACCGAAACAAAATTCAAGGTTTAAAAAATTCCCCTTGCAGGAGTGTCCACGATAACCTTCATGATTGTGTAATGTCTCTTGCTCCATCCTTTTATGTTTTATTATGTTTTAGAAAACCAACGTCTTATGCTGAACAAATGGAAAAGCTACTCTTTGGATTTGCAGAGAGGTTGCTGTGTTCATCTGTTACAGCAAACACAGAATCCTGTACCACTGTAGACTAACCAAATATCTGAACAGCTAGTTAATGGTTCCAACATAGTCCTACAATTTCACTATACTGGGTCCCTGTTGGCACATTCATACCGGCACAGTACATCCTTTGGTGGTGCTTTTGCACAGGCGTGATAGCACTGGGCTGGCAAGAACTGGATGTTTCGACCTGGCACCCGGCCTGTACTTAAGTATGGGACTGTATATATGAACACCACCACCCCTCATCAAAACACAAGGCCCTCTGAGCTAGCTATAAAGTCCTCACATAAAGCAGAATGCCAAATTAAGCCATCTGTATTGTATTTTCAAGCTTGTAAATTCAAATCCTGATAGCCAAACATCTACTTCAAATGAACCATTAACATCTCAGCACTTTGTACCTATATGCATCGTCCAAAGCTGTTTGCTCTGGTGAAGCTACTTAGTAACTTTTCAGTTGATTCAAAACACTAAGATGCAGTAACAAGTAATCTTCATGCTTTCCAGGCACAAGGTTCTTGCCTTAAATTAGGAAACACATTTTTACTGGCATTGTATACAATACATCAATATTGGAAAAAGCTTTCTAATGGCCAAACTCACTCATACACTGCTCCATTGGTCATCAGCTGGAGTACTATGTGCAGCTGGAAGCAAAGCAGTAAGACAGATGCTCATGGGTAGAGTTCAAGGGCATGCACTAGCGACAACCTTGGAAGAAACTGTAGGAACATTTTAAAACAGCCAGGAAGGAGGAGACTACTTTTTGGACTATTCAGGAGTACTTGGAAAAGAGATGGAAGGGCTATTTCTCACTATCACGGATATAACTTACACATGCATCCAGCCAGACTATGCTTCATGAACGTTCATGGTATTGGTTACTGGAAGTATTTATAGTTCAATCATAAAGCTTCTCTTTTAAATAAATAGACTACTGAAATTACTAGATTGACTTTCCAAGTAAGTTTGACAGTCATGGCTGTGCACACTCTATGCCAGTGGTTCTCAAACGTTTTAGCACTGGGACCCACTTTTAAAATGACACCTAGTTTTACGAGACGCTAGCTCGTACGAGCTTTACGAGACGCTCAAACATTTCGCTTTCAATATTTACACAAGCTTGCAAACTGCAGGAGCTCAGCTCTTTGAAGGGCAATTAGCAGCTATCTGATTTTTGTATAGCCTCAGAGCTTGTGGCAATTATCTGATCTTTCCATCACCTGGGACCCACCAGAAATCGGGTTATGGTCCCAACCCACAGTTTGAGAAACACTGCTCTATGCTAAATGTATTCAGAGTCTGCGCTATGAAAAAATACAGAATCCTGCAACCTGCATAAGTTATGCAAGTCAAACAAAGCTGCATGATTTCCTATCTTATCTCTAAGTAGACCAGTACTATTCCTATTATATTGTAGAACTAGTCTAAGCAGCTTGATTGACTTTAGGTCACCCAGCAAGTTCACAGCCAAGCTGGGATTTCTAGTTATGTTAAAGCTCTTGCTATGGGTATATACAGTGGCCAAGGGCCATACTTAATTTCAAGCAGTTGTGTATTGCACTGCTACTAACATGAACTTCTGTGAGGAAGCATATGTACTGATGTTCATATGTGCACGTAGTATACCAACAATAACTATTGTAGCAGAATTGTTCCAACATACCTCCCTAAATTGTACATACATTACAGTGAACAACCAGCATTTTGCAGCAGACTCTAAGACAGTGCTGTAGTAGCAGGTATTTAAGAAAGCTAACAAGCATTTTTGAAGCAGCACATATATAGTTAGGCCACTGAGTCTGTCAGCAAAACAAGACTATTCTCCTTGCCTAACTCTCATGGAAAGAGATTCTGCTTTCAGTCTACCTGCCCTACTTCAATGGAAGGAAGTGGTAAATATTTAACAAGCTGTCTAGAGAATCCTTTCTTGCATTCAGGTCTCAATCACTCCTTCCCCCTGCAAACTTGCTTGAAAAGTACCAGCAGTTAGAAGCCAAACGGTGGATTCTAGCTCTGTCTCCTAGCACATCAGCAGTCTCAGACAGATTACTTTCACCCTTCATGCAGTTTTGAAACACTGTTCTGTCATCAATGTAAAAAAACAAATAAATGAAATCAAGGCATAATCTGACATAAGTATTTCCTTTAATGAGCCAACATTACACCATGACCAGCACTAGAGTGAATCACAAGGAACAGCCCACTAAAATAGTGATGTTCAAATTGTCAGGTCTTCAGAGAGAATGATCTGAAAAGAGAAACAAGTTCTGAAACTAGAATTGTTGTCTCAAAGAAGCACACACATTCACATTTAACCTAAATAGGATATTCCAAGACATATCGGGGGGGATAGGTTCCTCCCCCCCCAGATACCGGGAATCTACAGATAGGGGGAAACGCTATCTCCCTCGACCCCTCCCACATGCATTACCTTAGGTTCTAGCGCTGGTGCCAAGCTCTCTTTACACAGAGCTGGCAAGCAGCCTGCATACTAGAGAGGTTCCCAAACGTGAAGCAGGAAGAAAGATGCACTTGATTGGCACCAGCGCTGGAAGCCTAATGCCAGTGGGGGCACTGGGCATGGGGGTCCCCAGCAAACTACGAATGGTTCTGCTATCCATGGATTCACAGACCCCCCTGTAAATATATTTATAACATCAGTTTTCAAGATGCATTAAAATTATCTTCTAGGAATTTGCACACTAAAACTGGACAAACAGAAGAGTGACAATGCACATGAATGCCACTGCATGAAGTAGAGTGCTGCAGCAGTAGAGTGCAAAAGTAGGAGAAGAGATAGTAACATGCTTTGAACAAGGCTGAAAGTCAACCACTCTGGCTTCCTTTGTCCCAACAATCTTTCTTTGCACTGTTTGCCAGTAGCACAGGAGGCCCCTCAGCATCTGCAGTCTTGGCATTCGTGGATTTCACCATACGCAGATGTCAAGCCGGAGGCCTCTTCTGCATCATGCCGGGCCCGCATCTGCCTTAATAGGCCTCTGCGGACTTTGGAGACCTGTTCCGAGGCCTATGGAGGCAGTTGTAGACCCGGCACAACACAGAAGAGGCCGATCCAGTAAGTTATTGTTTTACCGGATGCTGGGCGTCAGCACCTACAGATTCACGGTATCTGCAGGGGGGGGGGCAGAACCAAACCCCTGCAGATACCGAGGGCAGAATGTACTATATATTCTGGAAGAGCAGTGCCTTCAATATGATAGCAGAACCCTTCTGCCCTTAGTCAAATATTCAGTGTTCTGACAAAGTAGCTTTTTCATAATGCTTTCATCCACTGTGACGCAAGTACAGTTCCCCCCCCCCCCAAATCCGCGACTTCAGCATCCGGGGATTTGTCTCACTGCAAATGCTTCATGGATACGGGGGCCAAATAGCTCCAGAATGCGTTACAATGCATTCTGGGACGATCTTGGGAGAGGGGAGGGGGAGTCGCATGACCCGGAAGAGGCTTCCAGATCACAATTTCAGCTCGTTTAAACAAGAAGACGCAGCAGTTTGCTTCTAAAGGTTAAAAAAAAAACCACGTTTTAACTTTTTTATTTTTCCAGCTTTTTTACTGGTATGTTGGCCCCGTTATACATGGATTTCAGTGTCCACGGGGGTTCCGGGAATGGAACCCCTGCGGAAACTGAGGGCCAACTGTACTTCACTTACTGTATTCTAGCCCATCACCAGCTGTACAGTAAGGGTACAATAAGACCATAGAGCTAAAGCCCACCATTCCTGTATCTCCCACCAAAAAGTGAGGCTTTTTCCTTGAACCAAATTAAACGATACAAGGTTTTTCAAGATTACCTAGAGATGCCTGCTTAGGATCCTTTGGGTCCCACACTTTCGAACACCCCAGCTTCCCTCATGGCTTCAAACTCCTTCATGGCATCATAGTTTTTATAGAAGTCTGCATATGCTCGTTTCCTCGGTTCAGCCACACCAAACTGAAGAGATAAAATTGTAGATAAAATTGTAAAATTTTTACAAATTTACAATTGTAAAATTGTAACCCAAAAAAACCTTAGTTAGAAGTTACACTGATAAAATATTCAAAATTATATTTTTCCCTCAAGCTACTTTCTGTAAAGAAATATGACAGTGTGCAGTCAAGTTAACTTAGTGACTAGAGAACAGAACAGTAATTTACTGCAGGAAAAGTTGCATCTCACACCCTTCGCTAAGAGAGTGTTATGTGTATCTACAACAAATTGCCCTCCAACATACTACCAATATCTTTACACGCAACCAAATCTGACCTTGTATGAAGCTCCACATCCCAAGGCAAAGACAAATGCTACTACAATGTGTTTTCTTAGACGTTTGGCCAGGAGGCCTCTCATCTGTGGCTTGGACAACAAGGCAGCCGACATGATGTTTTCTCCTAAAAAAGAAAAACAGAACAGGCCTTACAACCACAGTATCGTCATTAAGAAAAGCCACAACAAAAATAATTAAAATGTCAAGCAGCTGAGCGCCATCATAGGACAACAGTCATTTATAAAGGCAGCTCTTGAATAATGCGGTCTTAATTTGCACATTTTCAAAATAGCACGCCTTGCAAATTAACACCAGAAGTCTAATTTATGCTGGCAATTTTCAGAACAATGCAGTCAATTAGCTGCTAATTAGTTGCTAACGACCAACCCCTAGACACTGGCAGGTTCCTGGGGGGGGGGGGGAGTAGTCTAAAGTTAGAAGATTAAAGAGAGACAAAATGCATTCAGAGTTGCCACATACCACTTTCTCAGTTTCCTTACCGGCATTTTGTTTTCCTCATTGCTTTCTCGGCCATTAATGTTAGTAGCCACTGCCACTCGGATATACATGATCACAAGGGAGGTGGCCACCCCGAACGTCAGAGGCAGCACTGCGCCGGCCTCCGACTCAAGAAACACAGTTTCAATGTACCTGGTTGCCCTACCAGCTCCCCAAAGGGTCTGTGGGGGGGGGGGCGCTGCTGCCTCTGCAGGCATCTCCAAGGCTCCAAACGGCACCGATTGTGTTGCGAAGCCCACTTCCGGTTTTTGGTGAAAACCGAAAGTGAACTTCTCAACATGATCAGCACCGTTTGGAGCCTTGAAGAGGCCTGCAGGGGCCCCCATATCCATTGGGGAGCTAGCAGGGCAACCAGGTACACTGAAAAAAGTATTTGAGTCAAAGGCGGCACAATTCTGCAGCGCTGCCTCCGACATTGCCCCACACCTGCAGTCTTACAGGGGATTAATTCCCCTGTAGGACTTTGAGAAACACAGCCCTATGCCATTTTGGGCAAGTAGAAGTCACCAGTTTTCAGTGTGTGTTAAATGACTCCCCCCCCACACACACACAAATTATTTCAGCCATCAACATCCGCAGCTATGCCGTCCCACTTCCAGTAGCCTCCCTCTATAATCGCCAGTCATCACATGAGTGTTCGATGACTTTTCCCCAACCCATACCAATTACATCAGTTCATACGGGATTCTCAATTTACGTTTTCAATATACCCACCAATTTCCAATATGTAACCCCCCACATAAATCAAGAGTTGCCTGTATACCTAAATTGTATACCTAAATCGCCTTTTCTTAGAATCACCACAAATGCATAATGAGGCATGTATATGACATATATTCCTACCTTTCTTACTTCAACAATATTCCTATTTGTAGATGAAGTTGTAACTGTACACTTTTGAAAGCAAACTATCCAATATTAGAAAGACATATGAACTACCTATAGATGGCCATAAACAGGGCTTTTCAAGCTTCCCCTGCCCACAAGTTCCACCTTCGCAGGTTCCATTTTTGGTACCTTTGCCACCAGAGATGGCTGCTGTGTACAAGAGTGATAGTTTGCCAATAGATGTCCCTTCAGCAAGGAAGGCTTCAGTGGCTGCTGCCTCCTGATCTCTCCTTTGCTCTTCACCTTTCCTGCTCAACGCACACCTTTTTTGAAGGGCCAGACTGCTGTACAGCCATACCTTGATACCACTGCACTGATGCCCCACTTCCAGCAGTCAGGCCAGACAGATTCATGTCATGTGGTCCCTGTGACAAATTAGGCCAGGTACTACCTCTCATACTGTGAAGTACAACTAGTGGTACTCGTACCACTGGTTGACTAGTACTACCACAAGGTTATCCTAATTTTAATTTAATTTCAAGTATCAAAATAGGAACAGTACAACAAACATGGATTTGAGGAGACACAACTCAATACAATCTTTTTCAAAGTTGCCCTCACAATGTTGTTGCAGATTTGTGATTAGAAATGGCTGCAGAGCTGAAAAGGGGGGGGGGAGAGAATGACAATAACCAACTGTATATTGTACTGCATACAGTACAGCATCTGCATTTTTTTCAAGCTGCAAACCTGGTGAGGTACAATTGCAAGGACAGTTACAGCATTCTCTATTAAATGAAAGACTAATATTAAAAAGCTGTAAATGCTTTGCCAGGTCCACGGTCCAGCCCCCACTTGAGCATCCCAAGTCAAGTGAGAAAGAACAATGAATGTCAGTGTGCTGCTCAAAATAAAGACAGGCCACCGACGCTTCCTGCCGGTTTCCCAGACACATTATTAAAGACACACAGGTCCTTGCTATATAGACAGGTCTGCCCCATTTGTTGACTGGTCGCCACGAAGCTGGTCCTTGTGCTCGATAAGCTTCTCTGATCAGCTGCAGGACCTGCTGGGCAGACAAGCCTGCTGTGGACTGGCGGGGCAGGGGATCCCTTTCAGGCTCAGGTGGGGAACGCTAACCAATGAGGGGCGGAACAGGCTCCTGCCACTGCCAAGGAGCAGGTGGGGGCCGGAGCAAGGATTCGGCGGGAAGGGGGGCTGCGTGCGGCACTAAAGGGTTCCACAGACACTTCCGGGCCTGTTCGCCCCTCTAGTTTCCAGCGAGAAGGCGAGAAGATAGCTTTCCCCATCGAGTTGCAAGGGCTAGAGCAGCATCAACCACTCGCGCGACCATAGAGTGTCAGGACGGGACCTCCACCGCCTCAGCCGGTGGGGTGACCTTGACTTTTGATGATCAAGGGGAGGGTTCAAAACCTCATCTAGGGCCCGCTACGCGTCGCCTCCCTCCCCAGGCAACACCGCTGGTTCCTGCCTGCCCGAAGGCGCAAAACAGCCGCGGCGTCTTTTCGGGAAGACCAGGAGACCGCGCGCCGCTCCTGAAAGCGGGGGGGGGGGAGGAAAATGGGCTCAGGGCAACCCACCAATTTGAGGAAACTCACCTCTCACAGCAAAGAGGGAGAGAAAAGCCTCTGAGTCTAAACCAAGACGCTGGCGCTGCCCTTCCGCCTTCACCTTTACCAGAGGAGCTTCTTTCTGCGCATGCGCGTCGCAACCAAGCACCTCGAGTACGGCAAACCGTCGGGCTCAAACTTGAGCAAGAAAGAAGCCGCTTTTCAAGAGGCGCGTGCGCGTGGAGGTGTGTCGAGCTAACATGCTGAGGTGACACGTGAGCGCGCCCAGAGATTGTAGTCTCAAGGTGCTCCGTGTCATGTGCTGCAGAAGCAGAACCACTTGCTTCGTTGAAAGCCCAGGCAGCACGTACATTTCTAAATATTAATGAATGCACCATTAATGACTGAACAGCAGGCAGCAGCTATGAAATTTTGGTCATATATATAAATGATTCAGTGGAGTCACTCAGTATGGGTACGCTTTGTCAGTGCCTGATTATTAGAGAAAGCGGTGACAGGGCTGTCCCTGGGCTCTCTAAAACACCCCCCTCTCCTTTGGGTCCCCTCCCCAGGAGCCAGGGCTGGCCCACTCATGAGGCTGACTGACGTGGTTGCCTCACGCTGCAGATCTGCAACCACCACCTATCTGTCTGCCACCAGCTCACTTTTTTGACTGCACCTCCTTCCTCTCCCACTCCCTGGATTGCAAAAAGAAGAGGGGAATGCATGGTGCAGACGTCATAGAAACGTTTTTATCTTACCTTTTCTGTAAAATTACAACAAAAAGCAGTGTACAAGAAATCGAAAAACATGACGATGAACAATAATGTTGTTCTCCCCCAGCTACAGCCCCATTCCCCCCTCAGCTGGGGCCTTTCCCACTGTAAATAAAAATGTGTAAAATGTAACTGGATGGACAAGCATATCTCAGAGTTGACATCAGGCCAACATTGTTTTCAGGATGGAGTGAAAGATTGGTCAAGTCAGCACAGGTCAGAAGGAGGCCCACCTGGCTAGGTCAGCTCCTGGGCCTTCAATAATGCTGGTGGCAATGGTAGGGCCCAGTGCGCCATCACAGGAAGGGCAGCAAGGATGCACTGAGTGCTGCAGGGCTTTGCCCCAGGGACCTCAGCAACCTGGCACCATGCATGGGTTGTTGTGGCACCATTGAAGTGGCAGTAAAATAAAATGTCCATCTCAAATATATTCCAAACTGAGCGTAACAAGAAGCAGAATGAAAAGGTGATTCCTAAATGAAAAAGCAGAAGTTTGGTGTAACATAACATCAGACTCTAAACAAGAATCACGAATAAAGCAGAAGGTGGCAATGTAACCATGCTATCTATACAGGTTTACACAGAAGCAAGACCAACTAGGTTCAATGGGGCTTACTCCCAGGTAAGAGTGCATAGGATTGCAGCCAGGCAGCCCAATCCTGTGTAAGTCCTAGAGTGGCGGAGCATGCGCTCCACCACTCTAGGCCATTGCAAACAAGCCGTAAACCACATTTGCAACAACTTTAGAGTAAGGGCCGCTGACATTGAGGCCAGCAGCCCTTACTCCACCACCCTCCCGACCCGGCACCCACTGGTGGAGATATGTCCTGCACCAGTTGGTGCAGGAGTGGGGGGAGGGAGGGCCAAGTGGCGAGGGAGGGGAGCCATTGGCCGAACCAGGTTGGGAGAGGGTGAGGATAATGGTAGCACGCTCCACCAATATCCTTGGCTCTTTCCTGGCCCGGTTCGGCCTTACTCAGCCGCCTCGGATGCATGCCAGCTTCATAGTTGGCGTACATCCGAAGAGGCCCATAGGGCCCCGGCCGGCTTGCACCTGGGGAAGAAGACAAACGTCCCCTTCTCCCGAGGTGCTCCCGGGTTTTCCTGGGGCGGCCTGGGAATGGGATAGGATGCGGCAACCAGCCCTTTAGGCTGGCTGCTGCATCTTACACAGGATTGCGCTGTAAATTATGTTTATTTTCAGTTTTCTATTACACCTTCCAGTACAAAGATAACAAAAAATTAAAACAGTATTTCAAGTAGCCTGTAATTCATACATCAAACTTAGACAATAATAAAAATTAGTAGAAAAACAGCAGCAATCAGAAAACATTTTGAACTATTAGTACCTGAAAAAGCTCATTAGAAGGAATATGTGTTAACTGCTTGTCAAAGAAGGTCAAGCAGCAATCATGTCCAGAGGGCTTCCTTTGGCAGGGTATTCCATGATCATGGTGCCACCACAGAAAAGGTCCTGCTCCTTGTGCTCAATTACCTTAATTCAGGTGGCAGGAGGAACACAGAGTCTGTCTTAAGAGTTGGGCAGATTCATTTAGGTGGACACAGTTCTTCAATTCTGGCTCTAGGCCATATGAGGTGTATGTATGTCACTGTTCCATTTTTGCAAGGGCCTGGTCTACTAAAAGATGCATCTTGTTGTATACACCATAAGAATTGTGCATTGATATCTTATACCTGATGTATAATGTATTTTAAGACATTATTAGTTAAAAAGAAAACCCCAAAAGCATTAGAATTGTCTCCAAAATGAGACCAAATGGACTATGATCTCACAAGTTTTTGTCATCTTTTGAATAGCACATTGTTGCCACTATTGAATGTTCGCATGGAAGTGTTCTTGGTGCCTTTAGTGGTACTTAGGGTTTAGGTAAGTCCATTATGACATCATGGCAAGGGAGAAATAGACAGAGCAGGTTTCCATTTACAAACCTCCAGTGAATCAAGCATTTTAAAGCTTAGACTATACTTGGCATCAGTGTTTTCATTGCAAAATAGCCTGTTTCTACTTTATTGTTTTGTTAGAAAAGAATCTAATTAAGAATAGTGGTTCTCATATTTCCTCTGTGTTGACGTTTGAGCTGGGTGATTAACAGAACTGGCAATAGATAACAGCGTAAACAATCCCAGTTAAATGTATTTTGATTAAATGAATTTGGTGTACGTTTTCGTAAGGCACATTTGGCCACATTCACGTATGGTACAGAATGTATACAGAATGGGGAAAAAATGCGGCATCTCCACAATTCCCACCCTCAAGCAAGAGGCATGAGATTGCTACAATCCATAGCCTCCATCCCGGTATTAATTAGCTTGTCTCACCAACCAGAGCTGTAATATATATAAATGAAATACTAGAACAGCATCAGCAAGAACAAGACGTTGAAGCCAAATGGAAAACATGAACTAATAAAAGAAACTGAACTAGTTGAAGTGCAAGCTGGGCCTTTGAAGCCGTTTCAAGTACTGCATGCTTTAATTTGGGGGTAATCGTATGATGAGGGATACAAACAAGAAACGCAGCAACAGCTTTTGTAACTTTTGGACCAACTGGAGATGAATCAACTTGTTGATGGTTACCAGTGATTGCCACAGCCACTGAAAGCATTAACTGTTGTTAAGCTGCATTTTTAATCACTAACTTGAGCAAGATTTGCGGAGTGTGTTTCCAGTGCCAATTTTTTATGGGGTTAAAGTATTGAGGTTCATAAGAACCCAAATAAACCAGATGGTCTTAATACTTTGGCAAACAACAATAATAATAAACCTGAATTTCTTCACGTCAGCTGTTTACATAGCTTGTTCATCCTAATGGGACTGTTTTGTGGTTGTGTAGGATTTGATGCTCTTCTACCATGACAGTAAATTAATGGCGAGTGCATCGTGAGAGGAGCAAGTTGCTTGAGATACTATCACAATTTTTTCAGCTTTTGCGTGATCAAACTATATCCAGGGTAAACAATCCAGAAAAACGACCATGTCACGATTGCTTCCTAATGGAGATATGTTCTCTTACACAGGCTTCCTCTGAGAAATGAGGACTTTCATCGGTTCCCATCCATAGAGTACAGTGTATTTTGTTAAGGAGTGCAACACGAATGGGAGCCTATAGCCTACTAGGTCATGATCAATCAGGCCACATCAATCTTTACAAATGAAATGAAGCTCAGGACCTTTCCAAACAGAGCACAGACCTTATGCGCAGGTCCACCCAGGTGACCCACGGAAAGTGGTTTGACCCCTTGAAACCTGGAGCCAGCCCTGCAGCATAGACCTACACTGAGCTCACCTGGTTGACCCAGACCCTTGTTGACCCTCTACCTCAGGCCCTGCTAAAGAACCATAGTACCTTATTTCAAGAGCTGGTAACTGTACCTGCATAGCTTGTGCTGCTTTGTGAGTTTTTAAGGTTTCAGAGGCAGAAGTACTAGTGCTGTACTAGTCCACTGCAGGAATCTTTGTCTAGCCCAATTCTCTCCCAAATGGCAAAACCCAGCAAGGTGCCTTCTCAGCACCTCTTACTCTGGTCAAGGGGATGGTAGCAGCTCACCAATTAATGACACATTTCCTTTCATTTGATTTAGATATTTGATTGCTGTGTGTGTTCCAAGCCTACACTGAAACAATCAATTACCCCAGTTTTTAAAAATATGACTTTATTTTTTTTTAACAAAATTACAAAAAAAAGAGAACTAAACAATAATTTATAGAGGTAAAAATACAAAGATTATTAAGTTATATGCTTCACACCATACAATTATAATATGCTGTCACAAAATATCAGTATATATCAGTGGTGGCCAACCTTTCAACATGAATGCTGGCCCTTTAAATGGTTGTATAGGTGAGAGCATTTCGGCAAGTGCAACTGCTTTAGAAGCACCATCAACACGTGCAGCTGCCACGATTCTGTCTTCTACACAACTCTTAAGAACACAGTAGCCCTAATGGTGGAAGATTGGCCACCTCTGGTCTATAGTAACAAAATCAACTTAGAATTACCTAGGCTGTAAAGGAAACAACCCGAATAGAAGGTTCTCCATTGTCAAAAGAAATGAAAGGCCACCATTTTATGTAAAAAAAAATTCTGGCTTGACCAAGGCTTGATCCTATATGCACTTAATCACTACTACCACCACCACCACCACCACCACTATTTATATACTGCCTTTTCTTGGTCATTGGATTTCTCCTCTGACTTTAATTCAAAAGGTGGTTTACATGGGCAGGCTTGCTAAACCCCAAGCGGTTTTTACAATACCATACAAATGTTCTTGCATAGAGACCTTCATTCCAGGTGGTTTCCTTCACAGTCCGGCCTCTTTCTGGCATCCCCCCCCCCGCTTTAACTGCCAGCTGCTGCTTTTTCTCTCCCACAGAAACTCTGCAGCTTATCAGTGGCGTGCCAGTAGCTCTCCGACAGCACACAGATACTTCCAGGCGTCCCAAACTGCCGACCTCAGATCTTCAGGCATGTGAGGCAGACGCTCTGCCAATTGAGCCAGACCTCCTGCCCTCCTCCTGAGCCAGACCTCCAAACATCCTGCCTGGTAAGTTACAAATTGTTTTTATAACTTACCTGGGAGTAAATTCCCATTAGACTCAGTGGGGCTTACCTCTGAATAGACATGCATAGGATTGAGCTACATAATGTGCTTCATGAGTCAGGGTTTTTACGCAATGCTGGGAAGTAACGGCATTTTGAATAGTTTGGCTCATTTTTTGATCTGATTTTTTTTACTCAGTTCAAAGATGAAACTTTTCAAAGATAGTTTTTATAATTGTATTTACATGACATCCTATTAAAACAGGGGCATAGTGTTTTAGGGGACCTCTGTCACTGTAATTTGCCACATTTGTACCGCCCCCAAATTAAATAATTTGAACTGGCTTTTTTTAAGACCAGAGACTAGCCTTTGTGACTCAGTGATATTGAAACCTTTTAGTGATAGGTAAATACCTCTAATCAGCTGTTGAAATAATGTTGCATAAAACATTGGGAATTCCCACTGTCAGGCATATGTTAGAATGGCTCAGCTCTTCCCCTTTATGTTTTTTTCAGGCTCTAACTAATTTACTGTTGACAGCTGATAAACAGGGTCTGAATACAGTTCTGGGAAGGTCATAGCTCTTTTTTCAGGGTTTTTTCCTAGGTCTCCAAGACTTTTGTCCCTGTTATCTCCCAAAGGTTTGCAAATACACCATTAGGCTCCAGATCTTAATTTTAAGTGCCACCACAAGATCTGGAGCCTAATGATCTGGAGAATAATTTTATTCTAGAGTAATTCTACAGTAACATCATATGTTATGTCCCCTAATATAGAAATGTAAGGAAATAAAGAGATTTCACTTCATTTCGATCCCTGGCAGCTCATTTTAAAACTTTGGAATCTACAGCCTCTTTTTAACCCTCTTATTGCCCAACTTTGCGCAAATGCAACATTAGGTGGCAGATCTCCCGATTTGACTTAAAATTATTCTGAATAATAGCTATCGCTGTTATGTTCCCTAATTCAGAAATTTAAGGGAAACAAAGAGATTTCACATGATTTGTATCCCATAAGCATTTGATACCACAAATCTAAAGTGACATGACCTATGTCATTCCAATGCTTAGCAACATCCATACCTGCAGCGAGGGATGGTGCATGTCTACTCAGAAGTTGATCCCATTATAGCCAGTGGAGCACACTCCCAGATAAGTGTGGATAGAATTGCAGCCTTGGTCTTTTAACTTGTCTGAGAAGGTGCCCAGCAGAGCTGGCCTAGAATCTGGACTAATGGTTTGGTCTGATTTTGTTGATTTCTTGATAGATCAGATCCCAGAAATTAGAGATTTTCTCACATGCAATAAGAGGAGTCTTGTGTTCCATAACCATGCCAGCATAAAAGAGAAAGAGCCTTAGGCATGTGGTAGAAGAGTGAAATGCCAACATTTAACTGACTGAAAAACAATACATTTAAAAAAGTGAAATGCCAACAATGGCTGTGTTCAGCTACCTGTATTTCTACTCCATTTTTTTTAAGGGATGAACAGCAATAGTTACTCCTAAAGCCCAGTCGATTACATGAAGATAGAAAAGAAGATATTCGTCAGGATTTGGGAGCTCAAAGACCAGTTAGGGTCATGTACTAAACTTTTATGTGGATCAGTATTTTGAGTTTCTCCTGGCAGCCCAGTTATCTCACTTTTCTTTTCTGCTCACCGCTACTTCCTTGTACTCAGCAACCTACCATTTAGCATAATTTTTTTTTTAAAAAAAAGTTGGAACACCTTCATTTGGCTGTGGTACTATTATCTGAGGTTCTTTGATAGATGATAGATGAGCTGGCATGTTGTAGTGGTCAGAGTATCAGAACTGGACTATGGAGTCCTGAGTTCAAATCCTGAGTTCAAATCCTCACTTAGCCATGAAGCTCACTGGGGGACCGGCCGGCCGGCCAGTGTCTCTCTCTCTCTCTCTCTCTCTCTCTCTCTCTCCTTCACAGAGATGTTGTGGAAATAAATGGGAGGAAGAACTGTATGTGCTGCCCTGAGCTCCTTGGACGAAAGAATGGATGAAAGTTAATTACATCTAAAGGTACCAGATATAAGGAAGAATCTGTTCTCAAACAGCTGCAGGCATAAGAGCAGAAACATGCTAATTTATCAGCCTTCTATTAACATAAAACTCTAAAATGGAACTTACTTCTGAGTAGGCATGCATAGGATTGTGCAGTTAGGCTCCAACCCTACACCAGTGGTTTTCAAGGTTCTCCCCGCAAGGCGGGGCCAACAGTGGCGGCGATCTGGGGGATCACCGTCGCCACAACCGCCACAAATACCGCCCCCACTGTACTTACCAGGGCTTAGGGGGCTTCAGGGAGGCCTGCGTGACCTTCTGAAGGCCTCCCCGCTCTTCGGATCTCCGTTTTGGTTTTAGTAGTAGGCTCTCTCTTCACACGCGTCACTGGAGCGTGGCGGGGGGGCGGACCGCCGGGGGGTGACACGCGCAAAGGGTGGCGCGTGCACCCGCGCGTGCTGCGCGTCACCCTTCCGGAGGCTCCGAGGCCGGGAGAAGGCCTCAGAGCATCCGCCCCGGGTGGCTGTCCGCAGCCTTCTGACGAGGCCCAATGTGGTGACACGGTATTTATGAGGTTTTTCGCACCTGCGCAGAACATTTCTGAGGGCAAAAGGGCAGCCCCTGCCCTCAGAAACATTCTGCGCAGGCGCGAAAAACCTAATAAATACCGTGTCACCACATTGGGCCTCGTCAGAAGGCCCCGGACCGCCGGACGGGGAAGATGTCTTCGGAGCTGGCAGCAGCGGGGCCCAGGGGTAAGACTTTTGCGGCGGAAGTCTTACCTCCGGGCCCCGCTGCTGCCGGCTCGGACGATATCCTCCCTGGCCGGCGGCGGCACGGAGAATTTAGGATCATTAGGGCGGTGCATGGCCTAGTGACGCCACTGTCTCTTTTAATTCCAGATGCAAGGGAGTGGTGACAGGATTCAGGTATCTTGTTGTCTTGTGTGCTCCCTGAGGCATCTGGTGGGCCACTGTGAAATACAGCTAGTTGGATTAGATGGGCCTTTGGCCTGATCCAGCAGGGCTCTTCTGATGTTCTTATGTCGCCACCCCTCTTAAGGGGATAGTGGCCACTTCCAGTTTCCCTGGTGCGTCGTGACCCACCAGTTTAAGCAATACTGCTATAGAAGATTACAGGACACTGTGCAGGCCATTAGCTTTGCTACTGCTATTCACTACTAAACATTTCTCCACTGCCAGTGGACCACTGGAGCTGTAAGACAAGGGAATCAGACAAGCTTTGAAGAAAAATTAAAAAATACAAATACCACTTCCAGAAATACCCAATGATACATGGACTTATAACACTTGCATAGCCAGATTCCATTCAGTAGTCATAACAGCAATGAATAAATTCTCTGTGTGATGCATTGTATTTTCTCAGTTGAAGAAAAAACATGGTGGAAAATACACGACAACAGAACTGCAATCTTGAGGGAAGATGCAAGGAGCAAGTGGAGCAAAGGAGACACAAATGTGCATTTTAAAGTGCAATAGACTGATCATATGTAAAGACCAAATACAGGAAGGAACGCGTGAGCTGAGAGACCAATGGTTCCTCCATCCTAATGCCGTTTGACTAACAGTGGCCCTCCAAGGCAGAATCCTTTCCCAGCCCTGATGTGCAAGATCTTTTTAAAGCAGAGTTTTGAGGGGTTGAATATGCACTTTGCATATACAAAGTCTGTGCTCTGACACTATAACTATGACCCAAATCCTCAGGATGTTTCTGTGCTTCTGCTACTAAAACGTCAGTATGCCAGAAAGTAGGAGATGGTGCCTTGGTTTTTCTTGGACACTAAGATCAGAATGGCACAAAGGAACCTTTCACCACCATCCTCAACCACCATCTGACCTCAGCAACACGATCACTCCAGGAGCACTTCAATCTGCCATCTCCCTCCAGTGTGATCACGTCCTGATCCAGGGAGGTTACACATTGGTGCTCTGTTGATGTACAATCTCTCCTTCCTAGAAAATATGCACCAGTAGTACAGAAGAGTACAATTCAAATAAATGAGGCCAACAACCCCATCGTCACTGGATGAACTGGAGTGGATTCTCCCTTTGTTGTTGGCTCTGCTAGAAGATGGCTCTTAGTCTCTGAAAAACAGTGCAAGCCGATTGCCCACATTAGTTTATTTCTACTGCAGACTGTACCCAAAGTAACTGCAAATCCACGGGCTCTTCATCACATTCCTTACTTAAAATGTTGACGCTTCTGAAAAAAAATCAGTTAATAAAGCAGTATTAATATAATATGATGCAAAAATTATGCTTGTGAGAACAAAAAAGAGCAGGTCATTCTAAGGCAGGGGTGGCCAACCTTCCACCATTAGGACCTCTGCATTCTTAAGAGTTGTGCAGAAGACAGAACCTTGGCAGCTGCACCTGCTCAAATGCCCTCACCTATGCAGCCATTAAAGGGTCAGGAACATTCATGTTGAAAGGTTGGCAACTCCTGTTCCTTAGCTACAATCCTAAACACGCTTATCTGGGAGTAAGTCCCATTGAACTCAATGGGACTTACTTATTGTGCTATAAGAGTTTCTTCTCGGACTATCACCTGACGAAAGAAATCTTAGTCCATTAATCATATGAGTTTTAGTCAGTCAGTCAGTGAAATTTACCTACATTTGCATATAGGTAAAAATAATCTCTCTGAAGCAATAGCATCAGTGGCATCCCTATGCCCCCCCCCTTGCACCGGAAGTGACATAACAGCAGCAGCCATTATCACGCACTCAGAGGCGCAGGGCGGGCGGGAGGGCCAAACACACCGATGGCTCTCCTCGCTCGCCCCGGCGAACGGGACGATCCACACTGCCGCCAGCCGCTGTTGCACCCCCCCCACCCGCCTGCTGCCTGGGACCCGATTCCAGCGCCCGGGGACCCACCGCCCCAAGGCCCCCAGATGAGGCATTCCCTCCTATGTGAGAGAAAATGGGAATGGTGCTTACCAGTGGTAGTTTTGATAAAGTACTTGTATTTGTATAATATTTTTTTATGTTGTTGCCAGTTAATCAAGAGGAATCTTTTAGTCAATGAAAAAAGTTTAATCAGTCTAACAGATGAATTAATTAATCAATCAATCAAGGTTGAGCCCAGTTTCTGCACACCAGGAAATACCATGATATACAATTTTCGTCCTTTTTGCACCGAATGTTAACCTTTCCACCAAAGACTTGTTTCCCATCTGGCAAATATTTCTACTGTGACATTACTATAGTCATATAACCACAAAAAGAAACATTAGGTTGTGATTCAAAGGGCTACTTCCAGCACAAGCAGGGAATTTGGAATGTTCAGTGTCTTTTGCCCTATTGTGGATCTCTGCTGTTAACATTTAGATTAGGTCCAAGTACAAAAAAAGCCACCCCTCCATTAAGTCTGTGGAGAACCTACAAACATTCAGAAATTAAGGCTGCAATCCTATATACACTTACCTGGGAGTAAGACTATTGAACTCAATGAGGCCTACTTCTGATTAGACATGCATAGGCTTGTGCTCTAAGCAGATTAGTATTTCTTTTCCCAGTCAACTGCATGCCACTTCTTTTTTGAGTATTGATTCATGATAACGAATTTGATTAGCAACAGGATAAAACCCAATTTACCAAGAATCTGACAACATAATGCAACCCCCCTCCCCCCCTCCCCAGACTTACCTTCATTGTTTGTCTTTAGGTACAAAAGCACGTTTCACAAAAGCTGTGCGGAATGTTGAGCCACTAGATTTTACCGACCCCCCTCCTCGTTGATCACTCTTCGGCGAAGAAGGGGATGAGGCACCTGAATTTCAAAAAAACAAATAAAAGTCTAAAAACTGTAGAAAAGGCCAGAGCTTTCAGAGAATGAAGAAATGGAGTCAGTTTTTATGGACTGCTACATGGAACAAAATTGATGGTAAGATCTGTGGGGGGAGGGAAGCCCTTTACGACACTGACACATGAGGGGTGTATGTGTGTGCGGGTGAATGAGAGAGAGAGAGAGAGAGAGAGAGAGAGAGATGGAGTAGCGGTACCCTTGGAGGAAGTCAGACATTCATCAAGGGATGAATACCATAGTGATAGCTGCACTTGCTTGCATTGTACATGCAAAATCCTGACATGGAGATTCTTCTTGTCTCAAAAATTCTACAGGACGCAAACAGGGATATATAGGAATGGCTTGCAAAGATGATTATGTTAATATTAGTTTAAGGACTACAGTGTGCTGTAAAGAACCCAGAAGTAACAAGAGTCTGGTCCAGAAAAAGTTCAATTCCATAGAAACGTTAATATTTATTTAAAATTTCTATATACTGCCTTTCCATGCACTCAACACAGTTTACAAAATGGACAGTCCAATCTGATCCAGAATTGGGCTGTTGTGCGCAGCCATTTACAACAATGGAACAAAGTTCTACTGTTGTAAAATGGCTGCCAATGGAGCATGCAGTACTCCGTCGGTGGCCATTTTGAGACATCAGCGGATCTCCCTGGACCCGCTGGAGCAGGTAAGGCAGCGGCGGGGGCGGGGAGAGGGCAAAATGGGACGAGGAGAGGGCGAAACTGAGTGGGGAGGTGGAACAGGGGGCGAGGAGATTATGAGAGGGGGTGGATTCAGCGGCGATGGTGCACACCAGATCCTATCCTCCCTTTTGGCAGCCTCCCTGGCCCCTTTCTCTCCTCAGTCATGAGCCAGCTAAAGAGCTGATGCAGGTCCAAGGAGAACCATTGCAGAGTGGGTGGCTTACGGAAGGGTAAGGGGATTTAAATACATTTTCCACTCCGAAGCCTCCCGATCCACTTCCTTGCTGGATACAGCGTGTGCCTTTTCAGTGCGGCTTTTGTCCCCTTGCCCCAGGGAAAGCCCCAGCCCTTGGAATGGGTCTACACTGACCTGTGCTTGCCATTTGGCTAGCGCAGGTCCGCATACATCCATGTCGGTGGATCAGGCCCAAGAAGGACATTAGGATGTGCCACCAATCCCAATCCTCTCTTGGGGCCCGATCCATACACACCCCCTCTGTGCCCATCGCTTCAGAAACTATTTTTGCTAAATGTCATTTTAATCTGATTGGGTTTTTTTTAATACATCTGTGGAACTGGTTTTATTTATTTGAGTCCCATTTATTTGATATATTTATTATATTGAGTGAGATGGTGGCATACTTATTTCCTTGTGGTTATGTCATTTGTAAGGTGCCTTGAGGGCTCCTTCGTTGCATAAAGATGAGGTAAAAAAGCTAAACAACCTAATAAGTAACCAGGTTAAAAATAATGCAGAATAGATTTCCTATGTTAGATTAAAAAAATGCACTGAAAGAGTAGGAAGAACCTACCACACAAAAATCATAATCTGTATTGGTTAACTAGAAAAAATTCAAAACCTACAGTAGTATAAAACCTTTTATTAGGACAACTAAAATGTCACAGGCAGCCCAATCCTGTATAAGGATCTGTGGCCGCTCTGAGCACGTGCTCTGCAGGCGTAGGGTTACACAGGATTGCACCGAAAATCATGAGCAAGCCTTCGGGTTTTCCAGAACTCTTCATCAGGCTGGATGCTTAATAAGCAAACTGGAAGCTTGCTCACCACTTAGTGACTTTCTACTTTATTTACAATATTTTTACCCCGCCTTTCTCCCCAAAGGGACCCAAGGCGGCTGTCTGAATAAAGATTCTCCCATATCAATTGACCAGCTCTTTAGCATTTCTGACTGCAAGTACAGAAGGGAATTAAACATATCCAGTGAGATGCAGCTGCAAAATAAGCGAATGCATTGCTGGGCTGCATTAACAGCGGCATAGAGTCCAGATCATAAGTATAGTTCCACTCTGTTCTGCACTAGTCAGACCTCACTTGGAATACTGCGTCCAATTTTGGGCACCATAGGGCACTGATAAATTGGTTCAGAGGAGGGCAACAAGGATGGTGAGGGATCTGGAAACCAGGGATGTTGCTGGGGCGGGCGGGCCGCCTTGGGTGACACCCATTGAGGGGGTGACACCATGGGAAAAGCACACTGCACCACACAGGCTGCTCCCTGCATAGCTTGCGAGAACACAAAGAAGCAGCAACTTGGCCACTCCGAGCTCAAGTCAATTCGGCCAGGTTTGGAGCGGATGAAGGCAAACTTTGGCCCTCCCTTCAGCCACTCTGAGCTAGGCTAAGTCAGCTGGGCTTGAAGGCGGCCTTTGGCCGCTCTGAGCTCAGTCAAGTTGTGGAAGTAATTGGTGGTGACTCGGTGATGTCATCTCATCATCGCCAATTATTTCTGCATCTGCAGCCTGAAGGGGGTGATACCAAGAGGACCACCCTGGGCTGACACCAAAGTAAGTGACACCTCTGCTGGAAACCAAATCCTATGAGGAATGGTTAAAAGAGGACTTGGTGTGTTTAGCAAGGAGAAGAGAAGATTAAGGAGAGATATTATAGCCATCTTCAAGAATCTGAAGGGCTGTCACACAGAAGAAGGAGAGGACTTACTCTATGGCTTCTGATGGCAGTACTAGAACCAGTGGGATTGAAACTATAGGGAAGTAGATTTAGGCTAAACAACAGAAAGAATTTTGTAACTGTAAGAGCTGTCCAGCACTGGAATAGTCTGCCTTGTGCAGTATTGGGCTCTTCCTTGTGGGACATTTTCAAGAAGAGGTTGGGTGGCCACCTGTCGGGTGCTGTACCAGTTCCCTGCACTGAGCAGGCGCTTGGGTCAGATGATCTTCAAGGTCCCAACTCTAACATTCTGTGATTGTGTGTACGTGCACCTAGCAAGGAAATGACAACCTGAGAGTGTACAGAATACTTACCGTAGTTGGCACTTTGTACATTTTGTGAGAAAATGGGCTGTAACTGGATCTATAACCATCTCTCTCTAGCTACAAAACCTGATGAAAAACTGACCTGTATAAGCAGACGCTGCTATTGATTTTCTCTCTAGATCTTCTTGAATCTTCAGGAGTACTCTTTCCTGCTGAATTGCTTCTAGATACTTTGAATATGTCCAGGAGAGCTGAAAGAGTCATTTAACAATTAAAAATAGAGGTTAATCAATTTTTGGTGGGATATGGTCTGTTTTTACACAGGGAAACCTTGCTTCTTGTAAGACAGTGTCAGCATTTTCACAACTGTGAGGCATTTAACCATACCTTTTGCCTTTGGAGAAATGTCAAGCTGCTGGTGTTGGTTTGGGGCTACTGTCACAGTAGCATTAAGGACAAAGCTACAGAAATCGCTACAGAAATACAGTAATATCCTTTGCGATAGAAATGATTGATGGTACAGAGCCAGTGTTTCATTATTTACCTGTCGGCCAAATCCAGAAAAACTTGGTGTAGATGAAAGTTCACCTTTACTGCCATGAGTCAAACCCATCTTCACAGTAGTGGTGGATTTCTTCCTTTGTAGCTAGTAATAAAAACAATGTTTTGATTAATCTCAGTTTAATGTAAAGAATAAGAGGAGAGGGGAAAAACAGTGAGGTCATGTTACAGGGGATCTTTACAGTGCCACTCTATATCCCTTTGTACTTTTTTGTTTCCTCATCAAAATCACCAAGATCAGTCAAGAGCAATCTTTCAATAATGCCATCTGTTTGGACAGTTAGAGTGGAAGCAGACGAGTTCTTGGCTGCTGCTGGGCCTTAGCTTCAGAACTCCCTCCTCTTAGGATCACTTAATTATAAACCCGGCCAAACTAGATGTGACTTGCAAGTTCTGCAACTGGAACTCTGGGTGTTTAAAAAAATGGCAAGGGAGCAATTTGAATTGAGGCCACAACACAGGAGGGAGGGTAGCCCTCTGCCCCCAAAGCAATTCTCTATTGGCACAATTTTGTGTCTCTAATGTTTTTTCCCTCCATGACTAATAGAAGTCATGGAAAGAAGGATTTGCATTGGGGACTTAAGCACCCCCCCTGCCCCCTCCTGTGGTCCTGATCTAAATTCATCCCTGCCCGCCATTTGAATAAGAAAAAGGAGGCATATGTGTTATTTTTCTGCAAATCTTTAAACGCCAAGCCGTCAAACAACATAGAAACCAAGTACTGCAGAGTTTGGTAAGTGATGCAAGACAAACATCTACACAATGCAAATTAGAAACAGGATATAAACAAAAATATACACCCTCAACAAAAAAAATCATGCTTTGGGGGAGGCTTAGCCTCCATTTCCAAGGTGGTCACTGTTGTAGTAGGGGGGCAGAATTTGCTCCTCCTGTCATTTGCTGAGGGTAGGACCCAAGCATGGGGTGAGAAAGGGGCACTTACCTGCACCTGAAGTTCAGGGAAACCTGGTCTGGGCTACAAGTTGATAATCAATGCAAAAAGATTGAGGCAGTTAATAGGATTACAGGCTCCTGATGAATACATGACAGCGCAATCCTAACCAAATTTCCAGCGCCGGTGTAGCCGTGCCAACAGGGTGCACATTGCATTTTGCAGTGCAGGGGCAGTCATAGAGGCCTCTTCAAGGTGAGGGAACATTTGTTCCCTTACCTCAAGGCTGCATTGCAGCTGCACCGACGCTGGAAAGTTAGTTAGGATTGCGTGTGAGTTAGGTTTCTGACTTGCAGAGTGCACATAAGAACTGACCCTAGATCCCAGGGACAGGGAACAACCTCTAAAGGGCATTTGTCGCTTGCATGTATAATTATTATACCTACATACCACACTGCTATGTCTGACTATAAATGCAAGTAAGGGAGCTAGAAATGTAAGAAGATTAAACAAAGGGAACTTACAGAAATTCAAGAGCTGCAATCAATCCTGCAATTTTTCAAAACAGACAAGACTGTTGTTTGGAGGAGAGATCCCATTTATACTGGGTCGAAAGAAATTACATTTATGCAGTTAACGCACATGCTATCCTGGGCCATGACTAGCTCCTGCACGCTGCTGCTGGGGAATATTTCAGGAAGTATGCCTGCTGGAGCTGTTTCGGGGGGGTTGGGAGTGGTAGAGGGTCACTTCAAACCCCCCAAATTCTCCTGCAAGGGTAGAGGGTCATTACTTCGGGTAGAGATCCTATTCTACCCTGCTCTCCTATGGGCAATATGTATAGAATGGAATGCCTTTTCTGTGGACTCACAATCTCCACCTAAACATTTTAGGCATCATTAGAAGTTGTTCACATTTGGACTGAGTAGGTAGGTTTTAGCTTGCATGTTACATTTTAGCAACACTTCAGTGTATGATTTGATTTACAATAAAATATTAGCTGTCTCAAGCTCTTGGGAGGGCAGAAATCAAAATGCAGCAAACAAAGGAGATCAGATTTTCTCACCTTTTCTTCTGCTTCTCTTTCTGAAATTCTTTTCAGTTTATCTAACTTGCCTTTTCTGTGCTTCTCCAGGAGAGGCAAAATCCTCTCATCAGCCAAATTCATTCGAAACTCACAAAATTTGGGCCAAAATTTAAATAGAAGAGCAAAAATAGTCATCTGGAATGGGAGGAAAGAGAAGCAAGTCTCAAACTGTTACACTGTATGGAAACAGATGCTACTGCAGACAACCTAATATTTTGCCATCATAATGAAGCAAATGTTTCCTTTCTAATGCATAGCACAAACCGTCCCCCGTATCATCTTCTAACATTTTACTCCAGACCTGCACATGCTTCTCATCAGTATGTATTTATTGCTGATGAGTTCTTCCTAAACCACAGTTTAAAAGCCTTCCCTCCTTTTTAAAAATATTGTCCTAAATAATTGCTTGCATTAATGAAAACATTGACTGAGGGTTTTTTTTTTAATCCAGTGTGTTTTTGGAAAAAATAAAGCATGTGTCGGAATTATTGCTTTTAACCCTACTGCTGTCCAACATATTCCACTCACACAGACAAGGTGATTTCTCTTTAAACTTTTCTTTTAAGAAAAAGGGATTTTGGCTCTTGAAATGTTCTAACATAACATTACAGATATGATCTTTTGCAGAGTCTGCTTTAAACCAGAGACAAGAAAAAAAAATCAATTTTGAAAGCAAAGAGGATGATCTCAATTAAGGCATTAATGCCGTTATCCAATATGATGAATAGTCTAAAAGAGCTTTCAGAGCCAAATTTTACTCTTTAGGTTCTTGCAGTTATTAAGAGGTAAATATAACAGATTCGGTATTTGTTTTACCTGCGTCTGTAAGGCTGTACCTGCCTACTGGGGCACAGTGGAAATGGCCTAGTTCCCCTTCTTCCATCATTCCACATATGTCTCCCCTCCTTTCCTGCTTCTGTATCCCTGGTTCTTATTTCTGTACTTCTCCCATATTTGGCCATCACCACCTACCACATGCTTCCCATGGTATGATCTAATTGCATGTGATACAGCCATCTTGCTGAAGCTAAGCAGGTCTAGGTCTGGTTAGTGCCTGGATGGGTAACCATCTAGCAGCTCTGTTTAAGCTGCTTTGATTTCCATGGTGGATGACAGGTGGAATATACATTAATATGGTATCTATGTCTATAAGGCTGTACCTATACATTGGGGCCCTGTGGTCATGTGTTGAGCTCTCTCCATGGCTCAACATTTGTCTTTTCTTCCTTCCCAGTTCCTTCTCTTACGGAGCAATCCTGTCTAGAATATAGACTGGTGGAGTAGCCGGTCTAGGGTGTCGCAAACGTGCCACAAAGTATATTTCCAGCACCCGGCAAGTAGGCAGTGCCAGCGCCGAGGCTGGCGCCATTCTACTCACCCCAGATCAAGTGAAATGCCCACTGGGGAAGGTAGGTTCCCTGCCAGGTGGCGGAGGGGTGGCCCGGGAAGGGGGAGGGATCAGCGGCGGTGGCTCCACCGAAATCCTATCCCGTTTCCCGGGCCTAGCCACCATTACACGGCCCGCTCAAATGTCCACCAGCAAAATAGCTGATGCACATTCGAGTAGACCCATCGGTGCGGCTGGGGCTCTACTTGGGGTAAGGGGATGAAAGTCTCCTTCCCTCGAGGAGTGCTCCAGCCGCACCGGTGCTGGGTCCTCTCTAGATAGGATGCAGCATGGGCTCTACGCCCACATTGCAGCATTACTAGGCAGGATTGGGCTGCCCCCTAAATACCCCCTCTCCCTGCCCCCTAAATACCCCTCTCCTTGCCCTTATCCTACTTCCACACTTGGCCACCAACAATAACTGCACAGCTATAAAGTGATATTCCAGATAGGAATGCTATTACATGCAACTTCCTTGCCGCCCATCTAGCACAATCAAAGGGAGACAGGTGGAGTCATGTGACGACAGTCATGCCAGGTAATAAACTACATGAGCTGTGATTAGCCTTGGTTGTGCATTGAGTCAGCTGGATACCTCTCACACTGCACAGTCAAACTGTATCAGCTAAAATACATAACATTCATTTATCTGGCATGGTAGTCTAACAATTGTCAGATTGATTTCCTGAACCCTAATTACAGATCATGTCTACAGTGCTACTCAAAGTGGTAGTCCACGAACAAGTGCCACTGCCAGTCTGTGAGCCATCGGCTACCGGTTTGCAGTGAATTTCCAAGAAAGAAACAGCAATATGGCACAAATACTGTCCCGTTCCCTAGCACATTGGGAAAACAACTGCTGGGCCACCACATCAAATAGTTTGAGAAGCATTGCACAGTGGCACTTTGTCCCTGTGTTTATATATTTATCCTAACAGTTACCCTGTGAGTTCACTTTCTACAGCTCCCATCTTAAAGATGATGATTTGTGGCAAAACTCTAGTGAAATTACTCAGTGGTGTATGCAAATTCATGGCTGAGTTTACATTTGAATCTAGAACCCCTGCAATGAAAGTCAGAGCTCTATCTATCTGTGGAGTGCTTTTGGGAGAAACGCAGGACAAAAATTGAATACATAATTAGGGCGCAATCCAAACCTAATTAGGCCACCGTTGTAACCAGTGGCCCAGGGAAAACAGGAGGCCCCAGAACAGAAAGGGGATTCAAATCCCCTTTGAATTCCCCTTTTGGAGGGGATTTGAATCCCCTTTCCATTCTGGGGCCTCCCGTTTTCGCTGGGCCGCTGGTTACAACAGCGGCCTAAGTAGGTTTGGATTGCACCTTGAAATACATATCTACTATTCATACTTGCTTTATGAAAACATCCTTCATGATCTTTTCTCAGTTTCAACCTGAATTTCTGGGTTTTACTATGTTTTCCATTCACATATTGGACCTTGTCAGTCATTTTATCTTCTTCATAATCTGCAGGAATTCTGTTGTCTTTCAGACTCTCTCTCTCTCTCTCTCTCTCTCTCTCTCTCTCTCTCTCTCTCTCTCTCTCTCTCTCTCTCTCTCTCTAGGTCCTGGATGTTTTATGAATTTGTATTAACGAAATCTTTAAAAGATGAGGGTAGTCGTGATGGACAACTATTAGTGGTGTTTGGTGGAGAAAGGAGGGAGGCCTAACTGGTCTTTACTAAACAGCAGCATTAAAGGTAATTACTGTAGCTGATCAACAGTATAATTTTTACAAATGCCCTTATTTAGTCAGGACAGCAGAAGAAGTGTAGAGGAGTTATTTTTTGGTGGAAGGGAGAAAGAGAGCCTACAACCAGACCCAACAAACAACATCTAAAAAAAAAAACCCCACCACAATACAATCTGATAAAGTTAAGTTGCCCATGTACTTTGCTGCAAAGTCCTTGGCTGGGATCCAAATATCCCTGTATTTTGGCATACACACTGAGAGACGCTAGATTTCCTATATTAACTGCGGCTCCTTGTGCTGCACTGGAAGTCTTCCTGGGAGGTCCAACACAGAGGTGACAGTAGGCTGCAGTGTGAAGGAGGCCTCAGAAGCCCCAGACCATGGGCAGAAGCTCCCTTGTGTGCCTAGAACATTGGCTCACTTGCCTTGTACCAAGTCAGATATCTGGTCCATCTAGCCCAGTATTGTCCACTCTGACTGGCAGTGGCTCTCCAAGGTCACAGGCAGGGGCATTTCCCATCAGCTGCTACCTAATTCTTTTAACTGGATGTTAGAGGCTGAATCTGGGATCTTCTGCATATATAGTTTATCACTGAGCTATGGTCTATCTATCCGTATAGGTCTTTGGATCCCACTCTTTTTACAGCCCAATCCTACTTGTACACCATGTTGGTGGCGCATGGACACAAGTGTGACATCAGTCAGACCCTAAGCCTGTCCAGGCAACACCATGTCAGTGCAACCTTCTCAGTAAAGCTGGTGCAGCCCTTCCCAGTAACGCCCCCAGCGTCCATAGAAACCCTGACACCGCCTGTCACTCATGGAGCAGCATCCCAACATTGGCATGTCATCATCAGATGTCCGTGCATTGTCAGTGTTACATCAGTGCACCATCGATTATACCCATGCACCATTGGCTGTGTGTCATCGGTGTGATGTCCAAGGAGCCAATCACTGCATCCACCCAGTCAAACGCTGGTGGCCAAAGAAGCGCCACCAGAGTGAACTGAGCAGGGGGCAGGGATAGGCGCAGGACCAATGAGTGGCCAACACTGGGCGGATGCCCCCCTGGCAACTACTACGAAAGAGCGACACAGCAACAGGCACACCCATCAACTATGGGGAGATCCCTAGGGACACACGCATGCACGCACATGACACAAGGATGCCACAGCACCCCCACTTCCTACAGGAGCTACAGCAGTGTCAGCAGTAAAGGGGCAAATGCAAAGAGTGGCTAGGAATCCCTGCACCCTGAATTCAAGTCCCTTTATCCCAAAAGCACATACATCCAAGGAATACCTTTTTGAGCAGAGCACAGCAAGGGTAGAAAGATAGCTCCCTTGGAAGAGGGCAGTCAGGTGAAACAACCACACAAGTCCCTCTAAGGCAAGGGTTTGAGTCCCTGTTGGGGCGTTTGCCAGCTGGAAGGATTCCTTTTGCCAGGGGAAGGACTGGGAGGAGTCACAAGAGAAGCCTCAACAGCAGCCAGGCAAAGCAGAGTACTGGAGGATCACTACACAAAGGCGCAGGTTGGGAACCAGGCAAGACAGGTTTGAACCCAGCCAAGGGACTTGCTCTAACCAGCAAGGCACTCGCCTTTTGCATGACTGGCCAGAAACACCCATGGCAGAGACAAAAGAAGAGGGGGAATCCACATCAGCTACTCCACAAACTGCTCTCTAACCAGCGAGCTACAGCAGGAGTTAGGTAAAGAGCAACCCATCTAGCATTTAACACCTTGCATCATCGCAAACAGGGACACCTGGCAGGGAGGATCAATCAGGAGGAGCACTGCATGGGTCAAACACTGGGCTGGCACGTGACACAAAGCGCCTATGATCATCCCCTTCCGCCTGTGTAACCCCAGTGGTCCCAACGGGCCTCCTCAGCTGGCGCACAACCAGGGAGGCTGTGTAAGGCCAGCCCGGCCCAGAAAGGGGGTTAGGATATCGACGCAATGCGCCACCAATAATCCCACCCCCTCCCTGGTCAACCAATGGCCCCCTCCCCTGCCACCCCAGGCTGCCCTCCCTACACCCTCCCACTGCCTGGCGCACCTGCGTCTGGCAGCATGGGAAGTGGAGGGCAGCAGTGTGAGCGGTGCCAGCTGCACGCTCCGCCATCCTATATTTAGCGTGGATCCCGCTTGCGGGAAGGTAAACAGCACTCCGTGTTCCAGCCACATGCTACGCACTGCAGCAAGGAGAGTCATGCCGGCCACATGACCACGGAGGCGTCTTCGGACAACGCTGGCTCTTCGGCTTTGAAATGGGGATGAGCACCACACCCTAGAGTCGGACACGACTGGACTTAATTGTCAGGGGTCACCTTTACCTTTACCTTTTTATGCAATGAATACGACATACTGAATTTTGGAATACAGTGATATCTCCAACGACGCCACTTTCTTTAGTATTGTTTTGTTACAGCCTTTTCATCCTGAGTTGATTGACAGCTACTGCAGCCAATAAAAGCAGTGTATTCTGGCCAATTGTCACTAGTTTCTCCCTTCCCATCATTCTCCCCTGCCCCCCATCTTCACTACAAAAATGTAGTGTGTATCCTATGCTCCATCATAGGAAAGTGGGTGGGGAGGGGAGTGCAATTTATTGCTGTTTTTGCCTTCCCATTTTTCCCCATGGATTTACTCTTACCTATGCCAGCTCTGTCATTGGCATAGCAATTTTTCAGCGTTGAGGGCATGTCTGTCATATGAAAGGGGGTTAAAATATATCATGCATCAACTCCTCTTTGTCCCTCCCACATCATGCCCAAATCACCTCCCTGTTCTGGCCTCACTACCAGCAGAGTTGCGCCAGCTTTTGACTAACATCCAAGCTACGTCAGCGTGGCGTTTTTCCTGCATTGCGCTGGTGTCTGTAGCACGTCCATCAGTAGGTGGGCTTTAATGCTGGTGAGGCTGTCGTTGTGCTGGCATACGTGGAGATACACTGGAGTATCTCGAGGACAGGATTAGGCTGTTATTTATATATGTGATTGTTGAACACTCTAGAATCTGGGCCTGCCCAATCCAAGGGTTCGTTTTTCTGGGTGCACATTTGCGGATCACAGTTATTCGCAGGCACACATTTCAACCCTTCACCCCCAAACCAGAGACCTCCTCTTTTAGGACCAACTCTTCCCACTCAAACCCAGTGTGTACATTCTTGTACCTGTGCCTCTCTAAATATGTAAGGGCCTAGTTCTCTTCTGTGCTCAATAATCTTCTGAGCTTGCTCTTCAGGTATGTCAATCTGCAGAGCTGGTGGAATGGAGGAATGAATGAAGCAGTTGATGATGGCCGTCACCTTATTCTGGATAGTGGCATCGTCACAATGGGAATGGCACATGTCCTGAAAAGAGATACGTACAATGTTCAGCAAGTGGGTGCAAAGCAACAGTCTATGTGGAGATGTGCTATTTCCAATCTAACCTTAGAGAGAAAGATTTTCTTCTCTACCCTTCTGTTACTGTCCATATTGTTATAAAGTGTGTGTGTTTAAAGTTTCCATCCTTTTAGGACTTGTCTTAGCCATACCATGCCACTGTGTGTCTTAGTACTGCTACTGACCATCTCCCAAGTATCTACATATCCACCAAAAGGCAGTAAGGGGTCAAGTAAGAAAGTGAGAGTAGACAGAGTTCAGAATTAACATATTGCCAGGAAAGTCCATCGTTTACAGGCTTTATTTCAAAGATAAAATACAATGTTAACAAACTTAAGATATTAATACACTGTTAAGTTTGTTAACATCGTGTTTTATCTTTGAAATAAAGCCTTTTAAACGACAGCGTTTCCTGGCAATATGTTAATTCTGAACTCTGAAATCTGGACACATCATGACAACTTGCAAACGTATTGAGAGTAGACAACTGCTGCTGATGTGTGAGAGCAAGTGCACTTTCCACCATCCCTGTCCATACCCATGACTATCCAGCTGTTTGAACTCAGTACTTGATGGTATTAGCACTTTATTCAGGAATTTAAAGGCATCTTCCTTTGCTCTTGTGAAGCTGCTTTACATGGACCACTGGTCCAGCTAGCTCACTATTGTGTGCATGACTGGCAGCTATTCTCCAGGGCTTCAGGCAGGAATCTTTCCCAGCCCTACCTGGAGATGTCAAGGACTGAACCTGGAATCTTTTGCATGCAAAAGATGTGCTCTTTTACTGAACGACAGCCTCATACCCCAAAGTATTTAATCCCTTCTGCACAATACATATGAGAGCGTTCCAGACCCAATGACTCTAGTGCACATACAAGAGGCTTCAGTGCACACATGCAAATTTGTAAAACTTTCATTTCAAGGTTGGAAAATCCTCAATGCACATAATCCCACTGCATGCACAAAATACTCCCCAATATGGAAGTAGATGTAGCAATCTATTTCAAGTGCTCACTAGGGCCCTGAATAACTTCAGACTGTAGCCAGGGGAACTATATGTGTGGACACTTTCAGTTTGTGGTAAAATAGATTCTGAGAACAGATAAAAGCCCTCAGATTGAATTCATTTCCAGGACTCACCATTCCACGATTAGTTCATGAATGGATTGGAAGGGCCATCTCTTAGCATTAAATATTTGCGGTCAGCCAGACAAGGGCTCCTTGTTCACTACAGCTGGCTGTCTCTCATTAGGAACCACACAGTTGTCATCACAGAAGAATACAACATCTTTGACAGGATTCTTATGCAAATGACAGAAGGCAATTTTTGTGCACAAAACATGGAAATTTGCTGCAGGCCTCTGTCTTCCCACCACATATTTCCTTGGCACTATTTGAGGAACTGTCTTTATAGAGAACAAGGAATACAGATTCGTAGCAGATTGCATTCACATGAGCCCTCAACTGAAAGAAATCAACGGTTGCTCAATAGCGCATCATTCACTCCATGCTGAGTTGGGCCTTCTCAAATCTAGGGAGCCTACTAGCCAAATGTAAGGATGGACAAGTGTGTCAGCCAGAATCCTGCACAAGGCCAGTATGGGACAAGACTCCTGCAATTAAAATTCTTCCCTCCATCTGGCTACTAAAAGCCCCATGTTGACTCTGGTAGCCATAACATGCTGTTTTCAGATATCCAAGTCTGGAGGAGAGGCTCCTTAACTCATCCACCTAAAGCATTTCTAAACAGGCTCCTTATAGCACTCCCTACCCCCAGCACTGCTATCCACTCACATGCAGAAATGCAACATTTCTTCCATGCTGTAGACATAGCATGTTTTGGGGACACAGTAGACTGACACTCCCTCCCTCTTACCACTCCAGTTTCTCTTGTGGTCACATCTGGACATAAACCTCTTTAAAAAAGATGGAACATCAGCCCCAACAGTCTACACCTCTGGTCACTGCAGTTCTGTACCACCCTTCATCCAAAAGGTGGCCTTTGTCCATCCATTAATGTGCCGATTGAAGCACAGAGAAAATACAGGCAAACAACGGGTGGATAATGATGGTGTATGAGCATCATTAAGAATGCAGAGGCCCTAATGGTGGAAGGTTGGCCACCCCTGCTCTAGGCTGAGGAATGATTTATTCTGACAATGGGTTACCCCAGATGTCACCTTCTTTAGGTGCCCCAAAGGACTGATGCTATTCTAGCTATGATATAGTCTGCGAGAAACTGCATTATTTCCATTCCTTGACAGTATTGTACCTTATATTTCTGCACCTCCTGCCAGAAGAGCACTCCGTTCTCCAGTAAATCTCCTTTCAGGGATACAAAACGCTGAAACTGAAAGGCTGTGATTGGATTCAACAGGGCTTTGCGGAAAGTAATTATTTCCCTAGATGAAGAAACCCACTTGTTGTCCACATGCTGTCAAAAGGAAAGGAAGAAAAAGCACATTGGGTAAACTCCATTTCAAAAAGCAATAACACAAGCCGCATTAGTTAGGGTAAACTGTCTGATGCTTATCTTTGCACTGACCCCAACTTTCAGTAGTTTATTACATGGACACAATAGGACTTGGCAACCATTTTCTCTCTCCCACTCTTTTGTTTGATTTGGGCATCATTTCTTTGGAAGGGACAAAGGGGAAAAGGAAATGACTAACAATGATTTAGAACATATGACTCCTTACTGTAAGAATGGAAACAGCCATTGCTGTTGATTATGGCAAAAAAAAAAAAACTTTGGCAGGGGAGGGGGAGGAACAGAAGGGGAAGAAGATCAGTTTGAGATCTTGTAGAAACAAACAGAGGGGAAGGAACAGACAAACCACACAGCTTACAAGTCTAAAACTCCCTTTGACAGCAAGCTTGCTAACAAAAGCCGCTTTGAAATCCATTGCCATGATCGTGGAGAGAATCCGAAAGTTTGTTGTTCCTGGAACAAAGTTTTACCAATAGTAAAATGTGGTTTAATGTCATCAAGACATTTAAAGAAACTTCATGCTGAGAAAACAGGAGCATGGAAAGCAGGTGTGAATGAGGAGAAAGCTCTAAAAGAAACTGAAAGAAATGGAAGGATACAATAGCCCAATACAAAAATTACTGCAGCACCTAAGGGGTTGCACCTCTAGCAGTAGGTTGCAGTGTGATAGTCAAAGCTGCATTCTCACATTTAAAAGTAGAGCTTTTACAAACACATGCTGAGAGGACACCGTTTCTTTCCCTTGACCTCTGGCAACATCAGCTTGTTGCAGAGCATCTTTAAGACAGGAAGAAGTTGCTATGGGGAACAGAAAGCAATTCCAATTTACGGTACTTTCATTCCACCTCCCTCAAGAAATCTCTTGAGTCAAGACTTGCCCATCTTTTTTGCAAACCTCACACCTGTCTGACACAGCACAAAGGAGATGGGAATTGGGTAGCACTGCACCAGTTACACAGAGATCATGGAGGAATTGCAAGGGGGCACATAGAGAAGTGGAAAGGGGTCTAATTTAGTTTGTGGTCCTGAGGCTCTACTAGAACCTAAAGATACACCAGTTGGAGCCAGGTGCAGAAACAGTCACTCATGTGTGTCTGTGTATCCAGGTCTAGAAGAACAAGGGTACCTACTATGAGCACATGCTCAGCCCAGGAATTCGTTCTTAGCACCAGAACAGAGCTCACAATCCTTTCACATTACATCACTCTCTGTCTGTCTCTGATTCCCCCTCAAGCTTTCTTCAGCAGACTTGATTGACAGCTACTGCAGCTAATAAAAGCAGTGTTTTCTGGCCAATTGTCACTAGTTTCTCCCCTCCCATCATTCTCCCCTGCCCCTCACCTTCACAACAATCCATGAGTCGCGAATACTGGGTTCCAGCACCAATCTTTCGAGGGATGCGCAGTATTGCGACGGGGCGGAACTCTTTAGGTGCAAGGCTGGGGGACTCACGGCTTACACCACCCCAGCCTTGTACCCGGGGCGCGCCGCCCCCGCCGCAATGCCGTTACTATGCTACTGTCTATGCCTCATGTAACAGGAGCATCCAGAGTAAAAAAGAGATGGCATTCCTAGACTGTGCACCTGTGTGTAAGAGAGAGAATGCATGTGCTTTTTGGAATGCAGCCCACGGGCAGTAAGGAATTACTCCTCATCTCCATCTCAGAGGATGCAGAAAGAACTGTTGCTTGTTAGTTGGTTCTTGATCCAAACACACCGAGACCTGGTCTACATATGAAGCAAAATGAGGTGGTAGAACAGACTTCAGATGGGGGAATCACTTTTGTGGATAGTTTCCTCTGTGAAAAACTCCCTGCCAACAGAAAACTAGCACAATGGACAAAGAGCTGGGAGAGAACCTCTCTCACTAAAAGTGTTTTATTTGCAGGAAGTTTCCTATGTCGGAGCATATTCTAAAGTGGTATCTCCCAGCTGTGTGGTCTGAAGGTGGGACGAGTCCTTTCTTCCACCTGCCTACCACGTTCTGCTCAATGTATAGGCAACGGGCCCAATCCTATCCAACTTTCCAGCACTGATGCAGCTGCAATGCAGCCCCAAGGTAAAGAAACAAACGTTACCTTGAGGAGGCCTCCGTGACTGCCTCCACACCGCAGGATGCAGTGCATGCCCCATTGGAACTGGAAAGCACTGGAAAGTTGGATGAGATTTGGCCCTAGGTCTCACTTTGCCTTAGAAGACTGAACTTTGTTTTCTTGAAACTCCCTTGGAGAGTCATGCCGGCCACATGATCACGGAGGTGTCTTCGGACAACGCTGGCTCTTTGGCTTTGAAATGGAGATGAGCACCACACCCTAGAGTCGGACACGACTGGACTTAATTGTCAGGGGTCACCTTTACCTTTACCTTACCTTCATACCCAGAGCCCTATGAACTTTGCTGCTCACCTCCTCAAGTACTTCCCAACCTTGTCTCTGGGCCAGTTCTTGCCTATATGCTGTGGTGTTCCTACACCTGATCTTGCCAAGACATACCTCTCTGGTCCTGATTTAGCAAATAACACTCATACCTCAGCTGGCTCCTGGCACCAGCTAACTAGCAATAGAGAGATCAGACACACACAAAAATTCCCAATCCCTTGCGTAAATATATACAACATGTGTTACAAAGAGTTTGCTGCTCTTTGAGAAGGAAAAAAAGAAAGGCAAAAAACTCTCCGGAGATGTCATGTTACAGTGCTTTAAGATGTTTAACAAATGATATGATCTTCACGTTAGAATGCAGTTCTAAATGAAAAAGATACTGTGAGATACAATTAATCCTGCCCACTTTGCTGCATGCTTCAGATTCTTTTTTGGTGACTGCATTTAATCACTCTCAATAATAAATTATCTTCCAGATGCTGGAGTGAACAGCTTGTCCCAATGAGTTCTACTGCATGCAAAGTACAGATAAACGTGCATTAAGGTTACTGCATTAATTCCTACTCTTATGGTCACGGAAAGCAATTAAATTTCAGGAAACCTGAAAAAAAAATCATAATGGCCTGGTGATGGGGTGTGGAACCCAGTTGTCTTCTTGGGTATGCAGGAGCTCTCTGTCGCACTGCAGCTTGGGGAGTGGTGTAAAAAAACTTGGAATAGTGGTCTAGATCCAAACTCTTGTCTGACAGTGTGGAAGCAAACTGCTAGCAGGATTTTGCAAGATGCTATGACTGCTCAAAAATTAATCCCAGCAAATGATGCATCTAGCTCCTCAGGACTTATTGATGTGATCATTTATCCTAAGGACTGTTTCCTGCATTATAAAGCAACAATGTAGGGGTAGGCCCACAAGACATTTTGATGTCTGAAAAGGCAAATGTACAAAGCCTCCGTACATTTATCCCACCTTTCTTCCATTCCAGAACTCAAAATTGCATACATATGTGGGCTTACCAGATTTTCCGGGACCCCGAGGGGGGCGGAAGTGACATCACGGGGGTGGGTCAAGGAACCCATAGCGCATAGCACGCCCATAGCGCAATGGATTCACACCATGCTCACACCATGCTCAATGGGACTTATTTCCAAGTAAGTGTGCATAGGACTGCAGTCCTAGTTACATTCTTCATAAAGTTACTATTTCAGACACAGGACTGACTTCCTTACGGCACGTTTGCAACACCCTGAAGCAGCAGAACAATCATTCCACCGCTCCAAAGTTTGACAGGATTGCGCTGTGAGTTGCAAAAGGCTTTATTTAACAATCCCTGACTCAGGCTATGCCAGTCTTGCTGACCCTGCAGACTCTGCAGTCTGCTATTTCAACTAGCTATGATCAATCTGGGGGTGGCACAGTCCCCATATAGCTTGTAGGTCTTCACCTGGGGGACAGGGCTGCATATATACTTGTCCAGGGCCCGACCCGCGAGCTCTGCCGGATGGGGCCCCAGACAAACCAGGGAGGCAGCAGGATCCAACACTAGGCGTGGTTGGCATAGAAATGGGACCACCTGGTGAGGCAAGTCCCGCCCCATGCAATGCCACATGGCACGAGCAGCTGGGGGAGCCTGGCCTGACGAGGCCCGGCCTGCTGAAAGCACCTCCCCTCACCCCGCCACAAATCAATCAAGGGACAACATCAATTCCAGGGGCTGAACAACCAACCGCTGGCCAGCATGGGCCTGGGGAAGGGATTGCAGGGTCAAGGTCTTCAAGCAAGGCTGCAGGAGCTGAGGCGATGCCTCAGGGTCAGGGTCTTTGAGGGAGGAGGAGGTAAGGGACCAGAGGATTCCTTGCAGGATCAGGCACTTGGAGCACTGGGGGGGGGGTGAGAAATGGGAGGTGCTTCAGTATGTAACTGCTCATGCCCGGCCGATGAGGAGGCTCAGTGTAGGGTAGGCAGTCAAGCTGTGAAGATGGCTGTCCTGCCTGTGACCCAGCCTTACACTAGAGGAGGCCAAGAGAAGGCTGGAGTGTGCTGTAAACCCCCCTTCCCTGGTCCTACATCTGAGGCCTTGGGAAGCACACACCTCGCAGGTGGTGCCAACTGAAGGGTACCCGTCCCCGGGGTGCTGACAATACTCTACATCAAAATATTTAAATTTCCCACTAAGGTACTGAATTCTGCACCAAAACCAGCAACATTATACAACGCTATAGTTATGTAAATTGAAGAAACATTAGAATGCTTCTATTTCAATTGCTGATAGTCATAGAGAGGGGCAAGGAGCTTGGCCCCCTAGTCACTCAAAATCGTATTTAATCCATTTCTGGTTTTGAAGATTTCATCAGCTACTGCTCATATATTGTACTTTCAAGTCTATCTTTGTAGTCATAAAGAATATAAATATGTGTGTGTTTTTTTAGTGAAGATTCTTAGAATGCCAGTCCCTGAATCTGGTCACAAATTCTGCACTAAACACATTCAAGGTCTCCACACTCAACCTGAAAAAAACAAAAACCTTCGTTTTGTTTTGGGTTGCATTAAACTGCTTTCAGTAACTGCAACAGTCTAATTCTGAGGTTTATACTGTAGTTTTACTATCTGCACTTGTTCAGCATCAGCTAATGTCTCTCTTTGGACCCAAATAGTTGTGGGAGGGTTGCAACCCCAGGATGAAACCAGTAGGAAAATGATTAAAAAAACAGCTTGCCTTCCATAATTCCACTTTCTTCTCATGCCTCTGGATTAGGATATCTTCTGCTGCATCTCGTAGGTGTGGCTGAAGGTGCGCAAAAAAGGAGGTATACAGTTATTGTTAATGTGCACATTAATAATGTTTTTGAGTGCTCATCATTCTTATGTACACTGAGAGACAATGTGTTCTAACATTTATGCACTGTACAAAATTAAGATTGATTGTATTGTCCCACGGAAGACAGTAAGGAAGCAGAAGATCTGGGTGGTCAGATTGCCTGTAGTGGTCACCTTAAAAAATGAAGGGTGTATGGGAAAAAAAACACTACATTGACTTGATCCTTAAAATATCTGAATCTGGTCACTTTCAGGACGGACCACTGGCTGACAAAGTACAGCTGTCCATATATTTACAGATGCTCATACCTTGCCAAAAGCTATTAGTTTTTCCTAGTCAAAAACACTTTTTTAAAAAATTAAGCACACAAAAGAAAATCTGAAACAAATCTTGGAAAAACACAAAAACAAAACTGATTCTCTTGTTCCTTTCCCTGGCAGTGTGTGTGAATAGCCCAGCTCCACTGCCATAAAAACCAATGAAGTGAAGACTCTGCAAACTCACCAGTTTTTCCTCTCTGATGTGGCACCAGGCTCAAAGCTCTTCCCACCCAGTAGACTCATTGTGCAATGTAGCAAATCATAATTCTTTCATACAGTCAATCAAAGGCCTGGCTGATAGCCAGTCACTGATGCTGCCTTCTTAACTATTGTATAGAAGGGATCGGAACCGTTCTTGATAAAATAGACAGCCCAGATGGGAGGAGGGGAGGGGCAGTGTGAGAAACAGACACAGTAGAGTGTTAGGAAGCCAGCTCCTTTTCCTCAGCACTACTTAGCAACTTCCATCTGGGGCTGGATTGCATTTGTGTGCGCCTGTGAGGGAGGGTTTGTATATGGAGGGTGGAATTCTACAGCAAAGATCAAGCTCTCTGCATCTCCTCCCCCCCACCCGCCATACACTCTGGAAAGCTTGCCAGATGTGGAGCCAGACTTCAATTGCCTCTTATGTCTTCCATGGCTAACAGGAAAACCAGCTTGATGGGGTGAATTAGAACAGAAACGGCATACGGAGTCATCACTTTTATATTGCATTCTTCACGTATTTTTCTGTTTAAACTGACTTGGAATTTACTGACCATTCTGCTTGGGGCGCATTTGGGGTGTCAAAAGCAAACTATGATGAGCCACCATAGAACATAAGAACATAAGAAGAGCCCTGCTGGATCAGGCCAAAAGCCCATCTAGTCCAGCTTCCTGTGTCACACAGTGGCCCCACCAGATGCCTCAGGGAGCACACAAGACAACAAGATAACCTGTGTCCAGTCGCCACTCCCTTGCACCTGGCACCATAACAATAGTGCCAGCCAAGACATGAACCGCTGAAACATTACCTTAATTTTTTTATGCTGTCCCAAGTCTTCATTTGTCAGAAACAGTGGCAGCCACTTTCTCTCTAGTCTCAGCTGGATGGACTTTTGAATCTCTAACAGGATCAGAGGAGCAACTCGTTCATGGAGGATCTGTCCCCAGCCTCCACCTAATTTCATTATCTATAGAATGCAAATATATCAGTGGACTGTAGAAACAATATGACAAAGGGGGGGGGGGAGAGAAAAAACTATTATGCATAAGCCAGTGGTTCCCAAACCTTTTAGCATCAGGACCTACTTTTTTCAAACAATACTCTATCAGGACCCACCTAGCTTTACGAAACTTTTAAAAAAAGGAGACCTAGAAATAAATAATATTTTTATTTATTTACAAGTAATAATATTTATTTATTTACCGGTATTTACCAAAAAAACCCTCGAACCATTTCTCATAATGAGGCAGCCCTAATGAATAGCCTCAAGGTTTGAGGGGCTTAGTTATGTGACCCAGCCTTCACCTGCCCCCACTACCTGTCATTGACGGACTTGGAAAAAAAAATCTAGATTTTAAAAACAGCCAGTTACCTGCTCTTGTTCCTCTTTTGTTGCTGGGCTGTTGGGCCCAAAGAAGTATTTTTTATTTAAATATTTATTTTTAATCTCCTTGGATTTTTCTTCTCTTTGTACTTTATCTTTATGAAGCATCCCCCTGAACTGTTCAATGTCTATCCAGCACATGAGATCTGTGCTACAAACAAGTCAAAGAGGATTTTTGTATTATAATTTGCACCAGCATGTTAATTATGACTTTAACCAAAACAAACAGCTATTATCATGTGGGAGGCATCATTTGCAGGATTTGAATTGTTAATTTGTTATATTTATACCCCATTTCTCAGCCACAACAGGGGCTCAAAGCAGCTTACAATATAAATAATAAAGTATACAATATACAAATAGGGATATTTATGACGGCCTAGCAAGGGGCCTGGGTGACTTATTTTTCTTTTACCACACCATCACAGTAGCCATGACAAAAGATTTGTAACATTGTGGTGAAAATATCCTGATCCACATGGTAAGATCCTGCCCATTAATCTCTCACCACATAAAAACAGACACCATGTGCAGTGATTTAAAGCAGCCTCTACAGCTACAATAAATACACTGGTGTAGAGCTGTCGCCAAGATGATACAAAAAGGTGGTGGCCATCTTTCATTATACTTCCATAATGAAATTTTAGGTTGTGAAAGAGAGTGTTACAGGGCAACAATAGGAAATCCTTTTCCATTAAGCCTTTGGCTCACTCTCTTAGCTGCCACTCCATCACCCTCCCATCTGCAAGCTCCTTGGGACAGGAATTTGTCTTCTGTATATGTTTTACCCTGTAAAACAAGGTAAAACACCCTTGTACCTTGGTTGTGCTGCATAAAACAAAATTCTAGGCACCATCAGAGCTGGCCCAGGTATCCAAAAGGGAGGGTGACACTTCAGTACAAAATGGCCACAAGAAACAGATGCAGCACGTGACCTAAGACATGTTCCCTTACAATGCCACACAAGGTGCTGTGGCATAGCTCTTGTATTGAGTGGGTTTGGGCAGTTGTAGCACATAATCTGAAAGATGCATTCCAGTTCTCTTATCAAAAATGAGCCAGAGGAAGACATTTTGGATTGAATGCTGCAGCTGTCTGGAACAGCAACATGTCTTAGGCCAGCTCTGGGCAAGCCTTATATTTTCTTTCTCTATTTTGGTACTGGTTGAATCAAAGAGAAAAGACATCTCCAGAATGAATACCACATTCCTCCTCTAATGATATGAAGGCCAAGGCTTGGTAGATAAGTCAAGTGGGGGAGGGTACCAGCGTTCCCTGTAATGGGTCTGCACCAGCGCACAGACCCCTCCAGCAGCCGCACGATGACACCTCTGGACATTCAGCAATTATGTCATCACATCACCACCAAACTTCCAGGCTGCCGAACTCTGTGCTGCATGGAGCTCGACAGGGAGGTGCACAAACACTTGGCCGCACACCTAGAGGGAACGCTGGAGGTAACCCTATGAGTACACTACAGCAGAAGTAGTTGAGAGATCCAGTCCTTCTTGGTGAAATAAACTACAATTTGACTGAATATGGTACATTTATTTTTGAAATAATAAACATACTATGAGAGTAGATATTAATACCTCAGGTTTTGCCTAAGAAGATGTACTTTTGTACACAAATAGTACAAAGTACTTTTGTACACAGACACAAATAGGACAAATACCTTGCAGAGTGCTCTTCGAGAAAACACCGGAACTGCTCCAAATCTAGTTTGTTGTGCAACAAGTCATAAAGGCAGTATGGTGAAACTTGTTCAAGGACTTGACTTGGGAGCGCTGAAGTTTTTTCTGAAGTAGGGCGACTTGGGACCTTGACTTCAACAGCCAAATCCTAATTTAAAAAAAAAAAAATGTGCAAGGCAATCTAGATAATCCAATAATATTCTTCCTAATCCCTACTGATCTCTTTGTCAACTTTTTCTGTATGGATTGTTGGCACTTTCTACCTTTCGCGTAACTTTCTTTAAGGATCAAACATAAAGGAGTAGCCAGAAGTATCTAGGATAGGGTGCACTCTACCAAGAATTACTGCTGCACAATCTCCTGTCATTACAGGATGTCTTGAAGCTGTGTGGGAGTCAATTATGGATGAAGAGGAGAGAAAAATGTGCTGAAATCAAAGTTTTTTTTAATCCCTGAAATGAGTCATACAATATTACTACAAAAAGTCTTCATATTTATTCCCCATCTTTAAGAAAAAAAGAAAAAAGAAAAGTGTTGGCCAAATGCATGCTGTGTTTATACCATCATCACTGTGGATCAACATCATGAAAATTAATGGCATTTCTAGAGACATTTACCCTCCTAAGTACACAGGCATTCATCCATTCCCATTTATAAAAGACAAGCCAGTTCATAATACAAATGGAACTGAGAACAGAGAAAACCAGGGATTCCCAAATGGCGAGCTGGAAATATACATGTGCAATTGGCAGGGCTGGCTATGATAATAATGCTATAAAACAGAGTTCAGACTAAAGTAACATTAACATTATTTGAGAGTATAGTTGAACCACACTATTCGTAGGGGATCCGTTCCGGATCCCACCCCCGCAGATAGTGAGGATCTGCGGATACCGGGGTCCGCCAAAAAAAAACTAAAAAAGAAAAAAAGCCCCCAAATCACTGTTTTTACCTTTAAGAAGTCAAACTGCTGTGTTTTCAAGCATCCATGGGGCTTCTGCAGAATTAACAACCCACTTCCGGGTCGCGCAAAGGCTCTTCCCTCTTCCCAGCCTTGTTCCAGGGTGCATTCTGGGACAAGGCTGGGAGGGGGGAAGAGCCTTTGCGTGACCTAGAAGCTGCAGAAGCCCTGTGGAAGCTTGAAAACGCAGCAGTTTGACTTCTTAAAAGGTAAAAGCAGCGATTGGGGGGGGGGGATTTTTTCTTTTTTACAGGTTTTTAAATGTGGACCTCATGGATCTGGGACCCACGGTGAGTCAAATCCACAGGTCCCGAATCCGCAGGAAAAAAGGGTCCACTGTACCTCTTTGCAGAGCTGCCATGAAGCAGAGTGTGCCCTTTGGTACATCTACATCCTTCGGTAGGCTCTTTTAAAAACTGAAAATGAATTAACAATACAACTGTTTCCTCTTCATCTGATGGGAGGAGCAGCCATTTCCCTAGGTTATACTTAAAATATACTGTAGTAATGTTCCTAGAATGAAGAGCAGAATGATGGAGCTTTCAATACCACAAAATAATGGAAAATTAACTGAGTAGAGAAGTGGCTTGTATTAGTGCAGGAAAGGTTGAGCACAGTATGAGGCATTTGGGCACAAGAAATATAGTGCCAGAAAAACCTGGTGCAGCCAAACCCTCCCTCCCCCCTAATCTACATACATTGTGTGTATTTAAGGCATGGGGCGAAGTCGAAGGTCAGGTTCTCCAACAACCAGGTCCAGATGCCTAACTCTGGACCGTACACCACAAGGGCAGCTCTCAGGGTTACTGATCCTTGTCAGGGCTGGACCACTCTTAGGGTACAGTCAAGAGCCAGAGGAACAAAACCAAACACACCAGAACCAGGAAAACTGTTGTTACCCAAGCAAAGACCCAACCCAAACACAAAGCCTTATATGGTGCTTCCTGCCTAGGAGGACCCAATGGCCTGCAGTAGTGTACAGAGTCAATCCAGAGTCTGAGAACCCTTCATTGCTACTGCCGAGGTGCCTCAAGGACGGGGAAAGGTGTTTTCGGCCCTCCTGCCTGCCCCTGGGGCTGTTTCCAGGCCTCTGACAGGCCGTGCGACATCACCCCGGGGGTGTGGCTTCCAGGATACATCACACGCTGGGGGCATGGCCTCCCAGGTGGCATCATGTCGGCTGCCGGCCCCCAATAGGGGAGCACTTTGTTACGCCCCTGCACACACACACACACACACACGCATGCGCACACACACACGCATGCGCACCCACACACACACACACACACACACACACACACAGAAACACAAACCAGCATCTCTTGGCACATGATTTAACTTTTCCATACATTTAACAAATCTATATCTGCCATTATTTTGTTTTCTCTGTCCTGAAATTGTGCATTTATTCAAACGTAATGTGCCAAACATCCATGCATATCTTGCACTACACTCTTCTACCACCAAGTACTTTTGCTTTTACTTAATCCATCTCATAGTTAAGTTCTTCTCTTTAGAATATAACATACACATGGGGTGGGACACCATATGCTTAAAGGGGCTTAGCAGCAATTCCCTCTCCCCAGGAAACCCAAAGCACTGCAGTTATGCGGCGTGACAGATATTTCTGGACCGATCCAGTGAGCTGCTTCCCATCCCATGCATGCTGGTCATGGCTTTCAAGCAGCTGGCATGTCATGGTTTGTTTGTATGAATTGGGTGTAATGCAGATCTGTTTCAAATCTTTGGTCTGACTCCATTTTGAGTTTCCTGTCCTGGTTTTCTGCCTGCCTGCTTTTGCTGCCCCAGTGATTGGCACTTTGCCAGCGGCCTTGGGAGCTGTGCTTCAAGCTGTCTTGTTATCCCTTATCTGCATGGGAACCCTGATATCACAACTTCTCCCAATTAACTAGCTGCACCTGTGCTGGACATCACGAGCTTCTCAGACTTGGGAGGGGGAGCGAGGAGTGAGCTCATCTTCGGGAACTTTCCCTTGCGTGTTGCCCTTTCATTGGTCTGCTCCCCCCTGTCAATCATCTTACCCTAAAAAGTCTATTTAAGCTATTATTCTGGGATCCATCTTGTCTCTCATTATTCTCTCGCTCTAACTGATCTTTGCTGGGGACAGTTCTCCTATCTGCTGTTACTCCTATGGCTTGACTTAGCCCTCTGCCTTGGGCAGGTCAGCCCTGCACCATCCTGCTGGGATGGCTATTCTCTTTTCTCATCATGGTGAGTGTGTAGGGACAAATGTGTTAGCTAAGGAGTTAGTCTTTATTATTTTAGTGCTGTATTCTAGTATTTGAAAGTTATGCTTTGTTGCAGCAACGTAGTTGCCTGTACCTTTTACTTGTATCACTATGCTTGGTTTGCGTAGCCTAAACTTAATAAACACCTATCTATTTCACCAGAGAGTGTTTCATTGGAACCTTGGAAACTAAGTCCTGGAAGCCTTGTTGCTTAGTCACGTACTACCTGTGTTGCACGTTGTATCCCCTGTCTGGCTTGGTTAGCCGACCTGGGACCAACGGTTCACTCTGGACCCCTTCCCAGTAGCCTGGGACCGGAAGGGCTAGGAGGCACCCAGTGCTGGTGGCTGTCTACCTGTACTATCCCCTTGGTCAGGGGTTAGTTGCTTTTACCCCCCTGTGGCTCAGGGGTGCCTTCTCTCCTTGGCTAGGAGTGGACAATCAACCGATTAGAGAGCAAACCTTCTCTGGCTAAGGTGGCCGGCCTTGGTTTGTGCCGGCATCGAAGCTAGAGGGGGTGGACCTCCTCTATGACATGGAGGCAGCGGTCTTTCGTACCCTGGGTTCCATTGATTCCTTTTTGGTCAAATTGTTGGGCATAATTTGGCTGGCATAACTGCAAGTACTGAGTGCACGCAGTTTGTTGTTTTGTGAAGAGAGGGATTCGTATTCCTTGCGGGATACGTAGGTTAGGCTAGTAAGCATGGCAGAGGAACAGGCCCGGTCATGTGGGTCCGGTTCCGAAGACGAAGAAGAACGTCCTCCCTCACACCAGGACGCTGATGAGACACAGCCTTGGACTGGTGACTCTGGGGACACTGAGGGTGCTGATGCCCCTCACAGTTATGTGACTGTGGACCAGACTGGCTTTTTGAATGAGACGTTCAGTTCCTGGGATGACCGAGTGTCAAAGATCGACTGGCGACGGCGAGAGGAGGAAGATTTGAAGGAGCACCAGCGTCTCTCGGAAGCGCTTAAGCGTGTGGAGTACCGCATCCTCAGTCACCCGATTCGGCAGGACCGGCGTTCGTCTGCGGTGGAGGAGCAAGCTGGCCGGTCCGACATTCCTGAGAAAAGGGAGCCGGCTGGGGACTCTGCCTCGGGGGTGGTTACGGCTGAGCCTGTGGTGCGGCGGCGAACTCCCATCGCGAAGGAGAGGCGAGTTGGCTGGGACCGTCCTGCTTCGGCTGAGCTGGAACGGCAGGGAGCCACCTACGTGCGCCAGGAGGAGGTGCGAGACACGGGCGACTTTTGGCTTTCCGAGTCTGCGAGGCGAGAGCAGCAGCAAGAGCGAGCACAGCGGCAGCTGCGTCCATCGAGCCCTTATCTTTCCCATGGGCTCCAGCAGTTTCAAGCTGCCCCGTCGGCTGTGCGTGCTTATCGAGAGAGCCTTGGCCAGGTCAGAGCTCCGAATACCAACCCCTTTATGCCGAGGGAAGACAGCTCGCCCTACCATGGACTTTCGTACTCGGCTGTGCCTCCTCGCCCTGTTCCCGCGCCGCGGCGCGCTCGCCCCGCTGATGACCAGGATCAAGCCCCGGGTGGATCCAATCCTGCTTCTAACCCCTTTTTGGACTTTGCGTTGGCTCAAACTAAGCTGCTGACTGACTGTCTGGGGAAGAGAGGCCGGGACTGGGGTTTCGATCGCTCGATTTTTGCAAAATTCGATGGTAAAATTTCGATCGAGTGTTATTTGCAAAATTTCGAGGCTTTGTGCCTCTCTGAGCAAGTGCCGGAAGATCAGATGTGTCGGCTGCTGCGCACTTTGGTGCAGGACTCTGTCCTTCAGCGCATCCTTAATGATCTGCCGATTGACCAGATGCACAATTATTCGCTTTTTCGCGAAATGGTCCATTGTCGCCTTGCTCTGACGCCTGCCTCCTTGCAGCAGAAGTTCAAGAACTTTCGGAAGAAAGGAGGAGATTCCTGGGCGGAGTGTGCGTCGCAACTGCAGCGACTTGGATTACAGTGGGTTCAGGCTGCAAATGCCCTTTCTTATGCTGATGTCCTTCATCTCTTCTTTTTGGACAAATTTTATGATTTAGTCCCAAATGAGTTCCTGTTTGTGTTAATGGACAAACACCCTAAGGACTTGCTGGAGGCTGGAAGGGAGCTGGATGCTCTAGTCGCTTTACGGCGCCGCCAATCTCCCTCCGCCGAGCCTGCTAAGTCTGCAAAGCAGGGGGGCGGCCAACAGCCCAAAGACGGGGAGAGGGGGAAGGAGCGGCCTTGGAGAGGCCAGCCGCAGCAACAGCAACAGCGCCGGTCAGGCTCGTTGCCGGCCGGGGGAAATCGAAACCAGCAGCCATTCAGCCGTCCGTCCCCTCCTGACTCAACTCAGCGCTCTCAAGCAGCATACCAACAGTCGGGGGCAGGGGAGATTCGTTGCCATGGTTGCGGAGAGAAAGGACACATCCGAAAAGAATGTGGGAAGGAAAAGAAAGGCTTTGCCGTTTTCAAGCCTGGCTCTAAGTCGCAAGGGGGCCAACTCAAGTCTGTCCGGGCTTCATGCCAGTACCAGGATGAGGCTGAACATGTGCCGGAGAGTTGGGAGTCCGAGGACAGTGGGTCGGACTATGTGGTTATGGAGCGGGCTGTGCTGCAGCCTCCTGATGTTTTGCCACCCAGACCAAGTTCGGCTCCCACACAGCCGGTGGCCCAGAGAGATGACGACCGTACCACTCCAATTCACTTGGCTGTTGTTCCTGGGACTTCCCAAGCTGCGGGAGGTCGGATCGCTAAAGTTTCTGCGGGCTCTGGAGTCGAGCGGCTGCCACCCGTGTCTGTGGAGCCTGCTCCTCCTCGCCTGCGTGTCCCGGACTGGTCGTCGTCTGCTCTACCTGGCACGCGAGTCGTCACCATGAAAGAAATCTTTCCTCTCCATCTCAGAGACAGACTCCGGGGAAGACGACTTTCCAGACCAGCACTGGCTGGACCACGCTTCGGACCACACCGACGTCCCTCAAAGCGTTGTTCTGTCTCCTGATTTGACTTCATCTCAGCAAAGTGAACTCTTGACTCTGTTTGAGCGGTTTGGGGCTTTGTTTACTGGGAAACCTGGTGTTACTAACTTGGTTCAGCATTCTATCGTTCTACAGCCGGGGGCCCGCCCTGTTGCCATCCCCCCTCGTGGAATCAAGGGGAACTTGGCTGCTATAGTGGACAAGGAAATAGACATGATGCTGGACTTGGGGGTGATCCAACCATCGTCAAGCCCTTGGGCTTCCCCCATCGTCATCGTTGAAAAGAAACGTCTATCTGAGTCTGCTCCACGTGAATATAGATTTTGTGTGGACTATAGACATCTTAACTCTGTTTCTGTCCCTGACAGGTACCCTCTTACCAATCTGGATGAGCTGTTGGAAACAGTGGCTGGAGCCAAGTACCTGACTACCTTGGATATGTGTAAGGGTTACTGGCAAATGGAGATGCACCCAGATAGTGCGCCCCTCACGGCTTTCGCAACCCCCCGTGGCCTATTTGAGTTCCGCAGGCTCGCGTTTGGCCTTATGGGGGCGCCAGCAAATTTCCAGCGTTTGGTTAACGCCTTACTTAAAACGCATAATTCTTATGCAGTGGGCTATCTGGATGACATTTGTATCTACAGTAACACCTGGGAGGATCACATTGTACACATTCAAAATGTCTTTCAAACGCTTGTGGAGGCTGGACTGACTTTAAGAGCAGACAAGTGTCAGTTCGCAAAGGCCTCGGTTCAATACTTGGGTCATGTGGTGGGTGGTGGCACCATTCAGCCCATGCAGGCTAAGATAGAGGCTATATGTAATTGGCCTATTCCGAAAACGAAAAAACAGGTTCAAAGCTTCCTCGGGTTGGCCGGTTTCTATCGCCGGTACGTGGGGCATTTCAGCACCCTAGCCACCCCCCTAACTAATCTCTGTCGTAAGCATTTACCTTCACAGATTACCTGGACACCTGAGTGCCAATCTGCTTTCGATGCTCTGAAGCGGAGCTTGTCATCTGCTCCTGTTCTGGTTGCACCTGACTACACTAAACAGTTTGTTGTTCAAACCGATGCTTCTCAAACTGGGTTGGGGGCTGTTCTTTTGCAGGACCATGATGGTGTTTTACATCCTGTTGTGTACTTGAGTCGTAAATTGTTGCCTAGGGAACAAAACTACTGTATCTCTGAATTGGAGTGTCTTGCAGTTGTATGGGCTTTGGCTAAGTTACGTCCATACTTGTGGGGAACTAAGTTCCTGGTTCAAACAGACCATTGCCCTCTTACTTTTCTGGCCCGAGCCAAAGGTAACCAAAGGCTCCTACGCTGGCAGCTGAGTCTTCAAGATTTTGCCTTTGAATTCGTTTACATTAAGGGCCACCATAACCTTCTTGCTGATGCCCTTTCTAGGGTTTGGGCACCTGAAGATCTTACTGCCTGAGTGCCTTCATTCAGTTGATTCTATCTGATTTTGTATTTCTGTGCTGTTCTGATATATATTGCTGTAGTGATGTAGGAATTGCTTTGTTGCACACCAGTATTACACTGCCATTGCTGCTATGTATACACTTTCTACCTCTTTTATGTATTTTGTATTGTTAGCTAGGCTCGCAGAGTTAGACATGCTTATGTTTTATATACCATGCTTAGTTGTTGTGTGTATGGATTTTTCCTCACCTTGATCTGTTCTCTTGGTTTTTCTTTAGCCTGGATTGGCCGTGTTGACCGCCAAATCCAATCTCTGGAACCCCGGCATGTAATGCAGATCTGTTTCAAATCTTTGGTCTGACTCCATTTTGAGTTTCCTGTCCTGGTTTTCTGCCTGCCTGCTTTTGCTGCCCCAGTGATTGGCACTTTGCCAGCGGCCTTGGGAGCTGTGCTTCAAGCTGTCTTGTTATCCCTTATCTGCATGGGAACCCTGATATCACAACTTCTCCCAATTAACTAGCTGCACCTGTGCTGGACATCACGAGCTTCTCAGACTTGGGAGGGGGAGCGAGGAGTGAGCTCATCTTCGGGAACTTTCCCTTGCGTGTTGCCCTTTCATTGGTCTGCTCCCCCCTGTCAATCATCTTACCCTAAAAAGTCTATTTAAGCTATTATTCTGGGATCCATCTTGTCTCTCATTATTCTCTCGCTCTAACTGATCTTTGCTGGGGACAGTTCTCCTATCTGCTGTTACTCCTATGGCTTGACTTAGCCCTCTGCCTTGGGCAGGTCAGCCCTGCACCATCCTGCTGGGATGGCTATTCTCTTTTCTCATCATGGTGAGTGTGTAGGGACAAATGTGTTAGCTAAGGAGTTAGTCTTTATTATTTTAGTGCTGTATTCTAGTATTTGAAAGTTATGCTTTGTTGCAGCAACGTAGTTGCCTGTACCTTTTACTTGTATCACTATGCTTGGTTTGCGTAGCCTAAACTTAATAAACACCTATCTATTTCACCAGAGAGTGTTTCATTGGAACCTTGGAAACTAAGTCCTGGAAGCCTTGTTGCTTAGTCACGTACTACCTGTGTTGCACGTTGTATCCCCTGTCTGGCTTGGTTAGCCGACCTGGGACCAACGGTTCACTCTGGACCCCTTCCCAGTAGCCTGGGACCGGAAGGGCTAGGAGGCACCCAGTGCTGGTGGCTGTCTACCTGTACTATCCCCTTGGTCAGGGGTTAGTTGCTTTTACCCCCCTGTGGCTCAGGGGTGCCTTCTCTCCTTGGCTAGGAGTGGACAATCAACCGATTAGAGAGCAAACCTTCTCTGGCTAAGGTGGCCGGCCTTGGTTTGTGCCGGCATCGAAGCTAGAGGGGGTGGACCTCCTCTATGACATTGGGCCTTCACGTTGGAAGAGTCCATTAAAAGCAGTGATGATCAGCAGCGGGGTGTAAAAGTCTATCTATATAAGAACATAAGAAGAGCCCTGCTGGATCAGGCCAAAGGCCCATCTAGTCCAGCTTCCTGTTATGTTTCCCATAAATGTTGTCACCATGAGACCCAAAGGGTTAACCTCCTGGCGCTAGGCAAAAATAAAGAGTTTGTTTTTGTTAATAGGTGCTTGTCTTACCTCACTCTTCTTGGAAATGCTCACTTCATGCAAAGCCTGCAACTTTCTAAAGTACACTGAGTCCAGCTGTCGAGTTTCTTCCATCAACTCCACCTAATAAAAATAATATCTTATGTCATCCACACAGTACACATTATAGAAAGAAAGATGAAGGGGTAGGAGAGGCAGCCTGCCAGTGACATGGGTAGAAAAGAACCACATTTGCCAATAACAAGACAGATGTTTAGAAGGCATAGATATCATTGGAAGTTGCATCCCTGGAACAGATGATTCAAGAAGAAGATTCGCTTCAACAGCTGAAGCAAAATTTCTTCACAGAGCAAGACACAGTCCTCACTTGGGGGTCAACACGCACGATACAAGAGACAGTATAACAAAGACATGAAGCCTTGTGCAGTCTGAAGGACTGATAAAAGGTCTGTATTAGAAAGGGAACTTCCAGAAATTAAATAGAAACTCACCCATGGAAATGTTTCAACGTTTAGTTTTTTAAAAAAAGTTCAGAGGAGTTATCCTGATACTGGCAGGATTGAAAAGAACATGGTGATTTGACCTAATGCTCAAATGGCTATCACTATGTCATAAAAATTGTATGTTGCTCCCTATTAGTCAAGCTGACTGCCTAACAAGCCCAGTCCTAATGGGGCTGCCCACTGGCAGAATGCAAGTTCCGTTGGCTCAAGGGCTGGCCCACCAGCAGAAGTGATGTTCCACTGATGGGCTGGCACTTCCACTGATGAGTGCAGAGAGGCCGCCAGCGATTGCTGGCCCGTTTCCTGGGCCAGCAGGATCAGTAGGCCCAGGAAACGGCCCAGGAAACGGGTCTGATGTGGAATTTCAGTTTCTGCTTTTCTTACCTGACACAATCTACCCTTACATTACCTGCCCATAAGTATCTCTGTCTCCTTCCACCATCTTCATCCATGGAATCAAGAGAAGGGCAAGGATATATTCTTCTGCTGGATCGAAAAGATCTTCAAAAGGAGGTTCAATTTTCTGATAAATTTCATTTTTTGTAATCTGGTGTAGCCCAATATCCATATTGGCAGAAGGAGCAATATAAGTAGCGTAAAGAAACTGTACAAATGGAAGAGAAGCAAACAGTTACTTAACAACTGTACATCCTAACCTGCATGCAAATACATTTATCCGGGACTGCAATCCTAAACATACTTACTAGGAGTAAGTCCCATTACAATGGGACTCACTTCTGAGCAGACATTCATACAATTGTGCTGCAAGATATTCTTGTAACATCTTATTTGCATTTAGTGAAATACTGATCTAGTTTTCTATTCTCATTCAATCATTCTTTACTTGACTAATAAGCCAATGCAGACCAAAGCCTCAGTCATCATTGCAAACAAGGCTTTTCAGTAAAGACACTTGCTCATTCAGGTCTGGTTTATTCAGGCAGCAGAATGAGGTGGCGGAGTCCTACTTGAAGGGGTGGGAGGACTGTACCACTTCACACAAAGCAGGGGATCAATAGCACAGCAGAGAGTGGGTTGGGATAGAATCATTCTTCCTAATGTGCTAGTTTTTTTTACTTGCAGAAGTTTTTTTTTACAATGTGGAGCATTAAGAAGTTGCACTACCCCACTGGCAGTCTGAAGAGGTACAGTCCATAGCAACATCTCAGGACTCTTCCATCTCATTCTGCTATGTGTATAGGGCAGGCATTACCAACAACAGCCAAAATGATTTATTCTCTATAAATAACATAGAGCATAGAGAATAACATAGAATAACATAGAAAATAGAGAATAAAGTTCATAGAGAATAAATCATTTTGGCTGTAACTGCTGTGATGCTTAGTTGAATAGCAGTCATCACTTCCACAACACGAACGTCCATTTTGAAGATTGGTGAAATGGGATGCTGGTGAAAATCTGAAAGTGAGGAAGGAGATCATTCATAGCCTACAGCTTCAGTTGCCTAAATCTTGGCCTTACAGATAGCAACTTTTTCAGATTTAGTTTTCATAGGCTACCACTTTTAAATATGTACACAATTATGTAGTTGAGGATGAATGATAACGTTCTCATGAACTATCCCCGAGTTTGGATTTCTACGTAAGAGTCATGGGGTGGTTTGTGCCACTTTCCCTTATAGCTATATTATATGAACATCTGGAAGATGTAACTGGTATAAAAAAGGGAATGACATTGCTTCATAATGTGACGTCACAGGGTAAATATTTCAGAATTTACTTGCCCTTTACTGAAGCGAACATGTGCTGACGTTAGAATTCTGTAATGACTAGAATCTTCAGCTCACAAACTAAGATATCCCCCACTGTCTATCCCAGTGCTCCAATACAGAGACTGGATTGGCTTTTACAACAGACATACAGAACACAATTTTAGCACAAACACCACAAGAGTATTATGGGACTTTCAAGTCTTACAGATCTACTTGTTAATTTCATGTGCATGAACAGTGATAATGAAATAAAACTGTGTAGACTTAAATCAAACCATATTAGACAAAATGTATCGCATCTCCTATTGTGCCTTAACAAAATGTAGAATAAACTGAAATGTATCAGATACTGTACAGCCCTAATTAAACACACACTGGTACCAAATCTTGCAAGCTACACGCAAAGGCCCTAAAAACTAATTCTACATTTGCATCACATGTTAATGTCATCCACACTTTTCACAGGTAAAAAGCTATGTTTCCAAAGAATAGTTCAGACTTTTAATAAACAATGTGACATCTACAAAACTGTTTTTCTTAGAAGGAGACTGGCCATTTTAGTCAAGCTGAGCTAGGCAGCTTGAAGGCGAAATCGATTGCCCTCCTCTGACTCATAAACCATAAACTCTGACTCAAAGCGTAAGGAAAGGGAGAAAGAAAAGGTGTCCTTGCTGGAAATATTTGCTCGCTGGTGTGCGTTTCTAGTGACTCAGATACCATCTTGTTTTACGCAATGGACAAGTGGCAGAAGCAGCATGAACATCACTGGCGTCGCTCAAGGTGGGGCGGAACAGTAAGTTCCGCACTGTGCTAACCTCCGTTACTCCACGGAACGAGGCGGCCCCGCCCCCTCACCGTTGGAGCCATTCAGTGCAGCGAAGGCAACACACAGTAGACTCCCTTCACGTTGCCTTCGCCGCACTGAATGGCTCCGACAGCGAGGGGGCAGAGCCGCCTCGTTCCGTGGAGTAACGGAGGTTAGCACAGTGCGGAATTTACCGTTCCGCCCCACCTTGAGCGACGCCAGTGATCATGATGCAGAGGGCAATTAACAGGCCTTGTACAGTATGGAACAGCTTAACAATATTCTTCAATGTTGATATATGGTTTTCTTATACTACCATTGCTGTGAAGCTGCCCAAGGCATCTGAATTTAGATTCAGTTCCTTCTCCACTCTAATGCAGATAATAACCTTCTTGGCATGCATAAGCCTAGAATTGTCTGCGCAGTGCCATGCAATACTTCCCTATACCCCCTCATTCACTACAGCTGCACTGAAGTACTGGAGGAGTTGAGTATTAATTCCCTGTTTGATCTGGAAAAGGCGTTCATAACTGTCCTCTGGGAAACTGAATCATTTTACATCTGACATATTCTATTAATGCAGGGACGGACAACTTGCTTCTTTACACCGTTCTTTATTCTTTAGTCACTTTTCTGTTAAACAAAAAAAAAAGTTTACAAAGTGATATAAAGGTAAAGGTGACCCCTGACAATTAAGTCCAGTCGTGTCCGACTCTAGGGTGTGGTGCTCATCTCCATTTCAAAGCCGAAGAGCCAGCGTTGTCCGAAGACGCCTCCGTGGTCATGTGGCCGGCATAACACTCCTTGCCGCAGCGCGTAGCATGCAGCTGGAACACGGAGCACTGTTTACCTTCCTGCAAGCGGTATCTATTTATCTACTCACATTAACATGCTTTGGAACTGCTAGGTTGGCAGGAGCTGGCCAAGCAACGAGAGCTCACCCCGTCGCGGATTCGAACTGCCGACCTTTCGATCGACAGCTCATGGTTCAGCAGTTTAACCCACTGCGCCACCCACTGGCCTACAAAGTGATATGCAAATATATAAAAAGAAAAAAATACTCATAAAAAACACAACCCAAGAAGGAGCCTTCCAAATCTGTTCAGGGATTCCAAAAAGGGGGCACCACCACTGAAAAGGGTCCTCTTTCAAGTCACTATTACTCATCTCATCCTGGCCAGCTCAGACAGCATAACAATACCATTTGCAGGGAAGCAATGGCAGGGAAAAATGTTTTTGTTTTTTTTCCTACTGCTTGTGGGCTTCCCAGATGTAGCTGGTGGGCCACTGCAGGAAATAGGGTGCTAGACGGGCCTTTGGCTTGATTCAGCAGGGCTTTTTTATGTTCTTAAAACAAGCAATGGTTTGTTGGGTTGTGAATGAAGCTTCTAATCCTCCCAAGCCTGCACATTCCATCCTCCCCCCATCCCCCCCCCCCCCGTCCTAACCTTCTGAGCTCTGGTGCAGAGCTTTGACATGGAGATCTTGGTTTGTTCAACCATACTTCCGTGGATCATCCCAACCCAGAGCTGTTGTTTAACTGTGGTTTACAAACCACGATTAAAGCAACATGTGAAACCAGAGATGAATCTCATTAGCATCCTGCTTTAATTGTGGTTTGTAAATCAAACTTAAAACAATAGCTCTGGGTTCCAATGAGCCACAGCGCTGTGGTTTAGCAAACTAGGACTCCCCTTGCATGCGAGTGAAGGAGATAAGGGGTGGAGGAAGAGGGAGAGAAGGGCCTAGGAAGGTTAGAAGTCACATTCACAATGTTGGGTTGTCTGCACTAGTCCCCTGAGGGCAGGGCAACTCAGGGAAGGATCTCTGAAGGTAACTGGACAGGCTAATAAGGGAGAAGGCAGTCCCTAGTCTTACGCCATGTAGGATCTTATTTGAGAATCTATGTGTGTATGTTTAAAAGAATGGCTAGAGATAAACAGCTTTTTAGAGAGTTGAAGGTGGTGTGATACAGGCATTGCTTTCCTGGTGGATAGATTCATTTCTTTTATCTCTCTATTATTTTTCGTCCAACAAGTTTTGTGGCATTACAAAACCCCGTCAACAGAGGCGAAAATGGAACAAGTGTAACGACCACAGTCCTCTATCATACCCCTTTCAAATGACTGGGGGGGGGGGGACCCTGCCATTTGTCTCGAGCCTAATTTTCTAACCCTTCATGGTTGCAGAGATAATTTTGAACAAATGTTAGCAAAAATACCCAATGTAATTTTTCAGTGGTGAACACTCTGAATTACTGGTCATTTCCCACTGCACTTGTGCTTTCCAGACTATTGCTGGACTAGCAAAACTCCTAAATACCCCTTATATACAGAACAGTGCTCCAAACAATTAAAGTAGGATACTGTTCATTACATGAAAAAAATGTTTTAACTGGGTGTCTATAAATGCCTGAAAAGTTCAAACAAAAGTCAGAGTACATATAATAGAGTATCAAACTTCATTGATTTCTTTGTTTCTTCAGTAAAAGAAGAATGCATTTTCCTATATTACCTCTATATATTTCTCTATAACATAAAGTGTATTAAAGTTAGAGATGGGTTTAAAGTAAATTCCAGATGTGGACTCTGCTCAGGGCTTGCATCTTTATATCATTTATAAAGTCAAGATCTGGAGACAGTAAATCCAGCCCTCTTTCCCCCCACCCTGTGAAAAAAAAACTTAAACTTAGCATTCAGGGATAAAATACTGAATCCAGAAAAGTATAAGAGAGGGCATGATCTAACCAGAATTAACCCCATTAGATCCCATTGAATTCAATAGGAAAAGATGAGCCATGTAATGTTAGAAAGTTAGGATCCCCCCCCCACACACACACACACACACTTCAGGTTGTCAGTAATAGTTTCAAGCAATTTAATTTTTGCATATGGAACAGTGGTAGTTCTTTTTGTCTAAATTGTCTCCAGCATAACAGTATATTTCCCATAATAGCCTTACATTTTTCTACCTCTAAATAGCATTTTTCCTCCTCATAGCCGACTGCCACATGTGTTTGTCGTTTTCCCTTTTCTTATTCATTTTGCACTTTACTATATGTACTCATAGCAAAATAACCACATGCATTCCTTTCACTAGGCACACAGTGACACACCCCCTGGAATGCACTGTTGTTTATAGTATATCATAAAGCTTGGATAGACATACTGAAGAAATGAGAAGTGAGAAATCAAATGTAAGAGAAATCAAATGTAGTTCTGATTTTCAATGGCTTAAGGAGATGAAAAAAAAAAGAAAGAACCAAACCACACCTGGATGGAAGACTTTGGGCACAATCCATCAGGAAATTATCTTGTGCGAACTCCAATGAAATGAATGGAAGCTTTACAAGAGCACCCCTGTGCATCACCCATTCAATTCTATGCAGTACTGTATGTGAAGGAGAAGTTCCCGGTTGAATCTACTCCTGTCTCTTACCCTTGTAGTTAATGACTATTTACCTGACTATAGACTGAACACATTCCTAGAGCTCAAGGAAGACAGAACATAAGATAGCCCTGCTGCTGGATCAGATCAAAGATCCATGAAGGGCCCAATCCTATACTTGCGTGCCGTCGTCATTCCTCTTCTTGCGATTACGCTGACTGCCGTAAAGCAGTCAGCGCCAGTTGCAAAAGGCGCTGCCTGCAGCACGAGCAGAAAGGCCTGCATCCTCACACCTGCTCCAACGGATCCCCTGATGCTCGTTGGAGGAGGTAAGATGTCAGCGGAGGCGAGAGGGGGTAGGGGAAGGCAGAATAGGGCAGGGGTGGGGCAGAATGGAGGGCAGGGAGGCTGTGGGAGGGGTGGATCCGTTATGGAAGGTGCGCACCAGATCCTATCCCCTCCAGCAGCAGCTTCCAGTCTTCTTTCTCTCCTTGGACTTGTGCCAGCAAAATCGCTAGCACAGGTCCAAGGAGACCCATTGCAGGTTGGAAGGCTTATGCAGGGGTAAGGGGATTTAAAATCCCCTTTCCCTGCTAAAGCCTCCCAGGCTCGCCCCCCCCCCAAGACTCGGCATTCGCCATTTTGGCGCCGCTGCAATGACCGGGGAAGGGGGAATGGGTAGGATTGGACTGTTAGTCCAGCATCCTATTTCTTACAATGGCCACTCAATTGCCTCTGGCAAGCCCACAAGCAGATATGTAGACTAATAGACCCCTGCCACTGCTGCTTGCTTCCCAGCAGCTGGTATTCAACACATACTGTACATATCACATCCAGATAAAGAGAGTAAATTAAGCACACATACGTCATGCCCAATTAAAAGCTTAATCCTAGCCACCAAAAGTCAACTCAAATATAAAATTCTTGCAAAGATTTCCAAACAGCTTTAAGCCAGTGCATATGATGTGGGTGCCACATACAGGCAACTTTAAATCTCTCTATATGGCATCTGTCACTGTGCAACGAGCTGTTTATGCACACCAGCTGATCACACAGATCAAACAGTTTTCTTCATGCCACTTTTAATTTACTGAGAACATTCATATTCCACCTTTCAGCAAAAACATCTAACAGCCAAATCCTATATAAGAGCATTTCAACAGTGAAAGGCACTTCTGCTGTTGCAAAATGGCCACCGACAGCAAGCAGTGCTTCATTGGTGGCCATTTTGCTTTCGCTACTGCGACAGACAGCAGCGCCGCAACAACCATCGTGCCAGGTATGGCAGCGGTGGGAGCGGGGAGGGGGTGAAACTGGGCAGGGAGCGGGAAGGAACAGGGGCAGGGATGCAGAGGGAGGGGGTGGATCTGGCGGCAGTGGTGACTGCTAGATCCTATCCCCTCTATTCCAAGCCTCCAAGCCTCCTCTTTCTTCTCCTTGGACTTGTGCCAGCTACAGAGCTGGCACAGGTTCGAGGAGACCCATTGTGGAACAGGAGGCTTACAGAGGAAAGCCTCTTGATCCACATCCCCTTGCTGGATATAGTGCGCACCTTTTTGGCGTGGCTGCATTGGCGGGGGAAGGATAGACGTTGGGCTCTAAGACATCTGACAAGAAGTAAAATGATAGAACAACCAATCAATTAAAAATAAAATTTCTAATAATCAAAGCAACAGTAAAATGACATGGGGGGAAAAAGAATGAAAAATAGGATAGAAGAAAAAAAAATACAGGCAGCCCAATCCTGTCTAGCTAGGCTGCAACACGGGTGTAGAGCCTGAGCTGCATCCTATCCAGATAGGACTCAGCACCAGCGCGCCTGGAGCTCTCCTCGGGGGAATGAGAGAAGAGCCCCAGCTGCCCCGATGGGTCTACTTGAATGTGTGCCAGCTATTTTGCTGGCGCACATTTGAGCTGGCTGTGTAACAGCGGCCAGGTATCTTCAGGTATAGCTAGGAAAGATGGCAGTTGGAGAGTCATTGCTAGCTAGTATAACAGGGATATGCAGGGCGGGGGCAGCAGGTGAGGGAGAACCGCCTCATCGTAGTCTGTGGAAAATAGCCACGGCCGAACCTCGAGAGTGTGTGCGCTCCACCCACTTGCAACTGAGTAAGTGGGTGGTGAGCACGTGCAATCTCAGGGTTAGGCTGCGGCTATTTTCCGTGGACTACAACAAGGTGGTTCTGTCTCACCTGCCGCCTCCAGACGGCACATCCCTGTAGTATAGACATTGCTGAACTACATGAGCTAATGGTCTGTCATGATAAGGCAGTTTCACATGCACACAAAACTGTATATCAATGGTTCAAATAGCACAACAGACACCATAATATACTACCAGAATTTCCTTGTCTGCTTTTACGTATAATCAGAGTAAGTAAAGTATTGTTTTTGTGCCAACGGTGAGGGCAGAGTTTGGAAAAGCACAATGACCATAAGCAGCCCCTTTTCTTGATTGGATGCAGCTTGAGTCTCATCTGTGTTCCAATGAATTTTTTTTTTTTAAGACTGTGTGGCTGTAAAAAGCAAACTCAAGAATGATACCAAATGTTGCCGCACATGTGTTGATTTGTTATGTTACATTTGGGCTGTTAGTTATGCTAATGGAACAGTTTCACATATTGCATTTTGATGTATTTGCTTTTAATGATTATGTGGATATAACTTTTTGCAATTTCCTAGTTACACTCTTTGTGCAATGTTCTGCTGTCACCAGCAGGCCCAGGCTGGAAATAAGATTTAAGAAGGGGAAAAAGTCCAAGACAAAAGTCACAGCCTCTGCTTACAGTTGTGCACTGACCAGTGTGACTGACAGGAGCCCATGCTACTTTATTTACCTACTCACAACCCTGTGAGGTAGGTGGGGCTGAGAGATAGTGACTGGCCCAAGGTCACCCAGGAAGCTTCGTGGCTGAGCGGGGATTTGAACCTGGATCTTCCAGGTCTAAGTTCGACTTCCAAACCACTACACCATCCTGGCTTACTTATTAACAAGTGTCCCCCATTCGGTTTAATGACACAAGTTGCAAACAAGTGGTTTTTTTTTTTAGGAATATGCCCCAACTGCTTGAGTACTGAAATTATACTAACACGTTTTACACTAATGTTTACAAATTGTACAGCTTTAAGCAGGGATTAGACAAATTAATGAAAAACAGGTCTATCAACAATAGCTCTTTAGCCATGATAGCTAAATAGAACATTCATGTATAGAGACAGCATACCTTTGAGTATCAGGTGTTAGGGAAAACCATCATCTTCACACCCTGTTATGTTAGGAGTGCTCCAGTGCTTTTCAAGTAGGTCAGGATCCAGCGGGCGGGGGGCGGGTCAGTGGACGGGGGAGGGACGGCGGAGGCAAGGGAGGGACGGCGGAGCCGGGAGGGCGGCCATAGGTCCCGGCCGCCCTGGGCAGGGGGCAGGGGCATGGTGTCCGCCATATCCTGGTCTCTGCCGGGCACCTGGGCCATTACACGGCCTCCTCCGACTTCCACCAGCAAAATAGCTGGCGGAAATCCGAGGAGGCCTATCAGCCCTAGCCACCATTGCACTCAGGGAAGGGGAGGAGTGTCCCCTTCCCCGAGTAGACTTTCCACGGCGGGCTGCCTGCTGCAAGCTGCCTCTCCATAATCTCCCTGCTCTGCAATGTGTCTCTTCGGACCTGTGCCAGCTCTGTAGCTGGTGCAAGTCCAAGGAGAAGAAAGGGGCAGGGAGGTTTGAAAAAGAGAGGATAGGATCAGGCGCACACCATTGCTACCGGATCTACTCCCTCCCGCCACCTCTCTGCCCCGTTCCTCCCCCCTCCCTGCTCCGTTTTGCAAACAAACATTTTCATACAAACAAATATCATTTCATAGTTGGAACACTGAATTTAACAGCCAAGCTGTCTCCAGATATGGGTTAAGAGCAGGGACGTGCGGTGCAAGGGTGGCAGGTGAGACAGAACTGCCCTGGCGGAGTCCTCGGAAGATTGCTGCAACCTAATTTGGCAATTGTGCGTGCGCGCCACCCACTTGCACCCAAGTAAGCGGGCAGAACACGTGCGTGATCGTCAGGTTGGCTGCAGCAATCTTCCGAGGATTCCATCAGGGCGGTTCTGCCTCACCTGCCACCCCCACACCGCACATCCCTAGTTAAGAGGCATTCCTCCTCTCTCCTGTGTTCTCCCTCCTCTTGCTGCAGAAAGTGTAAGGACTGGAAGCAAAGTGCTGGCGTACAGTCTCTCTAGGGACTCTAGTCCAGCATTTCCCCTTTCCTCCATACACTTCCTTTTCAGCCCACTTCTCAGACTTTTCAAATTGGGAAGCAGGGAAGGGAGGAAGATAAAGAAGAAAGAATGAGGAGTTGTGTGGCACCCAGAAGGGGAGAGATGAGAAAGACAGAGGGGAGGAGAGTGATGGGGGGTGGGGGTGGAATTTGGTGGCACTTCAACCACCTGCTCAACTTAAGCCAGGCCTGGTTACAGGATGGAAAATACAACTTCCAAGAGAAGGTAACAATTCCACAATTCAGATTACTTGTCAATACAAAAAGGTTATTGGAATGATAAAAAAGAGGGTACTACAGGTCCGACCTTGGTATTCACAGGGGTTTGATTCCCCAAACCCCCGCAGTTGAGAAAATTCGTAGATGCTCGAATCAGAAGCTGGAAATGACATTTTTCCAGAAATGACAAATTTTTACGCACATTGCGTAAATTTATGCAATTTGTGTAGACTTACGCAAATTGCGTACATTTATGCAAATAGTGACACAGCCTAACACTTGGGTACAGAAGTTAACTAAGACATAGGAAATACATGCGAATATTACATTTACTGCGCCTGAGCCAGGCGCACAATGTTAGAGAGCCTCTTCTATGGTTCCGGGGGCTATTTGTGCGCCTGCACAAGGCGCAGCCATGTTTTTATGCTTTGGGGGCTGCTTACAGATTGAGAAGGAGGCCTCTGACTTCAAAAGGTAATGTACAGTATTGTACAAAGACGTGCAACTTTGACTTGACTTTTTTTTCCTTTTTTTTCCCCAACCTGATCCGCATTGAGTTAAATACGCTGATACAAAAACCGTGGATACCAAGTTCGGACCTGTATTTCTAAATAACTAATAGTCATGGAAATGTTACACAAAACGAATAACAGAGATGAAATGGCTGGAATCAGGAGATTGCTCTGAGTGAAAAACTTTCATGGTTAATATTTAGATCATCTGTTGTACTCCATAGTAACCATTTAAAGTGTATTTTGTTGACCATGACCCCAGAATCATTTTCCTTGTGATCTGAGAGACTTGGAAATAGTCTTATTTATGAATTACCTGAGCTTGTTTGCATAGTTTGAAAGGATGGAGGGTTTCTTGGTAGAACAGTTGATGATAATCCTGCAGGTCGAACCAAAAGTATGTGCTGTTCTTCCACAGCTACAGATGGCGGGGAGGGAAGAAGAGATGTCATTACTACCCAATTTTCAGATCTTTTTGTAAAAGTTTTTTCAGTATCCAGGGTGAGTAATTGCTTAGCTCCTTGGGGTCACCATAAATCACACTTAATTTAGAATAGTTTAAGCCATGTGTTCTATACTGACAAGATGACAGTGCATGTAAAGATAGTGCCACTGTGATACAGGCTGTATTTTTTATTGTACCCTTTGCACATAATTGGCTATTAAAATTGTTAATGTTATAGTTAACATTTGAAGATGAACCACATTTGGATGGAATTAAGCCAGAGGTTCATAATGCTCATCTAAAATTTATGCTGTGCTGGGTCAGAATTTTTCAGCAATCGCTGAGATCATTAAATGTTTTTTATTCTATCATTATATTTTTATTATACATCTCTCAACCACCCCTCACTAGAGCTTCGTGCTAAATATTTCCAGAGGGACAGAGCACTTCTTGAACCCCATTACCTCAGAGGTTCTTCTTTATTTTTATTTTGAAATTCTAAAATAAGTTCAGGCACTCAGGTTGGAAAATTTCAGTCAGCCAGAACTTACAAATGTACATGTTGACCATTAAGTGGACCACATGTGGACCATAAGTGGACCATAAGTGAGATTCTGGGGAGATGCTTTAGCAAGATGGATGAGTTTTTACTTCTTGATCCTAAACACACAAGTCATAATCCAGTGAAACGTATGGTATTAAAGTGCATAGTTAAACACTTCAATTGTGTTAAATCCAAAGTTCATGGAACATCCGCTGACTGGTAAATAAATCCATCCAACTGTCTACACCAGGGGTTCTCAACCCCAGACCCCTTCCTGGCTGAGTTCCACCTCTGGCGCCACTCTCCTGCTGCGTACCACCGGAAGCGACTAGTGATGACATCATTGCCAGTTACTTCTGGGTTTTCAGAGGCCAGATAGGAGGCTCTGGGCAGGTGGGAGGGTCCTTCTCAGCATTCCCAAGAGGTTTGGCCAAAGGCAGGAGCCTCTTGGGAGAGAAAATGCTCCACTGAAAGTGTCATGTCGGAACATGGTCTGGCGGTCCAAGTACCACCAGCAGTTAGCCGAAGTACCACTGGTGATACTAGTACCACTGGTTGAGAACCCCTGGTTTACACTGAATCATACTTCAAAGTAGATGTGTTCAGGGTCAAAACATTGCAGAGCAAGTCCCTGGCTTATAAGTAAACTGCACTGATTTCAGTGGAGGTTTTTCTCAAGAGAGTATTCAAGATTACAGTTGGGCAGTCCAATCCTAACCAGCACCAGAGCAGCGAGGCCACGTGGCTCACGCTGCATCCTATGCTGGCTAGAAGCAGGCTGGAGGTCTCCTCATGGTAAGGGGACATTCATCCCCTTACCCCAGGTAAAGCTCCAGCCTGCGCAATGGGGCTAAAATTGCTGGCGCAATGGGGCTAAAATTGCTGGCACAGGACCAAGAAGCCCCTGTTGGGCTTTCAAGTCTGGGAGGGAGAATAGGATTCAGCATGCGCCAGCGCCGCCGATCCCACCCCTCCCACGCCTGAACCGCCTCCGCCTCCGCCCTCTCCATGCCCCATTACGCCCCCCACCCTCCCCCAGCCCCTGCGCCACTCGGAGCAGCTCTTACCTGCTCCGGCACGCGGTCATCTGGATCTGGCGCTGGCAGGATGGCGCAGGCCTTCCAGCTGGCACTGCTTGCTCTCCAGGTGTCACGGAGTGCTTTACGGCACTTTTGCAACACCCTAAGCCAGCGCAGGCATTAGCCACAGTTAGGATTGTGCCATTAGGTTGAAATCCTAAACACGCTGACTTACTTAGAAGGAAGAGCCATTGAAATCAATGGGACATGCTTCTGTGTAAATGTGTTTAGGATTGAAGGGATGGGAAGGAAATTTGCTCATGCTCTTCACATCACTCCAATGCCACCCACAGGTTGCTGTGGAGCCCTGGGACAAAGCCCCACCCACCCCAGCGGCTCACTGGATTATACCATTGCCACCAGCACAGAGAAAAAGAGACAACAGAATGATCAGAGAAAGGAAAAGGTCCCTACTCTGAGAAATACCCTTAACATCTTTCTTTTCCAATCACTCCTTTTTCAGCCCCCACTCTACCCTGGTACCTCAATACTCAGAGAGGCCAGATAGAACACTGGGGTTAGACATGCAAGACTGAAATTGAAATCTATGCTCAGCTGCAAAGTTGGGGGCCAAACATCACATTTTGTTACACACATAATTAGAGTGCTGTGCTTTTCTGTACTAAAGGAGCTATGGCTGAATCCAGTTGGATCAGGAATGCCCGTCCCCCAGAAATTATCCAGGTTGGATCAGGAATGTTTCCCTTCAATAGGAGTTATTCTTTTGGCGCCTGTCATGGTCCTGATCATCTTCCCCACAGCTCCTGTTTGCTCTTGGTGCCATTGGGAGCTTTCCTCTTAGCAGGGATGGCTTCAGAGGTCAGTCAATTGGAAGGTCCACCTGCCTGGGCCAACCCCTGCACCGTCTATACCGGTGGCAGTGGTTGCATCCAATGTGCCATCAGGGAGTGGTTAGGAAGCACCAGGGAGAGTCCAGTGTAGGGCTTTGCCCCAGGAATCTGGCATAAGCGGCACTGCCTCTCAGGGGAAATAGGAGCTCTGTGTCAGGTGGAGGAATGCTCCAGATCAGGACTGTGGCAGAGGCATAGTTAAATCCCCCCTCCCCCATCATGATCCCAATTTGGACTGAGCCCCTCTGCCATTTCTATTTAGTAAAGAATAATTAAGCATGAAATCAACCCTGACTGTTCCCTGGAAGGACAGGTACTGAGGCTGAAACTCAAATATTTTAGCCACCTAATGCGAAGAGAGGACTCTCTGGAGAAGACTCTGATGCTGGGAAAGATTGAAGACAAAAGAAGAAGGGGAAGGCAAAGGATGAGATGGTTAGACAGCATCACCGATGCAACGAATATGAAAATGAGCAAACTCAGGAAGATAGTGGAGGACAGGAAGGCCTGGCGGGATATGGTTCATGGGATCACAAAGGGTTGGACATGACTTAATGACTGAACAACAACAAAATTAAGCATGTCTATAATTCTCAATTAAATTTGTAGTTTAGCCCTTGGTGGATGGCCTTGGTCAAGCCAGTGTCCCTTGGCCTAGTCACGGTGAGGCTAAAATACAGCTCTGAACTGAGGAAAGGGCAGGATACCAATCCAATCAATAAATCTACTGGTAGAAAAATCCTCATACTGTATTTCCTGACTTCTCACAGAATTCAGTGAAGATGTAGCCTGATCTGTTCTCTGTATTAAGGGACTGAAGCATTCTTTCCATTTTAGAACACCCCAGTTCAAAGATGTCTGGGGATGTTTTTCCCTGGATGAAAAAAAAAGAGGAGGAAAAAGACAACGCAGGTCAGCAAGTCATGTAGGTTCATTTTGCATTAGATTTAAACTGCTGTTGCTTCTCTTAGTAAGTTGAAAAGAAACAGCAGGGCCTTCAAACCAACTGGGTTGGGTCTTCAGAGGGTCTTCTCATCTCATCTTGATTTCCTATCACCAGGTTCTTCAATGTGGCACTATATTCCCTATTCTGCATATTTTTACACGTGCCTCTCTCCTCCATTCTCGCCTCACTCTCCAATTTTAGGAAACTGTGTGTTGTTTGTTTATATTTACACTGTGGAGCACCATGTAAAATGATGGCACCAGAAATAAATAAAAATGCCACACAGGTGACAGACTGGATTTTTTTTGCTGCTTTATCATTGGCCTGAGACGATAACTGAGGGCATTTAAGGGCCCCTAATTATGGTTGCTGTTTTGCAAACAGGAACTAGTATCACCTTCCCAAATAACATTCACCCCTTCCATACAGAGTACCAGATACGTGTTTACAAGGCTAATTATACCCCTGGAACCACGTGGGGTAAACACCAGCTCAAGAGGGACTTTGAGCAGAAAATGACTGGCAGCGTAAGGGTAATGCATCCTCCTGTCCTCCCACTCCTAAACTCAAACTTGCAGCTTCCATAGGCTGCTTTTCATTTACAAAAACTGTTGGAGTTTAGTTTTGTGTAGCTGGCCCCTTATGTAGGCTTGAAATCTTGAAGATTATGTCTGCAGTGCAGACATGCCCCTCAGGAACATCCTTTGATGGAAATGCATTGGAACAGAATAACAGATCAATCCTAGACAACTTTCCAGCGCCAATGCAGCCACAATGCAGCCCCAAGGGAAGAGACCCATCCTCCACTCAGGGATGTATTTCAGTGCCACAGTCACCCATTCATCAAACCATTTTCAGCAGATCCAGGAACTCCAAATGGTACTCACTGGGATTGTTTCTGCATAGGTGTATTTTCTATCTAGCTGTGGCTTCAGATACTCCATTTTGTCAGAAAGCTTTGCAATACGACTCACGTTGCTGCACACCGTTGCTGGCCTGGACCCATAAAGAAGACATATGTTCAAAAGATGCTCAAGAATAAAAAGTGTATGCCATGTACAGAGGAGACAAAATACATGGGTAAAGTTAATAGTAAGGGGTCTAAAATTCAGACCTGGATTCTCGAGACGCCAAGGCATCAAGAGAAGATATAGCTACTGCATCTCCCCCATCCCATTTCTCCATCAGACTATTCACCCATCTTTGGCACAGAAATGTGCTTTCTATTTTAATGGTTTTAATTGTTTTAATTCTTGATTTTAAATGTATATATGTATTTTAATGTTTTTATTGTAAGCCGCCTTGGTTGCCCTTGTGGGAGAAAGGCGGGGTATAAATTCTATAAATAAATAAATAAATATTAAAATGAAAGCTGAGAGTCTTGTGAGATGAGAGCGCAATCCTGAGGACTGCGACGGTGACGGAACAAGTGTTCCGTCACCGTCAGCAGTCACAAACGTGTCGGAAAGCACATTTGTGACTACTCAAGAGCAAAGGAGGCCGATGCAAAGGCTGGCCAACCTTGCTCCGTCGCCAGAGCGCCTGTGCATCCGCTGGACGAGGTGAGTCGGGATCCGGCGGGCGCGGGGGTGGTTTGGCGGGCGAGGGAGGGGGTCCAATGGCCTAGCCGGCCCGGGAGGGAGCGGAGGATGGCCTCAGCCATATCCCCATCCCCGCTGGACCGGCTAGGCCGTCCTCCTCTACTTCCGCTAGCTATTTAGCTGGCGGAAATCCGAGGAGGCCGATCGGGCCGGTCTGGATTTACACCCGGGGAAGGGGACAAGCGTCTCCTTCCCTGAGTAGACCTCCAGCCTGGCAGCAGAACAGCCGCCAGGGCTCAAGATCCGGCGGGTGGCTGTGGGCCACTGGCCGGATCCTTGAGCTGGATTGCGCTACCCATCCTGCACTCAGATCCTATACCCAATTCTATGCTTGCATGGCATGACTATAGAATGCATTGAACCTTGCCGGTTGTCTGCCTAGATGATCCCAAATTCTAGTGTTTTGAGAAAGAGGTTTGGTTCAGATGATCATCTGAACCATGCATCACAAACAAACAATTGTAAGTCTCAGACCTGAATTCACTGTCCTCTCTCTTTTCTGTACATGAGAGTCTTTTGCTTTTACAAACCACAGCAATGCATTACATATGAACAATCTGTTAACGGCCTAGAGAGCTAGAACAAGCCAAGATATCAAACTATAGGATTCTGGTTTGATATCTTGGCTTGTTCTAATGTTACTTTAGTTAACAAACCACAGGTCCCAGTTAGTAAATAATGCAGACCTGTGTTTTTTCTAAAGCAAAAAGCTATGTTGGTGAAACGTCAAAAAAGCCTGTAACATCTGTTGAGTTTATTTTACTAAAAATAAATGTTTTAAATGATGGAGTTTCCCGGCAGCATGCAAATTTTTAATTCAGAAAAGCTTCTGTTCTCCTCTCAGGTATAGATGAGCTTCTGAACCAGGCCAATGTCTCTCTATTCATTCTCTACAGTCAGCTTTCTAGCACCTCACTCTCTTTTCTCTCAAAGGCATCATCCCCAAGTGAAGAACAAAATGCTAGAAAATTGTCCTGTCTGCCTTAACAGGGAAAAGGAGTTTTGTATGTGGCTATTGTAGCACTTACCGCTGTCTGTTAATATCTCCAAAACTGATTAAGGCATCAGGATCTCCCTGAACAGCACTTTGACTCCGTGGCAGAACTGCAGATAATAGCCTGGTAGGCTTCTGGGAATACGTATCAAACATAGTTGGTTTTGACAGAGGTGTTGGTGATTTGACGTCTTCTCTCTAGTGAAAAGAATGGGAGCGGGGGTGCAGAAGAAAGAACTTCTCAGAAATAATTCTTGCTTAATCAGGATCCATTTCCTGCATATCTACTTTTAAAGGTTATCTTCCAGATTTGGTAACTACTCTTCCTTTGTAACAATCCAACATTCTTTATATTAAAGCACAGAAAGAAGCAAGAAAGGGCAGCAGTTAGACTAAAGACGTTCACCCCATGAGCTTTCCATGTACACAGAGTTTCTTATATTGGGAAATGTTCAAATATGGGAAGTGTTCAGCTTAGCCTAAAGTGGTACAGTTCAAAAAGGGCGTTATGTTGTTATTTTCGTGCTATATTATGTGCTATTTTCACTTATTTGAAACAATCATAATCAATCATAATGTCTGGACGTAGAGATGGAACAGGGTCAAAAAAAATTGGAAATCATCCTCTCTGACAACTGGTAACATAAGTAAGAGTACTTAGCCAAATCAAGCTTTGATTAACAAGCTCTAACTTTAAACCACTTGATATAGTGTATCTTAATTGTGCACATACAATCAATAGGACAACTAGCAATAGAGTAATTACTGGAACTCAACCAGAGGACAAACACTAGTTGGTTCACCACTCCCGCTATACTGTCCTAGAAGCAGAGGCGTATCTGCAGCTAATGCTGCCTGGAGCACCGCTGCTGCGGCGCTGCCCCAGCTGGGGGGGCGGCACCACTCTGGGGGGCGATGTTTACGTAAACGTAAACGTTGTGCGCATGTGCAAAAAAAAAGGATAAATAGCGCGGCGCCGCAGTCGGCCGCCTTCAGAAAGCCCTGGCCGCCGGTCGTGGTGGACGCTCCGGGGCTTTCTCCGGCTCCGAGGTCGGGGGAGAAGGCCTCGGAGCGCCCGCCCATGTCACCGGGTGGTCGCGCGCTCCGTGGAAAGACTGGAGCGAGCGGAGCAGCATCGTCCAATGCCGCCCGGAGCCGCGGAGCCACCCGGAGCCGCTGCTCCGCTCGCTCCAGTCTTTCCATGCCTCTGCCTAGAAGACAAATAGCCCATCCACAAGGCCAACTGAGGTGGTTGCCTTAGGAAGCAGATTGAGGGGGTGGTGACCTCCACCCACCCATTTGTCTCCACTGCTGCTGCTGCAAGATATAAACAGAAAAGGAAGTGTGGAGGAGGGGAGAGCAACAGTAGCTCACCACTCTCCTCTCTTCCACACAGCAGCGTCACTGCAGCGAGGGCAGAGCTCCAAGTTCCGTTGGGCTCTGACCCTCCGTTACACGACAGGAGAAAGCGGCCCCGGCCCCTCGCCTTTGCAGCCATTCCGGTCGGCCGGAATGGCTCCAAAGGCGAGGGGGCGGGGCCGCTTTCTCCCGTCGTGTAACGGAGGGTCAGAGCCCGAGGGAACTTGGAGCTCCGTCCCTCCTGCAGTGACGCTGCTGCGTCCACATTTTTTTCTTTTCTGGTCTGTGCCTCTCTTTCTTTTTCAATTCAGAAGGCAGCAGAAGTTGGTACATCTTCAGGTAAGGGGGTGGGCAGCATCTGACACACCACCTCAGGCACACCACCTCAGGAAGTCTTGGGCTGGACCTGAAGACAAAGGAAGCATTTGAGTGGCTGCCTTCTGTAAGGAGAGGAAAAGCTCAGAAGGCTCTAAGAACATAACAATATAAGAAGAGCCCTGCAGCACAAAGGCCCATCCAGCATCCTGTATCTCACAGTGGCCCAACAGATACCTCAGGGAGCATGCAAGACAAGATACCTGTATTCTGTCGCCACTCCCTTGCATCTGGCATTGAGATCTGGCTGGCCACGGTTGGAAACAGGATCCTGGGCCTTTGGTCTGAGTGAGCAGGGCTCTGCTTATGCTTTTATGACAGCTGTGAGTAAGGAGGAGAAGGAAAGGGTCATCTTGGCCCCTCAGCTGTTTATTCTGTCCAGACTGGCTTGCTGGGCAAACCTGTTGCCAACCATCGCAGCAGAATCAAGGTTGGTTTGTTAGTGTCCTTGTGATACGTAATTCAAAATGTAGTTGTTCTTGTCTAGTCCTTTTCCCTTTCTATAAAGTGCCACGTGTGCACTGATAAAACTGCAACAACAGTGACCACAGCAATACCTGATAATGGGAATGTGTTATTTTTGGCATGCAAGATTTAGCTCTCAGTGGCAACAGCGACACCATCTGTGGGAAAGGATCCACATCCACTCGTGGTTTCTGCTGCCGGGAGTGCCAGATTTTCAACTTGGTACTTGCAGTCTGTATGGCAGCTGTATGAGTGACACAGAATCTAGGACCCCTGGGAAGAAAGGGACATATAAGGGAGAGACATCAGAAAATACTTTGTACAGTAATTTGATGAAGAAAAAAAATACTTCCTTTCTCTTTGCAACAGTATGAGCCTTCAGGCCATTCCTCATATCACTCTGCTCAGTAGAGACATCAATGCAACAAGAATCACAATAGGAAGTACTAAGTTAAAGGAAGACTCCCTGTTGCAGAGTTTTAGAGCTGTCATCACAGTTTTAGACTAGCGACTATCCCTGCTTGCTTGGTTGTTTACAAGATTTTCATACCAACATTCAACAAAGTGGTATACAACATAAAATAGTAACAATCAAATCCAAAAACATCCTAAGAGTGCAATCCACACTAACTTAACGGTGCTGGAGCGAGCGCTCTGGTGCCGGAAGCAGTTGCAAACTGGTCAGAAAGCATGTTTGCGACTACTCAGGAGTAAGGATGGCCGGCGCAGAGGCCGGCCGCCCTCACTCCGTCGCCGGAACGCCCGGGCAGCCGCCGGAGGAGGTAAGTCCAGATCCGGTGGACACAGGGGCAGTTTGGCGAGCGAGGGAGGGGGGTCATTGGCCTAGCCAGCCTGGGAAGGGGTGCGGGATGGCTCCTGCCATATCCCTGTCCCCGTCGGGCCGGCTAGGCCATTATATAGCCTCCTCTACTTCCGCCAGCTATTCAGCTGGCAGAAATCTGAAGAGCCGGTCCCGGTTTACACCCAGGGAAGGGGACGAGCGTCCCCTTCCCCGAGTAGACCTCCAGTCCACCGCTTGGCAAATAGTCTCGGGCCAGGATCCGACGGGCAGCCCTGGGCCGCTGACCAGATCCTTGTGCTTGATTGCGCTGCCCATATCATAACACATTTACAAACCAAAAATATGATTAAAACAGTAAATAAATAAACAGCAGCAATGAAAATGTATATTCCCAGGCTAAACTTCTGAAAGCATGACAACACACGAGAGAGGTCCTAACCCACATTCAGAAGGATGATGAAGAGGGCACACAAAAGTTCTAGGGCTGCAACAGAAAAAGTCCTGTGCCTTAGGGAGACCAATGTAGCCCCAACATAAGATGGTATTTTCAGCAGGGCCTCATCAGAAGATTTTAAATCTTGTGGGGGAGTAAGGTACATATCGGAGGAAGTGCTCCGTGAAATAATGAGGATCCAGACTGTTAAGGTTTTATAGGTCAACATTGAATTGAGCCTATAATCAGATTGGCTGCAGGTGCCTATTGATGTCTCAAAGCAGGTGTGACATGAATATGCCAGTTCATTTCTGTTAACAGTTGGGTAGCAGCATTCTGTACTAGCTGCTGTGGCTGTTGCATTAAAGTAAAAAAATACTTATTTTATTATTTATTTTAAAAGATGTATACCCTGCCTCATGCCCAGAGGGATTCTAGGCAGCTCGCAATACAATTTGAAATACAATGAACAATAAAAACATTAAACAGCAAAACGAACAAAAATACAGTACTCCCCCCCATATCCGCTGGGGATATGTTCCAGACCCCTCTGTGGATACTTGAAACCGTGGATAGGAGCGAACACCCCCTCCATGGTTTCTTGAGGGGCCCCCGCCCTGCCTCCCCTGCAGGCAGGCGTGCGTGCCACCCTCCAGCTCTTAGTTTTCTTTCAGCAAGCTTTGTTTCGTCTTTAAAACACACAGAAGCAGCCTCCATTGCAGGCAAGTAGAACAAGACTAAGTCCTAGAGAGGCTCTGCAAAGTTTCTGTTAACCTTGCAGAGGCTAGGACTTAGTCTCGTTCTACTTGCCTGCAATAAGCAGCCAGAGGATGCTTCTCCTGTTTGTTTAAGGAAGAAACAAAGCTTACTGGGAAAAAAGTAACAGCCTGGGGGGGTCCCCGCGATCCGTGGATAGCGAATCAATCCGTGGATATGGGGGCCCACCTGTATGTAATAAAAAAGCTTAACTAAACATAGCTATGAAAAGCCTCACACACACACACACACACACACACACACACACACACACTCCAAATGTCTATAACAAGTATGGAAAGGAGAGAAGGGAGGAATCACAACAAACCTCCTGAGGAAGTGAGTCCCACGAGGAGGGGACCACCAACAGGAAGGTGGTGGTCTCCTCTAATGTTTACATTAGACAATTGACAGACACAAAAGAGCCCCCCCCCCCAGAATATCTTAGGACATGGGTAGACTTATGTGGCAGAAGGTAGTTCTTCAAATATCCAGTTCCCAAATAGTTTAGGGCAGGGGTGTCAAACATAATGTCCATGGGCCAGATGCGGTTCACGAAAGTTCTTTATCTGGCCTGAATGATAATAGGGCTCTCTCATAACTTGACAATATGATCAAAATTTGCACATTCTCTCTTCTGTCATTTGCTGCTAATGAGTTTCTACGTGAGAACAAAGTGCTTGTTTCTGACCATCATCTGCTTAATGATATCACTTCCTGCTTAATGATGTCACTTCCGGTTCTCAACTGGCGGCATGAATACTATTTGGCCACTATATGAAATGAGTTTGACACCCCTGGTTTAGGGCTTTAAAGGTCATAACCAGCACCCTGAATTGCACCCAGAAGCAGACTGGCAACCAATGCAGCCGGAACGACAGAGGTATAATGTTAGATATCTAACCTCTGTCAACAATCTTGCAGCTATATTTTGAACCAGGTGCAGTTCCCAGATGATCTTTGAAGGCAGCCCCATATAGAGTTCATTGCAATAATCCAGACTATGGTTGACTAAAGGCATGGACACCCAGTGACAGGACTGAGTTGGGAATGATTGCAGCTGCCGCACCAGTCAAAACTAGGCAAAGGCCCTCTGGGCCACAGACAAGACACATCCATGTAAGGCTGGGTCCAGGAGCACCCCCAAACTGTGAACCTGCTTTTTTTAAAGGGAAGCACAACATCATTTAGAACAGGCAAACCCACCAACACCAAAACTGGGCCAGATTTAATTTCAGCTTGTTTGCTCATATCCAGCCTTTCATCAGTTCAAGGCACCAGTTCAAGGTATCCACACCTTCTTCAGCTGGGGACAGCAGAGAGATGTATAACGTGGAGCTGCCTTTGAAGAAGGTTCGGAAACTGCAATTAGTGCAGAATGCGGCGGCCCGTGTGGTCACTGTTGGGCCGCTCCTCCAACGGCTGCACTGGCTGCCGATTCGTTTCCGCGCCCAATCCAAAGTGCTGGTTTTGACCTTTAAAGCCCTATACGGCTTGGGGTCAGGATATTTGAGAGACCGCCTACTTCTATATAGTCCGACTGGTCTCCTTAGATAATCAGAGAAGGCCCTTTTGCGGGTGCCGTCGCCCAGGGAGGTGCGAGGGGCGGTGGCCAGAAACAGGGCCTTCTCAGTAGTGGCACCAACCTTATGGAATTCCCTCCCGTTTGATTTACGAACTGCTCCCTCCTTGGACACTTTCCGGCGAGGCCTAAAAACCTTCTTGTTCCAAGAAGCCTTCTGAGCCCCTGCCTTTTTTAACATCTCGCTGGTACAGGTGGGGGTGCTGCTGTTTTTATGCTCCTGTTTTGACTGTCGCCACCATGATCTTTTTAATCGATTTTTAGATATTGTTTTTATTAATTTTCATTAATTGTTTTTTACTGTTTTAAAATGTGATATTTTTATATTGTATTTTTTGTATGTATTTTTTTTTCTGTTGTAAGTCGCCTTGGATCCCTTCGGGGAGAAAGGCGGGATAAAAATACTGTAAATAAATAAATAACTGGGTGTCATCAGCATATTGATGATACTGCATACCAACCCCTTGCTGTTCTCCCCCTGTGGCTTCATGTAGATGCTAAACAGCGTGGGGGACAGAATTTAACCCTGTGGGACCCCACAAGCCAATAGCCATAGCATGGAGTGCGAGTCCTCCAGCACCACCTTCTGGAACCTCCCCTCCAGGAAGAACCAGAACCATGGCAAAGCAATGTGATATATTGTGAGATCCAATCACAGATCTCCCACATAATGTGTAATTTGACCCTAATGCATGAGCAGAAGCTTAAGGATAGTGCTGTGAAAGGGTTTGGACATGGAAGACGATTCCCTTTCCAATTCTTGCTCAGCCATGTTGCTCACTGGATGGTCTTGTGCAACCTACTATTTCTTAAATTAATGTACATTTACAGGGTACAATCAGAAATTGTTCATTATAACTGCACCTAATTGGCTTTGCCTGTTGCATTTTTCCTGCTACAGCTATAGCCTCCTTTCTTTTGTTTGCAATTAGGACAAGTGTGCCTAATCTATCTACCATTGGTGCCATTGTCTTAAACTATTGACCACTTCTGCTGAGGCTTAAATTGCATTTAGTAAATCAAAAGTGACATTTGTTAGATGAAATAGCCAAACAACATCTGTGTTATTTTGCATATTTTATTTTGCTTGCATCCATCTCAAATATTTCACAGGAAGGTTTAAGGCCTGGCATTCCTAAACATTTGCACTTGAGGCCAGCGGGTGGCGCAGCGGGTTAAACCGCTGAACCATAAGCTGTCGATCGAAAGGTCGACAGTTCGATTCCCGCGACGGGGTGAGCGCTCGTTGCTTGGCCAGCTCCTGCCAACCTAGCAGTTCCAAAGCATGTCAATGCGAGTAGATAAATAGGTACCGCTTGCGGGAAGGTAAACAGCGCTCCGTGTTCCAGCCGCATGCTACGTGCTGCGGCAAGGAGAGTCATGCTGGCCACATGACCACGGAGGCGTCTTCGGACAACGCTGGCTCTTCGGCTTTGAAATGGAGATGAGCACCACACCCTAGAGTCGGACACGACTGGACTTAATTGTCAGGGGTCACCTTTACCTTATCTGCCTGCAACGTCTTCATCACAACACCTGCAAAATGTCACGTTTTGCAATACCACATTTGCACAGCAGTTGTTAAATTCCATCTCAAGCATTGAGCTGCTAGTGTAGATATATCAAGACAGTGACACAAATTTCTCTTTCCTTCCCTACTGCACAAATACCCCACAAGCTGAGAAAAAACAAACAGGATTTGACTGAATGACTTCCTATTTAATTCTCTTACCAGTAGAGAAGCAAAGGTTTCACTACTTCAGGCTGAATGTGCTTTAAGTTACGCATGTTCCACTGGTCTCCATCCAACAAGTTTAGTTTGAGCAAAACCTCAGAAGTAAGAAAATAATCTCCATTGCTCATTAGGTAGATTTTTTTCATTCTATCAAGCTGTCTTGAAATGAAGGAAAACATACACACAGAATATGCACAAACACACATGGGTTAATAATTCAGAAGAATCCATCCCACCACATCAAGACACTGTTATTTGTGAGCAATATTTTCAGATGGAATTCCATACAGCAAAAGACAGCAAGGCTGGCCTGATAACAAATGGCACTGCAGCAGGCAAGGAGCATCTTTGGCACCAACCTCCATCTGTTCGGTTCCTGAATACAGTATCTTGTTTTTACAAACAGCCCTTTTAAAGGGGCTATTTGTAGTCCCTTTAACTATTCTGATGCACATTCTTGCATGATTTATCTCTGTCATCTAAGACAATAAATGTGCATGCACAGATGTCTTCATTCATGCCATACATAAGCAAATAAAAAAAATTCGGTTTCTTCTAATATTAAAGAAGCTTTTTTTAATTTTAAGCACAGCTAAAATGCCCCACCCACCGAGGAAGCCACCCCTAAATCCAGCTCTGGAGGACAGAATAGTTCTCAGTCCAAAATAATGGAATCAGTCTCAATAATGGGTAGGAGGGCACAGAGTGGGGGTATAGAGGAATGGGGCTAGGCAAAGTGCTCTCCAACTGTCCCCTTCCCTGACTGTCAAACCTGATGCTGTTAGATAGGCTTACCAGATCTCCAACCGGGACAGAGTGCTAGACCTTTAGGAGAAGGAATGTGGGCAGGTGTAGCTTGTTAAACCTTAGAGCACAATCCTAGGCATGTCTATTCAGAAGTCCATGGATGCCTAGGATTGTGATCTAAGGTTTAACAAGCTACACCTGCCCACATTCCTTCTCCTAAAGGTCTAGCACTCTGTCCTGGTTGGAGATCTGGTAAGCCTACTGTTAGATAGCAATACAATATTGTGAAGATTCTTAGGAAAATGATGGCAAAATGGTTGCTTCTTGCTGAAGCACCCCCATGAAATATCACACCACACCATTAATTATTTTTTTAAGAATGCATCAGTGTGTGGTTACCAGGTTAAATTTACCTGTGCATAGCAGCCACATGAGGACACCATTTGGATTGGGACCACAATGTGGAGGTAGAGAGTGTTTAACCCTTTATCTCTGCACTGTTTTCTCAATAAAAATTGAATCTAGGAGGCTGCTATTTAACTCTAAAAGAGCCACTGTAGCCAGAAAACAGCATGGAAGAGTTGGATAACCTCCACCTCTGCACTCTGGTCCTGATCCAAATCACAGCTGCTACATGCAAGTAAACTTAAACCAGTATCTACAAGCTGACACATTTGGCATCACATGTAATTTGGCCCTCAGAGCAAACATTTGATAAATAAGCCCAGTTACAATTCGTAGCTTAACTCAGAGAGGGGTGGAAGGTAGAATAGGATCTATTGGTAAATCACTGGATGATTTGGAGTGGATCACCAAGGTTTTCTTACTGCCAATTGTTTAAGAAAGGCAAGGGTAAATATACTTGTTTATTTTTCTGAAGTCAGGCTATTAGACTCCCTGAGCTGTAGTAATTAGTACAGATGTAAACTAGTAATGCAAATGTAAATTTGTTTATGCAGGCTGTCCCAGTGTATGGCTCATAATATGCAGCAGGTAATTGACTCTAGCCTCACAGCCACTATTTTGCATTTGGCTCCACCTCATTGAGCTACAGTTCACAGACCTTGAGGTATAGTAGAAAAACAAAGTGAATCCCACAAGCCTAAAGTCTGCCCAAGCCTGGCTTAACTGATCCTACAACCTCATTTGAACAACGTCCCTTATAAGTGTTTAGAGACTGATTGTACATATTCAAAACAGGAAATACCTTTTCTGCCTCCTGGAATCCCTCAGCACCTTCAGTCTTTCGATGTCCATCCAGAGCCACCAGTATCTTTCTCCCAAAGTACCTCTGATGAACCTCTTGAACCTTTCAAATTCATTTCGGCTGCCAATATCATAGGTCCTGTGACTAACACACCAGGCAGCCCTGCTTTCAAAGTTATCGATGTCAGACTTCAAACTGATGCTTGTTGTGCTATCCTTATCCGTTATATTATCCTGGAGAATTGAAGATTTTTGTAGGAGTGGCTCCATGAAAGGCTGGCTATCTGCAATCTCATGTATAAAGACCCTAGACACCCTCCTGAAGTCTACATCAGTTGGCCTGGGTTCAGGCGGCTGCCCAGTCAGAACTGCGAGAGAGTTTCTTAGTATATACTGAATGTAGGCTAATGAAAACTCGTCTACTGTTTGAAAAGATATACGGTCTTGATATACGTCAAGGTTAGCATTTCCCTGAAGAGCAGTATTCCAGTTCTGCCCCAAGTACGCTCTTAACAAGGTACATGAAGGAGTATCAGGAAGTGACACAGCTTTGCCCTCATCTATGCTTCTCCTGATTGATTTCTGAAGGATGTTAGTTTTGCCATGTTTCTTAAGCCTGGTATCCAGTCCTGCATTACAACCAGAGAAGATTAGTTTTCCCAAAGTCCTCCAAGACACTGTCATGAACAAGCTCTTTGGTTAGGCAAAAAATGCCCCCCCCTCTCCCTACATTTTTGTACAACCTGCCACTCATTCATGGCTTTTGATAGCCAGTGGCTACTCCAACACTGGAATTTGTGTTATGTGCCCCATTTGCGGGGGGGGGGGGAGTTTTTGCAGATTAAGGCCCCCATGAGTGTTATCTAGGATAATGATATTTAATTCATGGTTATTGGAGTGATGGTTATTACAGAGAAGTGTTACAGCCGAGCGCCAGGGCAATGGGCACCGCACCACCTCTTCTGCCACCCAACATTAGGGGGTGCAGCAGCATGGCACAGCCGGCCTCCTCAGCATCCGCACCAGCTGGATAGCACCCCTGCAGGCCTTGAGCTGCGCTGGCCAGCACTCAACTTGCTCGCTATCCATGGATGCGTCTATCAATGTGGATAAGTCGAGCAAGGTTTTAAGGGTCAGTTTTAAGACTAAAATTTTTCAACATATACATGAGTACTGTATCTACGGTAAGCACAATATGGCAATACCCATTTCCACAAGCAAGTATCTATGTTGACTCCAAAGTAAGTTCCATTAGATTCAATGGAACATACTCCTACACAGTAAGCTAAGGATTACAACCTTCAGATGAAAAGACAAAAAAGGAAAAGGGAAGGGAAGATTATCTGAACAGAGGACAAAAGCAAGGTTGGCATGAGATCACCTACAGTTTTGGGTGGTAGTGAAGGAAAGAGAATGAACAGAAAGGAATGTCAGCTCATCTCAGGATTTTCATCTCAAAACGATTGTTGATCTTGGCATTTGTTGGGCTTTAGGTGAAGGGAGTGAATGCTCCAAGCTAAGCCACACACAGGCTTTCTAATGTACGTACGTTGCTTCCCCTGATTGCCAAGTAGGGAGGAAGTTTCATCAGGGTTGTTGCTTGGCTGAAGGAACAGGAGATGTTTCACTCCACCATATAGAAATCAGCCCTGCACATCCTGATCTTATGCATGAAGGCTGGGGGGGGGGGGGAGGTAATGCAAATCCAGCTCACGCTGAGACGTTGCTCAGTCTCAAATGTCAGTGCAACAACAAACCCTGCCTTCCTCCTCAGCTCACAGCAGAACAACAAAGATGAAAAACACTGATTTGTTACAATATTGAAATTCAACACAAGTAGCAAGTGGAGGGGGGTGGACTGGCTGCAGATGTAATGGAGAAAGGGAGGTCATCTACACCTGACAGGAGTGCACTGCTCTTCCATTTCTTCCCACCCACCCCCATCAATATAAATGAGTTTCCAAAAGAAACAAAAGAACAAGGGGGAAAACACGACAACCACAATTTGCTGTTGACATCATCTGGACGACATGGTCTAGGAGGATGACAATTCCAGAGTTAAGCGCTAATGTGGAAGCAGCCCTGATTTGAAATAATACTGTTTGCTATAAAATTCAATCGAATACCAGCTTTTCTAGTGTGGAGAGGCAAAATGCCAGAAGTTGGCAACACTGGGCAGCTATCAAGGACCCAGAGTCCTCAAAAGGGCATAGTACTGATCCCAAAACTACCTCTGTGCCCAGAGCCTTTATGTAGTGGTGGATGTCCGGGACTCGGGGCGAGCCCCGTACTTACCTGGAACGCTGCACGGGAACCAGGCAACAGCAGCAACCGCGGCGTCTTGCCGCAGTCAACAGGAGGTCTCCCAAGCAGCACGATGCCCTCTGAGGCAGAGACAGCGGGGGAGAGGCCAGACTTGCAGGCACCGACCCCGCACCTGGACGGGGGCCATCGCCACCCCGCGGAACAGGGCACCCTCGACCCAGCCGAGCAACCCTTGCCCCCAGGGACTGGCAGGGAGCCACCGAGGGGCAGCGGACCCATAGCCCAGCTGGCCAATTCAGGCCCCGGTCGTGGCTCCCAGCAGATGCCGGCATCAAGGAAGGAATCCAGGTCGGTACCGATCCTGAAGAGAGACTCACCCCTTCCTGTCAGGCAGACATGATGGGATTGGATCAGAGCCTGGGGAGGCGGGACCAGGGAGCTGGGAGGGGTATATAAGGGATGCCTGGCCATGAATGAGTCAGTTGCGAGCAGGCTGGCTGGAGAATAGGAGCAACAGCCAGGCAAGCCTCCTGCAACCGGCTCCAGGAGGAGGAATCGGGTGCAGCAACCCCCTCCCCTGAGGTCCCTCTCACTGGCGTCACTGGAGGTGAGGCGGAAAGCTACGTTCTGCAGCTTTCCGCCCCACCGTTACGAGGCGCCCCACTCCCTCGTCGTAGGAGCCCATCAGCGGAGAGAAAGCAACGCACAGGGACTCTCCTGCATGTTGCTTTCTCTCCGCTGACGGGCTCCTATGACGAGGGGGCGGGGCGCCTCGTACCGGAGAGTAACGGTGGGGCAGAAAGCTGCAGAACTTAGCTTTCCGCCCCACCTCCAGCTACGCCAGTGGTCCCTCTGAGGCCTCTTCTAAGGCATCCTGATACGCCTCTGCGGGCTTGGCCTGCAGGTCTCCCCAGAGTCTGATGCCCCCAAGACTCAGGGTTGGCCCTTGACACCCCGCTGCCGGGGTCCCCGATCTGGACCCCCTTACAGTGGTAGAGCAACTCTTTCGAGACCCACCCAGGTAAAAGGTAGTCCATGGAGAGCTGTTTACCAAGAACCCCCTAAAACCTAGAAAAGACCCTACAAAATGCTTTTAGGGTTTTTAAGGAGAAAAGTTCCTTTAAATTGAAAACTTCCTCTTTGCAGGTTCAAAACTGGGCAATTAGTGCAGAATTATCCCTTACTTGTTCCTTATTCAATCAACTTTTTTTCTCCATGGTGGGCAGCTATGTTAAATTATTGGTTTGCTTCCATTTTTTTCTATAGCAGCAAAAATATTACTGAAAATGCACACAAATGACTCACAGTCATTTAATGCACACACATCTTCATGGAACAAAACCTGACTAAACATGGGGAATTAAGGGGCAATTCAGCACTAATCTCCCAGCAGCATTGACCTGGGAATTAATAAAATCGACTGAACCTGCAAACAGGAGGCTTTCAATTATCTTTGGAAAATATCTTTGCTGAATGGAACTGATTTGTGAGTAGCAGTAGCATAGCCGGGGGGGGGGGGGAGCATGGTAAGTGCTGCACAACATTACATGTAGTGCAAGGTGACCCACTCGCTGTCAGAGGCAGTCTGACGGCGAGTGGGAGGGGCCACTTTGCACCTCTGTGTAACGCCATGCAGCACTTACCGTGCCCCCCCCTCTGGCTACACTACTGGTGAGTAGGCATTTTAGAAGGATCTTGACCCTGGAGAAAACTACTGCGGGATAATATAACACTAAGTTAAATGCCCCGTGAAACCTCCATTTTAATTCTACTTCCAGCTCAGCAGCATTCAAGGACTCTACCGCGGAAGCAACCAAGGTATCTAAGGCTGGGAATGCAATCCTATGTGCACTTTTCAGGGAGTAAGCCCCATCAAACACACTGGGACTTACTTCCAAGCAAACATGCATTGTATTGCACTGTGAAGTACTTCAAGAGTACTGATGCTGTAAATAGTTTCGCCTGAACTTTTTTACCAGTTACAAGTGTGGGGAATATGAAAAGTTACCTTTTCTCCATTCTATCATCATGCTTTCTTCCACTTACCACTTACCTACATTACCTCTTAAATACCACTTACCTTCATTACCTCTGTAAAAAGCAGCATTGAAAGCAACAGAAGAAAGACGATGCATCCCAGACTGAGGCGTGAAATCTATATTAAATTAATAATTAAATGTGAGAGTTTAAGGGGGTGGGGAATCATAAGGCTACTGTCAAACTATTAGCATCTATTTTGGAATTACAGTGGAACCTTGGATTGCAAGCATAATTGGTTCCAGAAACGTGCTTGTAATCCAAAGCACTCGTATATCAAAGCAAATTTTCCCATAAGAAATAATGGAAACTCAGATGATTCATTATTCTGCAAGAGATCTTTGTGTGTGTCTGCATTATCTCCTGGGCTCAGCTAATTAAGAAGCTGCCCTCCCGAGTCCTCCTTTGCTCTTGCAAACTAGCTCATTAAGCTGTTCTCCCCCTTCCTCCTCCCCTCCCCTTTGCAAAGTCTGATCTGCAGAACCTGAGCCTTGTTCTGCAGAGTAAACGTCTTTGCAAGAGGCAGATGGGGGAGGGGGAGAACAGCTTGTTAATGAGGTCTGCAAGGGCAGCCAGTCTACAGAAGTTGCAAAGCAAACATCTGAGCAAATGGAGCCTCTAGCAGAGGGTGAACAGATTGTTAATGAGCAAGGGAGGAGGGCAGTTTGTTGCCCAGGAGATGCTATTGTTCCTCTGCAAACACACAGAGAGATATCTTGGAGAACACAATGTACTCGTATTGCAAGAACTTGCTCGTTTATCGTCAAAAGTTAGAAAACAATTTTGCTCGTCTTGCAAAGTACTCGCAAACCAAGTTACTCGCAATCCAAGGTTTCACTGTAACTTCCTTTTTTAATCCAGTATTTTAACCTGAGGGCCACCTAAACCCATATGCTGATCTTTCACCTGTATGCACGGCCCAATATAAAATGTCAGGCATACACTTATATATTGATAGCTCAGCAAATTTCCAAAAGTTCAGAACAGGCAACAGTGATTCTGCAATAACTATCAGTTTATCTTTATCTTTGTGTCTATGCCTGTCCCTGAAGGATCATTAAATAATCTAAGCTTGGGAAGGCAAAAAAAAAAAAAAGAGGTTGACAAAACCAAAATAATCTAACAGCATTTGTTACAGAGGGGAATTAAATATGGCTTCAAAGACATTACAGTCCTTTATAAAATTACTCCACTTGAAGCAACCCAACCACCCTCGGGAATGTAGCCATGTGGAAGAAATCATCTCCAAGGCGGCACAATTCTCACTGGTACTACTAGTATCAAAATGAACTTGTTGCCACTCTAACTGCCAATGGCAGGTACATATGGTTCTCACCATTGAGATGCAAAGCTAGAGGCACCCCAATCTGTATTCAGGGGGGGGGGGCAGTTCAGACGATCAACTTATTAGTCTGTGGGCCATCTTCACAAACCTAACTATAGGTGGCTGATCACCTGAATTAGCCCCATGAATCACAGCCAACAGTGGCCTCCAATTTACTACTGAAAGTTTAGTCAGCATGTCAGTCTAGTCTTTCTGACCATATTTCCTTCTGACCATATTTCCGTATGCAGCTGCTTCCTCCTAGGAGGAAGCACACATGAGCAGGGTAGCACATTTTGCGTACTACTTATCCAATCTGTTAACATTACCTAGAAATGAAGTCGACCCTGGAGACCCCATATTAAAATGAACATGTGAAGCTGTCAAGGGACGACTGATGGAATCTGTAGTAATCGTGCACTGACTGTGTTTGGCTAGAGTAAACCAATCCTGTGTCTGGGTGACTGTAGCCTGTAAGAATAAAAACATTCAAATGTATATGTTTCATGCAGTTTAAGCTTTGATTATATCCCTCTTGTTAGTACTATGGATTTGAGAAGAGAAGTCTTCATCCCTTTCGAATTTTGTGACTGATTACAATGGACAGTCATAACTGACGGGTCCAACAGAACAACACAATATGTGAAAGTTGTGTAAAAACTCTACATTCCACATAAATCATACAAAAAGTGGTAATCAATTCCTCTGCCGATCATGCAGCTGTTTACATGTGCAGAAGCCTAGAAAAGTAAAAGGGGGCAACCATATTCCACACAAAGAAGGCGATAATAAGGCTGGTGTGGTGCAGCCAGGGGTGGCTTGGGGGGTTGTCTAATTTGAGTATTGGCCAAGGCCCCACACCTTTAAGAGGGCCCACACGTCCAGACTGAGCTGTGAACTCTTAGTATCAGTGGCAGTGATAGTACCCAGTGGGATATCAGGGGGTGGAGGGAACACCTTCAGGGTCCACAGCACAAGCCTGTGCCCCAGGAAACCCAGCAATCTGGAGCCAGCATTGGGTGCAGCAGAGTGTCTAGCTAAGACTGGGAAGACGTGGGTTCAAATCCTCACTCAGCGATGAATTTCTCTGCAGACCTCGGTAGTCACAGTATCTTCAATCTAAACTACCTCACAGAATTGTTGTGAAGATAAAATGAGGGGGGACCATGAATGAATGTTGGGATAAAAATGTAATTTAAAAAAACCCATATGCATCCCATCTTTAAGTCACTGGGTTGAGATTGTATTACCTGGCCAAGAGAGACATAGAATTTTTTCATAATTAAGTCATCTTCATCGTCTTCATGGATTTCTGGTGGTGGTGGGCTTTTTGTAGGCCAAGGATAATATGCTTTATCTATAACAAAATTGATGCCAGTTTTGCTCCACTCCACCTGGGATATGAGTTTAGCTAACCTGGTTAGCAACAAACAACATAAGGTAACTTACGTTAGTCATCTATCTTTACCATTAAGTGCAACAAAAACGATTGTTCTTGCAAAGAAACCAAAATCTTAAAGAACATTTACTAAAGCCTCATTTTATTCTCATTTATTTTAAAGCTTGAAAATGTTTTAAACTTAAAAGGTTGTAAAGAAATGGAGCAGGTAGTGTTGCTAGGTTGCAACGTGAGAATCCTGATGTCTCTTTCATAGAAGATAAAACAGTGGATTCTTCTGCCCCACTTACTCTGCCCCCGTCCTGTGACTTCTGTTCCCATCTGCTGGAACAAGCAGGACTCTTGTATGTCCTACTGCAGGAAGGGGAGAAGACTGAGAGCACAGGGAGGACTTGGGCAGGCAGGAGCAGTTCCTTGGGTAACTGGCAATATCAGATCAGCCTGGAGGCAGGCAGCCAAGCCAGTGGCGGAGTAGAGGTTCAAAACAGGCTCCAAACAGTGTATGAATAGTTCAGCCTGCTTTAAATGACAAGTTGCACAGACCAAGAAGCAAGGCCAAAGTCAGCTGTCATATAAGGGACTCTATTAGCTCCTTGGGTCACCTGATCTTTGCTGGGCTAAAACACTATCAAGTGTACCACCAGACTTATGTGTTTTTAAGAAAGGCATATACAGACCAGAATAGGCAAGAATAAGATGAACCACCATGGGAACGCTGTGGGAGAGATCCATTGATTAAACACATACATACCAGTAAAATCTGGTAATGATTAAATATGGAACATCATGTAGAGGCAACAAATTATGATGGTCTGTAAAAATTACAGAGTGAGAGGCCATAAAAACAGCATCGGTTTCATAATTATTATTCACAGAAGAAGTCATTAAAATTACAGAAGCTGGGCCAAACATGTCTGAGAATTTTGTCAAGAGACGTTTACAGTGTTAAAACCTACATTCTGATCAGAGGTTACAGTACCTGTATTCAAAGTAACAATCACTTTCTAAAAATGCAGGAAATCTTTCCCTTTTAAGCCAATTAATGGCTTGTTCTCGGCTCAGACACTAAGAAAATAAAAACAATTGTTAATTCTCCTTTGCCTCAAAATTTAGTTGCCATATAATTAATTTTTCATATCTTTGCTTTAGAAGAAGTTCTGGAGCTCTGTTCCCTTCATGCTCCCCCACCTATATTGAATCTAAATTAAGGTGGATACCATTTTAAGGTGGATTTGCATATCGCATAAGCTGGTGATTTTCACACCGTTTTGCCAGAAACCTTGGTGTATGGCTCCCCGGAAGCTTAACAGGAGTTCCACAGTGAGATCAGTGAGGGCCAGGCCCAGGTATGTGAGATCCTTGGGCAGCTGCCGGGGCTCAGTTTGACCCATCCCCAACATCTGCCCTGCCCCCAACCATTTTTAAAAGAAAAAAATGTTTTGCCACTCTTCTCAGTCCCATGTGGCTTGCTGCTGGCATCTTGTTTTTCCCCAATGTCCAGGATGTGTAATTTCAGGAAATTCTGGGAAAAAACAGTCCCTGCTACAAAAACATAGTGGCCCTTAATGGTGGTAGCTATCTTTCCCACAATGCCCCAGAATAAAATACCCATGCAATTCGAAGAAACTAAGATGGCAGTCTCCAGGGACCCAGTAGTGAGAGGAATGTGGCTGTGTTGCCTGACACGTTGTTTCATACATGTGTTTGTGGTGCTGGGTGCATGCCAGGTGAGTATGACTCAAGTCTCATGACATTTGGCACTGGGCTGATGGCAAGAAGTCTCAGGCCATACAGGCCTTAGAGAAAAGGTCAAACTTCAGCCATCAGACCAACCCCTCTCAACTCTGGCCTAGGAGTTGCCTTTCTTCTGCATTTGGAAAATGCCATGACCTGCTGCACCTTGCATTGGTCAGCAGATTTGAACCTGTCAACAAGCCACATTCTTCCTGACTATGAAGTAAACAAAGTCATTAGCAACACAAAAGAGGTGCCTTCAACCTCAGCTTTCCTCACCAACATCACTGTAAACCTAATCAAGAATCAATTGAGGCACAGACGTCCTGAGCAATTAAGGAACCCTATGCTGCTTCCTCTGCAGAATACAGTATTGAACAGGGGTTCCCAATCTTCAGAGGACTGCGTATGCCCTACGCGGGCCTCCAGCTGCCCCGCGTACCCTTTCCCTCCAGATTGCGGCGCGAGCGGGAGGGCCCGCCCACCCGCACTGCAAAATGGAAAAAAAATCCCCTTTAGCAGCTGTCCCTTAGCTGCTGATTGCATCAGCTAATAAGGGACAGCGTCTCGCGTACCCCCGGCCTGTGGTCCGCGTACCCCTAGGGCAGTGGTTCCCAAACTAGGAGGCATGACTCCCAGGGGAGCCGCAGAAACCAGCCAAGGGAGCCGTAGAGTGCCACGGAATCCTCTCAGAAAACAGTGCAATGCCAATTGGCAGGCAGCAACTTCATGTAATGGGGAGCCGCGGCCAATGGTCGCCAATGGTCAAGGGAGTTGCAGGTCAAAAAAGTTTGGGAAACACTGCCCTAGGGGTACACGTACCACAGGTTGGGAACACCTGGTACAGAACAACTGGGTCACCCATCTCAAACCAGGGGTGGACTATCAAAGGCAATTATTAGACCAGGACAGATATTAGGCTGACCTCTTCACTTTAAATGTTTCTCCCTTCTTCCCCACACCCTTTCTTCAAGTGCTACCACGAACCACAGCTCCAGTGCCTGCTGAGCCACCTTCCCAATTACAAGCTGCCACTACAAGCGCCTGCTGAGCCACTTCGCAAGAACCCCTTCCCTCAGGAAAACAATCTTGGCTTCCTTAAAAGCATGCCCAGGAACAGCTGGCGATGAAGAGAAAAAAAAGACTCATCACCACTGCCACCAATTGGGGTAAGCCACAATTTGCAGTGATACGCCAGGGCAGTCATACAAAAGTCATCAATTTTGTCTGAAATGTTGTTTGCTTGAATCTACCCTCAAGTGGCAAGGAATTGTTCCCAAAAGAATGGGTGAAATCCAAGAAGCACTACTACTTGGCAACCTTCATTCACTTCTGTGGAGTTGTGTGAGTAGCATGTTCCCTGATGTTCATGAAAACTGACAGAGGAAAGGGGGGAAGCTTCGCTCCAGACAAGACGCCTACGCATCAAAATACAGAGTGCTTATGTTGGCCATGGATCACATAATACATTTTTCAAAGATGAAGGATGGCCATTCTTATCCTGTTAGAATATGCCTCCTATGGCTTACTGACAATGGTTTCTGGAATGACTGAAGACGGCTTCTTTATTTTGGCCAATTGTTCTGGATGCAAGAAAATTAATTTGTAATTATTTATGTTCAGTGGAAGCAAATCCTACCATTTGGTCTGCATTATTCACGAAAAGTTTAAGCCTGGAGAAAGGACAATATGCCAAAGTAATATTTATCACATCAAGGAAAACAAGTTCCTAAACAAAATTCTAAATTTGAGAGTGTGTTCTCCATATGGTGGGAGCTGTCATCCTATTAAAGAAATCTTGAGCTCTATTCACACAACAGATGTGTGTGGAATGAATGTGTGAAGGGCGGGAGCAAGATGGTGCCTATCATCCCCACCCCCAGCTCGACACATTCACCTGGAGCTTAAAACATGCATACAATGGTATGAACACAATGAACACAATCTGTGGGATTGAGGACCCTGTGAAAAAAGGGTCCCCAATCATATGTAAAGCGTGTACATAATCCATAATCCATGTATAATATGGCACAAAGGTTGTTCAGATTTCCACATGCATTACGCAGAGATCAAGGGCATAGGACGCTGTCTTATTCTCAGTTAGACCATTGATCAAAGTAGTTCACTATTGTCTACACAGGATAGCTGTGCTCCAGGGTTTCAGACTGGAGCCTTTTGCAAGCCCATTTGCAGATGCCAGGGACTGAACCTGGGACCTTCTGCATACAAGACTATGCTTTACCACTGAGGAATGGCCTATCCCCAGACAGGTTCAGTGGGCTGGATCCTGCTCTCCCCCCCTCCATGAATGCATTTTATACACCTCTGTGGTATGATTTGACTAAAGTAAACGGCTTGGGGCCAGGATATTTGAAAGACCGCCTACTTCTATATAGTCCGGCTCGTCTCCTAGATCATCAAAGAAGGCCCTTTTGCATGTGCCGTCGCCCAGGGGGGTGCGAGGGGCAGCGGCCATAAACAGGGCCTTCTCAGTAGTGGCACCAACCTTATGGAATTCCCTCCCCTTTGACTTACGAACTGCTCCCTCCTTGGACACTTTCCGGCAAGGCCTTCTTGTTCAAAGAAGCCTTCTGAGCCCTTGCCTTTTTTAACATCTCGCTGGTACAGGTGGGGGTGCTGCTGTTTTTATGCTCCTTTTTTAATTGTAGCAATGATCTTTTTAGTCGATTTTTATATACTGTTTTTATTAATTTTCATTAATTGTTTTTTACTGTTTTAAAATGTGATTATTTTTGTATTGTATTTTTTGTATTGTATTTTCTTTTTTTGTGGTAAGCCGCCTTGGGTCCCTTCGGGGAGAAAGGCGGGATAAAAAATACTATAAATAAATAAATAAATAAATAAATTCATAATACAGAGGATAGTTACCCAATTTAAAACACTGTAAGAATTGCGTAGTCTAATCCTATGCATATCTAAGTCCCACTGTAAGTTCTAAGGGGCTTACTCCCAAATTAATGCATATAGGATTGCTGACTTAACTGATTAAGGGCCCAATCCTATCTGGGCCTTACGCTGGCAAGTCTCGCAATCCACCTCCGTAAGGCCCATACCGTTGGCATGGCAAGCGCTCTGCTGTTCTGCAGGCTGGAGGCTTTGGAATAAAAGTGGGAATGACTCTTTTAATACGGTCTTTGCCACCTGTAGTTTTTATAAAGTATCTGTATTAAAGACTATTTATTTGTCTGCTGCCCGATTAATATGGGGCATTTTTTTCATCAATTGAAAAGTTTTCAATCAACTAATTAACCAATTAAATGTTGCAGCCCTAATAATATGGTTTTTTTCAATCAGAACCATTAGCAAGTCCACCTGGTTGGGCTGACCCCTGAGCCATGAAGTAGCAGTAGAGTTTGCATCATCAGGATGGGACAGGAACACCATGGAGGCTTAGTGCAAGACCGCAGCCTCAGAGTCACAGTAGCCTGTTGCCGGCACTGCTTACTTTTCAGTTCTTTAAAAACCCTGTTGCCTGGATAATCAGAAGTATTTTTTTAAACCAACCAAATATTGACCAAATGTTGCATTGCTAAATACAGTGGGACCTTGGTATCCGTGGGGGTTCCGTTCCAGACCCCCCACCCCCAGATACTGAGAATCCACAGATACCGGGGTCCACATTTAAAACACTGTAAAAAGTAAGAAAAAAGCCCTCAATCCCCGTTTGTATCTTTGCACGGTCAAACCATGCTGGTTCCAGGCCTCTGCAGGGCTTCTGCAAGCTGAACGACCGACTTTTGGACTGCGTGAAGGTTTTTCTCTTTTCCCAGTTTGACCACGCAAACGTACAAATGGGGATTGGGGGGGCTTTTTCCTTACTTTTTTACAGCATTCTGGACCCCGTGGATCCGGGACCCGCGGTAAGTCAAATCCGTGGATCCCGGATCCACGGATAGAAAGGTCCCACTGTATTAGAGCAAGATTTTGGAACTGCTAATGTATGTTGTTGTTCAGTCGTTAAGTCGTGTCCGACCCTTCGTGATCCCATGAACCATATCCCGCCAGGCCTTCCTATCCTCCACTATCTTCCTAAGCAATATTGAGCATATTGGACACCTTCCGACCTGAGGGGCTCATCTTCCGGCGTCATATCTTGTAGCCTTTTGGAACTGTTCATGGGATTTTCTTGGCAAGGTTACTGGAGTGGGTTGCCATTTCCTTCTCCAGTGGATCACTTTTAGTCAGAACTCTCTGCTACGACCTGTCCGTCTTGGGTGTCCCTGCACGGCATAGCTCATGGCTTCATTGAGTTACGCAAGCCCCTTCGCCACGACAAGGCAATGATCCATGAAGGCTAATGTATAGCACTTTGCATAATGTAAACTGTACATAAATAAGAATGATGATGATACCATTAGAAAACATATTCTTACCTTAGCTGTATAATTTGGATTAAAACTTAAAACCGGAGAAGGAGGAACGTTGGGGTCTTTAGAAATGGGACTTCCTGGTTTTGATGGCCTTGTAACGTCATAAATGGGATCCCGAGGTTTCTGTTGACGCAGCAACTTTTTCACCTGATTTTCCATACGTTGAGGGACATCATCAACAACTTCAAAAATTCCAAAATCAGGATTAAATTTAATAGGTTCTGAGAAGATCTACCAAAAAAAAAAAAAGTTTAAAATATTAAGATGCAAAAAACAAAACAAAACCCTGCCCAGCACTGATTGGCTGCAGTATAACCCAGTATTTTATGGATTGTCACATGTTTCAGAATTCCTACTTCTACTTCTCAAGCTACCTGATGTAATTATTTGCATTTTGGAGGGGTTCTCTCCTAATTATCAGCCCAATCCTGATTGGCTGATACACTGCTGGAAGTGGAACAAGTGTTCTGCCAGCAGCAACTGCCTTACGGCAGTCGCAAAAGCCTCTCCAGTAGCGAGCGAAGCTGCACACTGCTGGAACACTGGCGGAGAGGCTGCAGCAGCCTCACACATATCAACGCCTCTCGACCACTGACCCAGGTAAGTTGGCTGGGGAGGCAGGATGGGGAGTGCAGAACAGGGAAGCAACAGGGTGGGGAGGAGGGCGGATCGGGTCAAGGAACGGAGCAGATTCGGCAGCAGCAGTGGTAAAGAATGAAAACACACACACGGGGAATAGCTACCACACGAACACACAACCCTGCCCCACAAAAGTATAGGTACCTCCTCTCCACATCAACATATATACATGGTGGAGTGCCAGATATTCTGCCCTCCCCCAGACAATACCCTAGCCCTCTTCAGACAAATATTGTGATGCTGAGGGGCCAAAATAATGTCCGCTGGCCCACCCCACCCACACATACAGCATTTGTCTGCACTGACAAATATGCTACCTAGGGAGCCTCTATCCCTGAACTGGAATGTTGGGCAATAGCGGGCAAATGTGATCTCAGCTCTCCGAGAAACATGTGGACAGCATCCACGCAATGTCTGTCTGAAGATGGCTCTTGTAGAGTAGACCAATAAAGCAGAAATTCTTCCCCATAGGCCACAACAGTCAAACTCACAACCTTCCTCCACTCTTTCATTATTTATTTTAAAACATTGTTTTAATCTCGCACCTGAGCCTTACATTCTGAGGCAGTGTACTGCATAATTAATCTCAATTAAAAATAAAACAACAAATAATAAACCAACAACAGTTAAAAAACGGCAGTAAACAAACCAACCAACAAAAACTCAGTAAACACCGCAAAGACAGTAAAAGTTAACAAAAGCAGCAGGCAACAAAGGAAGACAATGATCAACAAGACTTAACATCTGTCTGAACCAAATAAAAATACATGTTAAAGGTCCTAAGCACCATTAAAAATGTGTGTAAAAAAATGGCAGTATTTTCAACTGACAGTTAAAAGTCATTCAGCAAAGTACAGTACTGTACTGTGGAAAAGGTCAGGCGGAGGGCATTCTATCATCAATATATAGGCACAGTATATATGGTATACACCATTGCCTTGAACCAGAAACTATGGCGCCTTACTTCCTGCAGCTCCCAGGCAGGAGACGGTACTGGCCTGGTGGCAGTGGCGGCTGCAGCAGCATCACCCACATAACGGTTGGAAATGGCCTTGGTGCTTTCCAGTCCAGATGACTTGAGAGGCCTGACAGGCTCTACATAACAGCTGAACCAGGCTTGGTCTGAGCTCTTTCCATTAAATAGCAAGGCAGCCCTCCCTTGCTTTAAAGGTAAAGGTATCCCCTGACAATTAAGTCCAGTCATGTCCGACTCTAGGGTGTGGTGCTCATCTTCATTTCAAAGCCGAAGAGCCAGCGTTGTCCGAAGACGCCTCCGTGGTCATGTGGCCGGCATGACTCTCCTTGCCGCAGTGCGTAGCATGCAGCTGGAACACGGAGCGCTGTTTACCTTCCCACAAGCGGTACCTATTTATCTACTCGCATTAACATGCTTTGGAACTGCTAGGTTGGCAGGAGCTGGCCAAGCAACGAGAGCTCACCCCATCACAGATTCTAACTGCCGACCTTTCGATCGACAGCTCATGCTTCAGCGGTTTAACCCACTGCGCCACCCACTGGCCTTGCTTTACTTCATACTATATTTGGCCACCTGCCTGTTCTCAATCATGTCTCCTGCTTCCTTTTGATCCTTGTTTGCCTTTCCCAAGACTGTCTCAACCACTGCATATATTGAAAATTGACCCCTTTGATCCTTATCTGCCTGTGCCAGACTTGAACCCTCCAGCTGAGGCCTGTCTCAGAGCATGGCCAAGGCCGTCAGCCACAACTAAAAAAAGTTCTGTTCTCTGTGGCAACCCCTCTCTCAATCAAAGGTGGGAATACCCTAAGGCAGGGCCTCTGAGGGAGTCTTCATAACTGGGCAGGTTCATATGAGAATAAGCGGTTCTTCGGGTACCCAAGCCCCAAGCTATTTAGGGCTTTATAGATCAAAGTCATTATCTACTGTTAGTTGTGCCCAGAAACAAATTGGGAGCCAGTGAAGTTCTTTAAGTACTAGCACAGTGTGTTCCCGTGACCAACTGCCTCGGTCTGCTTCGGGCGGTGGAGGAGTGCACCCAGCACCACCCTGTGTACATCAACTACCTCCATGTGGCCATCTCACCTAGCCCCCATTTGCCCCATTACCTCTTCCTCCTTGCTCTGCTGCTGTTGGTGGTTTCTAAGTAGAATGGCAGAACAGGGTGGAACAAGGAAGCCAGGAGAAGCCCTGACCCACGTTTGCTTCTTCTCCAGGCTTCCTTGTTCCACCCCAGTCTGCCACTCTATTTAAAAACATACAGCAGCAGAGCAAAGATGGACTATTTTTAATTTGAAAATATTAACTATGCAGCCTTAGTTATGTACACATTTAAATTTTTAATCCAAGTTTTCAGTTTTTACTTAAAGAGGGGAGATGACAAATAAAAACAATGAAATTCCAATTACACATCATTGAATCTTTCCTAACTTATATGAACATGCAAATGAAACATATCAAGTCCAATAATCTGAAACTATTTGAACAGACACCAGATCATTTTAGTACTACAATATTTACATAGAAAACTAACCAAGGATAACATTAATAAATCACTTCTAACTATTTTTTATGTAGCTCCTAGCAATGGAGCCCTAGGACCCATTTTCCAACACGTATTCCAATTAGCTAAACTGAAAACATCTGGTTCCTTTCATGTAGCAAAACAGATGCCAATAACAATGTTTTAAATATAAATTGCATTGTCATTTCGATGTTTGACCACCAGTCATTTAGGAGGTATATACAGGAATGGAATGAAAGAACCAATGCCTTCTCCAGTATGCTTAGCCCAAACTATTCAATTAATCAAAGGTACATGGTCCAATCCAACAACTTGCTTTAGAACTTGGCCACACACATAAAGGAGTGCTGTAGCAAAGGGAGGTGTTACATCCAGTATCCCAGAGCACTGCACATGTACCCAGAGGCGTAGCTAGGGGGGGCGGGAGCAACAAGTGGGGGGTGACAAAACGGCCGCATCGGTGGCAAATCGGGGGTGAAAAAGACGAAATCTTCACTCCTCTGGGCAGGCAGCAGCCCAAAATGATGCGCCCGCCCCCAGGTACGTTTTCACGCCACTGGGCGCCTTTTCCGGAGACGGGACGGTGACGTCACTACCAGGTACGATGCCACGGGGGTGTCATTGCATGCTACTGCCCCTCCCAGCTACGCCACTTCATGTACCTTTGAACATATGATCAGCAGGCCAATGCTGATCACCTGTTTTAGGGATGGAAGTTTGAATCTAGTCTCCTACCATCATCAAGAGGTGATCTGTATTGCAAAAGATGACAGCATTGATCAGTAAGGAGAGACAGAGGAAATCTTTATTCAGCACCATGGTTTAGTCTACACCTGCATGTGAAGATGTCTGGATCAAATCTACAGTTTCCAGACATTTGATGCCTTATGTATTGTAACAGGTTAGCAGTCAGGAATGTTGGCCAGCCAGTGCCTTGTAGGAGCAGATTTGTTCTCAGTTGCTCCAGATGGTAGGACCAGGACAAATGGGTTTAAATTACAACAGGAGAGATTTTGATTAAACGTTAGGAAGAGTTTCCTGAAGGTACAAAGTGTTAAGACAGTGTCAAAGGTGACACGCCACGATGTTTTGGGTGACACACCAGCGTTCACCAACACCTGACAACAACTACAGCATCTCAGTATCCGTGGAAGCAGCAGGTATGGTGGACCCTTTAAAAAACATTTTAAAAGTCAGAAAAAACCTTCCCTACCACCATGTGGCAAAATCGTGCTGTTTGCAGGCCTGCAGGTCAGTCTTCTGCGCTCCTGTGCCCTGGCTTGCCCCAGAATGCATTGCAATGGGCGAGCCAGGGCAAAGGAGGACTGTCACGTGACCCAGAAGTGGTTTCCAGGAGCTCAGAAGACTGCTCTGCAGGCCTGCAAACAGCGTGGTTTTGCCGCACAACGGTAGGGAAGGCTTTTTCTGACTTATTTTTACTGTTTAAAATGATTTTTAAAGGGTCCCCCATATTCGTGGACTTCGTTCAAGTGAACAATAAGAATTGTTTCTCTTTTGTGTGTGTGTGTGGGGGGGGTCGACACACCAGCAGAGTCAAGTTCTGAATTTTTGACACACCAAGCCCAAAAGGTTCGCCATCACTGTGTTAGGAAGTAGAACAGTATGATTCAGAAGGTGGTAGACTCTCCATGTTAATTTGCCCAATTTGCACGATAATTTCAGGACAAGGGGTCTATTTCCAGCATTAATGTACATGTTGGAGGTCTTTAAGCAGGGGCTGGATAGCCATCTATCAGGGATGCTGTAATTATGGACAGCCTGCATTGGCTGGATTTGATGACCTGATAGACCCTTTCCAATTCTATGATTCTAGATGTTACTGAGGAAGAGACACAGGGATGCTGGTTTCAGTGGCAATCCTGTGGCTCAGTTTCCAAGAGGCCCTCTCCAATCACAGAACTCTTGCACTTCTAAAGCAACACTGTAATAATTCTCTACTTCACGCATACAAAAGGTCCCCAAGAAATAATCTGAATGATTCTCCTAGCCATCATTTTTAATTATCCCCCCATTTATTTCATTACGTTTTTACTCACTCTAGGAGGGTTGTCTATCCTCACAACCACCCTATGAGGTAGTTCAGGCTGTGAGATGGTGAATGGCCCAAGGTCACCGAGCAAGCTGGATGGAGATTTGAACCCAGTCTCCCCAGTCTGAAACTAACACACTAACCAGTGGCCTCCTGGATGCGCAGCTGCTCTTGGATTCCCAGGTGGCGGCTGTGGCCAGGGGGGCTTTTGCAGTGGTGTTTCTGAGGTTGGGGCCCGACCGTAAGTCGTGCCCCATCCTAGTACTGCGTTCAGGAACCAGAGCGAGGAGGCCCCGTTCGGCTTCGCTGCGCAAATGGCTCCGTCGGCGAGGGGGCGGGGCCTCCTCGCTCCGGTTCCTGAACGCGGGTACTAGGACGAGGCACGACTTATGGTCGGGCCCCAACCTCAGAAACGCCACTGGGCTTTTGCACAGCTGTCCAGCATGGATCGTGCAGACCTGGCCACAGTACCCTAGTGCAGAGGTTCCCAAAGTGGGAGGCGCGACTCCCAAGTGCGTCATGGAAAGCAGCCAGGGGCGTCACCTTAGGTCGCATTAGTCTTTTAATCAACACATATTCTTGCTTGCAAGAGAGAGAGAGAGCAAAAACAAAGATCAGGAAAAGCTGCCTCTTCATATCGGGTCACTCAAAGTTCACTTCAAAACACTTTAGGTTTGTAGGCAGCTTTTCCACGTCTTGTTTTTAATCACAGCGTGAGTGAAGCCCTTGCTTATCTTATGTTAAAGAACAATTAACAATTCAATTGATAAGCTAAGTACTTTGGAGCTGGAGCTGCAAAGACAGCATCTCGTTTCTGTCCAAATCCTGAGACATTGCAGGTTTACAAGTAAAATATTTTCTTTCTGTTGAATGTTTTTAAGAAAGCAAACACAAAACAAAAAGCTGCCGCTATGTTTGTTTGAAACTCAACATTAATAAAACTAAGATCATGGCATCTGGTCCGATCAATTCCTGGCAAATAGAAGGGGCAGAAATGAAAGCAGTAACAGATTTTACTTTTTTGGGCTCCAAGATCACTGCAGACAGAGACAGCAGCCATGAAATTAAAAGACACATACTCCTTGGAAGGAAAGCTATGGCAAATTTAGATAGCATAATAAAAAGCAGAGATATCACCATGCCAACAAAAGTTTGTATAGTCAGGGCGATGGTGTTCCCAGTTGCAATGTATGGTTGCAAGAGGAAGGCCTGGCGGGATATGGTTCATGGGATCATGAATGGTCGGACACGACTTAACGACTGAACAACAACAACATGTTTGTTTGGTCGATTAATTATTAGGATTTCTCTCCTTCTTCCTTTTTGACCCACCTCTAAGTTAGTTCCCCACTATATTTGCTGGGACAACCCCCCCCCCCCCCATTGGAGACTGCCAGGCAGTATAAGACTCTGTTTTTCATCTTGCAAAGATGCTACCTAAATGAGCTCTCTCTCGTGCAACTGGGGTGGGACATGACCAATGGAAAAAAAAGACCTCCCTCCCATGCTTTGATGTTTCTCTTGCCATGAATAGGACTAACGCAGATGACATCAGTGCCCTCTACCAGGTAGGTACCCCAGGCCTGCCAATGGAGGGAGGGCAGCATCCCAACCCCACCCTGTGCACTCCTGGCTTAGCTGCTGCTCAGCATAAGCATGGAAAATCCACTTTAGGGCTCGTTTTGGGAATATACACATACATATAAGAAAGGGTGCCTCTGAGCAAATGTAAAGAGTGCCTGTTTCTTCCGTGCACTGTAATGGGGAGTCACGGCTAACGGCGAGGGAGGTCAAGGGAGCCGCGAGTCAAAAAAGTTTGGGAACCACTGCCCTAGTGACATCTAGATTAGATTACTGCAATGCGCTCTACGTGGGGCTGCCTTTGAAGACTGTTGAGAAACTGCAACTAGTGCAGAATGCGGCTGCCCAAGAGGTTGCCGGGGCTTGGCGGTTTGACTCAGTCGGGCCATTGCTTCGGCGGCTACACTGGCTGCCAGTTCATTTCCAGGCACAATTCAAAGTGCTAGTTTTGACTTTTAAAGCCCTTTACAGCTTGGGACCAGGGTATTTGAGGGACCGCCTCCTTCCTTATAATCCGACCCATACTCTGAGGTCATCGGGGGGGGGGCCCTGTTAACCGTGCTGCCATTGACGGAGGTGAGGGGATGACGGCGAGATATAGGGCCTTCTCGGCGGTGGCGCCCCAACTATGGAATTCCCTCCCCTGGAATTAAGAACGGCTCCCTCCTTAGAGACCTTTTGGCGGGGCCTCAAAACGTTTTTATTCAGGTTGGCGTTTGATGGTTGACATGGTGGGCTGGCTTTTTAATAAATGTAATTATAAGGTGACCTACTGGGGTTTGTTTGTTTTAATTGTTTTAATTACCTGTTTTAATTATTTTTATTGTATTGTATTATGTATTTTAACATGTTTTAATTGTAATCCACCTTGATTGCTCTTATCGGGAGAAAGGCGGGGTCAAATAATAATAAAATAAAAAATTGCCATACGATTCCTATGCAAGAGCGATTACAGGATCACTTCCTCCATCTCTTAGAAGTAGACCACCCAACAGCAGTACCAACAGAATGCCCTACTTGCATGTTAATTTCAGCACAAGGGGTCTATTTCCAGCATTAATGTACACTAGAAACAATCTGTCCTCCTTAAGCACATGTTTCCTGGGGTCGGTGACATTGAACCACATGTTATTGTTTAATTTAACCTCTTGCCTACTTACTAAGGCTTACACCTGGGTCTTGTTTCTAGGCAACAGCTGCATAAGCACAACAAAGATAAAAGGCCAAATTGTAATAGCATTTTAACAGGGGCGTCACATTCTTGCAGAATAACTTGTACGCGCTGCAGCCGAGTCAAACTGGAAATATAAAATGTTCCCATTTTAACCATATTAATGGGGAGGAGAGAAATTCCCCTGAGAAAATCAAATGATGAGATCAGGATTTCTCAACAGCCACTTTCCACTTTGGTGCTTTTTGACATGCAACGCAGCATTGTTCCCTCAACTTAGAAATCTACTGGGGTTTCCTGCATGAGATAATTCTTACACAGTCAACATTCTCTCAGTGGAGTGTTTTCTGCAAGAGTTTCATGGGCAACTAATTGTGTGTGCTCATGCTTTGGAAATGTGGCTCAGTATCCGCGATGAGATGGAGGCAATTCAGAGGGGTCAGGCAACTGATCGATTTGTCTTCAAGAACTCAAGCATTACAGTGTTATCCTACACAATCTATACAACCCAGTTTAGCTTCTGGATATTCATTCACAGCATGGGTTTGAGGTAAGGTTTTGATCAACATACTTACTGGGAGACTCAAGAATTCATTAAAGAAGTCTACAAGCATATCGTCAGTCGCTAAATAATCTTCCTGAGAAGACAGAAAAGCACAAAACCATATTATGCTGGGTTTACAAAGGTGGGCAACTTGAAGCATGCCTGCAGCATCGTCTTTTATCAATCATCTTCAGCCAGTGCTTGGATTATGAGGAAAAAGGAGGGGAGCCCTTAATTAAATCCACAAGTTCCACCCCCAATTTCAGCACAATCATGCTCTCCTGCGGCCTTCTAAAAATGGTGACTTAAGGGGCTGTCACAAAAGGTAGCAAGGCAGATCCCTCTGTCACCCTCTTCCGTAATTCAAGCACTGTTATCTATCCTCTCCTATCCAGCCATAACTAAAGGAGTCTCATTAAATGGCCCCACAGAAGTACATCTTTTGCAGCAACCTATAGGTACATAACAGTGGTGTAGCTAGCCACTGTGGTACCCAGGGCACATTTCCAGACGTCATCCCCAGAAGTGACGTGGCGTGATGCCACTTCCGGGTGTGACATCACACACACAGTTTTTTAAAAATTAAAAATTGAAAGCAAGGAGCAAGGGGGCAGCAGCGGCAAAAGGTAGGTCACTTGCCGTCCCCTTGCTCTGCTGCCTATTGCCCCCAGCACAGCCCCCAACCCAGCCCAGCCTGTCCATAACCCCTAACCCCACCCCAGCCTGTCCCCCACGTATTCTTGCCACTGCCTTTTTCGCCGCCGCTGCCAGTCTCCAGCAAAAAAAGTGGCAAAAAGCCACTTTTTTTCACTGGAGACTCAGGCAGCTGCAGCAAAAAAGGCAGGTTGCTCGCTGCCGCCGCCGCCGCCGCCTGCCTGCTGCCCCCCTGAGACACCCTGCTGCCTGTCTCCCCCACTCAGCCTTCCTAACCCCTCACTCAGCCCCCCCACTCACCTTTGTCACCGTGTCTCTTCCTTTTTTAAAAAAAGTATTTTTGGGGTGCATGTCCCCCCCCTGAGGTGCATCTGGTGTGGCACCTGGGACACAGCTCCCCCGCCCCTCCCTTAGCTATGCCACTGGTACATAATACCACGCTATAGAACCATACAACATAGGTGCAGCTTGTCACTACAGATATACTCGGTCAATTCAGAGAAGCTGGTCAGCTCCACCTTAAAATAAAAAAGTGTTTTCAAATAAAAGACACCAGAATTTCCAAGGGTCAAACTTAGACGTAGCATGGAATGATGGGTGTGCATCCCCCACACACTGTTTTATATAGAAAACCGTGTTCATTTAAAACTAATGGAAGCTTTTTTTCTATATAAAATAGCACATGGAGGGGGGGGCAGAATTGGGATCAGAACTGCAGCATGGGCAAAGTCCAGAAGTTTCCCTACCCCTCTGTTTCTGCCCTATTACATGCCCACCACCACCACCACTATCTAAAAAATAAAACCAAAACTCACTATTCCATTTTACACATTCTGCATAACGTCTAATTTGGCCCTAAATTATACAATTTAGGAAGAGATTATGAGGCTGCAATCCTGTCTGCACTTACCTGGGAGTAAGTCCTGCTGACTATAATGGGACTTGCTTCTGAGTAGACATGCATGTGATTGAGCTCAAAGAGGACTATTCCAATTTCCCATAGCTGACTCCAGGGCTATCTGTACCATGTGCCAGATCTAACATAGATACAGGATCTAAGGGCTGCATGGGGAGCTACCATACACACAGTGAAGGTCACTTCCAAGAGTTCTGGGACTTGAACTGGAAATCTAGTCTGGTGTTGAGCTACTGTGCACAGAAGTGTGCAAACATCAGCCTCTGTGATTGGCAGGCAACTTGAAGCCCTAGCCTAGACCAGCCAGGTCATGTATAAATATTAGGAGCCAGGCACTTCAGCCAACAGAGAGAGCAGCACAGTGAGTGCTGGTTACACTTCAGGTTCTGCATGCCTTCATCTTTTGCTTATGGGCTTCCCAGAGGTAACTGGTGGTAGTAGGTCACTGTGCAGAGGCGTTGCTACGGTAGTGGCGGTACCGTAAGTTGCGCCCCGTCCTAGTCCCGTTTACAAGCCGGCATGAGGCGGCCCCGCCCCCTCGCCGTCGGAGCCATTCCGTGCAGAGAAGGCAGTGGGCAGGGCCGCCTCGTGCCGGCTTGTAAACGGGACTACGATGGGGCGCAACGTACGGTACCACCCCTACCGTAGCGACGCCTCTGCCACTGTGGGAAACAGGATGCTGGACAAGATGAGACTTTGGCCTAATCCCGCAAGACTGTTCTTATAACTCCTGAAATAAGGTGGTTGCACCACAGTACCACTGAAATTAGTTGGAAGTTTAGCACTGACATGGGCAATGAGCTAAGTTTTAAATTCTTGGAAGTATTTTGTTTGTGTGAAAAACTTTATTAGAAACAGGCTGGCGTAAAAAGTACCATATTTTGCATTTTTCACTTACAATATGTGGACAGTTTTGACATTACTGTTTTGTAGATGACTGGATAAAAAAAATTAACAAAGAATGTGGATACATTTCTAGCCCCAGGGAATCGTATAAAACAAATCACTTATTCATGCAGGAATTAGAAACCCTGTAAAATTATGCAAGGACATGTGCTTTTATTTGGTCATTTTTTTAATTTATGGAGTGAAATACATATCTGTCTGTGTGTGAAAAATAAATTGTATCTTTAATCTTGACATTTTACCACATTATCTGCATACATTTAGCTACTTATTGCACTTAAGTTTAATTTTTAAAACAAATAGTAAAAATTCACCATGGAACATATTATTTACATTCACTTTTTAAAAAATTCACTTTTATTCCTTTTGCAACAATGGCAGAATCAGAAAATTGTTTTAAAACATATTTATTCAGAAGTTGCATGTTTTCAATGCAAAATTCAAGTACCAGTAATTATGTTTAAGATTAAATTAATTAAAATTTAAAATTAATCAGTCTTTTTCTGACTAGGGAGTAATATTAAAAAGACTTCCCAATCCTCCTTGTAAAAGTAGGGCTTGTGTTGCCTTTCTTGGTCGCGTGACAAAAATTCAACAGATGTTCTTTCTAACATGTAGGCCAGGGACACTGATGATGGGAAACTTCACCTGTTGAATTTATGCCTGTTATGCACTTGTTAAAGTTGCAGGAGCCCTGACAGGAAAATCAAAAGTGTCAGTCATAGGATACCAATTTGTAAAAGATGTGCTTTGAGAACTGATTTTATTAGAGCCAAATTAGACATTATGCAGCAGCTCTCCCACACAACAATGTATTAGTAGCATTGGGGGAAGCATTTTCACTGTGAAATTAGCATGAGGGAGGAAGGGTTAACCCCCTCTCCTCTGGCACCATGGTACATGGTACAAATCTAGATCACCCATCGCCACCACCATGGCTGCTATTAAATTTAAAAACAAAACCGCTGGGGAGCCTCTTCTTAAGGGATATCAAACACCACTTCTGGTTTGGCCCTAAAACAGCCCAGAGGGCAGTGTTGAAAAAAGGCAGAGCAATAAACATGCATTGCAATGGTGGAAGAAAATCCATCTACACTAAGATCATATAATTTTATGTGGTAGTCAGCTTGCAATAACTAACTACCCTTTTAGTTAGGCTTACCAGATCTCCAACTGGGACAGAGTGCCAGACCTTTAGGAGAAAGAATGTGGGCAGGTGTAGCTTGTTAAACCTTAGAGCACACTCCTAGGCATGTCTACTCAGAAGCAAGCCCATTGTGTTCAGTGGGGCTTGCTTCATTCCTTCTCCTAAAGGTCTAGCCCTCTGTCCCAGTTGGAGATCTGGTAAGCCTACTTTTAGTGGGGTTCTACAACATACATACAAAGGTTAAACCGCTGAACCATAAGCTGTCGATCGAAAGGTCGGCAGTTCGATTCCCGCGACAGGGTGAGCGCTCGTTGCTAGGCCAGCTCCTGCCAACCTAGCAGTTCCAAAGCATGTCAATGCGAGTAGATAAATAGGTACCGCTTGCGGGAAGGTAAACAGCGCTCCGTGTTCCAGCTGCATGCTACGCGCTGCAGCAAGGAGAGTCATGCCAGCCACATGACCACGGAGGCGTCTTTGGACAACGCTGGCTCTTCGGCTTTGAAATGGAGATGAGCACCACACCCTAGAGTCGGACACGACTGGACTTAATTGTCAGGGGTCACCTTTACCTTTACAACATTCTAGCCCAAAAGGCAGCTACAAGGTCAGTAAGCTGAAATGAGGAGAGGAGTCTTTAACTGCAGGGCAAAGGGGGCAAGGAGGGGAGAGACACCGTGTGTGGAATCCCAAGGAGCAAACACAGGAGACAGCAAGAGATGATTGGGGCTGCAGAGCTGGGTGGGTCAACCCTTTCTTCCCCATGACATTTACCCAATTGCAAAGGCTGCTATTTGCCTTGTTTTGTTGATGGCCACAGGTGGGGAAAGGAAGGCCCAGGCAGGCCCTGGAAGCAGCCTGTGAGAGTCTTCAATCCAGCCCTCTGACTGCTCCCTGTCCATGGCTAATAATTTGGTCCTCAGACCTTCACCGATGCACAGACACACCACTGCTGGCCCTGCCGCAAGCGCACACACTACTGACCATGCCAGGACTGAGCATGAACAAGCCTGTATCCTGTTGGGGAGCAGCACCATAAAAGAACTGGGCACAAAAAAACAGAGAGAGCAAGAAGGAAAAATTCCTACTGTTGCCTTTGAGCTAAAAAGCCTCTCCCCCCCACACACACTCTGCAGCCCTGATCCTAATGGGGTGGGGCTGTGGATGCATTTGCCTTTTAAAAAAACTGCATGCGCCACAATCCTAGATATCCTGTCACTTCTAGTTTTCCACTTTGAGATATTGTTACCTCAGTAACAGCTGAGACTTCTCCTTCCACCTCTCTTCCCTGTCGTGTCAACCCCCATCATGCATTCTTTCCTCTCCTTGGGCAGAATGTACCAAAATGTTTATGATGAAGTATTTTGGCCCCTTTGTTGATATACACCAAGCAGTACATTCAGTTCCTACAATGAGCCATCTCGACTGTTTAGAACTGAAGCAGAATGTAGCAAGTACCGTAGTTTATTAACAAAGTGAGTGAACAAAATTTAATTTAATCCATCATTTGTTATCCTGCTTGAGCCCCAAGTTTTGGCCAGCAGCTACGACAAGCCACAGGGTTGGAAACTGCACTCTGCCATTGTCCTTTGACAGGTAGGGGGAAAATTTTCCTTGGGGAAAATTGTGATGCCATTTGCACCTTGCAAAGATAAAGGAGCAAACATATTCTTGTTATATTTAAACATTTCGTATAAAAAAATCCTTCTAGACTTCTACATTGTAGATTCTTACAGTGGAGTCCTAGGCATGTCTTTTGTTGTTGTTCAGTCGTTAAGTCATGTCCGACCCTTCATGATCCCATGAACCATATCCCGCCAGGCCTTCCTGTCCTCCACTATCTTCCTGAGTTCGCTCATTTTCATGTTTGTTGCATCGGTGATGCTGTCTAACCATCTCATCCTTGGCCTTCCCCTTCTCCTTTTGCCTTCATGTAGGCAAGAAGTAGGCATGTCTACTCAGAAGTAAATCATTGTGCTCAATGGGGTTTATTCCCAGGAAAGTGTCTAAAGGGTTGCAGCCTTATTTATATCCTCTCTGTGACAGGAGCCTTTTTAAGAAGTGAGGCTTTTTGTTGAGTGGACAAAACAAACAGGAGAAAATAACAAAAATAGAATAAATGCAAGACAATAATTATGTCAGCAGTTATTGCCACTCCTCTACTTCACCAGAGAAATTGCAAACCACAGAGCTCAGCGACTGCCTGTTTCTTCTATAGACTAAAGAATTAGTTTACTTACAAACTCATTTTCTCTTATACAGGGAGGCACTGAAACACACAAAGAAAAATAATGAATAGTTAGACAGTCAAAAGATTTTCTATTTATTATTTATTATATCATCACTTGTATTCTCTACTTAAAAGGGACATCATATCATGGCAATACTGAAAAGATAAAGAATAAACTGACAAAAACTGATCAACAACAGCTGTCTCATAATAAACACTGAGATCAAATAATCAGTAATCAATCCAAATTATCTGGTCCATCTAGACCAGAGCCTCCTCAGTGTAGTCCTGACCGCAACTCTCTTCTTTTGCCTTCCTTACCCAGCAACCAATAACCCTGGGTTTTGTTTGTGAAATTAACTATAAAAATGAAAAACCCAATAAAACTATTAATAAATACTGAGGTCAATGCACATTCTGAAACCAAGAGCCTGTTCATAAAACCACAAAGCAGCAGCAGCAGCAAAATATGTGCCAGAGAATGTCTTTACAGAGCACAACTGTACTTGCTTGCTAAATGAGAGCAAGGATGCAGATGGGCAGCTCTTTGAGAAAGGCATTAGAACATCTGGATGCCACCACAAAAGCCCCTTCCCAATAAGTTTTTGGGTCCATACTTTTGACATCAGGAATTATTAGGGTTGCCAGCGTTTTTACTACCACCTTTCCTGTACCTTTAAGAGCAGTCTGTTGTGCAGATATTAGTCATTGTTGATGATAATGAAAAACTTTACCTGCTGGTTCTCCTATATACAGTATAGTAGGCAGCTGTTGTTGAAGTCACAAGAGCAGGCCCAGCTTTTTTTTCTGGGTAGTTGACAACCCTAACACAATTTATTTTAGAAATTAATATACAGGAGTTAAAATAAGTGGTGGGGCTAGAAAAATATACTGGGATTTTAAAAAAATGCTTTGAAGAGGAGAATTACAGCTCTGTGTGTGTCATCTGATAGCTGCAGAGACATTTTGAAGAGGTCGAATTGTTACATCAGAATTAAAAATCAGAGAAGCTGCTATACTAATACAACTGCTAAATATTATTTAGCCCCAAAAGTGTGATAGGTACTGAAATATGCATTTGAAAGCATAGCTTAAGAATGGCATACTGTTTCCACAAGTGATGCTAACTTTTTTTTTAATTGCCCGGTGTCTGTAACACAAATCACAGATGCAAAAAAAGTAGTGCAGAAAACCAACATTGGTTAGAAGGTACATTCAGTGACAGAGTCTTTTCACAAGTGAGACTAGCCTCCGTCTCTATTTGTGTTCAATGTGAAACGTTGTTATAAGAACAGAAAGCCGGAAAAGTCTGAAATTCCATGTACCGTCTAATCAATGTCTGTTTTGCATTGGAATTAGATGTATGTGTATGTATGAAATCCAAAAGGCCAACGTAAGCATCGCTTGTGAAAATGTCTTTCGCAATGAACTGTCTTCTCCTTCAGCCACGTTCACACGTGACACATACCAGACGGCGACCTCGTCTTTAGGCATCACTTCTGATTGAACATACTCTTAGTTAGAATGGTGGAATTTTGGTAGATGAGTTTCAGCCGAGGCAGCTTCCTTTCTCTCCCGTCTCCCTCCCCACTTAACACCTCGTCCCCGGCTGATGAATGGAAGGCATCCGATCCTGTTCGTTGTCTGAAACCTAAGTACGTACGTACCAGTGGTAAGCCGCTTTTCTCGCATGGTGAGGACGCGTGCCCCGGTTCTGTGGAGTCCGTGATCCCCCCACCCCGGGCGCTGAGTTAAAGCTTCATTATCCGCAGAAGAGAACAGATAAACCTCCTCCGCTGTAGCTCGGGCAGGGGGACCGCAGCGCACCTAAATCCGGAGTTTGGGCGCGCACGAATTGCTGTGACTTTGGCTTGGCGTCGTTTGTGTAGACTCACAGCAAAGTGGGGTTGCTATGGAGCTGCAGCAGACAATGCACGAGGAGAACAAGATTTCTGGACGCCATGACCAAACATTTGCCCTCTGCTCTTCTTGGCTGCGGAGGAAGTGTACGTGTTTTTCCTTCGACTTAGGCAGCCAACCGGATAAAATGGGTCGTGCAGAAGCAAGTGATTAACCACTGGGGAACGATCACCCGCGAAAGCGCTACGATAAGATAGACAAGAAGACCACGGTCCTTGCTGCCCTGTCGGCCTCTAGGGGGCGCAATGTTGTGTTCTCCACACCTATAAAAACTGCTGCGCCCCCTCCAGATCTAGGACTCAACTGGAAAGGGTTTGAAAGAGTTTGCAAACTTGAGGCCTTTCTCAGTTCATGCTGTGAGTGCGTTGACGACTGCAAAGACTGCTTGGGACTGCTGTTTGTCTTTTCCAACACACGCAAAGCCCCGTTTTTGATCGAGGAGGCGGCGGCGAGGCGAGGGTTATTTCTCCCGCAGAGGCAGGCGCTATTATGATGCATTTAGCAACACATAATGCAGCCTTGGTGACGAATAGACCATGTGGAATTCTTACCCGCGTTTATCCTGGCAGGAACCCACTCCCCTTTTAGGACAACAACCCTTTGGCATAATCCTCCCTGCGTTTCTTATCACTGCGTTTTAGAGACGGAATGTTTTGGATTTACTGACCCGGGAGTAAATGGCTGTGAATTTATCTGGGTCTGGTGAGCTGTCATATGCTGCAAGGATTTTCAGATTTCCCCAATTAATTACAGTCCTCATCCATGTAATTTGTTCTATACTGAAGTGATACTGTTTCCTCCTGCAGCCTTTCAGCTGAAGATGGATCACTGAGGTTTAAAATATACAGTATCTGCAAAAGAAAAATATCCTGTTTTTGTTATATACTGTATTCTGATATATATGTAAATATTGTACTGTATCTGTACATGATGAATTAACATAAGAAATATATAATGATTAATTATGCCATCAGCCCAGAGATTTGTATTTTAAGGATTTGTTTTCAGTGTGAGCATTTCCTTTTTTAAATCAAAATAAATGGTAAACGTTATAGCCAGTGTCTGTCTTCCCATTCTGAGCAAACTTCCAGTGGACTTTGTTCATGTTTTTTCTCACCATTCTGTACTTTTTCAACCCCATGCAACCTACTGGAGTGTGGCGTAGCCAGGCTTCCACGCACCTGGGGCCGCCCCTCCAACGCCCCCCAATAAAACTGTCAAAAACCTATTTTTGACAGTTTTATTGGGGGGGTTCCGTTTTTTCAAAACGGTTTTTTTAGCGATTTTTTAAAGGTTTTTTAGGGGTAACGGGGCTTCTAAGTGTATATGTATGCTGCGCCACTTATCTTGTTTATAGGGGCCTCCAGCGACGATCTCCTCCACCGACGATCTCTTCCAGGGGCGCAGATTGCTCCTCTGCCGCCCCTGGCGCAAACTCTGTAAGCTCCGCAGCGTTACAGAGTTCACGCATGCGCATAGCAAACAGCCATCACGCATGCGTGAACTCTGTAACGCTGCGGAGCTTACAGAGTTCGCGCCAGGGGCGGCAGAGGAGCGATCTGCGCCCCTGGAAGAGATCGTCGGTGGAGGAGATCGTCGCTGGAGGCCCCTATAAACAAGATAAGTGGCGCAAAGCATACATATACACTTAGAAGCCCCGTTACCCCTAAAAAACCTTTTAAAAAACCCAGAAAAAACGGAAAACAAGCAAAAAAAACCCCGAAACCTAAGATGTCTCCCGCCCCTTCAGAGGCCCTCTCCCGCCCCTCCAGAGGCCCTCCGCCCTTGCGCCCTGGGGCCCACCGCCCCAGGGCCCCACATCAGCTGATGCCCCTAAAGCTCACAAACCTACCTGTCCTTTCACTATCTCTGTGAGGGATACCAGCTGAAAGTTATGATCGTAACAATATTGACCCTCTAAATGTCTTGAATTCCAGCTTCACATTCAGATCACCAGCCAGATAACTAAAGTCAAACCAAACGCAACTCTTTTAGCTGAAGACTTTTCACAGTACTCTCAAGATAATGCTGCATCTTCTGGGCAAATGACAGGCCAAGTTGATTAGCCCATATGCTGGCCTTGCTGGGTAGCACTTTGCCAATGTAATGGCCCCAGCAAAGATAAACCCTTTTGCTGCTGCAATGGAGTAGGTGCCCAGGCAAGACTGCAGTCACAATTCTACAGTCCATCCAGGAGATGGCCATAACAACCACTAAACCAAGGGCTACGTTCTACAGAGTTGTGGAACGGGGGTCATGGCTCTCTGCTGCAACTATCCTAATTGTCCCATTACCACAAAAATACAGCAGGCAATGCCACCAAGCGAAAACAACATAACTGCGTGTGGGTTTGAACTTGGGTGATCTCCTTGTTGCAGTCCAACATCATGCTGGCTCTCTAGTTATTTCTAGAGTAGTGCTGATTAACTCCAAGATATGCCCTGTTACATGTGGCATATCTTGTGTTAGACTAGTTGCTTGGGATGGACATTCGCCTGTCACAGAGAGTCCCAAGTCAGCCCTGCCAATCCAGCTTCTCCTGCCTTTGAGGACTTGAACATGATCTCACTGCAATAAACCAAGCCTTCTCAGAGCCATCAGTTGCAGCTGATAGCCAGAGAAAACACATTTTAAATATTAAACACACATTGGTTATAGTTGGCAGGCAAGAATGGAGCATGAACCCAGGATGCTAAGTTTACAAAGGCACTGAATAGCCTGCAAGCATTACTACATGGAAGTTTTTTTTAAAAAAGTATTTTCAAAGTAGTTTCTGAAGATGAATCTTCACCGCCCCCTAGTGGTAAAACCCAGTATATTTTGATGAACAATACCCACCAGAGCCTGTCTATCAAGCAACAGTAGAGGATGTTTGGTCGCTTGAACCTATTCGCTGTAAAGTTCAGCAAAGTGGAAAATTGGGTGCAAAGCTCTCTCTCTCTCTCTCTCTCTCTCTCTCTCTCTCTCTCTCTCTCTCTCTCTCTCTCTGGAGATCTGATGTGAAGTGGCAGATCTTCTTGAGTTGACCTGTGCTCAATGTGTATATTTGAAAATACACTAGATATTACAAAGACACCATAAGCCTCCAGTGATTTCTATTCCTAGGAAAGCCAGACCCAGATAGTGCTGCTCCTGGGAGTTCTCACTGGTTGGGGAAGGAAGAGTGCATAACAGTACTTACAAGGGTGAGTAAGTAGGTAGAGATTTTATAGCACAGGGGTATCTAAGGCATATTGAGACATACACCTGAGCACAATTCAAGCAGCTTCCTCTGAACTTCAGTTCAGGTCATACATAAAGAAACTGCCTTCTTTCAATAGCCAAGTTCCATGGTCTTAAAAAGGTGACAGTCAGCCTGTAAGTGTGAAGATTATGTGGCTGGGTTTGCAGGCAAGTTTGGTGCCTTTTAAAAACATGGATACTTGAGCAATGCATCTTTAACATTGCAAGGCCCAAAGTAGCAAGGCCATTAACATTGCAAGGCCCAGCCACCCTCTTTGATGGTTGGTAATGTACTGTACAGTCGGACCTTTTTTATCCATGGTTTTTCCACCCACGGATTTGACTCGGGTGGCAAAACTGTGGAAGAGGGAGTCCACGTTACTTTTTTTCCCCAATATTGTTGGGGGCCTGCCAGCCGCTTTATGCTTCCTGCGTGCATCCAAACTGCCGAAAAAAGAAAAAACGCAACCAGGAATCTGTCGGGAAGCTGCCTGCCGCTTCCTGGCGTGTTTAAACTGTTGAAAAAAGAAAAATGCAACTGGGAGTCTCTGGCGCCATCTACAGGTTGCTTCCGGTAGCATTTTTCTTTTTTCAGTCAGTTTAAACTAATTCAGGAGGAGGAAAGCGGCAAAGATGCTGGAAAAAAGGTAATGTGGCACCGCTCCCCACCCCAGTATTCCTATAACACTGTTTTTTTTTTTTATCCACTGGGTTTCTGGGAACAGAGCCCCAGTGGATACAGAGGACCAACTGTATATGGACTAGCCAGGGAAGGTAGAGTGCTTGCAACAAGGCAGGAAGGCAGAACAAGATAGGACTAGAAATTTCTACAAATATTTGGTATTCTTCAGAGTGGGTGTGGTAATACTAATAAACTGAACAAAGAAAACTTTGTGCAGCACACACACAGTTGCTCATTCACATTTGTTTTCCCACATTTCTACTCTCTCAAACATAAATCTATGCTGAGCAGATTAATTGATCCATCCAGCACCTAGAAGCTTACTAGTCCTCAGATGGAGGATGTCCTGCTGGCATGCATCCAGCCTGACAACATATTTTACAATGATGACCATTTTCTGAAACGACCATTTCCTGTCATTTAGAGTTACAGGCATCCCTAAATGAGTTCCATATCAGAACTCAGTCAATATAACAGATGACTTGGGCAGTCTTCTGTGAGTGCTTTCATTCCTGTCAGCTAAAAAAGAAATTCTTGAGCCCTTTCAGCTTCCAAGCAGATCAAGGCCGATGACAGCTATTCTACAAGGGAGATTCCCCCCCCCCAAAAAAAAATGTTTTTTTTTTTTCTGGATGTTCCCATACAGCTGAGCTACATGGATCATGACGAAGTTGTATAGAGAATTCATAGCTTTACAGAAAATAAAGAGAAAGCTCTCAGCAGGGGGAAAAATCACTTTACATGTTTTAAGTGTTTTTCCTTTCATCTACTACAACTTCAATGAGGAAGATTACAGACGTTATGGAGACTGTGCCATAGAGCCTTCATTTTACATTATATTGATTTATTCCTCTGGCTGCATTTTGACAAGCTCTGAAATGTACTAAATGCCGAGAAGCATTTTTCTTCAAATAGGCAACTAAAAGAAAACAAATGTAACAGGTTCTTGGAATGCGTGCTTAGGCCCCTGCCACACACAGAAGCATCCTATACAGAGGGCCTACACTGAAACTAGCCATTTCTACAGTGTAAGAAAAAGTAGCTTTACCAAGACTCTGTACAGTTCCAGGGATGCAGGAGGAACGTAAAAGCCCAGAGCCTTTTAGAGACTTTTACAGTTTGATTGTATTACTTTCTTCCTCATAAGTAAATACCAGCAATTTCAATGGAACTTGCACCCAAGTAAGAAACAGGATTGCAGCCACAGTAAGTTTTGAGCAAAATAAAGGATCCAGCAGACTGAGTCTATTGTGATGTTCAGAATTTGTCTGTCATCATCAGCTTGCTTCAGCATGTCATTTGATAGGATAATTTATATGATTAATAATATGATATAATAACTGCTGCCTTGAGCATTCCATTTATTTGGTGAGAAAGGCAAAAGATAGATTTAAATAAATAAAACAAAAATTAATTTTAGCTTTAGTTTGTGCTCATAAAAGCAGGGAAGTACTGGAGAAAAGAATATATTTAATTTCCATCCTGTTAAAACATCCCATTCTGTATCAGATTATGCTTGTAGCAGTAAAGCTCCATATACTAATTGACTGATGAGGAGTGACAACATAGGTGTGACCTGCATAAAGTGGAGAAATGAAACTGAAGAGAGGAGAGAATGGGGACCGGACTGAGGCATAACTTCAAACAGTGTCTAGGGATAAGAGATATTGTACCGTTTTAGTAGGAAGTGGATAAGAACTTAAGAACATAAGAAGAGCCCTGCTGCATCAGGCCAAAAGCCTATCTAGTCCAGCTTCCTGTATCACACAGTGGCCCCACCAGATGCCTCCGAGAGCACACAGACAACAAGATAACCTGTTTCCTGCTGCCACTCCCCTGCACCTGGCACAGAGAAAACCTACTTCCAAAGCCAGGAGGTTGCTTATGGCTTGTAACCTGTGATGGTCTTTTCCTCCATGAATCTGTCCAAACCCTTTTTAAAGGCATCTAGGCCAGGTGCCATCACCACATCCTGTGGCAAGGAGTTTCACAGATGAATTACACGCTGGGTAAAGAAATATTTTCTTTTGTCCGTTCTAACTCTCCCTCCACTCAATTTTAGTGCATGTCCCCTGGTTCTGGTGTTGTGCGAGAGGGAGAAGAATTTCCCTCTATCCACTCTCTCCATCCCATGCATAATTTTATGCGTCTCAATCATATCCCCCCTCAGGCGCCTTTTTTCTAGACTGAAAAGCCCCAGACGCTGTAGCCTTTCCTCATAAGGGAGGTGCTCCAGCCCACAAATCATTCTGGTCGCTCTTTTCTGCACCTTTTCCAATTCAACTATATCCTTTTTGAGGTGTGGTGACCAGAACTGGACACAATACTCCAGATGTGGTCTTACCATCGATTTGTACAAAGGCATAATGATATTGGCCGTTTTATTCTCAATCCCTTTTTTAATGATCCTGAGCATGGAATTGGCCTTCTTCACAGCCGCCGCACACTGGGTCGACACTTTCATCGACCTGTCCACCAGCATCCCACGATCTCTCTCTTGATCCATCACAGACAGCTCAGAACCCATTAGCGTATATATGAAATTTTGGTTTCTTGCCCCAATGTGCATCACTTTGCACTTACTTACATTGAAGCGCATCTGCCATTTTGCTGCCCATTCTCCCAGTTTGGAGAGGTCCTTCTGGAGGCTTTCACAATCCCTGCTGGTCTTCACCACCCGGAAAAGTTTAGTGTCATCTGCAAACTTGGCCACCTCACTGCTTATCCCCAACTCCAGGTCATTTATAAATAAGTTGAAAAGCACCAATCCTTGGGGCACACCGCTTTTCACCTCTCGCCATTGTGAAAATTGCCCATTGATTCCCACTCGCTGTTTCCTGGTCTTCAACCAGTTCCTAATCCACAAGAGGACCTGCCCTCTTATTCCCTGACTGTGGAGTTTTCTCAGGAGCCTTTCATGAGGGACCGTGTCAAACGCCTTCTGAAATCCAGATATATAATATCCACGGGTTCGTTCGCATCCACATGCCTGTTGACCTTTCCAAAAAATTCTAAAAGGTTTGTGAGGCAAGACTTCCCCTTGCAGAAGCCATGCTGACTCTCCCTCAGCAAAGCTTGTTCTTCTATGTGTTTTAATATTTTATCCTTAATGAGACTTTCCACCATCTTCCCTGGAACAGATGTTAGGCTGACCGGCCTGTAGTTTCCCCGAGTCCCCCTCCTTCCTTTTTTAAAGATTGGCATGATATTAGCTATCCTCCAATCCTCTGGCACAGTGGCCGTTTTAAGGGACAAGTTGCATATTTTGGTCAAGAGGTCAGCAACTTCATTCTTGAGTTCCTTCAGAACTCTTCAGAACTTAGAGGTCTGGGTCAGACAGATGGGGGCACAGGGTTTTTTAATATGGCAGTTTCTATATTATGCTGTTGCTATAATATATGTTGGCACTGCCTCGGTATCTTTAATGCAAGGAAGAGAATGCCAATACGCAAGGCTTCGACTGCCACTGAAGGATGATGACCTAGTGGTGCAAGTTGGTAGTACGTGTTCCACATACTTTGAGTAGAACCGACTGCATGGCAGTAGGGGGAAAAACCACTAAAATAGAACAAATATATTTAAAGGATAATTTAGCTAGATAGGGAGATATATCTGAAATTGGTCTCACAATGTCACTGTTTAGGGGGGCAATTCACACAACACTATCATGCATGCTTTGCCCACCTGTATTTTCTCCTCACTGAATTGTCACATTTATTAAAACAGAAAATCTGACTTTGAGAACAGTGGTACAATGACCACACATGTGGACTGTTAGCACTACTATTCTAACACTATTTTTCTGATGGCTGCATACCTAGAACAACATAAAGGAGTAAAGGGGGGGAATCAGTCTGCTGTGTACCCAAAATAAAATATATCTACTGTGGTGTGAAAGAACATTGCAGTTCCACATAGGACTGCAAATGAAAAAAAAAACTGTCTGGGAGCTCATCTGAAAGTGCCCTTACTTCCACAACTTTATATCATAACAATGCTGTATTGCGATATACAGTATTTGTTGAAACCATGTTATTTGAACCAATTCATATAGCAGGTATTATTAACAGTAATGCATTTTTAAAGAAAATTTTATTTAAAAAATATAGCACAAAAAATATTTTTTTTTAGATTTGACAGCAAGAATTATATTTCAAATTCTTAAACAAGGTTCTAAGACATACTGAAAAAACCTGTATTGAAAGTACTTTATTTAAATATCATTGAGCATGTTTGGCAAAATGACAAACAAGACAAAACAATTTAAAATCTTTTTTACTTTTTTCAAAATGTATCAAAAGCTGTGTTTAAGATACCTACATTAGAATGAAATCATCATCAACTTGATTATGGTCAAAATCATCAACTATAATACTGTCAAAATGCATAATTAAAAAGTGCTATCTATTCAAAATAGGAAATTGAAGGAGAAATATGTTCATTTATTCCAATATACTTAGAGACGTTTTAAGTTCCTCTTGCTTTTGGCACTTCCTGGCAGAGCATCTTTTCTATTGTGCCATTTAGTAGATGAACTGCTACAGTCTTTTGAACCATGAAAGGCACACAGACATAAAAGGCAGAAGTCAAATCCACAGTCTTCTCTACTACAGAGTCCACGTTTCTTTAAGGGCTGATATTTAGCAGGGCACTGACACCTTGGACAGGGTCTTAAGGCTTCATCACTGAATAGGGTTTGGGCAACCTATAGCAGGAAAACAAATAATTTAGGACTTGATCATGTGTACTTTTTCATAAGGCTGCTTACCTCATTCTCAAGTCATATTTTCTGAACAGAATAGAATATAGGAAGCTGCCTAATACCAAGTCAGACCATTGGTCCATCTAGCTCAGAATGGTTGACCCCTGAGTGGCAGCAGCTCTCTCTAGAGTTAGACAGGATTTTTTTCTCTGCCCTACTGGGCAATGCCAGGAATTGAACTTGGAACTTTCTGCATGCAAAGCATGTGTTCTAGCCACTGAGCTGTGGCCCCTCACATTGACAAAAATTGATTTTTGCAGTCAATTGACAACAATTGGTTTTAATGAGAAATAATCAGGAAATCTTCATGCTTAGGCAAGAGGCACCTGAAAAAAGTTAGTGGTAAATGCTTATAATTTTCCTCTGAGACATTGTAGGAGTTACTTTTTGCTATTACTGCCACTAACAACCCAATCCTGTGTAAGGATACCCAGCTGGCCTAAAGGGCCGGGCGCGGTATCCTAGGCAGGTTCTAGGCTGCTCCGGGGCAGCCCGGGTGCACCCTTCTCTTGGTGCAACCCGGCCTAGGCCCACGAATATACAGTGAAACCTTGGATTGCGAGTAACTTGGTTTGCGAGTGCTTTGCAAGACGAGCAAAATTGTTTTCTAAATTTTGACTTGATAAACGAGCAATGTCTTGCAATACGAGTACATTGTGTTCTCCAAGATATCTCTCTGTGTGTTTGCAGAGTAACAATAGCGCCTCCTGGGCAACAAACTGCCCTCATTAACTGCTCATTAACACTCTGTTCTCCCTCTGCTAGAGGCTCCGTTTGTGCAGAATAGCAGCTCAGACTTTGCTTTGCAACTTCTGTCTTGCAGACCTCATTAACAAGCTGTTTTCCCCTCCCCCATCTGCCTCTAGCAAAGACGTTTACTCTGCAGAACAAGGCTCAGGTTTTGCATATCAGACGTTGCAAAGTGAGCTACAGTTTGCAAGAGCAAAGGAGGACTAGGCAGGGCAGCTTCTTAATTAGCTGAGCCCAGGAGATAATGCAGACACACACAAAGATCTCTTGCAGAATAACGAATCATCTGAGTTTCCATTATTTCTTATGGGAAAATTTGCTTTGATATACAAGTGCTTTGGATTACAAGCACGTTTCTGGAACCAATTATGCTCGCAATCCAAGGTTCCACTGTATACCTGCTCTGGAGCTGGCGTGCAGTCGAGGGCCAGGTGTCGGGGCAAACTGGACTGGGGGAGGGCTGGGGATATCGGTGGAGCTCGCCACCGATATCCCCGCCCTCCCCCTGCCTGGTTTGGCCAATGGCTGTCCTCCCCACCCGGTCCTCCCTCCCTCCGTCCCTCCCTTTTGGCAGGCGTAGGGACAGGCCCCCCGGTGGGCTGCTGGCCTTTGCTTACTCTCAGGGTGGTGTGAAAGTGCTTTATGGCACTTTTGCAACACCCAGCACTGGGAGAGCACGTGCTCCCCCGGTGCATCGTTGCGCAGGATTGCACTGCAAATCCTTCTATAACATTAATTGCTAGAAGGCTGTCTCTTTCCTTCCCTCCTACACATAATGTTTTGCTTTGTTTGCAGCACACCTGTGAAATTCTTTTTATTGGTGTTCTAGCAGCTATTTGCAGTTGCCTACCTGTACATATGCTTCTTGTTTACTAGCTGACTGAAGACTAGGACTGCATCCTATCAGTGTCAGAAGTTCACTACAAGAGGACTGCTTGTGCAATACTGTAGATTTTGCTTGGGCCTGGACTGGTCTTAATGCAAATCTAGTCATCATAAGTCTAGTGGCAGCATCTTCAGCATCTGGAAGGTATCCCTGTTAAAATTGCCAACACAAAAATTACCATGAATTACTTTCTTCCAAGAAATAAATTTAAGTTGTAGTTTACTATTTTAGTAAATATGCCTTTCAACTAGCCACACAAAATCTTTCTTATCTTCATTTGGCCCAGAAATCCTATACTTTATCTGTTCCACATCGTGAGAATAATGACTGAAATATTCAGCACATTCATAGAAAATTGGGTTCCAACAGAGCAGAAGCGTTCAGACTTTCTACCCTCAGAGAAACCTTTCCATGTAAAATCATCTGCTGAAGAACTGCTGTACATCTGCCATGGAGCCCCACACAATGTAGACGCATGATGCAAAGTGCGGTTTGTTTGCTCCACTCCACATCAACTGTGTTACAGGGACAATGATCCCCTGTAGCTGCAGACTGCAGGGGAAATTCAGCAGTGGTGAGGAGGCTACCTTTCAGGGAAGTTTCTCAGAAATATACAGTACTTTGAAAACCACTGGAACAGAACAAAGATACTTGCAGAATGAACTAAGTAACTATGATGGGACAAGGTTTAGTTTAAATTTGATCAGCCAGAAATGCAAAGCACAAAATAAAACCAAGCAAAAAGCCTCTTAGAATTTACTCCAAACGTTATTTAAATCAATTTACTTGAGAAGTGGCTGGATTCTAATCAGTACATGGATGAAAGCAGCAGGAAATGTCATGGTCTGATGAAGATCACAAGCATGAAACTCCAGATTTCTACTTTGTGTCCACCTGAAAAATCCCTCAATAATGTCTATGCAAAAATATGTTACCTTAGCTTCAGCTCTCAGCTGTTTTATGTACAACTTTCTTCTCCGATTTGCATGCTTATCTTGTGTAACAATTTCTTGCCAGCTTTTGCTTACTTTCCACATACTGAAACAAAGAACTACTATCAGCTACTATTCAAATATTATTCCAGAGTTCAGGGGATGAGACTGTTGTTGTCCAAAAGACACCTTTGCCTGTTCAGGCTGAATTGCATAGGGGTCTTCACCAAAGGCAGGCACAGCAGCCCCAGTGAAGGCTGCAGCAAGGGACAAAGTGTCCTTGAGCACCAGATCCTATGCTCTGAAGCTGTCATACAACAAAGCATAGCAATAGTTCTATATTAATTTAGTTCCTTCTGCAATGCACACTCTGACAAGGGAGCAGACACCAACGTTAAGCATTGTAGTTTGCTAATGCCAGGAGTTTGTAATACATAACATTTTTGATATCCTTCATGTTTCAATCTATCATGAGACAATGAACCAACACTGTTGCCATAATAGTTATTTGTCAACTTCCCAAAACCAAATGAATGAGGGCCCAATCCTATCCAACTTTCCAACGCCAATGCAGCCCAAAGGTAAGGGAACAAATGTTTCCTTACCTTGAGGAGGCATCTGTGACTCTCCCCCCCCCCCCAGGATGCAGCTCACGTTGGCATGGCTGCATCAGAACTAGAAAGTTGGACAGGATTGGGTCCTTAAACATTATAATTTTGAGACATTACATAATAAAAGACCCTCAGCAGAAACTCTTCAGGGCTTCAACAGGGAGGATGGGGAAGGTGGTTTCCATCAGCATAGCTGGATAAGTAGGAATGAATTTTAGATTTAGTTACACTTATACAGGGTCGCTGGGGAGGACACCCAATGAATGTTTATGGTCTTCAGAGTTGTCTCTCTTACCTGCATAGGCTTTCCACAGTCAGGATATCTAAAATCATAGTAAGAACATGTTTTAAGTCTCTCTCTCTTAATTCCGTTAATATATCTAGTTTTTCCAGGCCCATTTTCTTCCCAATGAGTTGAGCAACAATACACTTCAGCATAGACATGCCATCTCCATCAATGTTCCTTAAAAGGTAATTTTGCTCTGTTCTTTTACTTCTGCTTTGCATAAAGAGCTCATGAATTACTTGCAAAGCAGGAGTTCTTGATAGATCAACTTTTGGAGCCATGCGTTTGTCATCATCCTCATCAAAAACCAATTCACTACCTTCATTGATAGAACCAGCTGCTATTTTTAGTTTACATTTTGCATTAGCAAGAATAGTATCATTGTCTTCCTCTTTTTCAGATTGCGAGCCACGTTCTGAAAGGGTGGATAATCTTCTGGAGCGTTGTAACTTTCTTACCTTTCTTTTAGAGTTTAGAATGCTAGATGATTCATTACGTTTTTGGAGAAGTTCTTGGAAAGATCCCTCATGATCAGACAAGGAATCTTCTGATTTATCAAGAACAAGTGAATTATAGCTACTGCAGTCAAGAGTTAATAGGCTCTGATTGTTTATTTCTTTAGCTAGGGGAGTATTTATTTCAACAATATTAAGTTTAAAACCTTCTACGAGACTATTGATGGGTGTTATAAATTCATCATCATTTGTCTCTGACAGAGTGCAGTTAGGAGTTTCAAATAACTCTGAACAAGTGCTTTGATCATTAAAACTAGTAAGGGCACTATCAACAAAGTTATTGGGTGTATTTGTAGAAGACGCTGTAGGCTGGATTGGGGATAAACAGCCTGGTTCTGACAACAAGCTGCCTTTAGATTTTGAATCATCTATTGTAGAAGTCCTCTGCTGGGAAAATAAAAGCCTCAGTTTCTGACAACCAGGAGTTGGGTCTTCATTTTTTAAAGTACTGGTAGCCAGTGGCTTGTAGGTCTTCTTTCTTGGAGAATCCAAGGAACATTTTGAAACTCTTTCATCAAAGCTAAGAAAATGAGATAAAGATGGTTTTTTCCAGCTGATCCCTGAAGATGATGCTTGTCTTTCAGACCATCCCACAGCACCAACAGAAGCTGCTTTGGACACAATCAGTCTTCTGCGGAGTGACAAGTCCTTTTTAGCAACTTTGGGTGTTTCAAAAAAGTCTTTTTGCACGCTAGCTTCCTTCCTTTCCAATAAAAAGATTGAATTGTTTTCATGTTCAGTAGGAGATAACAGCGAAGTGCTGAAACTAGAATGTGAATGTTTGGAATACTCAGGTAGGCCTCTTTCGTTCTGTGCTCCTTTATGTTCTGCATCAGTACAGTCAAAGCTTGGATCTTTTAATGATTCATTGTATCCACTGTCATGAAATATGGAAGGGAAACAAGAATCTCTAAAGCTGGAATATCTTGCATTGTTGCCAGGAGAGGTCAGTCTGCCTCTTTTAAGAATATTAGATAGAATTGAGTGACTTTCTGACATCTTGTGCTTGCAACTGGTTCTGTAAAGTGATAACAGCATTTCACATTAGAAATAATTATTACATTTTATTCAGTTAAGGAATCTCATATCCTTTAATAACCAACACAGCGGGGGCTGTAACCCAGCCATAGAGCACATGCTTTGCATACAGAAGGTGCCAGGTCCAGTCTTTGACATCTCCAGGTAAGGCTGGGAAATACGCCTGTCTGAAACTCTAGAGAGCGACTGCCGTCAGTGTAGAGTGTAGACAGTATTGAGCTAGATGGGACTAATGGTCTTACACAGCATAAGGGAGCTTCCTAAAACCAACATTTACAGGGAGTCATTTCATGACAAACAGTTACCACAATTTAATAAATCCTCATGCTAACATTATGTGCCTATGATAAAGTTACATGATAAATACTTCACTATTTTCCTAATAAGCTGCTACTCTTGCTATCTTTTATTGTTACCTCCCTAGAAGAATATCATGAAATTGGTGTGGTTGGCTTCCTCCTGGATTTTTCGCCATCGGCTGAAGGCCTAGTGTTTTCATCAGGCTTTCGTAAATTTCTTATTCTGTCTCCAAGAATTTCAACTTTGATTCCTTCTCTGCGATGGGGGTGGGTGGGGTGCACACACGCTGTTTTATTCTTAGCATTCTTTTTATTATTGTATGTTCTAATTCTTTAATGTAAGCCAGCTTGAGACTTTATGAGAAGGATGGGATATTGGTTTTTAAAATATTACAGTTACAAATAGCATTATAGAGAAACATACGATAGAAAGGTTTGGGGAGATGGAATGTAGATTAAAATTAAACTTTCAGGGTTATATCCTCCACTTTTTGGGCAAACATGTTTATGGACTCGCACGACATAATCAAACAGCATTAATAGGCATTATTCATAGATCACACTTCCTGAACTGCTCACATACATTTAAAGAAAAGCAATACATATTGCTAGGCTATCCACTCCCCCCCAAAGATAATGTATAGTGAAGTTATGTAGCAATTATTCAAGGTTATTTTTGGCTTTGCTTCCTACAGTTTAAATAACTACAATCTCTTTAAGGAACAATACGCATTGGTAAGGAGAAGTGTGAGGGCGATTTGTGTAATCTTTGCTGTGTATTGCCTCTTTAAGCACCAAGCCCAGAAGGCCTCAGGATGAGACAGGCCTTGTGAGAAAACGGTTGAAACAGTTTTACATTTTGTAGCAGAAGTCTCTGAGTAATTGGGCCTGTACGATATCCTCAGGAACAATGGTCTTGGCCCGTAGGTTTACCAGATCTCCAACCGGGACAGAGTGATAGACCTTTAGGAGAAGGAATGTGAGCAGGTGTAGCTTGTTAAACCTTAGAGCACAATCCTAATTCTGAGTAGACATGCCTAGGATTGTGCCCTTAAGGGTTTAACAAGCTACACCTGCCCACATTTCCTTCTCCTAAAGGTCTAGCACTCTGTCCCAGTTGGAGATCTGGTAAGCCTAGTTGGGTCAGATGGACTAGAAACAATTCTCGGCTTCTTTTTCCATCTATCTCGGCTTCTTTTTCCACCTATTTATGTACTGGGCTTTTGCGAATGAGTTGTAAGCAATAAATAGTTAGAAGAAGAGATTTGGTATACACCATATAGCCAATAATCTTCATGCCAACAAACCAGGTAGGACTTGCAGCTCAATCCTATACATGTCTCTTCAGAAGCAAGTTCTACTGAATTCAATAAGACTTACAATGTATATCGAATTGCAGCCTTCATTTATTAGTGATTTTTGTAGGGCAGTCAACATTCCTGTTTGTCTCTTGCACTATATACCATACTCTCTCAGTGCGAACAGTACTGAAAGAGTAAATTGCATTTGTTAAAGTGCCTTCACTCTTTGCACATCAGAGGCCTTGCTCCAAGTTCTGTCTTTGGGTGAGGTCAGACTGGCGGGAATATAAGGCAGGACATTCTAAGTAGCGATACCTAGACTGTGGAATTCCCTCCCTCAGGAGGCCCAAATGCTGAACTCTTTTAAAATGGCAGGTTAAAAAACCATCTTCTCTACCTAGCTTATGTTTTCTTGCAGACCATGATATTCTGATATTTATTTTACTCTGCTGTGGTATGGGTTTTACCAAGTTTTGTGTGCGTGCGATATTTTTAGTGACTTGATTGCCTGATTTACAAATTATTTTATATTTAATATGAGTCACCCTGGTGGTATTATATCCCTGAGTCTGTGGGCAACAAGGGTAGGATAAACATTTCTTAAAATAAATGAATAAAATATTAATGTGAACATGGGCATGTTTTAAATGCTGTCTCCCATTCTTTTTCTTCTTCTTTTCTTAATTGACTCCAATTTATACTCATAGCCAGTTATCCTGGAACAAGAACTCCTTGATTTCTTCAGTACCCCGATTTGCCTTATACTTCTAAGAGGTAAATCAGAAGCTGATGGAAAATGAAAGAGTAAGTTTCAATTAAAGTAGGTGTGTTTTCTAAAAAGATAAGTAGGTTTAAAATGAAATGTTAAAGTAATATAAACATATCAGAGCCTACACAATCTCTTAAAACTGAATCATGAATAACAAAAAGCTAACTTCTGTGATTAATCATTCTAATAATCCAGTAAAATTTATGTTTATTACTATGGACTTCCTACTGGACCCAGCAACTAGCAAATTATCACAGGCATGTGGATTCAAGAGATGAAATCCTGTATCATCAACTAAGCCCAACTGCATAATATTGTACTTACTTGCACTAACTAGCTAAGCTCTGCAATGTATTTAGTTAGCAAATTTATTATTTCTGACTCTACTAGATAATTTTTCTCCATGAGCTGGAAAGTAAATGCTATTTGCCCAGTAGCTACCAAGCTTCTTTTGAACTGGGAACCATTCCTCCCCCCTCCCCCCATTTATTCTGCTTCATAAAACATTTTGTGAATTTTGTTGTTGAAAAGTGGTATATAAACATAATAAAGGCTCTACTTGGTTGTAAGCTAATTTGTTAAAAATGTTTTGTTATAATCACCAGTTAGTAAGCATGCTTATTTAGGAAATACATCAATTTCAAAATGAAATCTTGATGATCAGCCTTTTTTCTTGGTGATTTAACTCATTCTACTCTGCTTTAAACTCACCCAAAGGCACTCACCCAGAGAAAAACAAACTTAATGTAAACAGTTGACTCCCATGATAAACTATTTTTGAAACTCTACTCAGTTTCAGAAGTAGTTAGCCATACAACATTCAGAGAAGAGCTGCTTTTCAAGAAAAAAATAGTTTCCATGGGAAGGGAACATATAACTAGTTGCAGTTCTTTGGATCCTGGTCAGTATTTGCAGTGGGTTTTCAAAAATTGAGATCTGGACTTACCTTGTTGGATTTACAAGGAGACTGCAGCAGAATAAGAAGTACTCCACAACTATGCAGACATCACCTATGATACTGAAAGACAGACATTTGACATTTCAAGGTACACAGTCTCTTAGACCTTGCAATCTTTATTCATTACCTTAAACTTTGAGACTAGACTTCAGTAATAAGAGAATCCCCATACAGAGCTCAAGATTATCTAGATGTTACAAGTTGCATAGAATGTAGCAGCCCATTATATGATGAACAGTTGGCAATAGCTCATTACACAAAACCAAGAGTCTTGATGTACAGGTTGATTACCCCTTATCCAGACATCCAAAATCCAGACTATTCCAAAATCCAGACATTTTGGGGGCATGACCTTTTAAAAAAAATTTCCAGCACCTGGCTGGCATAGTGGAAGGCATGCTGGGGCACAAAATTATTAAAAAATATTGTATAAAAATTACCTTTAGGCTATGTGTATAAGGTGTATGAGACATACCGTAAATGAATTTCATGTTTAGACTTGGGTCCCATCCCCAAGATATCTCATTATATTTATGCAAATAGTCCAAAATCCAGACAAATCCAAAATCCAGACAACTTCCCATCCCAAGCAGTCCAGATAAGGGATACACAACCTGTATCTTTATTTCAGCATACGTTTTCATGGACCAAAGCCCACTTCCATGAAAGCTTATGCTGAAATAAGTTTGTTCATCTTTAAGGTGCTACAAGACTGCAACAGATGAACATGGCTCCTTCTCTGGAACTCATTAGATAAGCCTCCAAAATCCTGCACTGACTTCCAGTTACAATCCAGTTTGCTAGAAGACTATAATTTTTAATGGAATTTGTAAGAAACTTCCTCTTCGCCTCTGTCCTGTTGTGATCTATAAATAATAATGGGTGGTATGTTGCTTATTGTCACCTATACGCTACCTTAGTAAACAGCAAGAGCACATGGAGAGCGCTCTTGATTAGGGTTCTGAAATTCTATCCAAAAGAGAATCTCTTGTCTAGGAGTTGGATTAGTTCATTGCTGTATGTCAGAATGTGCATGACAGCAGTTTGTTGGGGCCTGCAGAATTTAGAATGGAAAAGAACACTGAAAAGAATGGAGAAGAATAAATCTGAAAAGGGAGATGCCGGCTAGGAACCAAAGCAGGAAAATGAGACTTGCTATTTTATATTATCATTATACAAATCTATGTCATTTAGAATGCTTGGCAAAATTCTCATTTCCCCATCTTATAACAGTACAACAAAGAACTACACTGAGATGATCAGTCTTCCATTTGAAGAAAGGCCCAAGACCTAGGATGTTAAAAAAAAAACCCAACACTATATTAACTACTCAAAACATTATCCTCCAACTAGCACTAAGTGAATTCCTGAGGAAATGATTGGGATGAAATTAACTTCATCTGTAAAAGTTATGCTGTAAAAGGGGCACAACTCTACTTACCTGGTTAATTTGAAGACCAAGAGTTGTTTCACATTGAGTTCTCTCTCTATATATACAGTAGTTAAAATCAGAATACAAATGCCCTTTTAACCTTAGAGGGACATTCCCAGATTATAAATGAAGAAAATATCTACCCCCACATGCATAAAACTATAACCAACACTCTTAATGAGGCAAGTTCGAGTATCATTTGAGCCAAAGTATGCTCAAATAAACCAATCACTTTCTGAATTTCATTAACAAAACTACCCAACAGCTATTTCTTGAGCAGTAAGAAGATACCTAAACTAACCATGACATAAAAAGGAATGGGAAACAGCACTTGGAGGGGGTCAGTCACCTTGAGGGAGGACACAAGCAAGAAGCAGCAGCAGCCTCCTTACACCCCTCAACCCTTCTGCAAATCAATGGGGGCGGCGACAGCGAGGTGGTTTAAATGGGGCTGCTAAGCACATTCGAGCCCATCCCAAGAGCTGACAGGACGGCGGGGGCGCTGCTCTCTGCCTACTGCAGAAAGAGCAGCGACAAGTCGGGACGCTCCCCCTCTCCTCAGCCCCAGAGCGTTGCCCTAGTGAGGAGGAAGCCGGCTGCCCGCGTGAGGCGGCTGAAGGTTTCCCTCGCTCAGTTTTGAACTACCCGCCCTTCCCAACTGCTGTAGCAGCTTCCCCTCCTCCCCGTCTGCCAGCGCTGCCTCTAGGAGAGGAGTCCAGTCCAGGGCGACGCAAAGGATAGCCAAGGGAGCGGGAGGAGGACAAGCTGCAGCCGCCTGAAACCATTAGGGAGCAGGGCTGCCCGCGCTACTATTTCAGGGCGTCCCTTCTCTAGAGGGTTTATTACTCAAATGCATTGTGGCTGGGTGTCTTGCTGTTGTAACCCAACTTGAACGAAGGCTCGCCCTGCCAATTCTCCACACACACCTCTCCTCTCTGCCTGCTGTGTTTTGTTTTATCTCTGCTTCCTCTCTCCTTTTTCGGAAATACGGGAGTTCCTGTCGTTCCCGTCGATATTCTTTGATACCACACAGACAACAAGAACACACTCTATATACACCGTATTAGTTAATCTGGAGAAGAACGACCACCCGCTGAAGTAATGATACGTAACTGACTATCGCTATTGTAAATTAGAATTCGCTTCGCTGCATTGAGCGAATGGGAAAAGAAAAGTCCACCTTCCACCAGAACAGAAAGAACAGAACAGGCATCAGCCTGGCAGTCTATGCTTCAAATATTGCCACAGCTATGAATTTTAAGATGTGTTAGGGAACCCTCTCAGCTCATCTCTTTCTACGAATACTGTAAATACAGTACTTTTACTGTTACTACTACCAGTAGTAGTATTCTTACTGTGCAATCCTAGGTTTGTCTACTCAGAAGTAAGTCCCGTGCTCTGTGACTGGACCACCTATCCCATAATCCTAGATTTATTAGGGCTGGTTGTGGCTACTCAGTGGCGAGGAAATGCATTCTACAGATGCTCAGAGAAGTGAACTCTTCCTTTCAATCAGCCCCCCCCCCCCCCAAAGTACGCTACAAAGGGAGATGATATATCCTTTCATACCTGTTGGAGTTGGTGCCATTCACATATGCCATCCTTCCTCGTTGGACTGACCTGACTTTTCATTCTCTGATGGTTAACCGAAGGTCTTTTAGTCTGCAATCATTAACACACTTACTAGGGAAGGAGTAAGTCCCACTGAACATAATGAGACTTACTTTTGAGTAAACATGTTTAGGTTTGTGGTGCTACGTATGTTTAAAGAGTTCCACTGTGTGTTTGATAGGGCACATAGTCCTAGAAAAGTATGCATAGGACCGCAACGTTAACTGTGTCTGCATTATCAACTACTGCTGTCTCTTTGCTTTGATAGTTTAAATGAAGATCGATGCTTTATTGATGTTGGGGTGTTTGGTTTTAGGATTTGTTTTGTTTTAGTATGCTGCTTCAGGTACTTTGGGGCAGAGCACACAGTTTATAAATGGTTAAAATAAATAACATTAAAAATAGTACTGTATTCCATCACAGAAGGCAGATGCGCCTAATTTGAAGCCCCAGAGAGGCAGCGAGCACAAACGTTAGCTGGCGCAGTAGGCACATCAGAACTGAAAATTTAAGCCCTTGACGGAGCCAATTGGGCGGGACTCGACTCGGCGGATGGGTTTGTGGTCCTTCAGCAACGTCATCAGTCCGCGCCACGGAGACGTGAGACAAGTGTGCGCACTGGTAATCAAGCTGGCTGGGCTCTTAATGTTCGGGAAATCGTTTCTTTTGAAGAGGAGTAGTCTGTGTTCGGTTCCTTTTCAAGCTCTAGCTCAGTCTCCGCACATTCTTGTCTTCTCTGGCAGCGGGACTACATCGATCTCCTCGTAGCGGGTGAGTCATCATGATGAGCTGGTGTGGTCCGGGGGGGAGGTTTGCTTCATCTTCTCTGTTTTTCCCTCTCGGCATCCATTTGGGTTTAAAAGTTAATTTATGTTAACGTTTTTGTCTGCTAAGTAAAAATCGAGTAGGATTCCTTACCCCTCCTCCCGGTTCCTGGTTGGTTCTTTCTACATTTTTCATTTTCCCCCAACACTGAGGCTGAAGTAGATTTATGAGGAAGCTTTTGTAAGTTTCAGTAACTAATGTGAGTGATCTCTCTCTTCCTCTTACTGACAGAATATGGAAGTTCAGACCGATGCACCACCTCCAAAACAGCAGCCTATGATATACATCTGTGGTGGTAAGCCTCTTCCTTTATTCTCCTAAAGTTCTAGTAGTAGGAATATGTAATATATACTGTAGTCTCTCATTAGGGAGATATTGCTATAGTGTTGGTAACATAGAATTTTCTCTTCATGAATCTTGCTAATTAAAAAAATGTATCTGCAAATTTTGTTGGTCTAAAATGGAGAGCTTGGATACCATTCTGACTGCTGTGAATTTGACAAATTCCAAATGATTACATATTAAGAATTGTTCAAAATAAATTCCAGGTAATGTGTGGTGTGCAGGGGGCTGGGGAGATAGCATTTTTCCCTTATCCGCGGTTTCTGTTGTCTGCAGGGAGGGGGGCAGGAACCTATCCCCTGCGGATACTGGTCACACTGTATTTTTATACTGCCCTTCCTCCAAGGAGCTCACTTAGGGTGGTATAGTTAACAAGAAGTAGTTTTTTCAATAAAAATGCTGGGTTATTTTTAATGTTTAGCATCCCTGTATGAGTGGAACTGTGGCATAGCATAACATGATTACTTTTATTTTACAATGACTTTATCCTTAGTTTAAGTTAGATTTCCCATTCTCCTTATTATATTGGCCTAACAAAGCATTAATATTTTTTACTTTCAGAATGTCACACAGAAAATGAAATAAAAGCCAGAGATCCCATCCGGTGCAGAGAATGTGGTTACAGAATAATGTACAAGAAAAGAACAAAAAGATGTATCCTTTTACAAGTTTCAAGAGAGTGAAGAAGAAAAAAGTGTCCTCTATGGACCCCAAACTTTGTTGCGAGTCTACTTTTCTGGCTGACTGAAGCATTGAACTCTTGTTAGGGTATGGGAATATAGGACAACATTTTTTTGCAAGTTCAACATTGAAGTTGAGTTACAATAGAGCCAGTGCTGTTGATTTTTTTTTGTTAAGTGTGGGAATTACTGTATGTACAGTGGGACCTCGCTATCCGCGCAGGATCTGTTCCAGACCCCCCCTCGCGGGTACTGGGCTCTACCAAAAAAAACTTTCAAGGGTCTGTGGGGCTTCTGCAGCCTTCCTGACCCACTTCCGGACAAAGCTGGGAGGGGGGGAAGAGCCTCCACGTGACCCGGAAGTGGGATGACCAGGTGAGTGCATAGGAGACATACACAAATCTCCCACTGCAAATAATTCTGGTGAACTGTGGGTGCATATGGCCAAAGCCAGCTGGGGAGGGGAAAGGGCTCCATTGAGTTCTGTGTTAATTCATTGAACCTACTGAATATGTACAAGTGTGAACTTTTTTCTTCTTGTAACCGTATCAGTTTTCATGCTTTCCACTTTTTTCTTTAACTCTACTCTAGTGGTTGTGTTTGATGCCCGATGAAGAAGATTGAAGATGGATCTGTTTTATCTTGGTGTATTTTAGATTCTTTGTACCTTGACTTTGATTTCACATTTGATAAGGGCAAATATATTCTTCTGATAGTGTAAATTATTCCGTCATCACAATAAAGTGTTTATTCAAATATTTAGTTCACTTTTTTTGGAGATATTTTGAGTAAATGGATTTTGAAATCTAGTGTTGAAATATCTATTTAATTCAGAGAAGTTGCTTATATTGGGGAATCTGGCAACATGGGCAAAATTTACATGGCCCTTAGTTTTTCATTTCAGTGCTACACGGCTATTTAGCCTAATAAAAACATTGTGTATGTGTAATCCTGGGAGCTGCATCAAACTTCCACATTATGTAAAATGTTTTTATAATTGGTGTGGCCTGGAGGGGCAGGAGGTGTGACCTGGAGGTTTGAGCTGGTGCCCTGCCTGAAGAAGCTAAGCAGGGTCGACCTTGGTTCCTGCTTGGATGGGAGATGGAAGCTGCTGACAAACCTTGCAAAGACACTGAGAAGGCATTGTGAGAGGGTGGAAGGCAGAGGAGTCAGCTAGAGAGAGAACATCTAAGACAACCGTCCGAGCGTGAACTGCGGTGAACTGTGAAGCTTGGGAGTGCAAAGCACAAGCCAGAAGGAGGGCTGCACTCGGAAGGGAAAACATCTCGAGCATGGAAGGTTCTATATAGGAATAGAACAATATTGTAAAGACCCTTATCAGGTCTAAAGATAGCCTGCCTATGTAAGCCGCCTTGAATAAATCTGATGAGAAAATCTGATGATGAGAAAGGTGGTATATAATTACTGATCTGATCTGGTCGGATGCCGCCTTGAATAAATCTGATGAGAAAATCTGATGATGAGAAAGGTGGTATATAATTACTGATCTGATCTTTCCATCACCTCACATCACCTTTCCATTTCCTCACATCGACTGGGTCAATTCATGCTCAGGTCATGAAAGAGAGACTGGATTTCTGGATATGTTAAATGACTGTGCCTTAGAGCAGCTTGTCACGGAACCGACCAGAGGACAGGTGACTCTGGACTTGATATTGTGTGGCACTCAAGATCTGGTCAGGGAGGTAAATGTTACCGAACCGTTGGGGAACAGTGACCATGCTGCGATCTGTTTCGCCATGCATGTCGGAGGGAGAGGGCCGAGCAAATCTGACACGAAAACCCTTGACTTCCGAAGGGCAGACTTCCCCAAAATGAGAAGACTAGTTAAGAAAAAGCTGAAAGGGAAGGTAAAAAGAGTCCAATCGCTCCAGAGTGCATGGAGGCTGTTTAAAACAACAGTCATAGAGGCCCAGCGGGAGTGTATCCCACAAAGGAGGAAGGGCTCGACCAAGTCCAGGAGGGTGCCGGCATGGCTAACAAGCACAGTTAAGGAGGCTATAAAAGGCAAGGAAGCTTCCTTCCGTAAATGGAAGTCTTGCCCTAATGAGGAAAATAAACAGGAGCACAAACTGTGGCAAAAGAAATGTAAAAAGATGATACGGGAGGCCAAGAAAGACTTTGAGGAACGTATGGCAGGCAACATAAAAGGGAATAATAAAAGCTTCTTCAAATATGTTAGAAGCAGGAAACCTGCCAGGGAAACGGTTGGTCCGCTGGATGGTGAGGGAGAGAAAGGGGTGATAAAAGGGGACTTGGAGACTGCAGAGAAATTAAATGAGTTCTTTGCATCTGTCTTCACGGCAGAAGACCTCGGGCAAATACCGCTGCCAGAATGGTCTCCCCTGACTAAAGAATTAAGTCAAATAGAGGTTAAAAGAGAAGATGTCTCAGACTTAATTGACAAAATAAAGATCAATAAATCACCAGGCCCGGATGGCATCCACCCAAGAGTTCTGAAGGAACTCAAGAATGAAGTTGCTGACCTCTTGACCCAAATATCTCTTGACCTCTTGACCCAAGGATCGGTCTTGGGACCGGTGCTTTTCAACTTATTCATAAATGACCTGGAGTTGGGGATAGGCAGTGAGGTGGCCAAGTTTGCGGATGACACTAAACTTTTCCGGGTGGTAAAGACCAGCAGGGATTGTGAAGAGCTCCAGAAGGATCTCTCCAAACTGGGAGAATGGGCAGCAAAATGGCAGATGCGCTTCAATGTAAGTAAGTGCAAAGTGATGCACATTGGGGCAAGAAACCAAAATTTCACATATACGCTAATGGGTTCTGAGTTGTCTGTGACGGATCAAGAGAGAGATCTTGGGGTGCTGGTGGACAGGTCGATGAAAGTGTCGACCCAGTGTGCGGCGGCTGTGAAGAAGGCCAATTCCATGCTCGGGATCATTAAAAAGGGGATTGAGAATAAAACGGCCAATATCATTATGCCTTTGTACAAATCGATGGTAAGGCCACATCTGGAGTATTGTGTCCAGTTCTGGTCACCATACCTCAAAAAGGATATAGTTGAATTGGAAAAGGTGCAGAAAAGAGCGACCAGAATGATTTGTGGGCTGGAGCACCTCCCTTACGAGGAAAGGCTACAGCGTCTGGGGCTTTTCAGCCTAGAAAAAAGGCGCCTGAGGGGGGACATGATTGAGACTTATAAAATCATGCATGGGATGGAGAGAGTGGATAGAGGGAAATTCTTCTCCCTCTCGCACAACACCAGAACCAGGGGACACGCACTAAAATTGAGTGGAGGGAGAGTTAGAACAGACAAAAGAAAATATTTCTTTACCCAGCGTGTGATTCATCTGTGGAACTCCTTGCCACAGGATGTGGTGATGGCACCTGGCCTAGATGCCTTTAAAAGGGGTTTGGACAAATTCATGGAGGAAAAGACCATCACAGGTTACAAGCCATAAGCAACCTCCTGGTTTTTGTTTTTGTTTTTTGGTTTTTTTTTAGAAGTGGGTTTTCTCTGTGCCAGGTGCAAGGGAGTGGCGACTGGACACAGGTATCTTGTTGTCTCGTGTGCTCCCTGAGGCATCTGGTGGGGCCACTGTGTGACACAGGAAGCTGGACTAGATGGGCTTTTGGCCTGATCCAGCAGGGCTCTTCTTATGTTCTTATCACCTGGGACCCACCAGAAATCAGGTTGCGACCCACCAAGTGGGTCCCGACCCACAGTTTGAGAAACACTGGAATAAGCTATTCAGCCATATGAATACTCAGGAGAAATATGCTCCACAGCGTGACTTTTAGTCCAAGTGATGGCATTTTAAAACGCAATCCTTAACAAACATATCAGTACTTTTAATATCCTTAAATGTATGTACAAATCCAGTTGACTAGTCTTTAGACATAGTACCGTGTATCCCTGAAAATAAGACAGTGTCTTATATTAATTTTGGCTCCAAAAATGCAGTAGGTCTTATTTTCAGGGAGGTCTTATTTCCCAACCTATGGCTTACACTTACTTTGACCGATTACAGCTTCATTCTTTCCCAAGGGTGCAAGGCTCTGCAAGGCCTGCACTTGAGTCCTCCACCATAGAGACGATGTGCTAGAGAGGTCTGCAAGGAGGCTGCAACCTTGCAGAGTCTCTCTAGCACATCGTCTCCATGGTGGAGGACTCCAGTTCTCCACTATGGAGATGACGTGATTTGCACCCTCAGGAAAGAATGAAGCTTTAATTGGTCAAAGTAAGTGCCCGGGGGCGGGGGTCACGTGGGGTGCTGGGGGGGGGTCGCGTCCGTCTGGCTGATGATCCTAGCTAGGTCTTACTTTCGGGGATTGACGAGTGCCAGCAAAAATCATGCAAAAATGACAATAGGTCTTACTTTCGGGGGAGGTCTTATTTTAGGGGAAACGGTAGTTGAAGAAAGTTGCTTTTTTCCTTGGTAGAATTGTTTATAACGAGAATAACATAAGAAAAGCCCTGCTGGGTCAGGCCAAAGGCCCATCTAGTCCAGCTTCCTGTATCTCACAGTGGCCCCACTGTTGGAGGATGGGCAGCGTTTAGCTGCTGGACACTGGGGGTGTGGTGTACTGCCTGGTCACATGTAAAGACTTCCTACTCTAATCCCTCTGTGTTCCAGGAAGGGGTGTGGCCCCTGACCCTTATTTCCTCCTTCTTGCCCCTCACTCAGTCTTTTCTTCTCTTGATGCCCACCAAGTAAGATGATGCCATTGCTGCTCCTGCAGCCCAGACAACAAGATACCTGTATCCTGTCACCACTCCTTTGCATCTGGCATTAAGAGAGAGCCTACTATTAAAACCAGGAGGTTGCATATACCCATCATGGCTTGTAACCTGTGATGGACTTTTCCTCCATAAATCTGTCCAATCCCCTTTTAAAGGCATTTCTAATCTAGGCCAGGAGCCATTACCACATCCTGTGGCAAGGAGTTCCACAGATTAATTACACGCTGGGTAAAGAAACATTTTCTTTTGTCTGTTCTAATTCTCCCGCCACTCAATTTTAGTGGATGTCCCCTAGTTCTAATGTTGTTTGAGAAGGAAAAGAACTCCTCTCTATCCACTCTCTCCATCCCATGTATAATTTTTTACGTCTTGATCATGTTCCCCCTCAGGTGCCTTTTTTTTCTAGACTGAAGAGCCCCAAATGCTGCAGACTTTTAAGGGAGGTGCCCTAGTTCACGAATCATTTTGGTCGCTCTCTTCTGCACCTCTTCCAGTATATCCAGAGACGGCAAACAGAACAGGACACAATACTCTCCAGGTGTGGCCTAACCATTGATTTGTACAACGACATAATAATAATGGCCATTCTATTCTCAATCCCTTTTTTAATGATCCCCGAGCCACCACTGAACTCAGTGGATCTTCTGAGTAGACATGCACAGGGTTGCGCTGTTGGTTCAGTTGTGTTGTTCAGTTCTATATTGGTTTATCATTTTGCAAGTTGCCTTGTTTGGAATGGTGGGATAGACTATAGATCCTTATTAAATCCGTTTAATTAAAAGCCAACTTGTGCAAAACGGTAAGCTCTTGGCATTCGAAAGTGTACGGGAGAGGTGAATCAATCCTCCCAAAGGTAAAGGGCCTTTTTCCCCCAGAACTCTGCAACGCAATCCTATACGTCTACTCTGAAGTAAGTCAGTGTGAATTATGCTCAGATCAGCGTGTATAGTACTGCTGACAGGCCTAGCAGTGAATACGTGTTGCCTTGGCAACCGGCCCTCGCGGTCCCCACGGAGGTCGTGCTCCCCTTCGATTGACGACTGCCTCTTCAACGGCATAGGCGAAGGTGGGGGGGGGGCTCGCCTTCGCGCATGCGCTGGTGAAATCTGACTAGCGCCCCAGCTTGTCTTGAAGCGAAGCGAAGCGAGCGCACACACACACGGCTCCACACAAGGAGAAGGAGCGGAGTACAGTAATCGGCAGGTGGGTTTTGCTCTTGGGTGTAGAGTGGACGCAGCGTGAAAACCGTTGGTTCTCCCTCTTCTCAGTCGACGCCTTTCGCTCCGCAGCGTGCTTCAGACGCCGCCGATGTTTGGGGTGCCGCGTCTCGTCTTGCCCAGCCTGTAGCAGGGCGGTTGGAAGAGGAGACAAGAAGCGGGTAGAGGTGGCGCGGTTTACAGAAGAAGGAAGTGGGTGTGTATTGCAGGGAAGGATGCGCTGGCCGTGGAGTGGGGCGCGGTAACAGAGCAAGGCAGTGGAGGGAGGAAATGGGCTTCACTTGCGGTTGCTTGCTAGTAGGTGATGGTCGGATGCCGACTGATCCCAAGGAGCTCAGGCACGCGTATGCCATTCTTTTGATGTTGTTCACAACAACTCTGCGAAGTATATTAGACTAAGAGAGAGTGACTGGCCCAAGCTCGCTCAGTGAGCTTCATGGCTGGAATGTGAACCAGTGCACCACATGAACAGCAGAGTCTGCTTTGGGACCCACCCACCCCCGTGTTGCTCACACACACCTTTCCTCCTCCCTCACATTATCCCCTCACAATGAAGAAGACAGTATGTATGCCAGCCCAAGGGGGCGGCCACGTGTGGTTCTGTCGCTAAGCTCCGCCGTTGACTTTCGTGGAAGTCTGGGTGGTTGTTCGGCAAAATATAGAGACTGACACACTCAGGTTGAACTAAGGTGGAGATATGCAAGCATTGTTGACCTGGTGCGCACACAAGGGAAGCGAGACCAACATCCACGATTTTGTGAAGCTTTGTGGGCTGGGCTGCCTGAACTCTTCCCCAGCGCCTCCTGAATCATGGAACCGTGCTTCTCATTTCAGTACATAGCAACAGTTGCTAACGTTGAACATTTTGCTGCTCTATTTTTTTTAACCGTAGAGGGCGTTTATCCTGGGATTATTCTTTGTAAAATCCTTTGAAGCTACACTGTATACTTAAATCGTTCTTGTTTGGGTTTTGCAGGTCAGCACAGTTGTAAAAACAGTGGGACAAATACTTGTGTGTAAGACTGAATACTTGAGTAAAGAATGAATTGAAATGTGTTGCTTAGGGTGCTAAGATGTCAATTTAGTTTGTATTTTCTGTTACTTGTGTCACCACAACTACAGTCACTTGATTGTGTTTAGATTGCAGTGTCTGAATTGTGCTGCATTCTAGGTTGTGCTCTAATCATCTTCTTCAGTCATTTTGAAAACATTTTGAAGTGCATATGAATGAGGCTCCAAGTAGCATTTTGTGCATTAAGCTTGTATCATTTCAAATGTGTCTGAATAGTACTGAAAGTGTAAAGATTATTTTTTGTACTTCAGTTATGAGTGCTGAACAAGTTTCATCCTTGTTGGATCAAGGAACAACAAAAACATACCAAATTCCTATTGGTCATCTGGACTACAGTTTCATTGAGAAATGCACAGATGTTAAACATTTGGAAAAGATTCTCAAGATATTAAGGTAAAATAAATTCACATGACTTTCTATTTATTCATTTCAATATTTTGATTAATATAAACTATAGTGACCCTTGCGATGCCTTTGCATGCTAGCAACTAACAAGGGCACTGCTTGCTTTGAGTGCTAGGTTTGTTACCTAGGGACATGCAGTGTAGAAATCTCCAAATAAATAAATAAATAAATAAAACTGATATAAGAAGATTACAGTTTTCATTTACAAGGAAGTAAAATTATTCAGGTTTATCACTATGATATAACTATAACATTTTGTTGTTAAGTCGTGTCCGACCCTTCATTATCCCGTGAACCACATCCCGCCAGGCCTTCCTGTCCTCCACTATCTTCCTGAGTTCGCTCATTTTCATGTTCGTTGCATCGGTGATGCTGTCTAACCATCTCATCCTTTTCCTTCCCCTTCTCCTTTTGCCTTCAATCTTTTCTCTTCGTATTAGGTGGCCAAAATATTTGAGCTTCAGCCTCAGTACCTGTCCTTCCAGGGAACAGTTAGGGTTGATTTCGTTTAGGATTGACTGATTTGATCTCCTAGCAGTCCAAGGGACTCTCAGGAGTCTTCTCCAGCACCACAGTTCGAAAGCATCTATTCTTCGGCGCTCAGCCTTCCTTATGATCCAACTCTCGCAACCATACATTGCTACTGGGAATACCATCGCCCTGACTATACGAACTTTTGTTGGCATGGTGATATCTCTGCTTTTTATTATGCTGTCTAAGTTTGCCATAGCTTTCCTCCCAAGGAGTAAGCGTCTTTTAATTTCATGGCTGCTGTCTCCGTCTGCAGTGATCTTGGAGCCCAAAAAAGTAAATATGTTACTGCTTCCATTTCTGCCCCTTCTATTTGCCAGGAATTGATGGGACCAGATGCCATGATCTTAGTTTTATTAATGTTGAGTTTCAAGCCAACTTTTGCACTCTCCTCTTTCACTCTCATCAAGAGGCTCTTTAGTTCTTCTTCACTTTCTACCATTAGGGTGGTATCGTCTGCATATTGTTGTTGATATTTCTCCCAGCAATCTTGATTCCGGCTTGCAATTCATTCAGCCCTGAATTTCTCATAATGTACTCTGCATATAAGTTAAATAAGCAGGGTGACAATAGACAGCCTTGCCGTACTCCCTTCCCAATTTTGAACCAATCGGTTGTTCCATGACCGGTTCGAGCTGTTGCTTCTTGGCCCGCATACAGGTTTCTCAGGAGACAGGTAAGGTGGTCTGGTACCCCCATCTCTTTAAGAATTTGCCACAGTTTGTTATGATCCACACAATCAAAGGCTTTTGCATAGTCAAAGAAGCAGAAGTATGGTTTTTTTTTTTTTTGGAACTCTCGTGCTTTCTCCATGATCCAGCGCATGTTGGCAATTTGATCTCTAGTTCCTCTGCCTCTTTGAAACCCAGCTTATACTTCTGGTAGTTCTCGGTTTACGTACTGCTTAAGCCTGGCTTGTAGGATTTTGAGCATAACCTTGCTAGCATGTGAAATGAGTGCAATTGTACGGTAGTTTGAACACTCTTTGGCATTGCCCTTCTTTGGAATTGGAACATAAACTGACTTTTTCCAATCCTTTGGCCACTGCTGAGTTTTCCAAATTTGTTGGCATATTGAGTGCAGCACTTTAACAGCATATCATTTAGGATTTTTAGTAGGTCAGCTGGGATAATATCATCTCTGCTAGCTTTGTTAGTAATGCTACCTAAGGCCCACTTGACTTCACTCTCTAGATGTCCGGCTCTGGGTCAGTGACCACACCAGCGTGGTCATCAGGAACATTAAGAACATAAGAAGAGCCCTGCTAGTCCAGCTTCCTGTATCACACAGTGGCCCCACCAGATGCCTCAGGGAGCACAAGACAACAAGATAACCTGTTTCCCGTTGACACTCCCGCCAGACACTTGCACCTGGCACAGAGAAAACCCACTTCTAAAACCAGGAGGTTGCTTATGGCTTGTAACCTGTGATGGTCTTTTCCTCCATGAATCTGTCCAAACGCCTTTTAAAGGCATCTAGGCCAGGTGCCATCACCACATCCTGTGGCAAGGAGTTCCACAGATGAATTACACGCTGGGTAAAGAAATATTTTCTTTTGTCTGTTCTAACTCTCCCTCCACTCAATTTTAGTGCATGTCCCCTGGTTCTGGTGTTGTGCGAGAGGGAGAAGAATTTCCCTCTATCCACTCTCTCCATCCCATGCATCATCAGGAACATTAAGATCTTTCTTGTATAGTTCTTCTGTGTATTCTTGCCATCTCTTCTTAATCTCTTCTGCTTCTGTCAGGTCCCTGCCTTTTGTGTCCTTTATCATGCCCATCTTTGCACAAAACGTTCCCTTGATATCTCCAATTTTGTTGAAGAGATCTCTAGTCCTCCCCATTCTGTTGTTTTCCTCGATTTCTTTGCATTGTTCATTTAAGGCGGCCTTCTTATCTCTCCTTGCCATAACATAAATTGGAGCAAACGTTTTTTTGTTTTTGTAAATGTATAAGGCTACAGTCCTAGGCACACTTTCCTGGGAGTAAGTCCCATTGAACACAGTGAGACTTATTTCTGAGTAAACTTCCATTGGATTGCACTGTAAGTCAACCTTCAGTACTCAGACTTCCAGGAAGGATGTACAATTTATATAAATTACATGTATATGAGATCAGGTGAAACAATGATAATCATAAGAACGTTCAGTCTTTTGAGCTTTAAAGATCTTGTGCTCATGTGGCAGGCATACTCTGAAGGTTAAAACACAAAAAAATATAAAGTTCAAAACCATAGCCATGCCAGATGGAATCTAGTTAAAAGCCTTTCTCAAATCATAGAATAATTGGCAGTAGAGTGAGAGAAGAATGGCCCAAAGCTTACCATTTTTTCCGTTAACTTCTATTGTTAAAAATGAGAGACTCTTCATAACAAAGCACTGTGAGACTATCACTATTTAAAAACTGGAATGCTAATATGCATAAGAGACAACATGTAGTGATGTAACATCTCCTTGTTTTCAGGTCTGGTGAGGAAGGCATGTATCCTGATCTTATATTGTTTTGCGAAAAACGCATTGAATCTTTGGCTCCAAATAGCAGAGTTTTGCGAAGAGATAAACCAGTGGCTACTGCTTCTGATTTTACTGCTGAGGAATGGGGAAAAATAAATGAAGAAATGAAGGTATTATTTTCAGAAGTCTTTTTATACAGCTGGAAACTGATTTTATGTGTTTTACTTACTACTACTTTTTATTGCTTGTTTTATTATTTATATTAATTGTACAAGCTGCTGTTTTGTTCACAAATGAAAAGCAGCATATAAATATATGGGCAGCCCAATCCCCTTCCCCAGATGTAAGCGGCGGTAGCAGAGCTTTTGGCAGTGCAGTTTTGCTCCTAAGAGGCTCCTGCCTTTGGCCGAGCCTCTCGGGAACACCTGCCCAGAGCCGCCTCCCTGTGTTTTCTGGCCTCTGAAAACCCAGAAGTAACTGGCGATGTCATCGCCAGTCACTTCTGGTGGTACTCAGAAGGAGAGTGGTGCCAGAGGTGGTACTAGTCGGCCAGGAAGGGGTTGGGAACCCCTGGCTTAAAGAATCCCTGCCTGACTTCTTAAACACTGTTTTTTTTACAACACAGGGAAACCCTTCTGGATTTTTTCTGCAGAGCCTTTGAATTAGAGGGGTAAGGCTGTGTCCTCTAGTCATGAAGGGGGTGCAGAGTCCAATTCCTGCACCAGACAAAGGGCATCCTGGATCTGTGTCCAGAGGATTCCTGACTCCTCTCAGACTCCTTTACCTCATTCACCAATATGCAGGGACTCTGTTACTGGGTCATGTTGAGAACGTGTTTCTTGAATAGCAATCCTCCATAGGTAAGGTAAAGGTATCCCTTGACAATTAAGTCCAGTCGTGTCCGACTCTAGGGAGCGGTGCTCATCTCCGTTTCAAAGCCGAAGAGCCAGCGCTGTCCGAAGACATTTCCATGGTCATGTGGCCGGCATGACTCAACACCGAGGCGCATGGAACGCTGTTACCGTCCCGCTGACGCGGTACCTATTAATCTACTTGCAATTTCTTGCTTTCGAACTGCTAGGTTGGCAGGAGCCGTCGCGCGGAATCGAACTGCCGACCTTTCGATCGACAGCTCATGGTTCAGTGGTTTAACCCACTGCGCCACCCGCTGGCTCGCAGCAATCCTCCATGCCAGATGTTAAATAACTTTTGAAACACGGGAAATTTAAAAGCAGTTGCAATGAAATGAGGGTGTGCTATTCAAAGGGGGGGGAAGCAAAAATCTCACTGAACTAACATTTAGGCCTGCTTAAAGTAGTTCTTTGAATATTCTGATCATTATTTTATTATTTATAATGTATATAATGCTATCATGAGCATGAGGTTTATAGAGTAAAAAGACAGGACTCTGCCCTGAGTTGGGCTTATAATCTTGCCATTTACATCCAACATTCTTCAGTAAAAAATTTTTGGAAATCATAAATATATCTGAAAAAGTAAAGGCTGCTGGGGAAGTTGGGTTTCACATTTTGAATGTGGTGATATTACCTGCTATTTTTAGAGCTGGGTTAGTGAGATGAATGAAGTGGAGTATAAAATGCGGTACGCTACAACTGAAGTATTCAAGGAGAAACTAGAAAACTTGCCACCAGTTCGTAGTTCAGATAACTGTCATCTTGCTAGCCAGGTACGTTACTGTTTCTACATTTCATGTTCAGATAATATGTGAACTTATCCTATACCTTTTATGAATTGGTAGTTGATATTTGCAATGCCTCTCTTTACTAGGATTTGTCCTAGTGCAGTGATTTTCAACCTTTTTCATCTCATGGCACACGGACAAGATGCTAAAATTGTTAAGGCACGCCATCAGTTTTTTACGGATATATTTTATCATTTAAAAAATGAGTATTAAGATTGTGTTTTTAAGTTCAATAACTAAAATTTTAATCATTGTATTGATGAGTATTTCAGTCTCAGTCCTCTATTTCTGATTTCCATCAGTTTCCATCAGTTTATCTTCTGCAACGGTTAGTTCTGCTGACTCGCATGCACTTAACACAAACGGATCTCTCGCTCAATCCAAGGAAGATACATCAAGTGATGGGAAATACTAATCAATGTTGACAATATTTTTATTCAGCAGTGACAAACTTTGTAGAATTAAATCAACAAGATTTTTGTCCAATCTCCCAATGTAACTACTGCTTCCAAAAAGCCACAACTATGCCTCTTTTGGGTTTTTGATTGGTCTGCTTGGCTGCCACTCATACATTTCCTGACTTTGATTGGTGTGGAAATAACACGGTGAGGCAAAGAACCCACATGGGTCAAAACCTATGTGTGTGATTTTTCTAGGAAAGGTCACAAAATACATGTACTAATATACCTGCTAATAAACTACCTTCCCCCAAACTCCTGCGGTACACCAATTGAAAATTGCTGTCCTACTGAATAATTGATACTATTATCAGTACTTTATGTATATTTACAAATTATGGGTTCAGAACTTCATGACTAGATCTGCACACCGAAGGGAGATAATTGTGTTTCTTCAATACTAGTCTCCTATTCTGCATGGCACACCTTTTTTGAATCTGAGGAAAGTTTGAAAAACAATTTTTGATATGACATGGCAATCTGCCTGTTCAAGGAAGAAGGTGGAGATTCCACTAGACATGCCAAGCCCTTGGGTGTGCCCAAGAAGCTCTTTGGATCTAAGTCTCTATGTGTTCAATCTACAAATTAGTTAAGATAAGGCTCTAAGATGTACAGCCCTATCCTGTGCATGTATCCTTAGAAGTAAGTGTGTTTAATTGGACTTCCAAGTAAGTGCAAATGACACTAATTTAACACCAGAACTTCTATATCTGGCCCAGATTGTTAGACTGAAACATAGAAGTAAGGGTTGAATATATGAGTGATATATACAGTGTGTCATTATTATTATTATTATTATTTTAAGAAGATGGGCCCCTGTTGAACATATACATAGTGGAGGTGGGGAGGCATTTCATACAGAAAGGGGCAGGCAAGAAGGAATGCTGAACCCTTCCTGTATGATGCACTTTCCCCTTCTGAACCTGTGCCCCAAATAAATTTCCTGTTTCTGCACTCTAGGACCAGAAATAAGTCATGCCAGGAGAAGTGTTTGAGGGGAGGTGGTTTCAGGCGGAAAAGAGTGGGCATAGAAAGGATTTAGTGCCCCCTTCTCTGCCATTGCTTCTCCACATTAAATCAGGCCAACACCACATTTTATTCCTGTTTGGCACAACCTGTATTCTAGACCTGTATTCTAGACAAGTGGTTCTCCACACATGAACGTGGTAGGGTGATGTGTTAGAACATAGGTCATTGCTTTCTGGAGGAAAGGGTGATGGCAGGTGGAAACACTTAGCACTCCTGTTAGTAAGTCCGCACCTTGTAGGCACCTGAGTCACTGCTAAATTCATATAAAGGCATGTATTTGCATGCCATTTAAAATAGAGGAAGTGAGTGGTGGTGGTGCTGAACTCTTTCCCCTCCTATTATTTATTATTTGTGACCCTCTGTCCTTAGCCATCTCCCCCCCCCCCCGAAGAGTTCCAAAATTGAATGTGTAAGCACTCTGGGGAAAAAAACAACTGAGTAGAGGTGGTCTGTGGGAGTGGATTCAGCATCTGCCCTTAACATATCTGCTTACTTTGCTTTAAATTCCACCATTGCCCCAATTTATATTAAATTTTGGCATGACGCTTGTTCTACTGCATGGATCATGGTCCCATCATGTATGCTGTTGAGTCCTGCTGAATTTAGTAACTCGTAAGATTGCAGAGTAAGGCTGCAATCATTTTACACACTTTCCTGGGAGTAAGTCTCATTGAACACAATGGGACACTTCTGCATAGACATGCATAGGATTGTGCTGTGTCTTTTATATCCAAGGGCCATTCTTTAATTTAGGACCCTCTTATTTTCCTCTCTTTTTGTAATTAAGTGGTAGACTGAATTGTAGCAGTTGAAGTTTCTTCAGAAGAAGATTTTTAATACTGAAAGGTAACTACTGATTGATAAGCACATAATTCTAGAAAGAGTACCAGATGAAAGTTATGTAACAGATATGCCTGAACTCCCAAGCTTCAAGTCATATCTCTTAAAAATAGATTTTTGTAGGATGTGAGTTATATTGCTGACTACACATGAAATTAACAGTAAAAAACAAATTCCCCAATGAAAAAATATTTTTATAACTTGTCTTTTTCTTTATTGCAGAGCAAATTGTCAAAAACCAGAAAAATAAAGAAGAATATACCAAGGAACTATAGTGAATGGGATAAGTATGTTAGACACCTCTGCCAGTTATTTTAATTCAGTTATGTATCTCTTTCCATTGAGTGTTTAGGTAGGTTTTAAAAATACATATATCTTATTTTTTGTTAACATTTCTTAAAATTCAAACCACAAATATAGTCTAGGGTTAATAAAGCTTTTCAGTTTAATAATATAGTCCAACAATGAGGCATTCTAAATTTAAAAAGTAAATTTAGTTTTCAAAATATATTAAGCAGTCTCTGTTCTCATTGGGAGTTTGTAGAACCAAACATAGAGAACATACCAACACTGACCTCAGAATAACATCTCATGCCTGATGTACTTTAAATTGACAAGAAAGACCCAGTGATACTAAAATTTGAATTGGAATATGAACTGGCAGGAGCTAAACGTTAAAGTCCCATAATCCCCAGTGCATATGCACCTTAAGCATATTAAACACAAGGGCCAAACTCAGTGTATGGCCCTAAAACTGTCAAATTTTCCAAATCTGTAAAATAGAATGAAAAACTATACATTTTATTTTAAGAATTGCTCTTTGGCTTATTTCTCAGATTAGCAACGTTCATATGTGACTCATTCAAGGCTAAAACACATTTTTAATCACTTAGGAAAGCACACATGGGAGATTAGGTTTTTATTATTTACTCGTAGATATTCATTTGAATTTTTTTTTCAAATCTGTTAAATCTGTCCAAATTCTGAATATTGAGTCAAAAGCATAGGAATCACAGGTGTCTCATTTTTTTTGTCATTGTCCTTCATGTTCAGACTTGTGTCAATCATTGCAGTATGGAAAAATTTTGGTACATATTTGTGTTTTTTTCTGAATACGTTAAAAATAGACATTAATATAAGTCAATTTATTTTAATCTAAAATGGGAGGCACTGGAACTCAGCTGGAAAGCGTTTACTTTGTGTAAATAAGAATCCCCTTAGACATGGTATTTTCTTGTTGGAGATGATCTCGGTAGGAAAAAAACATGCATAATATAACATGAGGAGTAGTGCAAGAGTTTATTTATTTATTTTTCACATTTTTATACCGGAGCTCAACAACCCTGTGAGGTAGGTGGTGCTTAGAGATAGTGACTGGCCCAAGGTCACCCAGGAAGCTTTGTGGCTGAGCGGGGATTTGAACCTGGATCTTCCAGGTCTAAGTCCGACTCCCAAACCACTACACCATCCTGGCTCCATCCTATTGTGCAATGGCTGCTTAATTCATGTCCCATGGCAAAAAAAAACTCTTGTGCCTCACTGAAATGTGTAATGGAGTGCATGCTTATTCTGTCAAATAAGAAGGGACCTTAAGGCCCAGATTCGGTCTCTTATTGGTTGAAAGGTTTCTGGTGAGAGAAACGGAAAGGCAGCTACCTATGATCTTGGAGAGGTGCTGCCTAAATTGGTTAGCATTACAGAGCTTGAAGGATCATTGATGTAATGTAACATTGGTCTGCATGCCCTTAAACTGTTTTAGAATAAGGTATTTTTATTTTATTATTTATTTAGCAATATTTTTACCCCGCCTTTCTCTCCGAAGGGACCCAAAGCGGCTTTTTATAATTGCATTACATGTCAACTGCTTTTCAATTTAAGGTTTGATGTGGAAAAAGAATGTTCCAAAATTGATGAAGGACATCAAGAACATCATTCTAAAGTCAGCTTTAGCAGTAATACTAAGTTACCAAAAACTGATATTGACACAACAGGTAAGTAATCACTTAGTACTCTATTGATTTTGTTGTTGTTGCCTCTTGCAGCAGAATAAGAAATCGAATACACACAGAAGAAACCCTTGTTTTCAGAAATAGTGTGAAGTGGTACCCCTATACAATTACAGTATGAGTTTTATACAAATGTGTATATCTGTATTTAACTTAAGATGTTATCACTGTCTCCAGTATGAATCTGTCTGTGTCTGCTTTTTCAGGAACAGTTTTTCGCATGTCTTAATAATGTCTTGTTACTTCAAAATGGAGAAGCAGTCTTAGCAACCTTGGCAATGCAATATTACAAATGTATTATAGATGATTGCCTACCCCTTTCATTCTTAACTACTAGGATAACTGAAGAAACCATTTAATATCGTTAGAAAGCAATACAGAATTTTGGAAACAGGATTTTAAAATATTTGACCTCTGTTTATGTATAAAAAAAACCCCACCCAAAACCATATACTTAAAAGTTAAGCAAAAAATTACAAAGAGCAACTTCAACCACTGTCAGTTTAGTTATAAATGAGTTGTATATATCACGCCTTCTTATGCTGAATCAGACCACTGGTCTAATTAGCCCATTGTTGTCTGCTGAGTGACGGGCACCGCAATCCTACGTAAGGATCCGGCCGGTGGCACAAGGCTGCCCGCCGGATCCTGAGTAACGGTGGCCAGGCTGCCGCCAGGCCGGAGGTCTACTCAGGGAAGCGGATGCTCGTCCCCTTCCCCGAGTGTAAATGCCGGCTGGCCCGACCGGCCTCCTCGGATTTCCGCCAGCAAAATTGCTGGCGGAAGTAGGAGGAGGCTGTATAACGGCCCAGCCGCCTGGTGGGGGCTGGTATATGGCTGAAGCCATCCCCCTCCCAGACCGGCTGGGCCAATGGCCTGCCTCTCCGGCCTGGCGAAACGCCTCCCCGCCCGCCGATCCTTACCTGGATTCGGCAGCCGCCACTGCAGGGGTGCTCCATCGCCAGAGCAAGGGAGGCCAGCATCTGCGCCGGCCTCCCTTGCTCATGAGTAGTCGCAAATGTGCTTTACGGCACATTTGCAACTACTGCTGGCGACGGAACGCTTGTTCCGTTGCCGGTACTTCCGGTAGGATTGCGCTGAAAGTCTTAAGCAGAGGTATTTCCCAGCCTTCCTACCTAAGATCCTTTTAACTGGAGATGCCATTGATTAAACTGGTGACCTTGTGCATACCAAGTATGTATTTTACCACTAAGCTATACCCCTGTACAATTCTGAGGTTTGCTGCCTGCATTGCATGAATGCCGCAGAGCACTTCTATGAATTACACGCTATCACGATATACTGTATATAGAATGACATCAGTAATATTTATTTGCTACTTAACTGCTTTATTTTTCCTGAGGTTTTTATTCTTTTAATATGTACTGGCTATTTTAGGTATGACTACAAAAGAAAAGAACTTTATTGCTAATCGTGAAAAAGAAAAAGGCAATGAAGCATTTGTTGCAGGAGACTACAAAGAAGCAGTTGCCTACTATATTCGGTGAGTTAATGCTATCTGAGATTTATTTTAATTTAAGATTATCAAAGGTTAAGATTAACAAAAATTAGCTAATGGGCCTCACTTCCAGTGGAACGCACGTTCCACTAGCGGTGACTGCTGCAAAAGCGCCATAATGCGCTTTCTGGCAATGCGCTGCTGGGTTGCCGATGGGAAGGCCAGAGCCTTCCTGTGCATGTTGTTGGCTCTCCTGCCACCAGCTGGAGCAGGTAAGCCAGCGGGAGAGGCGGAACATGGCGAAGGGGATGTAACGGGGCAGGGAGGCTGCAGGAGGAGGTGGGTCTGGCAGCAATGGAGTGTGCCCCCTTTTCTGCAGCCTCCCCACCTCCTTTCCCTCTTTGGACTTGCGCTAGCAAAATCGCTAGCACAGGTTTGAGAAGATCCATTGGGGAGTGGGAGGCTTACACAGGGGCAAGAAGATTTAAATCCCCTTTCCCTGCTGAAACCTCCTGATCTGGCCCCTCCCCCCCACTGGTTACAGCATGCCTGTTCTTGGCATGGCTGCACCGGGGGTGGGGGGAGGAGGATTGGGCTCTAAGGCTGACTTTGTTCAACTAATAAAGAACTTCAGATGACTTTCTTAGTTGTAGCGTGTTTCAGAGTTGAAAGCTCTTGCATTTTGTATGAGGGTTGTATTAACTAACTTGGCTCAGTGTTCTGAATCAACCTCTGAGCTGCCCGGCCCAGTTTATTATTGTTTCAGGGTTATGGTTGCAGGCTGCAATCCTGCACACAAGCTGCTTAAATCCCACTTACTTCAGTAGGATTTTACCAACCTAATTGTGTACAGGATTAAAGCCATGGAAATCAATAGTCTGCAGCAACAGCCTATCTGAGGCTAAGATGTTAAGTAGTTTTAAAAATGATTTCCAATTTTTTTAAAAGAACTTTTATCTAGCGGAGCTAAAACACCTTTTTCTTTAACTGTTTTTAACAGTGAATTTGTGCTATTGTACATGTATATTTAGTCTGCATTTAAAAAAATTGTACAGTGTCCTACAGCGCAATCCTGTGTAACCTTGCACCGGTGTAACAGTCGATGCACCGGTGTAAGTGCACTTATGCCAGTGTAATTGCACTTATACCAGTGTATCTGCTGTTACACTGGTGCAAGGATACACAGGATTGCGTGTTTAGCCTCACAGCAACCCTATGGGGTAGATTAGACTGAGGTTGCATATTGATAATGGCTTTTCAAGGACATAAAGTGTACTATGATGCTATTTTATCCTCAGGTCATCTAATAGCAATTTACAGCCCAATCCTATCTAACTTTGTGCCCGGCGATGCAGCGAGGCTGGTGCAGACTGCACCGCATCCAAGGCACAAAGCAGGGTCACCGCAGTGGAAGGGAACATTTGTTCCCTTACCCTGGGTAAAGCCCCAGCCGCCCAAACGGGTCTCCTCAGATCCACAGCTATTTAGATGGCGTAAGTCCAGAAAGCCCATTCTTGGGATATATGGGCCTGGGAGGGAGGATAGGCTACAGCAGAGGCCTGCTTTGCTGACTTCCCGGAGGCTCCTGTGCCTGATCCGCCTACCCCCCCAACTCCTCCGGAACACCCTCCCCCTGCCCCTCCAATGCCCAGCGGGGCTGGGGAGAGCAGCACTGGCCTCTGCTCCGGCGCGTCCTCCTCTCCAGGTGAGGAGAGGTAAGTCCTTGGTTTATGACAAGTTATTAACACCCACTGCTCCTCCAGTCTAAAGTCTAGAGCAGGGGTTCTCAACCAGTGGTACTAGTACCGCCAGTGGTAACCCCTGGTCTAGAGAGGATAGGGCTGTTACTTGTACAAATGGATCTGTTCGTTTTAAAGGGCTCTTGTCTGCAGTAAAGATGTTCATTCTGCTCCCCATCCCTGTTATGGTTTTTGGTCAAATAGGTTTTGCAGGGCTACATTTGCTCTTTAGACACTTGAACACAAGCTAAACGTTATGGCTTTGTGTTTGTGCAACTGCACCTTTGCACTGTAATTCTGTGTTTATGACTGAAACAAGAAAGCAAAGTCTGCGGAACCAGGAGAAGGACATAATTATGATAAATGTGCAACGTTTAGTACCTGGAGCAAAAGGCTTACCTGCATTGTACATTTTTAGCACAGCACCATATTTTTTTAAAAAAAATTGTATCTATGTAAATCTTACCACAGTTTTGGGAAGTATGGGTTCTGCAGCCATGTAGACACAAATGAAGAAATAAAAATCTTTAAACTGTAGTTGTGTGATGGATTTCTTTAATGCCAGTTGCCACTGACACACAGATGTAAACTGTCACAACCACAGACAAGATCTTCGTTTCTCAGCCGACGTTTCGCTCCTCACACGGAGCTTCTTCAAGGCAGACGCAGTGTAACCACTGCTGGATGGAAAAGACCTCAGAAGAATGTTGACAGTTAAATACAGTTCAAACCTCTAAAGCGTGGGCGGGGCTTAATTGGAACCTGAAGTCTTGTCCTCTTGCAACCTTTGGAGCCTGTCAGCCTTTGCAAGAGGACAAGACTTCAGGTTCCAATTAAGCCCCGCCCACGCTTTAGAGGTTTGAACTGTATTTAACTGTCAACGTTCTCCTGAGGTCTTTTCCATCCAGCAGTGGTTACACTGCGTCTGCCTTGAAGAAGCTCCGTGTGAGGAGCGAAACGTCGGCTGAGAAACGAAGATCTTGTCTGTGGTTGTGACAGTTTACATCTGTGTGTCAGTGGCAACTGGCATTAAAGAAATCCATCACACAACTACAGTTTAAAGATTTTTATTTCTTCATTTGTGTCTACATGGCTGCAGAACCCATACTTCCCAAAACTGTGGTAATTATATCCGGTCATGAAAATCTCCATGAAACATTATGTAAATCTTTTCCCACAGTGGTATGTAAATCTTTTTACATAGATAAAAAATTGTATCTATGTAAATCATACCATTTGTTGTTCAGTCGTTAAGTCGTGTCCGACCCTTCGTGATCCCATGAACCATATCCCGCCAGGCCTTCCTGTCCTCCACTATCTTCCTGAGTTCGCTCATTTTCATGTTTGTTACATCGGTGATGCTGTCTAACCATCTCATCCTTGGCCTTCCCCTTCTCCTTTTGCCTTCAATCTTTCCCAGCATCAGAGTCTTCTCCAGAGAGTCCTCTCTTCGCATTAGGTGGCCAAAATATTTGAGTTTCAGCCTTAGTACCTGTCCTTCCAGGGAACAGTCAGGGTTGATTTCATTTAGGATTGACTGATTTGATCTCCTAGCAGTCCAAGGGACTCTCAGGAGTCTTCTCCAGCACCACAGTTCAAAAGCATCTATTCTTCGGCGCTCAGCCTTCCTTATGGTCCAACTCTCGCAACCATACATTGCTACTGGGAACACCATCGCCCTGACTATACGAACTTTTGTTGGCATGGTGATATCTCTGCTTTTTATTATACTGTCTAAGTTTGCCATAGCTTTCCTTCCAAGGAGTAAGCGTCTTTTAATTTCATGGCTGCTGTCTCCGTCTGCAGTGATCTTGGAACCCAGAAAAGTAAAATCTGTTACTGCTTCCATTTCTGCCCCTTCTATTTGCCAGGAATTGATGGGACCCGATGCCATGATCTTAGTTTTATTAATGTTGAGTTTCAAGCCAACTTTTGCACTCTCCTCTTTCACTCTCATCAAGAGGCTCTTTAGTTCTTCTTCACTTTCTGCCATTAGTGTGGTATCGTCTGCATATCTGAGGTTGTTGATATTTCTCCCAGCAATCTTGATTCCGGCTTGTGATTCATTCAGCCCTGCATTTCTCATAATGTACTCTGCATATAAGTTAAATAAGCAGGGTGACAATAGACAGCCTTGCCGTACTCCCTTCCCAATTTTGAACCAATCAGTTGTTCCATGGCCGGTTCGAACTGTTGCTTCTTGACCCGCATACAGGTTTCTCAGGAGACAGGTAAGGTGGTCTGGTACCCCCATCTCTTTAAGAATTTGCCACAGTTTGTTGTGATCCACACAATCAAAGGCTTTTGCGTAGTCATACCATAGTGGTATATAAATCTTTTCCCAAGGTTCTTTATGCTTGTGTTTGACATTCTTACGAATAACTCTCTGTTTTGTTATTTATTAGGAGATAACTACATGTTGCTAGCAAATGTGTGTAAGAGAGCACCAGTAACCCTTGGTTTATGACAAGTTATTTTGCGACGATTTACAATAACATTTTTGAAACCAGATGGACAAAAATATGAAAAATTATATCAATTTTGAGAGGAGCCTGGAATATATCTCATTGACTTCCCATTGACTTAAATTATATAATTAGGTTTATTAGACACCGAGTTTTTTTGTGTGTGACAATTTCTTCAGGAATGGAACCCCATCATAAACCAAGGGCTAGCTATATCTAACTCAATTTTTCTTAAAAAGGAAAGCAGTACCAGGAGAGGAGATTTGGAGAGGAAATGCAGAGCGCAATCCTGCTTAACGCAGGAATGGCAGAGCGAGCGCTCCGCCATTTGAAGCCGTCGCAAACGTGCCGTAAAGCACGTTTGCGATGACTCTAGAGTAAGAGCAGCCAGTGCGGAGGCCAGCCGCCCACACTCCGCTGCCTGATTGTCCCTGCGGCAGCTGGAGAAGGTAAGGGATCCCCCGTTGGGGGTGGTCTGGGTGGCGAGGGAGGGGGGCCATTGGGGGGCAGGGATGGCAGCCGCCATATCCCCAATCCGTTCCCAGGCCGTTGCGGTCTTTATACGGCCTCCTCGGACTTGCGCCAGCTAAACAGCTGGTGGAAATCCTAGAAGGCCCATTGGGGCCTCCCTGCATTACACCGGGGGGAGGAACATCCCCTTCCTCCAAGTAGACCTCCGGGCCAATCCCGGAACAGGGATAGGATCTGGCGGGCAGCCTGGGCTCCCCGCCGGATACTTAGGCAGGATTGAATTTTTATATGTATTTATGTATAAAATTTTACATCAAAACCTGAGTTTAACTGAGTTTCTATTTTGAGTTATATGGACTCAGTAGAGACTGGAAGTGGCTGATTTATATGCTGGGTTTTAGAATACATTGTTTCATTTAAAGAAGGTAGCTCTTATGGTAGGTTGAATTGGTTCTCTGCCTTAAGGGAAGCTAAGAAGGAATTGCCTTGGTTTGTTTTGGATGGGAGACCTGTGGTGATATTTTCTTTAAAAATAAAAAAGGGGTGGCAAAAATTGAAAAAAGGGGATGACTAACAGTGTAAGCTGAATAATTTTAATGATTACATTTTACATTTTAATTAATTAAATTTAATTAATGCTAATTAATTGGCACAGGGGGTACTTCAAAAAAATTGACCATGCCAGTGAAAAAGGTGAAAAAGGTTGAGAACCCCTGCTCCATATAGTCATGTGATACACCTCTCCATTGCAGGGCTGGGTCTCCTGGATTCACTTTGTAATAACATCCCTACCCAGTTCTTCCATTTGTACTCTTGTATATGGATCCCACAACTGAGTTTAGTGTTTCATGCATGTGGTGAAATGGGTTCTGTCTGACACTTTTTAGATTTCATAGTGCCAAGTCTCTTTGTTGAACTGTCTGTGTTAATTCTATCTGCCTCCTAATGCCTTCAGTCTTTTGCAGGAGCATATCAGCATTTCCAACTTTGGCTGCATATAATAATAAAGCTCAGGCAGAAATAAAACTCCAGAATTGGCATGTTGCTCTTCAGGACTGTGAGACTGTATTAACAATGGACCCTGAAAATGTAAAAGGTAAAATAGAAACGATTTTTCAGAAAATGTAGCGATGATGCAAACCCTTTAAAATTAACAGAACAAATTCAGTATCTGTGCCAAAGCACTCCAAATTAAATTTATGGATTGCAGCGTATTTTGGCAATTGGGACTCCCCTGCTCTTAAAGCTTTAGTAATGGTTATTTAACACCGCTACCACCAGTCTCTAAAAGGATCAAGGGTACTGTGGAACATAATTTAATTACAATGAACCCTCCATACCTGTGGGTCCCGTATCTGCAGATTTAACCAACCACGGATCAAACATTTTCGGGGGCAAAAATTCCACTACGCTGAATCCACATGAATGAACATACCCTGTTGTAGCCTCCCACCATTTCACAGATCCTCCCATCATTTCATAGATCTCAGACTCTCTCCAGCACTTTGTGTCTCATTCGCCTCACACCTCATTTGCTTACGTCTCATTTGCGTCCATTCAAGTTAGCCTGATGTCTCGCCACTTACCAATAGTCCCACACATCTCATACAGTGCCACATGTACCCGCGGATGTTATATGCAAATACAGTGGGCCCTCGGTACCCGCAGAGGTTCTGTTCCTGGAACCCCCGCGGATACTGAAATCCACATATAGCTAAGTTCACTATCGTGGATATGGGGGCACCTGTAAACACCTTTTTTTAAAAAAAGCTTAAAAATAGCATTTCTTACCTTTTCCCTGGAAAACTGCTTTGTTTGCAGGGCTTTAGAAAGGGAAATTGCGCTCTGGAAGCCTCTTCCGGGTTGTGCAGCTCCCTCCCTATGCCCAGGTTTGCCCCAGAATGCATTGCACATTGAGACAAATCTGCGCATGTTCAAATCGCAGGTGTGGAGGGCCTACTGTACTATGCCATTTTATAAGCGAACTTGAGCATCCACGGATTTTGGTATACATGTGGTGTTCCCAAATGAATCCCCATGGATATGGAGGGTTCACTGTATTATACCTTTGTTATATGGGAAATGAATTGTTCACAAGGTACAGGATAAATTCTCTTGCTAAGGCTTCATCACGTATTTCTACATTCACTAATTTCCCTTCACATCATGTGAGGTTGGAGAAAAAACAGTTCTCATCCTGTTCGTGATCAGCAGAGGGAAGTTGTACCTAGTTTGTTAAATCTGGACAAGAAAGAAGTTCTCCTGTTTAGGAGACCTGTTAGAGCGGCATTGGTGTGTCAATCTGTGCTTAATGGGGTCGCATTCCCCCTAAAGGATGAGGTGTGCAGCATGGGAGTACCCATGCTGGACCCAACTTCTGGACCCAACTTTGCTCCTGTATGTACAAGCGTCAACTGTGGTTCAAGGTGCTTTTGCTGGCTGGTGTGTCAGTTTTCCACTCCTGTCTCAATCAGACCTAGCCACAGTTACCCAGTGCCTTAGTTACCTCACATAGATTATTGCAAAGCTGTATGTGGGGCTGCCTATGACGAGCCTGCAGAAACTACAGCTGGTGCAGCATATGACTGCCAGGGTACTGATGGGTTTTCCACTGTATAATCATATGACACTTGTTTATGCAGCTGCACTGGCTACTAGTTTGTTTGGGAGTGCCATTTGAGATGCTGGGGGTGCCATTTGAGATGCTGGTTATCTTTAAAGCCCTACATGGCTTAGGACCCAAGTATCGCAAATACCACTGGCTCCCATGTAAATCTGCCCATTCTGTAAGATCCTTCAGAAATGCTCTCTTGTGGGTACCACTGTTATCTGAAGTGTGTTGCTCAGTTGGGCTAGTTGTGAAAGAGGCTTCTCAGTGGTTGCCTCCATCTTGTAGAACTCCTTGCCCTGTGGGGTTTGGCAAGCCTCCTCTCTAGTGCTCTTCTGCTGCTGATTGAAAACTTGTGTGTGTGTGTGGGGGGGGGGTTTGTTGGGCCACTCCAAAGCATCACAAACGTGTCGTGAAGCACGTTTGTGACGTGACTTAGGGACGTCAGTGTGAAGACTGGCAGCTCTCACTCCGACGCCCGGATCCTGTGGCTGCCAGTGGAGGTAAGTCCTGCACTGGTCAGGGCAGGGGCAGCCAGGGGGCCATTGGCTGGCCCAGACTGGGAGGGGGCAGGATATTGGCGGCACGCTCCACCGATATCCTCTGCCTGTTCCCAGGCAGGTTCGGCCTTACACGACCTCCCTGAATATATGCCAGGCCTGGACCTGGCATACATCCAAGGAGGTCCATAGGGCCCTGGCCGGCTTACACCCAGGGTCCTGAGGTGCTCCCGGGCTGCCCCAGGGCAGCCCAGGAACGGCATAGGAAACAACAGCCGGCCCTTTAGGTCGGCTGTGTATCTTTAGGCAAGATTGCATTGTAATTACGGTTCTAAAATTTACAAGTATGTACAGAAGCTTATGAACACGGGTACCAGGGGTCTCTTGTTACTAACAAAACAACTTATGAACAGTAATGCCCTGGTCTCTGTTGCTGTAGCTGTTAGTCTCACACTCAGGAAACTGTCAGTGCTGTCCGTATCATGGTGGAGCTGCTTGAAATGCTCACGAGGAGCAGCTTCCATACTCTGCAGCATTGACTTCAAACAAGAAGTTGAGGCTGAAAGTGGCGTTTGTAAGCTGAGTGGCGTTCATAAGTCGGGCAGCTTCTGTATCTCTTGCAAAGAACTATATCCTCCTTGGAATGTTGGTGTGAAAGAAACAGCTTCCTGTGTGGGTAGGGAAAATCTGAGCTTTCCTTGGTCCAAAGCTTTGTCCTTCTAAGAACAAAAGAAGCTACCTTTATATTGAATCAGACCACTGGTCCATCTAGCTTGGTACTGTTTATACTGACTGGCAGTGTCTCTCCAAGGTTTTAGGCAGGAAATTTCTGTACCCTATCTGGAGATGCTGGGGATTAACCTTTGAAAAAAGCATCAGCTGTCAGGAGCAGTAGTTGAACTAGGACTCCGCTACACAATAGACTGGGAGAACTAGGTTAAGGTTAGATTAGGTTGAAGATGTATCATGTATGTGTTGTGCTCTTTTTATTAATATGTATTGTTATAAATCATGTTTTGTGTATCTTTGCTTGAACTTGAATAAATCCACTTAAAACTTCCTGCTTCTTTCTGCCCAGTCTTCTTATGTACTGGGTGATTGGCATAATAAACATAAACAAAATACCTCTGTCGAACAATAGGTAGGGGCCAACAGGGCAGTGGAATTAGTGTTCTCCCTCAGGATAACATAGCCAAGAGGAAGGCATATGAACAACATTTGTTACTGTACCTTTTACGTGAGAATATGGATCTGTATCCTGTCAAATGAGATCAATGTTTAAGCTGTTACTTTTATTACATAGCTGTTTTGCAGTAGATAACTGTATTAATTACATAAAATCCTTTTGTTTTACACAATAAATCTTACAGTTGAAGTGTATTATATAACTTAAAATTATGCAATAAAGTTAATGTTAATGCCCCCTTTTATTAATTTGCAGGCTTTATGCGCCGTTCCACTGTATACAATAATCTACAGAATTTCAAGGAAGCTGTGGAAGATTTGAAGAAAGTATTGCATATTGAGCCAGAAAATGCTATAGCTAAAGTAAGCATTAGTAGTTAACTTCACAGCTTTAGTGTGAAATATGAATGTGTATAAAATTTGTATTTAGACCAAATTTCTCAAAGCTCCTAGGAGCCCTGGAGCTTCCTGAGACCCCTTCAGGGGTTCCATGAGCACACCGTAAGTGGTTGCCCTCTGCCCGGTTTGGTTGTCTGTCTCTCCCACCTTCCCTGGTAGAGGCAGGGTGCATTCCTAACTATATGGGAAAGCCCTCGTGCCAGCTCGAGGTAGGGTCGACTGTTGATAATGCTTTTCCTGTCCTGCGCGTGAGGCTGACCTCGGCCCTACCTCAGAAAGAGTAGGATGTTGACCGTTGGGGCTACGAGCCCAAACGCTTTGTTTTTAATCAGTTTTAAATTAGATTTATATTTCCTTCCCTTACCTTTAGTTAGAAACAAGGTGATAACAGCCTGGTGGCTAAAGGGGGAGGGACTGGAGGATTTCGGAGCAGCAGCGTTCACAGCAGGACTCCAGTTCCAGTTCCGCTTTCGATTTCAGCCGGCAGCGTCTTTTGTCTGCAGCAGAGGGCAGAGAAACGCCTGTCACGTTGCTCTTGCCTGCGACTATTCCGGTTTGTTGGGAGTCTGCTGTGCCCGTTTGGGCTAGTCTACCCGCACCCTCTCGCAGCGGTAGCGGAAGACAAATTAAGAGGACGGGTGATTGCCCTTTTGAAACGGAGCGACCAGGGTTCTGGAGGCTATCTTGAGCGATCAGAGCTCTGTGAGCTTTCAGAAGAGCCGATGAGCGCTTGCTTCAGGCTGGTTTCTGGTGAGAGCTTCCGTTACACAGACCGTAAGGGAAGCAGGAACTATGTCATCAATGGAAGATAAGGAGCAATTGATGGGCTAGATTAGAGCAGCAAGAGAGATGATGGGAACGGGCATCAGAACAACACAATGTACCTGCGCTCTTAGAGAAGAATATGTATGAACACGGAAGGTGGCTAGATCGTAGACAAGAAAGCGATCGAGACTTAGAAGCCCTCGCACTCCACTGCGATTTCTGAGCTATTGTTGTCCCACCTCGTTCCTCTTATGTGCTCGAGGGTGTGGTATTGGCTGCAGGAGGCTGGTTTTAAAGTTTGTGGCTGCAGGAGCCTGATTTAAAAGTTTGCTGTTAAAATTCAGCATGTCTTCCTACTGCCTGCTATCTTCAAAGCAGCTGCACAAGCTTAATTGAAGTGATTATCGCTGCCAAAGTCTTTGCAGTGACCGCCCCAGGGCATAGCCCTGCTTCTCGGAGCTGAGAGGCTCACGTTTGTTTTTTACAGGTGATAATGGCAGAGTTGGGGGGAAGGCTCTTCCAGGCAGGATGAATAACTTTTACCTCAGCAAGGGGCTGTGGTAAGGCTCTTTTGCTCCTGAGCTGCAAGCTCAGGTTCTAGCCTGCCTACCTGGCTAAGGTCCATTGTTAATGAGGCAGTTTAGGTTAAACCCTCTAAAGCGAGCCCCTCTCATGGCACAGAATGGCTCATGGCACAGAACTGCTGCACTCAGGTCTTCAGAAATCCCCTCAGGATATGGAGTTGCCTCAAATCTCCTCAGTACAAGGGGTCACCTTTAAAAAAACAAACAAACAAAAAACAGGGAGTCACCTCAGAAAGTTCCTGACAGAGGGTGCTCGCCATATAGAAAGCCAAAGGACAAACGCAAAAGGCTTTTGTCTAGATCAGTTTTCTTCCTCCCATTTTTTGGTTTTTTTTTTTCTCCTCTTCTATTCTGTCTCCTGTCCCCAAATGTGACAAAGGCAGACTGCGAGTGTTTCCAGCATCACGTGCCTACTAAGGCTGCAGCTCACAAGCTTAACAAAGGAGCTGGCGCACTCTCTGACAGAGTACAGATGTTAGCCCATCTTCAATGCCTAAGCAGGGCAGAAAGAAGGAAGTAGGTGAGGATGCTAACAATTCCAGGCCCAAGGCTCTAACCTCAGAGAGATATAGAAGGGTTGTATGGTTTAAAAGGAGTGCACAGCATCTCACCTGTAGTATCCCCTCATCATATGTTGAGGGCTCAACAAGTTATTTCCCATAGAGGTCTGCCCAGAATTGCTGACGAAGGCTGTTGAGGACCTAGTCTTGGGGAAGGCTGTCTCAGAATCCACACACGCTGATAACCTGGCGCCCTCTCGGGCTAAGCCTCTTTCCCTGCAGCTCCCTCAAAACCATCAGAGGTGCACTTCCCAGGTATTTTTCAGAAGCTTCTGGTGGCAGAATGGCCGAATCAGAGTCATTGCACACCGACATTTGTGAGTAAAATGTATTCACTCCCTCAGGGCATTTTGATATTTTTAAGGTACCAACAGTTTTACCAAGTGATGTTCATCAAGTGGGGACCTTCTTAAATAAGTGCTTGTGGCTTTGTCCTACACTATTAGAGCGGCAGTGGCTGTTTCTGTAATATCTGGGCCTACTGTGTTCTGGATCAATGCCTTTCCAGAAATGCCTTAACAAGTGCTAAGTACACTAAAGATATTCCTTGCATAGGCCTTTTTAGTCGATGTATCTTTGTATTCCCTTCAATTCACTTCCAGGGCAATATCCCATAAGGGACAGGTCAGGAGAGGAATCTGGATTAAAATTTGGGAAGTAGGCACAGGGTCCTAGACACGTTTGGTGGTCACTCCTTTCGCTGGATCCAAGTTGTGTGGATCCCAGTTAGAATCCTGGTGGTACTCACATGCTCACTCACACACAAAAGTGATGACCAGTTTTCGGCGAGGCAGATGGAAAGCTAAAATCAGTTGTTTCAAGGCTCCAGATTCTATTCAGGCCCTTCTTCAAAGCTAATGCTGCCTTCTTCAAAGCTAACACTATTTCAATCCTTCCCTGCCAAAGCCTCTGCTTGGGAGTTAAATCCCAAATCCATGCTGTATTTGGGCATGTTAGATCTAGTGGTTGGGGCCCATCCCCTAGATTTCACACATCAGTGGGGAATGATCACCACTGATGCATGAATCAGGGAGACAGTGTCCAAAGAAAATATCTTAGGGTTGTACAGTCCACCCAGAGATTGGGTCTGGCATGTTCCAGCATACAGAAACCCTTTCAGAAAATGCACTTATGTTAAGAGACCATTCACCATCTTTTGGCAGTTCAAGTCGTAGAACCAATACCCTTCACTGCTATTTCTGACGCCAAAGAAGAATGGGGGTTCTGGGCAGTCCTCAACCTGAAGTGGCTGAACCAGTTTGTAGTGAGACACAGGTTCCGGATGGAAACTACCAAAACCATCTTGGCTGCACTGGAGGCTGGGGACTATCTAGCTCCGTTAGGCTGTGCCAAAGCATTAGGCTGTGCCAAAGCATATTGGCAATGTGTGCAGTTGGCAGGACTAGCTCAAGAGCATGCCAAGTAGGTTTTAGACTGTCTCTCAGAGCATGGCTTCTTGATACTGGTTCCCTTAGGCCTTCCCAGTATCTAGATTAGAACGTCTTGGGGTACTTATATACACCAGGTTGTTCAAAGCTCACCTATCATTTTAGCAAAGGGAGAAGCTGTCCACTCGCTTGAGGTCAGTCATACGCTCACCGTAAGTGCAGCTCATGACATTGGCAAGATTAGTGGGAATGCTGGTGTCCTGCCAGGACCTAGTCACCTGGTCCAGGTATCGCATGAAACAGCTGCAGAGATGGCTGATACTCTTCACCCATCTGATAGAAAGAGAGGCCCTGTGGCTGGTACGTCTGCCGCCAAGAGTGATTCAAGAGCGGCGTTGGTATTTGGATCCGAACAGACTATCCAAAGTGATTAGTCTGGAAGACCCTCAGAGCGTAGTTGTCGCCACATATGTGTGCCTCACAGGCTGGGGGGCACAATCCTTGGGAAGGATGGCATGGGGGAGGTGGACGCTACAAGTCTCAGAGAGGTACATAAATTATCTAGATTTCAATGTAATTCGCTTGGCACTTGTTAGCGTTCAGGACATTGGTCTGTGGCAGGCATGTTCTGGTCACAACAGGCAGCGTCTCTACCAGGGCATATGTCAACCACCAAGGTCTCACTAGGTCTCATGGGCTACACGAAGAAAAGGTTTTCTAACAGAAATGGGAGGCCTTAGTGCCAGAAGTATTAAGTTTTTTTTGACAAAGGGCTTAATGGTAGCACACTTCATAGAGTACAGAGTTGGTTGGGGATTGCAAAGAATCTTCATTTGTCTTCATACCCACATGTAAAGCAGTTTCTGACAGGCATAGCATTGTTAGGACCACCTCCTATCCGCAGATTCCCCACATGGGATCTCAGTGTAGTCCTGCGGGCTTTGGTGCTAGGTCTGAACTGTTGGTCACCATTCCGCTTAGGTTAATATAATTCCGCTTAATATAATTAATCACCATTCCGCTTAATTAATATAATTAATCATTATATTAATGATTAATTATATTATTAATTAATTATATTAATGATTAATATCTTGAAGGCTATTTTCTTAGTGGCACTAACTTTGGCAAGGTGGGTGTCCTTTCATAGGGATAAAGTAGTGCTGCGGAGAGATCCAGCTTTTATTCCAAAGGTTAATACATTGTTTCATAGACAGCAGGAGTTGGTGCTACCAAATTTTTGCCCAAATCCAACTCACACTAGGAAAAAAGAGTGGCATAGGTTAGATGTGCGAAGAGCATTGTGATTTTATATTGACAGGAGAAAAGAGATACACAAGACGGAAGCCCTCTTTGTAGCCATACAGGGCAAGAACGTGGGACTAAAGGTTTCAAAGCAGACGCTTTCTTTAGCGGCAGCAACAGCAGCTTTTGATGGTGTGGTTTCATTGCCAGAGATCTGCAGGGCAGCCACATGGTCATCTAGCCATTCATTTATAAAACATTACAGAGTAGATTTAGCAGCCTCAGCGGAGGCTAGATTTGGCAGAAGAGTGTTACGGCAGGTGCTCGGGCAGACATAGGCATGGCCGCATCGCGATCCCGCCCTTCTGTTTGAGTAATACTGCTGTGATACATCCCATATAGTTAGGAATGCACCCTGCCACTACCAGGGAAAAACAGAGTTTGCTTACCTGAGAACTCTTGTTCCTGGTAGAGGAAGGGTGCATTCGACCCACCACTCTCATCGCTCAGCGTCCTGCTTTTCAGAAAAGAAAGGGAGGAAACTGTAGGTGGATAGTGAGGGATGTCTGTACTAATATGTCTTTAAGTTTTTTTTAAAAAAAGGTAAAGAAGTAAGACAAAGGAGAGTATAATCCGATGATCCTAGTAGACAGAAGAGAGGCAACTTTTCCAGCTATGGTACTTGAACTAGGGAACGGTCAGCCTCGCGCGCAGGACAGGAAAAGCATTATCAACAGTCGACCCTACCTCGAGCTGGCACGAGGGCTTTCCCATATAGTTAGGAATGCACCCTTCCTCTACCAGGAACAAGAGTTCTCAGGTAAGCAAACTCTGTTTTTCATGACTCTTCTTCCTCATTCCCCTCCTGTTCCAGCTCTTTGCCGGTATGCGGCATTGGGCTCAACACTGTGCCACTCCATGCATGCGCCAGTGATGCTCCCCAAGACTCCTTTTAGGAGTGTAAAAGGGCTCTGGAGACCGAAAAGTTTGAGAACTGCTGTATTAGACATATTTTTGTTGAGACACAAGACAAAATTATGTCATTGAAACTGCAATGCTATACACATTTACCTGAGATTAAGTCACATTGAACACACACATATATAGGTAATATGTTGTATGCAAAATTAATTATAGAATACTAGGCTTAGTGTAAAGAATAAGCCTTTTTATTCCACTGCCCTTCATTACTCCCTTCCCTTAGAATGCTGCTATCTTTGCAAAATAGGAGTTAGATAAACATGAGGTTGTGAAAAGAGAGTGAATGTGAAACTGGTCAGGGCAGAGAAAAATGGATAGTCCTATGCCTGAGCCAGAAGGCTGAAGAAAGGTAAGAGGGCAGGAGTTGGGCCAGCATGAACTCTTACACCATTCCTAATGGCTGGCCAGTTATCAGTAACACCCAGGTGCCAAGATGCCCTTCTGAACCTGATGTAAAGCTGCTCCACGAGCCAAAGACACCTGAGAAAGAGAAGTAGTGGGCCTGCAAAGGAGAAACATGTGTATCTACCCCAGCGGTGTGCCAGCCCAGATTGGGCAAGATATTCTTCATTTTTGGAGACCACCCTTGAGAAGGCAGAGTGATTAACACAGAGGGACCCATCCTAGAAGATGACCTGTTCCAGAAAGAACTGCCCTAAGGGGCTAAAAGAAGAAGCTCGAAGTGGCCGAAGCAGAACTCTTCCACCCTGTTTTTCCCACCTTGTTGTTGTTCAGTCATTAAGTCGTGTCCGACCCTTCGTGATCCCATGAACCATATGAACCATATCCCGCCAGGCCTTCCTGTCCTCCACTATCTTCCTGAGTTCGCTCATTTTCATGTTCGTTGCATCGGTGATGCTGTCTAACCATCTCATCCTTTGCCTTCCCCTTCTCCTTTTGCCTTCAATTTTTCCCAGCATCAGAGTCTTCTCCAGAGAGTCCTCTCTTCGCATTAGGTGGCCAAAATATTTGAGTTTCAGCTTTAGTACCTGTCCTTCCAGGGAACAGTCAGGGTTGATTTCATTTAGGATTGACTGATTTGATCTCCTAGCAGTCCAAGGGACTCTCAGGAGTCTTCTCCAGCACCACAGTTCAAAAGCATCTATTCTTCGGCGCTCAGCCTTTTTTATGGTCCAACTCTCGCAACCATACATTGCTACTGGAAACACCATCGCCCTGACTATACGAACTTTTGTTGGCATGGTGATATCTCTGCTTTTTATTATACTGTCTAAGTTTGCCATAGCTTTCCTTCCAAGGAGTAAGCGTCTTTTAATTTCATGGCTGCTGTCTCCGTCTGCAGTGATCTTGGGGCCCAGAAAAGTAAAATCTGTTACTGCTTCCATTTCTGCCCCTTCTATTTGCCAGGAATTGATGGGACCAGATGCCATGATCTTAGTTTTATTAATGTTGAGTTTCAAGCCAACTTTTGCACTCTCCTCTTTCACCCTCATCACGAGGCTCTTGAGTTCTTCTTCACTTTCTGCCATTAGGGTGGTATCGTCTGCATATCTGAGGTTGTTGATATTTCTCCCGGCAATCTTGATTCCGGCTTGTGATTCATTCAGCCCTGCATTTCTCATAATGTACTCTGCATATAAGTTAAATAGGCAGGGTGACAAGATACAGCCTTGCTGTATCCCAATCCCAATACTCCCTTCCCAATTTTGAACCAGTCGGTTGTTCCATGGCCGGTCCGAACTGTTGCTTCTTGACCCGCATACAGGTTTCTCAGGAGACAGGTAAGGTGGTCTGGTACCCCCATCTCTTTAAGAATTTGCCACAGTTTGTTGTGATCCACACAATCAAAGGCTTTTGCGTAGTCAATGAAGCAGAAGTAGGTGTTTTTTTGGAACTCTCGTGCTGTCTCCATGATCCAGTGCATGTTGGCAATTTGATCTCTAGTTCCTCTGCCTCTTCGAAACCCAGCTTGTACGTCCGGTAGTTCTCGGTCCACGTACTGCTGAAGCCTGGCTTGTAGGATTTTGAGCATAACCTTGCTAGCATGTGAAATGAGTGCAATTGTGCGATAGTTTGAACACTCTTTGGCACTGCCCTTCTTTGGAATTGGAACGTAAACTGACCTTTTCCAATCCTTTGGCCACTGCTGAGTTTTCCAAATTTGTTGGCATATTGAGTGCAGCACTTTCACAGCATCATCATTTAGGATTTTAAGTAGCTCAGCTGGGATATTATCATCTCCGCTAGCTTTGTTGTTAGCAATGCTACCTAAGGCCCACTTGACTTCACTCTCTAGGATGTCCGGCTCTGGGTCAGTGACCACACCAGCGTGGTCATCAGGAACATTAAGATCTTTCTTGTATAGTTCTTCTGTGTATTCTTGCCATCTCTTCTTAATCTCTTCTGCTTCTGTTAGGTCTCTGCCTTTTTTGTCCTTTATCATGCCCATCTTGGCACAAAACGTTCCTTTGATATCTCCAATTTTCTTGAAGAGATCTCTAGTCCTCCCCATTCTGTTTTCCTTGATTTCCTTGCATTGTTCATTTAAGAAGGCCTTCTTATCTCTCCTTGCTATTCTCTGGAAATCTGCATTCAGTTGTTTATATCTTTCCCTTTCACCCTTGCTTTTCGCATTCCTTCTTTCCACAGCTATTTGTAAAGCCTCATCTGACAGCCACTTTGCCTTCTTGCATTTCTTTTTCTTTGGGATGGTTTTAGTTGCTGCCTCCTGTACAATGTTACGAACTTCCGTCCATAGTTCTTCAGGCACTCTGTCTACCAGGTCTAATGCCCGAAATCTATTCTTCACCTCCACTGTATACTCATAAGGTTTAGGTCATATCTGACTGGTCTAGTGGTGTTCCCTACATTCTTCAGTTTAAGCCTGAATTTTGCAATAAGAAGCTCATGATCTGAGCCACAGTCAGCTCCAGGTCTTGTTTTTACTGACTGTATAGAGCTTCTCCATCTTTGGCTGCAAAGCACATAATCTATCTGGTTTCGGTATTGACCATCTGGTGATGTCCATGTGTAGAGTCGCCTCTTGTGTTGTTGGAAAAGAGTGTTTGCTATGACCAGCGTGTTCTCTTGACAGAACTCCGTTAGCCTTTGCCCTGCTTCATTTTGCGCTCCAAGGCCAAACTTGCCTGTTCCGTTTATTTCTTGATTTCCTACTTTAGCATTCCAGTCTCCTATGATGTAAAGGACATCTTTTTTGGGTGCTAGTTCTAGAAGGTGTTGTAGGTCTTCATAGAACCAGTCAACTTCATCTTCTTCGGCATCAGTGGTTGGGGCATACACTTGGATTACTGTAATGTTGAATGGTTTGCCTTGGATTCGAACTGAAATCATTCTGTCGTTTTTGAGGTTGCACCCCAGTACTGCCTTTCCCACTCTTTTATTGACTATGAGGGCTACTCCATTTCTTCTAAGGGATTCATGCCCACAGTAGTAGATATGATGGTCACCTGACTTAAATTCGCCCATGCCCGTCCATTTTAGTTCGCTGATTCCCAAGATGTCAATGTTCAATCTTATCATCTCATTTTTGACCACATCCAGCTTGCCTTGATTCATAGACCTCACGTTCCATGTTCCTAAGCAGTATTGCTCCTTGCAGCATTGGATTTTCCTTTCAACCTCAGACACATCCACAGCTGGACGTCCTATTGGCTTTGGCCCAACCGCTTCATTCTTTCTGGGTCTACTTGGAATAGTCCTCCGCTCTTCCTCAGTAGCATATTGGACACCTTCCGACCTGAGAGGCTCATCTTCCGGCGTCATATCTTTTAGCCTTTTGGTACTGTTCATGGGATTTTCTTGGCAAGGTTACTGGAGTGGGTTGCCATTTCCTTCTCCAGTGGATCACTTTTAGTCAGAATTCTCTGCTACGACCTGTCCGTCTTGGGTGTCCCTGCACGGCATAGCTCATGGCTTCATTGAGTTACGCAAGCCCCTTCGCCACGACAAGGCAATGATCCATGAAGGAGTTTTCCCACCTAGATTGCATCATCTCAGCGCTGCAACACACCTGGCCAGGTGTGAAGAAAGGTGTGTGGATTGTGTGTGTGTGTGTGTGTGTGTGTGTGAGAGAGAGAGAGAGAGAGAGCGCGTGATGAATATCTGGAACTTAGGTATTGCTACCTCCTGCTGTGAATCAATAAAATGTCTTTCTGTTAGATATTGCTAACTGGACCTGGACTCCTTCTAACAGGGTGATAAGACCTATTACAAGAAGGGAGGAGACCCAGAGGTCCTGTTAAACCCTTGGGCCTCGCCCCTGATGCAATCCCACGTTGATTTTGTGAATTGGTATCTGCACTCCTGTGACAGCCCCAGTTTTGGGCTACGCCCCGTTTGGCACTTCTGACAAAGTACCATAAAATTCACAAAAACAATTTTAAAATACCTTTATTGGGAACAACCAATATTCACTGTGGAGTATGCAAGTATTTGGGTTACATAGAATTCTTCCTCCATTTGGATTCTTAAAAAAATAATTAAACGAAACAAACCCCTTGTTTCTGAGACCAAACATACAGATTCTGCCTAAGATGCAGCGGCCAGCCTAAAGGGCCGGCTGCTGCATCCTAGGCCAATCGCAGGCCGTGCTGGTGTGGCCTGGGCTCACCTCATGTTCCCTTCCCCTGGTGTAAGTGGTGCGGGCACCGATGGGCCTCCTTAGATGCATGCCAGTTCTGGAGCTGGCATGCGGCTGGGGAGGCCGTGTAAGGTCGGCCCGGCCTGAGAGGGGGACGGAGATATGATGGAGTGTGCCGTTGATATCCTCGCCCCCCCCTCCTGGGCCTGGCCAACCAATGGCCCTCTCCCTGCCACCTCGGCCCTCCCTCCTGCGGACCAGAGTGGACTCGGTCAGCAGTGGTGTGAGCGGTGCCAGCCTCCGCACTGGTGCTGCTTACACTGTGGAGGTGCTGCAAACGTGCTTTATGGCATGTTAGAAACTCCTTGGGCTGGCAGAGTGTGCGTTCTGCCAGCCCATAGTTAGGCAGGATTGCACCCATAGTCTTAAGCATGTTCAAAATACTTGATAGTGGTAAAAAACTTTGTACATTTAATTTTTTAAAATAAAATATTAAGTATTGCTTTTATACTGTAGAAAAATCTGTCAGATATTGAGAAGAAACTGAGAGGGTCAGAACCTGCATCTCAGACCCAGATCAAGGGAAAAAGAATACTTATTCAAGATATAGAAGAATCAGATGTTGGTGAAGATCAAGAAGGAAATGAAGCAAGTCATGAAAATGGCATGGGAGATCAAAGTAATCATTAATCATAATACTATTCTTGAAAGAGAATGGAAAATGACTGTATAGTTTGATCACTGTCTGGTTTAAGGAAAGACCATAGCCACAGTGAGCGTTATTCTACCTTGCTCTTGTACAAATGAAATACACTTCTGAAGATCTGAAGCTTGTATGGCCAGCCATAATGTACACGGAATGAAACATCTCGATGGGATTTTAGTGACCATAAAACAAATGTATTTAAAGTTAAAACTTTAACTTTAGGTTTAACGACCGTTTTAACTTTAAATACATTTGTGTTATGGTCGTTAAAAGCCCGTCGAGATGTTTCGTTCTATGTATGAAATACACTTCTGTTTGCACATGGGTTGAATATTTTCTGATCTCCCTCTCTTGACTGCCCCCATGCTTCATGCCATTTTCAACTGGAGGGAACCCAAATCCTCAGGAGTTGATATGTGGGGTTGCAGAATTTTTTTCCACTTACGTTAGGCTTCTGATACAGCCCATATTTTTATGAGGTTGCATACGTTTATGGGTCTAGCAGGGTGCGGCGGCACAAACAAGCACCCGCCACATCCTGAGCAGGCTTGGGCCTGCCCTAGCACAGCTAGAGGCCTCCTCGTGGTAAAGAGACATTTGTCCCTTTACCCTGAGTAACAATAGGGCTACTTGGATGTGCGCCAACTATTTTGCTGGCGCACATTTGAGAGCCCCATATAATGGTGGCCAGGCCCAGGAAAGGGGATAGGATATTGCAGAGGAGGAGGAAGGGGGGTAGGGTATGGCAAATCTTTCCCCATCCCAGGGGTCAGCCAACCAATCCCACCCACCCCTGGAACGCCTTCCCCACACTTCACCACTGCCCGATAGGGACCTACCTTCACACTGTGGTGCTCCACCATTCTGCGGCGCCAGAGGAATGGCGCAAGCCTCTCCACTTACTCTCCAGGTGCCACAAACGTGCTTTACGACACAATTGTGACACCCTTGACTGGTGGAGCAATTGCTCCTCCAGTGTATTTCTAGACAGGGTTGCGCTGTTATATTGTAGTCGTGCCCACTATTCCTCCCCTCTCCAATTTTTTTTTTAATGTTCACAACAAAAAACCAACAGATTTGAACTGAAGAAATTAAAAGAGCCTGGTGCTGTTCTACAAGCAACTTTCTTAGACCTAGGTGCCCTCTGGATTGTGACCCTGTATTTTTGGTTTATTATATTTTAAAAAATATTTCTGTTCAAAATTGCATTTGCTGATAGAGGCTAACTGAAGTAAAATGCATTCTAAGTATGTTTGTCTGGCATCCTGAGTATATACTTAGCATCCTGAATATTCATTGGGCACATAGCAGTCTGACCTCCAAATTGCTTACTTTTTCAAAATAAAGGATACAAGAATTTATCCTTGGTCTTCTCAAGTTTTCTCCAGTAGTTCTGAGAGAAAAGATAATTTTACAATATATTGTAATACAATATACAATGTGTCATTTTACAATATGTTGGGTGGCTCTACTTTTTTTAGGTGGCTCTACTTTTTTTTTATCTATCTACCTTTCCATAATGGTAGATTTTAATTATGGCTTGACATGTAGTAGTTGTGATTTGCTAATCAGAGCAGCTTTCAGAGTCTATTCCAGTATTTAAAAGGTTAATTTCAAGGTGAATTGTGTACCATTCAGAACAGGCTACTGTAAATCCTTAAAGAAGACTGATTTGATTATATTACATTCCCACTGTGGCAAATTAGTTATACGTAATGTGTGATGCTGTGCTGAGAATGCACAATTATGTTGGCTTAAATCCATTTTGCTAATCAAGGCTATCTAAAGAATTTGCTGATATATTCTTTTAGTATGTCCCCCCCTTTGCTTTTACAGTAGTTCCTTCTGATGATGCAAACTCTAACCTAGCCGATTAACTTCCTTGTAGAAACTGCTGTGCTAGTGGGAGGAGAGATCACAAGTGAGAAGACTGAAATGGGGAATGCACAGAAGAAGTTTCCTGGCAAAGGAGATGGCTGTAAATCAGAACACAAGGAAGCACAGAAGCACAGAGACCCTTCAGAGACGAATGTTAAAAAGGGCACACCAGAAAAAAGGACATCTAATGATTTGCAAGATTGTAACCGTGATGTGAATGGATATGTCAGCGGTGAAAAAAATAATAGTGCAACTAAAGAGGTTAAGCCAAAGGATGTAGAATCTTCATCAGCTGAAAAAAACAATTCTATTCTGCTCCCCCCTACTGCAGCAACATTGAAAGCCAAAGGAAATGAATTATTTAAGAATGGACAATTTGGAGAGGCTGTGCTCAAGTATTCACAGGCAATAGAGAATGTCACCAATTCAGGTGAGTTATAAAACTGTTTAAATTGGTCTTGATTATTTTAAAATACCCACAAATTAAGCTTAGTATCCTATCCCCAGATTTGTTCCAGGAGCTGATAGATGGAATATTCCTCTGTAATGAATAAGCAATTTTTTTTGGGGGGGGGGGAGAATTGTATATTATAGTTAAGTTATACTTGCATATTAAACTAGGAGGATGTATGTGGTTGATATACTGAATAAACAAAAGATCCTTGAAGCTTTGCTTCATCAGCAGACCTGCACTACTGCAGTGCAACTTTGAACTTGATGAAATTCTTTTATATACAAATAAAATTTGATTTCAGCAATCAACTTTCACTATAATTATGTGTAATTTTAGGAATCCAAAGTCCAGAGGATCTAAGTATTTTGTATTCAAACAGAGCAGCATGTTACCTAAAAGAAGGAAACTGTGTCGACTGCATTCAGGACTGTAACAGGTAAACAGCAACCTTTTTGCAGGAGGACAACATTCTCCATGATTATAATAGTACAGTATTTGAATTGGTTTTTATTATCTAAATAGTTTGGATGGTGTGTAACACCAATTCATGTTGATATTCGTAATCTATCCGAATGTGTTGCAACTTACAAATCATTTCCTGTGTAAGAAAGGAGAAGATATGTAGGATAATTCTCCAAACATGAAAATATAGGGAGATGATGAAATTAAAGGATGATTACAGAACCATATACCAGTTCCATAGATATTTATGTATAAATTTCCTTTGGATACCGGACCCTAGAATCATGTTTGTTGTTTTTCAGAACATTTCTAAGTTGTGACATCATAATTGCGACATGATGGCAAGTTGTGGTGCAGTAGTTCCCTGAACCTGACACAGAGCCTTGGTCTCTAATTATGGTGCAGTGCATAGTTTTGAAAGCTAGTGCCTTCATTTCGTTGTCTCATTCTTAACATGCTGTAATAAATATTACTGACAGTTCTGAAATGGTTTCAGTGTCAGATTTTTTCATCTGTCTAGTGAGTCAGAATTTAGATGTGAAAAGATATATATCAATGGAGCCATAACTTCCCAGGCCTGTCTCTATTTACTGTAAAAATAACTGAATGGTAAAATTATATGGTGTGTGAGATTAGAATGTTTAATATTGAAACTTTTCCTGAAGAAATGTTTTCAGATTATTCATAGCTCTCTACATGAAATATACTTCATAATTGGTAGGTGCCTGGTAGGATACTAAGCTTAAGGTGCCATAATTGGTATAAGTGTTCAAGTATCAGTTGCCTAGGACAGATGATTTTTATGTTGAACCCAAAGAGTTAGAAATACAAAATGTGGTATAGTTTGTTGGATGTCTTCTGTTGCTTTAGAATCCTACATGCTTTTGACTTATAAATAACTCTTCCTTGAGCAGAATGTAGTTTTTCTTCAGGAGAACAGTACAACCAACCTGTTTGGGCTGGCCATTGGCCAGGGCTAAATCGGGAAAGGTAGGGAAATATCATGCTCTGTTTTTCAGATTGTTAGTAGTATCAGTCCCGAGCCTTCTGGATAGAGGAGGCTATGAACTCCACTAAAAGATGGAGAATGTGAATTTAGTTGAAAATGTCTTTAGTCACTTCAGAGGCAGGCCTTTTCATAAAGCTTTCAGCAAGGCTTTCATAAAGCTTTTCATAAAGCTTTCAGCAAGGACAGTCTAGAAACTCTTGTAATTAATGGCATTTCTGTTCTGTGATACACATGTGGTATGGGAGGGCAATGGAGCTGTCAAGAGAGAAACTCCCAGTCCAGGTTTCACCTGCCATGGAGAGGCAGAAGGAGTAGAGTTTGGCAGATGCCCTGTGGTTAGCTAGCAAATATTTTTATTTTTGCACAATTTATGAAAGCTTCAAAATTCAGTTTTTCTTGGAGCAAAATGTCAAATAGTGGTGCAAAGTATACATGGACTGCTCATACCATTATTTCACTGCTTAGAATTCTCTACAGGCAGATTCCCTTAGAAAGTAACCTCGTATGCCATTTAGCAGACATTCCTGAATATTAAAAGTTACTCTTATAATAATAATAATAATAATAATAATAATAATAAGAGTCTGAGGGGTCTGGCTCAGTCGGGAGAGCTGCCACCTTGCAAAGCCTGAAGATCGGCAAATGGCAAGTTTGAGACACGCCACCGACAAAAAGCTGTGAAAAGCCTCCATGAGGAGAGATAAGAGCTCCCAGCTGCGTCAGTCGAGTGTGGGAGGTGCCAGCCAGCAGAAAAGCCAGGCTGCAAAGGATACCACCTGGAATGTAGCTGTTCATGAAAGATGGGACATTTATATATTGTAAAACCTCTCGTTAGGGGGGTTAGGACAGCCTGCCCATGTATACCGCCTTGAAATAAAATTGGAGGAGAAATCCAATGACCAAGAATAGGATTTGACACCTTTTGTCAGCAATGCCATCTTCAAGACACTTAGCAGTTGTAATAGATTGCAAAGAGACAGCTGATATCCGTGATCGGCCTGTAATGTTCTCTGCGTGTTATTGCATGTTCTGCAGCTACAACAGTGGCTGTAATATACAAACCTGGGCACTACTTAAACAGAATAATCATTAATCCTTTGAGTTAATGCCATGCTAATAAGTATCACTTGGCTTAAATCTGTTCTTTGGCCATTAATTAATAGGCTTTCCAGAATAATGCCTCAGTGTAAGAAGCATGTCATAAAAAATAATAACTATCTGGTACAAACTAATGTGCTTACCTCTAGTTTATTTTACGATAGATCCATGGTAAAAAAACTGAGAGAGATGCATGACTTTTATAACCATGTTAGTATGTGTTTTATGTGTTTACTGCCTTCTTTAGCCATGTACAACTTGTCACAGTTTCTGACCATTTTTCTTTAGCGCACTGGAACTTCATCCATATTCTCTTAAACCTCTTCTGCGTCGAGCAATGGCCTATGAGTCCATGGAACGATACCGGCAGGCATATGTTGATTATAAAACATTACTTCAAATAGACAGTGGAATCCAGGCAGCAAATGACAGTGTTAACAGGTAATATATTGATCTGGAACAGTTATGCCAGTACACTGGGCCTGCAGTGCTCTCATAACATATTTTGTCATAGGTTGTGTCGTGGTTGCTAACTCATCCCTAGCACGTTTGCTTGTACAGCAAGTCTTAGGCTTTTAGTGGGGTAATATAATTTGACTCTTTGCTTTACCTGACTATGCCTGACTCTGGATTGAGCTTGGGCTTGGGGTGTTCAGTTGTAGAGCAGGGATCATATTGTAATTGTGTGTGTTGTGTATGCTTCCCCTTGCATTGTTAGTATAAAATAAATAATATGGTGATAAAAAGTTATAGTTGAATGAGTAGAGGTGCATGCTTTTATTTAGCTGCGTTATTTGCTATTGCAGTTTTACCATGTAAATTTGAGGGGATTATTTGTGATTTAAGTATGATATAAAGTTTGAACATCAGTAGAAACATTCCATTGTTTTGCAAACTTGCTATCTATTCCTTTATCATCTGCATATGTAATCTTTTCTTTATTTTGTAAAGTATTGAATCTTTCATCAACCCTTTTCCTTGCGTATTTTCTGTACTTTATTTTCTGTACTAAGGCTAAAATCAAACTCATGTAGGATTCATTGTTCCAGAAACAATGACCTTGTTTTCTCTTTTGCTGCTGTTTGTCAATAATGGGAGGGTGATAGGAAAATTACAATAGGTTGCACCCAGACCATTGCATTCCCCCCCCCAAGCATTCTGTTCTCCCCACCAAAAAAAGTTGCTGCTGCTGCTGCTGCTACTGAGAGTTTCTCTCATGGGGAAGGTGACTTCTAGTAGTGTTGCGTCTATGAGTGCAATGTTCTGGATGCAACCCAATGGCTGCAGAATGAAACCTAGTTTCTAATTGGTTGAAATGCAGTAGCAACATCACTACCTACTGTTTTTAATGAATTGCTTATCCTCCTAGTGAGATAGTGATTGGTTGCTCTCTAAAGGCTTAACATTTTTTTATAAATGATAAAGGTAGAAAGGACTATTGGGTCACCTAGTCCAACCTGCTTAATGGTATTTACGGTATTTATTTAATAAATGTATGCCCCACTTTTGCCGCACACTGTGGACAACCACAACTCACCAGCTTCTCTCAGAATTGGTCCCCCTCCATCCGAACTATAGTGCACTAGAAGCCATAATACCGTACAGTGTATAGAAACCATGACTCTGCAGAACAAATAGCTTCTAGTGATGCCTTAAGTGAGATGTATAATGTAGGCAAGCCCTTTTTCCTGGATGATTTCCAGATATTCTTGTTTAATTTTTCTTTAAGCTTGGTGTTGGTACCATTGCTGAGTGTTTGATCATAATCTACAAAAAAAATGGCTGTTGTACAACCACCGTTTGTTTCCATGATGTGAGAGTGGCTCCCATGTGATGTGCGTATGAAGGGGCCAAAGATTTGGGAATAATAAGGGAACAGAATATCTACCTTAGACTTAACTTTCAAAGTTAAAACATTTGGCCAAATACCTTCATTCATATATGAATGAACCATAAGAACATAAGAAGAACGCTGCTGGATCATGCCAAAGGCTCATCTAGTCCAGCTTCCAGTATCACACAGTGGCCCCACCAGATGCCTCAGGGAGCACACAGCCAACAAGATAACTTGTTTCCTGTTGCCACTCCCCTGTACCTGGCAAAGAGGAAACCTACTTCTAAAACCAGGAGGCTGCTTGTGGCTTGTAACCTGTGATGGTCTTTTCCTCCATGAATCTGTCCAATCCCCTTTTAAAGGCATCCAGGCCAGGTGCCATCACCACATCCTGTGGCAAGGAGTTCCACAGATGAATTACATGCTGGGTAAAGAAATATTTTCTTTTATCCGTTCTAACTCTCTCTCCACTCAATTTTAGTGCATGTCCCCTGGTTCTGGTGTTGTGCAAGAGGGAGAAGAATTTCCCTCTATCCACTCCATCCCATGCATAATTTTATACGTCTCAATCATGACCCCCCTCAGGCGCCTTTTTTCTAGACTGAAAAGCCCCAAACGCTGTAGCCTTTCCTTATAAGGGAGGTGCTCCAGCCCACAAATCATTCTGGTCGCTCTTTTCTGCACCTTTTACAATTCAACTATATCCTTTTTGAGGTGTGGTGACCAGAACTGGACACAATACTCCAGATGTGGTCTTACCATCGATTTGTACAAAGGCAGAATGATATTGGCCGTTTTATTCTCAATCCCTTTTTTAATGATTCCGAGCATGGAATTGGCCTTCTTCACAGCCGCCGCACACTGGGTCGACACTTTCATCAACCTGTCCACCAGCACCCCAAGATCTCTCTCTGGATCTGTCACAGACAACTCAGAACCCATTAGCGTATATGTGAAATTTTGGTTTCTTGCCCCAATGTGCATCACTTTGAACTTACTTACATTGAAGCGCATCTGCCATTTTGCTGCCCATTCTCCCAGTTTAGAGAGATCCTTCTGGAGCTCTTCACAATCCCTGCTGGTCTTCACCACCTGGAAAAGTTTAGTGTCATCCGCAAACTTGGCCACCTCGCTGCTTATCCCCAACTCCAGGTCATTTATGAATGTTGAAAAGCACCGGTCCCAAGACCGATCCTTGGGGCACACCGCTTTTCACCTCTCGCCATTGTGAAAATTGCCCACTGACTCCCACTCGCTGTTTCCTGGTCTTCAACCAGTTCCTAATCCACAAGAGGACCTGCCCTCTTATTCCCTGACTGTGGAGTTTTCTCAGGAGCCTTTCATGAGGGACCGTGTCAAACGCCTTCTGAAAATCCAGATATATAATATCCACAGGTTCGCTCGCATCCACATGCCTGTTGACCTTTTCAAAAAATTCTAACAGGTTTGTGAGGCAAGACTTCCCCTTGCAGAAGCCATGCTGACTCTCCCTCAGCTGTGCTGGCTATATTGCTACAAGAACGTGGTGGTTTTATTTTTCAATAAGTTGATCCCTAGTGTATTGCCAAATGAATTTATTCTGTTTACATTGTGCATTCATAGGATCCATCAAAACTAGTTGGCCATTACTGACAGTGCTGTTTAAGTGCTGCTTATGCTGAAGGCCAAACGTTAACACACTTGTCTGCCTGCCACAAATAAAAGTTTGATATAAGTGTTGGGTCACTATGATAAATACCCTCAGCCTGAAGCTTATTGACCTACTATTTTTGAAATTACTCTCCTATGTAGTAAAATTGAATTCACCCACACACCCAAGTGTGCTATTCGCCAAGAATTGCATCTGTACTTCTATCCCAGTTTGGTTGCTATAAAAATCTTGGGGAAAGGTCATCTTTAATACTGATCTTGGGGCTAGTACTGTATCTCTGTTGAATTGTAGCCAAAATGGAACCACCTTCACACAAAGGGAATCTGTCGGGAAGGAGAGCTAAATATGAAGTTTCAGATTTTTAAAAATCTGAAAATCTCTCTGAAATCAAAACTGGTAGAGAACCACCTGTGTATGCAGAGCTTCATTACTGTGTACATTCCATTTCGTTCCTGGAGGAAGTCAGTGAAAAGGTTAAACCAAGAGACTCTATTTCTAGAGAGGCTCACCTGTGCCTTGAAATATTTATTGCCCAACGCCCACCCCACATGGGAAGTGGACTTGAACATACAGCGTGAGTATAAAATGAATTTGGAATGCAGTAAAGAGAAGAAAATGAGGTGGCAAGATAGGAAAGAGACAAAAATGGGGCCAGACGGGATTCCACAGCAACAGGGCAAGGGAGGTAGGGAGACGAATAATGTGATTGTGGCCATCTTGACTGAGAAGTAAGCCCCATGGATAGGCTTACCAGATTTTCCGGGATCCAAAGGGGGCGGAAGTGATGTCACAGGGGCATGTCCAGGAATCGTGATGTCATGGGGCCCGGAAAAAATCAACACAAATTAACACTCCTGGTGCCCGCGCCATCTCCTCTTCGTCCTGGCCGGCCGGCTGCACAGTCTTTGCGGCATACCAGGATTGCCACCACTGCAGCGCGCTTCTCAAAGTTCTCCCCGCTTAGAGTGCTTGTGGGGGCAGGAGAGAGAGTGCTTGTGGGGGTGGGGCCAGCAGCAGCAGCAATCCTGGGGGGAAAAAACGCCTGAAAATGAGGTTTTACTCATCTGGGCTTCGGGGGTGGGGAGGCCTGCACGACCCTCTGCAGGCCTCCCTGATGTTTAGATCGCCCAAAAACGGCGACTTTAGACCACTTTCGGTTTTCGGAAAATAGTGCAATGCCAATTGGCAGGCATCAACATTATGTAATGGGGAGTCACAGGCAATCGTCAAAGGAGCCGCAGGTCGAAAACGTTTGGGGGAAATGCTGAGTTAAGGTTAATCATTCCATCCGTTTTCATTGGAGGCTCTGCGGGACCCACCAGAAATCAGGTTGCGATCCACCAAGTGGGTCCCAACCCACAGTTTGAGAAACACTGGTACAAGTAATTTGTGTGTGTTATAAATAACCCTGAGTATGCATTCTTCTTGCTTGACACAAGCACCTTGCTGAATCAGCTGCCTAGTCCAGTGTTCTTGGCAAGAATCCTGACTCTAGTTTGTCCACCAGAGACTGGCTAGTAGTTTCCCTGTGGACCACTATCAACCTTGTGCCCACCCCTGTTTTAAGCCATATGTTTTCATGAATACTGGAATTAAGATTGTTTTTTGTAAAGATGTTACAAAGTGATGGTTTGGTTGCATATGGAAAACATTTGATATTTAATCCTATGATATTTAGAGACATATAGCACACAGTCTATCCATAGTTTATCAATTTCTTCTTTAAAAAACACATGGTATTTGAGTCTTGCCTTCAGATACACAGAGAAGTTTTTGTTCCACTTTTGTTATGAAAAGTGATATTTGTAACTGTGCTGCAGTATATAAGCTTATTTCTGTCATGCAAAATTGATAAAACCAACAGGGCTTTCTGTGCTTTTTATCTTATGTTTGCGTATTGACATTTTTAGAATTTCCCCAGTCTACCTGATGGTTGCTTGTTCTTTAATAAGATTGCCTTTGTTAACACTGACTTTTTTCCCCTCTCTAGGCCTTATTTATACTTTTGCTTCACTGCTTATTACTCCTTCCTTCCTGGCAACCCATCTCCTTATTTCAGCTGCTTCTTTCTCTTCCTCCTCCTGCTGGTAATTTATTTTCAGCTTGCAAAATATCTGTTTCTGCACTATGTGAAATAAAATTAAACTGATTTGGAGCAATGTATGAGACTTACAAGGCAATCTTGTGTAACAGTAGATCCACCGGTGTAAGTGCACTTATGCCAGTGTAACTTGCCATACTCCGATGGACGCAAAACAGAAACCAGCGTAACCCCTCTTGGATGCTGTGCATGCGCAGTTCGGATGCAGAATGGACACCAGCACAGCTCCGCCGGCGCAGGGGGCATTCTGGGGCTGTCTGAACGTGGAGTTACGCTGGCGTCTGAACTGGTGTCCGTCCTGCATTCATAGACGTACGGCAAGTTACACTGGCATAAGTGCACTTACACCGGTGGATCTACTGTTACACCGGTGTAAGAGTTACACAGGATTGCGCTGTTAGTATGAGACAATGTATGGAGCAATAACCTTGAGACTTAGAAAAATGTTATCTTGGGGCTATTGAATTGGTTTCCTATGGAGTCATGCGGAGTTCCTCAAAGGATTCTAAGGAATGCAAAATAAGAGAGGAGTCAAGGAATGGCATAGGTTGAGTGAATGATTTGGTACCTTCCATGCTAACTTCACCAGCCCTGGGAGGAACAACATTGCTGTACTATTAATATTTGAAGAGCAGGATATTGGGCGGCTTTCCTTGCACACTAATTTGCCACTATCCAAAAAAAGAATGTATTGAGGTTAGTTCTCTAGCCAGGCGTTTTTCAAGTTCTTCCCATGAGTAGGGGAGAACTTTGAGTGCTCGCAGGGGCAGGGCGATGGTGGCAGCAGCAATCTGGAGATCGCGCCGCTGCCGGGGACAAAAGGGGTATTTTTAAGACTTACCAGCAGTCGGGCCATCCTCCGGGGGGGGGGCTGCACAGTCCTCCCAGTGGGCCGCCCCAAGCCTCCAAATGGCTGCTGGAGGCGATTAAAGACCGGTTTACTTCCTGGTTTCCCCCAAAACCGGAAGTGGGCTTTATTCGCCTCCAGCAGCCAATCAGAGGCTTGGGGAGGTCTGCTGGGGCCCCCGCAGTCCCCCGCACCCTCCAGAGGACGACTCGACCCCTGATATGTCTAAAAATACCCCTTTTGTCCCTGGCAGTGGCGCAATCCCCGGATCGCTGCTGCTGCCATTGCAGGTCGCCACTCCCCTTAAGGGGGTAGCGACCTGTCCCTTCTCCAAGTGGTGGGTCACGACTCACCACCTTTAGAACCCCTGCTCTAGCCAGTTACTTCCTTCCTCTCTGTCCAACTTCTCCTGTTGGGGAAAGATTACTGAATGGATGTTCAATGTTGTATCTTCCAGGGCCAGATGTCTGTCTAGGATTTAGCCCAGTGATAGTACTGAGCTTGTGGCATTGAGTGATTAGTTGAGATCATACCTGAGGAATCCTAGTTGATTTTGCAAGATATCTTAGTGACCTTTGATACCAATTGTAAGAAGATATTGATGTGATTGCCTAACATGCTGGTTATTTGGGTGGCTTATTCCTGGTGAAATTCCACCTGCTGGTTGAATTTATAGGAGTGTTTATAGGAAAGCTGTCAAAGAAATTACAAAGTGAAGTGCTTTAAAATATTAAAGTACTATGCAAATGTTAAATAATATAAAGTAGTGCCTTATTCTCTCAATCCTTTCCTGTTCAACATGTATCTGTAGTGGTTCTGAGACGATGCCAAATCCTGATGTGAATTTCTATTTGTGTTCTGAGGACCCCAAGCTTGGTCTTCCCTTTGTTTTTGCGTAGTCGCAACCTAGGTGAGACTGGAAGTGGGTCTTGGGATTGTGGACTCCTCTCTTGCACTCTTCGCTGCAGAGAGAAGCAATGATTGACCTGGGAGATCCCACTCACTTGTATTTTAATGTGAGATCTCATTGCTCCTGCATGAGTCAACCAGCTAAAAAGGCAAGGCTTGCTTCTGGTTTCATCCTGAATAGAGCCCGTGGACCAAGTTACAGGTCCAATATTTACTCATTTGAAATTGGAAAGTGGATACAGGTGAACCAGTTGAATTTTAATTCTAGTCTAAATAGAGGTAGTTACGTTTTTCAGGCCTTGGTATTCTCAGAGGAATAGTAATTATGAAGGTTCATACCACATGATTAGAGAACATATTATGTAGAATGCTATGACCTGTCACCTGTTAGGAATGAATTCTTGGGAATGTGTTAAACCAGTATGCCAGGGTTTATTAAGTTTCTCATAGTCTTTAGGAGCACACTTCAAGGTGATCAGTTTAAATCCTAAACATTTTGATCCCTAAAATGCTGCTGTAATTCCTCCTACGTAGCCGTGGTGGAAGATGGTGGGAGGACCTACTCCCAGGAGGATGAGCCAGGTTATGACTCATCCTTGGGAACTACTGTACCGGTTTCCTGTTGTTGAAGAAGGCATCTAGGGTAGATTGCCTTGCCCATTATTTCCTCTCCCAAAGCATTTCCTGGCAGCTGGCCATTGGCCCTAAGCTAGCCAGACTGCACTGATTGGCATAGCAGTAGCCACAATATGTGGCTTTTGTTGGCTGAAGGCACAGCGCAGGCAGCTGTACTCTTCTGCATCAAACATTTGAACAGTTGTATGGATTTTAACCTTTTATTTTTTATAATATTGTAAAATTTATACTCAGGATAAAGAGAGCTATAAAACACTGTTTTGTTATAGGAGGTAGAATTGTATTAGCATCAACCAAGAACACCTTTGTGATGGTACAATCTTTGTACAGTACTAAGTTCAAATGGCTGCTCCTTTCTTAAGATGGTTTGCCAAAGCCTAACTGTAACTGCACCTTGACAGCAATGTAATTTGGCAATACATTCAGATAGAAATTTGCGAGGGGTTCTTGGAGTATAATGGCTTTTTACCTTGGGGTAACTGGCCTACAGTGGCATGCTACTTCAGCGTTGTTACCTTGAGAGTTAACACTTCTTTGAAAATGTTGTCATCTTTTTCTGGGGAACAGATATACCGTTACCGTATTAACTTTGCAAGGGGCTGCCTTCCTTTTAAGTCCTGGTGAGGCACTATGAAGATGTAATGCTGCTTGATCACCAAACCATAATTTGGCAATAAGAAACATGCCAGACTCTCGAACTCCTTCCTTTGAGTTTTGGAGATGGCTATGGTTAGTGTTAGGTCTGCACCAACATAGCCTGCTTCTGACCATAGATCTATGGCTGTGGTTTTGCAATGGCAAACTATGGCTGGTTTTTGCTAGCCATAGCTGCTTCTATCTGACCATAGTTCCAAACTATGACTTGGTGCTAGCTATATTTAGGAAAAACTTTGATGCAGACATTATTGCTAAATGGTATAGCAAACCTGAAAGGGAAGAAGGAATGTCTGAGATGGGACAGAATGAAACCCAAGGGGATCTCCCAGTTGTCCAACTATGGTTTGACACTTGGGAAGTAGTACATCTGCACTAGGTCTGAGTGAGATACACAATTTAGCATGACTTTTTAATGCTTATACTTGGGTGGATTAGATTAGAGTCCACATTTTGAGGAGACCTCTCTGAAAATCAACAAGAGAGTATAAATGAAAGATTTCTTAGGAGCCCCCATAAATGTTGCATGATTTCTAAACACAGAATGGGGTATAAGTGTAATAAAGACCATGATGACAATTTAGAATACTTGAATACTTACCTTACCGTACCACTTTTAAACAAGAGTACCGTAATTCACAAAGCGGTTTACATAGTAAAATAAATCAATAAATGTTTCCCTGTCCCCAGAAGAGACACCAGCAACTGCTACTGGAAAAGATGCCATGCTGGGGTGAAGAGGGACAATTGCTTTTCCCCTGCTATATAAGAGGACACCATTTTAAAAGGTGCCTCTTTGCCCGGTTAGCAGGGGTCATATATTTAACATGTCTCCTTTAGAAAAAACTCATCAATTTACTGCAATTTTTAAAGTGATTAAGATCTATGGAAACTGTTTTTTTTCCCTAGGATAACAAGAACTTTAATAGACCAGGATGGTCCAAATTGGAGGGAGAAGCTATCGCCAATTCCAGTTGTTCCTGTTTCTGCTCAGTTACACTGGTGGGATGGAGGAAACTTTACTTCAGAGTCAAAGCAAAAGAAACCTACACCCAGGCACAGTGATCAGCAATCACAGATTCCCAGTATGTGGAGTGTACTTTATTATGTGCCAGTAGAATAGCTGATATATACATTAAAAAACAAAAACAAGCATTGGTTACATTCCTACATTTGAGAATATTGGGCAGTATCTGAAGCGCATACAGCTTTCTTATGCTCACTGCTGTTTCACTAACTCACCAGGGATTCTCAAACTACCCTTCCCCTGTTGCCCTTTTTTGCCTCCCTCCGCAAAACAAAAAAAAAAAAGCCCTTTAGAGAATCAGGAGACCTTTTGCCTCCAGAAGAAGAAATTGAGACAGCCCTGGTGTGCAAGGAAGAGTGTTTGGGTTTGCATACAGGACTCTTTGGGATCACACCCACTACTTGGATAGAGATTTAAGAGATTAACAATCCATCCCTTAAATATTTGCCATCCACAATTCAGCAAGTTCTAAAGTTCCCTATTCTGACTGTAGCTCACAGCAGAAATTACATACCTGTGTGTGTGTGTGTGTGTGTGTGTGTGTGTGTGTGTGTGTGTGTGTGTGTGTGTGTGTGTGTGGGCGGGCGGGCGGGCGGGCGGGCGGGCGCGCGTGCGCGCACATGCACTCTTCGTCATTTCTATTGCCAATGCAAATCACTTCAAGGACAAGTCTGTGAAAAAGGATGGTTCAGCAAACTCAGGAAGATAGTGGAGGACAGGAAGGCCTGGCGGGATATGGTTCATGGGATCACGAAGGGTCGGACACGACTTAACGACTGAACAACAACAAAAACAAAAACATGCTCTCAAGAAATGGAGAGATGCATACTTCACAAATTCCTGTCTTGGAGAGATGCATACTTCACAAATTCCTGTCTTGCAGAAGAAGCAGAGTAGGCGTGTTTTCCCAAGTAAGGTAACCATTACTGAATGGGTATCTCTTTATCTTTTTTTGGGACAAAGGTGAAAAGCAAGAAGAGACGTTCAAGACTCTTAAAAATAAAGGGAACGAATTTGTGAAAAAGGGTAAATATGAAGAAGCAGTGATGAAATACAGTGAGTGCATGAAGCTAAATTCCCAGGAATGTACCATCTACACTAACAGGTAAGGCGATGTCTCAGTCCACTTCAGATGCAATACAGCTTCGTTAAAATCAGTAGGCGTTTGCCACTGATTTCAGTTAAAAGTGGACTGAACCTGATTATTCATGTTTGTAAGTTACTTCCAGTGTTACAGTTTTGTTGTATTGATACTTGTGTTTCCATTCAGGTGCGTATACTTTGACTGTAAACATCTGTAAATTTGCATGGTTATTTCTGTACTGCAAAACGTGACATTTTGTCATGGAGAAATGTGGCTTTGTACAGATAATCAGCCCCAGGATGCTGCAATGTATTTCTTACACTGCTCTGTTTTTGGCTATATTATATTAGGGCCCTTTGTTACTTGAAGCTGTGTCAGTATGAAGAAGCCAAGACGGATTGTGATCATGTTCTTCAGATAGATGACTCTAATGTAAAAGCTTTATACAGAAGAGCTCTAGCACACAAAGGACTACAGGTAAGGAACAGGAGCTGCCTAGGTGTTGCTAACTGGCAGATTCTTAGTTTAGTAGCAGTTGTAAAGATTTGCAGCTGTGGCATGAGATACCACCAGTGGTACTCAGATTGCTGGGGGGCCCTGAACCCCGTTGGGACACTTAAAACCCCAAGAAACCTCAAAAAAACTCTCTTGGCACTGCATTTTCACTCCCAAGAGGCTCCTGCCTTTGGCCAAGCCTCTCAGGAGCAAAAAACCAGCCCACCTGCCCACCCAGAGCCCTTTACTGGCCTCTGGTGGCCTCCTGTGTGTTGTCTAGCGGCCTCTTATGCCGAAAACTGGGCCGAAAACCCGGAAGTAAGCAGCGATGATGTAATTGCCGCTTATTTCTGGTGGTAGTGCGGCGGCAGCCATGTAGTTGGCACACCGTGCTGAGTACGTTGAGAACCCCTGAGATAGACAGTTAGGTATAAAAATACCTTAAGTATAAACATTACCCAAAAGTTGGTGGAGGGAGGCAAAAAATAAGAATGTCGAGATCAATACTGTACTTATTTCCTTTCCAGAGGGGTAGCCATGCTATTGTAGTGCAGGAAAAACAGCAGGGTCTTACAACATTTAGACAACAAAAAATTATTGTAGCAGAAGCGTTCATGGACTAGAGGCCACTTCATGGGTTGCACTGTATTTGAAGACTTTTATTTCAAGTAGTGTTTTTTTTGGGGGGGGGGGGAGAGATTTGATCGGGGAGGATCACTGGAGTTTTATTACCTGAGGATTTTATACTTTTGTGGCTGCTGCTTTTATGCCTCATGGCTTTATGTTTATGGCTGCTGCTTTTAGGTACTGTATTTTGTGTTTTAGTGATTCTATTGCATATTTTCTTTTTGTGCTGTAAACTGCCTTGGGGGCCAGGTTTTGTAACCTGGGGGAAGGCAGTGTGTGAATCTGCTAAGAAACAAAACAAACTGTGGAATTGGGAAATGCAACAGACCTCATCTGTAGTTATTTCTCATTTTGTCCTTTTTAAAATGTTTATACCTCATCAATTCAGTCCTGGTGAGGTGTTCAAAGCAATCCTAATGGGAGGAAGCACTGGTGCAGCATGTGCTGCGCCAGTGCAGGCCGTCGCAAAACTGCTGAAAAGCAGTTTGCGCTGGCCGGGGAGGAACCTTTTTATGTGAACTTTGCTCCTCCCACTTAAGATAAAGCTATTCTTCGATTTCTGCTATGACTAACATTTTCTTGCTGTGAGTTATAGGAAGAATTGGAGGAGTAAAAGCCAAAGCCACATGTGTCCTAAGTTACAGGTCTCATTGGCTCTTTGCCTAAGCTGTCTCAGCCTTTCCTTTCTTTAAATGTCTATATCCTACTGCATTCCTGGGGAAGCACTGTTAGGGCTCTCCATGTGTATGTCCAATGATATTTCCTACATCATGTATCACAGTTGAATGGGCCGAGTACTTTATTTCTATAGATCTTGTGGCAGCTTGGACTAAGAAGGCAAGCATCCTTTTGTGTACTCACTCGCTTTTGTGACCAACAGAAGCCCAGATAAACAGTTCATTCCTTCCCATGCTGGTAGATGCCTAAGAACATAAGAATTGCCTTGTTGGTCAGACCACACTGGTCCAGCATGCAGGAAACTTATAAACATGTGATTAGTCTTCGCCCCAGACAGTTCTTAGTACCAAGGCTTTGCTATCTCATTATATTTCATCTTAATTCAGTTTGTATGGCCAATAATGAACCTCTCCAAATTTCAGAACTACAAAGCTAGTATTGATGATCTGAATAAAGTTCTTCTGATGGATTCAAGTATTGATGAAGCAAAGAAGGAGCTGCAGGAAATTACCCAGTTGCTTAAACTCAAAAATGAAGTTCTAGATAACAGCCAACAAAAGCCAAGGAAAAAAATTGAAATCCAAGAGGTATTCCATTTTTTTTTAAACTTGCACCAGGGCCTAAGGGAGACTCAGACTGACCTATGCCGTTTCTAAAATATAATCTGAACTGTGGTATCAAATCTCTAGCCCATTTGGGCAGCTAATTTGCTTTGCAAATTGTATAAGGGGATTGTAGATATGACCATTTGGGGGCACTTTCTGAGCAAGGATATAATACTTGGAAAATCTACATTTTTTGTGGATCTTCTGGACTTCATGTTCCACTTAAAAGTTCTCTTTGTTGTAACAAGCAGTGTGGCTAGCCATCATTAGTATCGCTGTGTTCATGTATAAAAATAAAGTTAATAGTTCTGGCTCACTGATCAACTACTGTTCAGTAGTCACACTGAGAATGCCACTGTGGGATACAACTGAACTATTTTTTAAAACCCTCCTACTTAAAACATGAATGGCAGTTAATCTCTTCCATAATTGATGTAAATATTGAAACATGTGATTAGTAAATTCAAAGTGTTACTCTGATTCAAAAAATTTATTTTGAAAAGACTGTACTTTAAAAAATCAGGTATGTACTGTCAACCAGTAGAGAATGGTTTGTATACTGTCCTTGCTAGTTATGGGGATTTCTCGAGTTACCTTACTGCTGAGAGAGGCACTGTATGAATCAGCACAAAGCAGCCTGGTGTGCACTTGCTCCAGATTTGCCCACAAATGCTCATTTCTGAGCACAGATCATTATTACTGGAGTAATCGACCTTCAGTTGCATGGGCTGGAAGTACTGTAATTACATTTACTTTTCCATAACCTCTCTCATTTCTTAAGTGTGTGTCGGATGCTCGACATCTTAATGAAAATAGTCCCCCTTCAAATGTGCAGCCAGCAGCAAGGGAGCTGCGTCCCCACTACAGAATTCCACGCTGTAGTGTGTGCATGTGAACATGACTGAGACCTTCCACACGCATGTAGCACCTCAACAGGAGGATGGATGGATGCCAAAGATCCATGCAGTTGGCCCCACTCATGTGGGTGTGTTACTGTGCTATTTGATCCTGCAGTGTGGGATTGCATCTCATGCTGCTCACTGACTATACATGTGAAGAGCACCAGGCCCCAGTTTTGGCAGAAGGCATAGTGGGTCCAGGTGGGAATGGTATGCTAATTGGAAATGGAATGAAATGGAAAATATTTCTCCAGGGAAAAATCATAAATATTACCCCGGTGATGATAAGGTTCACTTAAGGCACAATTTTCATGTTTTGTATTTTCACAATTTCTATTCACGTCATTTGGGTTTATGTAGGAGAACTTCTTGTAGTCTGTGCTCTTGCTTATTGGCATTATGCAGTGTTATAAGCTGCAGACAGATTTCAAACCCAAATGGGTTTGTGTTTATTTCCTTGTGAAGGTGAATGAGTGTGAGGAAGAGGAAGAGAAGATGCAGAATTGTACTTCTACAGTTAATCACCACAGCGCTAAAAGCGAGCTTGAAACTACATTGCCACTGAACAGTCCAGAAAAACTGATGATTTCTAAGCCATCAAATGCCTATGAATTTGGTCAGATTCTAAATGTTGTGAATGCCAATAAGGATATCTCTGCCTGTGCAGAGCTCTTGATGATGATTGAGCCAAAAGATTTGCCAGTACTTCTAAGCAACAAACTAGAAGGAGATATTTTCGTAATCTTTATCCAAGCCTTGCAGTTGGATGTGTTTTGCCAAGACCCTGGGCTGGCTTACCAGCACCTTTTCTACCTGAGTAAAGCTGAACGGTTCAAGGTAAGCAACCTGCATCCTCTCTGCAAATTCCCTTTCTGTAAATGGAGAAAATGCTTGCTAGTAGTAGCATTGATTAGGCATTTAAACAAATACACCTTAGAAGTGCTAACGACAAAAATATCTTTTCCTTTTCAGATGGTGCTAACCCTTCTTAGTAGGAATGAAGTGGAACAAGTTCAGCAGCTGTTCGATTCTCTTTCCAAAGAGCAAACCCAGCTATTTTCTTTAGATGATTTGGAGAACCTTAAGAGAGACTTTGAACTTTAAACCTCATTTTGGAATTGCCTCTTGCATGCATACCCTCGATGCCTGTAAGACGGGCATACAAACTATGCAGGCCTGCATGAGGAAAGTCAGTCTTTTACCTGAACGGCTAAGTATGCTGCAATTTGTTTCTTTTTCTTTCTTTGTTTTTTGCAGTACCTGCACACTGAAAATCTGCTCCTCGTCTATCTTGCAGTTGTATATATTTTAACCTACAGCGTACACATGCACATCTTTATATTTGTGGCCTGTTCACTCATTACTTGGTTCCTGCAACTGTAGTCAGAGTGACACTGGGGCAAGACTTGGCTCTTTCCTAAGCTCTTAGTCTCTTCCCGCCATCTTTTTCCCACAGTGGGGAAAAATTGACACCAAAATAGGAAAGACTCTGTTTGTTTGAGAAGAGGGGAAAGTGTGAGCCAGATATGATGCAGTCCTGGGGGCCAAGTGATAATTTAACAGCCCCTGAAGTGTAGGACATATATAATTATATGGAGTTAATAATTAGAACAGTGGATCTAAAAGTTCTCCCCGCAAGGCAGGGAGAACTTTGAGTGCTTGCGGGGGTGGGGCCAGCAACAGTGGCGATCCCAGGGATCGCTGCTGCCAGGGAAAAAGCACCCCCCAAGTTTTTTTAAACTTGTTTTTTTAAACTTACTGCTAAGTATGCTGCAATGTTTTTGTTTTTTGCAGTACCTGCACACTGCAAATCTGCTCCAGGGGGTGTGGGGATTTAATAATGGAAAATCGCCACTCTGCGAATCTTCAGCTCACCGCTCTGCGGCTAATTTCAGATATTCAGATTGCTGCACTGCGACTATTTACGACCACTACTGGTTTTATTGCAGAGCAGCAATCTGAAGATCGGGGAGGCCTGTGGAGGGGTCCGCAGGCCTCCCCACGCTTCCCGGAGGCTGCGATAAGTATAAAAACCCATTTGGAGGCGATTTTTCCCTGGTGGTGGTGACAGTTCATGGGATCGCTGCCGCTGCCATGCAGGGGACAGATTGTGGTTCCAATGGTGGGTCGCGACCCACCACTTTGAGAACCACTGAATTAGAATATATTCAAGTACAGTGAAATGTATTCATGAGGCTGGATAGAGCCATCCCTTCGCTATTTATTTTGGGTTTTATTACTTTTTCTTGCGATTCTAGAAACTGTTTCAAAAGAAGCCACTGTGCAGAAACTGTTAGCCATACAATTGTTGGAGAATGTCTTCCATATAAGCTCCCTTGAAATGAAAGGGAGTTGTGCATCTCTCTTTATTTCAGTGCTTGAGCTGTAAATGCATTTTCAGTGCATTATCTATGCTCTTCACTTTCTTTCTTGTTAAGTAACATGACACTATGCACATCTAACTGTAGTGCAGATAAACCAACCTTTGCTTCCATCTGTCTCTGATGCACTTGGACAATCATTCACATCTGGCTTCCATTAAGCGTGGCTTCCAAGGAAAATACTGGCCCATTCTCATGTCAGTTTTGCTAATTTAAATATGTGCAGTAAGAGGCTTGATGGGGCTGAATGTGTTCATTTACATCAGCATTAATGACAGGCTGCAGCAAAGGCTAGTTTGACTTGTGTTTAACAGCCAACTATAGAAGAGAACACGTTTCCTGCTTCTGAGTATGCAAAGATACTTTTCTACTGCCTGGACACTACTGGTGAACAGTAGAGATGAAGCGAAACAGGTTGCGTAAAGTGTTTTGAAGCAATAGAATTGTTACATTTTTAAACTGGAGAACAGTAATTATTAGCGTGCATATCAAATTTTACTATAGGAGGGATTGTTCGGTACTTGCACTATTTTGAAAGTGATCATTATTTGTTAATGACTATTTTCCTTTAAAAACCATAATTGAAATATGTATAGGTTAAAACCTAACCCACTTCGAATCGTTTTCCTTGAAGAACCCTAAAACAAATATTTAAAAATAAAGGTATTTGGCGTATTTGTGAATCTGCCTTTTCACTGCCACAAAGGCACTGAACTTTTTAACATGCTTTCTACAAAAAGCAGGGAGGGAGAATGTCGGAGGGAGAGTGCCGAGCAAATCTGACACGAAAACCCTTGACTTCCGAAGGGCAGACTTCCCCAAAATGAGGAGACTAGTTAAAAAAAAGCTGAAAGGGAAGGTAAAAAGAGTCCAATCGCTCCAGAGTGCATGGAGGCTGTTTAAAACAACAGTCATAGAGGCCCAGCGGGAGTGTATCCCACAAAGGAGGAAGGGCTCAACCAAGTCCAGGAGGGTGCCGGCATGGCTAACAAGCACAGTTAAGGAGGCTGTAAAAGGCAAGGAAGCTTCCTTCCGTAAATGGAAGTCTTGCCCTAGTGAGGAAAATAAACAGGAGCACAAACTGTGGCAAAAGAAATGTAAAAAGATGATACGGGAGGCCAAGCAAGACTTTGAGGAACGTATGGCAGGCAACATAAAAGGGAATAATAAAAGCTTCTTCAAATATGTTAGAAGCAGGAAACCTGCCAGGGAAACGGTTGGTCCGCTGGATGGTGAGGGAGAGAAAGGGGTGATAAAAGGGGACTTGGAGACTGCAGAGAAATTAAATGAGTTCTTTGCATCTGTCTTCACGGCAGAAGACCTCGGGCAAATACCGCTGCCGGAATGGTCTCCCCTGACTAAAGAATTAAGTCAAATAGAGGTTAAAAGAGAAGACGTCTCAGACTTAATTGACAAAAAAAAGATCAATAAATCACCAGGCCTGGATGGCATCCACCCAAGAGTTCTGAAGGAACTCAAGAATGAAGTTGCTGACCTCTTGACCCAAATATGCAACTTGTCCCTTAAAACGGCCACTGTGCCAGAGGATTGGAGGATAGCTAATGTCACGCCAATCTTTAAAAAAGGAAGGAGGGGGGACCCGGGAAACTACAGGCCGGTCAGCCTAACATCTGTTCCAGGGAAGATGGTGGAAAGTCTCATTAAGGATAAAATCTTAAAATACATAGAAGAACAAGCTCTGCTGAGGGAGAGTCAGCATGGCTTCTGCAAGGGGAAGTCTTGCCTCACAAACCTGTTAGAATTTTTTGAAAAGGTCAACAGGCATGTGGATGCGAGCGAACCCGTGAATATTATATATCTGGATTTTCAGAAGGCGTTTGACACGGTCCCTCATGAAAGGCTCCTGAGAACTCCACAGTCAGGGAATAAGAGGGCAGGTCCTCTTGTGGATTAGGAACTGGTTGAAGACCAGGAAACAGCGAGTGGGAGTCAATGGGCAATTTTCACAATGGTGAGAGGTGAAAAGCGGTGTGCCCCAAGGATCGGTCTTGGGACCGGTGCTTTTCAACTTATTCATAAATGACCTGGAGTCGGGGATAGGCAGTGAGGTGGCCAAGTGTGCAGATGACACTAAACTTTTCCGGGTGGTGAAGACCAGCAGGGATTGTGAAGAGCTCCAGAAGGATCTCTCCAAACTGGGAGAATGGGCAGCAAAATGGCAGATGCGCTTCAATGTAAGTAAGTTCAAAGTGATGCACATTGGGGCAAGAAACCAAAATTTCACATATAAGCTAATGGGTTCTGAGTTGTCTGTGACGGATCAAGAGAGAGATCTTGGGGTGCTGGTGGACAGGTCGATGAAAGTGTCGACCCAGTGTGCGGCGGCTGTGAAGAAGGCCAATTCCATGCTCGGGATCATTAAAGGGATTGAGAATAAAATGGCCAATATCATTATGCCTTTGTACAAATTGATGGTAAGGCCACATCTGGAGTATTGTGTCTAGTTCTGGTCACCACACCTCAAAAAGGATATAGTTGAATTGGAAAAGGTGCAGAAAAGAGAGACCAGAATGATTCGTGGGCTGGAGCACCTCCCTTATGAGGAAAGGCTACAGCGTCTGGGGCTTTTCAGCCTAGAAAAAAGGCACCTGAGGGGGGACATGATTGAGACTTATAAAATTATGCATGGGATGGAGAGAGTGGATAGAGGGAAATTCTTCTCCCTCTTGCACAACACCAGAACCAGGGGACATGTGCTAAAATTGAGTGGAGGGAGAGTTAGAACAGACAAAAGAAAATATTTCTTTACCCAGCGTGTAATTCATCTGTGGAACTCCTTGCCACAGGATGTGGTGATGGCATCTGGCCTAGATGCCTTTAAAAGGGGTTTGGACAGATTCATGGAGGAAAAGACCATCACAGGTTACAAGCCATAAGCAACCTCCTGGTTTTTAGAAGTGGGTTTTCTCTGTGCCAGGTGCAGGGGAGTGTCAAAGGGAAACAGGTTATCTTGTTGTCTTGTGCTCCCTGAGGCATCTGGTGGGGCCACTGTGTGACACAGGAAGCTGGACTAGATGGGCTTTTGGCCTGATCCAGCAGGGCTCTTCTTATGTACAATGACCCCAAGATACTTTGTTTCATGTTCCTTGTCAGCTTACTCTTCTTTTGCCAGAGTTTGTTGCTTTCTCTTATTTGCAAGTCTTGGGTTTTTTAAGGCCTTCTTGACTTTTATAGCTTCCTTGCTTCCACTTGTGAACCATGCTAGCCTTGAGTTGAGCTTCAGTTCTGGCTGTAAATAACTCCCATGTACTCCAGGGAGACTCCCTTCCAGCTACCTACTTACTAGTTTCCTCACTTTTAAGAGGTCCCCTCTTTTGAAGCCATATGTATTTGTTGACTTTGGCCTCTTCCCAGTTCCATATGTTTTGAGTGGATAGCACTATGGTCATGGTTCCTGATCAGTTCGACTACATCTTGGCACTAGCTCCTGGACATGAGATAGGATTAAGTCTGAGGTTGGCTTCTTTCTTGGTTGTCTTCAAAACCAACTGTTCTAGGGCACAGTCATTTAGTATATCTAGACATTTTCTCTCATGGCCTGAATATGAATTTACTCTATGAAGGTAAATGAAGTCGCCCATTACTACAACCCTTTCTCCTTTATAACCCTCCCTGACTTCCTTTCTCCAAGTCAAGATCACCCTTGGCATTGTGATCAGGATAACACGTTCCTAGTACTACCGGTAGGTTATTTGGACCTGGTATTTCCACCCACAGCAATTCTATGGAGGACACTGGTCCCCCTAAATTATCTGATTTGTTGGCTTCTACAGTGCTTTTGACACGACGTTACACCACCACCACCAATATGTTGCTCTTTCTAGAGTTTGTATCCTGTAGTAATTGTATCCCACAATTTCTCATTTCACCAGGTTTCCATTATAACACTACAGTATTTCTGTTCTCTGCAGCTAAGCACTCCAGCTCCCTCATCTTGGCTGAGAGGCATCTCACAGTTACATATGAATGCCTATACACCCTGCCCTCTTCCAAATATTATTCCACTCCTCCTCTTAGGAGTATGGCATTTTCTCATCGTATCCTTGTAACAAACCTATAAGAGGTTAGGCACAAGTGAGCTAAGCTTCATGCTTGAACAGGAATTTCCACTCAGGGCTTCCTGATCCAATCTGACACTTAACTACTACATACAGGTTTTATTTCCTCAAATGGAGTGTGTTACCTATAGCTTAACAAGAACGGCTGGTACACTTGGTGCTTTTTCTGATTTAATTCCTGTGCTACCCATGGAATTTGGCAAAGGCAGAGGGTCAGCCCTCTCTAAATGTTTTCAGTTTCAGAAAGAATTCAGGAGTCTTGTTGTCTATTTGGTTCTGTCAAAGGCGGAGAATGCTGTTTACAGGAAATACATCATTGGCCATGAACATTATATATACACAATTTTATTTTTTTAGCATGTTTCAACATTGTCAGTGTTAATCTCCAAACATTTGATGGCTGAGTGTCACACTGATTAATACTGGCAGTAATACAAGGCAATATTAATACTGAGCTGGAGTTTGGCTGAAGGGCTCTCACGAAGACAAATGTGTTGATTGGGAGCAATACTCTTTTGTAAACTCACTGATCACACGTGGTTGAATTAGCAAGGCACACAGTGAGAAGTTAGATTTGGCCCCCTCTTTCTGGAATACTAATAGGTTTACACTAAAATGCTACTATAGTTCTTCATTTAGAACTAGAGAGTAATTTTAGCATACTCATCCGCTGATCTCGTTTGTTAACCTCACTTGTGCACTCTGCTATTAAGGATGCAATCTTTCCTGAACATACACTCCTTGTAATTAACATTCTTGCATAAAGGACACAAAGATAAGCAGCTACTGCTACTGCAATAATTCCTAAATATTTTCACTATAAAGATTTTTAAATAATTCAAGGTGTAAACTTGTTTTATGAGTGTTCTTGAATCCCAATGGTGGAAAAGTCCCAAAGTAACTGCAATTTAAAAAGGGGAGGAGGGGAGAACTGCCATTTGTTTCCTTTGTTCCAGTGGCCCTGCATGCAAAGTGACTATCTGTTTTGCACCTAGCAGAGAATAATCTAGTTACATCAGCATAGGACCTCCTGCTCGCCTTCAAGACTATTACTAAATGTAGACGGTGAGGCTTTTCCAACGATCCCTACCTCATTAAGACAGAAGAATTCTAGAGAACAGAAAAGCCCTGCTGACTGATATTTTAGTTGGCCCAAATAAGAGTATTGCCTTCCTTTTGACTTTTTCTAATAGACCAACTTGGGTACATGTGATTTGAGTACTCCTACCTGTGTATACCTCCCCAAACATACATGCATACAAAATGCAGCAATTACATAGCAAATCCTACATTCAAGCATGTTCCACACAGGTATGTGGTAGCATAGGAAGTAGTTCAAATACCTCCTTGAAAAGTAGTTGAATATCTGTTTACTTAAAAGTAAGTTAGTCCTCCTGACAATAGAGAAAAGCTTGAAAACAGCTGGTCAGTCCACAGAGAAGTCTCAGAAGCCAGAGGAACTGGGTTTGGATAAACCTAATAGAGTCTAGTATCCTACACAGCTTTTTTCCTTATTTTGAGTTACTTTCTCCCTAATTATCTGCTGTCATCAATCAACAAATACAGTACACAGAAATCAAAACGATGTATACTGTATTTACACAACTTATTCTGCCAAAACATTTGAATGCCACAGACTGTACACATCCCTGTTTCTAGAAGTACTCAATTTCACCTGGACTGCTGACTATAACCCTTCTGTTTCAGTTCTAGCATGAATACTGCAGTATAGTTCTCACCACCCGCTTTGCTGAATGTTTTTCCTGATTCAGCGACTCTTCCTGTTCAGGCGCAGCATTGTTTTTTTTTAATTTGGCCAATGCTACTGACTGACACAAGCTGAGTATGGGTGAAAAACAGCAAACCATTACCCTCTTAAGAAAAGGGCAGGTACATACAGATTTGTATCCAAAAGGAAGTCAAGTCATGAATATATACCACTGAAATCAATGAGTGAGATAATTATGACTAATTTCAAAAGGACTTAAGTTATGACTTTCTTTGAATACAACCCATGTCCTGTCCAAATAGAACTCAAAAGGAAGGAGATAAAAGGCAGAAGTCAAGACTATACCGGTAGAAATGGATTATACTACCATTTCAGAAGGGTGCTTCCATAACAGCAACTTTAATGGTGCAGCCATGAAAATAACTTAAGGAAATACTAAGCTTGCATAATTACAAAAAGAATCCAGGCTAAGAATGCACTCCAAAGGCAATTCCATGATGTCTTATGTTTAGTCAAGTTGTGGAGTACAAGGAGAGCATATGAACTTCCTCCTGGGTTGACAGCGGCTTCTTTCCTAGTCTGGACCCTGTAGTCACATAAATATATAGGTGAGTAAACAAGAATAATGGCATTTTCAAAATAAAAAATGGCATTTATGTACTATGAAGTGTGTTCTATAAAGAAAGCTTCCATTATAATGGCTCCAGTGCAAATTTTATAATAGAAGCTGTAAAACAGCCTTGCTCGATTAGATCGAAAGGCTCATCTAATCTGTATTCTGGGTTGTAGTAAAGAAAGTTAAGCACCACTGAAATAAATGAGACAAGTTAGTCATGACTGACTTTCCTTTGGTTTCCAATCAGATCCTTCTTGGATGCTTACAAAGCACGGCATGAAAGCAATATACACCTTCACGTTCGCACCAGCATACGCTACAAATGAACACATTTCAGAGGGGTGACTGTCTTTTGCCTTTGGAAAAGGGACATTTACCGATCATCGCCAACCATCAATAGATTTAGCCTAAATCTGTTTCTTCTTTAAAACCAGCGGCCTCCACTACTTTTTGTGGCAGTGAATTTACTAGTTCATTCTATGTTGTGTGAAGTACTTTGTCTGAATCTACCACTAATCAATTTTATTGGGAGGTCGATTGTTTTATGGAAGACAGAATTGCTACTTTATCCACTCATCGCACTTGCAATATAATTCTCACAAGGTAAATTAGACAGACGAGAAAAAAATAGCTAGTGGCTGAATCTGAAGGCAGAAAAGATTAAAATAAGAAACCAAAAAACTACTGCTACTCACCTGAATGAATGTTAGTTTAACCATCAAAACCAGCCTAATGTCAAGTACATTAACTAAGAACAGTTGTCAGGTAGCTACATGTTGCCACTTACCACATGGTTGCTGCTTCTATGCTAATTGCAGTGTGTATGCAGCTATGCAATTAAGATGGTTATCTGCAGAATCTGTATACAGGATGAGACCATTTTTTATTGCAACCTGTTTCCCTGGATTCCCGATTAGCTGTAGGGGACCGGCAGCCACATTCATCAATGGGTCTCTCATACCATTTTATGACATAAGTATTAGACCAGGGGTTCTCAACCTTTGGAGGCCCAGGTACCCCCTATCATGGTCCAATTTTCTGAAGTACCCCCTGCTAATTAACTGCTAATTGTATTAATTAGGTAATTATTAAATAAAAAGTACTAACAATTTTAAATGTGAAAAATGTTTTATTTAACTCAGTATGTGTGTGAGAGAGATGTAAGGATCTTTTTTCTCCAAGTCACACTTACCAAAATCAGCTCCTCCCTCCCCCACCCCACCAAAGCACATTTTCCAAAGTACAAAAATCAAAATCACCAAAACCAAAATCAGAGAGACAGAAGGGCTCCGAAAATAATTAAAATTTAAAATCCATGTTAATTAACACTTAATTAGCTGCTGATGGGGCAGATAAGGGGCAGGGCTTGGAGTACCCCCAGCAAGAGGTCTGCATACCCCTAGGGGTACCCGTACCACAGGTTGAGAACCTCTGTATTAGACTATGAAATTCAGGTCAAAAGCATCAACCAACTTAACCTTACAAAAGCACTGCTGGAGCAGCAATGACGGACCAGCTTCCTATGGCAGCACACTTAATACTGTGTTCCAAAGAAATACCACTTTGTGCAGATCAAGGAGCTGCATACCCAGCTAGAGCTTACTTTAAGTTCACTCTGCAAGACCTCCCACTCCTAAAAAGGCAATGCATTGTTCAGTTTAAAAAAGCAGCTTGTCTCTCTGGTACTGGGAGCTGCTGCAGAGATATCTCCCAAGAAAGTTTGAATCATGCACACAGTTGTGTAAATTACTTCAGCAGCAAACACACAGACATGCAAGATGCACATTAGTTCTAAGCAAATAGAGAACTGCTTTCATAGTTACTGTTTTCAAAACGTTATCCAAGATAACTTCAGAATTACAAAGGGACTGGGATATCTAAGAAAAATAAATGTTCATTCAGAATTTATAAAAACTAATTTACCATTTATTGCTGCTGGTAACTTTCACAATTGGGAAACGCCAAATATTTTAATTGACTTTACAGATTTTCAATTTTATTGTTGTCCATGCAAGTTATACCAAAAACCAGCAACAAACCAACAGCTCTGATTTATGCTGGAATTCTGCTGTTTTTCCATTCACAGAAGACAATAGAAAGTCCCTCCCAAACACTGAGCGTTAGATTGCACTCATGAGCTCCATACTTTACAGTTTTATTAATTCATTCTCACAACCATCTAAGACGAAAGGGTGAATTGCTATTGATAAGTTGCTCATGAATGCAATCACTGCAGCTAATTCACCAGACAACATAGCCAACAGTAGATATGTCATGGAAAATGCAAAGTGGAAATCTGAAAAACAATTAAAGAACATTGGAAAATCTAATTTTTGCTAGATAATTGCCTAACTTTCCCCCCAAGCCAAAATAGTCAAACGACTAATGTATAGATTAAAAGAGAGCAGATATTGCTTATACTGGATCATATAGGCAGTTTCAGTGCAAAAATAAAACCCTTTATGAAAATAAAAATGCTGTGCTTAACATTCTTCCTTTTACAAATGTGTTGTGAAAAAATGCCTGAATTCATCATGAGAAAATGTCTTGCAACTACCCCTGCAACAAACAATTTGAGTAGTTCAATTCAAATTGCAGTTTAAAAAATCAGTGAAGAGTTGATATTTCTATCATTTCAAATCAACCTTATGAAAGATTAATTTGACATAAGGGAGGGAGGAAAGTGGAACAGCTTGATCTCAATATTATGTGAAAATATGCTACTTTCCAGGTACTATTCTTTGAAACTACTTTTCATTCCACTCCCAACAAAATGGATACAAAGGATTGTCATGAGAGAGCAGTGAGTTTGGAATACTGGAAGATAAATCAAAGCCTCTGATGATTACCGGTACTTGTATTGTCAGTCAAGGTTCTTTGTTCAATGGATAGAGGACAACCAGAGTAGTAGTATTCAGACATTTATTTCAGGTATGGAGTTTACACACATCATTGAGCAAATGAAAATAGCAAATATACAAATATTGTAACAAGCATTACCAAATAACATATCTGGCACTAGTGTTATAAGCAGATCAAAGAAACTGGTGGGGGGAAGCCATGGAAGAGGACTGCAGCCCATGGCGGCTTTCTTCTCACAAAGCCAAACTTTCAGTAGCACTTTAATGGCAATACTTAACAAGAAATACAAAACAAAAAATATTGGAGGCTGTTATGCCAAGAAGCGCTTCTCTCTGTTGGGGAGGGGCAGAGAGCGCACACGCATCCTTATGAATTGTGTAGCAAACATTGAACAGTGCAGGCGCCTGAGCTAGCTTCAGCTTGTGGTGGACATCTTCCAGAAGCAAGAAGAGTGGGAAATCCCCGCAAAGCCAGCCGTATTTTGAGCCCATCTTTTTGTATTTGTGCAAGCTCTGCACTGTGCTTTATTTCTGTGCATGTGATTTGTAAAGGGATGTCAGAAAAGTTATCCACTAAAAGCCTGAGTGAGTCTTTGGTAGGCTAATACTTCAGTATTATGAGATACCCATTAATCTACCACAGTCAGTTGATTTGCTGTTGTTTTCCTTTAAATTCCAAAAAGATGCCAAAAGAGGACATTCTGGAAAACGTTACAGTGAAATCAGCAACAGACCAGGCACTTAAAACCCTAGTCTTCTCCAAAGGCACCAAGAATTAACAGCATAACTTAAGTCCCCTACCGAAAGGTGACTGTTTCAGCTTTCTCTACAATGATTACAAATTAAAATGATTTCATTTTTTCCAAAAACTTTATACAGCGTATCATAAACCTCATCTGCCACTGTCAGTTGCAAATATAATTAAATTACCCCCACTCTTTTGATAAGGAGACGTCACCTTGCTACCTACCATATACCAAGTACCAGTTTTTGTATTTAAAAAGGTATGCTAAATGCCATAACCTTGCTCAGAGATCCTCTCAGCATAACCTAGCACAGATTACATTCTGCTCCAGAGAAAATAATCACCACTGAAACTTATTTGGAATGGTTCCAACAACTCATTTTGCTAGGTACAGTTCACTTCAGCATAACATTAAGGTACTGTGCACTTGAAATCCACTTAAAAGATTTATATCAAATCTCAGTATCAGTCACTTTAACATTTCACATGAGTTTGCCTTTTTCCTCCCATATGAATACACTGATACAGACCTCCAAGCAAAGTTATGGCAAGAATACAGAACATTAACATACTGTTTTGATGTAATGCACTTGTTAAAACCTTCATGTCACGTCACATAGTTCTGAAACCAAGTTCCACGCAAAGTATTCTGCCTTAATAGAGACATACTGTATATAAAATGTAAATTGCATCAGAGCCTTCCTGTTGTTGGCCACTTGAAAGTTACCCGACCAAATACCAGGAAAGGGCTCTTTAGTGGTAAATATGTTTCTGCAGCACTTAACAGGTTTAGATCTCAGTCTGAATAGCAGTGTTTAAGTCCACAGCATGCTGTGAATGGTTGTTGTTGGTTTCTTTCAGTGTTTCGCCAGGATCCACATCGGCACCACTTGAAGTCCCATTATAAACACATTCTTCAGCAATGTAACTCAGCTGTGGAACCTCTGAGTTTGGAGCAGTGGGGACAAACACAGAATTGCCACTTTGGTGTGGAGAGTTTTCTAAACGGTCATTTTCCACCTCTGGCAGAATACTGACCGTAGTAAAGCGGGTATGATAATCGCTGGAACCATGACTACATGAGGTTTTCATGCTCTCCATATCAGAGCAGCTAAACTCAGAAAAATGACTAGAGTGGGAATCTGCTACAGATGGGATACTATCACTGAGAGAGGGAGAGTCAAATTCACTGGAGTTTGTGCTTTGTTGCTCCAACAACTGAGCATCCATGTCCTCTCTGGTCTCATTTATCTTCATGCTACTCTTTTTTCTTAATTTACCTTTGCATTTTTTCCCTGCTGATGTGTCTTTGGACCACTTGGTGGCACTAGATTTGTTTTCCGACAAGCAGGACGATGAACAACCAGCGTTACTTCGACCTGCAGCACTACCATCGTCAACACTACTGCTTCCACTGTGGTGTCTGAATTTCATGGGCTTTGATTCAATGTCTACTTGCACCTCCATACTGTTGCCCTCTCTGGATGAGGGGGGGGAGGGAGAGAGAGAGAGAGAGAGAGAGAGAGAGAGAGGGACAAAATGTCATCTTTAAGAATGTAACACCACACAAATTAGGAACTTAACTTGGTCAAACTCCGAGTTGAATGAAGCAATGTAAAAATATCTTTAATAAAATTAAAGGTGGGGGGGGGGAGAAAATAATACAAAAAGCCTGACAACTCATTTTGTTGTCAGCAAATAGGCCCAGTTCTCATATTCAGTTTTGACAGGATATCGTTCCCACCAGATATTTTACCATATAAATTTCACACACTCTTACAGATACATCCCTAGGAGATGCTGGCATTCACCACATTAGGAATCTCCTAGTTCTGAAGCGTCCTCTGGTCCATAATGTGGTACTGTCACCATGACTGGGCATGTTTGTAAAAGATATTACAACATGAAAGTAGAACAGTCCTTTCCAAAGCTGATGTAGAAATTGAACCTCAGAAACAAAGTATACTACGGGGCACAGAGATTACAAGACTCAATGAATACAGTTTGTCTGCAGAGAGTAAAACACACAGGATTGGTTCACCTCCAACATAATTTATTTGTGTGTGCATTTGATTCAAAGCTACTGATCTAGAAAGCAAGTGAATGAATTCCTCCTTGGTGACAATGTGCCACAGATACGCAAGCACAAGTCAGTATTCATATTGCCTCTAGTGACAATTTCAAGGCATGTACATTAAATACTACTGCATTAAAATTACTTGAGTTGAACCAGATGTATTCTCCCCCTCCCTGTGACACAATTCCACTACTTTACTCTTACCTGTCCAAAGGTATGTAGGCATTTAGAATGGATCCCGCCATTGCTTTGGTGCTGGCATTGTCACTAACTGTTCCTAAACTAACAGTGCCCGATTCTCCACTCAAACTGCATCTTTCCTTCTGCACATCTGCTTGGACTTCCAACCTTGGGGAGAAATTCAATATTAGTTCAGTAATTATCTTTGCACTTTTATACCACTTTGGAATTAAGAGTCTCTTAAAGTTTATTAACTACCTATTTTTTACTCAAATGACAGGTTTTTATGCACCACTAACCACGTATGGCTTTTTTTTTTTTTTGAGGGAAGTTACTCTTTTCTTACCCTGTAAGAGAAGTGACTCAAGCGTCATAGTAAACTACAAAGATACTTTGCACCTCAAAAAAATGTGGAATGTCAAGCAAATTCAAAATGGAGGACCATAGAAACATCAAGGATTACATGGCCTGCCCCCTCTCCCCCCAGTCCAATAATCTAGAACCGCGGCCCGCTGTCTGTCTGAAATCGGCATCCGGGCACAGTGTGGCGGTAGCGAAGCCTTACCATTCCGCAGTCTCCTATCTTCGCTTCCGATCTTTGCAGAGACTCGTGCCAGGCAGCCGTTTCCCCCACGAAATCAGGCCGCAGAGCCATCTGGAACAACGCACAGTGGAAGTGGCTGCCCAGTGCAAGTTTCTGGAAAGATCAGAAGCGAAGATACGAGGCTGCGGGGTGCAACAGTAAGGCTGCACCACCACTGCGCTGCACCTGGATGCCATTTCTGGGTGTACCGGATCTGGCCCACGGTTTAGAGGCTCATGATCTAGAGAAAACAAATAATCCCTATTATGGCAGTACTTGTAGGCTGAAAAACTTTTAAAGATTCATGTTCAGACAAGAATGTTTCCTGTGTTCCTCCTGACGCTACCAAGAGTTACATCTTACAAAAGCAGGACAGAATGTTTCATACTACCTTGAATGTTGCTCACTATAGTCGAGAGCCATAGCAATCAGGGACTGGAGTCTCATTTAAACTAAGAAACCGAAGATGCAGTGTTTTGTACAGGAACCCCATTATGAAAAAAAAAATACATAGGAGTCCTACCTCAAAATGCACGACAAGCAAGTAGAATTTACACTCTCAATGCTAACTGCAGCTTATGTACAGACTTGGAAGCTAGAGCTCAATACTGAAGGCAGATTATCTTACCTGTTAAAGCAGCTGACCATTGCACTTCCCGATAGACTCCCTGTTATACTAGCTCCAGCCAGGGCCATGGTGCTGGCTGTTTCACTCAGGTTGTCTCGAATAGCTCCCATTCTGTCTATATGACTGCCACTTGCACTGAGGCTCCCAGTCAATCCTCCAACACTTTCTTCCCCTATGCTAGGGTTATGACGTGCCTCTGCTACTGAAGTGGTATCTAGATTTGAAAGGAGGAAGCACTGAAAATTAGTAAGACAAAAAATCCATTGAATCTCCTTTTCTTTGATGTAAAGGAGTATACTGTTCTCTGAGAACTCACATTTATCATGACTGTGCTAGACTGTTGTAAGTCTTTCTATCAGGGGTGGGGGCATTGTTGCATGGACAAGGTATTTCAATTATGGCAATCTGAGACCAATGCGCATGTAATTTTGTCCTAATTAAGGATTGAAGGGATTGAGGAAGACGGCAAAACTGGTTCCTGATCATATGAAGCAAGTCTCTTCCCACTATAAAAAGCTCTTTAATTTTGCCTCCCCTAAAATGAAATGGGGACGACGACAACTACAGTGGTACCTCGCAAGACGAAATTAATTCGTTCCGTGACTCGTGTCGTCTTGTGAATAATTTCGTCTTGCGAGTCACTCCCCCTGCCGTGCCGGACGCTCCAGCCACAGCTCGGCTTCTCAGCGTGGCTGCAAGCTGATCGCGGCACAGAGCCGCTCTGCTGCGAGCCAGCAGCAGATCTCTGCTGCTGAGATCTCTGCTGCTGAAATCGTCAAAGGACTCGCTACAGCATCCCTGCGGTTGTTGTAACGCTGGGCTGGCGGTTGCCAAAGAGCCCAAGGCTCGCCGCCGAGGACTTCCTCCGTCCTCTCTTCCTCACAGACCTCGCGGCTTGGAGAATGCAAAGCTGCTGCCCGCCCATTTTCCTCTTTTCTATTCCTGGCTTTTGCTCGGGCGCGGAGGGAAAGAGGAGGAAGCGAGAGAGGAGGCGTGTACAGGCTGCGGGGAGTCACAGCCTGAGTGAGCTCAATAGCGCAGAGACTTTGCTGAAGTACACTTTGGTTTCACACACACACACACACACACACACACACACACACACACAGCTTGTGACTGCAGCGTGTTGTTTGGGGAGATCGTATGGAGGCTTTGGCTGTTCCTGCGTGACCGAGCAGGAGGAGCTCGTGGCTGTTTGGCGTTGCAGCGGGTCCTGTTACATTTATTTACACAGAGAGAGTCAGCGCGGCGGCTTTGCAGCAGTCTTGCTTGCACATACACAGGCCACCTAAACTAGTGGTAGAGAGGGAGGTGACTGGAGGCATCCGGCGCGGGGGAGGGGACAGTGATGCCTCACAAGACGAAATTTAAATTCGTCTTGCGAATCACCAAAAAACTCGCAAAACACTTTCGTCTTGCGAGTTTTTCGTTGCGCGAAGCATTCGTCTTGCGAGGCATCACTGTACTCACATGATGGTAGTTCTGTCCCTTACTGTGAATTCTGGAATTAATCCTTACATTATGAATTCAACAAATCTACAATTGACAGCCCTAGTGACTACTGAATACTCCCAAAGCAGTTACCCTTACCTATTGCTGCATTTGTTCCACCAACTGTGATATCATTTTCATCATCAAATTCTATTCTGACACCCTTCCCATTGCCAGCAGATACACCACAGCCTCCGCTTCGGCAGAGAGAAATCGGAACTACTCCATACACGTAGGCCAACATAATAGGAACACCTATACCTGCAAGGGAAATACAAGGATGATCAATACAAATATAGCATGCTGTCTTATAAATAAAGCATTGCTCATTTCCTAACTATCCTATTTAGCAAGTTATGATTAAAATGTGCAAAGAAAAGCGGCGAGTTCCTGTAATGAATACAAAGATACCCTGATCCTGCAACTACCTATAGGCCACTGGAGTTTCTATAAGTACACAAAGGGCCTTTATATTTGAATGCATTCCCCATTCATTTCAATGGATGATGTGGGTCTGCACATAAATGTCTTTGTATCTGTTCTTCCACTGGGATAAATGGGACAGTATGTATAAGAGGCCTATGTGCACATCTGAGCACACATGGATCCTCCCATCCTCACTGAGGTTCTGGTTTTCAAAAAGAATCTAAAAAAATACTTCTTTGAAAAAAAAGAATTGGGAAGAAGAATATCAGTTTTCTACATTGTTAAAACAATTTGGACATTGTCGAATTGGGTTCATTGCTAGAACCTGGCCTGGTAGCAACATCAGTAACAGTCCGCCTTTGAGTCCAACTTTTACAGCACCATATTGCTAGCAGTAGGGCAGCTTATTCAAAAAAAGATATTTCCTGACAAGCTACTTTACTTACCTACAGTTACTGCAGCTACAACTGGAGAAACAATGACAGACAAGGTGACACCGCCTGCAATAGCCAAGTTCCTCTTATGCTTCGAAATGTCCTTGCCCTCATAGCGATTGTGAATCTTTAGAAGAAAAAGGAAGATATTTCAGAAAATGTTGTATATCACAGCTGGAGTCCTGCAAAACTAGTAAATTATAGTAAACTAGTAGTTATTTTTGCTCTTGCCAGACTTACATATGCCTTTTTACAACCAACAAGACATGAACTTTGGAGAGTGCCTCAAATAAAGGGTTCCATTTTTCCATATAGTGTACATATGGGGATTCTCCCAAGATCGAGAGATTTTATGGCAGGTTAATGTGAATATCTGTGCAACTATCTGCTTCATTCATTTTCTCCTCTGTTGCTGTTTATATGCAATCCCTATGCCTATTTTCTCCTCCTGCTCAAATAAGTTATTTTCTGCTTCAGAGTCTCTCTTGTACACTACAGGGTTCACCTCTTGCATACTGTCAGAAGCATATTAACCCTTCCCCACTCCTCCCATCCTCACTGTCATTTACCACTATCAAATTGCTACCTAATTACACAACAATTTAAAATAACCACAGCCACCTTACCTTACGTCCCACATAAACAGGGATTCCAATAATCATAGCTGGAATAGCAATACCAGCTATTAAGGCAATTCCTACAGGTGCACCTACAAGCGTGCCCAGCTGCCAAAGAATTTTCTTCTTCCGACTCCATGGTTTTTTCCCCCAGAATGTACAACCTGATGGACTAAAAGAATAAATTTTCCATAAGCAAAGCCAACTAATGACTCAGTGTAAACAATCATAATTAACAGACCTAATCAAATTATCTGACTGCAAATATGTGGCCATAAGGAATCGTTTCCCTATTATCTCTGTATTTTAATCATTTTTTGTTTTTAAATTATGTTTTTAGCTGCCTTGTGCCTCCCTAATGGGAGGAGAAAGCGTAGTATACAAATGTTTAAATATATATTATGCTTTAATCTCCAGTTTATATATTGGTAAGTGGGTTCCTTGATAAAGGAATATATTCCTGAGAGTGGAGAGGGGGGAAGAATTTTGGTTAATTTGAAGTTAATGATATAACTGCTGGTTCATCTAATGCACTTTATTTTTGATTGCATCAAATAATACTGTATCCACATGAGGGGAGAGGGCTTTTGTTGTTTTTGAACAAGTTGAGCCTAAACCAGGGGAGGCCAACATTCTACCATTAGAGCCTCTGCATCCTTAAGAGTTGTGTAGAAGACAGAATCTTGGCAGCTGCACTCGCTGATGGTGCTGCTAAAGCAGCTGCACCTGCTGAAATGCTCTCATCTATACACCCATTAAAGGGCCAGGAGCAGTCATGTTGAAAGGTTGGCCACCCCTGGCCTAAACAAACTGTTCTCAGCCTATGCTGCAAGTGAGCCAGGTGGGGTGGGTGAAGAAAAATAGTGGCCCTCCTCAAAGGCATCTGTGACAAACATTTGACATGTTGCACTTTGTGCTGCTCCAAGCGTGAGAACATCCAATCCACAAGAAACAGGAGTGCATGCGTCTGCCATATGCTGCAGATGCTCCCATGTCCGTGGAGGGGGCACCACAGGAGACATGACCCCAACACTGTCAGATACCAGAACAAGCAGTGCTCCATTTGCAAGAGATTTCTTCCAGCAACCAGGACACATAGAGGTGCTGGGGGGGGGGGGGGGGAGAGAGAGAAGGGATTGTTTGGATCAGGAAATCTGTTACTGTACTTTTTCTGCCAAAATGTATTGCAGAAATACATTTGCCCATGTCCTCCGAGCGTCATGCATTAGTTTATCATAGATTGGAAAGTACTTTAGCGTGCACACCCAAAACAAGGCACGTCCCACAGTAAATGCCTGTGCAGCCTAAAGGCTGGTCTACACTGCACTGCAACTGGTGCTTTGCGGAGATTCTGAGAGCATAGCGGAGCATTTGCACGCTCCCGATGCTGCGGCATGTACAAAGCGGGAAAGATGGTTCCTGCCATGTTTTGAGGGTTGGTTTCGCGTAGGCAATGCAGCCACCAATCGGATGACAGGGGGGGGAGAGTGGCTGCATGCCAATCAGAGCTACCTCCAATCACCGTGGAGGTTTTATTTCAAGGCTAAATCCCAGAGGAAACCACAGGACGAGGAGAGAGAAAACCAGAATGGCGGGAAATACTCAAAAATAATAGCCCAAACTCCTGTCACCGTCGAGGTTTATTCCAAGAGGATTAATTGTAACAAGAAAGAGTAGGAACAATCTGAGAGATTTGCGAGTGTGTGTGGGGGAAGCGTTTCGGTGTTTGCAGCAAGGGAACGGTCTGTTGTGTGTGCACAGGCAGAGCAGAACAATATTTCCATGACTGCTCCATGTTGACTCATTCAGAGATGCACGGGAAGTTGAGCAGTACCCAAAACCCCTCAACGTGTGTGTTAAAACGAAATAGAGAGAAACGTGTGAAGGGCATTTACTTCGCCCTCCTTCAAAGGTTGCCAAACGTCCGTGGGGTGAGGGGGCCAGGGAAGCACTGTGGGGAAAGGGACAATTTCCGTAGGAAAAGTTGCTTCGATTTGTCATCCGTAAGAGGAGTCGTTTTTCCTTCCCCCTCGAAGTATTGTTTGGGTTGCATAAACAGCAGAGGATGAATGAAATTGGGAAAGCTTTTCCCGGGAAAAGAAAGTGTTGGCACTTAAGGTTTTCAATGCCCCGGCCCCCACTGTAAAGAGCAGACCTGCAGGGTTTTTGGCCAATCAGAGCGCACTTGTGTTTAACCAAACACAGCTGCGCTTTCTTAAGGCGGGACAGCAGGAGGGACAACAGGCGGGAAGACACTCCTCCGACCCGCTCGGCGGAGACAGGTCAAGACGACTCCACGCCGGACGCAGCACAGTGTAGATCAGCCCTAAGAGAGCAGAGTGCTCTTTTGATGCACACAATATTCATGAAAGAAAGCCCAGCTTTGTCTAAGTTAAGAACGTTCTCTCACCAAAGAAATCTAATTTGGTACGAAAACAGAATGCCATGTCAGATTAGAATAAAGAGCACAACAAATGCACACTTCCAAAACATAACATTTCACTTTCATGATTCTTTAAAGAACTCTTTCCCATACGTACCTTAAATAATGCAAGTCTGATATCTCCTTCATACACAGCCAACAGAATTCACAACCACAGACAGCACATGTCATGTGATTACAGCTTCCATCATTCATCTTTATTATATATGCAGCACAGCGTGGGCATGGTTTTATGTCATCAGCTGTTTAAAGGGGAAAAGAGAACCCTAATGGCCATATTGTTTCTAAGAGCAAATGAAATTAAGACTACATACAGTCTAGAAATGTCTGTGAGCTGAACTGAAAAACAACAATTCTAAACAATTACAATATGGTAAAAATGTCAGTTAACCCAACAGTTAACTGTGTGCTTAGTTTACTCTCATGGGTACTTCTGCTGACTTCAATACAAATGCCTGTAGTACCAAGGCCTAAATATTTGTGACTGAATGTAAGCATTTTTATCAGTTGTTTATAACTATTTGGATTTTCATATACAGGCAACAAAGAATTCATAGCCAAATGATTGGATCACCTACATAATCTACTCAAAATATTCTGAATAAAACTGAGGTTCACATACACATTTAAAGGCTAGAAATTAAGTATGCATGTTTGCAAGACAAAAATGTTAGGCAGTATCTATTTTGATCATGCCTTGGTTCTCTTGCAACTTGGGTCTAACGTCACATTACATACAAGTATGTATAACAAAACCTCCATAGCTGCTTTTCCTATCAGGGAAAGCGACACCAGGATAGGTGATTTGAAGCAGGGACAGTAAACGCATACACCCCTGGTTGTTTCTCTTCTTCAAATCATCCCTCTCAAGTTGCATTTCTTGAGAAAAAGCAGCTGGAGCTTTTTTGCATATTTGGATACAATACTGTATATGGTCAGGTCCTCAATCACAGGCTCCTCCAATAGCCTTCTTGTAAGGCCCACTCTAAACTCCTGAGGAGGTCATCTAAATAAAATGTACATTATTTCATATTTAGGCCAGGATCTAAAGTGGAATTCAATGCTTGTGAAGAGATAAATGTAAAACTAAAATAATCAACTTCCCCCAACCTATTTGCATATGGAAGTGACTTTCGGTAACATTCTTACCAGAACTGGAAAGAATTCTGGCTTTAATATTGTTGTAATCCAACATCTATAACTAGATACAACAAAGAAGCACCCAGTACAGAAGTTTTACCATCCATGTCTAAGTGAAAGTCCATGGGAGAGTGTACAGCAATATTTTTTCTCTAATATTTCAAGCAGATCATTCTGCTCTAAAGTGATATCTAAGTATTGCCCCAGTGATATTCCAATGAGGTCTTTCAGTTGCCCAATGTGAAAGAAATTCACCGGCAAAGCAAGACATTCCATATACGTTAACACTATATCTCTTGCACATGTAACGTATTATGCATGTAATACCATGGATTAATCAAGGAAGATAGACAGGCATAGGTATAAACTGCAAAAATGTTGTCACAAGGATGTTTTCTGAAACGTCTAGAAAGTTCCACTTTTCACACATCTACTTAAACCAACGCTTACAACTGGAAGTTTTCTCCAAAACCAGTCATAGAAACAGTGTGAACCACTTCTGGAAGCTTTAAGCAGAGTTCTATTAGCAAACAACCATGTATAGTTTCATGAAATGTATAGTTTCACCAACCAATTATCTTCACTATCTGCCATTAATATCAGCCATTTATGAGAACAACAGAAATCGTGAAGGTTCTTGTATTGTCTTTCTTCATAATGCGACTATTTTGTTAACAGAATAGTTACTTAAGTGTTTGTGTAAAAATGCTCTGAAGACACCTAGTGTTTTAGAGATTGTAAATACCTGCTGCTCCAGACTCCTGGCTGTAGCTAATGGATGAAGAACGAATTGTTCTCAGACGCAGACTCTGAGCTCTCTCCTGGCGAGCAGCATCACAGGTCTGGTTTGGATGCCAAATCTGTTTACAGTGGTAGCAGAACTCAGTTCCACAGCCTTCACGCCCACATGTAAGTTTAGGACAGCTTGCACAGCCAAATGCAATCACAGCATACCTTAAACGTTGAAGAACAGGGAAGAGAAACATTCTTTATTTTCAGTACTATACCATGCCAATTAGAATAGTTGGTTTTGAGGAGAAATTAAGAAATACTCCTCTTACGTAACCAGAAACAAAGCTACATTCATGAAGATCTAGGTATGGTACACAGAGGTTCTACAACGAGCAGATCGAGACCCCTCGGTTTTCCATATCCTGCATATCGGTTTTCCATATCCTGTATTTTCCATATCCATATCTAACACAAAACATATCCTGTAGTTCAAGTTACAAGCATCACAATGAGATGGAACACGAAGGATTCTCACACTTCAATTCTTGGGGTTGCTCTTGTATGTGCAAGGTATTATTTTTGAAAGTCACTTTCAGATGATGTGCACATTTTACCTGTTAGAAGTTAACCCAAACAGAATACAGTATATAACTGTCACATTGGCAGCTACCAGCATTAGCTGAATCCCACACATCTCGACACTGCTAGAAAATAAATGAGCAATCCACCGTCCTACATTACGTTCTCTCTTATGCTGGTGGAAAGGAGTACCTACTGCTTAAAGTCATTCTATGTTGTAGCACGAACGACGAGAACTGCGTTAGTCCCGTTGAGAGTCTTCTGCTGTCATGCTACAGAAAATCAACTTTCTCCCTAAGATTTAATACACTGCACTCTTGAAGTGCAACAAAAGGGCAACTGTACAGTCAGATATAAACAGCATGGGTAGTATAAACAGCATGGGTATAAACCAATGTCACCTGTGGTAACAGACCACATCCAATTTTAATTTGTGCACTGAATATACAGGGCCATCACCACAAAAAATGGCTGCCTCATGTGATGTAGAAAGACTAGAAGTATCCAACACAGTATCTTATTCACTTGTACACTCACAAAAGACTTGAGCATAATGTTCAAGCATTCCTAAATAGCCTTGCATGCTATTCTAGAAGGCTGCAAATGTGTTTAAGTAAAGCCCTTAAACACAATGGTTTCTAGAAGAAGTGGGATACAGTACAAATTAATCTTTAAAATAAAACTGTAAAATGTCTGTGTGTTCTTTAGAATAATTGTGTGTACACTAGGTAGGTCAGTTCTAATACTGAGCTACCAGGATGGCGGCAGATCTCTTGTTTGCACATTCCCTTTGCCGTCACAACAAGAAATTAAATAACTGAACTAGGAGATCTCATTATACATGAAGGTACTCTCTCAAGGCCATGAAGGTCCTGCATTCAAAAGAAACAGGGGATCTCCTAATGTACTCTTAGTTGCCCTTCTTCTGTGAGGCGGAAGCACAGGAGGGAGCTTCCAAGTCAAGGCCCACTCCCCATCTTTGCCTGGATCTTAAAAATCACACAACACTGTTCAGACTCTGAAACTCCTCTAGAGTGTGATGACAAATTAAACTGCACATCCTAGCATGATAACTATTAGAGAGGAAGTAGGAAACATTGTATCAAGCGAGTAGAGATGTGACTGGAAATAAACCAGAACTATGGAGATAATTTTCCTTTATATAATACACAATAGTTTGATTTGGAAGATAAACTGTTAATCTCAGATTTCCCAGCCTGTGGTATGCATACCGCTGGTGGTATGTGGACCACAGGCTGGTGGTACACGGGCTGCCGAAGGCCAAGATGGCTGCTGCCATCTCGGCTATGTGACACCGCGTTGGAGCCCAAAAAGCGGCACCTCGAGCTCTGCCGAGCCGGCAGAGCTCAAACACGTGGGCTCTAGGTGATGGCCCTCCTGCCCTCCCCTGTGCCTTACTGGTATTTCTGAGCTTCGGCTTGGCCGAGAACCTGGAAGTAAGTGCCGATGACATCACTGGCACTTTCTTCCGGTAGTATATGGCCGGCTGGAGGCTCGCGTAGGTGGTATGCGGGATAGAAAGGTTGGGAACCTCTGGTCTAGCCCAAATGATAGTAATGCAATCAGAGCTGGCCCAAGACGTTCTGCCGCCTGAGGCAAAGGATGAGAGCGCACGGCCCCACCCCAATTACACACAACCAACACCATAAAAGCGAACCATTTTTTTCAAAATATAACTTAGGATTTTGCATTTCCTCCCCAGACTCTGAAGCACAAACACACATTGCCAACAAGTGGAAGTTTCATTTATCATAAATCTTTTATTTTACAGGAAGGAAGAGTTGCACCAGTCATTAATAGAAAGCAATTGAGAAACAGATAGAACAAAAAAATCAGCATTATTCTCAATTGTCATTTAGACTCAAGATATTCTTGGGGAGTCTCTTCCAAATCCATAAGCATTGATTTTGTCTTAATTGGAAGATGAAGACTTATGGAAATAAAAATGGTATTTTTCAAGTTTCAGAGTCACATGTAGATTCTTTGAAACAGAACTATGCTGCCATTTCTGCAAATGCCAAGGACTTGAATCTGGGTTTATATAGCACAAACACAGAGGAGGATTCCTGTAAATGGTGCTGTTAGAACTCCTGTAAAGTAAAACTCCAATAGTCTGGCAGCCAATTATAGGGCACGCCCAATAGTCTGGCATCAATAAAGATTGCAAGGTACTTTGTAAGTTAAAAATACCATATACAGTAAAACCTTCAAAAAAGAGTCCAGGTGGCCAGGCCTTGGAAATTTCTCCGAGGTGCCGCGGCTGCCTAAACCACATTGATTATGTCTTGACCTGGCCCAGGCCTCTGCCTCCTCCATGCCTTTCTTACTCTTTCCCTGACCCTACTGGGAGGGGCAAGGGGATCCACCCACGCTCGCCACTAACAGCCGCCCCAGCTCCACAACTGCACAGGAGGCTCCTTCTCACCCTCTCGGCACTGCCAGCTTATAATACCTCCCAACAGACCAGCATATTTGATAATCCAGCACAACCTAGGTACCAAAAGTGCCAGATTATCAGAAGTCTACTATCTTAGGCCACACTGCTGCCATGCAACAACATCTGGCAAACATGCTAAAGAAATGTACCATGCTTCTCATGCAAATTATTGCATGGAAGTCATACATGCCTAGCCTTATTCTTGATATGCCGAGATTTAAAAAGCAGGAAGTTTAATGTTAATCCTGTTGGCAGACAATATATTATGTTCTACATTTTAGCTTCATCTTCCAACAAAAGAAAAAGTCTGGCAATTGTCTTGTGTGCTCCTTTATACTTTGACCATTTTGCTTTCAGTATTGATAAGTCATGTACAATCTGAAATCAAAATGAACATATTCATACACATTGCAAGAAATTATGGATTATACTGGATTTTGCTATTGATTATGGGTGAAGAACATATAATTCCTGGGAGCTGGGAAAAGAAATGAATAAAGTCATCCTTTTGCAATAAATCTTCTAACACAAAACAAAAGGTCTCACCAAACTCACACCTAGCTAGGTCATTCAGTTTTGCTCTCGACTAACTTCTAGTTTAGACCTGTTTTTCTATAGTCAGCCATTTTGGAAAAATGTGTTGTGCTTCTGAACTAGGAGAAAAAGCAAAACCCTAGGTTAAAACTGCAGTTCTAAACACACTTACCTGGGTGTAAATCCCACTGAAGTCAGTGGGACTTATTTCTGAGTAAGAAACGCATAGGATTACACTAATTCTTGTGTGTTTTTAAAAAGGTACACAATTAATAGTAACCCAGGAAGATTGTTCACTTTCTCCTTCCAAGTAAGAAACTGTGTTCATTCAACTTTTGTGTATTCTCTTCTCTTTTTTATTTTAATGCAAGGGTGTTAAGTTTTCTTGTGAAAGAAAGTTGAATAATCCCCCCCCAATTAAAAAAGCAGTGGGAGATAATAAATGCACAAAAATTGAGTTAACCGAGTTTGTCTGTATCCTATCCCATTTTCCTTTTAGTCATTTGACTTGAAGGAAGAAGAGGAATAAAAAGGAATAAAGGAAAGAAGCAACAAGCACATACAGGTTATCCCTTATCCGGACAGCGTGGGATGGGAAGTTGTCTGGATTTTGGAATATTTGCATAAATATAATGAGATATCTTGGGGATCAAACCCAAGACTGAATACAAAATTAATTTATGTCTCATACACCTTATACACATATCCTGAAGGTAATTTTATAAAATATTTTTAATAATTTTGTGCCCTGGCATGCTTTGCACTATGCCAGACAGGTGCTGGGAAAAAAAATTAAGTCATAAGCCCCAAAAATGGCTGGAGTTTGGAACAGTCTGGATTTCGGATGTCCGGATAAGGGGTAATCAACCTGTACCTGATTGGAGGAACATTGTTCTCTCAGAGATGGCCTTTTCCAAAAGTTTTTGTTTTGCTTTTGAGAGGAACAAACAGAAAAAAGGAACAGACAAAGGGAAGAAGAAAATGAAGGGGAGGAGGAAAGGAAAGCAATCCAGCAAAATGACATTTTTGTTCACCAGGACACAGCTGCCAGGTGAGGCGAGGGAAGAATTAAAATGAAGGAAGAAAGACAGGCAAGAAAACAAGGCGTAGTGCAATTGGACTTGTGTCCTGAAAACCAAAAGCTCTAAGGAAAGGGCTGCCATGCTGATCCACTCTGAGAATTTAAAACTCATGCTGCAAGCATGCAGGCTAGCATGGAGGGCAGGCAGAGAAGACCTAATGAACAGAGTCAAGCCAGAGAATGGGGGTGGGGGGAGGAAGAAAGAATCTGCTTGCTAGTGTGAGACAAGCATCTTGTGCCTGCCTAACTGCCCTCTAGGGGGAGGAAGAGAACTCTGCTGGCCGTTGCCAGGGGAGAAAGAGGAAGCTGATGATGACAGTGAAGCACATGCCCCACAGGCATAAGAACACAGTACTCCAGCTCAGCTAACTTGTCCAGACACGTGCAGAGTTCGCAGCATAGCAGGCGGACTCTGTGGGCAGGACAGCATTACAGATCTGCTGCAAAGAAGCTGCTGTTTGGGAGGAAGGAGGGTGGCAACGTACAACTGTAGAGGATTCTGCCACCTCAGTAATAGCACCGCTTGAGGAAACAGTTTCAATTCACCACATCATAAGGCCAGAGTGAATGCCATAATGTAGTTTGCAGAAGGGATGGCATTTTCAACAGGTCAACAAGAATACAGCATTTCTTGCAGACAAGAAATAAAGACAGGTTTTGCTTGCAGAATCAGGGAACAAAGCCAAAATAACGCATACCAACACTTCAGGCTGCTCACACACTTAACAGCGCGCTTCAGAATTGGAAGTATCAAGCCTTAGACACTATATTTAAGGCCACACCGCCACTGGTCAAAGGGATGAGCATATTTTCCTTTGAAAAAATACACTGTATATCCTTCCTATAATTACAAATAGTCAGGCAAACTTGAGTGAAAGCAATATTTATCCCTCACAGCAAATATTCCCCTTATGGCCGCTGGAAAGAAACAATGAGTAGCCAAATGTTTGCACTGCAGCAATAAGGCTTGTTCAGAAAATCCCAATAAACCTGTGTTTTAAACAGGATTATGTCCTATTCAAAAAGGTACAACACTAACAGCCTCATTCTAGGAGTCTGTTTCCTCTTCACAACTTAAAGCAGCAGCTGATCCCTGGCAGTCCAGACAGAAGCAACCTGCCTCTGCCAAGGACACCTAAACAAGTAAAGTCCTCCTTGCAGGTTTTTTCAATCCTACAAAGCATTTCATCAGTAGAACTGGGACTGTCACACTCTACAAGATCTCACAGAGAGGCAGAAAGAGCCGGCACCTGTGCAGCAGTTCCAATGGCCTCCCACAGGGCTGGTTGTGCTTCTGTGCTGGCACACATTTTGTCTTCTTCATACTGATAGTGAAACCCTTTGGCATGGTGCTGTGCCAGACACGGGCCATTATTAGGTTAAGGTCCTGTGCACAGCTGATACATAATGAAGTCAAACTGCAGTCTCCAGAATACACATGTAAAGGTATGCAATCCACATTCTTAAAAATTACATTAAGAATTTCACAACTGTAAGTCTATAACAAGATGGGGCAAACATGTTGCCAATTGGATTTGAGTATTTCCCTTTCCTTCAAACTCCAAAGTGTGCTGCTTTGCAGAAATACAAAAAGGGAGGGGGAGGGGAAAAGAACAACTCAAACAGAGTTAAGGATGAAGGCCTTGACAAGAATGAATAAATGTCAAGAAGAACATGAAATGAGTGGGAATCAAAGATGTGCTTATTACTGGTACATCCCCTAAAGGATTAAACCTGTGAATCATACCAAGACAGCACTGTCTTTTAGAGCAGGAGTTCTCAAACTCTTACCTGTCACGTACTACTTCCAACAATAATCTCCCTCAGCGTACCACCGGAAGTAACTGCCGAGAACATCATCGGCACTTACTTCCTGGTTTTCAGCAAAGGTAAGCTAAGGGGCTCGGGCAGGCGGGAGGGTCTTTCCCGAGCCTGGAAATCTGCGTGCTCAAGCTCTGCAGAGCTCGAGGCGCAGGTTCCAAGGCTCCGGTTCCAGGGCTCCGGCACAGGGCGGTGCAAGCTCCCTGGCGGCCGCCATCTTGGCAGCTGGGGAGCCACATACCACCAGCCGGCGGTCTGCATACCACTAATGGTACGCATACCACTGGCTGAGAGCCCGAACACCCCCCATGATCCTTACCTTTATTTCTTGGTTAAACAAATAGTTCTTGCTTAAACAGAACGCTACAAGCAGCAACGTGCTGCTAAGAGCACAAAGCTGGAATTATTCTAGCAAGCAGCCTCAGTGCTAGAGAGGCTCCAAATGTTTTAACAGGAAGCAGTCCTGAGTATTCACTTATCCACAGGGAACAGGACTGCCACTTACCTTGCATCACTTACGGTTTGTTCTCACTTATCCGCGGCCATTGTAAGCTATCTGCAGCATACATGGGCCATTCTAGAGCAATCCGCAGTGACCATTTTGATGGCCATTCTGAAGCCATATGCAGGCCATTCTGAAGGTACTGTGTTCATGCCAATTTGATTTTCCCCCAAACCTCATTGATCCCATAGGATCAATACTTCTGCATCCACGGATTCTGTATCCACCTTTTTTTGGGGGGGGGGACCTAACTCCTGTGGGTACTGAGAATTGACTGTACTTCACTGAAATGTCACCTTCATTAAGCTCCTTGCCTTCCATGCTCTACAAAACGTTGGCCTTTTTATTTTATTCTCCAATGTCTTTGGTACCCATTCCATTCATGTGCTAGTTTCTTCTACAACATCCTTACATGATTTTCCCCTCACAAAGCACCCTTTTTCAGCAACACACACTTCTACCCGCTAATATGAAAGTGTCTCTCTTCAAGCCAGTTTCTTACTATGTTCTTTTAAAACAAACTAAACATTTTTCTAACAGGATCTATGATACAAATGTAGTTTGTAGGCATCATCAAAACACTACAAATGTACAAGGGGTATCCTTGTAATTTGAAGCTACCATCTTGCTGAAGGTTTGAATAATCTGAAAAATCAATGTAGGATGTCATAAACCTGTACAATCAGAATGTGCTTAATATTTCAACAAAGTGTTTAAAGCTTAGAGAAAATTATTCTAGCATTAAGCAAGAAATTGATTTATGATCTCTTACACTGCAATCCTGCTGGCAGCCAACAGCTGGTGTTTCCAACATCAGAATTGCTACTTCTAGGAGTAATTAAGAAGTCTCTTATACAAACTTTCAGTTTGTATTCAAGAAAAATATGAATTCAGCACAAACTAAATCTCTACCAAAAACACTGAACATTAAAACGATTTAAATCTGATTTTAAAAGAATTTTAACTACTCCTCCAAACATTCTGTTGCATGAAGCAATGCCATTTCAATTTTATAAAACCTAAAAGCTCCTCTATGGGTCTCACTGTTTATCAACCAGTAAGAGCAGTTGTTACTTCCTGAGAAGGGGCGGGAGGAGAGAGAAGAAAATCGTCCAATGCGAAAATAAAATGTTCATATTAGAAACTATTTCAAGGAACTGGAAATGTAGTAATAAGACTACTGCTGCTGCTACTACTAATACTTCAAGAGGCAGAACAATTTGGGCAATACATTGCGGGGGACAAAAAAGGGTCAGGTGCTTCATCAAAATGGGTAAGATCTAGGGGGGAAAAAGTAACCACTTACCCACAGTCTGGAGCAGGACACCACCTACAATCAGGGTCTGCAACGAGCCATCGTCTAAGCATAAATTCTTCATACTTTTCCATCAAGATGTCATCATTTAATATCAACCGAATATCATGGGGATTAAATCGCTCAGAGCACTCTGGACAGCTGATATTAACTCTGCTCTCAGAGATTTCTATCCGGAGATACTGACGTAAGCAATCCACACAAGATCTATGGTGACAAGTCATTATTTCCGGAAACCTCTCCTTAGAGTGCCGCAAAAGGCACAAGGGACACTCTATGAAGTCTCCGCTCTGTTTGCTGATAGTTGTTCCATTTTCAGAAGACGTATATGCGGAGAAAATAGAGTTCTTGTCTATACACATTTCCGAGTGTATACTTTCAATACTGGCAATCCCATCCACGCCTCCATTTATATCCCTGGATTTACGTTTTGTATCCCTTTTTCTTCGAAAGAGAGACCCCAGTGAAATTCTTCTTTTCTTTGGTGCCTTTTTAATTGAAGGCAAGCTTACAGAGGAGGCAGAAGATTGCAGGTCCCTGTCAGATCCCATTTGCCGATGTAAACTCATGGCTAAAACATTCATCAGAAATGGATCAAAACACACATGCAACCCTAACCATTTTAAAGATGAGCCCACTATTGAGCAGGAATACAATTAGGTCATGGTTTTCTTGCCAGGGTGGGATGTTAAGTCATGGTATACATGGGCAGATCAGTCTTGTCCATGCAGAAAGTTCTTCACAAACATATATAATTCCACAAAACTCTTCACACAGACTCTGTAAAAATGAGGGGGGAAAGAGACACAAGACAGATTAGCACCATACACATTCAAGTCTTTTGTATATTCAATGTACTTGTATTACTTGGTTTGTTCATATTACAGCTGCCCAACCCTCACTTAGTTTGCTTCTACTGCCTGTTGCATTTCTGTCAATTAGCAAGTCAATAATATCAAAGGACAGGATGTCTTTTTACTACACTGTACAGGACCTAAATAATGGGGAACAAACATGATCCCTGTCAAAATGCACATACTGCAATTGTAAATGACAACCACATGGGGGAAAAGGGAAGAGCGGAGAGAGAAAATGCAAAGTATGGCATGTCAAATGCACAATTTCTACTTTTACAGCACCTATTCTAACCATGAAAGGTATTAGAATAAGACAGCAGCAAAAGAAGCAAATTCCCAAATCCAACATTCTACTCAGAAGCATTCACACCAGAAAATCAGGCACAAGTAACAGTGGCATCTGCACACATTTTACTTATTTAACTGTATTTATATCCCATTTTTCCCTCCCCGAAGGGGCACTCAACTAATATGACAACAACTGAATTTAACTGGTATATTACAGCACTTTTAACTAATAATGATGTGTAGTCAACTTTCCACAACCATGACCTTAGGTAAGTCACTCTCACCTTCCCCATCTATAACACGAGGATAAAGCAGGCAAGCAGCCTACATACTAGAGAGGCTCCCAAACATTAAGCAGGAAGCTTCCTGCTTCACGTTCGCGAGCTTCTCTAGTATGCAGGCTGCTTGCCTGCTCTGTGCTTGCTTGGCACCAGCGCTAGACTCTTAACAAAGGTAATGGTGCAGGGAGCCACCTGAGGAGGCCCACTGGGGCTGCCAGGGCTTAAACTGGGGAGGGGGGGTCAAATGTCCCTCCCCCGAGGTGAGTCCCGGCCCTGCCAGCGCGGGTCATGTGATCTGGTGGCCGGCCGGTGCATCTTAGGCAGGATTGGGATGCGCCTTCAGTACAGGTGCCTTATTTTAACATTTTTATAACACCCTTACTCCAAGGAACTCAGGGTAGTATATATAGTTCCTCCCTTCCTTTCGTCCTCACAACAACCCTGTGAGGTAGGTGAGGCTGAGAGACAGTGACTGGCCTAAGGTCACCCAAAAAAGCTTCATGGCTGAGCAAGGATTTGAACCTAGATCTTCTAGGCATAAATCTATCTCCCGAACCACTACACCATCCTGGTTCTCATCCTGGCTTTTTGAGATACTGAAAGTTGTGGAAACTTAACAGTTCAATCCTATACTTTTGTCTCAGATACATTTTGGCTGTTGTCCAGTGCAATTTATGTGTATTTTGATGTTGTGTGTGGCCTTGGGTGCCCTTTCAGGAGAAAAGCAGGATATAAATCAATAAATAAAACACCTTCTGCACTCTATTTTCAGACTGCAAACTTCTTCCATATGCTCAAATTGTCTCTCCCAGCCTGAAGAGTTCTAAAGACCTTGAACACTTGTCCACAACTTTGTGATATTTTAGTTCGTCCTAAAGAAGGTATTACCGAACTTTAACGTTTGCATTTTTTCTAATGGACCAATACAGCCACCTAGAATTGTTATATCTTATGTAGATGGTCATGGGAAAGTAGTTGAATGCACCTCCAGAACAATACAATACTTTTTGCCTGAAGCTATCACTAACTTTATCTTAAATATATATCAGCATGTATCAGAGTGCCATACAAATTCACTTCCTGCTGCCACACAGAACATCTGGCCACTGAAATGAAATACAGGGGTTCTCAACCTTTGGAGGCCCGGGTACCCCCTATCACGGACCAATGTGCTTAAGTACCCCCTGCTAATTAATTGCTAATTAATTGGATTAATCAATTAATTAGGTAATTAATTGTTAAATAAAAAGTACTAAAACAATTTTAAATGTGAAAAAATGACTTATTTAACTCTGTGAGTGAGAGTTTGAGAGAGAGAGACAGACAGACAGACAGACATGCATGCAAGGATCTCTTTTTTTCTCCGTCACACTTCCCAAAAATCAGCTCCTCCCCCACCCCGTGTACATTTTCCAAAGTACAAAAATAAGCCCAAAACCAAAATCAGAGAGACAGAAGGGCTCCAAAAATAATTACAATTTAAAATCCATGTTAATTAACACTTAATTAGCTGCTGATGGGGCATAGAAGGGGCAGGGCTTGGCATACCCCCAGCAAGATGTCCGCGTACCCCTAGGGGTACCCGTACCACAGGTTGAGAGCCCCTGAAATAATAAACACCTACTGAGAGGGGGCAGGAGGAACAAAGCAGAAATTTAATAGGTAAGTTCCTCTGAGAGATTATTTAATATTTATGCCATAAAGTCTGCCTCACACAACTTTCCCACAGCATCAGGAACAAAGGTTACACTCTACTGAAGATGACACATTAGGGAGTAAAGTGGCTGTGAAATACAACAAGAGCAGAGATTTCTTCTTCCTCCAGTTTGTGCTCAAAGAGGAGGTATCTTGGGAGCTCCTTTTGAGGAAGGAAGATATGACCATCCACTAAGTCTGACAGCAAGAAGGTCAGCAGTGCCAAGAGACAAGAGCGTCATCAACAATGGAATTTCCCTGTTGCTTCACTTTGACACAGCCAAAATAGGAAGTAATGCTAGCTATATGCAATGCTCTTTAAAAACACAAGCTGTCTTCTGTCTTTGAACCAAGATAGGAAATCAAGTTTCTTTCCTAAGGCAATAGGAGTGGAAGAGGAGTGGTCCTGTTAGAAAGCTGATTTGTCAGCCAACAGTAATTCTATACTAACTTTACGCTCATCTAGGAGAGCTTTCTCATCCTGAGCTGATGCAGAAACAGAATTTACATAAAACAGAGGCAAAGCTTCCAAGCAGTTTATTAGCAAGCCGCATGTTCAAGAACTGTGTCATTTAATCTCTGTCATTTAATTTCTCTTTAAATGTGTAAAACCCCTTCCCGGCCGAGTACCACCTCTGGCACCACTCTCCTGCTGCGTACCACTGGAAGTGACTGGCAATGACATCATCGCCAGTTACGTCTGGGTTTTCAGAGGCCAGAAAATGCAGGTAGGAGGCTCTGGGCAGGTGAGCGGGCCCTTCTTAGTGTTCCAGAGAGGCTCGGCCAAAGGCAGGAGCCTCTTGGGAGCAAAAATGCGCCGCCAAAAGCACCGTGTTGGAGCGGGGTTGCGGTGGTCTGGCAGTCTGAGTACCACCAGCAGTCGGCTGAAGTACTACTGGTGGCACTAGCACCACTGGTTGAGAACGCCTGGTGTAGAGGCTTACAGTACTTCATATTTACAAAAAGTTAATAACTCCCTACAAAAGCAAGTGCGCTAGTATCAAGCAAATCCATCTGGATGGTCTTATCAAAACCATTCAGAAGTTTATAACTATTGGAATGGGCACATACCTTAAAAAAACATTTTGAAATTTTAACTTGTGTCACATTCATTTTAGATGTTTAAAAAAAACCTTCAAAGATTAAGATAACATCTATAAATTAATTTAAACAGGCTGTCCTAAATATGTTTCTTCCCAGTATATAAACAGAAATAACGTCCAGCTATAAATAGATGACAAAAGAAGGCTAAAGGTAATTTATTGGCTTAAAAATTTTACTCACCACTGAAATCATTCCTCAGGTATAATTTTTTTTAATACTTAAAGCAAGTGTAAGATTGCACTTACACTTCTAATAAAATATTTCAGCTACATACCAGAGGAATTTAAGTACATAGCTAGATTAAAGATAAATTAAAACAAACATTTTACATTAGCAGGTCTGTTTCTTTTCTGTTTACAATAGTCTTTCTGAAGAATCAAAATAAATTTCCAGTCAAGGTCTTTTGCTTTCTATTCCATCTTCCTCTATTTCTTAAATAGAGGAACATTTAAATTTCATTTTCTTAAATAGAGGAACATTTCTTCCTCTATTTAGTAGTGGAGATTAAATAAATATATGTGACTATTTTATTTAGCTAGACTTGAAAGTGACACAGCATTTTAGCTAAAAAGATGTTTGTGCCTGAGTTACTGTTGGCATCAGCACTATTATGGATACAGCATTTGTTGATGCTTCAGCAAAATGTTGATGCTTCAGCAAAATATAACAAATGTTCTACAACTCATGCAAATTTTAAACATGGGCTCACAAAAACTGCAATTAACAATTCTTGTTTTAAGCATGATCTATAGAACCACTTTTAATAATATCCAGTTCCTTAATAAGCACTTTTTATTGGCTACTTCACATGATACCATAAGCTGGTACATAGTTACAATTTAGTTTCTGCCCACTTCCACAAGGTTAAAAATGAAACACCTTTCCCTTGTGCATGGACCCCACAAAAATATATGCTTTAGCTCCCAAACAAAAAGCTATTTAAATAATATACTGTAATCACACTGCCCTTCAAATGAAAACAAGAGTTTTGTGGCTCCTTAAAGATTAACAACTTTACAGTTGTACAAGTTTTCATAAGCTAGAGTCCATTTCGTCAACTGTATGGAGTTGTTTCTTACACACGTGAATACAGAAGAGGGGAAAAACACAAACACTGTGTCTACATCATGGGGCCAAAAGGTCGAGAAAATACAAGAAAGAATATATGTCATAATTCTATGCAGAAGGCAAACCAGAGCAGATGTGATCAGCTCCTACCACAGGGCCCCATCCTATCCAACTTTCCAGGGCCAATGCAGCCCCGAGGTAAGGGAACCTTTTCCCTTACCTTGAGGAGGCCTCCATGACTGCCCCCCCACAAATGGGGAGCCAGTGCAGAAAGCTCTTTGTGGCACTAATGCTACTTGGGCATCCAAAGTAACAGCTCCCAAACTGCAAACCTGTCAACGGAGAATACAACCTCATTCAGAATCCCACTTCCTCAAATCAGCTACAATGCCCACCAGCAAAACTTCCAGCTTGTCTAGACTTATCTTTAGTTTACTAGCCCTCATCCAATTCATTATCAAGAGCAGACACCTGTGCAGCACTTCCACCGTTTTATCCAACTCCAACAAAAACGAGAAACTAAGCTGGATGTCATCGGCATACTGATGACACCTCACTCCAAGTCTCTGGATAGCCTTTACTCAGGAGTTTCACATATAGGTTAAAAAGCAAATGGGGCAAAACAAAGCCCTGCAGAATAACACAGCATAGACTACACAGTACTGACTGAAAAGTGGGTCATGAATACCAAACTGGCTTACAACTTAAATAATAAAGATGTCCACTACTACTAGATAGTAAGCCGAAGCAGCTGCAAATAAACTCAGGAGCTCGCCAATAGTAAAGATGCCAGGCCACACAGGAAGTCCCTCCACAGGACTAAAATGCCATGGCTTAAAGCAATAGTCCTCCAACCTTCTGGAACCCGTTTGCCAGAATAAAATCAAACTACCAGAGCACAGTGCCACCTATTTACACCCCATTCAGAAGGATACCACGATCAGTGGCATCAAAGGTCACCAAGAGATGCGGAAGTAATGAGCAGAGTCACCCTCTTCTTATCCCCCTTCCCCATGTGTTATTTTACAATGTAAAATTATTTTAAATATATACCAAAGATATTTATTAATTTTCAGTATGCAGACAAGTACATTTACTCATCCTCAAGTTAAGCATGTAATTGTATTATAAATAATTAAAGATTGCAGGTTAACACTGAATGTGTGGTTGCATAGACTGTAGCTTATAATAGAACCATGCAGCATATGTGCAGTGTCTCATCTTTCTCTTTCCCCATACACGATATATCTCTGAAAATGTGTTGACTACTTCCTAAGAATAGCTTGGCCAGAACATCAGTAAATTCCAGGATTTCCTGGTATGCAATAGGAAAATTCTACCTAATGTTACTTGATATGTTGTGCCACCATTGCCTTTTAATCCATTTCAAACTTCTTGTGTGAGTTTACCATGGTTACTGTTTTTTAAATATGTTACTAAACACATTGGGAATCATTTCTTCCTACTCAATCTTCCAGTCAATAGATATTTTAAAATGATAAAATTCAGTTTATACTAATGAAAATTGCCGTTTGCCAGTTTTATAAACATAAGATTCTGAGATGTAAGAATATACTTACTGATGGATTCAATTAAAAATATATAGAGAAAAAAAATGCCTGTTTTCCCCAAGCATCTAGGAATGAAAACTGCCAGCTTGTATGGAGTGGGAATTAGGGTATTATTTAAATACACACTTTCAAACCATCTTGTCAAATTTGCCTTGTTTGTGTTGCTGCATCCTCTTTCATAGCAGCAATCCTGCTGTGTGACTACAACTCTATGAGCACAACAAGCAGCACACTGGTACTCCCCCTGCCTTTAAAGAGACCTTCCTGAATGTGTCTGCATCTAAACAAATCCTTACAATCCATGTCTGGGGCAAAATGTACACTGTTCAGGCCTTCATATTTATTTCAAACTGAAAACCATGTCGAGTCAGCAACAAGGAAGCCAATGCTTTCATTTTCTATTAATCTGGCCTCTCCTCACATTTCCAGAAAGATGCCAAGTGCCCAACAGCTTTTAAGGACTTGGCAGAACCTGAATTATATGTGCTTGAAAGTGACTGCAAGCCTGTCTTACAAGAAGAAAAGATTCATTTGTTATTTAGCAGTTATTTCCCGTAAAGGGGTAAAAGCATGCCACAGTAGCAGTCTCCACAACTGTGGGCATTAAATAAATTTGCCCTAAACAGAAATGAAAAATAGCTAACAAGCATAAACTCAAAGGAAAAAATGACGATCCAAGTTGCTAATAACTGACTCCTCCACAGTATGAGTCCTGTTACCTACACATTACAAACCAAACTGGGTGCTCCATTTCCTATTTCTATACCAACTAACAGTGTGAAATGATGTATAAAAAATGGACATCATCATAGGCAAGACTGAAGTTGGTACGCATCTTATTTGTTTTAATTATTTGAAGTCTGCAATGTGCTGGATGTTTTTCTGACAAATAAGTCTGCTTTTATATAATGAAAAATCTAGGGTATGTACAGTAACTTCTAAATGACTTCTCAATATGCTGAAAGACAAGTTATTTTCTTAAATATTTATCCAGGTCTATTTCAATGAGTAAATGGAACATCTTTTCAGTAATTCAACTGAATAATTAATACACTCCACTATAAAAGGGTACCTGATTGAATTGGCTGAGGGAGTCACAGACAGTTGGGTTCTGTTGCTGGCTATGCTAACTGTGCAGTATTGGCTAGAGAAAATGGTTAACCATAGTGCATTTGGACATTGTGTTATCACAACTGGCAGGATACCATCAGATTACTAGATGCTGCTATATTCTTACCTAGGTTACCTGCGAATTACAGGAGATGGGACAGTGCTTTTGTAAAAAGATGTGATCAGCACACTTATCTTTGAATAAAAAAAACAAATCTGTTAAATTAAGAAATGCATAATATCTGCCACTGTAGCAAAACCCAAGTTTTAAAAATGGAACAGGTTACTGGAAATACTCTACAAAAATCAATGTTACAATAACATGCCTCATATGTCCCTATTAACGAGAACATTATTCATTAAAAAATAGTCACCAAATACAACTATCACACTATGGTTGTCCAAAATAGAGAATCAAAAAAATGAACTGGGGTCACAATATGACTTGTAGCGTCTTCAGAGCATTTCAAACTGCTATTTTGTTCCTGCATTTTTTGTCTGCAGCTTTAGAAGGCGCTCAGAGATATCCTTCTTCTATTGCCAGCATGGGATTACTGCCCCAATTCACAGATCCTCACAGACTTAGCAGGCTGTATGCATACCCAATAGTGTACAATGATCTCTGCACACAGCTATGGAATAGATTATTGGTCCTGGGTAAGCCTCACTCACACCAGAAAGTAGTGTATGTTTTTTTTTTAACTGGGGAGGGGGGCATTCTAACATTTGAGAAAGTACAGTAGGGGCCCTGTATATAACAACAACAACAACAACAACATTTATATACCGCCTTTCTTGGTCATTGGATTTCTCCTCCGACTTTAATCCAAGGCAGTGTACATGGGCAGGCTGTCCTAATAATTATACACACACACACACACACACACACACACACACACACACACACACACACACACACACACAATCTTTCATGAACGGCTACTTTCCAGATGGTATCCTTTCTACAGTCTGACAATTCTGCTGGCTGGCGCTTCCCACACTCGACCGACGCAGCTGGAAGCTCTTATCTCTCCTCCTGGAGGCTTTCACAGCTTTTTGCCGGTGGCGTGTCTCAAACTTATCAAGTTCACAGGTCTTCGGCCTTTGAAGGCAGCAGCTCTCCCAACTGAGCCAGACTCTTCTGCCCAATACATTTCGCAGGGCATACATTCCAGTCCCGTCCCGTCCCCTGTAGATACGTGAAAACCACAGATTGGGGCGAATGCCCCCTCCACGGCTTTCTGAGGACCCCCCAGCCCATGAGCGGGGGTGCAGGGAAATTGGCATTCACGGATAAGTTAATCCACAGATGCCCAATCAGTGGATACGGGGGGGACCCCCTTTATACAACAAACAAGCCAGACAGGAATTTCAGAAGTTAAAATCTTGGACAAAGATTAGGCCTTCTTCCACATCTATATTATTCCAGTTTCAAGGTACAGTTGGGCCTTTTTACCCTCTGTGGTTCTGTTCCTAGAACCCCATTGAATTAAAAACAACTGTTATAGGAAAACCAGGGTGGGGAGCGGCGCCACATTACCTTTTTTCCAGCGTCTTTGGCGCTTCCCTCCTCCTGAATTTGTTTAAACTGAGTGGGGAAAAAGAAAAACCGCTACCGGAAGCAACATGTAGATGGGGCCAGAGTCTCCCGGTTGCATTTTTTCTTTTTTAGCCGTTTAAACACATCAGGAAGCGCCTGGCAGGCCCCTGCATTTTTCTTCTTTTTTCAGCAGTTTGGATGCGCGCAGGAGGACGGGAAGTGGCTGGCAGACCCCCGACAGCGCTAAAAAAAAAAGAGGTAATGTGGTGCAGTTGGACTCCCTGTTCCACAGTTTTGCCACCCGTGTTGAGTCAAATCCATGGATGGAAAAACCGTGAATAAAAAGGTCCGACTGTACTTATTTAGAATTCCAGTGTATCCCATTTCAACATTTGAAAATCAGAAGACAACAAAAAAGTTTTCAGAACTTATTTCGTTCACAATAAACAGTATTCTATAACTAGTTGTAAGGTTTTTTTTTAATGGCTGAAAAATAGCTGGTATCTGCTTTTGGCAGTCTAATAGCTGGAAAACAGGAAATGGCTCAGACTACAATAACAGCTCTTAAAGTTAAAACACATGCACTGGAAAGCATTGTGATTCAGCCATGAAAAGAAATGATTCTTTTATTATAGAAGTGCTATAAATTGTCATCTCCGATCACTAAAAGCAAAACTTATCTACAAGTTATCTATGGAAATCAATGGAACTGAGATAGTTACGTAGTCAAATACTGTTAGGCCAACCATCACAAATTTCTCAAGGCTAATATCAAGAAGTTGACAAAGCAAGTAGATCAAGGATGGTCTGTCGAAAAGAAACAGCATGTTTGTTACTAAGAGATAGGTGTTCTTTACATTTTTTGACATTTCTACCTAACAAATGACAACAAATGTGTGCAAATAAATATGGACAACACCTAGTGCCAGTTTGTAGAGCCCTTCAGCAAAAGGAATGCCATCCATCATTACCACTTTACTCAGAACAGTATTATGGTATCTAATTACCGGTAAATCCTCTCATCTATGAAAATAGTTGTAATTAAGGTGAATTATTGACATTGCAAGGAAATGACTGCTGATGAGGCAATCAGTGGTTGTACCAGCTCCATGAACCCAAATATGTTGGTAACGTGGCAGGAAAAGAGACTATGGAAGTGTAAACACACGACATTCCTGAGGATGCTGGAATGACTGCCATTTAACATCACTCACACTTAGAGCGCAATCCCGCCTATGTTTAAAATGGCGGAGTGAGTGCTCTACTCAGGGAATGCCCCCTTCCCCTGAGTAGACCTCTAGGCCGAACCCAAAATGGGGATAGGATCTGGCAGAAAGCCTGGGCCGGCCGCCGGATACTTAGGCAGGATAGCACTGTTATTCTGAGATTCTATTATACTGTACTTCCAAAAAAAAAAAAAAAAAAATCCCAAACCACCTATGCAGACTGAACACTAGTTAGGTTTCTAAACACACCAAATACAAAGAGCAACAACAGCCAAAGGCTTTAACCCCTCAGAAGGGAGGTGCTCAAGATGTAAAGCAGTTCAGAGTGTAACGCCTGAGACATGTGGAAGGCTGAAGCTCAAAACGACTTAGTTTGCAACAAATGGGCAACAATACAGAACAGAACGTTTGCTGCAGAAAGTCTTCTACTACATTTTTTGATGAAAACGTTTCCATTTCTAAAAAACACATTGTTTGATAACATTAACATAGCAAACAATACCAGTTAAACTGGGCAATTCTCCAGTTACACCTTTTTTCACTCAACTACATACCTCCCACCTGCATGCGAGAACACAAACATACTCAGAGTTCACAGAACTCAAAATAGAGGTTTAGCATGTGGTGTAAGTGAATAGGCGCCTCAGGTTCACATGATCTCCCTTCCCATGCGCTCAAGAGGAGATATAAAGCTTCTGTTTGCAGTTTTGTAACAAACTTCAGTTTCCAGTGTCATTCGAATACACTTTTGTTTATTTTGGACTTGTACCATTGCTCTGAACATGAATTATCCTTTTTTTAGTACTATGAAAGTACAGTAATTAACTTTTTTAAAGGTTCTGCCATATTTTTAGAAGATACCCAAGTGGCAAAGTTTTATTATACACTGTATAGCTATTCTGCAAGTAAGATCCACGAGTTCTCATGTGGCTTATTAGCAGCTTTTCTTCACAAGAGACTTCCAGCCCAATCCTGTCTAAGACCGCCACAGCGTGCAAAAGCACACTGCACCAGATCCTATCCAGGATCGAGCTGGCACAGGTGGAGGCCTCCCCAGTAACTGCCCAGTTGTCCCAATGGGTCTCTTTGAATATGCACCAGCAAAATGGCTGGCGCAAATCTGAGAGGCCCATGTAAGGCCCAACAGGTCTGGAAAGGGGGATAGGCTTTGGCGAAGCGTACCGCCTATGATCCCTCCCCCTTGCTTAGTATCTTTGCAGAAAGAGCTGAACATAAATCTGTGTATCTAAGCAAATATAATTCAACAGTCTATGTGAGCTGCATAACCAAAGGTTTTGAATGATGCTCCTATGTTTGTGAAAAAACTATTTAGTTGTAAACCAGTGTTTTATCAGCCAGTTAGTAAACAGGTTTGTTTAGGAAACATGATTTTCAAAATAGGAAATTTGGTTTAAAATCAATCCATCTTCAGAAGTGTCCATTATGTCACAAACTCATGTCTTAGCTCCTCCTACAACTTCTTCCCTCCCCATTCATCTCCAATCCCCCAAAAGATGAACATTTTTGTCATCTATCAATATACAAGAATACAGGTACGTAGAATATTACTCAAATGGAAATTATAAGCAGATCCTCATTTGTATACAACAAAATGTTGCAGAGTATCCACGCCCCCCAGTGCTGTTAAGGGCTCAAAGGGATGGGAGAGAGAAAATGGTTCAGAAGGTAGAAAAGGGAAAGGCACAACTTCTCCCTTCCCTTCCCACCCTCCTGAAACATTTCCTCTCTGTGCTATATAGAGCTTAATGAGTTCACATGTTCTACACCACCCCCACCATATGCTCTTAACAGTTTATTTTAACTGCCCTGAGCATTCCTTAGGTCCTGGCAAGTCAGTGAATGAGGGCCTTGGTTCAGCCATTTTGATTTTTTTTCCCAAACTAAAATACATGTGCACACCTAGGAAGTTCATCTACTGTGTGGAAACCACTACCGTATTTTGGGGTGGCCTCATTCTACTTCCAAACTGATAGGCGCTGATCACCCACATTCAATATTAGGAGGAACTGATAGGTATTTAACATGAGTAGCATAATTACAATTCACATGAAAAAACTTACACTTCGAATTCTAAGGTCTCCAAACAACTTCTGGTAAATTCAATATCTTTATCAAAGACATGTCATCAAGGGCTTTCAAATGATATCTGGTTGTTGCAAGTCAGCCAAGGAGTTTCAAAACGTTTCACTAGAAACACAATTGTATTTGCTACTTACGTAGATCCTGTTTTAACAAGAAAGAACTAGTCCAGAGAACCACTCCATAGCCAAGCTGCTTGTATGCAAACACAAGCGTAACAATCCCCTTTAATATCGGTTCCCAAACTTCCCCCCATCGTAAGTGTGTGTGGGGGTGGCACTTCTGGGATCGCACCACCACTGTGAAAAATGAGGAGGTTTCCACTCACCTGGGGGTCGCACCAGGCCTCCAGAGGGTGTGGGGAGCCCACGGCCCCCTCTGAGGGCCCCACACCCTCCAGAGGCCCGGCGTCCCCCCCAGGTGAGTGGACCCCCATTTTTTGCGGGGGCAGTGTAATCCTGGAAGGATTGTCGCCATCACCGCAGGTCGCCACTCCCCTTAAGGGGGTAGCGACTGATTGTTCCTGACTGGGGCATCACGATGACCTAGTTTGGAAACATCTGCCCTATAAGAATATTGTTAATATTATGGATTGGCAAAACAGTTTACACAGTGGAATCTCGGTATCCGCGGGGGTTCCATTCTGGATCCCCTGCAAATACCAAGAATCCATGGATACCAGGGTCCAGCTTCAAAACCCTGTAAAAAGAAAAAAAAAAGCCCACCCCAATTCCCATTTGTACCTTTGTGTGGTCAAACCGCACTGTTTCCAAGCCTCCACAGGGTTTCTGCAAGCTGAACGACCCACTTATGCAAAGGTTCTTCTCTCCTCCCAGGCTCGCCCCAGAATGCATTCTGGGGCAAGGCTGGGAGGAGAAAAGATCCTTCACATGACATGGAAGTGGGTCGTTCAGCTTGCAGAAGCCCTGCAAAGGCTTGGACCGTGCAAAGGTACAAACGGCGGTGGGGGGCTTTTTTCTTCTTTTTTACAGCGTTTTGAAGGTGGATCCCGCAGATCTGGGACCCATGGTAAGCCAAATCAGCGGCTAGAAAGGTCCCACAGTACTTTCCTTTAAAGCGCAATAATTAGTAGAATATGGAAAATTAAGCCAATGGGTTTGAGAGAGAAGGTTTTCTTCCACCTGTGGAAGGTGTCCTTGCACCTGCAGAAGGAAACCTTAGACTACAACCCTTTTTATAAGAGAATCGCTTTAATAAATCCCATTCAACAGATGCATTTAAAAGTCAGGAAAAAATTAGCTACTAATGTCTATGGAAGTTCACTTAGCATAAATTTTCTAGTGAACCATGTGAGGAAATTACAGTCATTTCAGGGTGGCTTGGATTAAAAAAGAAACAATTCACCCATGGATAAAATTCTTCCCTTTCCTAAATGAGGCTTCAGACTCTGCTTTTCAGGTGCCCCTTTCAAGATTTCCACTTAAGTCATACATACAACTCAAGATCTAAGCAGACAACATTAGAAAGGCAATAAGTAGCGAGTTCCAGTTGGGAGGAATGGCTGGCTGACAGCTCTGTCGGTTGCTCTACACCGACGGAGCACGTCTGATGGACTTAATTACTCTACCCCTGGATTAAAAGGGTGTGCGATGAGATAAACCACATATCTTCGGATCGCTCCCATTACTTTCTCGGAGAGCGTAGGCTTTTCGAGTTTGTTTTGGTTTGAGCGTGGAAGAATTGGATCAACAACGAGCTCAAAAAATCAGCCGGAATGTAAGCCAAGCCCCCTCCCGCTTATACTTTTGCTTTGCTTATGCAAGTGGCGAGGAACTGCAAAAAGAATTGAAGAAATAAGCTAAGATAACGAGTTAATTTAAGAATAGAAGATTTGTTGTGAAAAGGATATAATTTGGAAGGAAGATAATATACTACAGTGAAAATATTAAGCGAAAATACTAAGTAACTTGTTGGTACTTACGGAAGATTGAAGTAGTGAAGAAACACTTTGGGGAGATATCTATGGACTGTTTTAATGAGAGAAAGAGACTTGTTTTGCTTTTGAACTGTTTGTTTTGAATTCCTGTGGTTTGGAACTGTACAAAGACGGACAAACAATTTCCTTCCGGGCAGAAGGTCATCATGAAGGATTGAAAAAAGATTGAAAAATAATTATGTTGGTTGGTATTTGCCGCCTGCACACATTTTAAGAAGTTGAGTCTTTGTTTTTGGTTTCAAAGAGAAGGAAAAGAAGTTGAACTGAGTAAGTGAAAGAGTGCCATTTGGTGAAAATTAGAAATATGGCTACAAGAAGAAGAGGGAATACATTACAAAAAAAATCACCTCCAAAATCGCCTGGAACAGAAAGACCAGCGGAAACACTGGAAGAATGCTTTAAAAGATGGGAAAATAAATTCGATACAAAATTGGGAACTTTGCAAGAAGAATTTCAAAAGATGAAGGAGGAGCTGAAACAAGAAATATACCAGCTTGATGTAGCTGTGAAAGAAATAAAAGGTGATCTGCAAGAGATAAATATTAAGATGAAAACCCAGGAAGATAAAGTGATGCATTTTGAAATGGAGAGCTGCAAGATTCAAGATATGTTGGCGCTGGCTGAACAAGAGAGAAAACAGAGCTTTCTACGGTTTCGTGCAATTCCAGAACAACAAGCAGAAGATACAAGAGATAGAATGGTACACATTCTGTCAGAATTTCTACAAATAGAACGAGATGAATTGGATCTGGATTTGGATAAGGCATATAGAATTAATACAAGATATGCAGTAGCAAAGAAAGTGCCAAGAGATATCTTGGTGCATTTTGTGAGGCAACAAACAAGAGATAAAGTTCTACAGCAACATGCTAAATCAAGACTCAAGGTAGAAGAAGCGCACATCATTGTGCTAAAGGAGATTCCGTTGAGAATTCTGCAGAAAAGGAAAAGTTATGCATTCCTGGTGGAGGTGCTGAAGAAACAGAAGATTGTCTTTAGGTGGGGAAAATTAGAAGGCGTGACTCTTAAACTGCATGGAAAAACCTATAGATTGGATACAATCCAGAAAGCAAAAGAGTTCCTGAGAAGATTCAAGGATGGAAGAGAAGAAGAAGAAGATGAAGGGATGGACAGTGCAATGGCAAGCTGTGAATAATAAAGATGGATTACAAATTTTTATCATGGAATATTAATGGAGCTAATGCTCCGCAAAAAAGAAAAAGAGTATTCCATTATTTGAAAAAACTTAACCAAGACGTGATATGCCTTCAAGAAACCCACATAAAAAAGGGAGATACAAAAGTTTTGATTCAGAAAAATTTGGGAGAAGAATTTTTTTCAACCAATATTAAGAAGAAGAATGGGGTGGTTTTATATGTTAAAAAATATTTGAAGCCAGAATTAATATTTGCAGATGACAAAGGAAGAGGGGTGGCAGTGGAAGTAACACTAGATGGGATAAAAACGTTACTATTGGGGGTGTATACACCACATCAACAAAAAGGGGATTTTTTTAGATATTTGATGGATTTGTTGGCAAATTATTCTTATAGTAGTTTTTGCTTGTTGGGCGACTGGAATGGAGTTGTCTCCCCGCTGAGTGATAAAGGCTCCGAAAAAGAAATAAAACGCAATCAAGGGAAATTATCTAAAAGTTTTTTTGAAATGGTGGAGACTTTAGGGGTCTTGGACATATGGAGACAGAAAAATGGGAGCTCTAAGGAGTTCACACATTATTCAGAGAGACATGGATCAAGTTCAAGAATTGATATGTTTTGGGTGTCAAAGGATATAGCTGTTAGAACTTCCAAAGCAGAGATTTTAACAAAATCTATTTCAGATCATAATCCGATATCGCTGGCTATAAGGAAGAAAATTAAAACTTATAGATGGAGACTGAATGAACTGTTATTACAGAAAGAAGAGATAATAGAAGAAGCTAAGAGTAAACTAAAAGACTTTTTTGAGTTAAATATGAATAAAGGAACAGAAGTAAGAATGGTTTGGGATGCAAGTAAAGCATTTATAAGAGGATATTTTATACAAAAAAATGCAGAATGGACTAAAATGAGACAAATTAAGTTTCAAAAGATTGAAGAAGAGATGAAGAAGAAAGAACAAGAGTTGAGGAGGACACCTGGTGACAAAAACGTTTTACAACAAATTAAAATTTTACAGAGTCAACTATCCCTGATGATAACAAAAGAAATAGAAATTAAAATGAAGTATGCGAAACAAAGGTATTTTGAACATGCTAATAAACCAGGAAAATTTTTAGCTTATAAACTGAGGAAAGAAAGGGAGAAAAGAATTATTTCTAAGTTACAAGAGACAGATAAAATATGTACAGAACAAGAAGATATACAAAAATTAATTGTAAATTATTATACAAATTTATATAAAAGACAGAAGGTAGAACCAGCAAAAATAAAGGAATATTTGGTAAAGCAAAATTTACCAAAAGTCTTGGAAGATCAGAAATTAATTTTAAATGAAAGGATCATGCCTAGAGAAGTGGCAGATGCGATAAAGAGAGTTAAACTGAATAAGGCACCAGGTCCAGATGGATTGACTGGGAGATTTTATAAATGTTTAGAAGATGTAATAAGTATCCCATTACAACAGACAATGAATGATATCTTACAAAATAGAAAAATGCCAGATTCATGGAAAGAGGCGAACATAACTTTGATACCAAAAGAAGGACAAGATTCAAGTAGTATAAAGAATTATAGACCTATATCTTTGCTTAACAATGATTATAAGATATTTACATCAATTTTAGCGGAGAGAATGAAGATGTTGCAAAAATTCATACATGAAGATCAATGTGGTTTTCTACCAAAAAGACATTTGAGGGAGAATGTAAGAATTGTTGTGGATATGTTGGAATATTTTGACAAACATATAGATAAGCAATTAGCATTAATATTTATAGATGCTGAAAAAGCTTTTGATAATTTGAACTGGTCTTTTTTATTAGAAGTTTTACAAGAAATGGACTTCGGGGAAAACTTCAATAAATGGATAAATTCAATTTATGTGACACAAACTGTAAGAGTATTAGTGAATGGTGAGCTGACTAAGACATTTGAAATTCAAAAAGGTACGCGACAAGGATGTCCGTTATCACCATTGCTGTTTATATTGGTGTTAGAAGTTTTGAATAGAAATATTAGACAAGATGAAAGAATATATGGTGTGAAGATTAAGAAAGAAACATTCAAGTTAAGAGCCTTTGCAGACGACTTGGTACTAATGCTGGAAAATCCGTTAAAAGATATAGAGTTGTTGATGAGTAAATTAAAAGAATTTGGATCTCTTGCAGGATTTAAAGTTAATAAACAGAAGACAAAAATAGTGACTAAAAATATGAAGATTCAAGATCAACTGAAACTGATGAATAAAACAGGATTTAAGGTGGAAAAAAAAGTTAAATATCTTGGAATTGTATTGACGAGTATGAATTGTACATTATTTCAAAATAATTATGTTAAAGTATGGAATGAAATTAAGAAAGATCTGTTACGATGGGAAAGATTGAAATTGTCCTTACTAGGAAGGATATCGGTGATTAAGATGAATGTATTGCCAAAAATGATGTTCTTATTTCAAACGATACCAGTGATTATATCTGATGCACCATTTAAAGAATGGCAGAAAGACATTTCTAAATTTATTTGGCAAGGGAAAAAACCAAGGGTGAAATATAAGATTCTTCAAGATGCAAAAGAGAGAGGAGGATTAGGACTACCAGATCTGAAAGTATATTATGCAGCATGTTGTTTTGTGTGGTTGAAAGAGTGGGTGTATTTACAAAATAGAAGATTATTGGAGTTAGAAGGCTCTGACTTGAGATTTGGTTGGCATGGGTATTTGTGGTATGATAAAGTGAAAGCAAATTTAGAATTTAAAAATCATTATGTTAGACATGCATTATGGAGAATTTGGAATAGATATAAAATGAGATTTTATGAGAAAGTACCATTATGGGTTGCACCATATGAAGCACACTTTGGTGGAAGTAGCGTGCCAAAAGAGAAAGGACTACTGTACAGAAATTTATTAATTTTTTCACAAGGAGACTGTATAATGAAGTCAAGAGAAAAACTAATGGAAGAAGACTTTAATTGTCAATGGTTTGTATATGCTCAAATTTTGGAGAGATTTAAAGTGGACAAGAAGGCATATGGATTTGTAGAAGAAGAATCAATATTGGAGGCACAATTAAAATCTGAAGACCAGATAATTTCAAAAATGTATAAATTGCTTTTGAAGTTTGAAACAGAAGAACAGGTTAAAGAATGTACGATTCATTGGGCGAAAAATGTAGGTCATGTTATTTTAATGGACCAATGGGAACAACTATGGTTAAAACAGTTGAAATTTACGTTAAATGTTAATATTAAAGAAAATATGTATAAAATGATATATAGATGGTATATAACCCCAAGCAAATTAGCAAAAATGTATGAGAAGGTGACGAATAGATGTTGGAAATGTAAAATGCAAGAAGGAACTTTTTACCATATGTGGTGGACATGCCCTCAAGCAAAGAAGTATTGGACTCAGATTCACAAACAGATTGAGTTGATTTTAAAGATTAAGATCCAAATGAAACCGGAAACATTTTTGTTGGGTATGTGGGAGGATCATGTAGGCGAAAAATTTCAAACTTTGTTTTTATATATGATAGCTGCGGCAAGAATTTTATATGCACAATATTGGAAGAATTCGGAGATACCTTCGCTGGAAGATTGGTGGCTGAAAGTTTTGGACTATGCTGAAATGGATAAACTTACAATTTTAATTAAGGAAAAGTCAGTTAACTTTTTCGTGAATAATTGGAAACCATTTATTGACTTTTTAAGAGAGAGAGAGAGGAATGATGTGATGATATGCGGATTTAATGAATAGAATGTGGGTGTTGTTTTGGCTTAGTTGGAAATTGTATGTAGAAAATAGTGAATAGTATGCTAGTAGGATGTATTGCTTCGCGCTTGCTATAACTTTATGAAATATGTATTGTTTTTTATGTTTTAATATATCAATAAAATATAAATATATATTAAAAAAAAGAAAGGCAATAAGTAGCAAGAATATGCCACACACACAAAAATACTGTATAGATATTTAAATAGTCTATTAAATTGTACGTTTTCCAAATCACTGTTGTAGAAAGAGAGCATTTTTTTCTTCTGTATGCCTAGAAGAGCATGATTCCAGTAGGAGTCACACAAGATTAACATAGGCACATAAAGTATTGAAACTTACTTAAAATTAATAACATTCAAATTTAGTACATTCTCAGTGTGACCCCTTAAAAGCTGCATGTTGACTATTCATATAAGTCCTATTTCCTCCATGAAATAATGTACCATATAGATGCTTTTTTAAATATCTCATAGGGTATTTTAGCAGAGAGAGATGCATAAAAGCACATATTTTATGCATATCAGTGCACTTCTCCAGATGTTAAAGACATTAAAATAAAAGTATGGCTCAATGACCAAACGTTCTGCTGGCATATCACCGATAACATTATATAATGTTATGTCAACAGAAGACACTGAATCCTAATTCAGTTTATTCCTTAATTATACAAACACTCCCTATCATAATCGACTACTTGCATACCCAATGTTGCCAAACAGTTTATAAGCAATTATTTTGTAGTTCGGTAGCTGGGGTTTACTGTTGCCTTGTTTTTGTTAAAAGCAAAGACAAGCAGCTCAAAGACTAGAAGAGTGATACTTTATAACTACTAGCCCTCTGCGCTAACACTACACGGGCAGCCCAATCTTAACCTCCCCCCGGCGTATGGTGTGCACCGTGGGCCGCGCGGCCCACACTGCATCCTATCTGGAGGAGGCCATAGCTGGAGGTCTACCTGGGGTAAGCAAGGTAAACCCTAGGTAAACCCCCAGTCTATGCAATGGGAATACTCAGTTCTACGCCAGCTCTTTATCTGGCGTAGGACCGAGCAGTCCCGCGTTGGGGCTGGAGGCCTGGGAGGGGGGATAAGATACAGCATCCGCCATGGACGCCGGTCCCACCCCCTCCCAGGCCCGATCCGCCCACCCCGCCCTATTATGCCCCCTCCCTCCCCCAGTCCCCACACTGCTCAGAGCGGCCTTACCTGCTCTGGCATGCACGGGGCATGAATATAACACTGGCAGGATGCTGCAGGCCTTCCTTACGGCACGTTTGTGACACCTGGTGCCCATAGTGAATAGAATTGCGCCATAAGATTCTGCATGAGATAGATAACGAACCCCTCTGGAGAACTGGAGAATCTTCATTATTGGAATACTCAGGGGATGGTTGAAAATATAGAGATCACATAGAAAGCTAAGAATTATTCAAGGTTGTAACTTACTTTTCACTTCCAGGGGTCCAAAACCTAACCTAAATCATAATTACTGTAGCCTTTGTCCAGGAGCAGTACTGATGCAGGAGCAGTACTTTGTCCAGGAGCAGTACTGATGGCCAAAATTGGAGATTCTGGCTTACAGGCAGCCCAATTCTGTCTAGCAGGACGCAGAGGCACACAGAAGGCAGCCGCCACATACTGAGCAGGATTGGGCTGCCCCGGCACATTGGGCCTGCCCCGGCACAGCTAGCAGCCTCCTCAGGGTAAAGGGACGTTTGTCCTTCATACAGAGTAACACACCAGCTGCCCCAATGGGTCTTCTTGAATGCACATTCAAGAGGCCCATGTAAGGCCCAACAGGACCGGGAAGGGGAATAGAATATTGGCGGCCTCCTCCGCCGATCCCTTCCCAGGCCCAACCGACCAATCCCCCCTCCCAGAATGCCCCATCCTGCCCTTCCCCACCACCCTGCGTGGACTTGCCTTCCTGCCACAGCGCTACTCCATTCTGCAGCGCCAAAGGAGGGGCACAAGCCTCTCCGCCGACTCAGCTTACTCACCGGCATGTTTGTGACACCCTAGACCAGCGGAGCAGTTGCTCCACTGGTCCAAAATTACACCGGATTGCGCCTGTGATGTCAGTCATGGAAGCAAAATGTGTACAGAAGTAATCCGATTCCATCTTTTACTTATGCTGCTCTTTTGCAGCATATCCTTTACCCTGTCTTCTTTTTTTTTTTTTAAACTGACCAAAAATTTACAGCCCAATCTTACCTAGGCTCAATCTTACCTAGGCTCTGTGTGTGTGTGACAGCAGAACAGTGTTTCACTGTTGTAAAACAGTTGTTGATCGTGTTCACAGTGTCACCAGCAGCTATTTTGCTAGCACTGCCACAAGAGGCAATGGCACGACAGTCTTGCCACTGGAGCCCCACCAGAACTGGAAAGTCAGCAGTGTGGGCGGAATGTGGGTAGAGGAATGGCCTAGATGCCTTTAAAAAAGGATTGGATAGATTGATGGAGGAAATGTCCATCACAGGTTACAAGCCATAAGCAACCTCCTGGCTTTAGAAGTAGGTTCTCTCTGTGCCAGGTGCAAGGGAGTGACAGTGACCTGTCGGACCAGGAGGAGACCTCTGTGATTCCCCCCCCCCCCCAGGATGCAGTGAGCACTCTGGTGACACGGCAGCATTGGTGGGGGGGCGGAATTTTGTTATTGGGTTTTCCATTTTATGCTGTTGTGAGATTGTCCATTCCTGTAATACCCAAAACCACCTATGGTGTCAGATCACAAAGCAGATAGAAACATTTATTGACAAGACATTCATGAATACCAAGAAAGGTAACCAGAGTACCAAGTGTTGATCTCAGGAAGAGTGAAAAAGAATAGAAACAAGAGGAACTTGTCAAATTAAATCTCCATTTACATTGTACACCCAATATATACATATTAATTTGAGATGTGTTTGCACTTTTTGTTCAAGTGTTAACTTAAATCAATCTATTTTTGGTAACATTTTATATTGGTATATTATGTAAGCCTAAAATCAAAATTTAGAGATAAAATAAGTTACAATCTATGAGAATGGATCCACCATTTAAATCATTCCGAAGGAGACACACTAGCAAGAAGATATGTAAAGAAGGTTGAATTACAAAAGCCTACCTTGTTTCATTCTTCACCAAGAAAGAAAGCTATGATACCACATTCTCATGCTCATGAAAATATACCTGGATAATATGGATGAGTTCACATCAGTAATGATATTCACTCAAGAACTCTGAACAAGTTTCAGAAAAATTAACCACTATATTTTATCACATTTTAGCTTGTCCTTCCTCTATAGAGCTCAGTGCAGCATGCATACACCTATCATACAGTATGTTATTTCCCACATCCACCCCATTTAAGTAGGCAACTCAAATAGTGAGAGGGTGGTATGCAAAGCAGCATATGATCATCTACCTTTGAGGTTTTCACAACCCCAGTCAACATTTGAGGGACAGCTGAAATATAAGATGCTGTGTTGGGGCAACAAAGTTGGTATAGGAGTCTACTCAAAAGGGCAACTAATTGCGGCTAAGATAGAGGGAAATTTTAATACAACGCTGGGATAAACTCTACTGCTCCATTATGTTAAAAAGCAACACACACTAAATATCTGCAAGGCTGTGAAAGATTATCAAATGAAGATGCTTTAGGGAGGCTACATGGTACTCAACGCCTTTCCTTTGTACATAAGATGCACTGCTATGACACCTCAAGCAACTGACACCTCAAATGCTAGAAAATGCCACAGTACAATTACATTTGCATGTGCTACTGCCAGATCTGATAAAATGTTTGAATATGGGAAATAGAGAGGGGAAGAAGATACTTCTGGCGAAAGAAGATGGCCAAGGAGACCAATCTGGCAACATTTATTATGCCTTTACAAAGCTAGAAAACTCTGTACAGAAACCTGGACAGGCAACTTACTTTAGCAGTATTGCCACCTGATTGTACAGTACTGCTGCTTGGCTATACAGTACTTTTAAACTAATGCTAATTTAACATGCATTCTCACGACTGGAAATCAAAGTTACCTTCTGACTGTCTTAATTCTAGGGAGATTAAATTACTCATTTTTAATTTACAACATACAGTGTGTAATGATTTTAGTGTGTAATGATTGATATCAGAAAAGCAAACCCGTTTTCTCTCTGCAGCAGCCTCCAAGGCACAGACTAGTTTATCCTCAAAAATGCACAGAGAAGAGATGAATAAGAGCACTCCAATTTTAAAAGCAAGCCTACTTCCCCAAAAAGCCCAAATATCCAGAGGGGTAATAGCAAGGTGGCCACAATAATGACTGACAGCTTCCCCCTACACCCCCACAAAAAGCTACAGTTGTGTTACTCCTGTTATAAGCCATTGAGAATTTGGTAGAACAGTTCCTGTACTATTTGGATAAACAAGCAGCCATTCAGGAATTTTCACCAGGGAAATGTACAGGAAAAGTAGCTGAACCGATCAGCTGAACTGTTTGCCAGTTCCTAATTCCCAAGAGACACCCTCTGATCTTCTTGCTGAGGATCAGGGCAATACCTTTTCTCTAAAGGAAGGACACTATACAAAATGAAGAAACAGATGTTTACAACTGAACAGTTCTTGTTAAAGCATGTGCTCAGTTAAAATATGATTTACATTTATTACCAGCAAAAAATAAAAAACCGAGAGAACTATAACTGCCAGAAATTAAACATATTTCAGCTTCCATTTTAGAAAGTCAGTCTGAACTGCAAATATCTTTTATAACGAGAATATATATCATAACAAAAACAAGTTCTAGTATGTACTGACAAGGTAATACTTTTTGTATGTGGGTCATTTCAAAACAAGGGAAAACATATCAGATCTGGATTTTTCAAGGAAAGTGAGATATGCCTGAACCTTTTCAGTGAAAATAAACATTCCTTCTCCCATCCATTAATATTTTTAGGGGCATCCCTTTTTCATCTATGTTCAACAATTATTTTGATATCTTTACCAAGAAAAGCACTCTTTAAACTAGAATTTTACTACAATGATTAAAAAAAACACCCCACCAAACACACTGCAAAGATACTGAGATTTTGCTGACTGCCACAGTATACATAATGGGGGGGGGGGGGGAGGCCAACATTTCCACCAATGTCTGTAGCAGGGTGGCACCCATAGTTTCCCTTGCTGTAGAGCAGCGTTTCTCAATATGTGTTCCTAGGAGCCCTGGGGCTCTCCGAGATCCCTCCAGGGGCTCCAAGAGTACACCATAAGTGGATGCCATTGGTTTGGCGCTATGCCACTTCGCACATACACCGGCATCGCTCCGAGACACCGGCATCGCTCCGAGACTCCATTTAGAAGCGTAAAGGGCTCTGGAGACTGAAAAATTTGAGAATCGCTACTCTAGAGGAAGAGGAACTGTGAATGTCATCCCATGTAGTTTACACTCTCAGGATATTCCCTTTAATTGTATTCCAAAGAAAGCGTTTTTACTAAAAAGTTAAAATATGAGGATGTTGTCCATCTAAAATGTAGGTGATGGCCAAAACAGACTAGAGACAAAGTGCTTAATTTCTACTATAGAGCTGAACACAAATATTTTTGAACAGTTGATGGGACTTCCAGGAACATCTCACTGAAACTAGCTTCGTTTTTCTAAAAGAAGAACAAATGCAGTAACAGTAGTAGTGATAGGGAAAGAATTGGTAACCGACAGCCCACAGACAGAAAACAATCTGTAGAAGGCCACTATCCAGCCTGCCACTGATTTAAATCATGGGGGGGGGGGGAGACAGTCAATAACAGCAGACATTGCAACACAGCTTCCAGCCAACTTGATGCTAGTGAAACAGAGTTATCAGTGAATAGGAGGGAAAGTGAAAAATAGACAGTAACGCTACTGCTGAGCAATCGTGCAAGTGCCCCTTATTGCTTCCAAGTGAAAGGAAGCAAGAGGGCGCTTGTGTAATTTTCTAGCAACCACCCAAGTCTACAATTCTCTTCTTCCATTCAAAGTGAACTCACTTAGACAAGATGGTAGGAAAGAGATGCTACCTCCACCATAATCTCTGCTAACATCCTTTGATTTAAAGAGCTGAGGTAGGAGGATAATTAACAACAACTCTGGTAAACCACCCGAGAGTGCTTTTAGGACTGGAAGAAAGGGGTGGTGGCTTGATGAATCTCTTTTGGAACTACATGGGCCCAATGTCTAATTATGATATTTAAATTAATATTGAAATATAGAAAAGGATACGCAGAAGAGATGTCATTCAAAATGGCAATAACCAACTACAATTTAGATACTCTTTAATCCGGTGTCAACTTTTTTGACCTGCGGCTCCCTTGACCATAGGCGACAATTGGCCGTGACTCCCCATTACATTACATTGATGCCTGCCAATTGGCATTGCACTGTTTTCCGAGAGGATTCAGTGGCACTCCACGGCTCCCCCGGCTAGTCTCCCAGTTTGGGAACCACTGCTTTAATCTTTTCAATTATTTGCTCTATAAGGGGAGACATTTTGGCAGTTTGATACGATCTTTCCTTTACCAATGACCCTCCTGAACAGGTGTTAACAACTTCAATATTCTCTTGTAACTAATGCAATTATATTTCTTGTATAACACTGCAAAAGGTGAAGTATAAAAAACAGAGGTTTTTTAGGCAGTTAGAAAAAAATTATCAGTAAAAAAGCAAAGAAATAGCATGGAAAAGAACTGAAGGTAATTTTAAAAAATTCAAATAAGAATTTTTTAAAAGAATCACACTTGTTGAGAAGTTTGGCATTTATAAAAACCAGCTCCTATATTTTTAATACAGGACAGAAAATAAAAGGTGTATGAATTCAAGGGAAAATAGCTACAGTTACTGCAATGAAATTCAAATTACCTTCTTGGAAGAAGTCAACCTCCATGTGCCACTTGAGTGTATGTATTCAGAAAGATAACATTGACTCGCATGCTCAATCTCTAATGTAGTCATCTGCTGGAGTTACATCAATTACATCTTTTGTCAGTAGATGTGAAAGTGAAAACTTGCAGCTGAAATACATTTACAGGGGGGGGGGGGACACAGTACAGTATTAGCTCCTTTATGAACATGCCAGTATAAGCAAGAACAATAGAAGTAGTAACACTAAGCCAAAATGGTTTGGATCTTTTTTAGGAGAACCAGAAGAATGAAAACTTCCTGCTTTCAGTAACATGTTTGCTTTTTGCATTTTATACTTGTTGATTTCCCAACAAGGTACAGATCACAATCCCAATTTTACAAGTCTGCACACCCACGGAATCAGCACACGCCAGGCTCTCTTTGAAGAACACAAGCGTTGAACTGCTTTTTAATCTAACCCTAAATTTCTGCAAGGTTAGCAATTTCCTGCAAGACACTAGGATTCTACAGAATTCTGGCTGACCTTGCCATAAAATAGATAAAGGAGAGAGAAAAGAGGGAATCATTCAAAGCTCCAAAGGCCAAGCATAAGTACTTGCTAGGCAAATCAGACAGAAAAACCTTGACCTTCTGCATTGCTCTTTCCCTGCATTTTTAGCAGTAAGCAAGCATCCAATAAAACACATTCTGCAAATTAAAAAAAAAAAACCTTGTACCCAGAGCTAGGTAACACAAACTGCGCAAGTCACTGACTCACTCCAACTCCAGCAGCCACATCATTTCAAAATCTAATGTTTTATTTTTATGAATATTTTGCTATTCTAGTTGTAGAAATGTGGTAGAAAATGTGACTTTGTATAACACTAATGCCTATAATCTCAAGTCACAGAAAATTAAACAAGAACTGCTTGCCCAAGAATTTCATTCCAGCCTCACTGAGTTGGAAAAAATGCCTACCACTCAACAACTCAAGGTCAAATTATTTAGGGCAGCATTTTTCAACCAGGGGTATGTGAGGTGTTGTCCAGTGGTACGGAAACCAGCTTCCTAACCGAGCGCCAGGCATTCTGGGGAGTGTCTCAACCCCCATCAAGGGGGCAAGGAACCCAAGAGACACCTGGAAGCTGGCATCTGCTTGCATGTGCTTGCGCGGGCAAACCCGCAGCAACATGGCAGCAACAGGGGAGAGACACATGGGCCAACCACGGGCCGCACAGGTGGCCGGAACACGAGGAAGACAGAGGGGGAGGTGATGGAGCGGGGTCTCTCTTGAGAGATGAATATATTATTTTTCACAATACGATTCAGTCTTAAAATATTATTTACCCTCATAGCCTTTGGAATTTTAGGTATTGGTGGTACTTACATAATTAGAACATAAGAAGTTGCACATCAGGAGAAAAAGGTTGAAAAACACTGATTTAGGGCAACCACTCATACGGGAAAAGAATTCAGCATACACCTATGTGTTTTTTAGTTTAAGTCAGTTATACTCAAGATTAGGCCAGACAAAAGTACAGTACTCCCCTCATATCCGCTGGGGATATGTTCCAGGTGCTCCGTGGATACTTGAAACCGTGGATAGGAGCGAACACCCCCTCCATGGTTTCCTGAGGACCCCCCCGCCCTGCGGACAGGCATGCGCGCCCCCCAGCTCTTATTTTTCTTTCAGCAAGCTTTGTTTCTTCCTTAAAACAAACAGAGAAGCAGCCTCCATTGCAGGCAAGTAGAACGTGACTAAGTCTTAGAGAGGCTCTGCAAGGTTTCTGTTAACCTTGCAGAGCCTCTCTAGGACTTAGTCTCGTTCTACTTGCCTGCAATAAGCAGCCAGAGGCTGCTTCTCCTGTTTGTTTAAGGAAGAAATGAAGCTTACTGGGAAAAAAAGTAAAAGCCTGGGGGGGTCCCCACAATCCGTGGATAACTGAAACCGTGTATAGTGAATCCATGGATATGGGGGCCTACCTGTAGCCACTCAATTTTATAATTTGCGGGGGGGGGGGAGAAGGCAAGCAAGTGATACAGTAATTATAACTTAATCATTGGAGTTGCAAAAAGAATATTTAAACAAATTAGTTGCCACTCCATTTAAAAAAAACAGAATGAAGGGACTGGCAGACTTTGTGTCAGCTTTTCATTGTGTTGTTCTTGTGTCTTACACAAAAAGTCATTCCCATGCTTAGTCTCAAAATTAAATTAGGGTTACTTCCAACATTTAAAATCCAATGTAGGGTAGATGTTCACTGAGGATCAACCAAAAGCAAAAGTATACAAAAGCTTTTGAGCACTACATAACTCTGATTGGTCCTAAATAAGGCATTATTTTATTTTGGATTAAGATGTTTCTCTTAATGGACAGACACAGCCATCTACAATTTTATTACACTTAAAGTACTGTATATAACTCAATAAAGGCCATTCGAAGCAATGAAGCTATACCTCTCCATCTACCAACCCCCTTTACCTCCTACTTAATCTCAAAACCCTACTACTAAAAAAATGTGAATCAGGACTCCCTTTTAACACAAGGTTAAGAATACAAAGGATTCCTAATACGGGAAAACTTTTATTTCACCGAACTGCAAATCATCAAATCACAGAATGGTGATGAAACAGCATAACTGCAAACACACAGGTGTCAGCTAGACTTTCAACCTGCACATTTTAAAAACTCATATGTTGTTGTAAAAACAACTGATAGAAATAAAACAAGGCAAAACATTCAGATTATGTATGATTGGTACTGTACATTCAGTCCTACAATTCCACCATCCACTCCACAAACACCATCTGACCTTTTCACATCACTCTTTAATGACTATGACTCTCCGTACCACATATAATGAAAGAAGCATCAAAAGCTGCTGTGTCCACCAACTGGAGTGAATTGTGGCATAAGTTATACCATTGTTAATCCTTTTGCTCCCAACTCTATTTCCTTACTTTGCCAGCAGCAGCATCCAACATGGTCACTGAAGGCAGACTCTTACGTTTTGGGCTCTAAGTAAAAAACCAGCACATGAAAGTTTCAGCAGGACAGACAAGAAACTGCTTGCTGACAACATGCTAATGGGAAAATTCCACATTACATTATGATCTTCTATGCAATTAATTTGATCAGGAAGGGCTCTCTCCTTTTGTAAGTTCTAAGTATTTTTAAAACATTTTTATGCCTGCAAGAAGTCTTCCACTTCTCCATTTACACCTACACTAGCCTGCTTAATTGTCTTCATTAGATTACCTAATCAGACTCACAACAGTTCCAGGGCAACAGTCTGATAAAATGCTTCTGGCTTCCCATAGGATTGGTTGCACTGTAGTTGTCTTAAAAAAAATAATAAATCAGTATTCCTCCACTGAGAATTAGTTAACAACCCAAGGAAATATTTCTACCTGCTCTTTGAAAATCAGCTAGTGAAGAAGTATTGCATTTAAGGCTAATACAACCTCCCCAGAAGGCAGGCAAGAACACACTCACACACAGAATTAAAATTCTTCACTAAGTAGTAATTTGAGGAAAAGTGGAAGACAAATGTCTACTACAGCCTTTGGGGGGAGGGGTTTGCTACAATCTTCCCCATAGGAAGATTCGTGGTGGATTTGGAAAGTACCCCCTCCCCAGACCAGACTTCCTTCTTGGAAACATACACAGCCTGTCCTGTATTTTATAGGAAGCCCCATATTTCCAAATAGAAAAAAGTTACTGCTATACAGTTATCGTTCTCCTCTTTTAAAACAAACACTTCTCATCTATTTTTCAGATGTCCCCTATTTTACAGGTCGCAGGCTTCTATGGCGCTGTTTGAGCGGAAGAAGAGGACAGAGAAATAAGGCATTAGAAGTCCTTCCCCCAGAAAACTTATTTGGGGCGGAAAAGGAGGGTGTGCATATTTTGAGCCTCTAACGTCTAACTACAGACTTGGGGTGTGTGTGTGTGTGTGGAGAATCTGTGTGGCAGGAAAGGGGGCCATTAATCTCCCTCAGGATTGCCCGAGGAAAATTTACCCAGCTACTCCGGAGACCCGAAGAGCAAGACGGGCCCCACACAGCTCTATTTGCTGGGCTCCCCCCTCTGGCGGCCCAGCCGGGGAACTGAGGGGAGACAATGGCCACGATGACTTCACTCTCCAGCAATGTGAGGAGCAGCAGTGGCCGCCGCCTAATCCCCTCTTAGCGCCCAAGAACGGCGCTGCTGCTGCCACCGCCGACGCCAACGGAAGGGAGAGAAGTGTGTCCCCCTCAGTCACTCCTGCCTGCCAGCCAAGCTCGCTCGAGGAGTCTCGGCCACCAGCCCTAGTCTTCGCCTCCCCAACGGGTGGCTTCCTTCCTCCTCGGGGACTCTCGCTCCTCAGCTCCCACCCAGCCCTCAAGGCAGCGGTGGCTGCGGGGACCCAGCAGAGGCCCCACAGCTTACCGGAGCAACCCCCTCCCTCGCCTTTCCCGGTACCTTTAACTCCGCAGAGGAGGAGGAGGAGGCGGCAGCGGCAGCAGCAACCCCGCTCCGCCCGACTGGGCCCTGCTGCCCGGCCCCGCGCAGGAAGTGCCTGTGAGGAGAAAAAGAAAGCGAGAGAGAGAGAGAGCGGGGGAGGGGAGGAGAGACGCCACCAGGCCCCAGGCCGGCAGGCTGGACTGGGTAGGGCTGCGCTTTGCCTTGCCCGGCCGGGGGAGGTGTCCTCCTCCTCCTCCTCCTCCTCCGTTTCTCTCCCTGCTGAGATCACAGACGAGGCGGAGCCGCCTTGTGGTTGAACCCGGTGTCCGGCTCGCTAGGGAGGCGAGGCTGAGGTAGGTAGAGAGCGAGAGAGTCTCGTGGGTGTGGGAGAAAAGGAGGCGGCATTTGTCTGCTTACTGAAGTTGAAGAGGTCCTCTTCCCGCTCTACCGACCGAAATACCTGAGGGGGAGCCGTGGGCGCCTCTGACAGCAACGCACCACAAGCGGAGAAGAGGCGGAGAAGGAGAGTCTTGTGGCACCAGCAGTGCAGCCCTGACAACCGGTGCCAGGTTTTTCCCTTGATTCAGGTTGTCACTATTTTCCTTCCTGTCTGACATCATTCTTGTGAATTTAATAATGGTATGACAAGCAAAAGAACAGCAGTTGCTCCCTTCCACAAGAAATCTAGTGGTGGGGAAAACTTTAGCCCAAGGATTCTTAACCTGGACTTGGAGTATCCATACCCCTTGGGGGGTATGTGGGAACCAAATGATGGAGGTATGGGACTTTCTCTCTGAACAAGATTATTGATTAGACAAGTTGTTAGATTATTAACTATATCACCATTATCAGTAGAGATTGAGGCATTCTGTTCCTAGCTATCCATATGTAAAGTAAAACCAAGCTATTATTGACATATTTTGAAGTCATACTGGTACCTAATAGGACTGGTGATGATGATGATTTCTACAGTCTGGTGAAGAGGGTATGGGGGTGTATTGGGCAATCCATTGGAGGGTCGGTAATCGTTAAAAGGTTAAGAACCCCTGCTTTAGCCCTTTGCAGATGTTATCTCTGGTTAGTAAACCAACCAAACCCCTGGTTTGATGCAGTAGCGTAGCCAGAGGGGGGGGCAGCGGCACAGTAAGTGCTGCATGGTGTTACATGAAGGTGGCCCCTCCTACTCACCATCAGAGCCAGTTTGGCAGTGAAGGCAACCATGCCTGGGTTGCCTTCACTGCCGGACTGGCTCTGATGGCAAGTGGACCACTTTGCATCTCCGTGTAATGCTGTGTGTGCAGTACTTAAGGTGGGCCCCCATATCCACAGATTCGCTATCCACGGTTTCATTTATCCACGGATCATGGGGACACCCCCCCCCCCCGGCTTTTATTTTTTTCCCCAATAAGCTTCATTTCTTCCTTAAACAAACAGGAGAAGCAGCCTCTGGCTGCTTATTGCAGGCAAGCAGAACGAGACTAAGTCCTCTAGTCTCAGATCCTCTAGGACTAAGTCCTCTAGTCTCAGATCCTCTAGGACCGTGATGGCGAACCTATGACACGCGTGTCACAAGTGACACGCGAGGTCATTTTGGGTGGCACGCCAGCATTTCCCCCAGGGCCCGACATGCCTTAAATTTTCACAGAAGTTTTACATTTTTCAAGCTTATCTTGAGGGCAGGGATTGCTGCAGACGTTTTAAAAATCCTGCAGGGGGCTTCTGTTGCTATCGCAAAGACTTCTGGGGAGAGAGCGAGCGATACTGAATGCAGTGGGAAGCAGGGAAAGAGCGCGTGCGTGCGAAAATGAATGCAGCGGGAAACAGAGAGAGAGAACTAACTAACTAACTCATACACGTGGAAGCAGGAGCTGATAGTGAAGGAGGAAGAAAGAGGGAGCGTTGGTGAGTTGGAAGGAGGGGGTCGTTAGGGCGGGCACTAGCCCATAGCGAGAAAAGAAAGAAATCTCTCTTTAAGATTTGGTGTTATGGGGCTGATGCAATGCTGCAGAGTAACTGGATGGATGGGTGGTGCGGGGGTTACATTCGGCAATCTGTGCTTCCAGCTTCCCCACCCCCCACTCAGCGGTTTTCATCTCCACCCCCAATTCAATCCAGTCTCTTCCCCCACACCACACCTCACACAGCCCTTGCCTCATTTAAGTGTGAAAAATGCCTCAAAACGAGGGTGGGAACGCACGAGGGGAGCACAGACAAGTCGAGCAAGAGGCTGTGAAACGAACTAACAAAAAGCATACACACACCCCTCCAGAGTTTCTTCTGCAATGCTTCCCTGGCTCCTGCTCCTCCCTCACCATGGTGCTCAAAATCACTTGCAAGAGTCCGGAGTGTATGTGTGTCAGTGTGTGTGTGTGTGTGTGTGTAGGGGGGGGGAGAGAGAGTAGAGAGATCGTTTGGAAAGAAAGGGATGCAAAGGTAGCCCTGGGTAGACACTAATTTTCGTTGTACATTTGGTAATCTCTGCTTCCAGCTTTCCCCCCTCTCTCTGTGTAGTACCCACCATCCACAACCCCTTTAAAATGCCATCCATGTTAAATACAATGCAATATTAACTAAAATACCATGTTAAATAAAATGTAATGTGTTCTATATGTTTTCAGTTCAATTCAAAATTACTATTAAAAGTAGCAATAGTAAAGGTACTATTAAAAGTTCGGGGGGGGGGGGGTGACACACCAGCAGAGTCAAGTTAGGCATTTTCAAAAATGTTGACACACCAAGCCCAAAAGGTTCACCATCACTGCTCTAGGACTTAGTCTCGTTCTACTTGCCTGCAATGGAGGCTGCTTCTCTGTTTGTTTTAAGGAAGAAACAAAGCTTGCTGAAAGAAAAATAAGAGCTGGGGGGGGGCGCGCTTGCCTGCCCGCAGGGTGGGGGGCCCTCAGGAAACCATGGAAGTGGGGTTTGCTCTTATCCACGGTTTCAAGTATCCACGGAGGGGCCTGGAACATATCCCCAGCAGATATGGGGGGAGTACTGTACCATGCCTCCCCCCTCTAGCTACGCTTCTGCTTTTGGTGTGCTCCTGAAGACCTACCCCCCTCCACATAAGATGTTCAGCAGCAGCAACAATAAATGTCAGACATCTGGCCTTCCCAATCACAGGGAGAATGTCTCCCCAGATCTTACAGCAGAATCCTATGCATGTCTACACAGAACTAAGTCCCATTGTGTTCAATGGGGCTTACTCCTAGGTAAGTGTGCATAGGATTGCACCCTCACGCAATCTCTCACTGCAATCAAATGCTGTGCAGTGAGGCAAGATAGGTTCCTGCCCCCCACTGTGAAAACCGGGACCCTGTGGATATGGGGGGAACACTATCCCTGTACCCCTTACCTTTATTTCCTGCTTAAACAGTTCTTGTCTAAACAGAACATTATAAGCAGCAGCGTGCTGCTTATAATACAGAGCCGGAATGATTCTAGCAAGGAGCCTCAGTGCTAGAGAGGCTCCAAACGTTAACAGGAAGTGGAAACGTCTTCCTGTTAACGTTCGGAGCCTCTCTAGCACTGAGGCGCCTTGCTAGATTCATTCAGGCTCTGTGCTTTAAGCAGCACACTGCTGCTCATAGCATTCTGTTTAAGCAAGAAATAAAAGTAAGGGCTGCAGGGGCCCTAGATGAGTGAATCCTCTGATACCAGATCCATGGATACCAGGGGGTCCCTGTACATGTGAGAGTTGGGGCTTCAGGAGCACATTGACACACAGGCAGGGCTTGCCAGCACAATCTGCCCCAGCTGAATGTTGTTAATCATGCAAGATGATAATGTCTGCATTGAGCTATTAACAGTACCTGCTGAATTTCTAATTGGCATGCAGCTGTTAAAAGCATCGGAAACTTGCTAATTTTGTTTTTAAAAAACAAAAGTGGTCTAAAGTATTTACTAGAAAAACCACTTTCTTGCTGGATTTTAGTGCATGTATAAACTGGGCCTTACAGCTTCTGGAAAATGCCGTGAGGTACTTGAAGAATGTTCCACAGTTGCTGATAGTATACCGAAAATACTAGTATGCCTGAACTTATCACATCCAGCCTCTTAGCAGAGCCTTATAGTTCCTTCAGAATTATTCTCTTCCATCAATCTTACACAACCGTAATTGATTTCCCTCCACCCAAGGCTTGGTATCCATGTGGGTGACACCAACAGAATAAAAACTGCAGGACATCATAAAGCATGTCCTTATATGCATTGTCTCATAAAGTGTTTTAGTTTTTAAAATATTATTATTAATTTATCTATCATTGGTTCTCACACTATTTCTCTGGAAGCCTCAGGACAGAACATTTTTCTTCAATCCACTACTTCCAGACAGAACATACTACTTCACACCCACATACAAATTGTGCAACCAAATGATTTTTTAAGTGTTTCCTTAAATTTGATTTTTCAATTTTTCCCCCCAGTGTTTTCTCAATAGATACAGGGTAGTGAACTTGAATTTATAAATTAAAGTCCAAACCCCCAAATGAGAATAAAAGTAAAAACAACAAATTAACAACCACTGTGTTGATTGAGCTCCCCTTGTTCCCTTTTGTTTCCCCATCTATTTCCCTTAAGAAAAACTTCAATAGGAAAGAAGCTTCCCTGAGACACTTTGAAATCAGTGCCACTGCAGAAAAAGACCACATGGCCAAGCAGACGGGTTTTTGGTGCATCTTTTGTCTTTTTCAACTGGGTCCAGCAAGAACAATTGCTCCTAGCCATCTTACGTCTTGGGATTGGCATGCACCAGCCAAGTGGGCATTGAAGCCTGACCAGATCAGAGGACGTCCAGGTGATTGTAAAGTATTGACATCATCAACCCTAAGTTTAAGGTCAAGCCCAAAGATGCAGAGATTGCATCTGTGTGTGGCCAAGTCTCAACTGCCTCCTGTGCAGCGCAATCCCGTGTAACCTTGCACCGGAGCATCTGCTGTTACACAGGATTGTGCTGTAAATCAGATAGACCAGTGTTTCTCAAACTGTGGGGTTGGGACCCAATTGGTGGGTCTGGACCTGATTTCTGGTGGGTCCCAGGTGATGGAAAGATCAGATAAGTAATTGCCACAAGCCCTGAGGCTATTCAAAAATCAGATAGCTGCTAATTGCCCTGCAAACAGCTGAGCTCCTGCAGTTTGAAAATCTGTGTAAATATAGGGAGATAAATGTTTGAGCGTCTTTTTTATGGTGGTTTAATAGACCCTTTAATATTCCTGGTCCCTTCACTTCCTGAAGCCCCTTTTAATAAAATTATACATTTGTCATTAGGAAATAGTCAAGTCAAGTTTATTAGGTTAAATAGCACATTGCCATACACCTGTAGAATTAAAATTTAAAAACACATTGAAACAAAATTTGCCATACACCTATGAAGTTGAACTTATACACACAATAAAACAGAAATTTGCCACATCTACCACACATTCTTTACAAAAACTACTTAAAAATATTTTCAGCCTTAAAGAATCAGAGAACGTTGAATATCTTTGCAACCATTTCTTTAAAAAACGTTCTCTAGCTGTTTCATATTTAGGACAATAGAAAAAACATGTAGCAATGAATCTAATTCGTTCAAAGAACAATCACAATATCGTTGGTCAGATGGTATCTTTTGAAAACGACCTTTCAGCTGCACAGTTGGTAATGCGTTACAACGTGCAATCATATAAGCCCGCCTAAATTTAGGCACTGTAAGCATATTGAAGTATAAAGGTAGAGTAAATTCTACCGGAGACCTTATTCCTGAATAAGATGGAGAACATGTCCACTTAGCCTCTAATTGGAGACAATCCCAATCCAAAGTGGTTAATTTTCCCACTAATAATGACCGTTGTCTTTCGTTCAGATCTCCTGTTCTCAGTAGACCCAACTCATGTAGTTTTTTTTATCAGTCTCATTGTTCCATTTTGTCCAACAACGCTCTTGTGCAGCTAATTTAGTAAAAATAGGGAGATCATCTGCATTGGCTAATCGACATTTAAAATTAATGATGACTTTCCATATCAATGTAAGGATCTTTGGAAGCCCTAATTCAAGCCGTAATACTGCAGAGGCTATACATGGAGGTGTGGCCAGCACTTTCCGAAAGAAAGCTTGTTGAAGTCTTTCAAGATTTTCTATTGGTCCTAAGAACCAAATTTGAGAGCCATATAATATCCGCAGCAGTATAGTGGCTTTATAAACTTTTAAGAGCGCTAGTATATATTGTCTTCCTTTAATATAGAAAAATTTCTTCAATGCCAATAAAGCTAGTTCTGTTTTGTTCTTAAGATACTGGACGTGTTTAGTCCATGTAAGATTAGATTGAAATACAACTCCCAAATATCTAAATTCATTGACCTGCTGAAAACTATATGGACCAATTTTCCACGTTTTATTTACCCTCCTTGTTGACCTTTCAAACACCATTATTTTAGACTTATCCTCATTAATTTCCAACAGTTCTTCCTTACAATATGCGATGAATGCTTTCATAGCACATTTAAGTCCGACTGGAGTTCTTGACAGTAAGACAAGATCATCAGCATATAGTAAAGCTGGCACTGGCCTATTTCCCAGACATGGTGCATGCGTGGGGAGGCCAAGTAATTTTGGGACAAAGTCATTTAAATATAGGTTAAACAAATGGGGTGCAAGAACGCACCCTTGTCTAACACCTCTTTGAACAGTGATTGAGTTGGAAATGGCTCCCTTGTTATTTAACTTAACATATAAACAATTCCCAGAATATAAGGTCTTTATTAGATGTAACAATCTTTCAGGCATTCCCGCAGCATTTAGTTTATTCCAAAGACATGCATGTGACACTGAGTCAAAGGCAGCTCTTAGATCAATAAAGGCTGCATATAAAGTGCCAGGTATACCCATTGCATATTTACTTATCAAGGATGCCAAGGTAAAGCAATGATCAATACAAGAGTGTCCCTTTCTAAATCCTGCTTGTTCATCTCCTAGAATCTTTTCCTGCTCTATCCACTGAAGTAACTTCCCCTGCAACAAAGATGCATAGAGCTTGCCGATTATTGACAAAAGACATATCGGCCGGTAATTTCCTGGGTCAGTTTTATCCCCTTTTTATAAATAGGGGTGACCAACGATGTTTTCCAAGCAATTGGCATCTGGCCATCTTTATTAATCTGAGTAAAAAAAAAGGGGCAAGTACCTGTGCTCACCACATCGGGGCTACCTTCAGTAACTCTGCAGGAATTGCATCAATGCCAGGGGATTTCCTCACTTTAAGATTATTAATCAGGATTACTACCTCACTGCATGTAACTGGGTCCCATTCTGTAAGTTGGGTACTACTGATTTCAAAATTTAAATCTGGCTCAAGATCATGCTTCCTATAAAGTTTTCCAAAATGTTTCTCCCAAGTTCTTTTAGGTATAGAAGGTCCAGTGTTAGTACGTGGCTTCAACAGAGGGGTAATCAAGCGCCAGAAAGAGGTACCAGACCTCTCTCTGGTAACACTGATTACCTCGTCCCATGCAGACTGAATCGACAGGTGTTTCTTGGTTTTTAAAATTGTTTTATATTTCCTTCTAGCCTGCACAAAAGAAGTTCGTGTAGTCAATGTGTTATTTTCTTTAAAGGCTTTATGTAATTGTTTGACTTGTTTTTTTGCGATCCTACAGTCTTTATCAAACCAGTTCTTTGTTTGGTGATAGGGTTTCTTAGACACCTTCTTTTTCTCTTCTTGTATTAATAGGATCGGGTCAAACAATTGAAGGAGTAGTTGCATCTTTTCCACAGTGGTAGTTGTAGTCGTTCCTTCTATGATATCCTTTTTTTGTTTTTGTACTTCTGCTGTACCTAGTTTTACTTTGACGGTTTCAGCAACTTCAGTAGTCCATTTTCGTCTAGTAGGCAGCATTGTGGTCTCTATTTGATAGAAATTGGAATCGAATGATTCTTCAAGTTGCAGTCTAATATAAATAGGAGAATGATCACTCACTGCTTGGTCGAGTGTTGTAAATCCCAGGATTTTAGAGAATTTTGTATCTTCAATCAGGAAATAGTCAACGCTAGCTCCTTGTGATGAAATAAAGGTATAGTCTCCATGCAGATCTACAAGGCTATTTCCATTTACAATGGCCAATGAAAGTCTAGAAGCCATATTGACCAGTCTGGCTCCTGACCAATTAATGGTATTGTCCTTGGAGTGTCGAGTTCCTGCTGTGATGTTATAGTAAAGGAACTCTCTTCTCCAGTGGTTGGAAAGTAGCAGTTGATTATCACTTGATCCAATTCTGGAATTTAAATCCCCCGCAATTATCACGGTAGCTTGTGGGTGGTTACTTTGAAGGTTCAAGAGATATTCCTCTAATGCAGTCCATTGTAGATCCAAATCAGATTTAAGGGTTTTAGGAGGAAGATAGATATTCACCAAGAGATATTCTTCGACATTAATAACCAACTTGATTGCCATTGCTAACCTTAACGGACATGGTTGAAGAAGAGTCAACTTCCCTAAGTTGTTCAGTACAAAGCTCAACAAGCCCCCACAGGGGCGTCCATTGCATTTAACAGCCGGAAGACTAAAAGAAGCATATCCAATAAGGTCACAGGGATTACAAAGCCAGGACTCTTGAATCATGATGCAGTCGAAGTCAGCCAAAAATTGGAGAGTCCCAGGATCTAACCTTGTTCCAGCCATTTATATTCCAACTAAGAATTTTAATTGATCTCCGGGGAACGTCGCGTGTCCCCTTTATTTCCTTTGAAATAAAAAATCATTCTTGTTTACTAGTTGATCAGAGACAGCATCATTTGAAACAGTATATTCAGGGGCTTGAAGACCTGAGCTGACCCCCTGTGTGTTTGAAATAGTTTCTAATACTGCAGTCGAAAATGGCCGTATTCCTTGAGGCTCTTCTAAAGGTAATACAAAAGCAGGATTACCATTGATAGATGAAGGGTTGTTCACCTCTTCCTTATGGATATCTTCTATTTGTACTAATGACGCATTTGTGTCTATTTTCTGAGCATCTCGGGTGGCTGATCTGTCCTCATATAATAAATCATTGCAGGTAGTTATTTCTGCATCAGGTACTTCTTGTGTTCCCATGTCTTCTTGAGAGTCCATTCCTCGTGCTATAGCAGTATCAGCAGAAACTTGGGTACTAACTCTGATTGAAGAAGTCTCCAAAATGGCTTCTACATCTGTCTGAGACATCTTAGGTGTCTGAATTGGGGACAAGTCTACTAACCATACCTCCTCTGAGTGTATATTTTTACTAATATCAACAGGATCCTGAGGCATAACCATAGCAGGTGAAGCAGTCAAATCTACTGGAATCTCAGTCCCATCAGGGAGATCTAATTTTAACTGAGCTGTACAATCCTCGCCAACTGTTGGATGTTCCTGCAAATTACAAGGTGAAGGCAGCATATCCGGCACAAGAATGGCAGTTATACTATTGAAGTGTGGATCTGTCGCTAGCATCATCCCTGGTCGTATAGAGGATTTCCCAGCAACATCCTCTCCAGTTACAGGACAGGAGGAGGAGTCAATTAGGAATTGAGCAGTTTTCCCAATCTCCATGATGATTTCTGAATCTGTCTCTGGACCATCCAGATTTAAATTTATATAGGAAATAGTGGTTTCAGTTCATGTCTACAGTTTCAGAAGAGGAGGCAGAGTAAGGATAGATAGCAGAAAATAGCACCAAGGTAGTTGCTGTTAAGACAAAACCCATTAATAATTCTTGGACATGCTTTAAGTTACTAATTCGTCTAATCAAAATGGAAATCTCAAAACAAAACAGGGCTGAAAGAGATCCAAAGAAATTCCAGTACAGTAGAAAAGGAGCTCTTGAAAGCAAAAATAAACTCTTTAAAAGGAACATCTATTTTAAAAAATCCACCAAAGTCAACATTAATTGTATAAGGTTGCAATTTTATCCACACTTACCTGACAGTAACCACATTGAAAACAGGGGGACTTAATTTTGAGTAAACATGTATAGGTTTGTGCTGTATATTATCTATTCAAACATAATTAGAGAAGCTCAAAACAATATTTTTAAGCAGCAGCTTGGTAAAGACATTTTTGAAAATGTAAGAAGATAACAATATATTAGAAGCCGGGCTGGAATGTACGCCAGCTCCAGAGCTGGCATACATTCAAGTAGGCCCATAGGGCCTCAGGCCACTTGCACCAAGGGAATGGGACTATCATCTCCTTCCTTTGAGGTGCACCCAGGCTGCCCCGGGGCAGCTGGGGAATGGACTAGGATGCGGCAGACGGCCTTTTAGGTTGGCCGCCACATCTTACACAGGATTGGGCTGTTAATTACCTTGCCAATCTACTTGATAAAGAGTCCTGTGCAACTCAAAAGCACACGGTCCCGTAATACAGTCCGCCTTATTTATTTGCTCTGAAGTGTTGTTCAGCTGTCCCCAAATTCAACATTTGCAGCAAAAGGGCTCAGACTGTAGGACTGCAAGATCTGAGCAGGCCTTTCACCACAGTAGGCTTTCCAATAACTGGACTCTACACCTATTGCAGCAACATATCTACCCATAAAAGAATATTAAATTAATTACAGTATAATAGATCTTCAATGTTTGCCTTTGAAGACATGCTTCGGCAATGTATGCATGTTTTAAATGTGCTCTTTACTTGTATGGGTGCACTAGGGGACACCACTGGGGTGAGAGTAAAGCCTGCGCCCTGCCCCTGGTGACCTCAGCCATTGAAAACCCAGCCTGCTCCTATCTGCTCAGCCTTGATCCATTCTGCATCTGCACAGCCCTAACCTTTATTCTGTTTCTTGGTCACATTGAATGTGATGCAATTTTAGTTTTTGTTTAAGAAATAGCAGGCATGGTGGGGAAATGGATTGGGAACCTAGCATGGGGGAGGAGCTTTAACCCTTTGCCTCACTGCAGTTCCACTGCATGGGATTGGTTCCCCCTGTGGTTGCTATTTTCCTCAGAAGGGAAGCTCCCACTGGTCCTGAATGCATGTCCTGAACGTGGCACAGGAACTGTAAGTTGTCTGTTGTGCTTACCTCTTCTTGGCTGGCAGTAACATGCAAAAAATAAGAATTTCTTCCGAGAATCTGATATTCCTACACAAAAGTTACACAACCTGGCATCAGCACAGTCTGTTGCAGTAATGGGAATGTTTTCTGGTGGTCTGTGTCTGTTCAGTAAATTATGGAACTCTGACCTTATTGAAAAATGGTGTGAGTGTTTCGAGACTGTATTAAAAAGGGTCATCTAAAAATGAGAGATGGATGAGATGCGGAGCACACAAATGCACCTTGTGGCATCTCTTAATTCCAGCCTGTTACGAGTTGCAAGGGGTACACTGGGGCTTAAATGTATTTCAACACAATCCTGTTTACTCAGAAGTAAGTCCCATTTTGTTCAAGTGTGTTTAGGATTACAGCCTTTAACTGTGTGTCTGAAGCATGCTTCATGCTTCGAATCCCAAATGTTCAAAATTCTGGATCAGCCTTTTAAAAAAATGTTTTTTAGATCACAGGATGGAGTTTGGACTAGATTCTACCTCTTTTGCAGTTTGGTTTGCTTAACTTCAACATTGAGACACAATTGCCAGTCCAATAATAGGCTATGCATTATCTATTCTGTCCCTTTTAAATGCATTTTAAACAAATTCCTTATATCTCAAGGAAATGCCAAAATAAGCCCCAGTGCAAAAGAATAAAGACCTATTTTTGTAAAAAAAAAAAAATAGCACAAAAGGGAAAGCAGGGAAATGGCAGCAGAGGTAACAGTAAGTTTGGCAACAAAGCTGTAATTAAAAGAGCAAGGAATGACAATGTTCTGTGGAAAAATGCTCTGTAGGAAGTGATGGTCCTTGTGTAGAGACGGCTTGGCCGTCTCTGCTGTGAAGAACATGGATTAGTGCTCTAGGGCTGTGACTGCGCCGCCTTTAAAATGTTGAACTGTCAAGTGCTGGCTGAAGGCCAGTGCACAGCCAACTCTCATAATCTGCACCCAATCATGAGACAATTGTCTCATGTGCGTCGGCTGTGCACTGATGTGCGGCTGAGCCAAGACATCTAGATTCCCAAGTAACGTAATTAAGAATGCAGTTGTGCCACTGAAGGCCAATTAATTTACTCTGCGATATGGTAGCTGATGAAAAATCACTTCCTTATGGTGAGGTTCCCATGTTGCATTGATAAAGTGTAAAAGCACTCGTAATATGGGTCACCCTGCTTCACATGGTTGCTGCCATAACAGCACCAGCATCCTCAACAGAGGTGTGACTCTGGCATGAAAATAATCCTGACCCACTGCGGGAGGCAACTCTATGGAATCCTGGTGATCCACAGTTACTCCCAAGAGAAGCGTACAGCTTCTCTAGTATTTCTCAATAGCCTGTCTCTCACTTTGAGACCTTTGACCTAAGATGAGCAAACGGGGAGATTGGTACTTACCGTGAATTCCCCTTCTCTGTGGTTCCGGTCTGGGTCACTGTTAGTGCTGGGTAGATCCTCCCTCCTGGTTAGGAAGGGTCATGTGATCCAGTCTTTATAGGAGGGGAGGGGCTCCCGGGTTCCCCATCATTCAAGCCTAGGATTGGTACCTCCTCCTCGCGGACCGTTTCCAGATCCCCTGTAGGAATCGTCAGTCTCCATTTCTTTGTTTCCTCACAGTCCTCCGCTGTTCACCGGTCACCTGTAGGGTACCTGTGGACTAAGGCACAGGAGGGAAGGGGTCCTCCCCCTACCACCACAGCCTCAGTCAATTCCACGGGTGGGTACACTGACCCAGACCGGAACCACAGAGAAGGGGAATTCACGGTAAGTACCAATCTCCCCGTTCTCCAGTGGTTCCAGGTCTGGCCCAGTGTTAGTGCTGGGATATACCCAAGCTATGCTCTTCAAGGGTGGGGAGTAACTGAGGTTGTTGGCAACACAGTCTGCAGGATGCACCTACCAAAGGCCGCGTCCCCAGATGCGTATGCGTCAATGCGGTAGTGCTTCTTGAAAGTGTGCAGTGAGCTCCAGGTCGCTGCTCTACACACTACCTCTAAGGAGGGGAAGCCCCGATAAGCTGCAGAAGTGGCTGCCCCCCTTAAGGAGTGTGCGACAAGGCCGTCTAGAGAGAGACCTCTGAGACGGTAGGCCCTGGCGATGACCCCACGCATCCACCTGGAGAGGGTAGAGGGACTGACTTTGCACCATTTACATCTGGGGCCGTAGGACCCCAACATGGATTCTGTTTCCGAAACTCCGCTGTTCTGGTGACATAGAAGCTGAGGGCTCTTTGACGTCTAGTGAATGCCACTCCTGTTCCTGGGGGTGGGCAGGTCTGGGGCAGAAAGATGGGAGTGGGCAGGTCTGGGGCACAAAGATGGGAGAATAACCTCGTGGTCCCTATGAAAAGGAGAGTTAACTTTTGGAACAAAAGTGGAATTCAATCTAAGGACCACTCTATCTTCCTGGAAGGAACAGAGGTCCTTATTAACAGACCAAGGCCGAGAGTTCTGAGACTCGCCTAGGCGAGGTAATGCCCACTAGAAAATACTGTCTTAAATGACAGTTCCCGGAGGGCACATGTGGCCATGGGCTCAAAGGGCGTCTTGGTGAGAGCCTGTAGGACTATCTACAATTCCCACATGGGGGAGCGTTTAACCGGAGGGGGGTTAATAAGTGTCACCACCCTCAGGAAATTTGCACACGTGAGGGTGAGCAGAAAGGGCCCGCCCTCGGGGGTGCCCTATGATGGAAGCGATGGTTGAGACATGGTGTTTGAGCATGGACGTGCTAAGTCCTTTATCCAGGCCATCCTGCAAGAACTGCAATCAACGTCACACATTAGGTGCTCTGGGCCTGATGTCCCTCTGTGTGCACCAGTCCGCAATCATGCGCCCTGTAGAGTTCTAGATGCAGTTGGTGGAAGCCCTTCGGTCGAAGAGCAGGGTAGAGAGGTCGACTTCGGAGTACCCCAGGCCCTCTAAACCCTGCTGCTCAGCTGCCAGGCAGGCCCCTGCAGCCGGCCAGGCTGTGAGTGTAGCCCCAGACCTTAGGACCGGAGGTCCCGGCCTATTGGCAGCCGAGGGAGCAGGGCCACTGGAAGGTCCAGTGGGGCGTCTGCCCCTTCTGCGTCTTGCCTGCAGGCCCCTGGAGCAGAAGCGAGGGAGCTGGTTGGTCCCCCTGGTGGCAACAAGCTCTATTCTCATCCTCCCGTACTTGGCTTCTATCTGGTGAAGCCTGTACAGACGAAGATGCCACTCCACATCCTCCAGGGCCCTCCAACCAGCTAATCGGCTACTGTGCCCTTTATTCCCTGCATGTGCTCTGCCCTGACAGAGGCCACGTGGGATCCTGTCCGGGTGAACCGGCATCTGAGTCCCAGGTGGAGAGGGAGAGGCCGCCCTGTCTGCACAGGTGCCTGTGGGCAAACTGGTCCTGATGAGGGACAGGTTCTGCGATTCCATTGTCCACTGGCTGAGCCATGGCCTGGAGCGTCCGGTCATGGCCGGGGTCGCAGGGCGGTCTGCGTAGTTCTGTGAACCTGTCTCTTGGAAAGGAGCTCCCAAGCCCCGTAGGGAGAAGGGTGACGCTGGGGGGGGGGGCAGCCCTCCCCAGCAGCCTTGCTCCCATTCCCAAGGAGGGGGGAGGGGGAGTCAAATCGGACCGGTTGGACCAGCGTCGCTCACCCCTGTCTTCGCAGCTGATGCAGTCTGTCTGCGCTGCCTGTGGGAGCTGTAGGAACGGAGGCCATGGGAATAGCGAGAGGGGAAATCCCACGTGGGGAGTGAGGAGCCCCCTGGGATGACGGGGCTGAGGAGGTGGTCTCCTCAGGGGGAGGGGGGAATCTGGCTCGCGCTCCATCACTATCAGCACTTTCTGGTACATCTGCTGAAAGAGCTCCACAGGGAAGAGACATGCCCAGTGTGACTCGGCCCTGTCTCTTCCTTGGAAAGTTGGGTTCCTGCATCGGAAGCGCTCTCATCCAGCTCCCCCTCTACCCTGGGACTCTTCCGTCCAGTTGTGGTGGCAGGAGTGATTCCCGAGCCCCCCGAGGGGGGGTCACCCCCAGACTAGCCTGGGCTGCGAAAGCCGCTCTTACACTACTAGCCGCTGTTACACTACTAGCCGCCATCTGGTGGATTCGCGCCTCCCCTGTGCTCCAATCCCGGCCTGGGGTCGCCGCTGGATGAGAGGAGGAGAGGTCTCCATGGAGGCCACAACCCTGGGGTGGTGAGCCATCCTGGGGGAGACAGAAGAAAGAAGAAGAGAGGGGCTCATCGTACTCACCGACTAGGATGGTCCATACCCTGTCAGCAGGTCCCAAGGGAGTGGTGATCAGGGCGCCTTGTCCCCCAGCTGCTCCTAAACCCTGTAGGGAGTAGGGTAACACTGGGGGCTGATGCCAGTCCCGCAGTTTTGCTCCGTCTCCAGCCCCGAAGGGGGGAGGTCAGAGGAGGGCACGCGTCTCCATTCTCTTCTCCGCAGCTGAAATCATCAATGCTGCTTGTGGGAGCCAACGAGGATGATCACTGCCTTGTCAGCAGCCCTGAGGGAGCGGTGGTCAGGGCCCCCTGCCCCCAGCCGCTCCTAAACCCCGTAGGGAGAAGGGTAACGCTGGGGGCTCCAGACACACGTCCCGCAGACTCGCTCCGTCTCCAGCCCAAGGGGGGGGTCGGAGGACACCGTTTCTCATGTGTTCCTACCAGGAGTCTATGCCGGACTTAAGTCGGCTTGTAGGCCTCCCTTGTGAAGCATCACAGGGAAATAAGCATGCTAGGCCTGTCAACTTGTAAGCCACCGGCCTCCCTCATGCACAGTAGCACAGGGACAAAAGCCTGCCATGTCTAGGTTGGCAGGTAGACCGCAGTCTTCCCTTATGCAGTAGCACAGGGAAGAGCATGCTAGGCCTGTCACTCAGCTTGTAGGCCAGAGGCCTCCCTCATGCAGCAGCACTGGGGAAAAACCATGCAAGGCCTAATTCAGCAGGTAGGCCACAGGCTTCCGTTATGTAGTAGCACAAGGAAAAAGGCATGCTAGGCCTGCCACTCAGCTTGTAGGCCTGAGCACAAGGAGTAAACACAAGGCATGTTAGGCCTGAACCTGTAGGCCTTCCTCATGCAGTAGCACAGGGAGAAAACATGCCAGGCCTAAGTCAGCATGTGGGCCCCAGGCCTCCCTCATGCCGTAGCACAGGGAGGAAGAAAGGCATGTTAGGCCAGTGAAAACCCTATAGGCCAGAGGCCTCTCCTATGCAGTAGCACAGGGAGAAAACATGCCAGGCCTAAGTCAGCATGTGGGCCCCAGGCCTCCCTCATGCCGTAGCACAGGGAGGAAGAAGGCATGTTAGGCCTGAAAACCTGTAGGCCAGAGGCCTTCCCCATGCAGTAGCACAGTGGAAAAAAAACATGCCAAGCCTGAGTCAGTATGTAGGCCTGAGCCCTCCCTCATGCAGTAGCACTGGGAAAAGGAATTGCTAGGACTAATTCAGCCTGTAGGCTCTAGGCCTCCCTCATGCAGTAGCACAGGGAGGAAAAAGGCATGTTAGGCCTGAAATCCGTAGGCCAGAGGCCTTCCCCATGTAGTAGCACCGGGAAGAAACATGCCAGGCCTGAGTCAACATGTAGGCCAGAGGCCTTCCTCATGCCGTAGCACAGGGAAAGAAACATGCCCAGGCCTAAGTCAGCCTGTAGGTCGCAGGCCTCCCTCATGCAGTAGTATGGGGAAAAGGTTCTTACAGGTCACTGCCATGGCTGTAGAAGCCTGCTGAGAAAAACCAACAACAAACAAACAAACTCTTCTTTGCCTGTGTGAGGGCCAGGCCCTGACTAGGGAGTCAGAGGGAGGGAAAAAAACTAATCTTGTTGTCTTACTATTTCTTTGAGCTGGAGGCTACTGCGTGCAGAGCAGTAGCCAGACCCTGTTCGCCTGTGGAAGGCAAGGACAGACTGGGGAAGCCAGGAGCCCCACCCCTCCTAAAAAGACTGGATCACATGACCCTGCCTAACCAGGAGGAAGGAGCTACCCAGCACTAACACTGGGCCAGACCTGGAACCACTGGAGAAAATATATTTATTTTTAAAAGCTCATGTTAAACATTTTTAAAATTCAAGATATCTGTTATTCATAAGCATCTGTGTCCTTGTGCTTAACAGCAGTGGGGGTTGCAAAAAACTTCTGCTGCCACCCAAAACACTAAAACATGGCCACAAGCAAGGTGGATGCTCCCATCTTCAGCAGCCAGAGAAAAGCCCTGCCAGAAGAGGGCAGGGTACAGGTGCAGCATGCTACTGCCAAGGCCCCTGCAGCTTCTTGAAAAACAGCCGCATGGCTTGCCTGATTGTCCCACCTGCCTGTCCGGGCTCTTAGGAGCTCTATTCAACTGAAAAAACCGCTGGGGGGCATTTCTCGACGTGACGCAGCAGGGATGCCACCAGCGAGGGCAGGGCTTGTGCCATTACGCATGGGGAGGGTGCAGAAGAGGCTAGCTACGCCTCTGGAGACAGCAACAGCCAGCAACTACCCTTTTTTCTCTTCCAGCACATCCAAGAATCTAAAAAGGAGGTGGTTTAGGTCACTGCTATCTCAGCACTGCTTGGGATAGCAGCAGAAAGGTGGCGGGTGGGTGAGGCCATGGAGGGCTTTAAAGAATGAGAAGCTCACGGCTAGCCCACTGATGAGACCTGGGAGACCCAGTGCTTCACCAGCAGATGCAGCTATTCCCCCCCCCCCCAACCATTCCACACTGACCGAGCAGAAGCAAAAGCCGCCGTCACCACCAGGCAACTGTACCTCCCTCCCATCCTGCTCTGGCCACCCGCTACTGAAAAGGCAGAGTGCTATGCCCCTGGAGTGCAGGACCAGAACAAGGAAGGAGCAGAGTACGAATTGTTCTGGGAGGCTGGGGCTGAATAAATATATATGAATTCAGCCCCAGTCTCCCAAGGGGCCTCTCACACATTAAGCGGAGAGAGAGTCTTACTCCGCCCTCTGCCCTACTTCACTGCCACTACCCCAAAATTCCTCATTTGCTACATGTTTTCTGCAACTCTCCCAGGAAACACTGGTCATCTCAGGTCTCTGAATTCCAGCACTGATGAGAGCCCCAGACTGACAGCACCACTGACAAAGTTGTGCCATCGCAGTATGCAGCCAGCCTGGGCGGTCCTGGCATAGTCTGTGCTCCTGTGCCAGACGCTTCCTTTTTCTCACTCTATGGACAGACATATGATGCTACCACACAAGCAGGTCTCTTGTCAGTGCCTGGATGGGAGACTTCTGGGAAGTCCCATGCTAGCTGCTTTGGGCTTCCTGAAAGAGATATTAACTGTAATAACTAAAATTAAAAAGTAATAAATAACTAATAAGGCCAGCAAGTCCTTGGCTCAGAGGCTTTTGCTCAAAACAGGCTCCATCACTTAGTGCTTTATTTTACTGAAAGTCAGCTACTGAAAAGTACACTTTCATAACAATGGCAGTAAGTATTCATGATGCAACTTTTTCATATATACTGTAATGATATAACTAACATTACAGCACTTAAAACTCAAGTAAGTTTATAAATGCTTCCAGGAGTCTTTGGAACAAGGACTCAAAAGTTAATCCAGCCTTGAGAATAGCCCTCTTCAAACGTTGAGGGCTTCTTTGTATGGTCAGTGAATGCATGTAAGGTGTCAGAGGCATTCTGCTGGCAGGTTCTACCCCCTTCTTATATTCCACTGTGGCTTCCCCTCCCTTCCTCCAGTGGTACCGGAGGAAGGGAGGGGACGATGAGAGGTGGCGGTGGTGGCACATGCATGCGTGCAAAGGCAGAAAAAGTGATGCTTCCTCAGGCAGTGGCCAAACTTTGGCCAGGCCTGCCCTGTGGGTAGGGTTGCCAACCCTCCAGGATCTGCCAGGAGTCTGCATCAGTCTCCAGGTGACTACTGAAAGCAGTCCTGGAAATGTTAACAAGGCCTCCAGGAATTTCCAACATTACAGAATCTTGGGAGGGGGCGGGGGATATCCAGGAATAGCTTCCGTCAGAGTTGGCATCCCTGGATTGATTTAGGTAGAACTGCCAACAGATTTAGGTAGAACAACTGACTGCACCAGCTGGGTCCTTACAGTTCCTAATCTGGAAAACATTCCTTTATAAATCTGTTTAAATAGAAGTTAAATGTATTTGTTTAGCCACAGACCATACAAAATTACAAGTAACACAAACCATGCTGATTAAAACAGAACTGATAACACATAGTAAAAGTCAATTAGGAAGCTTATTTACAGTCAACAACATTCTCAATACATTTTTGTTGCTGTTTGATAGCTGCCAGAACAGATAGGTAGTTTTGCTACAAACAAGGAGTCCTTGCTCTCCTGGAGGAAGCAAGGTCCCTGGAGGAGTGTAATGGGATTGGCTGGGGGTGGAGGAAGGAGGCAGGACCAGCGTGAGTCAGTCCCATTAGTGGTGCCACTAGTGGTTGGCAGTCTTCTTTTAAACATTTGCCCAGTCACCATTGATAGTCTTGAGTTTTGCGTGGGCGAATGCCTGCTGCAGGCCTTTTTCTTTTTAAAAGCTTTTTCACTGCACCTTCATCAGTGCTTGAAGCACTACTGGTTCCTGATAGTCTCCATCTTTTTTTCCTTGGAGAATATGTTATAAGGTCATTTGCAGGCACATTCAGAAAAGAAAAAAAGTGATGGTGTCTGGTAGGAGGCAGCTGTCAGGAGCACCAGTGGTGCTTCAAGCGCTGCTGAAGCTTCCATTGCCCATAGAGGTGTGGCGGGTGGCAAAGCATGTCATAAGAGAGAAAAAAGCCCCAGCTGGAACACTAGCAGTGCTTCAAGTGCTGATGAACCCACCACTGCTTGCAGGGGCATGGCAAAAAAACGTTCAGAAAAAAGAGAAAAGTCCCACTGCACTGCTGCCAGCAGTAAGGGTCACACACACACACACACACACACACACACACACACACACACACACACACACACACACACACACTGAAAGCAGGCAACCAAGGAGCCAGTGGATTTGGGGTACTTAATGACAGGACTGGATTAGCCCAAAACTTGATTTCAGATTATGACATCTAAAGGTAGCCATTGTTGCTTTTGCTGCATTAGACTAACACAGCTGCCCCTCTAGAATCTCAACCTATAATACCAAATTCAGGTCTTGAGTGCCAATCAGATTGCAGCCCAGACAGGACCAAAGATGATGGAGGTTTCTTCTGGGTAGGCTTACCAGATCTCCAACCGGGACAGAGTGCTAGACCTTTAGGAGAAGGAATGTGGGCAGGTGTAGCTTTGTTAAATGCTTAGAGCACAATCCTAGGCATGCCTACTCAGAAGCAAGCACCATTGTGTTCAGTGGGGCTTGCTTCTGAGTAGACATGCCTAGGATTGTGCTCTAAGGTTTAACAAGCTACACCTGCCCACATTCCTTCTGGTACTTATTGAACTGTAGAAGTTTGCAGAAGTGTGGTACTTTCAAAAACAAACCCCTCAAAGTATGCAAAAAAGCCCCCCTCCCCCGCCAAGATTTTGTTTTCTGGGAATTAAAGAAAGATTCCCAGAGAGGCTTCACAAAGCTTGGAATACCTAGTTCTTGTCCAGAAACAGGGCGGGGCCAAGCAAGACAGCAGCACAGTGCACATGGAGTGCACTGGAAAGCTGATTGTGGTTTGAGCTGGAGCGAGCACTTCTGCTCTGATGCTTCCCAGAATTCCCCTTTGGGAAGGCAAGAGGGACTGCTAAACAAGATGTTAACACCCAGTCAACTCTTGTGATGATCGTGCATGTGAAGGCAGGAAGTGTGTCATCTTTAGAGCAGAAAGAAGTAAGGATGAAACACACAAATCCATTTACTATTTTATGATCAATATTTTAAAGCTTGGAAAAGGGAGAAGGAGGCTATTGAAAAGTACTGAGGTGGAAAAGTAATGCAAGACATTATCATCATGCCAGCAAAATAGATGTTTGTGGCTGCAGGCATCTCTCTTTCTCTCTGTTTCTTTGTTGTTTAAACAAATCTTCCCATGTTAGCAGCTTCCTAGTAGAGGGCTCAAAATAATAGCCACCTGAAACGCATGACTAGATTTTCTGAGTTCTCTGTGCACAGCGAGAAGAAATATGTGTTTGGTCAAGGCCTCCCTCTGTTAATTGCTGTGTGAACTTCCTCTATAAAAATCAGCCATGTCTCAACAGCAAAGTGTTCCAAAAATAAATACAATAAACCATGTTTACATTACAGGTCTAATTTAAAAGTAAAAGTAAACCAGCGGACCAGTGCAAGAAAAACAAAAACAGCAAAAACCCACTGAGCAATCACAGTAACAGCGCAATCCTATGTAACCTTGCACCGGTGTAACAGCAGATGCACCGGTGTAAGTGCAATTACACTGGCAATTGCCAGTGTAACCAGTGTAACCCAACCATGAAAGAACATATCCTTTTACACACACACACACACACACACACACACACACACACACACACACACACACACTCAGTACCATGTAGAAAAAAAGTTGAGGAAGCTAAAGAGGCATCTTTGGAATGTGGCCTAAGATAGTTCAGTTTGCCATTCAAGAACTGAAATGTCTTTCATAAGCTGCCTACAATGCAAGCAATGTGAGCAGCTATGGTCATCACTACAGTCTATCGCTGAGGTAATAAAGCTGTGTGTCTTGGCTGTCACGGAAGAGGGATTGAAAGGAAGAGGGGAACGGAACAGAAGAGGAAGTGTAGAGGAGAGGGCAGTGATGGAATATCAGTGGAGGACCCAGGCTATTTTACACTCGGAGCCCAACCCTTTACGCCCCCACCCATTTTTTGACACACCCCCTAATGTCCCCAAAATACCTTCTGGCGCGACCGTAAGGCTGCACCACAAATGAGTCGTGTCCCCCCCCCCAGGGTGTGTGTGCGCTTTTGGGGCACTTAGCTTGTCTCGGTGGGGCGCAGGCAGCATTTTTCCTGGATCGGCGGCATCCATGTTGAATCGGTGGGACTCTCTAGTACTCTCTCTTCGTCTCGTTGGTCTCGCTGGTCGGTCCTCCAGAGCCCTAGAGAGTCCTGGAGGACCGACAGACCAGCGAGACAGAGAGAGAGTCCTAGAGAGTCCCACAGATTCAAAATGGATGCCATCGATCCGGGAAAAATGCTGCCTGCGCCCCGTCCACACAAGCTAAGTACCCCAAAGCACGACACACCCCAAAACACCCCGGGGGCGCAAATGAGGCAGCTGCCGCCCTGGGGATGCAGCTGGGGGGCGGCAGCTGCACACGAAATACAAAAAACCCCAGGAAAATGCGAAAATTAAAACCGAAACCTAAGGAGGCCTGCACCCCAAAACAGCCTCCAGCACACTGGGGCCCCCGCCCCCCACTTAGCGACGCCTCTCCAGAGGCGTAATGTGCTGTCACGGCGCCCAGGGCAGCTGGACCCTCCTCTCTGATATCTAAGCCATCTTCACATGAAAATCCTACATTCAGAGATGTGAAGGAAATGGGATTGTGGCACATGGTCCACCCATGACCTCCTCCACACATTCAGCTACACAATTGTACATGTGTAGTCTATATGTGTGCAATTGGGGGGGGGGTCCTGCTTTTTGCAGGGTCCCTGATCTCATGATGAGAGCCTACATGCGTTCAGCTGTATGTGTAAAGCAATATGACACCTTCAGCTGAATGTGTGCAAGTTAGAGGCATGGACAGCAGGCATTATCCTATTCCTCTACACACCATTCACTGAATGTAAGAAGAGCCTCTAGTTTTCTGTGTTTGAGCATTTATTAATTTTTTGTGTGTAGGGAGTAGCATTTAAGCATGCAAGCCCACACCTGCAGTGGTGCGGTTTTACTGTTTTGGAGAGAAACTAGGCCAGGGCCAAGAGGACCATTTCATATGTCAGAGCTCTCAGATGTAGACTGCTGAAAACTAGTTCTATCTAGAGTGGTGTGCCAGGCAGGGAATGCAATATTTGTACACTTTGTAGTGCATGCACTGATATGTTCCTATGTGGGCTCTCCACATCAGCCCTAAATGGCACACACCAGTTCAGCACATGTGATAAGAAGCTTTTATGACCCCCTGCATGGCACAGAAGCTGTTTTGCCAGCCCTCTCACGGTAATGTGATATAGTACATGTATCTTGAAACCTGTGGGGTGATTTTGAGCTGAAAGATGGCTGTCAAGGCTTACAGCACACCCTTACTCTCCCAACCCTCAAAACTGCAGCCTCCTGATGTTGGTATTCTTTTCTTTTTTAAATCTTTGTTAAGCACACTTCATTTTCGTAGGCCTTTGGATTGCTTCTGCTCCTCTTTCATTCCTACATTCAACCCCCATATTTATTTTGCAGTTTTCCACTGACTCTGTAGAAGGAACAGGAGTGGTTATGGCCATGTACTGAAACAGCTCAGATGTGAAAGTGAACATATGGAAACCACATGTTTGCCTAATCACATGCCACTCACTGCATAATCCATCCAAGGACAGATTTGTGATAATGGGTCACAACTGTTGCACCTAAGAGGAGAATCACGTGGCTGGTAAATGGCATCCCCTCTAACACTTCAGAGATGAAAATAAAATTCTTTTCTGCCCACTGTATGCAGTATTTATTTACTCTACAATCGCCTGCCCTAGACCGACTACTGAAGCAGGTGTGTCAGTACACGGACCATAATGGCTTCCTTTTGCAATAACATTCCCTTTTTCAAGAACATTCAAGAAGGAATGTACAGAAGAATATTTATCTGGTGGTGTCTATTACAGAATAACTGCAACTCACAACACATTCAGAAATATTAATTGTGTCGGCAGCTATGGGTGGGGATGGCGGTGGATGGGAAGCTACTTCATTCTGCAGCACATCTGCATGTGCTAACAAAACATTTTTAGAAGGCATCTTCAAAATCTCTAGGCAAAATTATGGACAACACTTCACCAAGAACAGAAAATAGGGTCTGCCCTCGATAAATAGGGATACTTGGATAGTATTCCCAACCCTCCAGGAATCAACCTTCTGACCCTAATCTCCAGGTGTACAGCAAGGTAGGGTATATAGGTTCTGAAGCCATGTAAAAGGTTAAAAACTGGTAATATATTTAGAATCGTCAAAACCACGTTAAGAACAGTTAAAAACATAAAAGGCACAGTCTAAAAACACAACAATAAAATCCCAACGTTTAGTCCCCGTCTGTGGACCTTTTCAAGGTAAAACACAGCAGCATGCTGTCCAGATGTCATTGGCTTGGAGAGGCAGTGCTAGCGTTTAAAAGGTGAAGGAGACAAAAAGCGCACAAAGGAGCTAACCAGGTAATTAGCAACCAGAAGAGCAGTCTGCTGTCATGACCTTTAGGCAGTCAGCGCTGCAGCAGGAGAGCCTGTGCCTTTAATTGCTTGTAGTATTAATCTTATTGAGAATAGGAAACCATATTTTATCTATAAAGGACAGATCCTGCTGTCAATCAATCCATGATGTTTCTCCTTGGAGCAACAGCTTCCAAATTCATCCTTTGCCTGTAATTAACTTCATTAAATAAACTCCTAGTTTTATCAAATAAGATATTATGTCCGCTGTTGATTTTATATTTCATCATGTTGGAAAAAGAAATCTTCAGGAATAGCTTCAGTCACAGTAACCCTACACTGGAAGCATATGAATGTAATAATTACGTTATTAGCATAATATATAAACACCCTCAGTGCCCTTGATGTGAAGATTTTTATTCAAAATTAAAGGGCATCTGTAGAACAAGGACAGCCAGATGTTGCTGTCTTGTTGCTCGGGGCGAATGGAATGATGTAAGCTGAAACCAAAATTCTTTTGTACATCAGAGTTATTAGCACATGGCTAGTCTCTTGGCGGGAAAAAAAGAATGGTCACAAATTTTCCTGAGCTGATATGATATGCTTTGTATTAAAAATAGCAAAAGAGTGAAAGAAAAAGATCTTTGCATCAGATTTAAAAGAGAAGCTTAAGAGTCAACATGAACGCTTTAGTCTCGGGAGCCAGGATCAATCCGTTCATAAAAGACTTCAACAGCATTAACGCAAAATCTGTGCAGGAGGCAACAGATGTGCAAACTAAGAGATAATCCATTTCCATATTTTCGGGGGCTTTAAATGGACATGTCTGGGAGAAGGGAGCAATAACTGACAAACAAATTGCAGCTCAAAAGCATGTAGGCATTTCTGGTGCAATGTAGTTAGTGCCTAACTAACTTTATGACACTTCCGCATTTTTAATGTTATTGTGCTGCAAACTTTGGTATTAAAAACACATAAGTGCGGCACAGATGTTGTACAGTATAGGGAAGATATTTCCTTCCAGCAAGTAACTTCTTACCCTGGAGTTGGGTTGTATAGGAATTGTATCGGTTTCCCACTACTCTGTGCTGCCCTAACAGCTTCCCTGTCACCCATAAAGCCCGGGCTACATTGTCCACGGCTGCGTCGGCGGCTGCGTTCCGTGTCCCGCCCCCAGGTCAAACAAAGGCTCTGATTGGCCGGACGTAGCGCGAACGCGGCAAAAGTCGAGCGGCTCGACTTTTGCCGCGTTCGCGCTACGTCCGGCCAATCAGAGCCTTTGTTTGACCTGGGGGCGGGACACGGAACGCAGCCGCCGACGCAGCCGTGGACAATGTAGCTCGGGCTTCAAGGATCGATCTACTGCAATTAAGAACACAAGGAAGTCAAAGGAAGCTGACTTGTACAGTTGTCCAAGGCAATGTCTCTACAAGGACTCGGGCCAAATTCTTTCCCAGCCTGGCTACCTGAAATCTTTTAACTGAAGAATTTTAGGGATTGAAAACTTGCATGTAAAGCATGTGCTTCAACACTGGGATAGGGTCCATCCCCCAAAGAACCATGACGCTTCTGGTATCACATTTGTACTACCTACAGAGGACTCCTGCTTCTGTCATTATGAAGAGATGTTCAAAATGGTCTCCTGACATAACCCTCAATTCCTACCTACAGCATATTTACTTTTGGCTGATAGCCCATTCCTAGTTTGGCCATTGCGACTCTTAAGAGCTGCAGCACACTGTCAGCAGGCTCATGTAATCTATTGCTGGACTGTTATCACTCAAGACAACAGGCTGGGGGTTGTCAACGCTGCCCCCCATGCCCATGGCATGTGAGCCCCTGCCCCCCCCCGCCATTCCTCATATCCCTGCATTAGAAAAAGAAGAGGGGAATGAAGCAGAACAGGAAGTGGAAGAGAGGGGGGTGGAGGTTGGATATTATGAGTGTCATAAAGTTAGTTAGCCTTAGGCATTAACTACATTGCACCAGAAATGCCTGTTTGTTACTGTGATTTTCCCTTAAGGCTAATCTGGTCACCTAAGGATGGGGATTGTTAATGCTGTAATCCTTAATGGCTGAGAAAGAAGACCAATTCATGTCTCTTGACATGAGCTAATGGTCGAGGGTTATTTAGGGGAAGTCGTGAAATTTGGTGAGGTGACACATATCTCTCTCCAGCTGATGAAAGGGATGGGGGGGGGGCGTTGTGTGTGCGCATGTGCATGCAGGAAACAAAAGAAATGACATGCAGTTTGAGAGACTGACTGAGACAAGTAGTTGACAGTCAAAACAGAGACTGAATGTAGAAAGTAGAAGAGAAAGCTGATGGAAGACACCTCAGCATGCAGGGTTGTGTCTCTAGGATCATCTGATATAATCTTTTGCAGGCTTATGGGGTCAACTGGCCATTGATGGACTCTGGCTTGAGAGAAGTGGAGCTGGGTGTTTTTCCTTGTCATGTGACCAAATGTTGATAATCATGTGTGTGTTGCCCCCTCCTGGAAAGTGGCAAGGCGCAGCAAAGGGGAAAGGATGGATGATTCGGTCATGGTTAAGTTCACCAGCTGATTTTCTGCTTGTCATACCGGTGCTAGAGACACCTGTGTTATGTTGCACCTGTGTCTCTAGCATCTGTATGCCAAGCAGAAAATCAGCTGGTGAAACTTTTCTCATCACTGTAGCACCTGTTGAATTCATCATTGTATTACACAACCATTCAAAGTATATGACCCTTGCCAGAAAAGAAGTTGACAACCCTAAGCACTGGTTAGAGTTGCTACCTTTTTCCTGGTCTTGCTCTTGTGCCTTTAACAACAGCCTGACTCAACCTTTTCCTAGCATGAAGATTAAGCAAGGAAGAACAAGATTGCTTAATTTCTGACTGTTTAATTTCTAAGTGCTGTTGAAGACACAGGGCAAAAAAGGGTGCCCAACCTTACTGCAGTCAAATAGTTGCCCTCAAATTAACTGATCTGATTTAGCTTTTAAAAACAAACAAGCAAGCCAAAACCAAGAAAGATTGCATACCTCTGAGTTTCTTTTCCTTCTAAGAAAGAACACACTCTTTCAAACTAGGGGAAAACAATGTTTCCCTTCAAAAAGTATTAACATTTTCATTCTATATTTATATTGCACATTACACAAATTCTTCCTAATCATGATGAGAAGCCTCTTGAACTGATCTTGTAAAAGCAAGCAAAGGAAAAGAGCAGTTGCTTTTGACTCTGCTTTGTATGCACTAAATCCACTTTGTATGCACTAAATCAACAGAGAGGACAAGTGCATCCATGGTTTTTTTTCCCTTTTAGGTACCTTAGCAGGCCACATCTAATCTAGATGCATATTTCCAACAATGACTACTAGCTTGTTTGCTAACACTTTCTAACTGCTAGATCAGATATCTGGCTGTCTTACAAGCAATAAATGCTGCCAGTCCTTAGTAACAATAATTTATAGAGGAGTTTTGGATACAGCCCAGGCACTGCATAAAAGCTGCTTAGTTTATTGCACAGTGGAGAACATGCTAATCACAACTGGGGGATAAATGGCATCCTCAAAAAATGATCTCAGACAGTCTGTGGCTTTCCAGTCATTGTAAAAAATGCATGCATTCTTTAAATCTGATTTAACTTCAGCACATTTATTATCAGTTAATGTCTTTGCTGCACTGCACCAAAAAGGTCTACGAAAAGAGATGATAAAACTACAACATGCATCTCTTGACAGCAAAAAGCTTTTGGCAACGTCAAAAAAGGATCGGTAAAGTGATATTGGTTCTTGGACCAAGTTCAGTTGGGCAAAAAGTATGCAAGCCAACAGATGCTGGCAGCCTGATGAAAGGAGTCTCTTTGTCTAATGTGTATCCGCAAGAGACTAGGACCCCCTTCACATACACACAAGCCAAGCTGCATGGAAGCCACATCCCTGAGGTGTGATCCTCCACCTCTGGAGACAGAGTGTGCATGTTGCAACCACATGCCAATCACATGAATCTTTCTCACTCAGTTTGGACCCTCCCTCCCAGTGGGGTGCTGATCAAGTGAGGGGAAAAAATGTGATTGCAACCAGTCAGTGACATGGGGCCTCCTCACTTGATCACCACCCCACAGGAAGGGGGGCGGGTTCTGCCATGTTTATCACAAATCCATTCTGTAATACTGGGCAGTATTTCAGAATGCTGATCACAGGTTAGTGTCTATCCCAAGACTTACATTGGATCAAGTCAAGGAGAATTCTAGAAGGAAAGATAGAGATCTGTTTGTTGCCATGATATACAGAGAATAAACCTGGAGGACATTAAACTCTATATCTGTTAAGTCTACTCTGCATCCTGATTGTCATTGCTAAGGGTCCGTGGTCTTCTGACTTCTGCAGGTATCACTTCATTGAGAAAGGCTCATGTGATTGTTCCTGCCCATGTGGCCCAGTTATCCCATACACTCCCCAGTGCAGTGGGGTGGCATCACGGCAAAGTGAGCACATGTGTATCAAGGGTGCTTAGATCAGGATTGCACTCAGCTGTCATGTTTCTTCTAAGCTTTTGGCAACCGGCACAAATTCAACGTGGGTATAGGATTGCCACCATGTTCTAATAGACCCAGGAGACTATACACTTGGCTGGGCTTTTTTTCTCCTCTTTGATAAGTACCAGGGACAAATCTGCCAATAAGATTTTCTGGATCTGCTGGATGAATGGGTTAAGGAATGGATGGTCAACGTATCCAAGTAAGCTGATAATCTCTTCTGGAAGTGGCACATTCACATCTGCCAGGAGGGAAGACATCAGCACCAGGAGTCTTTTTCAGCTGTTGCTTCAGTTTTGCACTAACACGACCAAGATACACACAAGAACAGATAGTGGAGGACAAGAAAACCTTGCACCTGCCCTGTCAATCTTTTGTTGCATTCTTTGAGGCTCTGGCTCCTGGAAATACTCTTTCTTTGTCCTGTTCCTGTGGCAGCTATCAAAGACCAGGTCCAAGCTCTTAAGTATGCCTTAAAAAAAAACCCTCTTTAAACACCAGCCCTGCTGACAAGAAACCTGACTAGAGGAAAATGTTTCAGGTGATGGAAGTGGTCACAGAGATTTGATCTCTTCTTCAGTTTTTGAGTTTTACATATGTGCGTGGATGTAAAACAGCCATGCTGTTCCCATATAGTGTCTGCCTTTTTTGTTCATTGAGTGGTGGTGCTCGAGTCGTCTCTCAAAATGACTCTCAGTCACCTGCATAACTGTTTTTGCAGCCTCCTCTTCATGACCTACACTGTTACCTTCCTCATTAATGAGCTCTGACGTGGAGGTGCATATTATTCTGGCACCCTTATCAGAGAGGCGCTTACTGTGTCGACCTCAGCCTGGTGTGGGAGGAAAGAGTCCTTGGATGAATGAGACAGAAGACAAAGGACAGCTCTTTCCTTTCAGAGTTGTTAAGATGCAATGGACAAGATGATTCTTCTGTGTACAGGGCCCAATATGATGGGGCCTTACTCAGAAAGGGATTTATAAAATTGGGTCTGCCATGAAGAATTTGCCATGTTATATTTTCAGTTGTTTAGGTTTGCATTGTGTGTGGTGCATAAATTTCGCTAGCATACAACATTCTACTTTTTCTTTTGTTTCCCATATCTACTGAACACTTTTCTTTCCTTTTGTCCACCCATGTTGAGTCATTTCCCCCCCCCCCCCCCGCAATGAAATGTCACTTGAGATGTGTGGGTGGGGTTTGCGTCTCTCTACTTTTTCTATATAGTGAGAGATTGTGACTTGCTGGGCAGAGGGGGAATCTCATATGATCTACTTGTGGTGCCAGAATGGGTGCATTGTATCTGCTTAATTTTGCAACTGGTAGGAAAATTGGGCCCATGTCCAAAACCGGTAGGCATGTCTGTTTCTGCATTGCCACCAGATTTTGCAACTCTTGGCCCTAATCAAAGGGTTGAATAATCAGATGATGGGCAGATGGTCTGATGGAATTTGCAACTTTTGCAAATGCTGTCAGGAGGTTGGTAGTTCCCATCAGAGTTTTGCTGTCCTTTGGCCAGCAGAGAGTAAAGGCTGATTCACACTAGCCCTTTCCGTGCGCGTTTTGGCTTAACGTTTGGTCTTTTCGTGCGTTTTTCATGCTTGCGTCAGATGCAGCATGAGCTTACGACGCAGCCAGGAGAGATGGTTTCGGTTTATCTTTTTGCTGCGCTCGCATTTAAGCTAGCGTTTATGCTCCCGGTGCTAGGCAGCTCACCAATCAGAGAAGCGCATTTGTCTTCACCCAATCACAGCTGCGCTTTCTTCAAGAAGGCGGGCAAACGTTCAGAGAACTGCTAGACGCACGTACAGACGCTAGAGTAGAGCAAACGTGCACGGAAGGGCTAGTGTGAATCAGCCTTAAGTAACCATGAGTGTGGCTGCAAAGTCTATCAGAATGTTTGGCCCTTCAAATTTGCAGTTAGTTTGAAAAAGGAGATTAATTTAAAATTTTATTTCCGTACCAGTGGATTTTGCAAAGCCTAACCCTAATGGATATGTATGACACTGCCTTCCTCTTCTTCTGTTTGCTCTTGCACGCCACCAGCCCTGTCGTCCTATATTTCTTTGCCTTTCAGCTACAGTAGGCACTTTTCTTCCCAGTGTCAGGTCCAGGACAAAGCCCTTTCACTGAGAACCCATCAAATAGCTTCCAGCACTTTCCCTCCACTATTTCCTCTGAAAAAGGCATCTTGGCCTCCCTTCCTTTCATCTGTCAGCACAACGCTGACCCTGTTTTGAAGTCTTTAACAGCTAACAGCCACACATCAAAAGCTCTCCTTGCAGGTTATGAGGGAACCATGTCTTGACTGACAATGCAATGGATGCCGTTTTTACTCTGCCAGCCCGCCAGGCACAGGCAACGGGGCAGGCCCTTGTCACTGGGAAACAATCAGCTGCCTTTGAAAATGAACTCTCTTTCAAGTAAAGTAAGGAGAGATGACTCAGCTGGGCAATGCAGCAGCAGAAGTGTTTCACAGGGGCTGAGCAAGAAGCAAGCTTTTGGTGAAAGAGACATCCTTCATAGCTCAGTGACTGGTGGCTCTTTCTAAGATCAAAACAATTCCAGAGCAACCAGCCGATCAAAGAATATGTATATTTACACTACAGATGGGTAAACGTTTTGGGCATTTCAAGCTATGGAAATTGCTGCCTGTGGGAGGGTGGCAAACCTGGCCCATCTCGAAGGCTGAATGTGTGGCCATTGTGATTGGAGAGGGGGGCGTGGCTTCCCTGCCTTCCTCCTTTCGCCCTTGAATTTGAAAAGGAAGGGGGAAATAGCACGGAAAAGGAAGTGCGAAGGAGAGAAAATGCTGGGCTGTCGGTGCTGGAAAACCTGCTTCTCCATAACGTTGAACTAGAAATGTAGCTACACTATGTGTAGGGCACATAGCTTAATCGAGTGAGAGATTCAAGGTGCAGTTCTAACCTTGCTAATCTGGAAATATCCTACTGAACTCAGTGTCCCACTGATTACCCATCCAGACATCCGAAATCCAGACTATTCCGAAATCCAGACATTTGGGGGGCTATGATTTTAAAAAAAAAACTTTTTCCCAGCACTTGGCTGGCATAGCGCAAGGCATGCTGGAGCACGATATTATTTTAAAATATTGTATAAAATTGCCTTCAGGCTATGTGTATAAGGTGTATATGAGGCATAAATGAATTTCATGTTTAGACTTTGGTCCTATCCTCAAAATCATGGGCCTCCAAACCCCGGCCCATGGACCGAATCTGGTGTACCAGAAAACGGTGGCTGCTTACCGTTCCACCCTGTAGTTTCCTATCGTCGCAGCTGATCTTTGCAGAAACTCGCGCCGGGCAGCTGCTTCTGCTGCATGTCGCTCCAGACGGCTCTGTGCCCCGATTTCCTGGGGGAAGCAGCTGCCCGGCGCACCGAAATCTAGACTTCCCGTCCCAAGCAGTCCAAATGAGGGATACTCAACCTGTATCCCCTTTTCGATAATGAATAGACAGGTGCCTCCAGGAAACTGAAAGCAGGGCAGGAGGGAAACAGCCTTCCCCTCTTGTCTGTCCCCAGGATCTGGTACTCAGAGGTTTACTGCCTCCGAACAGGGGGTTCCCATAAGCTATCAGTGAACTAAATGCCATTCTGTTCAGGAGACATTCAGAGTGCCCCAAAGCTTTGCAGAGCTAGGTTGTTGACAGAGTAAATCTTCAGAGAACAGATGAGAGGGTTGG